>CAUIVZ010000007.1:32561157-33929198 GCA_961763995.1 Juglans cinerea | reverse complement strand
TAGGAGGTGGTCGGGAGGAGGGAGATCAGATATATATAATATATATATTATTCTTGATATATATATATATATATATGTAATTAACAAATTATCCAATGGAATTCTATTAGCTAGCTGGCAATATAAAGTATATATATAGCTGATGATCATGACATCTTTGGTAGCTAAAACATTGTAATAACATTTTTCATTTATATATATATATATATATAATGATTAGAAATCAGAGTTCAAAAGGATCGAACAAATGCAACTATATAAAACATATGATATATCTAGATCTAAAGAAAAAAGAGCTACAATGTTAGAGTTGGTAGAGGACCTCATCTACATATATACTTGACGTGGCATCCAAAAGGTACGATTTTATTGCCACATAACATTTTAATTCCGTGTACTTTTCATAATTAAAAAAAAAACTAAAAAATCTCAAACTAAATTAAAAATAAAAGGGTTAAAAACATAAAATTATTATAAAGATCAGGATCAGAGATCAGTACGTACATGCATCATGCATGCATGCATGCAGTACGTACAAAAAGAAAAATCAACTTAAAACAGGCGAGTTTTACATCAAACCAGCTCATCTTATTCCATTTTCTCATGATCTTTTCATATCTGCCTGGCTTTGGTATCATCTTATAATTAAAGCATTAATATTGCCGTTCTGACAAAAATAGAGTTGGTTTTTTCGGCATTTTTTAAGCAGTCATTAACTTTTTGTCCCATATTTGGATGTGCTCCATTAATGTTGCCTTTGTTAATGGAAGTTGCCTCTCGCAGATGATCTCTATGTACTCATCATGAGCCAAATGCAGAAAAACTAGGGTTAACAATCTGAATCATGCAGGTGCCATTAAAAGTAGTAGTACCCAATGCACGCACCAAGTTGAGGTTACAACTCAATGGAGAAGTACAGCTTAAAGCTGCCAGAAATGGATCAGAAGTACTTATAAGGTACGTACCTCTTTTATCCATCAGAACTTCAATCTGATGATCTATAGGAGGAGACAGCTAATTTAGATCACCTTTCAAAGATTCCAATTTCCCCCATGCATGCACATGATCATATGTCTTTACATTATCCATCCATCTGATGATCTTTTGTTCAAATATTTTACAACCATCTATGTCATGCATGGCTAACGCTGAAACAGACGACGATTTTTTTATTTACCAAATACCATCGCGTACGTACATATGATCGATTTCTTCAGTTTATTTATCTAATTTGAAGTGCGAGACACGCATATGATCTATATAGATATTATATCGTTTCTTCTTTGTATTATCTAAGGATCGGAAAGTGGACTTCTCTCTCTGCACTGTAACATGACTGTTCCCTGAATGATGGATCTCTAGCCAGCATCTTAATTGGCAAAGCTACTTGGTTTATATTTAAATTTTAAAATAATAATAATAATAATCTAATAATATTTTATTTAACTTTTATCTTAATTCATCTTATCTCAACTCACTGTCTAAATCTAAACGTTACCTTAATTAGTGAAAAAATTCAGACAAAACTTGCTGGGACACTGTCATTGAAACCAGACCACATTATATATGAGAATTGGGAATCTGAAAGCAACGTGACTAATTGCATGGTAAGCGATTAAAAAAAATAAAAGAAAAAATGTTTATTTATTACTAATTATTTGTTACGAAATAATCATGATTTTCTATCAAAATAGTCAATTATTGTCACAAATGGTATTCTCATCACAAATATTATTTTTTAAGTACTGCGAATGAAAAGCTGGGTACTCGTTTAGCTATTGCATGTAATTTCTTACTGAATCCGATCTTCATTAGCATAATTAATATTATTTCACCTTCTTATCCACGGAAGAGAAGAGGATCATATCATCATATATAATAGAATGAGTCGGACTATTTTACCGTTCAAACTGACCGTTAGATTAATAAATTTAATATTTTATTTTTTTAATTTTTAATTTTTATTTATTTATTATTTTAAAATATTTTTAAAATATATAAAAAAAATTAATATATTAATAATCACTTTTTTAATTATCAAATAAAAAATTAAAATGTACAAGGTGTTAAAATAAGTAGACAAAATGGGTGGATAAAATAATATTTTTTTAATGGAAAAAATGTTTTTTTTCCATTATCCAACGAAAAAAACGGATGGAGGAAGAGTTTTGTTATATACAAGCAAGTTTGCGTACTAATTTGCGTACTAATATTCTTGTCTTCATATTCTAAATTTAAATTAGTATTGTTTTCAATAAAGTCTACTTTTTGACCAATCATATTGAATGGATGCGCGTATTAATGTGTAAAATCGTTTACAACTAGATTTTTTTATAGAGGAATAAGTAGTCATGAGTAGACTTTTACTTTTGCCAGCTATGAGAGAGAAGAAAATATCCGTAACTCAAGGGTCCAACAATAATAAATATTATATGCACAATCATGTCCTCATGCACCGTCAATGAATTTATCTTTAATTTCCTCCGAGTCAAGAAGTACTTAGGCTGATTTTGGACAAATGAATTGAGTTGACTTATAAATAATATTATTTTATTAATTTTATTGAGATAGATTTATTTTGTTTTAAATTAAGATTGGTTTAAATTTTTGGATAATGATAAACTTACTATCCTAACTTCTACCACTCATTTACTATTTCATTGTGTATTAAAAATTTTTATTATTTTTATTATTTTCTTTTAAGTAATTTTTAACATCATTAATAATTAAGAAAAAATTAAAAAAAATATACAACTTCACTAATAGTCACTTTTAATCATTAAGTAAAAAAATTAAACAAAAGTAAAGGGAATAGTAAACGAGTGGTTGGATGGTAGTAAGTGTATCGTGATTATCCTAAATTTTTAAGTTGAAATGTATGAAATAAGTTGAAATGTGTTTAATTTATTAAATTAATGATTAAAAAGCTGGAAGACTCCAATAATTATAATCTAGAAGCTGCTCATGAAATATTGGATGGATCAGATCGATCCAGTTTCAAATTCAGTAAATATTCCATACCAATACGAACTTTGAAAGTTGTTTTATTTCTCATTCGATCGTAATAATTAATTAAGACAGCACTCGAATATATTAGGTTCATATTTGATAAGATGTTTTTAATGTCAATATTGCTATGACGACTATCATGATCATGATCATGATCATCTCTTATTACATGATCAACTTCATTTTCTTGAATAGATTCATATCTTCCTTTCCAATTATGGTGAATTTTTTATTTAATTTTTTAAAGTTTACAATAAAGCTGCAATTAATGAAATCACACCACTTGATTAAAAACAATTTGAATTTGACATAATCCTTCGTTTTAAATAGAATTAATTAATGTAAAATAATAAAAAAAAAGTTATAAATTCATTATTTTCCTTTTAAGAAAATGGTCCTGCTTTAACAGGATATTATACGTACTTTATACTTATCTCTAAAAGAAGAACTCTTTAGAATTTCTGTCCTAAAATTTAGTTTTATTTCAATAAATATTACATAATAAATACTGGAATACTCACGCAGATTATATCTAGATCCTATAATTCAGAACAGGAACTCTCCATGATCCCTTGTCCTGAGTAGCGAGAAGGTTGATTAATCCTAGGTAGTACGTACCATATATGTTGATTGTTTGTCGTTCAACTAATTAAAAGAACCTTGTAGATATCGTTTTGTTGGATCGAGGTAAGTGGGGAATGTAATTGCTTCTGTTGATACCACTACTGCAATCTTTATGAAACGTCAAATTCATGACATGATCTTTGATACTACTCAATTCTCAGGTGCGAAGAGTTGGCCCTTCATAGTATTCGTGAGGTCTGAGATCGGAAGAGATCGGACGTCTATGGAGATGGCAGGAGGTGGGTCTCTTATGTCATTAATAATCATTACCCAAGGGTGAGGAGTTGGCCGGCTGAGTTTTCCTTCATATTTCTGAAGAGAAGGGCTTTGGACAATGGAGATGGCAGGTGGGTCCTTTGGTCCGGCCGGTGTGGCCAA
Organism: Juglans cinerea; assembly: GCA_961763995.1. Lineage (NCBI taxonomy): Eukaryota > Viridiplantae > Streptophyta > Magnoliopsida > Fagales > Juglandaceae > Juglans > Juglans cinerea. The sequence continues at coordinate 33,925,187 of CAUIVZ010000007.1, read as the reverse complement.
AGAGAGAGCTGAACATTACCAAGGAAAGGTCACTGTTTATGTGATCATTGCCTGCTCTGTTGCTGCTATTGGTGGCTCAATTTTTGGCTATGATATTGGAATTTCAGGTACTTTCAGTTTCAACTTTCTGGATCAGAATTTATGTCAAATTCATTGCTGTTTTTGCTTTTTCGATGATTACTATGGTGGTGGAGGATATACCAAAGATTGTCATGCAATATTGAATCAAATTAGGTGGAGTGAAAAGTTCTGCCTTTTTTCCTTCTTTTTTTTTTTCTTTTTTTGGTGCTTTTGTATGGGTTGCTTGTGCAATAATAGAATCAGATAGCAAGGCAATATAGTCTTTTGTGACGCTGCTTTCTTTAGGGGAAAAGAAAGTTTTTTTATACCAGTTTTCCAAAATTCTGCTGAGTTGAAAAATTGTATGCCCACCACACAATTCATGGCTAATTTTTGTTCAAATACATCAGCCAACAACATAAAGGCTGAGACATCTTCACAACATCCTGTGTCCTATACCATGTCTATAACGTGCAAATATTACACACCAATTTTCTTTTCTTTTCTTTTTGTCTGTCATTGGAACCCAAGTTGTAATCACTTTATATGGCAGCTGAGAAAATTTTCAAGTTTATCGGAAATTCCAGCTTACCTTTGGTGCTTCGAGGAAAATTAGACCCTATAATTGTTACTGAAAAATCCTGGTGTCGTCTGTGTTTGGTCCAGCAGCTTTGATTCGTGAGAGGACTTCATGTTACTTCGTTTTGGAAAACTAATGAAAGAACTATCAAAATCTTAATCTGATAGTCAAACTGACACAAGAAGAAAACAATCATATGTCAAGTTTTGTACTTTGCTTAGTGGTACAGATTATTACAGCCATGGTTTCTCTTTAACTGAGTTCAATGGTGAGGCCTCTTGCTTATGATACAACCTGGACAGAACCAAAGTAAAGGGTGGGATACCGTGAAATGGAAGAGATGTACAAAGGATAAGATTGAATGTATTTTGATGATAATGAAATATCAATCAATAAATTAAATTATTGTTAGTCAGATGACTCACATGTGTGAGACATCATTGAACTTTTGTGGTAGTCAGATGATTCACTTATGGGTGCGTGCGTGCCTGTAGGAAAGAAGAGAGTGTGTCTACATGTTCTGTCAGCTTGTTACCAAATGCTCTTTTGTGATCAACAGGAGGAGTGACATCGATGGATCCATTTCTCGAAAAATTCTTCCATACGGTTTATATAAAGAAGAAGCATGCACATGAAAGTAACTACTGCAAGTACAACAACCAAGGACTTGCAGCATTTACATCTTCCTTATACCTTGCTGGTTTGGTTGCATCTTTGGTGGCGTCTCCTGTTACAAGGAAGTATGGACGTCGGGCAAGTATTATCTGTGGTGGGATCAGTTTTCTTGTTGGAGCAACCCTGAACTCAGCCGCTGCTAACATGGCAATGCTTCTTTTGGGTCGAATCATGCTTGGTGTTGGCATTGGATTTGGAAATCAGGTATCCTGTTTCACCTACCTTTTCAAGTGTTACAAGAAAAAAAAAAGCGAATATATGTTTTCTGTTTCAGAAAACACACAACATAGTCTTCCCCATGTTTGTTTTGAAGGCGGTTCCACTATATTTATCAGAAATGGCGCCAACTCATCTTCGAGGAGGCCTGAACATGTTGTTTCAGTTGGCAACTACACTTGGGATCTTTACTGCAAACATGATCAATTACGGAACACAAAAGCTTCAACCTTGGGGATGGAGGCTCTCCCTGGGCTTGGCTGCTTTTCCAGCTCTATTGATGACAGTGGGAGGACTACTACTTCCTGAGACACCTAACAGCTTAATCGAGCAAGGACTAAAAGAGAAAGGGAGACAAGTCCTGGAAAAGATTAGAGGAACCAAAAATGTCGATGCAGAGTTTGAAGACATGGTTGATGCAAGTGAGCTTGCAAACTCAATAAAGCATCCATTTCGTAACATCCTTGAAAAAAGGAACAGACCTCAATTGGTTATGGCAATCTTCTTGCCAACATTTCAGATCCTCACAGGCATAAATTCAATTCTCTTTTATGCTCCAGTGCTGTTTCAGAGTATGGGGTTTGGTGGCAATGCTTCTCTCTACTCGTCAGCTTTGACTGGGGCTGTTCTTGCTTCATCCACGCTAATTTCTATTGCAACAGTAGATAGATTGGGTCGAAGGGCTTTACTTATAAGTGGTGGAATTCAAATGATTGCATGCCAGGTAAAGTTACACGACAAGTCAAATAAAAAATAGCACCAGTTTCTAAATGCAGTCATTTTTATGGTGTTTTCCCAAACTTGGATTTGGCAATATTCCCCTTCAGTAAATAACGTGTTTCAATTCAGCAGCTCCACTAAAAGAAGCATGAGCATGTTATAAACATACAAAAAAGTTCTTGTATTGCACTGATATTGCCATTTAATCATTCTGTGTGTATGTGAAACAGGTCATCGTCGCTATAATCTTGGGGCTGAAATTTGGCAAGGATCAAGAACTATCGAAAGGTTTCTCTATATTGGTGGTGCTGGTCGTTTGCCTCTTTGTTCTAGCTTTTGGATGGTCTTGGGGTCCACTTGGCTGGACAGTGCCAAGTGAGATATTCCCCTTGGAAATTCGATCAGCAGGACAAAGCATTACAGTAGCTGTGAACCTTCTATTCACGTTCATTATAGCCCAGTCTTTCCTTTCCCTACTTTGTGCATTCAAGTTCGGTATCTTCCTCTTCTTTGCTGGCTGGATTACCATCATGACCATCTTTGTTTACGTCTTCCTACCCGAAACTAAGGGAGTTCCAATTGAAGAGATGATTTTCCTGTGGAGGAAGCACTGGTTCTGGAAGAGAATAGTGCCTGAAGTTGCTGGAGGTGTACTGGAGAGCAATGAGAGGCAAGGAAATTCATGGAACTAGGTGAAACAGCCACTGTGAAGTTACACAGCCCGTAAGCAGCTGCACTGGTAGTATCTCATTGCAGAGGAAGACAGCAGTACCATTCAAAAGGTTCTGTACACACACAAAAAATCACCCACAATATTGAACATGACTTATAGATCATGTGGGAAGTGGCCATGTCAAAGTATAGGCCTGATGAATCATGATAATCTAACTTCCCAATGAGGAATTACCGATCCAGAAGCCACCTAAAGCTTATAGTTCTTCATTTTTGGCTTTTCTGTTAAGCTAAGCTCCAGCATAAGTGACCACTCAAAGATAGTTATGATTCAAAAAATAGATAGTTCTTCATTTTTGGCTTAATAACTTGCCATAGCAAAAATAGATTTTATCACTATTTGTTGATAAAATGAGAAAAGGCAAAATAACGTCACAAGCCCCAGCTTTTTTGAAGTAGAGAAGAAAGTTGAAGGGGTGAATGACCAAGCACGACCTAAAGGAAAAACTGTTGTTTCCTTCTTGGAAGAACTTACAAATATCTGGCTAGTGGTGTTCATCCGGGTTCCGACTCAGGAATCCGGGTATACCCGGACCGGAACCCGGGTTTCAAACTCGGGCCGGAATCTGGACCGGGTTGATCCGGGTCAGGCCCGAGCCGAAACCCGGGTTGATTTGGGTTTTTGAAACCCGGAAATCTGGGTTCCGGATTGTACCCTTTTTTTCTTTTCTTTTTTTCAAGTAAAAGCCATTATTTTATTAAATTTTTTTTTCTAAGAAGTCAAGTTCATGAAACACATAATTATATTTGTATTCTAAAAATACTAAATGCATGTGAAACAAAAAAAAAATCCAATATTCATCCATGCATGCATCACAGATTTACAATGCAATCCACTACATATTACACTCATGGTATTTATAAATTACACTAATGGTATTTATAAATTACATTATCAAACACAAAATTACTAGAAATGAGTTACAAAATCAGCAACACGGTCTTCCTATCAGTGATTTAATCTCACACCAAATAATAGTTCATTGTCAATTCCTGCAGCCAAGAAATCAAAAAGCTCATTAACTAGTTTTGCATATTATATTCAAATAGAATATTAAAAAAGAGTAAAGAAAATGAATATAAAAATTTATGGTTTTATGTATAAAGATTGCAGCACCTCAAAATGGTTTTGAAATTAATGACGACACATCAAAATAATGTCAAGAAATGCACCCAAACAGTCCTAGCTAGTTAAAGGGCAGTCAACGAAAAGATGCATATCAGATTCAATATCACCCAAAACAATCCATTGTATGCTTGCAAATGCATGTGCTAGTGTTTGGCAATAATGTTTTATAAGTTCAATTTATTGGGTGCAGCAATAATGTTTGGCAAGAATCAAATATTTTATGAGTTGAACTCAATAATTTTTAATGAATAAAAGTATGTAACCAGATTTAAAAAATAAAAAACTTCAACTAACAAATGCATAATTCAAGCAAATGCATATAATAATAAAATTTATTCTTTATTTCAAGATAGAACTTCCCAAGACTCTAGTTTTTCTTCTTATATTTATTTAATTTTTCAATTTAGAAGGCACTTATTATGATTATCCACCATTGCCAGCTTCAATTGGGTTACTTTCTTCATCACTTAATTCATGCCAGTTTTTCAAGCAATAAGGGTTCAGTAACAAAAGAAATATTTTATTCCATCTACCTTGTAGTAATTTTTTTATATAAGTAAAGCAAATGAATCGAATAATCGTGTTCCCTTCCCAAGGTTACTACATGAAAATTAGACCATTTCACTAGAAAGAAACGTGTTCCATCTACCAGCTTGTAGTCATCATGCTTCGCAAAGAACATTTTCCACAAAAATGAGCGGAAACCCATCCTTTGACTTGGTCGAATACACAAAAGTGAACTTTCAGATAAGCTTGTTTGGGTAAGCAAAATTAAAATGCATTTTAGGCCAAGTAATATTGAGATTAGAAAAAGAAGCATGAGCAAAACATTATTATTAGGCCACCAATCATCTATAAAAAGCATTTACTTTTCTCTAAAATAGTCAAGCAAAACAAGTCTATAAAACCCTATTCACCACCAATCACAACTAACAAAATAATAACAACAAAGAATCTAAGCTAAACAAAAATCGAACAAAGTGTTTATGGTAAGTTTAGGCAATAGATGTCCATTTCAAGATCAAAGTGTTTATGGTAAGTTTAGGCAAAGACAGTAAACAAAATCTTGGCAAGACAGTAAACAAAGACACTAGTACTTACACATCCATTTTTCAGATAGCAGTTGGAAGTTGCAACAGCTTCCATGATCAGTCTTTTGAACCATTCAAGCATTGAACAGATAAATATTTATCAGCCTTCATATTCTCAATCAGTAAAACAGAGGATTTTTTTTTTCTATACCAATTTCTGTATATATATTCATAGCCCCAATGGATGATCTGAGTAACGTAAGTGGTTAAGCATAAGCATAAGGAACAAGATATACCAACATATGGACTTTAAAAACTAAACATACAGAAAGTGTTGATTAAACTTGATATGGACATCAATCTCTTATACACCAATGTCCCAAACAATCCATGAGAACTCTTTCTGTATGTTTAGTTTTTAAAGTCCATATGTTGGTATATCTTGTTATATACCAACTGTATTGGATTTAATAAAACACAACTAATTTTTTAAAAAAAAAAATCTAGAAAAATCATAGATTCAACATCCTAAAAACCATTTCTTCCAAATAATAAAAAATCTTCATTATATATATATATATATATATATATATATATATATGTTGTCGGATATAACAGATCTAGACAAATCTAAACAGATCTAAACAAATCTAAACATATCTAAACAAATCTTCTAAATAATAATAACCACCCACGACTCTAGCATTTTGCAGCTAAATAGATCTAAACAGATACTCCTCAAACATTCAAGCAGATCTAACCCATAAAAATACTCCTCAAACATTTAAACATTCTTAAAAAAAAAAAAAAAAAAAAAAAAACCCAAAATTAACAAAGGGAGAACAAAACAGAGGGGAGAAGGAAAACATACCCAAACGGAAATCCGTTCTAATCTCTTGGATCCCAAGCTCAAGCACTTCCACCGTTCGGCATCGCAAATAGCAGAGAGAGAGATAGAGCAGATGAGAGAGTGATTTCGGGAGAGGCTAGGGCAACGCAGACGCAGATGCAGGCACAGGCGTAGAGCAGATACGAGAAAGGCATCGAGGGTAGGGAGGTTTAGGGCATCGCACTTCGCAGAGGAGGGTGAGGGAGAGAGTAGATGGGAGTTAGAGTGTGATTCGCGGGGGGGGAGGTGCCGCTAGGGCATCTGTTTAGGTTTTATTTCTAAACCCGGGTACCGGGTTTAAAACCGGTATCCGAGTGTCAAAACCCTCATCCAGGCCGGATGAGCCCAAGTTTTAAAAAGCGGGTACCGGCCCGGGTGTGTTCCGAGCCGGAACCCGGATAACCGGGTTCCGAACCGGGCCGAGAAAAAATCAGGCCCGGATGAACAGTCTTGAATCTGGCTATGTAGCGAAGGAAAATTGCTTTGATATCCTGTAATCAAGCCTTGAAAAAACAATTCAATTCAGTGGATTCAAATTGAATCGATAATAGATCGAACCGATTTTAGTTAACATTTTGAATCGTTTACTGAACCGTTTCAATCAATTGATTCAAACTGATTTTGGCCGATTTTAGACCAATTCTAACCGATTCAAAATTGTATTTATTTTTAAGTTATCCAACAATTGAGTTTTTTCTTTTAATTTCTTGTACAAAAATATGATAAAACTAAACATATATTAACTTTTTTATCATTGTATTCAATAAGAATCGCAGAAAAATTGAGAAATAAAACATGTCCTTATATTTTTAGTTGACCAAAAAATTATGGAGATGAATGAATATTTTATATTAAATTTATGGTTATGCATAATATACCACATTTGCCATGTATTTATAACTTAATGATCTTTATCTCTTTTGTATTTAAGCAACGGCACACCTATATTGGCGCAGGGGGGCCACCCCCAAAAAAGTTTTTAAAAAATAAATAATATATATTAATTTTTTATAATTTAATAGGATTATATTCATATTGTTTTGTGTTGGCCTTCTAAAAAAATTATCTTGGCTCCCCTCTATAAAATTATTTTAATTTTATAAATTAATTACTTATAAATTCAATTAGATTCAATACTTGATTTTGTTTCATTAAAAGAATGCAAGTAATAATTTTAGACATTCCGTATTTCTTTTGTTTAATATATTTGTATGAGTGTCTTTATATTATTTCAATGATATATTATTATTGACATATCATGTATTTTTTTAATACATAGGCTGTATTAAATGTATTTTATTTTTATTTTAGATCTTACTATCATATTGTTCTATATCGCAGAAAAAATTGTATAAAAATAGGATAAAAAATATTTTATTATAATTTTAACTTTACTTGGCCTCCTAAAATAAATTCCTGGTTCCGCCGTTGTATATAAGGCAAAAAAAGGTTGACAATCGAGATTAATACATAAATTACATATTTATTGAAATTATTCAGATTCCTATCATATTTGAAACTAGTAAATGAATTTATATTTTATACTCTTTTATACATAATATAAAATGCTTGAATTTTATCAAATATGATTTTTAATACTTTTGGTTCTTACCCGATTTCGAACTTGATTCTAATTTTTCGAAGCTTGCCTGAGAGAGATTTATTCTTATCAGATAAGGAATATCTTAAAATCTTGAACCATTACTGGTACATAATTCAAAATTAACACCTTAACAATTTCTCATACTAGTTTCCTCCGCTTGCTCCTGTTCAAGGCTCCATTTTTTTGTCTTCGAAGTTAATATAATCATATTTACACCATAAGAACTAAAATGGATTAACATCATCCGTATTGCCTTAAGTTAAATCCCCATAATCATTTTCAATTAAATTGCTGTTGTGTTTGGACAATTGAGTTGAGATGATAAAATATTATTTTTTAATATTATTATTATTTTAGAATTTGAAAAAATTGAATTGTTAATTATATTTTGTGTTGGGATATGAAAATGTTGTAACGATGAGTTGAGAAAAGTGAAGAGATGTTTGGTAACCAAACGCTTGAAAGAACTTTGCATTGGATGATACCTTTACCAATCCAGTCCAAGAGAGAGGTAAAAGCATCCAACAAGTTCTTCTCAAAACACGCCACAGAGAACCATGGCGTGATTGTGCATAAACTCGTATTCTGAAGCAAGGCACCTCCCAAAACACCTGGGAGAAACAAATGATTCTGAGCACTCACTCAAATGCAGATTCCAGCCAATATTTTTCCATTTTTTTTTCCCAATATAGGGGGTCAGATGTTTTCCAAAGATACTAATCTTTCCCAGAATTCACTCACTTCTTCTGCAATGCGATCATATGCATCATCAATAACAACAGTAAAAATTAACACAAGTTAAAGAGGGAAAGAGGGTAAAAGCGGCTCATGCTACTCAATCTAGATCTTATAATTCTTATTCTTTCTGTAAACTGGTACAACCCCACAACATGATATTAAGGATTAGCACATACAGAAATCCTAAAGCAACTTCAATGAAACCCCAACACCCACACAGACAGACAGACAGACAGACGCTGTGCCCTGTATATTGTTAAATACCCACATCGACCATACCATAAAGGCAAGCTATAAGAATAAATAAGTTAGCAAACACTAGCCATCCTATTGTTAATCTTCGAGAAAACTCTGAAACTACTTTTACTCTCCTTTTGTCTTGCGGGGTAGGAGCGATTGATCCAATCTCCGCCGTTCAACTTCCAACAAGACAATTCGAAAAGATATTGATACAAATTAACTAATTTACTTCGATCGAACTCCAAAGCCATCCTCTTGAACAAAAACATGAAGAAGAAAGACATCAGAGAGCCATGTATAACAATCACCAACACGAGGACCTCCGACTTTTCAGGCTGATGACAAAAACCCATCATACTGAATCGAGGCGCAAAATCCGGCGCAAATCACTTGTTGCCGAGCCGCTGTTCTTCCCCAAGAAGCCAGGGACAGGAAGGGAACATGGAGGCGGCGACTCGACGACTGAAGATCCGCCGTAGATTCCATCGTTTACCTTGAATTCGGAAACCCTAATCTGCCTCTGGACGGTCTCCGGGTCCGGACCCAGCCGGTCGGTGGATCCCAGCACCAAGTTCAGATCTCGTTCCTTCTTCGCCCTCGACTTCCGATTATCACTAACCTTCGTCTGGCTCAACGTCTCGCCGCGCTTCAGGATCCTGACCTGGCCCATGACCATGTTCTTGGCAGGAACCATGGCCACCAGGGAACGATCTCGATGCTGAGGACTGGATTGGATAGAAGGGGGAGATCGCCTACGCCGGCGGGAGTGGGAGCCTTTAGGACTAGAATTTCGGGGAGATTTGAGAGGAGTTGCTAGGGTTTCTGGGCAAACCCGGGTCTGAAGATAGCTGTGGGAAGGAAGAATCGCAGTGGCCATTTCAACCGGGGGAGGGGGGAAACGATGACTAAGGAAAGCAAGGACTTGAAGAAGGAATTGAAAAACCAGTGGTACGATACAAACTATCAGAGTACGATCGAGCGGTATTTATAAACTTCTCTTTCGGGGATTGAAATCCGCGTGAGGATTTGAACCGGCTAGAGCGGTGAAAAGATTACCCGCAGGGCACGTAAATACAGTCACGGGACGATTTCATGGGATAAATTTAACGAAGTCGGTTACGTGGCCATATTTTTGCACTCGATCGCTCTTAAATTTACGAGAAAGGACTAGAAAACGGGGCAGTCTGGTGGTGAAGTTGTAATTTAAGTGTGATTAATGCGTAATAATGGAAGAGGGTGAAAAGTTTTGTTGTCGTGAAAGATAAGACCATCTTCCTGAGAGGAACGTGACTGGCAGCAGACAAAGTCGATCTTATCGAAACAAGTCGCGGGTCAACCCGCTGAATGGTTCAAGTCACCGACTTGACAATGAAGTGGCCCGGGTCGAATATATTCCCCAACCTTTTTTGTTTTCTTTTTCGCTGAATAGTGAATATATAGTATACTCCATTTTCAATTGCAACACCTTCCAACAAACTTTCAATTATTATTATTTTTGATAAATATTAAGTAATATCATAATATAAACGCATAAATTTTCATTTTATTATAAAATGATTTTTCGTTAAAAATTATTCTTTATGTAAGTAATTTTATTATTATCACATCCAACCATATTCTTTTAATATTTAATAGATTTTTATTTATTCTCGCTATGATGCTTACAAACGAAGCATTTTGACTATAATTATTAATCTTATATTCTCGCGATCGCATTTGAATTAATAATTGAGTTCAAGATAACTCTTGAATTTATAATAGTTTTCAATATTTACTATTCCCTTCCAAAAACCCAATACAAGCCAGATTCCCATGTGTTAGAATAGTAGAATCTGTAGTTTTCATAGGATAATCTGTAGATTGTATCCATTCTACTGGAGACAAGTTGGTTTTGATGGATGTCTATTGGTTTGGCTGAATTTCGATACTTATTCAACTCTACATATTGTTGGTCTGAAAAACAATATGTAAGGAGATTTTCTCAGCTTCACAAGTCTATAGGTGCTTGGCCCAATACTCAATCCCAAGGTTCAAAGATCAAGTGGCTGATAGAATAGACATTCCTGACATCACTTAGCCACACTCTAATCATGGGGATTTGTAAAGAGCATAGCGAAAAATACGGAGAACCCTCGATCCCTTGATATGGGAGCATTGACGGATTAATGATGCCCGAAAGATCGATATGAACAAAAATGAACATAATAAAAGTCACCCATATTAATTATCTTTTTTCTATCCCTCTATAGATATTAGAGTTTGATCAAAACTCTAGAAACATTAATTATCCCATTTATAACAAGTTATGGTATGGTTTGAGGAGCATATATATATATATATAGATTGGGCATGATGTAAACGATATTACTTGCACTTTAAGCAAACATGTGGTGGCTTTGTAAAATCAACAACAAAAATGGGTATAAGGTCCTAATTTCATTTTGGTTTATATGGTAACCTAAACCTAAACAAATTAATGACACAACACTGTCTTCTCTTTGATTAAATTCAAGACTTTTTATTTTTATTAATATTATTTAAAAAAATTTTACTCATCATCTCTACACTATATATAATTTTTATTTTCTTTTATGGATGATAAGTATAAGATTTCAATTAATTTAAACAGTATAAAATAAAATAAATAAAAATAATCACGATATGTGAGATGATGAATAAAAATTTGAAGTGTACATATTGCCTTGAAAAATTTGAAGTGTATAAAATATAAATTATAAAACTGCAAAGAAATCCTAACATATTCCAAATCGATTGATCGAGTCATATACTTGCAAGTCGTTTCAATCAAATATAAATTAACGAAAAAAAAGAGACAAATTTGCCGACATGCAGATTAGGTATATTTTTAAATTTGGCATGCCAAGCTGTTCCGTCACATCTGTGTCGTTACAACTGGAAGTTTGAAATCGCCCATCGGACGTTGCAACTGACCTACCGCTCGGTACCCACGGGAGCAACACGTATTTCTCAATTTTTTGTTTTTTTTTAATTATTTTATTTTCAAATCAATATATTATACAATTAATTCATATATTTTAAATAATAAAATTAAATTCAAAATTCAAAATTTATTTTTTAAACCGTTTTGAAAATATAATTTTTCTTCATTTTCATATATTCATAAATTAAAAGGCCTTAATTCTAATCACTATATATAATTTCTCTAATGTTTAAAAGAAAATATTTTTATAAAATTATTTATTGACATATGAATAAATAGGGACACAAACGACATTATATAATCTTAGCAGTTTCAACTTTTCTCTAACAAATAAAATTCTTCCATTGGGCTAGCCGACATCGTCGCCCGACACGCCTTGCCACCATGTCTTGGAATTGTTTTTTTTTTTTTAGGGGGATTTCGAGCTCTAGTTAGGATTCTGTCAATGAGTACAGACAATGACACGTTAGTTCGCGGGATTCGTTTCTAACGATTTCCAAATAATTTTTATGGGTTTTTTTTTTTTTAATAAGTTTTTAAAATTAAAACGCAAAACATTAGGATATTGAAAATATTTTATTTTATCGATATAATTTTCTTAAATTTATAAATAAAATATAATAAATAATATAATATTTTAAAATTTTAAAATAATAATAATATTTTAATAATATTTTATTTAATTTTCCTTTTCTTTAATTTTTATGCACGACCACAATAAATACGGTATCAACGGGAAAAGCGCAACGCTGTCTTAGCGATCTGCATCTCCGGCTCTTCTCTTCTCATTCTCTTTCAGCCTTCGGTTCCATTTCCTTCCGCCTCAGAGATCCTCCGAGGACGAGACGACGCCGCTTTCTGTCTATGGAGACGACGTCTTTGGGGAAGTCCGGGAGTGAGCGGTCCGAGAAGGACGGGTCAAGTGGCTCCAGCTCCGGAGCTGGATCTGAAGAGAGAGGATCATTTGAGTACTTCGGGTGTGTTTACCATCTGGGAGTGAATTCGATCGGGCGCGAGTACTGCCACCTCCGCTTCCTCTTCATCCGGGGAAAGTATGTCGAGATGTACAAGCGCAATCCCCATGAGAGTCCTGGCATTGTAAGATAACACACTCACCCTTTTCCATTTCCCTTCTCCTTTTCTTTCGGCCTTTTTAAAGTTTTGGCTTTTATGCAAATTTAATAATAACGGATCAAATGCGACTCTTCGGGTTTTTCTGTCTTTTCTGTCTTTTTTAAGTAATAAGATTGGTCATAGAAAGCTCGCGTGCATGGGAATTGAATTGTTGAAGGATTGTGATGAATGTGGCATGAGCGAATTTGTATTGAATTTTAAATAGGATTTATACGTTTTCCAGTCACCCCAGAAATTCATCTAATATTTTATGTGGGATGTGTGGGACGGGAGACTGTGTGTCTGGGGCTTAGTCTGGTGTTCAATGAACTTCCGAAATCTCGTAAGCAAAAAATATAGAAGAAGGAACTGTTAGTGTGATTATCAATGAGGGCTTATGTTACAAATTGTGTTAAGACTTGATGCTAAATTTTTCTTCTCTCTTCTTTCTGATCTTTTTTTTTTAGGGTTTTGCATATATCTGACACAATTGAATACTTGTAGTCTAAAAGAAGAGATGTTGACTGAAGATGAGCTAGAAAGGCTGAACAGAAAGATGCTCGATATCAGCTAAACTTCAAGTCTGTAGAAGTCCTAATTAGTTTAGCCAAATTTGAATTACTGTATATTAGTGCAGAACTAGTTTTTAGCAATAAGAAAAGGAAGAAAATGCTAATGATATTATCAAGCTAAGGAATCTGCATTCTGTGGTGACGCGTTGATTTCTTTGAGATTGGAATAGCAGCATTCGTAGTGTTGATGCTGAATTTTCTGGTTATACAAGTTTAACTTAATGTCTAAATCCAATCCAGCAGAACCAAGAGAAAGGAAAATGATTGTTTCGATATCACTAGAGATTAGAAGCAAAAAGTAATTAACCAAAATAAATAAGAAAAAGAGATATTTACTAAATACTTTTAACAAACATAATTATGATATGATTATTTTTCCTGCTAAAAAACGTAATGTATGCTTTTTCAACCTTTGTATTGATACTTGAACTGTTTGTCCAACATTTTCTTTGGTGCAGCAACCCATTAGGAAGGGTGTCGTAGGGCCCACACTTATGGTGGAGGAAATAGGGCGTCGGAAGGTCAACCGTGGAGTAATGCTCTTCCATATTTATATGTCATCTCTGTTGTTAGTAAATATGAGTCGTTATTTTATTTGACACTAATTATATTATTTTCTTTTCTTTGTTCTTGGACACCTCGTGCCAATAAAAAAATATTATTTTCTTTTCTTTCAGTTTTCTTGAACTGTAACAGCTTCCAGATTAATGATTTTTTTTTTCTTACCATCTTAAGAAGATAAAGGAAGCAAGTTTTTTCTTCTAATGTCGTTCATTTTTGTAGGATGTTTATGTTCTAAGGTTTTACAACCGATTGGATGAGACAAAAAAGGGAGAAGTAAGTTTGTAGTTTCATTTTATTTGGTTTTGAAAAACTATCGCCTTTTTAGGAATAAGTGAATTTGATTAATATGAAAGAGTTGTAAACCCCATATACAAGAAATTTACAAGAGATCTAGCTAACTGGAAAACGTTCTATAAATTCGTGAAAGGTAGAAATATAACAAGCTACACTATTGTGGATCAGCATCCAATGATACATGGTATTGAGAATAAAATGACTTACCGATTTTTGCAATTTTCAAAACTATGTAATTATTTTCCTCCAAATACACCACAATAAACAGATGTCATCCTCCACATCGGTGCACACAGATGTTACCAAATTTCCCTTCCCAACAAACCAGGAGATCCACTGCTATGAATGACATTACTAATTCTAATCCAATTAGGCCAAAAACCATGTTCCATAAAACACTAGCAACTGAGTGGAAGGTGATCCACTGTCTTTCCATTCTTCTGACACATGTAGCACGGATTGATCACCTGATACAATGCTCTACTTCCTCTTGTTATCTTGGGTAAGAATCTCCCCCAAAGCTGTTGTCCGAAGGAAGAAATTTATTCTAGCAGGTCCTATTCCTCTGAATAAGCTTTCAAGGGAAGAGGACCTATCATGAGCACATAAAGCATTTTAGAAAGACTTCACAGCAAAACACCCCTTTCCTAGATGGATCCCAAACCGGTTATTTTCACAATTGTGTCCCACCCAACTCAAATACAAGCAATCAAGAACGAAAAGTTCATAAAAATAAAGAAAAAGTAGTAAGCTCATTAATAAAAAATAATTGGATCCCTCTTTCTTTTATGTGGAAATGACTAGCAATTAATTGGATTTCTTTTTCCTTCAAGATTGCTTGTGCTACAGCTGGAGAAGCCCGAAAGTGGATGGATGCATTTGACCAGGCCAAGCAACAGGTACAAAACTAGAAGGTGGTTGTTGCTGTTTTCTTTTCCTTTTTTTCCCAGCGAGAAATCTACACATTTTGGTGTTCCTTGTGACAGAAAAGCATAACTTTTTTATAAAGTATAAAAAATGTAAGAGGAGTGCCAGATCCATAAAGGGATCTTACAAAAGTAAACTTACAAGCTAACGTGTCTTGATTTGGTACATTATATCTATTTTACATAAAAAGAACTTTAAAATCTGATGTATCATGTCCCGCCTTATCAATTTTTGAATTTACTTTTGTGAGATCCCTTTGTGGATGACTCATTTCTCAAAATGTAAATGAT
Organism: Juglans cinerea; assembly: GCA_961763995.1. Classification (NCBI taxonomy): domain Eukaryota; kingdom Viridiplantae; phylum Streptophyta; class Magnoliopsida; order Fagales; family Juglandaceae; genus Juglans; species Juglans cinerea. The sequence continues at coordinate 33,909,852 of CAUIVZ010000007.1, read as the reverse complement.
ATTGACTCATTTTTTCTTATATTCATCTTTCCAAACCTTTGCTTCTAACAGGCTGAGTATGAGCTTTCAAGACGAGGTAGTGCCAGAAACAAACTGAACATGGAGACCGAGTATGCTTATTTTTAATCAATTGATGATACAGTTTAACTAAGTACTTTAGCTGCGTTAAATGGATTTCCAGAAAGGGTTTGAATCATAATTGATGAATGAGAGGGAACTGCTAGCTGATTCCCCCTGCCACATTGTTCTGTTAAAATGCAAACAAGCTGAGATCATTGTTTCTTTATGAATGGAGTTTTCCAGGATCATATGTTACAATCCTAACAGAAGCTAATGGTGAAATAGGCTAGGATAGAGGTTGGGCTTGATTTTGCTCTTTTGTCAATATTTTATTGTTGTCCCCCCGTATGGTGGTGGAATCCTCCTCCCTTTATGTGTTCTCTATGCATGCATATGTTACAGGTTCTTGAATTGTCTGTTATCCGAAATTTTCTCTCATTTATTATTCTCTAATGCCTCAACTTCTTTAAACTATGGAAGGATCAATCTGGAAGGGCATCGCCATAAAGTGAGGCGGTATGCACATGGCTTGAGAAACCTTATAAGAATTGGGCAAGGTGACTTTTCATGTGCATGACTTGCTTTCTTTATGTTTTTAATATAGGCATATGATATGTCATACTGAAGACATTACTGCTGCCCCTTCATTTGGCACAGAAAGGGAATTTGAATTCGAGTGAAAAGACAACAGTTTTGAACTTATATTTCCAAGATTTTGTGCTTATTAAAAAATTACTTGCATGATGTGGCAAATATACTATTAGAGATTTTATTCCAGACTTCATTTTATGTTATTTTATTCTATCAACAGTATCTCTGTGTCAAATGAGTGGGCGCATTGATCTCCTTAAGCTCATTCGTTGCATTGTTACCCAGTTTCCTTGCGATAATTGTAACTTTTTCTGTGTGGGTTTCTATCATACTAGTAATTCTATGATTTATTTAGTTAGTGAATGGTATTTTACAACACATATTGTATATATCATTATTCCGTATTGCTGGAGTTGAAATCTGTCATCTACCAATATTAATACATAATATCTCTATCTCTGTTACTTGCAGGTCCAGAGACACTTTTACGCCAATCTTCTGATTTGGGATCTAGTGTTAGGCCAGATCGGTACGGTGAAAGGGACAGTGGAGATGTAGTTGAGGCACATGAGTGGAAATGTGTGCGGACAATTAATGGTGATTCCTCTCAGCCTAATAGAATACGTTTTCTGGCATTATTCTCCTCTGTTAACCTGTCTTCCTTCCTTTCCTGGTCGGTCTTCTATTAAGACTTCATTTTTGTCTTCAACCAGAACTATTCATCCTGTTGGTTAGCCTAATACTAATTGTTATAACATGTTTCACCATCCTTCCCGTGGTCTGTTGGCTCCGTGTGAATGAAAAAGCCAGAGGTCCACAATTCAAGTACTCTTGTAGTGCAAATTCTCATATGGCATTGTCAAAATGGCGAGCCTCACTTGAATGTGTCTGAGCTGTCATCATGATCAGAGGCTAGAATGGGTGTAAGGCTTAATTTGTGTAATGTGACCTTCTATGCGTTTTGGGTAAAATTCATTACTTCCTCAGTTATATATGGTAAAAGTATATTTATTAAGACTTTCAAAGAGAAATTTTATGCATATGCCACTATTCACTCCCACACCCCACACCCTATGAAAAAAAAAAAAAAAACTATAAACACCCCCACACCCTATGAAAAAAAAAAAAAAAACTATAGGTGTGGGGTATGGGAGTGAATAGTAGCTGATGAGAAGAATTTTTCTCACATGACTTTCTTCTATGGATCATGCTAATATCAACGTTTGCAAAATAGAAGAGAAAACAATGTGGAAGTTTAAATAGTGTCTTGGGATAGTATGTTGAAAAAGATAGGGTTAATGCTCGGATGAGTTTAACCATGCACGCACTCAATACATGTGGATGTGCACATACCACACATAATGTTTGATTAGAGTCAAAGACGTTATGTATAGGCTGTAAGAGCAGGGAAAGTTATTATTACACTGTGATGTGACCACGATGTTATGGAATGAAGTGTTCAAAAGGTTTGGTATGGCTTGGGTGATGCCTTGGAGGGTGGTGGACCTTTTTGCTTGTTGGAGAGGATTAAGGGGTAATGTGCAAATTGCTGCTGTTTGGAATATGATACCTTTATGCCTTATGTGGTGTATTTGGGACTTTGGGTAGAGAGGAATGGTCGATGCTTCGAAGATAAGGAGCACTCGGTTGATTAACTTAGATATTTTTTCTTTAATTCCTTATTTCAGTGGGCTTTGGCCATTGTATTTAATGGAACTAGTGTCCATGATTTTCTTGCTTCTTTTTCTAGTTCCTGACATGTAATAGGTTCAGTTTTTGTATACTTCCTGTGTACTTAGCTTTGCCTTGTTACTTGTCTCAATAAAATTTTTATTCATAAAAAAAAAAGTTATATGTACGGGCTGGTTGCTGGGTCAGTTTGAAGAAATAATCAATCGTATTCTGGAATATACTACTGTTTAGATACATCATTTGGTAAATAATTATGCAATTGAAAAGTTATTTTGGATCTTTAATATCTCTTCAAAATCCTTCTTGTTCTTTTTTATTTCAGGTGTTAGGATCTTTGAGGATGTTGCTGATTCCAAGGTATCTATTATTATAATATTTTTTTCTCAATGGGATAAGAAGCATGTGGCTTGCTGGGAAATACATTTTGAAAAAGCGCTACATAAATCTAGATTGTTAATTTATTCTTGATTGTTAACTTTGATTCGAGAGATTAGAAAATCACATTCCCTAGCCTTGAATTTCATTAGAAGAACAATGTTACCTGGAATGATTTTCAGTTGAAGCAAACAGAGGCTCAAGGCATTTGTTTGTTTGACAGACAAAAAAATTATGTGTTTATTTTTGCATTATAACAGCATATTAGACGAACAAAGGGTAAATTTGTGAGTGACATGTGTCCAAACCACATGACCAAATACACAAGGGGAAAAACTCCTCTGATTCACATGAGGAACATTCTTTCCTTCTTTAGGAATCAATCTCCATTCGCTGCTTTCTGAAAGATATTAGTTTATTTCTCTTTGGATATGTCACTTCTTTTGCTGCTTCTGCATTATGGGGTGTAACGCCCAATAGAAAGCCCAAGCCACATGGCATATACTCCATAAAGACTAGTCAATGATGCAATTGAAGCCTCATTGGAACATTATAAAGAGCAAGAACTTCTCATTCGCAAGCCATGTGAGATCCCATGGAACACCTACCCTTATCACTTATTAGAATGACGTATCACATGGGGCCTATTAGAATGATTAGTGTATAATATTTGTGATATTTAAATCTAATTTTCCTCATAGATAAGGCGATTATTAGTTATATGCAAATGCCTCCTGCTTTTCATTGAATTTAGGCAAATTGGGTTACTAAATTGAAAATTCTTAGTCTCTCCGTGCATGCTTATCTTCAATGTAGCTGTTATTGTACTTTATTGTTAGCCACTTTTTGGCTTTCACTGTGATAGTACTGAGTTAGCCTCCAAATTGTTATATATCGTTGTAATATTGGAATTCAGTTGCTGTTGAAATATAGTGTAACTCATTTAAATTTAAAGAGAAACCTAGAAAAAGTAAGGATATGGAACAAGATTTTCTGATATTTCTTTCTTTGGGACTGAATAAGTTATAGAATTTTCATCAACCAGATATATTGCCTCAATTACTTATTACTCATTGTAGAGTGGTAAAGGTGTTCTTGTGAAGTCAGTTGGTGTTGTTGATGCAACTGCAGATACTGTTTTTGAAGTGATCCTAAATGTTGAGCGACATCAGAGATATGAGTAAGTTGCTTGCTTTTTGAGTTCTTTTTTTGATAAGTAAGAATCTTTATTGAATAGAATGAAACTAGGCAATGCCCAAGTACAACCTTTTGAGTTCTATATAACTACAATGTCTTAAGTGATTATCCTTGCAGGTGGGATATGTTGACAGGTGATTTGGAGCTGTTAGATTCTTATGATGGGCATTATGATGTTGTCTATGGGATATTTGATCCAAAATATCTTACGCGGTAATCTCATCAGATATATCTAGCTGTTATGTTCCTCAAATAACATGGTTTTAGTTAGATTGTTGTGAAATCATGCATTGCACTGTTATAGTTGTCATTTCTACTTGAATTAACTCCATCACATTTGTGTATATGGATGGTTTCAAGGGAAGTTGATTTATGTGGGTTTAACAGAATGAATCCCTCCACTTTGACCTACGTTGTAGTGAAGTGCTTTATGATATGAATAACAGAATAAGCATGAGGCATTGCGAGTGCAGGCCTTCCTACCAGTGCTGATTTTAGTTTATAGACTTTTTCCTGGATGCATGCTAATAACGTTTTCTGTTGTTTTTTGTTGGTCCAAAAGTTGTAGAGCACTTTTAATTTAAATCTCTATAGCCTAGGAAGTTCATCCCAATTGCAATGGGTTACACCAAAGATCAGCATTGAGTGTTGCCCCTTTTGCATTGAACTTACTGCACATAGTTGGGAAGAGATTTCTTCGTGTATAAGGTCTATGGATCTTATACTTTAGTCAACTAAACAAGATGTGGGTTTTAATCCAAGTCAGAATATCGGTTTAGTGGAATGTAGGAGTATAAATGATGCTGTAATGAAAGTAGAGGCCAAGAAAAGCCTCAAGGTGACCACTTGGACAGGTTATTCTTGGGGAAGGTTAGATTGATGGAGTGGCGCATCTACAATGTCGTGTGATTGAAATTTGCACTTTTGCTAAAAGAGGGACTCTCAAAACTGCTAATAAACACATGATTGCCTGTGAATCTCATGCTTTTCAAGTAATCACCAACTCCCATGATGTGTAGTCCGCTCCTTGTCACCAGCCTATACTACTTGGAGAGTAAGCAAGAAACCCTAGTATCCATGCGTGTAATGTGTCAATCACTTCTCAAACTCACGGTCTTCAGCCTGAGATTTGAAAGTCACTGTCAAGATCTCAGTGTAGTTCTGGGTAAATAAGGCTGGTGGATGCTTTATGGAACTAAATTTTTTATTAGTGAGGGAATACCAGATTAAGAAAACATAAATATAAGGGAAATCATAATGTCGAGGAAAAATAAGGAATAAATCCAGATGTGAATATGATAGAGTGACACTAATTGTGGACTAAATGGTGGAAATTTATCTTCAAATGGGTTTTGCACTTTGCACCCTCAAACTACTAGAGGTTTTGCACTTTCGTCATTGATAGCTGCGGGCTTTTTACTTTTCCTGGTTGTGGTTCAGCTGGCTAACTTATGATGATAACTGAAAGAAGAATCTTAATCATTTGCTAATCTTGAATGGCAGGTGGCATTCCAAGAGAGATTTTATCTTCTCTAGGCAATGGTTTCACGGACAAGATGGAACATATAGTAAGTTAATCTGATTCCATATAAAGCAATAGTTTGATTCCAAAATATAAGGGTCATGGTGGAGCAGATGGTATTGGAACATCTCTGATGCTTGCTTAAAAATTCTACGGGCCTTTATATTGTACTTCTATTGTGTCCTTCACTCTGAGGCTACTTTATTGCTTACTTGTTCTTTCACAAGAATGGATGGTCATATGGCTTTGAAGGAAGAACGGATCATACTTAATTGTCTTTAGGACCAAGCCGAAATATCACAAGTACCGCCTCGTCCCGGACCATCGCAAGGAACCTAAATTAATCCTTGGATGGGTTACTTTTTATTGGCAGATGCCACAAGCCAATGGGCTTAAACTATTAATATGGTGTAAAAGAAAGTCATTGAAATTTCTTAACTCGTATTGCCTGAGATGATATGACCTTTGGCTTCATTCTAGTACATGGAATCATGCTGTTTGCCTTGGTACTTTGATTGCATATGCTGGGAATTTGTGTACTTAGATGACATGCATTTGTTCATGCAGCTATCTTGCAATTTCCAACAGTACATAAGAAGAAGCCTCCAAGATCTGGTTATCGTCGTACAAAAATTAATCGTAAGATATTTTGTTTGATTCATTGAAAAACTTTCATAATCCCTGCATTGTTTTTAACTGCAATGATGACATACTTTTCCTTTTTTCAGACTCAATATGAGTTTATTGCCCCTCAATCTTAAATGAACCAATTAGACAATTACAGGTTGCATTATTTATTTGATAAACATCTGACACGCCAGATTCTTTTGCAAAAAGTTTTCAACTTTTGCTTCCAGCTAGTGGGAGGATTCAGTGAGGTTGTTGCTTTTGTAATCGTTCCTGCAATATGCCCTTGTAGTAAAGATTGCTGCCTTGGAGTTGGAAGTTATTCCATTCATATGGCTTATTCTGTTGCTATTATAATCATTTTTTAAACTTATTTTACTGACAAAGCTGTGTTCACTGTTCATGGCTTATCCAGAAAACTCCTCGCCATTACGTATTTTGAATTTCTTTTCTTGTTTACTGGTAAATATTGGGTTTCAACTATAAAATAATGTCATCCCGGTAGAAAAAGAGAGTTAATCCTTTATTAACCTGTCTTCTCTTCCTTTTTTCTTTGCTTTTAATTGTAGCATCTACCTGGGAGGTTAGAAGTTTAAACACACCCATGGATTCGAATGCTTCAAGATGTCTTGTAACTCAAATGTTGGAGATACATTCTTCACACTGGCTCGGATGGAAGAAAAACCACTTCTCAAAGTTTGAAAAGAGTGTTCCTTATGCGATACTATGCCAAGTGGCAGGTTTGCTTATCGTATACTTCTTGTTATTGTCTAACTTTCTGTCATAACGGTTTAAAGTCAGGTGAGCTTCGAGACTGTTAAGCATATATGATCCCTTGCAATCTGGTCTACGATCAGTTTTAGAAAAATTTTGAGCTGTCAAGGATATTTCAACATTGTGAGATTCTTCATTGGTCTCAATACTTTCAAGTTTGCTCAGACTAAAGTTCTATAATTTCTTCCCTGACCTTTGTAAACGAAGACATTTGTCACTTGTACACCTTACTAACAACAACCAACATACCAATTTACCAACTGATATGTGTTTGGAAATGTTTTTAAGTGGTTTTTGGAAAACAGCAGGGTAATGGAACTGCTAGAGGCGATAATTCTATGATATGATCTTAAATCATTTCCAAGTACAATAGCAATACTTCTAACAAGGATTCATACAAATACTTTCTTGCGTTGCATAGCTTTTGCAAGGTGTTTTCTCTTTGACTAAGCATTTACATTAAGTATCCTGATGTACAATTTGCCACATCAGTTGAATGATTAGAGAACATTATAATGCAGAAGAAGTCACAGAACAATGAAAGAAAATTTTAATCACATACTTTTGGTCACCGATCTAGGCTGGAGTAATTTTTTTGCTGATGTCAGCAAGTGCAAGTACTAATGTCAATTGTTGTTGAATCATAGTGACTTTTCCCGTTATTCCTCACTCTATAGATTTGAATCTGGCACATATAACAATTTTGTGGATTTTGTGTAGCGGGGGGGTGATGGACCATCATTTTCCCTAGATTGGACTGGTAGTTATCGGTCTGGTCCAGTCCGTTCGGTCTAGCCCAATTATTATTATTATTTTTTTTCCAAATAATTTAATAAAAAAATTATTTAAATTACTAATTAAAATTAAGTGAATTATTAATGTGGATTTTGTAACTAACTCATTAAAAAAAATATTTTACTATAATTATATTTATGATGTTGATAGTTATTACTTACTAACTTAGACTTTACTCTTTAGTATGCATAATTATTAATAATGTCATACATTTTATATATGGTTCATGAATATCAAATAATTTCATTGTACATAGATTATTCATGCTTGCTTACAACTTAGGTATTTACAAATAAACTTAATTACTTTAATTAAGTGTAAATGGTAGACATGTATGAATGTATTAACTATTTACATATAATGACATAAATTATTACATGATTTATGATTTATTATTAATTGATAGCATATATTATTTAATATTTTATATGGTCAATGATAATAAATTAGATGAAAATTACATTATTAACTTATATAATTACTATATAAAAATAATATATTAAATTATTAAAAATATTTAAAATATATATATAGGGGTTCGGTCCAGTTCGGTACGGTCTAGTCCAAAATTTGTAGACCCCTGGACCAGATTGAATTTCATCAATCCACATATTTTGGGACCGAGACCGACCGGTCCAGAATTCGGTCCTGACCAAAATTTTCGGTCCAGTCAGTTTTTACGGTCTGGACTGAATTATTTACAGCCCTACTGGCACCTCCCCCATGGGTGGGTTCACCCCTCTGTATGCCAGGGGGTGGATTAGTCTCCATGACCGTCGGCCCCACCCTGCCCACCACCCACCCATGGCGAAACACAATCGGAAAACAATAACAAAATCCAAAACCAACCAAGATTTTTCACCACATAGATCTATCCCTAAAATCCGCAGATCCATCATCCAACAAAAAAATACACAGTTACAAAACACAGATCGAAAAAATCATCTTAAAAAAAACACAACCTTTTGCTCCGGCAACACCACGACGTGGCCGTGGGTGTCTTCGCAAACCCATGGCCATTTGTGGCCTTAGCCCCACGGCCATGCCGTGGCCCGTGGGTGTCTCACAATCACAAGCTTCAAGAAGAAAAAGTGGAGGAGAAGAAGAGGAGGAGGAGAGAACGACAGAGGGAAGGAGAGGAGAGTAGAGAACGGTGGAGGGAGAGAGAGAAGAGAGGAGAGGAGAGAATGACATATAGGGTTTTGTAGCTATATATGCTTAGTCAAACATCAAAATGACGTTTTATAATTACGATTTTTTTTTTAAAATATATATATATATATATATATATAATTTAGGGCTGGTTGGATGGGGTTAAACCCCAGGCCCCATCCCCTGGCAACCAAAAGGGTGCAGGCATCTACTTGCAACCCCCCATCTGCAGACAGGGGCCCTTGTCCTGGGCAGGCGGGGGGGCTGGATGGGGTGGGCGGGGGCCAGTGCCCCGCCGCCCAGCCCTAGCAGGTAATGCCCTTAATTGGCCATCACCAATCAATATCAAGCAATATTAGCATCAACTATCCATAAACTCAACAAGATTGGTCAATACCTGTTAAGATTTATTGTTCAGATTGTTGATGAAATGTTTATTTCATCGATCTTATCTTGAAAGAAATGTTTCTTTTAAATGGTAGTTATGTTTCAAGGCTGAATGGATCAGGTATAAAGGAATACATTGAAGCAAACCCAGCTTTCAAACATGAATCTGCCACCACAGTTGTCCATTCAAAAATGTGTGATGTTTCTATGTCCATTGGTGAATATGAGGATGCAGAAATGCAGGATGAGTTTTATGATGCAATTTCTGATGACTCGTCATCATCAGAAGATGAAGAGAGTAGCAATGGTGAACATGAAAAGAAGGTTTCAGTTTCTGCCTCTTTTACATACAAAATAGGGTCTGATTGAAGGCAACTTGTGCATATATAGATACTATCAGTTATAACGTTACAGTATCTGTCTCTCAAATTTGTCAGGACATGAAAGTGAAGCTGAAGAATGTTTCATGGGCAATCACAAGCTTAGCTTTGCACCGAACTTCAGGTCCACCATTTAAGTAGTTTTAATTCAAGAGAAACATTAATCAGTTAGCTACTCTATATTATTGTTGCCTACGTTTAATGTGGAGTAAATCCATTTTAGAATTTTCTCTATTGTTCTCGCATGACAGTCAATCTCCAATTGAGTTCTATCTCAAAATGAGGTAGTCCAAGACAAGGTTGGCCTAACTGGAATATTTTTCTAATGCTAACTCTTTCCTTTATAATTAGAGGAGATTAGTGTCCTAGTTTATCTGAAGGAGATTATAGTTATATGCCAATGAATTATGGTATGATGCTCCTTGTTTGTTTGCCTTGTATATGAATCTATATTTTGTATAATTGAGCATAATAAGATCCCCTGATGACTCATACTTCAGGAACTTATTCTTTTAAAGAAGAAAACTAATGTATTACTTCTGTCTGTATTAGTACGTATAGCTGAAAAACTGAAAACTGTAATCTGTCTTTTCTTTCCTTCAATTGCAAAGTACTCAATACCGAAGCACTTGGTCATTGTCAATGCAGCTCCAGATGCAAATAAGGAACTGAACCCCACAGTAACTCCTATCATTATCAATCCTCTCCAGTTTCAAAGTTCATTGCACAGAGGAAAGGATGACACAGACGCAAACTGTTGGACTTCTCCAAGTGGTATGGGATTTATGATCAGAGGAAAGACTTATCTGAAAGATAATTCGAAGGTAAGTTTTGAGTTATCTATACTTTTTTGGCTCCATAGTAATCCGTTTATCTTCTCGTATTCTGTTTTTGGTATGGCACATGATGATATAAATATAAATGGCATTGACATATCGCTGTTCTCCTTGTAAATCTGCTTACCTAGCCTCTACCCATTTGTTGTTGTTATAGCTCTGTATCAGAGGAGTAGGTTTTGCTCTTTCAAACTAGAACTTCCTGAATGGTTTTATCTATATAGATCGAGACCATCTGGCTGCAATGCCGACTGATGTGTCATAGATCATTCCATGGTGAGCCATTATTTATAGTACGATCGGCTAAAATTCTCAGGTTTTAGGTGGTGTATCATGAAACTCCATCTCAGCGCTCAAGCGCTTATCATGACTACCAGACTTGGAATTAATCTGGTGGCCATAATAAGAATGCATGATTTGGATGTGTAAAGAAAGTGGTGCATATGAAGTGTGGTATGTGACCTAAAGGAATGAGCTAGTTGCCGAATTGTCATGGCATGGCATATTTATTTATTTTTCCAGTCCAGGAGTGGCTAACGTAAGGGTGGAGTCGAATCCTACTTTAAGATTTTGATATCTGCTGCACCAAATAGCATTAAGGTTCAAGGTGCTAGGTTGTTAGGGGTCTGAAACATAATCATTTATCTTATAGATGTTGGACTTTAAATCATTCTTAATAAACAAAAGAACATATAAACAATTTCATTTGCTCTGGTATTTAATAGTCACCAGGTCCATAAGTTTGTCTTGTTCTCACATTCTAGCTCTTACAGAACTCTTTAAACATGGGTTATTCTTTTTCGATGATTATTTGTTTTAATTCATGTTCTGTTTATGGATCATTAAGTTTTAGTATCTTAATGTATCCAGGAATTTTTTGCCTTTTCTTCTGTTTCTAGTTAGGTGTATCTGATATATACACCCTGTGTACTAGGGAAACACCTCTTTTGATCATTAATAAAGCCTGGATTAAGTATTAAATATCATAGTTAGTTTGTTTCTTTGTAAACCATTACAAATATTGTGGTAAATAGTCATATGCGTTGCTTCTGGGAAAGCATACACAAGCGGTTTACTTTAATTCTGGGAAGAATGATGTGTGACTCATTCTATCTTCATGCTGAAGCTATGTACGAGTTCAATTGTAGCTAAATTGAATATATGGACTCTTTTCAGGTAATGGGAGGAGACCCTCTTCTCAAGCTCATAGCCGTTGATTGGTTCAAAGTTGATGAACGCATAGATAACATTGCACTTCATCCCAAGTGTCTTGTTCAGGTAGAAATACAGTTCTCACGTACTTTTTGTTCATCTTATAAAGCATCCATAACTATATATGGAGTAAGCTCTAATTGTTAGCAAAAACAACTATTTTCTCAACATTCTCTGATATGTTTATATCCATACAATTTCTTATTTTTGATGTTGAGGTGACATGATTAAGAAAAATCATGGTCATCAAGGTTATAGTAGCAATGTCTGGCAATTGAGGATTGATGATTTTGTAATATTTGAGCTTCTTATTCTTGGCTATTGATCTGAAAAGTGTCTTTTGTGTCTAATTGTTCCCTTCTCCGTTCTCTGTTCTAGTCAGAAGTTGGAAAAAAGATTCCATTCATCCTTGTCATTAATCTCCAGGTATGTGTATGAATACCTTCCAGTCTCTTTTTCTCCTTTGAAATATAATACCAATTTTTGAAGAAAAAAATATAATACCAATTTAATACTAATAACTAAGGAGATTTTTGTATTCTTTCCAGTTCTATGAAAGATAATTGTATTTTTTGTACAAGATCCAATTTTGAGGGTCTCTGATGCTTTGAACTCATTTGAGGGATTTCCTGAAATATTTTGGGTGTTGTTCTGGTGCAAAGATGAGCCTGAATGTAGCATAAAATGGAAGAGGAAGTAACATGGAACTGAATTTGCAATAGCATAATGATCGATGTTGCTTATTTCTCTGTTCCAGGTTCCTGCTAAACCAAACTATAGCTTGGTCCTTTACTATGCCGCAGACAGACCCATAAAAAAGAGATCATTGCTTGCTAGATTTGTGGATGGAAATGACATGTTTCAGGATGCAAGATTTAAACTAATTCCGAGTATTGTGGAGGTATTAAATGCTCAATGAATAAAGATTCTGCAGAATCTGAGTGGCTTATATAAGTTTTGCCCTTGATGGCATTGAGGAGCTAATAATTTGTTAAGGGTTACAGGGGTATTGGATGGTCAAGCGTGCGGTCGGAACAAAAGCTTGCTTATTGGGGAAAGCTGTAACCTGCAAATATTTCAGACAAGACAACTTTCTGGAGGTAAGACTTCAAAAGTATTCTTCCATTATCTTCCAATCTCTTGATGGAAACTAGTTTTGAGATTTTACTTATTATAAAAATGATCAAAAAACAAATTGAGTGCTCTTGCATGTGTTTCTACACTCTTTCTTCTCTATTTCCAGTAAACCACCTTCACTCCCTGTGATCTCTTTCTCTGGGTTTTCTTTGATGCTTTTTGAAGTGAGCGTTCCAGTATTGGTGGTGGATTTTTAAGTCATGATCTGAGAGATCCTCATATATTTGAATGTGTTGCTATGCATGGGTACTTGGGGTTTGGTCATATCTTATTTCTTGCTTGGGTTTGGTGGTAGGCGTGCTTTTAGGATTGTCCTTTTCCCCTCCCTAGCATCTATAACAAGTGTAACCTCTTCCAAATTTTATTTTGTGAATAACTTGCCACACACATGCAGGCACCTCTTAGTGAATTACTAAAAACATCATATATATTAGCTTCCACGGTGTATTCCATGCCAAAGTTTTATTAAATTAGCTGATTTGTTTGAATGCAAGCTTCTGCATTCTGTCTTGTTCTGCTGGTTGCTGTTTAGGTTCCTTGAAAAATGACTCCAAAAACTCCTTTATGCAGATTGATGTGGATATTGGTTCATCCTCTGTAGCAAGGAGTGTCATTGGCCTTGTTCTTGGATATGTCACAAGTATAGTTGTGGACCTGGCAATTTTGATAGAGGTTTGTCCCTTTCTGCTGGTTTTATTTTCCCAAGTACTCATCGTCTGCTGTGTTCGAAATTCTGAATGGGTTTTGGACTTTGAGTAGTTGTTCTTCTTGGAATGTCAATGGAGGTTTTCACCTCTATGATTTCATATATTTTGGGAGAAAATTCTCTTTCCGTGATACGCTACTTTTCTACTGGTACAAAAGTAGTTGAATTGAGATGTGTTGAGATGGTTTGGATAGTAGTGAGATATTTGAGTTCAGATGAGATGAGTTAGAAATGGTTTGAGTTAAAATGTTTTATGAGATTTTGGAAAACGAGAGAAAAAAAGTTAAATAAAGATATTATAAAGTTAAAATATTGTTAGAATATATATTTTTAATATTATTTTTGTTTTGAGATTTTAAAAAGTTGAATTGTTTTTTGTATTTTGTTTGGAAGTTTGGAAAAGTTGTAATAATTAGGTAATGATTAGATAAAAAAGTTGAAGATTTGAAATTGAAAAATGTTTGTGTTTGTGGTGTTTGGATATTGAGATGAGATGGAAACATCTCTCTATCCAAACCAGTCGTGCCTTTAAGATGTGGCTGCTTGTGATTCAGGTGACTGATTGAAAGTAGATCTAGTCAATCATTATTCCCGATCTTTTTAACACATTCATCAATTCAGCTGTCACATATATTGGCAATGGAAGCTAGGCGAATCATTTTTAAAATGTTCGATGTTTAAGAACATGATGGAGGAGGGTGAGGTTGTGGTTCAAGACCCACGTAGTGAACAATTAAAATTATTGATAGAGCTCTTTATCAGTTGACATGATGATTGATGCACCAAAGCTAGATTTCTTCACTATGAACAATGCCTACTTGCATATCATACACAACTGGGGTGGATATTGAAAGCTGTTTGTTTGCAGGCAAAGGAAGAGGCAGAGTTACCTGAGTACATTCTTGGTACTGTTCGACTAAATAAGCTGAGGCCCGACTCTGCTGTACATTTGGAGGCTTGACATATTCATGTATCAACATTCTTTGATTATCTAATGCCGTTACATTGATTGGGGTCCTTTTTTTCCAATGTTTTCAAGTATATGTAGAATATACCCTTCACAAAAGAAAGTTTGACATTTAAAAATAAGTGATATATGAACAGAAAGATTTCCATACTTCCATGATATATTAATAATCCCCTGGACACTACAAATTCAAAAAAAAAAAAAAATCATAATCTCTCCTAATAACTGAGAAGTATATGTATGGAATAATGTTACATATAGTCATAGAGTGCGCAAGCGTCCTATAGTCATTTTGAAAAATAGTGAGTTTTATTATGTGGGTTATGTATATATTCATTTTTTTTAAAGTGATTACGCGACGCTTGTACACTAACAAATGTAATTATCATTTATTTTATTTTATTTTATTTTATTTATTTATTTTTATAAATGTCATGTCTAAAATACAAAAGAGCTTCTTGTGTACGTCGGAGTCCTAGTTGATGGGCTTGATTTAGAGTTGTTCAAGGCCCGTTGTTTAGTATTTGGTTAGTTAGGCCCATTAGTCAACTGCTAACTCCGTTTCTTCACTGTATAAATACTGTTAATGAGCCTGGTAATACGTCATTGAGAAATTTAACACAAGGTTCCGTTTCTCATCTCTCTTTCTTGTGGAGGTTGGATTATCCTCAAAATTGATCATATTTTCATTACATTTCCTTAATCTCCTTTACCATTTTCTTACTATCCAAACAACAATCAGGGGACTAGTGTGTTGCATAAGCCAACTTTTGTCCATCAATGCCTCCTCCCTCGAGTCCCCCTTAACACCCCCTTCTTATGTGTCGAACATTTATTTATTTTGGTTAGTCGAACATTTTTAAGTCACAGGTAATTTTGATACTACATTTAACTAAGTGATAAATGCTAAAGAGTTTAACTGATTACTTCTTTGACTAAAACTCGTTTGGATAGTGAGATGAGATGAGTTAAGAGAGTTTGTGAATAGTAGTGAGATTATTAGTTGAAATTATATGAAATGAGATGAGATGATTTCATCTCACTTCTGTATCTAAACGGGTCTAAAAGTGAGCAAGCTATCTTACGTAACGATGCATCTAGCAATATCTAAACTAAAGTAATTTGTTTGTTCAATTAAATATATCAATTGTGAGTGGAGATGTTAAGTCATTAACAACACTGATTGGGTTAATAATAATGACTTGGGCTTTAAGATTGCATCAAAGTTTACTCCTAGTCTTTAAAGGTCTAGAATGTGATTTAAAGTTCTTGATCTTGCGATTGCCACCAATACAATGCTAGTTGCTTTGATCAGAAGAAAACAAAAACAGTAATCCAAGAGGATTTATGAAGAACACAAAGCAATGAAGAGGGTCCCTTCCTTCAATCACTTTACTAAACTCCAACCACTCTACATGATTTGATGTTTTTGTGTTGTAGAATGTATATATAGCATACCCACTTTGATTCATTAGTTTCTGCACCCACCTAATACTTTGACTAGATGTTTAACCCCTCTGAGCTTGTGGCCCTCAGGAACTCCAAACGTGCCTTCAATTTATCCACAGCGCTCCTCCTAATTTAAGGTTAGCAGAGCCCTTTTTTTTTTAATTGTACATGGTGTACCTACAATTTTATTTCCTTTAATTTTCAAGTAAAGGAGATAAAAGTAAGGAAGAAAGGAAAGCAGAGGTGCTTACTTTATGTAATGACTTTTTGTTGCAATTATGGTAATAGATATCAGATCGATCACAAGCTCCAATTCAAGTGAAATCTTCCTTCTTTTTACCTAAAAAGAAGTGTTCTATGGCCGCACGGTTGGTGCGGTGTCTTGTTCACAATCACACCTGTCTTTGGGAAATTTCTCGTGGGAATTCCATCTACCTTTCCTTGGCAATACTTTGACTGAATTGGTACAGTAAAGAAACAGACACTGTAGAGCCATTGTCTGAGCAAAGTGTAACCTTTACAAAATAGCATTACAGAAATCATTAGCTTCTGCAGATATATGTCAATTTATATATATCTGCAGAGCCAGAGGCTAATATCCCATCACAGAAATCATTGGATATTTTCATGTTTCTTACTAGATATGGGATTTTGTAGCAGATGATCTGAGAGGAATCACTCTCTAGCAGTCTGCCAAAGCTTCAAACGTCAAGAAAGGGTTACCTTCCTTTGTTTGTTTTGTTTTTAAATGTCCTTGAAGGACACAAAACTAAAAGGGTTAGGACATCAAAAATCAAGAGAGAAGGCAGCTGCGCCTGCGCGCTTTTATGTCTTCAAACCAACCTACTTCTTCCCTGCACCTCATACTGTCACTTCAAAAGCTTGGCGTGTTCTCACAAAGGCTTTTTACCCTTGTCTACTGCATATGCTGATCACATGCATTGGAATAGTATACGTTTTGAGGTACGCGCGGACAGCCACTTCACTTTCATTCTCTTACTCATTATGATTCAACCTTATCAAGCCATGCATGTCCATGCTAACCATTAAAAAATTTCAAATAAACGTGTCTTCTTTCTCTTTAATTTGACCTTTCCAGTAGGATAAATCTTGACCATGATCATCATGTACAACCTTTATTAACGAGACTAGTTAAGAGTCCAACATAAGCTGTTGATTACAAAGAACATATATAAGCTGTTAAGAAAACCCTAAATAGAAGCTTTTGCCAGGACTTGAATCAACAGCTTTCTCGGTTGCCCAAAACCCTAAACAGAAGCATTTGTCCCCATTTCCCATTTTCTTAATAAAAAGTGCTATTTTTGTATTATGAGTATTGTTACCATGCCGCCACCGCTCATGCATTTAATTTTTTTTATTTTATTTATTAATTAAGGAATTGACTATTAATGTATTGGTGTATTTTTTTTAAAAATTAAATATGTTAAAAAATGTAAAGGAAAAAGGAAAAAATAAATAAAAAGTAAAATTTGTATTAGTGGGCACGCCCTGTGATCAAAGCTGGGCGGCACACTAGAACTACCCTTTGTATTATATACGACTGTACCCGAATGTTTGTTGGGATCTTCCACTTTTTTTGCTTTTATCAATGTACATATATAATTTGTTTAAAAAAAATATTATATTTGTAAGAATTAGCTAACAAAACTTTTATAATTATAATTAAATAGAAAGGATCATATATCTATGGATATGCAATCCTCTGTATATTATAAATATATAGATGAATGTTATATATTAGCTGCTATTCACTTCAACACCTCACATTTATAACTTTTTTATAAAGTGTGAAAGTATTTTTCATAAGGTGTAGGGTGTGGAGTGATGAAAATTAGAATTTTTCATATATATATATATATATATATTTGCAATATTATTCTTTTCCATTCATACTATTGAGGAAACAAAAGGATGGCTTTTGTAGCCGTTAGGATGCACGTCTGTACTCCTTGCTACGCCCAAACTTTTCTGGGTGGTAACACTTTTATAGCATTACTCATATTCTTTTCACGTTCTTTAATTATCACCATGCATTATGGAGTAGTACTACGTACTATGAATATATCACAAAAATAATTAACAATGGCGGTGTCGCGCATTCAAATAACAGTTCACATTAAGAAGCTAGCTAACGGTGATATCTAATTCTGATAAACAAAGGGGTGATTTTGATATATAATTTTCTTGCCAACAGAAGGGGAGAAAAAGGGTAGAAAATAAATCAAAACCCTAATTCTATGGATATATATATATATATAGTTTATTTATGTCAGAGTCAGAATAAATGACCCCACTCCACACTGTAACTCAGCATGCATCAGAAACATTAAAATCCCACCAACCCTCCACAATAAATGATCATGATATGCCCAGAGTGATTAAAAAAGAAAAAAAAAAAGGGAGAGAGCTTAAAATGCATGCACAGTGTTTGTTTGGCAGGTTTGGTCAGAGAGAAACTTTTAGGGAAATAAATCAGAGAGAAATTTAAAATTAAGAAACTAGGATCGAGGCTTCATATATAATTTGCCAATCCCTAGATCATAAAGTGCTTGGGGAAATAAACTTGGGGATATATAGTTGTTTCCATATTCCTGCTAAAGAACCATAGGAGATCCCTCATTTCACTCATGCACTAGCAAGAAAACAAACAGTACGAGGATGATTTTTGCGTTTATGAGATATATTATATATATATATATATATATATATGAGTAATGTTATACACTATACTCTCATCCTATTTTGATCATACTAAGTAGTATGTGGCATATTTATCATCATTAGATGATAAAGAATTATGTAATAAATGATAATTTAATGGTGATAAATATGTCACATCATACTTAGTGGGATGAAAATGGGATGGTAGTATGTGTATAGAATTTTCCTATATATGTTTGTGTGTGTAATATCCCATATGATAATGATAATGGTGGTGGTGAATGAAATCTCACATTGTTTGAGAAGGGAAAGTTCTTACTTTTTATAAGGTTCTAATAATGAAGTTTCAATTGTATCGCTGACTAGTCTTTTTATAGTATAAGCCATGTGGTTTGAACTTTCCATTGAGACGTTACATGTATAAATATAAAATGACCGAGCCTATATTCGGTGGTAACATAATCATGGCATAATATTCCTTGCACGTTCTTTATCCCCCATGCATTATGCACCATGATCGCAGAAATAGTTGCCATGGAAAATATATAAAAATAATATGTTTCAGGGAAGCCAATTAACAATATTGCAACATATAACTGTCCACCACCTTACTTTAAATTCAGCAATTTCCTTCAATCTGTCCAATGGACAAAGACAACAGATGACAACTTTAATAATTTCATTTTATAAAAGATTAAAAAAAAAAAAAAGGATATTGATGATTCTTTTATTCATGCCCCACTGTGTTCAAATACCAATTCAAAATGAAATTGGATTATCTCCAGTTCAAAAGGTAGAAAACGATGCCCCAGATATGAAAGCTTTTTCCCCTAATGGCCAACACCATCCAAATAAACAAGCACACAAAGGTTGCCTCTTGCTCCCAAAAGCAACCCAATAATATTCTCATATCAAGTGATCACTGCACAGACATTCACTCATTCTGTCCTTTTTTGCACAGCTGAGCTTACTTTCTCCAGTCCCCATGAAATTCTCACCCAATAAAACAAACACTCCGTATATATCTTATTAAAATTGCAACAATTTTCTTTGCTGGGGTGGGGTGTTCACTTTTCTTTCTTTTTTTTCCCTCGGCTTTGCTGGGGGTGTTTACAGTTGTCCCTCTTTCTCATGCACTGCGAGTTCCAATGGAGATTTTGCAGCGCTTGTCTTACAATCTTCTCCTTGCTTCCATTTTCATCCTAGCATCATCAGCCATGGATCCGTTCTCGGAGGCCCTTCTGAGTTTAAAATCCGAGCTTATAGATGATTATCACCGTTTGAATGACTGGCTTGTGCCTTCTGGAGGGAATGTATCACCCGGAGAAGTATATGCATGTTCTTGGTCTGGCATCACTTGCAACAAGAATAATACCGTTGTTATTGGTTTAGACTTATCTTTGAAGAATCTTAATGGTATAATGTCAGGGAAGCAATTCAATGTCTTCACCGAGCTTGTTGATCTCAACCTCAGCTACAACTCTTTCTCTGGGCAGCTTCCTGCTGAAATTTTCAATCTTACGAGTCTAAGAAGCTTAGATATCAGTAGAAACAATTTTTCTGGCCATTTTCCCGTTGGAATATCGGGTCTCCGGAACTTGGTTGTGTTTGATGCCTTCAGCAACAGCTTCTCAGGGTCATTGCCTGAAGAAATTTCCCAGCTTGGCTATCTCAAGGTTCTTAATTTAGCTGGGAGTTATTTCAAGGGGCCAATTCCATCAGTTTATGGTTCTTTCAAGAGCCTTGAGTTTCTTCACCTGGCAGGAAATTTTCTGAGTGGTAATTTACCACCAGAACTGGGCAAACTTAAAACAGTGACCCATATGGAGATTGGCTATAACACTTATGAAGGAAGCATTCCATGGCAATTGGGCAACATGACTGAGCTTCAGTATCTTGATATTGCCGGTGCAAACCTCTATGGCCAAATACCAACGCAACTCTCCAATCTCACGAAGCTGCAATCACTTTTTCTCTTCAGAAACCAGCTCACTGGATTGATTCCATGGGAGTTAAGCAAAATCATTCCTCTGAAAAGCTTGGATCTCTCCGATAACCAAATTTCAGGGCCTATACCTGAGAGCTTTGCCGAGTTAAAGGACCTGAGACTGCTCAGTCTTATGTACAACGAGATGAATGGCACTATCCCTGAAGGCATTGCAGAAATTCCATCCCTGGAAACTCTTCTTATATGGAGCAATTTCTTCTCTGGGTCACTTCCACAGAGCTTGGGTAGAAACTCCAAACTCAAGTGGGTGGATGCCTCTACAAACAATTTCATTGGCAGCATTCCTCCTGATATATGTTCAGGAGGCATGCTATCGAAGTTGATCTTGTTTTCGAACAATTTTACTGGCAGTCTCTCACCATCTCTCTCAAATTGTTCTTCAATTGTTCGTCTTCGACTTGAAGATAATGCATTCTCAGGTGAGATCCCTTTTAGATTCAGCCATCTGTCTGATATCACTTACGTGGACTTGTCCAGGAACAAGTTCACAGGTGGGATTCCCTCAGACATATCCCAAGCTTCCAAGCTCCAATATTTCAACATCTCTAACAACCGAGAATTAGGAGGCGTCATCCCTGCACAATCATGGTCATTGCCACTTCTTCAGAACTTTTCAGTGTCCTCTTGCAATGTTTCAGGCAATATTCCTCCATTCCAATCTTGCCAATCCCTTGCTGTTGTTGAACTAAACATGAACGGTTTAGCAGGAACTGTCCCAAAAAGTGTTTCTAATTGCAGGGCTCTTGAGAGGGTGGATTTAGCAAATAATAATTTGTCAGGCCATATACCTGAAGTTCTTGCAAGTCTTCCTACTCTTGCTGTCTTAGACCTGTCACACAATAGTTTCAATGGCCCAATACCTGTCAAGTTTGGTGATTCTTCAAGATTATTACTTCTGAACGTGTCTTTCAATGATATCACCGGTTCCATTCCCTCTGAAAAGTTATTCAGATCAATGGGTAGCAGTGCATTTGTTGGAAATCCTCAGCTATGTGGAGCACCCCTGCGACCATGCGTGGCAATATTGGGAAGCAAAGGCACGGGGAGGCTTGTATGGGTCCTGCTACTGTGTGCAGGGGTGGTCATATTCATTGCAGCATCGGTTTTTAGCGCAGTTTATCTCCAGCGAGGATTTAGAGGCCAGTGGAAGATTGTCTCATTTCCCGGACTCCCTCGATTTACAGTAAATGATGTTCTGAGGAGCATCAGTTCTGCCGAATCAAAAGAAACAGTGCAAACACAATCGGATTCAGCTTGCATAGCAGTTCTGCCCACAGGTATAACAGTTTTGGTAAGGAAAATCGAATGGGGAGCGAAGAGAATGAGGCTCATGTCAGAACTAATAACACGAATGGGAAATGCGAGGCACAAGAATTTGATTAGATTGCTGGGATTTTGCTACAACAAGCATTTGGCTTATATATTGTATGATTGCTTGCCTAATGGGAATTTAGCTGAGAAAATACGAATGAAAAGAGACTGGGCAGCCAAGTGCAATATTATAGTCGGAATTGCTAAGGGACTTTGTTTCCTTCACCATGATTGTTATCCAGCAATTCCTCATGGGGATTTGAAGTCGAGTAACATAGTTTTTGACGAAAACATGGAACCCCATTTGGCAGAATTTGGGTTCAAATATCTGCAACAGTTGAATGAAGGTTCATTTCCAGCAGATTCCAACAAGGAAACAGGTATGCATAACTATACATTATTCTTTCATGTTATACATGTAAGCTGATCCGAGAATTCTTGTTTATGAACAGCTTATTCCTTTGTGTCAAACAAAAAAAATTAATGGTTTCACCAGACATTCCAAGATTACAGAGAATGTCCGAACAACCTGTACATGTACTTTCTAGGCTTTGAAAAATCACTACAGGTCCAATCAAGAACGTTTCTGCTTATTAAGTCAAAGAGTATCCCCAATGTTATTCCTTGGCAATCATAGCATACAATCAGGAATAGCAAATTAGTTCTACTTTTTTCAAAGAGGACATCAAAACCAGTCTATTTTGTCTACAGAGACAATGAAGACATCTGGATTCAGCATCTATTAGCTTTATATATTCTCAGTCTCTACTCATGAGCTAGAAGCAGTCCTTTTGAGGTTTATTTTCTGTATCTTTGCACAGGTGAATTCAACAGAGCCATAAAAGACGAGCTTTACATGGACGTTTACAGCTTTGGAGAGCTCGTTCTGGAAATTTTAACCAATGGCAAGCTGACAAATGCAGGAACAAGCATACATAGCAAGCCGACGGAGGTGGTTGTGAGAGAAATTTACAATGAGAATGAAGTTGATCCTAGAACCTCTGTGCAAGAGGAGATCAAATTGGTTCTTGAAGTTGCTTCACTCTGTACTAGGAGTAGGACCTGTGATCGGCCATCCATGGAAGAGGCACTGAAGCTGCTATCTGGGCTGAGGCTCACAAGACAGTAACATCACTCCTAAAGCAGGGAGGCTATAATCTCAGTTACGTATTACCATATTAAAGGAAAAGAACAGATGTAGCAAATAGTTAGCTTATAAAAGAGTGTCTTGTGTGTAGATATTTGATTTTGGTCTTGCTTTTGCCATAAACAATACAACTGCATTGCTGCAGAATTGTGGCCTATAAAGTTATATACCTTTAACCCCTCTTATGAGTGTGGGGGATTCATTTTGTTCTACCTTTTTAATGTCTGCTTTACCTTCTCATTTTTTTACTAGATCATATATTCTTTGTTTGAACTCAAATCAGTCATTTCCTAGTCCCAAACAATTTAAATTTTCAATCCGATTGCAAGGATACTTCTTCTCTATAACTCAGTTTGCCAGGAAATCTCAGTTCTGGTATTCTACTCCTCGAAATAAATCAATTATTATTTTTTTTTTTATAAGTGTAAGTATATTAATAAAAGAATAGGCAAAAGCCATGTTCAGTACAAAGAATGTCCTAGCTAAGTAGGAACATTAGAAACAAGGAAAGCATGGAATTCCTCGAAATAAATCATTGAACTGTAGGAGAGGCTATTTCAGGATTAAGTTGTGCTGTTAAATGTCGAAATGGACAATCATGGTGACACTACATTATTCCAGGGCAGACAAGCAAATTAGACTGTTAATGAGAAGGTTAGACTGTTAGGGATACTCCATAAACTTTCAGTAAAATTACAAAGGGTCTACACTAAAAGAAATCAATATCAGGAAAAGAAATTAAACAGCTTTGCCCTTTTACCGATTGCTCCAACAATTTGGTTTTAATGTCTGTGTATGAACTCAGTAGTCATAAACCAGAAAAGCAGTCCTGAAACCATCTTGCTCTCATCTGTATCTTAGAATTGGTCATCTTTAAACACTCGATTTTTGTGGGACACCAAAAACAAAAGATGCAGATTTTAATCATAGTTGGTGTGTTTTTAATTATAAATAGAGTCCACCCTTAAACTTAATATGCTGACACTTGATAAAAATTGAACTTTTTTATTACCCAAGGAAAACGAAGTTAAGATACAAACTTGATCAATAATTCCGAACACCTTCGGTCATTTATCTCAATCCAAGAGCATCAACAACACCATCAAAACTGTCAAACCTGGAGCTCACCACATCAACCTTCACCCCCAAGCGCTCCGCCCCTGCCGCGGTGACGGGCCCGTGCGCCGCCACCACCATCTCCGGACACCTTTCACTCACCAGTTCTCCCAAGTTCGTCCACCCAAACTCCCGCAGGCTCTTCAGCAAACCCTCCACCTCGGCCGTGCTCGTGAACACGAGCGCACCCAATGCCCCACTCTCGCACCTCTCCACCACCTCCCTCGCGCACTCCGGCCCCGCCCAGCGCGTCTCGTAAGCGTTTACCCTGACCGGAGCCCACCCATTTGCCTCCAGGTCCCGGAGAAAGTCAGGGACCACGGAAGGCTCTTCCAGACCCACCACGAGTGGGACCAGACACAGAATCTTCCGACTGTTCCCTTCCCCAAGCGATTCCGCCAGACCTCTAGGTGTCGCGGTCGGCGGGACCAAAACTCTAATCCGATTGGGGTCGTGACAGAACTTCGCCAGGACGTCACTGTCGATGAGCTCCGCGTCTTTGCCCAGAGCGGCGATGAGAAAGGTGTCGCCTTGAGGGGAAAGGAGAGGGTGGTTGAGACGGGCTGCGGCGGCGGCGGCGGAGAACGAGTGGATAGCGGTACGTGAGGTGAAGGCAAGGGCGGAGAAGGGTTGGAGGAAGGGAGGAGATAGGTAAGGAAGAAGGAGGTGTGGAGTCGGATGGACGAGAACAGTAGGACACCAAAGAGGAATGTAGCCCTTGAGGGTGAGGAGGTGAGAGAGGCGAGCTGCGTAGTTTGGAGGCGTGGTGAAGGCGACAGTGTGCTTGCTGCTGGTTGACAGTGGGGTGGTCGCAGCAGCAGCAGGAGGAGGAAGACGATGATTTTGCATGGTCACGGTCATCGAATTCGCCATTCGGGAGGACCATTCTAAGGTTTCTACTTGCTCATATTCATACGCTTAATTTATACATTTGTATATCCATCCTGATAAATGCCCAAATCTATAGTCTTTGGCTTAAGATTTTGTAGTTACTGTTTGAGGCATGGTTTTGTAACGAGATCAAAATTATATGAATAGTCTTTTGAAAATAAATAAATGTATTATAAAGTTAAAATATTATTATAATATAATTTTTATTTTAAAATTTAAAAAAATTATATTATTTTTTATATTTTATTTAAAGATTTTAAAAAATTGTTAAGATTAGATCAAAAAATTAAAAATTAAAAATTAAAAATTAAAAAATATTTTATGTTTAAGTGATATATAAAAAAAAATATTATGACAAATTTTAAAATGAAATTACTTCACAAAGAAGCCCGTGGATTTCAAGCTCACCTGCTAGAGTGTCAGTTTTACGCACATGAACAATCAAGACAATAACATTAACAAGCAATCACCCTCACAGCCTTTTGATTTTAAAATTCTGGATTCGGATCAATTGCATACATGATATATATATAGTTCATACTTGTAAATAAAATCCCCCTCTATCTTCTTCGTGGGATAGAACAATTATCAGGTAACACCTCGGTAGCCTCTGCAGGCTAATGGAATGTGGACGGGGGAGTTAAAATACTGAATGGAAAAAACAATGTAATGTAGCGAGGGAAAGAAGACCCCTAATAGTTGCAACAATGGCCGCCATAACATAGAATCAATGATCATTACCAAGCAAAACAGCTTTAGCTCCACATGAGAGGTACCTAGAAAAAGCAAATTATATATACTATATATATATATATATATGTTTGTTTTAAAATTCTTCATTTAGCATTGATTTAGAAAAGAATAATCCCATGATGATTATGAAAATATGCTTCACTGGCTTTATATTGATTGACCTTCAAAATCCAATTTCTACACCAACCTCCAAAGCCACTCAATTTCTACATCCAAATGCTTGTTTTAGAAGTTGGGGATGGAATGAGAGTGGATGGGCGACTGTTTAGTGCACGAAAATTTTCAGATGCAGAATCGAGACCTTCAAAATCTAAATGCTCGTGCTTAATTTCTTTTGAAAATGGGAAATGATGGCATGAAACTCAGTTTTTTTAGGAAACCAAGAGATGATGGGATGCCAACTAATAGCACAGATCAACCATCAATGGCTATAACCATAATCACTAATCAGCTCGGATCTCTTACCAAATGAAGACTCAACTCCTATGGAAACAACCACACACAACGGTTATTACATCACCTGCAAGAACTTTCCGATGATCACTTGTATGCGAGCCTCCTATCATGCAATGGCTAGTAACCAAAATTAGCCAACTATGTACTTCTTTTGTATCAATAATTATCTTGTATAAAGACAATCCTCAAATGGTAGAATGCATCTTGTATTACTGTAGTATGCACTATAAATATCAATAAGATGACTCTCGATACTCTCACGGTGACCGAGGATTTTCATCGTACACTTGGCATCCACTTTCTTTACCCACTTCCAGTTAGAAGGCATAAAATCGTTGTTTTAATGCATGAAATATAGGATTGAAGATATTTTCTTAGGAACTTTATTACAATGGGTTTTCATGCCATTCAGTCTCTATATTTAATATAACTCTCTTAATTTTTTCTCTCCGTACATTTGAAAAAAAATGTTTTTCTTTTCGTCGGTGCTATTCTTTTATTAACGGTGGTTTAGATCAGTGTTGTTTAGCTCAGTTATTCCAGTACTTTATGAGTAGTTACGTCGTGATGGGATTGAATGGGAATATTATTATTGATCAAAAGTGTTTT
The DNA here is from genome assembly GCA_961763995.1 of Juglans cinerea. NCBI lineage: Eukaryota > Viridiplantae > Streptophyta > Magnoliopsida > Fagales > Juglandaceae > Juglans > Juglans cinerea. The sequence goes on along the minus strand of CAUIVZ010000007.1, from coordinate 33,883,020 downwards.
GAGTTTAAGAAGATTAATGCAAGATTGTGGAGAATCATTGAGAGCAGTTATCGTGCTGTGAAACACATCTCCATTGACCAAGAATCGTTGGGATGGTTGGCTGCCATGGTGAAGGAAGGTGTAGCATTTTAGGGGTCCTTTGTTTTCCTTAGATCGCGAAGATATGGGTCTCAAGTCTTGGTGGTGCAGAGGCAACGTAACTCTTATGTTGGTTTTTTCTCCTTATCGAAGTTCGGTCAAGAGAAGCGGCTTGGCTTACTAGTGATACCGAAAGGGAGGAAAGGGGTAGGTTGGAGGAATTTTGCAGAGATGTTGAAGGAACTTTCTGCAACTTCCTCTGTTTTGGGAAGGAATAACAGAGGGAGCAGCCCATGGATGCCTCCTCCTTCGTCACAGGGGCACTAAGCCTTCTCTTTGTACAGAGAGGCCTTGTCTTGAGCTCCAAAACCTGTAGAGAGGACAGGCGATACTTCCTCTTTGGTGAAGGCGCAACTCTGTGAAGAAGATGGCATGTGTGTGTCAGGGCTGAATTTGGCAACTCTGATGCATGCTTTGGCTGAGATGGAGATGCAAGTGGAAACTTTGCAACATAATATGGGTATTCTAAAACGATGCATTGAGGAGGGGGTGAAGAAGGACTTTGGTTTGGGCCAAGGAAAAGGCTCTTATGGTGGGCTGGGAAATGTAACTGGGTTACAGGCATATAAAAGTGGATCAAATGCGGATGGGCTCCATGGGCTAAAGGGTAAGGGTGTGGCTTCAGTAGGGCCTCAGCCAAAGGCCTGTCTTCAATGGCCTAGGGGCCTATCATGCAAGCCCAGGTTGTGAAGCCTATCTGGAGACATAGGGCTGCAAACGTTGATATCCCATCGTCGTTGCGTGGGCCTCAACCCCCACCGCCGGCAGTGGGTCAGGGGTTGATGTTGATGGTGGTGGGTTTGCCGGCGAGGTTTGGGGTGGCGAAGTTGGTGCCAATAGTGATTAGAGTTGCAGATCCGAACCTGCGTAGTGCCGTGAGTTGCATTTCATTGTCGAAATCTACTCAAAAACAACCATGTGATCAGGGTCGTTGTCGATGGGAGTGGGCTTGCTGGCGAGGTCTGGGGTGTTGTAGTGTGCGCCGGCAAAGTCCAAAGAAACAAACCTGAGCCTACGTAGTGCCGAGAACATCATTTTGGCACCGGAGTTGGTACAGAAACAGTCGTACGAGGTGGTTGGAGGCTTTGCTGTCTCTTTTGTGTCGTCTGTCACGCCAGACCATGGTCTCTTGAGTCCAGTGGTGGTTCTGAGGTCTTCGATAGGCTCACCCTTGTTGGAGATGGGTGGTTTTGTTGGAGACTTGATGGCGGATTGCATCAGAAGTGAATCTGAAGCTGGGATAAGGCTCTCTGAAAATTTTTTGGTACCTAGAGGTGAAGTTGAATGTACTAGAGGTTCAATTCCAGCTTCGGACTTGCAATCGGCCTTATTTGATAAAGATTGTGTTGGTGAGGAGGGGGCTATTCTAACCCCTTTATGTAAACTCCGTCCCAGTCCTAAATGCCATAATTGCTCAACAAATTGGATTTTCAAGAAGGTGGAGGAGTTACAAGCTATTATTGGGGTATCTTGCGAAGCTATGAAGAACAATTTAAAGTCCTTCCCGTGGCAATTGAAGCTAGTCGTTCGAAGTTAGCCACAAAACGGGATATAAAACTTTAAAGGCTAACTTGCTCTATCAATTATGATGTCAAGGAAGGAAGTGATGGAAGGGGTAGATCGAAAGGGAGGAGTAATCGATATTCACATGAAGCCTAAGATTATATCTTGGATTGTGCGGAGGCTTAATGATCACAATAAACACCTCCGTATCAAATCATTATTGCGGATGTGGAAGGGTGATGTAGTGTGATTTCAAGATACAAAGTTGTGATACATTGATAGAAGAATCGTGCAGAGCCTATGGGGGTGCTTGTGTGTGGGTTGGTCTTACTTGACCACTTTGGGAGCCTTAAGCGGAGTGTTACTCATGTGAGATAAAAGAATGGTTGAGACGATTGAGGAGTGTATTGGAGATTTCTTGGTAGCGACTCTATTCAGAAACATTTTTTATGGATGTGAATGGGCATTTGTAGGCACTTATGGTCCTAAAGTGGACATGGATATGAGAAGGTTGTGGGAGGAGTTGGCGAGTCTATACTCCATTTGGGATGTGTTGTGGTGTATTGGGGTGATTTTAACATTACCCGTTTCCTTAGTGAGTGATCGGGGCATTATCAGAATTTTGTGGCCATGGAGGAATTCTTGGAGTTCATTTTTTATTTGGACCTTATGGATCTTCCCCTGGTAGGGGGCGAGTACACTTGATCAAACGGTTAGGTTTGGTCAAAATTGGATAGATTCCTTGTTTTTCCTTCATGGGAAGCCCACTTTCTGGAGGTATGTCAGAAACGGCTAGCTCGAGTCAGCTAAGATCATTTTCCTATTACTCTAGATTGTGGGAGTATTCATAGGGGTTGCCAGTCCTTCAAGTTTAAAAACATGTGGCTTACAGTGGATGGGTTCGTAGAGATGGTGTGTGCCTAGTGGTCATCGTATTAGTTTATAGGCACTCCAAGCTTTACTCTTGCAGGTAAGCTGAAGGCTCTGAAGCAAAGACCTGAAGAAGTGAAATTTGGAAGTTTTTTGTCACATTGACAATCATAAGTCTACTCTTCTGGAGAAATTGTAGGAGTTAGAGGGAAATGAATTATTGGGTGATATTTCGAAGGAGGTGATATTGAGAAAGGCTACGGTTATGACAAATCTGGAGAGGGTTTTGTTGTCGGGTGAGACTTCATGGCGCCAAAAATTCAGGGTCTTTTGGCTCAAAAAATGTGACAAGTGTACGAAATACTTTTACAAGGTGACTAATTCACATCGGCGCAGTAACGCTATTGAGTTGCTACATTCAAATACTCAGGTGCTATCTTCTCCTCCCCAGCTAGAAAATCATATTGTGTATTATTATGAGACCCTTTTCATAGAATCAACTAGTTGGAGGTCGAAACTTGATGCCTTGTCCTTTGAGGCAATTGATTCTCAAAGTGCGAGTGTTTTGGAGAGACCTTTTGATGAAGATGAGATCTACAAGGTTATCCCTTGTATGGCTAAGGATAAAGTACCGGGCCTGGATGGTTTTTCAATGAGTTTCTTTCAAACTTGTTGGGACATAGTGAAAGGTGATGTCTTGCAGGTATTTAGTGAATTTCACTCTTTTTAAAAGTTTGAAAAATCCATTAATGCGACGTTCATTGCTCTCATTCTCAAGAAGCATGGGGCTTCGATTATTGGGGATTTTCGCCCTATAAGCCTAGTTAGTAGTGTGTACAAGATTATTTCGAAAGTTCTTGCTAATCGGTTAAGCTCTGTGTTGGAATATATCATTTTTAAGCCTCAGAACGCTTTCATTCGTGGGAGACAAATTCTTGACTCCATGTTTATTGCAAATGAGTACTTGGACCATAGATTGAGGGAGGGATGTTCAGGTATTCTTTGCAAGCTTGACATAGAGAAGGCCTATGACCATGTGAATTGGGAACTCCTCTTATACCTGCTTGGAAGGTGTGGCTTTGGTGATAGGTGAATTTCCTAGATGCGTCATTGTATTTCTACCGCCTGGTTCTTAGTTCTAGTTAATGGTATACTTACTGATTTTTTTTTAATTCTCGGGACTTGTGGCAAGGAGATCGTCTATCTTCTCTTTTGTTTGTTATAGTTATGGAGGCTCTTAGCCTGATATTACAGGCCGCTGTTAGTGGAGGGTTTTTATCTGGTTTCCAGGTGGGTAATGGCACTGGTGGTTCTATTATCATCTCACACTTTTTATTTGCAGATAATACTCTACTCTTTTGTGAAGCAGATAGTAGCCAGATCTAAACTCTACGAGCACTATTACTTTGTTTTAAAGCAGTGTTAAGGCTTAAGGTGAATCTTGGTAAATCCGAGATGGTTCCAGTGGGTGCAGTCTCAAATATTCTCAGTTTAGCAAGTCTTTTGGATTGTAAGGTGTCATCTTTGCGAATGAAATACATGGGCCTTCCATTGGGAGCAACTTTTAAGGCTATAGCTATATGGAATGAGGTGGTGAAAAAGATAGAGACAAGGTTGGCTGGTTGGAAGTTGATGTATTTATCGAAAAGGGGTCGCCTCATTCTTATTAAAAGCATCCTTACTAACCTTCCCACACACACACACACACACACACACACATATATATATATATATATATATTTATCTCTCTTTAAAACGTTCTTATGGGAGGCATGAGGGAGGAGAATAAATTACATCTAGTTAGATAGAAGACAGTTTGTGCTCTAGTTGTGTATGGAGGTTGGGAATGTGTAACTTGAGAACTTTTAATAAAGTTTTACTGGGGAAATGGCTATGGAGATATCATTCGGAAGGGGGATCATTATGGAAAGAAATTATCGACGCTAGATATGGAGCTGCTTAGGGTGGTTGGTGCTCCAACGAAATGAGATGAGGGGTATGGTGTTGGTTTATGGAAGTTTATAAGGGGGTGGCCTTGTTTTGAAAAACACATTCGATTTGTAGTCGAAGAGGGTAATTGAATCAGTTTTTGACAGGACATGTGATGTGGAGAACATGCATTGGAAATGGCTTTTTTGGCTCTCTATCATATTGCAGCTAATAGGGAGGTTTCAATGGTGGATATGCGCCTATTTTCTCATGGCGCTCATCAGTGGAATATATTTTTAAATAAGGATTTTCACGATTGAGAATTATCTAGCGTATCATATTTTTTTAGCTTACTATACTCCATGGTAATTCTTATGGCACATCGTGATAGATTGAAATGGATGTCTAATAATCACAAGAAATATACAGTTAAGGCGTACTATAAAATTTTGTCAACACAGGATCATACACCGTTCTTTTGGAAGAATATTTAGAGGTCTCGTGTGCCTATTAAAGTAGCATTTTTTGTATGGAATGCTGCTCTCGAGAAGCTCTTGACCATGGACAATTTAAGAAAGATGGAATGTATCGTAATGAATTGGTGTTATATATGTAAAAAGATTGGTGAATTTGTGGATCAACTTTTACTGCATTGTGAGGTAACAAGTGTGTTGTGGGATGAGATCTTTCAAAAGGTTGATATTGCTTGGGTTACACCTTTGAGGGTGGTGGATTTGTTGGGTTGTTGGAGGAAAATGTAAAGTTGTCATCAAGTGGCAACTGCATGGAAGATGATCCCGTTATGTATCATGTTGTGTATTTGGTCGGAAATGAATGCGCGTTACTTTGAAGACAAGTAATGTACAATGGCGGAGCTGAATAATTTTTTCCTCCACACTTTACTGCTTTGGTTTTCCACTATTGTACTAAATGAGGACAATGTTCATAATTTCTTGTCGTAATTTATCGCTCTTAGAATGTATTTAGGTGTATTCTTCTTGTGTATACGGGCTATGCCTATTTCATTCATATCCATAATATTTATCTCTTACTTATATAAAAAAAAAAACTTTATTACACATCATCCCACCACACACTATATATGTTTTAATTTTTTATTTTATTTTATTCTTACTAGACTAATTGAGTTCTTCTATTCATCATCCATACATTACATACTTACTAAGAAAAAAAATAAAAATATAAAAAAATCATGTGTAATGAATAGCCTCGTTTGGATACAGAAACGGTTTCATCACATCTCATCTTATCATTACATCTTTTTCAAATTCTCATATAAAATATAAACTTTTTCAAATCTCAAAATAATAATAATATTAAAAAATAATATTTTAACATTATTTAATTTTCAACTTTTATCTAAAACTATCTCATTTCATCTCATTATCTAAACGAAGAATAATTCTTTTCCTTAAATCATGACTACTTCAAAAATATTAAGAGGGTTTAGCATAACCTTTTCAAAAAACCATATAACCACAAAGACAAAAAAAAAAAAAACTTTTAAAACTTCATCCATATTGAAATCTTATTATTTATAACTAATACAAATGGATGCTTATTGCTTATTGGTGATAAATGGAATCAATACCAAATAAAATATCCCATTTATTCCTAAGCCCTGTGTTCAAGTCTTGTAAATCAATAAACTCAGCAAATATCTTTATAAAAGAAAGAATGTAATTTTATGGCCCAATGGATAATAGAGAAAAAATATTTTTTTTAATTATAAAGTTATAAAAGACTTTTGATATTTTTTGAAAAAAAAAAATAATTAAATTTTAGAGATTGATTAACATGAACAAGGACATCCTATTGGTAGATTTCGCTCTTGTCCCATTTATCAAACAATATTTCGGAATAATCCCAATAGAAATTCCACAAAATTATATGTAGTGCAAAAGACTTTCATTAACTAGAGCATAGGCTAAACTTTGTATGCTTTCCATTCTTGTAAAGAAAGATTTTATTTATAATTTAATATAGATAATTAGTAAAATATTTATACCATCTAATTTGATTTTAAAAAAAATTTAAAATTTAAAATATTTTCGACTAATGTCTCGTCATCTCATATAATTTTATCTAATTACTATAAATTTTTTAAATTTTCAAATAAAATAAAATAAATAATTCAATTTTTTTAAATTTTAAAATAAAAATATTATTAAAAAAATATTTTAATAATATTTTATTTAATTTTTAATTTTTATCCTAATTTATTTAATCCCATCTGTAAAAACAACATAACTATTAAATACTGTCTTTTGAAAAAAAGAATAAAGGAGACTCATCAATTTTATACATAGCAGCTTCATGACTACGATACGAAAGCTAAACTCACAGCACAGGCCCCCACATCACCGTACGGGGAGAACTTTTGTCTTCAGAGACTTGGGATCAGTCGTCGGTTGACGTTGGTGCTCTTCCTCTTTGTATTATTCCTTTCTTAATGTATGTTCTGATTGTACTGTTCTTATCCTTCCAATTACTTTTTCTGTTTTTTCGTCAGACAACGAGTGACCGAAGCAAGAAACCGCAGTCAATGCCAGACGGCGAAGTGTCCGGCGGAGCCGATCATCTTATGGCCGTTGCTACGACTTTTTGCGCTACCACCACCTCGCCTCCCGTGGAACGGTCTTTGGGTGTTTCTGGTGTTTATGAAGATGGACAGGAACCACGTTCAAGTGCTCAAGGGACTGGAAAAGACCCCAGAAAGATCGCGAGAAAGTACGTTATTTCAATCTATATAGTTCGTTTCTGATGCGAGTTTGCCTTTTTTGCTAGAAAGTTATTCTTTCTGAAGTAGTATTTCAGTTCTTTTGAATTTGTCTGTGTTGCGTGTCGGTGACTTGTTTGCTCTTTGGCTGATGGGAAAGTCCAGGAGAGCGACTGCTTCGAAAAAGTAAAATGCTTGACTGATGTCTGACTTAAGTTCTTGAGTTTTCAATGTAATACCCATAAGATAAGGTTAATGATAGGTAGTGTATGAAATCTTACATTGTTTGAGAAAGATAAATTATTACTCTTTATAAGATTCTAATGGAGTTATAATTGTATCATTGATTAATCCTTTTGAAGTATAGATCATGTGGTTTAGACTTTCTATTGGGGTGTTATAAATGATATCAGAGCTATCCTAATCAGAAATGTGGGACTTGAGCCATGCCACCTACAACGGATTGGTCCGACGAGGACGTCGGAAATTTAAAGGGGGAGATTGTGATACTTCATATAATAAAGATAAAGGTAGGTAGTGTATAAGATCCCACATTGTTTGGGAAAGAGAAGTTCTTGTTTTTTATAAGATTCCAATATGACTCCAATTGTATCATTGACTAATCTTTTTGGAATGTAGGCCATGTGGTTTGGGCCTTCCATGGGGCGTTACATTCAACTTTCTCGGGTTTTTTCTTTTTATTGATTTTTTTGGGGAAAATATAGCATAGCGGAATTAAGCCAATTGTGTTTCTCTGTTGGCTTAATTTACCTTCAGAATTTCTTTCCTTTAGAATAATTGGTTGCATGTTTTCCTAGAATATAGGAGGAGGTTGATGTGGGGTTTGATTGATACATTTGTTTTCTAAAGGTACCAGTTGGAGCTATGCAAGAAAGCTTTGGAGGAGAACATAATTGTTTATTTGGGGACAGGTTGTGGGAAGACCCACATTGCCGTGCTGCTTATATACGAACTTGGTCACTTAATAAGGAATCCCCAGAAGAATGTATGTATTTTTCTCGCTCCAACAGTGGCTCTGGTTCAGCAGGTGAGCTGCTATTTATCAGTTTGGTTTTCATATTAGTTGTTTAGTTTGGGAAACTTAAGTATTAGAGAAAATTTGTAGCTTATATGGTTAGGACATTGCTCCACAAAAGTTGAGGGGTGTGTTGCTCCTTGGCTTGGCTGAGGTGAACATGTTTGCTGTGAAAAGGGGCTGGACTGTTGATGTTTAGTGCCCCGTTCATGTAGTTTTCTATCATGAATGTAGTGGTCATGGGAGCTGTAACTCTCTAATAGAAGGCCCAAACCACATGGCTTATACTCCAAAAGGACTAGTCAATGATATAATTAGAGCCCAATTGGAACATTATAAAGAGCAAGAACTTTTCTTTCCTAAGCAATGTGGGATCCTATACACCACCTACTCTTATCCTTATCATATGGAGTATTACAATCTACCACCCATAAAGTCCCGACGTCCTCATCGGGCCAGTTCATCATAGGTGACACTGCTCAAATCCCACATTTCTAGTTGAGACAGGCTCTGATACCATTTGTAACGTTCTAATAGAAGGTCCAAGCCTCATGACCTATACTCCAAAAGGACTAGTCAATTATACAATTGGAGTCCCATTGAAATATTATAAAGAGCAAGAACTTCTCCTTCTCATTCTTAAGTAATGTGAGATTCTATACATAACCTACCCTTATCATATGGAGTATCACAATCTAGCCCACTTAAAGTCCCGACGTTCTCGTCGGACCAGTCCATCATAAGGTGACATGATTCAAATCCCACATTTCTGGTTAAGACCGGCTCTTATATCATTTGTAACGCCCCAATAGAAGGTCCAAACCACAAGGCCTATACTAAAAAATGACTAGTCAATGATATAATTGGAGCCCCATTAGAACATTATAAAGATCAAGAATTTCTCATTCTCAAGCAATGTGGGATCTTATACACCACCTACCATTATTCTTATTATATGGGGTATCATAGAAGGCCTCTTTGTTTCTGTGTGCTATCTTCATCTTGCAAGGGATCTTGGAATTTAATAAATAGAGTTATGATTATCATCACCTTTCAGTGACATATCTACCATATTTTGCTAACACGTGTTTGCCATTTTCTTGGTTAAATCTTATAATGATTTGTGTACTCATTTGTTTGTTTGTCATATTTGCTGTATGGCCTTTTCTATTGTTTTAATTCTCCATGTACAGGTTTTAAATTCTAGTTAGGTATTACTCATGTATACATCCTATGTACTTAGCTATGCCTATTATTATGAATAAATCTACTTGATTACCTATCAGAAAATTCTCCATGTGCATAAATTTTATTACAAGGTTGTTATTTTGATTAATTCAGTTGCTGTATGCGGCATGGTTGTGTTCATTCAAGACATCTTCCGATTTGCTAGTATTTGATAACTTATTTGTAATTTTAATTTAAAATAGCCATCTTTCCGTTCTATTGTCATATGGTTTTCAATCAACATTCTTTTCTGTCTCAGCAAGCCAGGGTCATAGAAGACTCTATTGATTTCAAGGTCGGGATCTATGGTGGGAGCTCTAAGCGTTTGAAAAGCCAAGAAGACTGGAAAAAAGAGATTGAACAGTATGAGGTATAAGCTTTGATACTTATATACATTCTATATGTGGACGTGTTCATCTTTCTAAAAACTGTGAATTTATTTTTTCATGTCTCCAATAATCTCTTGTATACTTGGTCTATGCCTAATTACTTGGTTTAATAAAATTTCTTTTTACCTATATAAAAAAAAAGTCACTAATAATCCGGATATCATCATTCTTTCATAGCAAGTGTGATAGATCTATATATGACAAGTGAGGGCATATAAATAAAATTGGGGTAACATCCTCTTCCTTGAACTGAAGTCAACACCTTTTAGTTGATTTAAAGGATTGAAATTTATTCCTCCTTGCTGAGATTTTCTTAAAGATCTGCATTAATTCTGCTCCGCACCCCTCCCCCCCACGCCCCTATTTTAATAAGAATATATTCCATTAACCGTTTTATATTTCTTTGAGCCTTTTGAGAAACAAATTTTATTTATTTCTGCCACGAGATGTTCCCGTACCCGCTTCATCTTCCTTGAAGTGTTTCTGTTTTTCTGTGTTTGTTTTGTGCAGATTCTTGTTATGACGCCTCAAATACTTCTGCGTAACTTATACCACTGCTTTATCAGGATGGAGTTAATTGCACTCCTGATATTTGACGAGTGTCATCATGCTCAAATCAAAACAAACCATCCTTATGCAAAAATCATGAAAGTAAAGGGCTCTTGGTTGCACTTATTACTAACATGCGTTGCTTTTTCCCACATTCATCTTTACTGTCAGTAGTTTTATATAGATTGTATTCATTTTGTAGCTCTTCTACAAAACCAATGTTGGAAAAAATCCCCGTATTTTTGGCATGACTGCATCTCCAGTTGTGGGAAAAGGTAATGTAATCTTATGCTTTTGTCTTAAATTCTTAGCACTAACCTTGATGAGATTGTCTGAGTGTGTCAGTTCTTCCATCATGTCGATATACAATTTATGTGGTTTGTACCATTGTTATATGGTGTTTGACTTGGATAAGAATTTTCAAGATTTCTTGGACTAGTAATTTTGTCATTTCTAAGTTAAATGGGCCTATATTCATATGCTTGTTATTGGTAATTCCGATTTTTATTCATTCGAAAATTTTAGAAACTCCCAACATCCAAACGTCACCTTAGTCTAATAGTCTCTAATATTTTGTCAAGATTTTGATTTTAAAGTTTATTCTGATAGGCTTATTAAGCTAGACTCTTGGTAGCTATAAATGGACAAAATTAAACATTATATTAGATCGAACGTGTGAGCTAGACTTTGCTTTCAAGGGGATTTTGTCAGAAACGCGAGATTGATTTTGCTTTGACTGGAATTTGAAGGGGAGGTGGGGCAGTGGTGGGTGGGAGCAAGGTTGTGGGAGGATTCCCTTTGTTGTGTAGCCAGTTGTCTTCTTAGTCCAAAAGAAGAAAAGAAAACAAAATTTGGCCAAGTAGATTTTCTTTGAATTTCTAAATAGAGATTTAGTTGGGCACGTACTACGAGAAAAGTACTATACTATCTCGATTCCTCTTTTATACAACCTATATTAAGGATTGCTGCCTTGCTTGCTCGTGATGGTTCTTGACTTGCTCTTCTACTTGGGTAGTCCACGCTAGGATATTAATAACTTATCTCCCAGAAAATGCTAAACATCAGCTGGTTTTATTTTTCACACCATACACCGGTCTAACTTTTCTAACTCACGGTTCAGTTTGAAACAAAAACCCACCCACCTCTTGCCTCCCCCGTCCCCCTAAGCCACCCAACTCTAGAAAGTGGAAAGACCCATAAGCAAAGAACTCCCTGCTCCAGCCCCCCCCCCCCCCATCTGAGATACAAATAATCAATCTCTTCCCAATTTCTTACATTTCATCGTCAACCAAACACCACCCCACAAACCCATGAATCTGCTAAAGCTAAAGAAAATAATACAGACACTATATCTCTAAGGAAGCAAATGAGTAATGGTAGATACAATCATGGGTTGTGCAAGCACCGTGTACTCCTTTTGAAAAAGATTAGGGTTCACCATTAAAAAATTAATTTTTTCACGTGAATCCCATATTTACTTACTTTTTTCAAAATGAGTGCATGGCGCTTGCATACTCTATGACTGCAAATATCATTTTTCAAAAAGAAATACTTGTAGTGAAGCAATGAGAAATGCCTGTCGAGCTTTGTTTTTCTCTCCACCATAAACGCACCAAAACTTTGGCGGGTGGAAAAGGGGGTGAAAGGGTCTTTGAGTTGCTGGGTTGCTTAAAAAAAATTTAAATGTTTCTAGGTTGCTTACTAGCGCTTTCCAGTGGCTTAGGCTCGCTAAAGGATGGCCATTAGCCGGCCTTTTTGGAGCTTAGCCTTGGATGGTACTAGAAAGGGGCCACCCCCTCTCCAAACCTCTCTTTGAGTCCTTCATACCACCCTCATATTGTAGAGTGAAGGTTGTTGCGCATAGTTCAAGCATTAAATGGAGGAAAAACTCTAAACGGAAGCCGGTGAAGGGTGGCGGTGGTTGAGAAGGGATTATGGAGGGTGACAGGGAGATTTGGGGAGAAGATGCAGTGGGATGCGTGCATTTAACTTTGAAAAAAAAATTACACGCTCGGGGAAGATAAGGGGGAGGCGGGGGAAGGGGGATATTTGTGTCTTGAAGCAAAGGATTTGAGATGTAAGTCACCCGTGTTGTGGTTTTGATTAAAAAAAAAAGAAATTCCATGCTGGCAGGGGTGTGTGGTGTAAGGACTCTGACTAGAATTACTATATCTCTCATTTCGTTATACATTATTCTTCACATTCATTTGCTATTCTTTCAGGTGCTTCCGATCAAGCAAATTTACCAAAAAGCATCAATAGCCTTGAAAACTTACTCGATGCAAAGGTGGGATGTTGAAACTGTAAATTTGAGCTATAATATGGGTTGATGCAGTTCTTAACTTCCTTTTTTGATGTTTCATAGTTTAAATAACAATGTAAACTAGGTTACTAGATCACTACGGGTGTTATAAATTTTACAAGAGTTTGGGCCCCTTGAATAGTCTTTGTACCCTATAAAGAGCTTTTTTTCATATGAAATTGTCTTCATTGTGTTAATATACATAACCGTTGCTATGGTCATAACCATGGTGGGATGTACCAATCCTACCAATGCTATGGTCCTAGCCATGATCTAGGGAAACAGCACAAAGCACTTCTTGGTCTGGCCAGGGCTTTCAAAATCCAAGCTCTGATAAACCTTAGGAAGGCTGTCTCCTATCTTCATATGACTGAATCCAAGGGGACGTCACAAGGCTGTTCTTGTGTTTATGGATGGCCCTAGGTATACTTGATATGCACTCGTATTTGACCTACATATGTCTCTGCCTTGTATGTGACAGATTATGTATTATTGGATCTTTAAACTAAAGTTTGCATTCTGCTCTGATGCTACAAAGTCTGTTTGATCAAAGTTCACTTCATTTTATTTTGCAGGTTTACTCCGTTGAAGATAAGGGAGAATTGGATAATTTTGTAGCGTCTCCTATAGTTAAAGTACATTATTATGGTTCCGTTACAAATGAGGGATCCAGCTCCCATTTGACATACTGTAGTAAACTTGAGGAGATGAAACGTCAGGTATATATTGTTGTGACATTTATCTTGGTCCTAACTTGTTTTCCTTCAACTACTTTTCACTTGTTGCTACTTATATAAAGAAATTCACTTCTCGCTATCTATCTGTGATAAGAGCAGTGCATAACAACACTTAGTATGAAGATAAATGATCATCAAAAGCTACGGAAATCGAAGAAGCTACTAACAAGAATGCAGGATAAGATGTTATTCTGTTTGGAAAACCTTGGCCTTTGGGGAGCATTACAAGTAAGCTCTTGTAGCATCTGAACAATATTCTTGATTCTTAAAACTCTCTCTCTCTCTCTCTCTCTGTGCTGTTTTCCTTAAGAAACACTTACGTATTTAGTGGATAAAATTGCTCTAGTTTTGTTTTCTGTATCTTTTTGGTTGGTGTTGGGCAAGCTTGTTTGGTTCCTGTTTCTGTGTATATCAGATAATGTTTGCACAATTATATTCAAAAGAAACCTATGTGAATTTCTGCAACAAGAATCTGCATCTTAATGGAGTTCTTGAATGTATGCTTGTAAGCATGTGCGCACACACCCGGAGTACTTTAGTGGAGAAAGAGGAATAGGTGTCTAAGAGATATCTCAGAGAGTGATGAGATGGTTGGAAAGTTTACTGGAGATTCTGTGTCTCTCTTATAATTTGTTTAAAATTTTTAAATGTATACCTATATAGTCATATGTTAACTATACAATGCAGCTACATATCACAGACTTTGAGAATGTAGAAGCCTGATGAACCTGTTGCTTCTCGTTCAAAATATAAGTGCAAACTTTTTTCTCTCTGATATTTTGAGCTCTAGTGTTTCAACCTGTGTCAATTATGGAATGCCCCATTTTTGGGTGGCTCTTTTTTGCTGGGTTTCAATATATAGAATTCTAGATTTAGTTTTAGACGTGCAATTTTATTAAAATTTGGATGTCACAGAAACAAAACTTTTTTGGAATGTCTAGCTTAAAATGCTATCATGGAAACACTACGATGTTAAGTGGATGACCATGGTGAGACGTTGCATATAATGGTTCTGGGGATGTGGCTGGTCTAGTAATGCTAAAGCATATTGTTGATCTTCCAGGATTCTTTGGTATGTTAAGTGATTTTTGTCTTTGAAACCCTCGGGATAGACTATCATGATATATGCATTAAATGCACTTTTAGGAGAGGCAGGCCTGTGATGAAGCAGTGTAGTCCTTGTCTAATTTGGTATATAGTTAAAGATGATATAACACAGTAATCTTTGATCATATGGCAAGATAGGCTATCTGATATATGCATTGAGTGTTGTCTTACCAATAAAGGTCTGGCTGTTGGTTTTTTTTTTGTGTTAGTGCGCTATTAAGATACACACAGACGGAGTCTAGAAACCCTTCCTTCATATAGCTAGGGTGAGTTAAACTACTTAAAATTGGAGTCCAAGGGAAAGTAGAAACACTTCTTAATGTTTCAGTCTCATGTGTACTGTTTGTGTTTATCTCCATTTCATTTGCTGTCATTCGTGTGTCCTTCAATCTGAGTTTGCTGGCATGCTATAATTCACCTTTTCTCGGTTCTTTGTTTCCCTTTCAAGGCTAGCCGTATTCTTTTGACTGGTGATCACTCTGAGCGGAATGAATTAATAGAGGTGGAAGGAAATTTCAGTGATGATTCTGCATGTGATAGATATCTAGCTCATGCTGCTGAAGTCTTTGCTTCTGAATGTATGAAAGGTATTATAATGTGTTTAGAATTCTTTTTGGTTGCAGCCTGTAATGTCATCCCGGCCTTGTCTGTATTCAAATGATCATAATTTATTTTATCCGTTATGTTGTGTGCTTTTGTTATTAGGTCAGTTAATGACAATTTATATTTTAATCTGTAGTCTTTTACTGGTCCATTAAATACTTGGAGGAAAAAAAAAGGTTTAAATCAAGAATCATTCTTTCTAAAGTTAACAAAGGTTTTTATTTTTATTTTTATTTTTTTCTGTAGATGGTGCTTCATCTGATCTGTCACGTGTAGAGGTCTTAAAGGAGCCATATTTTTCAAGAAAGCTTTTATGCCTTATTGGAATTCTTTCATCCTTCAGGTTGGTATTTAAGTATCTATTACTGCTTTTATGACTAATGGTGATGCTTCCTTTTCTTTTATGTTCTTTATTTATAAACTATTGAAATATATTAAAGGCAATTTGAAATTCTACCTTGTGAGTGGAGAGGGGCCTTACCCAATCTACTTAACTCAAACTCAACTCAATTGAGCTCTGATTCCAAAGTAATTGCCCCAGCTCCATGGGTCTTCTTCCATCTTGGGTTAGCAATAGCCTGTATTTTTTTCCTGCCATTCTATCCTACACGTGGTCATGCTCTCTGTTGCCTTCTTGTTTAATCACATTCTCTTTTACTACTTCCACCAGTTATTGAGGCTTCACTCTACTCCTTTTCACTCCTTCAATTTAAATTGAATTTTTCTCTAATTGACACATTAATCAGTCTTTTTTTTGCACAATTGGTGACTTCTGGTTGTCTTTCTCGCAATTGGTTTGCCACCTCACCCTTCGAATAAATTACTTCTTTCATTATTTTATCTTTTTTGCTATTTCCACTTATCTTAATATTCCCATTCTGGTCGTACAAGTTTCAGAAACATCTTTCCTCGGAATATGCCAACATCATATGCCCCATAGAAACATTATCAATGACAATTGGGAAAGCATGTGGAGACTGATGAGAAATACAAGCATTTAAAGGCATTGAAATTTCATAAAAAATTTGCTAGGGTACTTTACGGATATTTTTTTTTGATAAACAAAAAAAAAAAATATCCGTGAGGTACCCTACTTGATTGTACCATACGGATATTTGATTGTACCATACTTCATAATAACTTCAAACTTCTTTGTTTCAGTAATCTTTTAGTCTTTAAATAATCAAATAAGGTGCAAGATTTTACAATCACTTGCATTATTGGAGACCCCAATAACTTTGATAGATAACTGTTGCTGATTTCTTTTGCAATATTTTTTGTTGGCTCTATGAAGAGATGACATGAAAGGGATTCTGTTGGAGGACTGGGTGAGGTCCCCATTTACTTTACCTACTAAAAAAAAAAAAAGGAGTGGGTGAGGTCCCATCTCGTTACCAGATAACATAATGGGGTCCAACCACATAGTATGATTGCATTTGATGTGTTGTAGGACCTTGGTAATTACCATGTATTTTGGTGGAGCTCATTTCTAGAAACAACAGGGATGAAGTGCTTTAGCTAGGTGCATGCCTACATCTGAAATGATGAAAGCAATTGTAATACTAAGGGAATGCAGCTCCAAGCTAATGATATGTTCTAGGTTTTGAGCAATTAATAGCTGGCAAGCAGGTAGGATTTAATTGTGCTAAGAAGCATGCAGTTATTAACCAAAATTTGATGATCATATCTTTTGTGTGGCCATTGTGGACAACCCGTATACAGCAATCAAACTTCATGCTACCTTGATTTTAATGATTGTCGTTGTTGGTTCCAAGATTTGTGTATTCTTCAATTGTGCTCTTATATTCCAGTCTTTTGTTGCCTTATGTCATATACCATGATAAGATTGAGGCAATTGATATACAGGCATGTGTGTGCATTGGCAATTATTCTGACAAAACTACAATTTCTCTTTTTTCAGGTTACAACCAAATATGAAGTGTATAATATTCGTAAATAGGATTGTAACTGCGAGATCCTTGTCGTGCATGCTACAGAAGCTTAAGTTTCTAGCTTTTTGGAAGTGTGATTATCTTGTTGGAGTCCACTCTAAAATAAAAAGTATGTCGCGGAAGACCATGAACAATATTCTTGATAGATTCCGATCTGGAGAGGTAATGCGTAAGATAGGATGCATTATGTTGTCTTTTAATGGCATCTTAAAATTCATCTAATTGTCTTCTTGTTTTAAGCCAGCTTAACATATTATAGGAGGCATTAGAAAAGCTTGAGCTCAAACTGGTTAGGACTGACAAATTGATAAAAGTATACATGTAAAAAATGAGGGTGGATGTTTGGATGCACATTCTGTTCAGCAAACACTCGATGCATCCATGCCAGACCAGATTACACTGTTGGTATCGGGAATTGTCTAACCTGCTTATTGTTGGACATGTATTAATTATAGATGCCATACAAAGGAACTTATAAAAAAAAAAAAAGATGCCGTACAAAGGAATAGGACAACATATATATTATTATTGTAAGTTTTAGTTTTAGTTTTGCTCTCCGTACAAGTTCGAAAAAGTGCGAAAAAAGTAAACTTTGGTTCTTGTTTTGGGGGGGAGGGTAGCTTAAAGGAAAAAACGGGGCATTTTTAGGACCCCTTTTGGGACTCAAATGGTAGAATGGGCCCTAATGGGCCATATATGCCTCAGGCCCGAATGTTTAATGGGCATAGTTCTAAAGACAAGGGGCGGGCAGATAGGCTCGGGCCCAAGTCCAAGGCCTGGCAAGAGTGGAGGGCTTGTTCAGATTTCAGGGGAGCAGGAAGAAGTTTTCTCCAAGGCCCGTCGTCGCTCCGCCACCAGAGCGTGGTGGACTTGCCGGAGTCTTCATCGCGTCGTCATCAGAAGTCATCGATGAAGGTGGTGGTGCAGCCGGAAGTAGGTTTGTTTCAGCCGGAGAATCAGAAAACGCCGACAGAGTTAGAGGTGGCTCTTCCACCACCATCGTGCGCCTTTCTACCTCCGGGGAGTCCACAGAAATTGCCGACGGCGCGGGGGGGAGGAGATGAGGCTCTGGCAAAAAATACCGAGGGGCATAGCGATGCTATTTTACTAGGAGATTGTGAAGGGGACTCGGCTAGTGACGAGTTATTTCTTTCAGACGAAGAGAACTCCCAGAGACTTATCCAAGTGTCGAATGATTCTGTTGGGGAGGTTGGATTGGTGCTCGAGGAAGAGAATTTGGAGGAACAACAAGATTCTCAAATGTTGCATCCTATCCCGTTGAAGTGTTTGTTTCCAGATCAGGCAAGTGTATCGGACTGGGTGCTTAAGACAGTGAAGGATATTCAGGAAATGGTGGGTTTGAAGTGTGATGGTTATGAGGAACAATTCATGGCATTACTCACTACTATTGAAATGGGTCACCAACAACATAGGAAAGCTGATACCAAGAAACAATGTGAACTCAAGAGGCTGACTTGGTCCATGAACTCTGAAGGCAGTTCCAGTAGGGATAGGACCAAGGGGAAGGGGCTAATTTATCCCAAATGAAACTAGAAATTATATCGTGGAATGTCTGCGGACTAAATGAGGTTAGCAAGCGTCTTCAAGTAAGAAACTTGTTGCGAGGGTGGAAAGCGGATATCGTTTGTTTATAGGAGATGAAGTTGAGAGTTATTAATACAACAATAATGAGAAGTTTATGGAGTTGTATACACGTGGATTGGGTATATTTGGCAGCTAACGAGGCTTCAGGAGGCATGTTGGTGATGTGGGACCAATGAGTGGTGGTGAAAAGGGAGGAGTTTATTGGTTTATTTTTGGTAGCGTGTTCCTTTAAGAGTGTATCAGGTGATTTTTTGTGGGCTTTTGTAGGTGTTTATGGACCTAATTCAGACAACGATCGGAGTGTATTGTGGGATGAACTAGCTGGAGTGCACAGTTGGTGGGATCTCCCATGGTGTATTGGTGGAGATTTTAATGTAACAAGATTTCGTAGTGAGTGTTTTGGCAATAGAAGAATGCGTCCAGCAATGTCAGATTTTTCAGAATGCATTTTTGATTTGAATTTAGTGGATTTACCAATGGCGGGGGGCTTATGTACGTGGGCCAATAATCAGACTTGGTCTCGGTTAGACAGATTCTTAATTTTCCCGGAGTGGGAAAGTCATTACCCGGAGGTCTGGCAAAAGAGATTGCCTCGGTTGTGTTCGGATCATCGGCCTATCTTACTGGATTGTGGTGGGATTCAAAGAAGACGTTAGTACTTTAAGTTCGAAAACATGTGGTTGAAAACGGAAGGTTTTATCGATAGGGTCAAACAGTGGTGATCATCATATCAGATTCAGGGTACTCCTAGTTTCATGTTTGCCGGTAAACTAAAAGCTCTAAAACAAGACTTAAAACTTTGGAATCGCCAGTCTTTTGGGGACATTGGGGAACAAAAGAAATGCAAGACAAGGGAGATCTATGAGTTGGAAAGGGTTCAAGAGTCTAGGACCTTAACACAGGAGGAAGTAGCTCAAAAGCTAGTGCTAGTTGCAGAACTCGAGAGGATTGTTCTATTAGAAGAGATCTCGTGGCGGCAAAAGTCGAGAGCGTTATGGTTGAAGGAAGGCGATCATTGTACTAAGTTCTTCCATAGGGTAGCCAATTCCCACAGGAGATCTAATAATATTGAGTCGTTGAAGATTGATGGGGTAGAGTGTAAAGACGAGCAGAGGATTAATGATCACATAGTTGGTTTTTTCGAATAGCTACTCACTAAGCAGGAGGGTTGGCGACCTAAGCCTGATGGGTTATTTTTTGACTCTATTGGGTCTATGGATGGCATCCGTTTGGAGAGACATTTTGAGGAGGACGAGGTTTTTGAAGTAGTGAGGAAAATGGCTAAAGATAAGGCTCCAGGTCTTGATGGTTTTTCAATGGGTTTCTTTCAAGCTTGCTGGGATGTACTAAAGAATGATCTCATGAAGGTGTTCCAGGAGTTTCATTTGGCTGGACAGTATGAGAAAAGCCTAAACGCCACTTTTCTAGCATTGATACCCAAAACGGTTGGGGCTTCGAAGATTAGGGAGTTCCGACTCATTAGCCTCGTAAATGGGGTATACAAGATCCTTTCCAAGGTATTGTGAATCGACTCAGTGAGGTAGTAGGTAAGATAATTTCAAAGCCTCAAAATGCTTTTGTCAAGGATAGACAGATTTTAGATGAGGTCCTTGTTGCAAATGAATGTTTGGACAGTAGATTGAAAGTTGGAACTACAGGGATTTTATGCAAATTAGACATGGAGAAGACGTATGACCATGTTAATTGAGACTTTCTACTCAACCTTCTTGGGAGGTGTGGTTTTGGGAAGAAATGGAGAACATGGATCCGTTGGTGTATATCTACAGTGAAATTCTCAGTTCTGATAAACGGAAGCCCGACAGGTTTTTTTCACAGCACACGAGGTCTAAGACAAGACGATCCTTTATCCCCATTACTTTTTGTTATTTTAATGGAAGCCTTGAACAGAATGACCTCAGCCTTGGTTGCCAATGGGCGCCTGACTGATTACTCGATTAGATCCCTGGGTGGGGGACTTACTAATATTTCGCATTTTTTGTTTGCAGATGACACTCTTATCTTCTGTGAGGCAGACCATAATCAGGTTAAGAGTATTGAAGGCCCTTCTACTTTGTTTTGAAGCAGTCTCTGGATTGAGAGTGAACTTGGAAAAATTAGAGATGATGCCTATTGGAGGAGTTCATCGTATAAGACAGTTGGCTAATATTTTGGGGTGTAAGATTGCTTCACTCCCGATGACATATCTTGGTCTTCTGTTGGGGGCCGCCTCGAGAGTGGCTTCTTTATGGGAATCAATGATTGAGAAAGTTGAACGTCGACTAGCAGGCTGAAAGAGAATGTACTTGTCTAAAGGGGGTAGGATCACCCTGATAAAGAGTACGCTTTCTAACCTACCGACATATTTTCTATCCTTGTTCTCTATTCTAGTAAGCGTGACACTTTGTATTGAGAAACTTCAATGGGATTTCTTGTGGGGTGGAATAGGCGAGGAGTTTAAATTTCACGTAGTTAGGTGGGAGAAGGTATGCCGTCCTCTCTCTAATGGTGGTTTGTGCATTAGAAGTTTGAGGATTTTTAATCAGGCGTTACTTGGAAAATGGCTATGGAGATACCATAAAGAACTAGAAGCTCTATGGAAGTTGGTGATTGAGAGTTAATATGGTGGCTTATGGGGTGGTTGGTATACCAAAGAAGTGAGAGGGGCACATGGAATGGGTTTTTGGAAACATATAAGAAGAGGATGGGGGGTTTTCTCTCGCCACACAAGATATTGTCTAGGAGATGGGACTAGGATCAAATTCTGGTATGATACTTGGTGTGGTGATTGTGATTTAAAGGATCTATTTCCCGAGCTCTTCAGGATTGCAAGTGACGGGGATGTTTCAGTGGAGGAAGTCATGGTGTTAGAGGGGAACAGATCCAATGGAACATCAATTTTAGCCCCGTGGCTCATGATTGGGAAATGGACAGTTTTGCATCTTTTTTCAGCCTCTTGTATTCTTTCAAACCGAGTAACTAGTGTGCTGATTTTTTGTGGTGGATAGCTACTGGTAAAGGTACGTTCTCGGTTCGTTCATTTTATAAATCTCTGTCACAAGAGCTTCCAACTCAGTTCCCCTAGAAAAGGATTTGGAGACACAAGGCGCCTATCAAAGCATATTTTTTTGTCTGGACCGCTTCCTTAGGCAAGATCCTCACAACGAATAATTTGAGGAGACAGAGAGTGATCATTGCCAATTGGTGTTATATGTGTAGGAACGAAGGAGAATCAGTGGATCATCTCCTACCACATTGTGAGGTAGCTCGTGGGATTTGGAATGAGGTATTTAGTAGGCTAGACTTGGCTTGGGTTATGCCTGCGTCAATAGTGGCAATGCTGGCTAGTTGGACAGACCTGAGAGGTAATCAACAAATCGAGGCTGTATGGAAGATGCTTCCTATTTGTATCATGTGGTGTGTATGGCAGGAGCGCAATGAACGGACGTTCGAGGATAAAGAGAGATCGATGGAGGAACTTAAAGCTTTTTTCTTTAGAACTCTTTGTTCTTGGGCCATTGCCGTTAAATTTAATGGCCAAGACTTCCATGATTTCCTTCTATCTATGGCTCCTACGTAGTTAGGACACACTTTTGTATTGAACATGGCTTTTTGCCTATTCTTTTATTAATATACTTTTACTTGTCAAAAAAAAAAAAAAGTTGTTATGAGAACAATGCTGTCTGTCTCTGTAACAGTTGTATCTTCACGCACGGTATCTTTAAGATTATGTCCATATGATGGTATGGCTTTTACTCTTTTGCCGTATTCTTTTAGATTTCCTAAATGGTTTTGGATCATTTCTTGAGTTTCTGAAGACCAAAAGCCTTTACAGTAAAGCATGGACATTAATCATATATATATATATATATATGAATTGATTTTTGGTCATCTGTGGCAACATTGAGTCTTTGTTTCTGTGTACAAGCAAACTCTCCAAACTTATGACCAACCTTCCTTCAGCATTATTAATTCGTATGGAGTAATTAATGAATTCCAGCAAAATAGAAGATCTACGTGACAAAATTTTCCTCTTCAAAAGATCTCTCTTCTTCTTCTTCTTCTTCTTCATTCTCAACAGGAATGCATCAACTGGATGGAAAGTGTTTTCCAGTATAAAATACTAAATAGTGTATCACTCAAATGTGCTTTTCCTTGTAATTAGAGTGATATTGGGCAAACCTTTAAATGATGGTGATGATGATCATAGAAAGACATTTATGCAAGATATCGACTCTCTAGAGATTGTGGCTTGTTATTTATTCCTATTTGTTGTTGCGTTTGCAGTTAAATCTTTTGGTTGCGACTAAAGTTGGTGAAGAAGGGCTGGATATTCAGACATGCTGCCTTGTGATTCGGTTTGATCTTCCAGAAACTGTTTCTAGCTTCATACAATCGAGAGGTCGTGCACGGATGCCTCGGTCTGAATATGCCTTTTTGGTGAACAGGTGCTTTTCTAAAGCATGTGTTGTATGTAGGTATCCATTTGGTTTTTCCGTTCCATCTAGATAAGAGTAACTGTTGTTAATGTTAATGTTCCAGTGGCAACCAGAAAGAGCTAGATTTGATAGAAAATTTTCAAAAAGATGAAGATCGAATGAACATGGAAATTGCTCATCGAACATCAAATGAAACTTTTTTGGGTTCTGAAGAAAGAATTTATAAAGTCGATTCATCTGGTGCTTCTATCAGTTCTGGATATAGCATCTCATTACTCTACCAGTATTGTGCAAAACTACCACATGATGAGTATGTCCTTATTTATTCCCATTGTTTCACTCATAATCATGAGTCCAATCACTTAAACGGTTATGTGAATATGTAGAACTGATCTTAATTTGTTGAGATGTATGGATCTATGTTTTGTAGGTATTTTAACCCCAACCCGGAGTTCTTTTATTTTGATGACTTGGGGGGTACTGTCTGCCATATCAATTTACCTTCCAATGCTCCAATAAACCAAATAGTTGGTACACCACAATCTTCATTGGAAGCTGCTAAACAAGATGCTTGTCTGAAAGCAATTGAAAGTTTGCATAAAATGGGTGCCTTGAATGACTATCTCTTGCCTGGGGTAGATGATGCATATATAGATGAAGTGGGGTTGGATTCTTCTAACTCAGATAGCTGTGCAGGTTGAGCCGCTGAGCAGTATCAACTGTCCTGTTCAAAGTTTCTTCTATGCTTTTGGTCATTATCTTGTATAAATTATCTTTAATTTTGTGTGTTGCCAGATGAGAGTTCACGACAAGAACTCCATGAGATGCTTGTGCCTGCTGCCCTAAAGGGACCGTGGACTAATTTGGAAAATCCCGTCCGTCTTAGTTCTTACTATATAGAATTTTGTCCTGATCCCAAGGATAGGATCTATAAAAAGTTTGGTTTATTTGTCAAAGCACCTCTCCCACTAGAGGCTGAGAGAATGGAACTTGATCTTCATCTGGCTCGTGGTAGATCTGTGATGACAAAGTTGGTTCCATCTGGAGTTGCAGAATTCAATCAAATTGAGGTAGATGGTATTTTTTGGACAAAACTTTATGATATAAAACTTATTTGCTGACAGTTCCTTATTTATTTTGTTACAGATTACGTTAGCCAAGAATTTTCAAGAAATGTATCTCAAGGTCATCCTTGACAGATCAGAATTTATTCCTGAACCTGTTTCGGTGGGAAAGAATGATATTTTTATGTCAAGTTCCTTAACCTTCTACCTGTTGCTTCCTGTAATTTTGCATGATAATGAGAGCAAGATTGCTGTAGATTGGAAAATTATTCGTAGATGTTTATCGTCCCCAGTTTTCCGGACTCCAGAAGATGCCATGGTCGAAAAATATCCTTTGGGTGTTTATCTGCAACTTGCCAATGGTTGCAGAAGTAGAAGTGATGTTGAGAATAGTCTAGTGTATGCCCCATACAAAAATGAGTTTTACTTTATTACTAACATCATTCATGGAATGAATGGATACAGCCCTTGTAAGGACTCAGAAACTTCAAGCTACGCAGAGCGCTTATATGAGAAGTATAAAACTAGACTCCTTGACTAATTGTACTTTTATTACATTCTAGATTCCTTCTGAATACATTTTATCTATTGATTTTGTCTTCTATTAACTTGTTTTGACATAGTTTTTTCTTTAAATGTTGGAAGTCAGGTTTGGGATTGAGCTTGAGTACCCTGAACAACCTTTTCTGAATGCGAAACCACTTTTTTGCTTGCGTAACTTGCTCTGCAACCGAAAGCCAGAGGATTCAGGTAATTATTTGACTTTTCTGTCATAGTTCTCTTCTTGTTGAGGATATTTTTTTTTTGATTTTTTGACAAGTTCTTCTTGTTGAGGATCTTGCATGAAGTGATCTATTATCTTCCAATTGTATGATTCAAAATGATTTCTCCATTAGTTTTTTGCTATGTGTTTATTATGGCTGCATCTTCTATATAAATTTGAACACACAAACATATATAAGTTTTTGTGTAATATAGCTCTTACCGCAGAGAATAAAATTTGGCCTTTGTTGAACCTTAGAACTTCTCATGCAGTACATTTTTTGTTTTATTGGTGACGCATGCATTGAGTGGGTTTGTAGTAGATTTTTCTACGAGCAGGGGATTGTTAGAATAGGAATATAGGCATAGAACCTGGAGTGTAGGATAATTTTATTCTGTTGTGTATTGGCTTTCTTAACTCTGCAAATAATAATCCCAGAAATAAGTGGAGGCAGAAATGAGAAGAAAGAAGAAAAAGAAGAATAAGATAAGAGTGATTGAGCGATGAGGAGGATTAGGATAATCTAGGCACTCTGACATCCAAAATAAAGCTAGTTGTATACTCCAAAAATTCTGTTTTAAGAATTCATGAATGGCAAATACGATAATTTGGTTGCTAAAATAGTGGCATGAATGATACTTGTCCTACAGTAACTCGGCTCCTTAATTTAATTTTAAAAAAATGCATAAACAAGAGGGCAAAAATAAGTTATATGTTAACAGATGCTCCAAAGTCTATAGGGTAAGTGGTTTCTAAATATTGTACTGTCTTAAAAAAAAGTGATTTTCTAAATATTGAGATCTTTTACTTAAAAGAATGAAATTGAATGACAAGTTTTTTAAGATAAGGGAGGCCACGTTCACCCATGTTATCTTGAGGTGGCCGCTTACATAATTTCACGAAAGTAGCCTGAGGATAAAGTGTAAAAAAAAGGTAGGGGAATGGGGTCAAGAACCAGCAACCCTTAACCTAGATTCTTTCAGAACAACAATATGGATAAATAATTTATTATTTATCATGTAATTAGGTGTTTCTTTTGTATACTTCCTGTGTACTCGGGCTTCGCCTATTACATTGTGCCTAATAAAGTTCTAACTTATCAAAAAAAAATTTATTATTTGGAAGCAGAGATGCTTTCAAGATTGCTGAGTCATCCTTCTACCCATTACCCTCTTGTGGTGTTTTTGCTTTCTTTAAAGGGTTATGAATTATAATGATGAGCTTCTTGCTTGATTCAGGACTCATCTCAATGCCCGTCTCTTAGGATTCTCCTCACTTTCAAATTATTTTCATGAGTCTAAAATGTCAAAAACAGTTTAGATAGGCATATCTTTTGTTTATTTTCTGTATACTTGTGTTGTGCTTATTACTGGAGAATAATTACTTCTATAAAAAAAATATCAAAAACAGAATCGCATGAACTGGAGGAATACTTCATTGATTTGCCTCCTGAGCTATGTCAGTTGAAGATCATAGGCTTTTCAAAAGATATCGGGAGTTCAATATCTTTGTTACCATCAATCATGCATCGACTGGAAAACTTGCTTGTGGCCATTGAACTGAAGCAAACCTTTTCTTCTGCATTCCCAGAAGGAGCTGAAGTTACATGCCTTCGAGTAAGGTCTTCCCACATGTGGAAATTAACTTGATCATTGGCTTTCATAAGCTGCGCTAATTAAACTTGTAGTATTTTATATGACTTCCCACATGTGGTGTTGTACCCGACTTCAATTATACATGTTCAAATTGTACGGTGTCGATATTTGCATGGACCTTAATTGCCACTAAAAGTTTTGAACTTTTTTACTAGCTTCTAGAAGCAATCACCACTGAGAAGTGCCAGGAGCGCTTTTCCCTCGAAAGACTTGAAATACTTGGTGATGCTTTTCTCAAATTTGCTGTTGGACGGCACCTTTTTATTTTGCATGGTACTCTTGATGAAGGAGAACTTACAAGGAAACGTTCTCATGCTGTGAACAATTCCAATTTGTACAAGCTAGCCACTAGGAGCAAGTTACAGGTATCACTGAATTTTAGGCTATGATTTTTATTTTATAAATATTAATATATCTGTATTTTTTTTCTTTGGCAAGTATTATTTGACATTATTGAATTTGTAATAATAATATTTGCTTATGCTTTCGCTCTATCTCTACTTGATATAATGTAATTGTTTTTAAATTTGTTCTTTTAGATAATTTTCGTACTTCACTTTTTTTGTATTTTCAGTTTTTTGGTTTTGAATTATTTAGTTCATAGCAAATACAACTAGTCATTAAATAGTGAAAAGAAATGGAAAACTAATGCGATTAGAACTATAGAAAGTCGGGTGGAATTAACAGTAACATATG
The DNA here is from genome assembly GCA_961763995.1 of Juglans cinerea. Lineage (NCBI taxonomy): Eukaryota > Viridiplantae > Streptophyta > Magnoliopsida > Fagales > Juglandaceae > Juglans > Juglans cinerea. The sequence continues at coordinate 33,855,719 of CAUIVZ010000007.1, read as the reverse complement.
TGATTAAATAGTGTTTGACATGGATAGTTTTAGAGAGTGGTTTTGAAGAGAGAAAATCCTCTCCATACAATTTTGTTCTCACACTTTTTTTGCACGAAACTGTATTATGATGGTTTCGTGATAGCTTGAACGTTTGAGTGTTGGTTGTTTGGCTGGAAAGGAAAATGGCTCATGTGAAAGTTGTAGTTATTGAACTAAAATCCTTTGAGGTATCTAGGGAGGGCCGATGGTTGATTCTTACAGAAAGAGGGAGGAAGTTTGTGAAAAGCATGAGAATGGAGTTAGCCACAGCACGGTGGTTTAGTAAAGCCCTAGAGCATGGTAGGACTGCAAGGTGGAAAGGGTTTCATGCTAGCCATCGGGAAGGGCACAGGGGCTTCACTGTGCAGAGATGCACAAATATTCAAGGTGCGTTCATGGCGATGGAAGAGCATCGAGGGGGTGGACGTTGGAACTGCATCCTTGTTCCTGATGATAGAGATGGGAGGGGATGGTGGAAGCTGGCGGAGTTGTTAAGGGAAGTTGCTCGTACAGGTGGGCAGGCACTACCAGTGACAATGACACTACCGAAACCTCCTCAGTCGTACAAGGAGGCTCTCCAATTGGATAGGAGGGTTGCTAGTGGGGCTGTCAGTGGTGTCGTTTATGCAGGGTATCAAGGACGTGAGGAAGATGGTAGGAGAGGTGTTAGTCTTAAAAAGGAAATGGTCTTGCGGGTATTGACTGATATGCTAAAATAGATGGGGGAGCTGTAAGATAATATCACCTCTCTGAAACGGTGCATTGAGGATCAAGGGTTGGGGCAATTGGGGGTTGGGTTCACTAAAGGGGAAGGCCATGGGTTGCCTGTTAAGGACCCAGGAGACGGGCCCAAGGGGCAAACCAAGGGTAAGGAACCCATGGTCTTCCCAGGGGACAAGGCCGGTTCTTCAAATGGGCCAAGGCTCATCAGGGAGGTAAATAGACCCAGGGGGCTTGTTTGAAGAAGATGAGGGGCCTCCCTTTCACCTACAACGGTGGGTTTCGTCGAGGGTGGCGGGGCTCAGCCTCCGATGTCGGCAAAGGGTTTGGGGTCACCAACGAAGGTAGGAGTAGACGCCGATGAAGGTATTCAACCCGTCTCGGGTTTGAAGGAACAGCCCGAAACCTTTGACTCGGTGAAGGTTCTTGGGCCGAACCTGGTACAAAACTGGGCAATGGTCAGTTGCAATGATGGTGGTGGTATGGCGGGGCCATCTCCGATGCCGACAGTGGTAGAGGGGGACTTCGTGAAGCCCAGTGCAGAAGCCGAAGGCTTGGAGTTGTGTCCAACAAGGGTGGGAGCTGTACAGGGAGGGGCATCACCCTGTGGGCCGTCACAGACCACGCCGGCGAGACCTAGGCTATCGCAGAAATCGCCGACATCCTTGGGCTAGGATCAGAACTGCACTATGGTGGAAGAAGGATCCTTCAATGGGCGAAAGGAGGGAGAGGGGGAGAAAGAACTTGCTGTGTTGGAGTATGAGGGTGCGTCAGAGGAGGTGGAGATAGAAGGGGAAGGATCTTTGATCCTATTTGAGCCATGTAAACACTCAGCAGAGGGGGCAGAGTATTTAGGAGAGGATCCTACACCAATAAGTATGATTCCTCCTACTCTCTCCTCTGATTGGGTTATGAAAAAGGTGGAGGAACTCCAAAGTTGTATGGGGATTTCGTGTGAGGGCTATGAGGATCAGTTTAAGGCATTGATAATAGCCATTGGGGTAGGCCAACATGGGGTAGGGTCAAAAAGAGAGAGGGAATTGAAGAGGCTGACTTGGCCCATAAATTATGATGGAAAGGAGAGGAGTGCAAGTCGTGGAAGAAATAAGGGGAGGGCTGGATTAGTTGTTAAATGAAGCACAAAATATTGATTTGGAATGTTAGGGGGCTGAACGAGATCAACAAACGTCTCCGAATAAGATCTCTTTTAAGACAATGGAAGATGGATATTATTTGTATACAAGAAACCAAACTGAAGCTCATCACTAGAAGAACTATCCAAGCATATGGAGTTGCCAATATGTCGAATGGACATACTTACCTTCGAAAGGGGCCTCGGGTGGAATTTTGGTCATGTGGGACAAGAGGGTGGTGGAAAACGTTGAGGAATTTGTGGGAGAATTTTCGGTGGGGTGTTATTTCAAAAACACAGATGATGGCTTTCTATGGGCCTTTGGAGGGTTGTATGGCCCCAACTTGGATTGTGAGAGGCGGCTACTTTGGGATGAACTTGCTGGCCTATGCACTTGGTGGGATGTACCTTGGTGTATTGGGGGAGATTTTAACGTGACTAGGTTTCTTAGTGAAAAATCAGGGAAGGGGCACAACCATGCTATGGTGGAATTTTCGGATCTAATTTTTGAATTGGGCCTTATGGACATACCATTGATGGGAGGTGAATATACTTGGGCTAATAATCAAAGTTGGTCAAGATTGGACAGATTTCTCATATCTCCTTCTTGGGAGCTGCAATTTCCAGATTTATGTCAAAAAAGACTTCCAAGGATATGCTCGGATCACTTCCTGGTTATGTTGGACTGTGGAGGCACTCAAGCAGGTAGAAGGCATTTTAAGTTTGAGAATATGTGGCTAAAAACATAGGGGTTTATGGATTTGATTAGACAATGGTGGAATTCATTTCAACTCCAAGGCACTCCTAGCAATGTTTTGGCTGGAAAATAAAATGCTTTGAAGAAGGAATTGAAGACATGGAATGAGCAAGTATTTGGTGATGTAACTCTACAAAAGAAGAGTTTATTCCAAGAGTTACAAAGCTTGGAGGGTGTAGGAGATGAGCATGAACGAAAAGGGCAAGTGGTTTCGGAACTAGAAAGGTTGATCCTAATTTCGTGGCGACAAAAGTCAAGGACATTGTGGCTTAGGGAGGGGGACGAGAGTGCACAAAGTTCTTTCATTGAGTTGCGAACTCACACAGGAGTTTTAATACTATTGAGTCCATGAACATTGATGGAGACTCATCTACAGATCAAGCTGAGATAAAGGATCATGTGGCTGAATATTTTGAACATTTGCTGTCGGAACCTCATGCTTGGAGGCCTACTTTGGATGGACTAGCTTTTGAGTCCATTGATCAAAGTAGTATGGATTGGTTGGAGAGACCATTTGAAGAGGAAGAGGTACAACTGGTAATCAGAAAAATGAATAAAGATAAAGCTCCGGGACCGGATGGTTTTACTATGGCATTTTTTCTGACTTGTTGGGAGGTGGTAAGAGAGGATGTCATGCTGGTTTTTCAAGAATTTTATAGTTTTGGCAAATTTGAGAAGAGCTTGAATGCAACTTTTATTGCTCTAGTCCCTAAAAAGGCGGGAGCAATACAGGTACAAGATTTTAGGCCTATTAGCCTAGTGGGCAGCATGTACAAGATACTTTCCAAAGTCTTTGCTAATAGGATGAGCACGGTTATGGACAAGATTATCTCTACGTCTCAAAATGCCTTCGTGAGAGTGAGACAAATCTTGGATTTGGTCCTTATAGCAAATTAGTGTTTGGACAGCAGAATCAAGTCAGGAGAACCAGACATCTTATGCAAATTCGATATGGAGAAGGCCTATGATCATGTTAATTGGGATTTTTTACTCTATATGTTGAATAGATGTGGGTTTGGGGAAAGATGGAGGATGTGGATGAAGCATTGTGTGTCAACAGCTCGCTTCTCGGTATTGGTAAATGGTGACCCTGTGGACTTCTTTAATAGTTCGAGGGGACTAAGACAAGGGGATCCATTATCACCCATTTTATTTGTTCTAGTAATGGAGGCTCTAAGTAGAATGGTGTCGGCTGCGGTAGAGGGGGGATTCTTTTCAGGATTTTCAGTGGGAGCTGCTAATCATGGTTCCATCATTATTTCCCACCTTTTGTTTCCAGATGACACATTGCTGTTTTGTGAGGCAAATGTAGGACATGTACAATCCTTGAAGGCTATCTTACTTTGTTTTGAAGCGGTATCCGGGTTGAAGATTAACCATGCTAAGACGAAGATGGTTGCGGTGGGGGAGGTAAGTAACATTAGGGGGTTGGCAAACATATTGGGATGTGTGGTTTCTTCATTGCCATTGAAGTATCTTTGTCTTCCGTTGGGGGCTTCTCTTAAAGCTAAGACAATTTGGAAAGAGGTATTGGAGAAAATAGAGCGTAGGTTGGCTGGGTGAAAAAGATTGTATGGCGGATCACTCTTATTAAGAGTACTCTATCCAACCTTCCCACATATTACTTGTCTCTTTTTCCCCTCCCCGCTAGCATGAGAAACTTCATCGTGACTTCTTGTGGTGTGGACTAGGAGACGAGTATAAATTTCACCTAGTGGGGTGGGATAAGGTGTGTACTCCTTTGAGAGATGGAGAATTGGGGATTTGTAATGTGAGGGCTTTTTATGAGGCTCTATTGAAAAAATGGTTGTGGCGCTATAACAATGAGAGGGTTGCTTTGTGGAAAGGGGTGATCGATATGAAGTATGAAAAAAGTGCTCCCGGGGGGGGTGGCATATGGTGTGGGGTTATGGAAGTATATATAGAAAGGTTGGTGCTCCTTTGTTAGTCATACTCGGTTGTGTTTGGGGAATGGCAATAGGATCAGCTTTTGGTATGATGTGTGGGTGGGAGACACGGCATTGAAGGAGGCTTATCCCACTATATTCAGAATTACACGAGACAAAGAAGCTATGGTGGCTGACTTGCGGGTTATAACTCATGGCACACAAGAATGGAACATTAGCTTTACTCGAGATGCACATGATTGGAAAGTGGAGGAGCTGATGGAGTTTCTTAACCTGCTGTATAACGCTGCTATTGCTGTCACAAATGAAGATAAGATGGAATGGAGACATTCTAGGAAAGGGATTTTTTTTGTAAGCTCCTTCTATGAATCAACTACCATGCAACATCGATAGAATTTTCCATGGAAGAACATTTGGAGGAGTAAAGCACCTACGAAGGTTGCTTTCTTTGTCTGGACAGCAGCCTCAAGGAAGATTCTAACTATTGATAATCTTAGAAGACGTGGTTTTATTCTCACATACTGGTGTTGTATGTGTAAAAATAGTGGTGAATCGGTGGACCATCTACTCTTACATTGTGAGTTTGCACGATAAATCTGGAATTACTTTTTCAGTAGAATGGGAATTGCATGGGTAATGCCGGAAAGGGTGGTGGAACTACTAGCAAGTTGGAGAGGGATTAATGGGACATCACAGATAGCAGCTGTGTGGAAGATGGCTCCTTTATGTATTCTTTGGTGCACTTGGTGTGAAAGAAACGATAGACATTCTGAGGATCATGAATGCTTCTTGGAAGAGTTTAGGAGTTTTCAGTGGAAGACTTTATTTATGTGGGCCATTACTTTAGATTTGAATGATCTCAGCTTCCATGACTTCCTTGTAACTATTTTTAGTTCCTAAATTGGTGTATCCACATATATACTTCCTATGTACCTGGGCTATGCCTACTTTTGATAAATAAAATATCTTATTACTTATCCAAAAAAAAAAAATAGTGTTTGACATGGTACTTTTCTCCAGTGTATAAATAAATGTTGTCTTCTCTCTTAATTATAAAATAAATAAATAAATGTTGCCCTCTCTCTCTCCCTCTCTCTCTCTGTGGTCTGGCCAAGACCCCACTTCTTTGATATTTAAGAATTTATTTGGCTGATATTGTTTCCACTAACCAATGCATGTTTTCTGCCAGTGCGGTGTGGAAAACTCTCTGAGCAAAATTAACACCTTATGGATTAATTACTGAGGTGTTCTTCTAGTAGGTTTCATTAACTAAGCACTTGGTATACTCTCTTATCTCAGGTTTACATCCGTGATTATTCATTTGATCCCTGCCAATTCTTTGCTCTGGGCCGCCCTTGCCCAATAATCTGCAACAAGGAGACAGAAGCAGCTGTTCATTTCCAGCATTCAAGTGGTCTAGCAGATCATGCAAGTTCCAGTCCAACTAGATGCTGTAGAGGTCACCACTGGCTTCATAAGAAAACAATCGCTGATGTGGTTGAAGCTCTTGTTGGAGCGTTCATAGTTGATAGTGGCTTCAGAGCTGCAATTGCATTTCTTCGATGGATTGGCATACAGGTAGATTTTGAAGCCTCACAAGTTTCTAAGGCCTGCATAGCAAGCACTAGCTACGTCCCGCTTGCTACTTCTTTGGACATTCCTTCCCTTGAAAATTTGTTAGGGTATCAGTTTCTCCATAGAGGTCTGCTTATACAGGCATTTGTACATCCTTCGCACAACAAAAATGGAGGAGGCTGCTATCAGGTATGCACTATGTCCTTTCTACTTCTGGTACTAGACAATAATATTCTCTCCGCTTAATATCTCTTATGACAGTTGCACAACTATGCAACATTTTATCTTGTGATAATTTGAAATGTCTTTTTTCACCAGAGATTGGAGTTTCTTGGAGATGCTGTCTTGGATTACTTAATTACATCATATCTTTATTCAGCTTATCCAAAATTGAAGCCTGGTCAATTGACAGATTTGAGATCTGTGTTGGTGAATAATGAGGCGTTTGCCAATCTTGCGGTAGAACGATCCTTCCACAAATTTCTTATATGTGATTCCAGTAGCCTTACTGAGGCAATTGAGATGTATGTGGATGCTGTTAAAATGCAAGCGCCTGAAGGGAGTCTTCTTGAGGGGCCAAAATGTCCGAAGGTAGACATTGTAATTTTCAATGAAGTTTTTCTGTTGTGGCATGGTGACAATGACGAAATGACCTCCAGGCATCATTTTTTTTTTCGAGTTTTGTTTTGTTTTCTTTTTGGAGAGAGGAGCGGGGTGTGGGAATGTAATTGTTATATTACTAACTCGGAATGATTTCTCTTATTGCGTCAGGCTTTGGGTGACTTGGTAGAGTCTTCTCTAGGTGCCATTCTTCTTGATTCAGGGTTTAATCTGAGGCTTATGTGGAAGATAATGCTTTCCTTTTTGGATCCAATCATGAGGTTCTCCAGTTTGCAGCTTAGTCCTTTCAGGGAACTGCAAGAACTTTGCCAATCTTATAATTGGGATCTGCAGTTGTTAACATCAGAGAAGGGTGGAATGTCTCTGGTTGAAGCACAAGTGAATGGAAAAGATGTTTGTGCAACTGCCTCTGCAACATACCGAAACAAGAAAGATGCTACTAGGATCGCTTCGCGAAAAATATCCACAATTTTGAAGGTAAAATTTGTATGCTTACTTTATACTCTTCGGTCCTGCTACCTCAACTGTATCAAATTATCATTCTTCCATCATTTGCTTCAACACCAGTGCTGTGAGAAGAGAATGTAGCTTTTAACCAAAATAGGGAGTAAAAAATAAATTATTTGACTAATCTGCTTCCTCCATGAAAATGGAAAAAAAAAAAAAAAAAATGAAGGGAGAAAGAAAATACGAAAATCTACTGTTTTAAAATTTAATATTTACTTTTCATCTTAAAAGTATCATATCAAAGTTACTATGTTAAATTTTGTTTTTTGTATCTTACACATTTCATTTGTGTATAGACTCCTGGAAACATTTAGTACCCTTTTACACAGATTGGGAATAATCGAAAAAGCCAGACTCTGTATGGCATCTCTTGGAATCCTGAATATGATTCTACCAATAATTGTACTAATGTTTTCATACTGCAGTCACACATTCACGATTGACTTGCTTTGCTAGCATATCCTAACTTAAACGTTTTAACACTCCACGATGCAGGCTCAAGGCTACATACCGAAGTCAAGAACTTTGGAGGAAGTTTTGAATTCAAGCTGCAAGATGGAAGCCAGACTGATTGGATATGATGAAACACCTATAGATGTAAATACCCCTGATGCAATTGGATTTGAGAAGTTGACGGTACAACAGCCTTTTGACAGAGATTTTGAGCCAAAAATTCTAGCCCTCACTAAAGTATCCGATAGTAATCCCCCATGCGTAACACCTGTTGTTAAACACCCACCTGGCACCATAAGTGGGCAGGCTTGCAGGACAGCTGAAAATCCAAGCTGTGATCCTGACCTACAGCCCACAGGTACAATTATTTTAGTTGCAGGATATCAAGTGTTGAACAAGTATTTCATTCTCTCTCTAAAACTAAAATAATCTTCCAGGTGGGTCAAACAAAGCAACGGCAAGATCACGATTGTATGAAGTCTGTGCTGCTAACTGTTGGAAAGCCCCTCTATTTGAATGTTGCAGAGAGGAAGGACCAAGCCACTTAAAGTTGTAAGTCACGTATATAAGTATACAGATCAACAAGCACACATATGCATAATCTCTTTTGGGCAAGTCTATTGTCATGGACTTCAGGTGTGAGTCCATGATAATATAGATCCTTTGTTTTCGGTGAGAAATTTGTTCAGGACTTATGATCTCATCAAATAACAGAAATTAAAGTTCATCATAAGTCCAATTTTCTTGAAATTTAGGTAATAGGAATGCTCGTGTAATTCGCATCTCTTGCAGATTCACTTTCAAGGTGATTGTGGAAGTAGAAGCCCCAGATGTTATTTTGGAGTGCTTGGGAACACCGCAGTTGAAAAAGAAAGATGCAGCAGAGCATGCAGCAGAAGGAGCCCTTTGGTACTTAAAGCACCAAGGGTTGTTTCTTGAGAGCGACTGACATGATACTGTAAAAGATGTTGCTGAATCAGTTTTTGTAAGTATTGAAGATCTTAATGCAGGAGGCTTACTAAAACTAACAGTCAAAACTACAATTTCTATATATTATATGTGGAAGGAGCGATGGTGATTGTAAATGGTGGTTAATGTTGAAATCCATCGACTCAAGGGAGATAGGAAGGTAAACTGTGTATTCTTCCAGTTTTTGGAGGCAATTCGAGGAGCCTCCAAAACACTAATTAGAATACTTGAGGCTAAATAATCATATTTCATTCATATGAAGCTTAAGTTTAATACAAAATAAATTAACTACTTTACATAACTGCTCCTCTATACACTTGAAATGAATTTAAAGTCAAACCATGGAATTCAGACTCCAGAAAAAAATTTGATGTCCAAGGTTGAAGAAGGCCTCCTTTGTTGTGGGTACAACTCGAAATCAATGTCGCTATAATCATTGTCATCATCATAATATTCATTATTATATTCAATGTCGCGGACATTGAATATAAGAGAAATTTGATGAATGTAAGAGAAATTTGACTTTTAGTTATTTCATTCACATAAATCTCCATATTAGAATAATTATTTCTTCATTATATAATAAAATAATATAAGATGAATTTGGTTTTAGTTATTCACATCAAATCTTTATATTAGATTATATATTTATTCATTATATCTATATAATGAATAACTAATAATTTCAAAAATATTTTATTTTTTTAATTATTAATTTATTTTATTTTATCATATTTTATTATTCTACCTATTATTATTCTTATTAAATTAATATATCACTAATTCAAATTAATATATCAATTGTGATAAAATATGTGATAGAAAGAAATGAAGAGATAAATAATTAATAAAATATGTATTTGATATATGTACAGTAACCTTCAAATCTGGAAAAACTTTTAAAAGTCACTGTAGTTAAATTTTAAATATTTAGAATTTGGCTAATCTAATGTGAGTATATTTTACTCTCTAATAACTAAATACTTATTAGATTTAACTTTTAACTAATTCAATAAGAATATTCTAAAGTTGACTTCCATCCATTAGATTTGCTAAATTTCCAATATCTTCAATGAGTGCATCCGTCCAAATGGACATCAACATTTTCATGGTGTATATACAAAGGTATATATATACAAAGGACACGACAACGGCTGACCCTTCTAGGAGTTTTGTAGCAATGTTTTAACGGCTCTTCTAGGTACAGTCGCGGTGGGTAAGTGCGTTGGAGTCGTCTAATAGGAAAATGCTATATATCTGCCCCACACCTGTGCACACTTCACATCACTTTTTTTTTTTTTTACACTCAATACGTTGAGTGTATGCCGGTGTGGAGCAGATGTAAATATTTTTCCCGTCTAATATATTTAATATAAAACAAAAACACACGGAAACAGATGAAAATAAATTTAAAAAAAAAAGAAAAGAAAAAGAGACAGAGGCAAAGAATACAGATCTCGAATTAATTCGTCTTTGGTTGGGAGTGGGTCTTCGTCTTCAGTGGTCTTCTCGAGCTCGTCTTCATCTTCGTGGTCTTCAAGTGGATGTGTGCTCTCTTTTCAGGTGGATGTGTCCGTAAGGAGCTGGGTCTGTGGTCTTCAAGTGATCTTCGTGAGAAACCAAAAGAGCAAATTACAGGAACCCAGTCTGAGGCATGTGTAGGAAGAAGACCCAAACAATGATAAGATTTTACGGGTCAACGCTACAAATATTAAAGAAAGTGCAGAGAAAAGCCTTAAGCGCCTCGGCACCGATTACATTGATTTATTGCAAATTCATTGGTAAGTTAAGTTTGCCTTCAAAAGTAGAGGTGCGAATACTATTTTCTTGACATGATTTGTGATTTTCTGGTGATGTATGCGATCTCTATATTGTTTAATATGTCTGCAAGTTATAAGAGGATATTGGGGAATTGAAGAACTGTTATTTATTTACTTTTTTTTTTGTTTTGCATTCATTCTCAGCAAGTTGGACGCCTTCTATCAATGTGAAATTTCCCAATTGCTGCCCTGTATCAGATTAATTGGAGAAAATGACAGCTTCACAATACACTGCAGTGCCTTCAGTGTAGTGTGCATGTGAGAGCAGTCATATTAAGCCAGCTATTTGCTTTTAAGAAGGGAAATTTCACTAAAATTGGTTTTTAGTGTGGTTTTTGAAAAATATGGCTTTCTTTTCAACCCAGGCCAGATCGTTATGTGGCATTGTTTGGTGAGTTTTCGTATGATCCTGCAAAATGGAGGTCAAGCGTGCCATTTGTAAACGTTTTGCTGAAGACGAAATGGAAGAAGTCCCAAACGAAACGAAACGAAACGTTTTGCTAAAGACGAAACGTTTTGCTGTAAAATGATCTATAATGAAAAGAAGAAGAAGATGAACAACACCACATTCAGAGCAAGTAATCAAAGAAGAATGAAGAAAAAGACAAACAATTGAGAACTCAGCGAAACACAGAGAGGGAGCAAAATAGAAAGAGGGAGAGTCGAGGGGTCAAATACGAAACGATTCATTTTTAATTTTTTCGCATAAGACGCGTTTGCCCTGCGCTTGCAACAGGCGACTGCATATAGCTTTTTTCATGTTCTAAATATCGTACCGTACCGGCTAGTATTTGCCGTATTGGTCATTGGGCCAGTATAGGTATTATATATATTTTGTACCGGCTTATATTTCAGCTTGTACCGGCTGATATTTCGGCTTTTAATTTTTATTTTTTAAACTACAAGTTCATTTTTTAACTTTTAATTTAGAATAGACTGTTTATAATTTATATATATTTTATTTATATATTAACTATCTCGAAACGGTACACGAAACAACACTGATACTGAAATATTTAGTTCTAATATCTTGACCGGTACTGTATCCGATACAATATTCAAAAGATTGCTTTGCAGACTTTCTAAAGGACCTAAAACCATAACCCGGTAGCAATCTGATCGTGAGTATGAGAGCTCCCATGAAATTGAGTGGAGCTCCGGATTTGTTTTTTTACAGAGAGAGAGATGGCAACAACAATCCAAAGTGTTAAACCTATGTTGGTTTTGAAGTTTCCAAAGGGGCGGCCTTCACTGGACACCATAAAGTGCATGTAGTAAAATGCTGGGGACTCTCTTGGATTCCCAACATCAGTATTTTCGACAGGTGAAATATTATGGTGCAAATGGAATCTGAGGAAGACTTCACGCTTGCTTGGGCCAGAGAGGCCAGAGAAATGGAGGGATACACGTACAAAGTTTTCAAGTGGACCCCAGAATTTAACGGGCGTGATGAACCACCACTAGCCTTGGTCTGGGTGAATCTGCTAACCTTACCTATTCAGTTCTTTGAGTAAGTCTATTTGAAGATTTTTGGAGGGTCTTTGGGTAGATTTCTGAGAGCTAATAATGCCACAAAAGCCTTCACACGTCCAAGCTATGCCCCATTTTGTGTAGAGGTAGATCTTTCTAAACCTTTGATTGAGAAGTTCTGGATCGGTGTTTCAGAACTCAATGGATTTTGGCAGAAGGTGGTCTATGAAAAGGTCCCCCAATATTGTCATAAATGTAAACATCAGGGCCATCCCCCAGGTGTTTGTCGAATTGACAATAAGAAGAAACTAGCTATCATGGAGGAAGGGCAGACAAGGAATTCTCATAAAGTGGGGTATGTAGGGAAAGGTACCAGTGGAAGTCGAGCCAAGGAGGATAGTGTGGGTCAAGGGATTATTGAATCTTCAACCACTAAAGACGAAAGAGCCCCAGCAATAGGGGATCTACATAGCTACCAATCGGTTGGGAAGTATGAAGAAGTTGTGATAGATGAGGTTTCTCTAATGCCCACTGTAGAGGAGAGGAACATCTCTGCATTGAATATTTGAATCAGGAGCAAATCGAAGGGGATCCCTGCTAGTAGAAACTCGAGCCAGGTAGTCAAGAGCTCCATTCAATCCACGGAGACAACTAATCATGATTCAACTTTTGTTAGTTCAGAGGAAAAGGAAGAGGAATGTGAAGGTCAAGAGGGGTGGAAGACTCCATTTTTTAATTCCTTTGGATCACTTCAGGATACGGAGGATGAGGAAAACTTGCTCCAAACTATCTTTAGCAATGGAAAAGGCTATGCGTCAGATTCAGATCGGCCTTTAATTATGATGCGAACAAAGTCAAGAAAGAAAAAGCCAAAGGCATTAGCAAAAGCAGCAAAACCCCAAAACTTTAAAGCATGATACCTCCGATTCTTTTGTGGAACATTAGGGGTGTAGGAAACATGGCGTCTTTGGGAAAGTTGAGGAAGATTGAGAAGTCCAATGATACTGAGGTTATTGCTCTGCTTGAACCTTTTTTACCTTTTAGACAGGCCCACAAAATTGCTAGGGAATTAAAGATGGCAGGTTGTGTCTCGAATGAAGAGAGGGATGGAGAAATCTGGTTACTTTGGAAAGAGGATGTGTCCGTTGAGCCTATTCAAAGCTCCAGTCAAATGCTATCAGGGCTACTCAAATTCAATAACAGTGAAGTGGCGCTATCCGTAGTGTATGCAAGTTGTGACTATTTGGAGAGGAGCAGCCTATGGGAGAAGATGACTAATTTATTTGGAGATGACTATTTGGAGAGGAGCAGCCTATGCAAGTAGAAACTGGGTTGTTAGTGGTGACTTCAATACAATTCGATGTGATGCTAAAAAGTTGGTAGGTATTCCTAAGCTGAGAGTTGTCATGGAAGACCAATAATTGTATCCAAAGGTGTGAACTTATGGATATCCATTTTGAAGGTTCCAAGTATTCTTGGTGTAACTGATTTTTTTTTTTTTTAGAAGCATTCTTGGTGTAATTGTATTGAAGGTAATTCAAGGGTGTCGGCCAGATTGGATAGAACGGTGGTTTCCCCCAGCATAATTTCTATGAGCAATGGGTTACAACAAAAATACTTGGCCAAGGTGTTTTCAGATCACAGTCCCATGGTTATTTCAGAGAAACCACTTTTCAAAGCATACGACCCTGCGCCTTTCAAGTTCTTAAGGATGTGGATCACTCATTAGGACTTTCGGAGAGTTATAACAGAAAGTTGGTCTCAACTTATACATGGAAGTGGGCTGATTAAGCTGGCAGCCAAATTGAAAAGATTAAAATAGGTTCTCAAGAAGTGGAACAAAGAGGTGTTTGGCTAAGTTGATAAGAATATAAAAAAACTTGAGGATGAATTGCTTGAAATGGAAGTTGGGATGGGCGCTAATCACATGGTGGATGATGATTTTCTTAAAAAGAAAGTGGACTTGGAAACATGCTTACTACAAAAAGAAATCCTATTAAAACAAAAGTCTGGGTGAAGTGGCTGAATGAAGGGGATTCTAAAACAACGTTCTTTCATGCCACATTACAACAAAGGAGAAGTAGGAAAATGGTGGAGCACATGGTGATGGAAAATGGTGAAGTTTTGACAACTCCAGAGGCAATTCACAATACTTCGGTGGATTTTTTTCAGAGGACCTTGACTTCTAATGGAGTGACACCTGAAGGGGACCTGAGATCTTTCATCACCCTCAGTATTTCAGTGGAGGAGAATACAAAGTTATGCCTTCCACCTTCCATGAATGAAGTTTGGCAGGCCTTAAAGGATATCCCAAAGGACAGCAGCCCAGACCCGGATGGCTTTAGCTCATGTTTCTTTTAGGAGTGTTGGCATACAGTTAAATCAGATTTATTAGAAGCAGCTATTGAGTTTTTCAGGGAGGCTAGACTCCCATCCTACTATACAACCTCATTCATTGTCACAATCCAAAAGGAAGATAACCTTATAAACTTTTCCAAGTTTTGCCTATAAGTTTATGTTCTGTAGCCTATAAAATTTTTCCCGAGATATTGGTGAATAGATTGGCTATTGTCCTACCTAGATTGATTTCAGAAGAGCAAGGGGCCTTTTTACAAGGGAGGAGTATCCATGAGAACATCTCATTAGTTTAAGAGCTACTACAAAGTCTGAACAAGAAAGTGAGGGGAGGTAATGTGATGATCAAAATGTATATGGCCAAAGCCTATGATAGGCTGGAATGACATCTCTTACTAGGAGTTATGGAGGCTTTTGGATTCTCGGATCACTAGAATGCCTTGAATCACTGCTGCATCTCAAGCCCATTTTTCTCAGTTACGATGGATAAGACCGCTCGAGGCTTTTCCAAATCATCTAGAGGTTTGAGACAAGGAGATCCTCTTTACCCGTACCTTTTTATTTTGGCTGAGGAAGTTCTTAGTAGAATGCTGAATGATGCTTTTGCGGACTAGAAAATTGGTGCCTTCCTCACTAGGTCTGGGTGCCCAAGAATCTCTCATTTATTGTATGCAGACTTACTCATATTCCTCAATGGATCGAAAGCATCGCTAATGGGCTGTGCCAAAGTTTTGAGAGATTACGAAGAAATGTCTGGTCAGAAGATTAATCACTCAAAGTCACTTTGGTCTTTCCAGCTAGGAAAGTGGTGGGGCTGCGCACACTGGGCTTTTCAGAGGCGAAGCTCCCGTGCACCTACCTTGGAGCCCCTATTTACTCAGGCAAGATTAAGGGCAACTTATTTGAACCACTCATGGAGAAGTTGACGGGATGGAAATCAGGCTTATTATCTTCTAGAGGGAAGCTAACACTGATTAAACATGTGCTTTCAAGTCTTCCCATTCATTTATTGTCAATTTGCAATGTCCATGTTATGATCATCAAAAGGCTTAACAGTTTGTTTGCTGATTTCTTTTGGGGGGTAGTGATGGTAAAAGGAAAAAAAGATGGGTGGCTTGGATGAAAGCATGCAAACCTACTGAAGGAGGTCTCGGCTTGAGAGACTTGAAGGAGGTGAAGTCGGCACTACTTATGAAGTTTGCGTGGAAGTTTCTCCATGACAACTCACTATGGACCAGATTTTGCAGAGGGAAGTACTTACTTCAAGAACAACCTCTGATCATTAGGCTTACTCGCCACTCACACTTCTGGAAGGCCATTCAAGCTCTTCTCCTTGTTGTCCAAAGAAAAACCTGCTAGAGAGTTAAAGAAGGAAGGATCTCAATTTGGAATGAGGATTGGATAGGTTTAGGGGCTCTTAAAGAATTGACAGAGATTGGGGGATTGCAGGAGGGTGTGGTGGCAGACAAACTTGTTTAACGGTGAGGGGTGGAATGAGAATCTCCTTAGGCAACTCTTAGGGGCGGATCTTTGTCAATAAGTTCTAGAGCAGCCATTGACAAGGAGGGTTGGACTGAATCAATTGATTTGGAGGCCTACTGCAAATGGAGTTTTCTCTACAAAATCAGCTTGGATGGCGACCCGAGAAAGGGTGCCAATTGTCTAGTGGGGAAAATGGAATCAACCGATTTGGAGGCCTATTGCAAATGGAGTCTTCTCAACAAAATCAGCTTGGATGGTGACCTGAGAAAGGGTGCCGATTGTCTGGTGGGGAAAATGGATTTGGCATAATCTTTTGCCTAAAAAGATTTCTATTTTCATGTGGAAAAGTATGAATAAAGGTCTACCAGTAGATTCCAATATTCAGAATATGAACATAGCTCTTGCTTCTAAAAGTGACTGTTGTTGTGCCCCTGCTCTTGAATACCTGAACCATGTGTTACTTGAAGGTAACGTGGGGACTTTTGTGTGGAACTACTTCGCAAGTATCACAGGGATTGGAAGGGGTTCTTGCCAGGGTTGGTTGGAGATGATTGCTTGGTGGTTTAGAAAGGTGAGCCTAGCCTCCCAATTCAGCTTAATGATTAAGCTTCTCCCTTCCCTTAATAGCTGGTTCTTGTGGATTAGGCGTTGCAATGTATGCATGGAGGGTAGGGCGGGATCAAGAGCGAGCATTGTTTTTAGGATTAAGCGCTTCCTGGCTGAGCGATTGATGGCAAAGGAAGATTTGTTGTTCATAAAATGATCTGATCCATATGTACTGCAACAATTGGGCATAACTTCTCTACCTATTAAAAGGCCGAAGTATCTTACTCTTAAGTGGCTAAGACCCACCAGAGGATATGCTAAGCTGAACATAGATGGGAACAATTATGGGAATCCAGGCCCGAATGGAGGAGGATGGATTATCAGAGATGAGAATGGAAAGTTTGTGGTTGCATTCTATAGGCATTATGGGACCGAGTCCAACTCAGAAGCAGAAGCTTTCGCTTTCGCTTTGGTAGATGGTTTGAAACTTTGCAGGTAGCTAAATGTTTATGAGGTGGAAGTGGAATTGACTCGAAGTTGATTTGTTCATGGTGGCAAAATGATTCTTAGGTTATCTGGACAATGAGGGACGCGTGGGATCAAGAAAAGGCCTTTGCTAACCACATGGTTATTCAGGTACATTATGCATAGAAGTCAATCAAGTGGCAGATGGATTAGCAAATATTGGAGCTCAGGGGCAATCAACTGATATCTTGGAGATTCATGACCTTTATTGTGAATTTAAAGGGATGTTGAGACTTGATAAATTGGGCCTTCTGTATCTATGTTGTAAATGATGTGATGATGACTGTTAGTGGGGACTTTGTGTTACCACGGTATTCCTCCGCCATAAGTGAGGGCTATTAATAAATTAGGGTTACATCTTTTTTTTTTTTTTAAAAAAACATTTTCATGATGGGGCACACCTCCGTGATCTTTCGCATTTTGTTCATGGTGTTTGTATAACAGATGAACTCCGCAAAGTTTGAAGATCACTGAATTTGGAGTGCTTTTAAATATAATCCTTAGATTTTTTGCCTCTACAATCAGTGGTCGTCATGTAATATATTCTGTAGGTAAGTACCAAAACCATACATGAACATAAGTGTACCGACTTCTCCAGGCATTTGAACACAAGTGTCAACGAACAAATCAGCAGTTCTAAGGGGTTCTTTGGGAAGTTAGATGAGATAAGATGTTTTTATCTCATCTCAAAATTTCTCATAATTTTCTTTCTAAACTTCTTTAAAAAAATTCAAAATTTTCAAATTTAAAAAATATATATATACTAAAAATTATATTCAAATAATTTTTTAACTATAATATTTAATTTAATTTTTTTCTTCCATTTCTCAAATTCAAGAAAACATCTTAACTCAAATCATTTTACTATTATTCATAAATTATTTTATCACTATTTATAAAATTCTCATCTTATCTCAATAACCAAATATGTAATGAGTCTAAAGTGAAATACCCAAACACGACCAAAATAATTTAATAAAGTGAAATAAATTTAAGAACGAAAGATTTTGAGTTTAATAAAAAGCAGATAATCAACTTGCGGTCAACTCATACGCTCTGCATGTATAAGCTCCTCACTTTTTTATTTTTGTTTGTTTTCTGGTTGTGGGAAAAAAATTATTTAGATCATGTTCGTCGTTTTTCACGTGAAATGTTGAATTGATTATTAATCATCTTTCTATGTTGTAATGTTGAAGTGATCTCAGATGATCTGTGAATAATAATGAAAAAGTAATAAAAAAATAATGATTAATAACCAAAAAATAGTAAATAGTTTGTGAATAATAGTGAGGTAGTTTGAGGTGATTAACTAAACATAGCATAATAAGTTCCAAGTACAAGATACCATGAATTTGCATTTATTTGTTGGGACAGACAACGTTCGAATGATAGGGATCTTCGGAGTTGGAGGAATTGGATAGACAAATCTAGCTAAAGCAATTTATAACTAGCTTACTTTTCAATTTGAAGCTAGCTGTTTTCTTGCAACTGTTAGTGATCACACTTCGAATCAAGCTTATGGTTTGGTCCAATGGCAAGAGACCCTTCTTTCTAAGATCTTTCAAGGCCGTAGAACTGTAGAAGTTTGAAGGTTGACAATATTGATATAGGAATCAATATGATAAAGTGCATGCTTTCTTCTAAAAGAGTTCTAATTCCTGATGGTGTGGACCACTTGACCTGGAAGGAGCCTAATCCTCTACTGGGGGACTGTTGGGTTGTGTCATGGCTTTAAGCCATAGCATAGCCCGATAACGTATTTAGTCAATGGCCTAGTCCACTCCAAGAATATAATAACCAATACCGAGAGAACTAATTACAAGTCTCATAATACTGCGCATGATGAGACTTTGTGGGATAATTGGAATGAGTCTAATCCTCTCCTAGGGGGGCCTACTAGGTCGTATCATAGGCTTGGGCTCTAGCACAACCCAATGACCTAGTTGATCCAAGGCCTAGTCCAATCCAAGCATATTCTGGTTAGTAGCAGAGGAACAGCCCCCGAAGAACTTCGAGATAAAAGGGTTATCGGCTCATCCAAAGATAACCTAAGTCCTAATATCCTGAAAGCTTGAATTTCAAATAACGGATGAGATAGTTATCGAGTAACAACATGAAGCATTGTCAGCTCTATTTATATCACTCATGTATGATTATGAAATCCATCTGAATGAATTACTAGAGAAATCTCCATTATCATTACTGATTTAAGCATCATAGGCGTTCCTCCGAACTCCCAAGACTCATTCCTCTTTGGTTGCATGTGATATTTGTGTGTGTGACACTGTGAGTCACATCCAAAACATGATCCAATTAGAAACATTAATAGGAGCCTGTGATTGGTTTGGTAAAGGAAGTAGAATCACCGTCACAACAAGATCAGATCAACACATGTTGACTATTCATGGAGTTGATTCAACATACAAGATTATAGGATTGAATCACGACCATGCTTTTCAACTATTTTGTTGCATGCTTTCAAAAGAGAGAAACCGGTTGTCGGTTTTGGAAAATTTGAAGAACAAGATCATAGAATATGCTCGGAGCCTTCCGCTAATTTTAACTGTGATTGGTTCAGATTCATATGGTAGAAGTGAAAGTGAGTGGATACACACATTGGCTCAGTACAGGAAAATCCCTCTCCAAGCTAACATCTACAAAATAACAAGTTATCTGGGGCAATTATTTACGTGTTTTCTCAATACTCGGTTAGCAGGTAACTTGATGGAGGAGCAGCTATATAAAGTAGTTATTTTATTTATTTTTATTAAACTTGAGCTTCATATGAATGAAAATTGGATAATTTAGCCTGAAGTTATTAACAATACTCACCAAACCAACTCAGTCAACCATGATCCAGATGCAACGGCTACTACATGCACACATATGGAAACTACCAACCAAGCAACGGCTACTACGTACACGCACACATTTGGATTCATAGATGAGTTGAGATAGGTTGAGATAGTTTGTGAATAGTAGAATAAAAATTGAATTATTTATTATATTTTGTGTGAGAATTTGGAAAAGTTGTTTTGAGATTTGAAAAAGTTGAATTGTTTATTATATTTTGTATGGAAATTTAAAAAATTTGTAATAGTTGAGTTGAGGTGGATTTTGAATCCAAACCTCTCCAAAGGAAAGAATTTCTCTTCCCGCGGACGTGGCTTCTCCCAAGCCAACAATGTGTCATGCCCAAGTTCCTCTCCCAATGGGACCCAATCTTATTCCGCCCCAATGCCAGTACATGACAATGCTCTAGAAAATAAACACGCTGAGACTTGTCAAATCTGTGGAAAGAAAGGGCATACTACATTAAAATGCTGGCACTGGTTCGATCACCAGTGACATTCCTCAAGCACCAGCTATCATGACTCTTGAGAGAGAAATTATTTACATCAGCCTACTGTTGGCTGCATCCTGTGTTGAGTTAAAAAGAAGAAGAAGAAGAAGAAGAACCACGGTTTGTGAAAAGTGCCAGCTAATGTATAGCCGGGCTCCTCTTGAAAATGGTACCATGATGTTGAGTGGACAACTAAAACCAGTGCTTCTGCTCATATGATAGGTAATTTAGTTATGCTCTCTAATTTATATGTATCTATGATGTACTTATTGGTGATATTAGCCTCCACACAATCACACACTTTGGTGACACATTTATTAAATCTAGCAATTCTTTTATTAAATTAAAAGACATTTTACTTGTTTCTGATTTGGCAAAAAATCTCTTATGAAATAGCCAATTAACCTCTAATCATTCTTATAATTGTGAATTTTATGGTGTTGATTTTTCTATTAAGGAAAGGGCGGCCAACCGCACATTGTTGAATGGCCACGAGAGGGTAATTTTTGACCAATACCCACAAAATCAACTCAATCAACCATGATCCAGATGCAACAGCTACGACATGCACACATATGGAAACCACCAACCAAGCAACGGCTACTACGTACACAAGCAACGGCTACTACGTACACAAGCAACGGCTACATGCACACATTTGGAAACAACACAACCAAGAATCAAATCAAGCACTACACTCTTAATTTATTTTTATACCGTTACTTATCTTCTTTGTAAATGTTACTACTCTGTAAAATTCCTATAAATACATAAAGAGACTCTCTGCTAGCTCTCACTTTCAGTGAGACATTTTTACAAACAGTTTGTACACAAACTTCTTTAGAAGTATCCTTGGTGTTTATCTTCTTATCTGCATGCCTTAGCATCCATGGCTTCGTAATGGGTATTGCACCATATATAATGGTTATCAAGTCGATGGATTTCAACATTAACCACCATTTATATAAGACTAACTAAAAAATTAAAAAGAAACTAAAGAATGTTTAACTGTCGATCAAGCCCAATTCCCACCAAGTGTACTATACCTGTTTGTGCAGAGAAATCAATTTCAATTCTTGTCTATCTCAATCAGAATGAGCTGTGTATTATAACATTATTAAAGCTGAAGAACATAAAAAATATGTTGGATTGCTTCAGTACTCCACCTATCAGAATTTGGGTCTAATTGATACATGATGATCATGATAGTGATTATATAAATTAGTCTCTTTTAATTTTTTTTATTAAGAGATCTATAAACTGATTCTACAAAAATATACGTGGCTTGATTTGAGACTCTAGATTTATTTTTATATAAAAAAAGTTTTAAAATCTAACCTACAATATTTATAAACCGATACGTCATTTTTTTATGAATTTTTTTTTTATAATTTTTTTTTAAACCAAACATTTTTTTAAAAGATTACTCACAGATCTGAAACGATCTACGAAACGTTAGGAGTTTACTATGATTAGCAAAAGAAAAATTCTATTCCTAAGCCTCATACACCACACACCATCATTTTTATGATTTCTTTAATTTTATTATCTTACCAAATGTGTGGTATATAGATTATGAGTAAAATAATTCAATTATTTTAAGAATAATAAAACCAAAAAAAACTTTAAAAAAATTTTAAAAAAATAAAAATTTTTTGGTGTGTGGTGTATAGGCTTATGAATAGCAATGCTCTTAGCAAAATTGCAGTGTACGATGTCAGAATCTTAACTTAACTGTCTGTACAGATGGCGGTTGGGTGGTTTGAAGCACCGCTTGCCCATTTCATTTGTGTGATTGTCGGTTTCCTTTCTGCAGCACCGCTTGTAAAACCGATATTGGTTGATGCTTGAGTACCAACTAATGCGGCACGAATCAATTGTAAAACCGACAAATGCGGTACACATGCCAAGTCAGGAAGTGAACTTGGCTTTTATAAAATTAAATACATAGGAAAACTTTGATGTCCAAGGTGTTTAAAGCAGGCTTCCTTTGTTGTAGGTACAAGTACTCGGATTCAATGACGTTGCGATCATCATCATAATCAACACGACGCCTCTCAGAAATTTGATTTCCATGATCCATTGGATTTGCAAAATTTCCAATATCTTCAATGGGTGCATCCAAATGGACATCAACATTTTCATCATCTTTTGCATTCTGTTCATCATGCTGTTTGTATAATAGTTGAACTCTGCAACGTTTAAAGATCGTTAAATTATATCTGTTTTCAAATATAATCTTCAGATTGTCTACTAAATTTGGAGTGCTTTCAAATATAATCCCCAGATCATCTGCCTGATCTACACTCACAGCTCCTTGGCGCTTAATATCTTCTATAGTTAAGTAGCATAACCATACATGATTTGAATCAATTGTATCAAATCTTGTATGTGCCAGCCAATAATGACGTCTGGCATAGGTAACTCCTCTCCTGATCTCAACGAGGAAAGGAAGATTTGTAACGGGTTCAATAACAGCACAAAAAGCAATTCCTATGATGTCGTCCAAATTATACGGTGGGGCCACTTTAATATCAAATTCACACCGATCACTATTTGAAATAGTGATCTCCTTGCAATGGCTGAACCAATCTGGAATCTTCTTTCCCGGAAATATCATCTCAGCTTGTTGAATGAATACATCATAAAATATATTTCAACTATATAAATATCTATAAACCAATTAGGCACACAAAACGAGTATAAAAGGAAAAGAGAAATATATATATATATATATTATATATATATATATAGGGACTTACTCCATTCCATGCAGCAGTTGACATCCAATTTCCCATATTCACTTTATAGCATCTGGCCAAGTCAATCCATTTTAGCCGTGAGAAATTGAATTCTTTTGATATTTCTGGTAAACTTTACAGCGATATGCATCCACTAGTAGAAAGCACTACTAGATTCGGTGGAAACTCTTTAATTTCTTGAAGTTGCTTGCAATCATTCAAATTAAGATGCCACAATCTAACAGATGTTTTGATGCTTGAAGGAATGCTTATGATATCACTGCCTGATAGATCTAAACGTCCCAGATTGGGAAAGAAATGAAATAGCCCAAAGAAATTCAATTTTGATATGCTAGAGCTTGAAAGACATAAATGAAATTTAGAAGGGGTTGAATTTGTTGGAGGCGGCAACGAGAATAATTCTGAAGCTTCATTTTCCCATCTTGTAGATACTACATAGGGAGTGGGTTGTCCATTATGCATCTCCCCCTCCTCCTCCTCCATCCCAAAACTTATAATAGTTGGACAATCGCTGAGATAAATCTCCTCTAGAGATCTCAACTGATGAATGCTACTTGGTAGACGCTTAAGGTTTATGCAACGATCTAGGTTTAATTTTCCAAGCCCAATGAGGTACCCAATGGATGAAGGCAATTCTTCTATTGCGGTGCCATCTAACTCGACACTGCGTAAATGTTTCATTTCACATTTGATTTCAGGAAACTTTTGAAGGCTTGAGCAATCACCAAGATCAAAGAGTTCCAGAGATCTCAATTGGAGTATCCTTGGAAAGCTCTTTAGGTTGTCACATCCATAAACATACAATACATCAAGCTTATCAAGGAATCCAATAGAATCATGAACTTCAACTAGATTTTTACAAGAACCAAGATATATTTCCTTCAAATTTGGGCATCTTGAAATATCCAAGAGTTTGGTTATGAATTCACAACCATAGAAATTCATAACCGTCAGATTCTGTTAAAAAGAAAAGAACATCAAACTAAGTTTAATGAAAGAAATATTGAAAGTAATAATAATTGTACCTTAAATTCTAAGCATATCTCCTAGATGCGACTACCAGGCATGCGTAGAATAGAGAGTTTTTTTCCCATGAAATTTAGATGGCATAGATTGTAAAGGACAGTTAGGCCAATCAAGCACTGTTATTCCATCAGGTAGAGAATTAAGTTCTCCAGAAAACTATACATTGCGGCATCTAAATAATTGGAGTCTTTTCAAATTCTTGAAGGCCTTGGGACCCAAGCGGATAATATCATCACCTTCGGAAAAATCTAGAACAATTACTTCAACTGTATTTGTTCCCTGTATAGGAAGACAATGTATGTTTTAAGTGTGCCAACAAGATCAAAAAATAAATTATTCATATATTTATATACACACACGTATAATATGTCGCACGTGCCAAATTAGAAACAAGGTTTAGTTGAAAGAGATTTTGATATGACGTACTATATCTTCCTCCAATACTTTGCGAACATCTTTATGAAAGAATAATTTGCTACGTTCTCTTGGATTTCGCGATTCTTGTAGAACAACTTCTCTACCCATATCTCGTAACAAGTCATGCATTTGCAATCTTCCATTGGACTCCGAAATAAGAAACTTCTCCCTAAGTCTTGGGATCGAAAAGTTTAGGCAAAAACCAAAACTATCTAGTATCTTAATGACATCAACAAGCCATTGTCCATTGAAAAAAAATGCAATGTCAAGAAAAACATTCTTTTCATTTTCACTTAATCTATCATAACTTGTTCGAAGTATTTTTTGAATATCTGGGTGAGGGATTTTCCTGTACTGGTCCAATGCACTTTCCCACTCATTTTTTTCTCTTCTGCCATATAAATCCGAACCAAGCACCGTTAAAACTAGTGGAAGGCTCCCAACATAATCTATGATCTGTTCTACAAATTCTCCATAACCGTCATCCGGTTTATTTCTTTTGAAAGCATGCCAACAAAATAGTTCTAAAGCATCGTCGTGATTCAATTCCTGTCATCTTGTATGTTGAATCAACTCCATGAGTAGTCAATAGGTGTTGATCTCTTGTTGTGATTATGATTCTACTTCCTTTACCAAACCAATCATGACCTCCTGTTAAGGTTTCTAATTGGTTCAAGTGATCTACACCATCAAGAATTAGAAGACTCTTTTAGAACGAAGCTTGTGCTTTATTGTAGTGATTCCCGTATCAATACTATCAACCATCAAACTTTTACAATCTCCAAATATCTTATAAAGAAGGGTCCCTTGTAGTTGGACCAAACCATGCACTTGATTCGCAGTGTCACTAACATTTTCAAGAAAACAACTAGCTTCAAATCCAAAAGCAATTGAGTTATAGGGACTTACTCGATTCCATGTAGGATTTGCCATACAATTCCCCATATTCACTCTATAGCATCTGGCCAACTTAATCGAACTTAGCCGTGGGAAATGGAATACTTTTGATATTTCTGGTAAACTTTCCAGTGATATGCATCCGTTAGCACGTAATACTGATAGATTTGGTGGAAACTCTTTAATTTCTTGAAGTTGCCTACAATCATTCAATGTAAGGTACCACAATCTAACAAATCTTTTGATGCTTGCAGGAATGCTTACGATATCACTGCTGATAGATCTAATACTCTCATATTGGGAAAGAAATGAAATGGCCCAAAGAAATTCGAGAGTGATAAGCTAGAGTTTTTAAGATACAATTCAAGAGAAGTGGTTGAATTTGCTTCATTTTCCCAACTTGTAGACGCTACATAGGGCACCTCCTCCTCCATCCTGAAACTTATAATATTTGGACAATCATCGAGATCAATTTGATATAGAGATCTTAACTAATGAATGCTACTTGGTAGACGCTTAAGGTTTACGCAGCCATTTAGGTCTAAAGTTATAAGCCCGGTGAGGTACCTAAAGGATGAAGGCAATTCTTCTATTGCGGTGCCTGTTAAGTCAACATGGCCTAAATGTCGCATTCCATATTCGATTTCAGGAAAGTTTTGAAGGCTTGAGCAATTACTAAGATCAAGGAATCCTAGAGATCTCAACCGAAGCCTCTTGGGAAAGCTCTTTAGATTGAAACATCCACCAACATTCAATTTAACAAGCCTATCCAGTAATCCAATAGAATCATGAACTTCAACCAGATTTGTACAATCTTGAAGATTTATTTTCTTCAAATTTGGGCACCTTGAAATATCTAAGAGTTTCGTTATCAATTCACAACCACGGAAATTCATAACCGTGAGATTCTGCTGAAAAGAAAAGAACATCAAACTAAGTTTAAAGAAAGAAATATTGAAAATAATAATAGTTGTACTTTAAATTCCAAGCTGGGTATCTCCTAGATGCGACTACCGGGTATGCGTAGAATAAAGAGTTTGTCTCCACGAAATTGAGATGGCATAGATTGTAAAGGACAATTAGGCCAATCAAGCACTCTTACTGAATTAGGTAGCCAATCAGGTAACTCTTCATCAGAAAAGTGTGCATTGAGGCATCTAAATAATCCGAGTCTTCTCATATTCTTGAAGGCCTCGAGACTCAAGTGGATAATATTATCTCCTTCAGGAAAATGATCTCCAAGAATTGCTTCAACACTAATTGTTCCCAATATAGGAAGACAATGGATGTTTAAGAGTGCCGAAAAATCAAAAAATAAATTATTCATATATTTATAAACACACACTTATATGTCGCATGTGCCAAAGAAACAATGTTTAATTGAAAGAGATTTTGATTTGACTTAATTTATCTACTTCCAGTACTTCGTGAACATGATCATGAAAGAATAATCATGAGATAGGCATTGATGAGAATTGAGTATGCACAGAATATTTGTTTCCAAAGAAACAATTGTATTGCAACACACTACAATGAGACACGGATCAGTATAACATATATACATGATTTGCAGAATCTATTCTATGAAAGAAGACTAAAAGTAAGGCTATATTTTCTATCGGTTACAAGCTTAAAACAGAGTCAAATTTCCTTTATTTTCTAGTTGTTACATCCTTGATTGTTGGCAGATTTGCTGCTTGTGTGATCTTCAGCTTTATTTGAGGAATCATCCTTTATAGGCATATCTTTTGTTTACTTTCTGTATACTTGTGTTATGCTTATTACTGGAGAATAATTACTTCTATAAAAAAATATCAAAAACAGAATCGCATGAACTGGAGGAATACTTCATTGATTTGCCTCCTGAGCTATGTCACTTGAAGATCATAGGCTTGTCAAAAGCTGTTGGGAGTTCAGTATCTTTGTTACCAACAATCATGCATCGACTGGAAAACTTGCTTCTGGCCATTGAACTGAAGCACACCTTTTCTTCTGCATTCCCAGAAGGAGCTGAAGTTACATGCCATCGAGTAAGGTCTTCCCACATGTGGTATTAACTTCTATAAAAAAAAAATATCAAAATGCTTCCATAAAGGTCAGCTTGCTTATACAGGCATTTGTACATCCCTTGCACAAGAAGAATGGAGGAAGTTGCTATCAGGTATGCACAACAATAATATTCTCTCTGCTTAATATCTCTTATGACAGTTGCACAACTATGTAACATTTTATCTTGTGATAATTTGAAATGTCTTTTTTCACCAGAGATTGGAGTTTCTTGGAGATGCTGTCTTGGATTACTTAATTACATCTCATATCTTTATTCAGCTTATCCAAAGTTGAAGCCTGGTCAATTGACAGATTTGAGATCTGTGTTTGTGAATAATGAGGCGTTTGCCAATCTTGAGGTAGAACGATCCTTCCACAAATTTCTTATATGTGATTCCAGTAGCCTTATTGAGGCAATTGAGTTGTATGTCGATGCTGTTAAAATGCTCTTCTGCCCTACTACGCCACCTGTATCAAATTATCATTCCTCCATCATTTGCTTCAACACCAGTAAGAAGAGAATGTAGATGTAGACACCTTTTGATTTTGAGCCAAAAATTCTAGCCCTCATTAAAGTATCCGATAGTAATTCCCATGCATAACACCTGTTATTAAACACCCACCTGGCACCATAAGTGGGTAGGCTTGCAGGACAAATGAAAATCCAAGCTGTGATCCTGACCTACAGCCCACAGGTATAATTATTTTAGTTGCAGGATATCAAGTGTGGAACAAGTATTTCATTCTCTCTCTAAAACTAAAATAATCTTCCAAGCGGGTCAAACAAAGCGATGACAAGATCACGATTGTATAAAATCTGTGCTGCTAACTGTTGGAAAGCCCCTCTATTTGAATGCTGCTAACACGCACACATATGCATAATCTCTTTTGGGCAAGTCTATTGTCATGGACTTCAGGTGTGAGTCCATGATAATATAGACCCTTTGTTTTGGAGAGAATTTATTCAGGACTTATGATCTCGTCAAATAACATAAATTAAAGTTGATCATAAGTCCAATTTTCTTGAAATTTAGGTAATAGGAATGCTCGTGTATCTTTTTTTGGTTGGAATCAAGTACATGTTCGCCAAAATTGAAAAGTTTCCTCTGCTAGGGTTTCGGTGATTTGCTAGGGTTTACGACTCTTTGCTTGCATGGCGGCCATCGAGCCTGCCACTGCAGGCCAGCCAAGGTCGTTTAATGACCTTGTTTCCGCAGCGCCTCAGCCATTGCCAGAGATGGAAGTCGCTCTCAGGCCTCCAAAAGTAATTGACGGTGAACTTTGCTTTATGTTTTCGGTAGAGGAAATTGAAAGAACTACCTTGCCATTCCGATACTCTTTGGTTCTAAAGTTCCTAAGACAGAGGCCCTCCCTTGATGCCGTTAGAGCTTTTATTTGTCTGAGATGGGGGTTGTCTTCTTCACCAGTGGTTTCGGCTATGTAAAGGGTAAGGAACGTTTTTATTCGTTTGTCTAATGAGGGTGATTTCAACAAGGCCTCGTCTAGGGAATCTTTTGAGATAGCAGGAGTTCCTTATCGGCCTTTTGCTTGGACGCTGGAGTTTAATGAAGAATTCGAACCTCCTTCTGTACCAATATGGGTTTTCTTACCAGGTCTATCACCAAAATTTTTCCATGCCTTGGTTCTTAGGTCGTTGACAGCGTTGATTGGATGGTTTATCCGTCAAGATAATCCTACCATTTGTACGACAAGAATCGATGGAGCCCGTGTTTGTCTTTAGGTTGATGCTTGCAAAGATACCATCTCCCATTTTTGGATCGGTAAACCAGGATTGCCGAGGAGTAGACGCCAAGAGGTGGTATATGAGACACTCCTTGCTTATTGCAAAAACTGTAAACAACAGGGGCACAATATCCAAACTTGTCGATTTGGTCCTGAGATTCCAAAAAAAAAAAAAAAAAAGGGGAAAGGAGGACATATTTGGATTAAAAAAG
The DNA here is from genome assembly GCA_961763995.1 of Juglans cinerea. Lineage (NCBI taxonomy): Eukaryota > Viridiplantae > Streptophyta > Magnoliopsida > Fagales > Juglandaceae > Juglans > Juglans cinerea. The sequence continues at coordinate 33,826,410 of CAUIVZ010000007.1, read as the reverse complement.
GGGAGAAAAGGGGGCAAGAGTCGCATCCTGTAGATGATGTTAAAGGCCAGTACTTGGAACAAGGGATGCAAATTGGGTTGAAGATTGATGGTTGTGTGGTGGAAGAGCCTTTGATTTCAGAGCCCTTTTTTGAAATTGATGGTGCTAAAACAGTCTCCTCAGGGTCAGTTAAGGGAAATGAGAGTGCTGTTTTGGAATGTGAGGAATTGCAGTTGGTGATCTTCAATGAAAACATGGTTGCAGGTGTTTCCAGTGTGTACGCGGTGCAAATGAACGTGGATAAACCATCTTGCATGGGCCATGCAGACTCGAGTGGTGAGGTTGCGCAGCAGTTGTGTCTGCAGGAGAGTGCGCAACAGTAGAGTCTGCAGGAGAGTGCGACATAGCAGAGTCTGTAGGAGAGTGCGCCGAAGCAGGGGTGGCTGGCGGCTGAGCAGCAGCAGGGTGTGCAGGAGGCTAAGCAGTAGCAGGGGCTGAAGGTGGTTGTGCAGTAGCAGGTTTTGCTAGAGGGTGCACAATAGTAGGTTTGTGCATTGGAAATTACAGGAACACGGCTTCTACAGCAACAAGTTTGGCCTGTAGTAGGGACACGACTTATGCAGGATGATGTACGTGTGCTACCGCATGAAGTGCTGGAAGACCGCGTGCTGTCGCTTGAAGGTGATCTGCATGATAAAGTGTTATCGCATGAAGGCATGAGGAATTTGCATGAAACCGTGACACATTCGTTGCATGAAAAAGTGCCGCAAGCTGTGACGTCTCCCTTGTGGACCGCTCTGACTGCTGGTCAGCTGTTTGTGATAGAAAATTCTGGAAAAGTGGGGTTAGTTAATACGGAAGTGCAGGGTGAGAATGGGCTGAGATTGTCTGGTCAGGAGGTGCAGGTTTTATCCGCGGGATGCCTTGGTGCATGAGATGCATCGGAGATCATTGGGGATGATGGTTTAGTGCGTGAGAAGTTTTGAATATCAACATGGAAGAAACTCAATCCGAACATGAAGTTGAAATAGACAATTTGCATGAAGATTCACAAAAACATTATAGTTCTGAGTCTGATAATAAGAAAAATAAAGCTCAGACGTCATTTCAGAAAAGGTGCTCCACTAGGGCGGTGATCCGCCCATCCAAACTCAATTTATCTTATTTTGGAACCTAAGGAGAGTTGGTACTTCTCAATTGAGGTTGAAAAAACTCATTAAAGGGTATAAGCCTAACATATTAGCTCTAGCGGAGCCTTTCCTATTGGAGGATCGAATACCAGATTTTTTGAGCAAGTTTAATTGTGATTATTTCACTAATAATGAAAAGAATGAAGGTAAAATATGGTTATTGTGGAACTCGGATGTTTCAGTGCAAAAGTTGTCTAGCTCTAGTCAACTTTTGATTGTCAAAGTTGAAGAAAATGGACATGGTTTTATTCTCACAGTTGTGTATGCGAAGTGTAGCCAAATTGAAAGGAAAACTCTTTGGGAGGATTTGGAGGCTACTGGCAGTGGTTCTCTTCCTTGGATTATTTGTGGGGACTTTAATATTATTAAAGATGATTCAGAGCGAAGAGGCGGACATGCCCGTCAGTTCACTGCAATGGCTGATTTTAACCTATGTATTCAGAACTGTGGTTTGTTGGATATGAGACATCAAGGCCCAAGTATGACTTGGTGTAATGGCCAAGGCAGATTGGTGGAAGCTGGACAAGGTTAGATCGATGTTTTCTTGACTCTAACTTTCTTAATTGTTTTCCAAATATTTTTTATCATGTTTTGGCTTGTACCACATCGGACCATTCCCCCTTGGTGATTCAAATGGGAGAAGACCCTTTCAGGTATGGACCTAACCCTTTTCGTTTTCAATTCATGTGGACTAATCATAAAGATTTTCTTAGTCTTGTGGAAGAAGTATGTAAGAAGGAAGGGATAGGTGTTGGTCTTAACAAATTGTCCTTTAAATTGAAAAGAGTTAAGATTATCTTACGAGATAGGAATCTTCGTGTTTTTGGTAAGACTACCGCTATTATCCATGAGTTAGAACAATGTATTGAGAGATTGGAATCCAGTCTACAAAGTTGTTTTAATGCTGAGGATTATAATGATTTAATGGTGGCTAAGTTAGAATTATCGATTTGGATGGGTCAGGAAGAGACGCATTTGTCTCATTTGGCTAAGAAGAATTGGTTGAAGGATGGGAACCAAAACTCTAAATTTTTTCATGTTATTTTGAATGTTAAGAAGCATAATAGGGTTAGTGATATGTGTTTGGCTGATGGTACTCGGATAAATGCTCCTGCTAACATTCATCAAGCTGCTGTTGAGTATTTTCAGGATTTTTTAGGGCACCACAATAGTTGCGATTTGCCTATTTTAAACCATCTTATTTCTCCTGTGATCTCTGACGAGGAGAATTTAATGCTATGTAAAGATCCTTCTCTTGATGAAATAAAAGAGGCCCTCTTCAGCATTCCTATTGATAACAGTCCAGGCCTAGATGGTTTTGGGTCTGGTTTCTTTCGAATTTGTTGGGAATTTGTTAAGGATGATCTTTTGGAAGCCATCCTTGAGTTGTTCCATTCTCACTACTTATCCAGGTTTTTCATTGCCTCCTATATTGTATTGATTCCTAAGGTTGATAAGCCTATTGGTTTTGATAAATTTAGGCTTATTAGCATCTGCTTTGTTTTCTATAAGATTTGTGCTAAGATCATTGTGGCTCGATTGACGAGTTTGCTTTCTAAGATGATATCTCAGGAGCAGGGGGCTTTTATTCCTGGTCGTAGCATTTTTGAGAATATCAGTTTAACTCAGGAGGTGGTCCACTCTATTAATAAAAAGTCTGTCGGGGGTAATGTGTTAATCAAGCTTGATATGTCTAAGGCTTATGATAGAGTTGATTGTAGGGTCCTGTTACATGTTTTGGATGCTTTTGGTTTTTCTTCTCAATTCTGTGATTTAATTAATGCATGTATATCTACGCCCTAGTATTCTATTATGATGAATGGCACTCCCAGAGGTTTCTTTAAGAGTGAGCATGGATTGAGACAAGGTGATCCTTTATCGCCATATTTATTTATTGTTTTGCAAGAGGTTCTCTCTTGCCTTCTTAAACATTCTTTTGATAATGGCCATATTAACCCGTTCTTTCAGGCTAGAGGCACCCCACTTGTTTCTCATCTTATGTATGCTAATGATATTGTGATTTTTGCTAATGGTAGTAAAAGGTCTCTAAAAGGTTTGATTCAGGTTTTGAATTCTTATGAAGACTGGTCGGGCCAAATCCTTAGTAAAGAAAGAGTGCGATTTTTTTCTCTAAATATATTTCTGTGTCTAGAAAGCATTCTATTCTTCGTATTTCTGGTTTTTCTGAGGGCACTTTTCCTTTTAAGTATTTAGGTGTGTCTATTGTTAATGGCAGCTTGAAGGCTTCTGATTTTAGTGATTTGCTTGGGAAAGTTAAAAAGAAAATTGTAAGTTGGAAGATGAAATTACTCTCTGTTGGTGGGCGAACTGTTCTGTTGCGTCATGTTCTTTCGAGCATGGCCACTCATCTGCTTGCTGTTTTACATGTTCCTAAGATTGTGATTAGGGAGTTGAACAAGATCTTGAGCTCTTTTTTTTTGGGTGAATCTGAAGGAAAGGGCAAACGAAAATGGGTGCTTGGAAGAAAATTTGTTGCCCTATTGAAGAAGGAGGGTTAGGTATTAGGGATTTTGGGGATATTCAGAGGGCACTTCACATGAAACTTGCCTAGCGGTAGATGTCAGGTCATTCTTTATGGGCAGATTTTTTCAAAGGTAAGTATGTTAGGGATAAGCATTTATCCCTTTTGGCCCTAATAAGCGCACTCATTTTTGGAAGTCCATTGTCAATAGTATTCCGGATGTATTACATAATTCATAATGACTTGTGAGAGAGGGTAATCTCTCTTTCTGGTATGATAATTGGGAAGAGGGTGGTCCCCTCCATGTTGACTATCCGGTTATTGATTATCCTATGATTAAGGTTAAAGAATGTTGCATTGATAATGGTTGGGATATATCTCTCTTAGAAAGGCTTGTGGGTTAACAAAAATCTAATAATGTGTACCAGTTTTTGGCAAGAAGGAAGGAGGGGCAGGATGTGTTAGTTTGGTTGAAGGAGAATGATGGTAGTTTTTCTACTATAAGTGCTTGGGATTGCATTTGGGTTCAGACACCTCCTCTTATTTGGGCCCATTGGATTTGGCACAATAATATCCCAAAAAAAATTTCCATAATGATGTGAAGGCCTCCAATAGTTGCCTGAGTGTGGATGCTAAGATTAAAATGGCTGGGATTCCAATGGTGGCTAAGTGTAATTGTTGTGTTTCGGGACATATAGAGGATCTTAATCATGTTCTTTGCACTGGTGATATTGCTAGAAAACCTTGGCGTATGGCGGTCGTTCATTTAGGTGTGCATATGGGAGTTTTTCATACTTGGCAGAAACAAATTGATTTTTGGTTCCGTCGGGCTGGTAAGTCCTCTCAAGTTAGGACTATTTTTGGATTGCTTCCTTCCATTGTTTCTTGGAAGCTTTGGGAGAGGCGTTGTAAAGCTAGGTATAATGGTCATTTGGATACAGTTGAGACAGCTTGGCATGTTATTAAAAGTTGGATTTGTAGAATCATGCAATTGAATAAGAATCCTATGAGACTTCCTAGTCAAGATGTTGCCATTTTGAAGAGATTGGATATCTCAGTTTTGCTTCCTAAATTTAAGAAGGTCTCTGTGGTGAAGTGGACCCTGCCCCAACGGGACAGGGTCAAGCTTAATACTGATGGGAGTAGTATGGGTAATCCTGGTCCAACTAGGGCTGGGGGTGTCATTCGTGATGTTAGTGGTAAGATGTGTGCGGCTTTTTTTGTTTCCTTAGGTCAGGGCTCTAATAATTTTGATGAACTGAGAAGTTCGCTGGAAGGTGTTAGGAGGTGTTTCCAACTTGGCTTCTTTCGGGTGGATGTAGAGATAGACTCTCTAATTCTGGTTAACTGGATTAAAAAGGGACATTGTAACCTTTGATATCTTGAGGATTATTGGGACGAGCTTCAAGTTTGTCTTGACTATCTGGATTATAGAGTGAGTCATGTATTTCGTGAAGGTAATGCCGTTGCTGATTTCCTTGCTAAACTTGGAGCTGAGGGTTTGAATATGAATTGGTTTAAGGATCGAGGTACTTTGCCTGGAAAGTTAAGAGGTCTTTTGCACATGGATAGAATTGGCCTTCCCTACTTGCGTATATCGTAGTGAGGTATTTTCTTCTTGCAGTTGTTTCTCTTTACTATTCTTTTATCTGTTTGAGCTGACTTTTTCTTACAGGTGGTTTTTTAGGTTGGTTGTCTTGAGTCTTATGTATTTTCTTTTCAGCTTGAAATTTAGTTTGATGTCTAGGGTTTTTTTATGCCTTGGTTTTGGTCATTTTTGAATATTTGTAACCCCCAGGCTTCTAGTTTGTAACCTTGGTTTTCCTCCGCCACAAGTGAGGGCTTGTTTAATAAAATTGGGGTACCGTCCTCTTCTTAACAAAAAAAGGAATGCTCATGTAATTTGCATATCTTGCAGATTCATTTTCAAGGTGGTTGTGGAAATAGAAGCCCCAGATGTTATTTTGGAGTGCTTGGGAACACCGTAGTCAAAAAAGAAAGATGCAGCAGAGCATGCAGCAGAAGGAGCCCCATGAAGGTACAACTTTATATATATATATATATAAACTCGAAGGTATTTTTGGAAACTACCTTCGAGTTTTGTTTTGTAGTTCTTGTTCTTCTAGTAAAAAGAAAAGCCTTCTCTATGTAAGGTACCACACGAATATGCTGGAATTTGCATGGATGAACTATCACAAAATAATAGTACTATTGGCAATTCGAGGAGCCTCCAAATACTTCAGGCTAAATAATCATATTTTCATTCATATGAAGCTTAAGTTAAATATAAAAATAAAAATAACTACCTTACATTCAGGAAAATTGTGATTTCCAAGGTTGAAGCAGGCTTCATTTGTTGTGCGTACAATTTGGATTCAATGTTGTGATCATCTTCGTAGTCATCATAATCAACACGATGCGTCTTAGAAAGCTGACTTCCACCCATTGGATTTGCTAAATTTCCAATATCTTCAAAGGGTGCATTCAAATGGACATCAATATTTTCATGATGGGGCACACTTGCATGATCTTTGGCATTCTGTTCATGCTGTTTTCATAACAGATGAACTCCACAACGTTTGAAGATCATTGAATTTGGATCATAGTTTTCAAATATAATCCTCAAATTGTCTACTAAATTTGGAGTGCTTTCAAATATAATCCCCAGATCATCTGCCTGATCTACACTCACAACTCGTAGGCGCGTAATATCATTTGTAGTTAAGTACCTTAACCATACATGATCTGAATCCGTTTCATCATATCTACGTGTACCCCTATGACGACTGGCGTAGCTACGTCCTCTCATGATGTCAACGAAAAACTCAATAGTTGCAACGGGTTCAATAACATCACAAAAAGCAATTCCTATGATGTCATCCAAATTATACGGTGGGGCCACTTTTATATCAAATTCACACCGATGACTATTTGAAGTGATCTCCTTGCAATGGCTGAACCAATCTGGAATCTTCTTTCCCGAAAATATCATCTCAGCCTGTTGAATGAATACATCATAAAATATATTTGAACTATATTCATATATATAAACCAATTAGGCACACAAAACGAGTAAAAAAGGAAAAGAGAAATATATATAGGGACTTACTCGATTTGACATCCAATTTGACATCCAATTTCCCATATTCACTTTATAACATCTATCCAAGCCAATCCATTCTAGTCGTGGGAAATTGAATTCTTTTGATATTTCTGGTAAACTTTCCAGTGATATGCATCCTCTAGCCCTTACCACTTCTAGATTCAGTGGAAAGTCTTTAATTTCTTGAAGTTGCATGCAATCATTCAAATCAAGAGTCCGCAATCTAACATATGTTTTGATGCTTGAAGGAATGCTTATGATATCACTGCCTGATAGATCTAAATATTCCAGATTGGGAAAGAAATGAAATGGCCCAAAGAAATTCGATTTTGATAGGCCAGAGTTTCTAAGATCCAAATCTAGAGAAGGGGTTGAATTTGTTCGAGGCGACAATGGGAATAATTCTGCACCCAATGAAGCTTCATTTTCCCAACTTGTAGACACTACAAAGGGCGTGGGTTGTCCACTATGCTCCTCCTCGTCCATCCCAAAACTTATAATATTTGGACAATCGTTGAGATAAATTTCATATAGAGATCTTAACTGATGAATGCTACTTGGTAGACGCTTAAGGTTTACACATCTATCTAGCTCTAAACTTTCAAGCCCAGTGAGGTACCCAATGGATGAAGGCAATTCTTCTATTGCGGTGCCATTTAACTCGACACTGCGTAAATATTTCATTTCACATTCGATTTCAGGAAAGTTTTGAAGGCTTGAGCAATCACCAAGATCAAGGAGTTCCAGAGATCTCAATTGGAGTCTCCTTGGAAAGCTCTTTAGATTGAAACATCCATCAAGTTTCAAGTTAACAAGCTCATCAAGGAATCCAATAGAATCATGAACTTCAACTAGATTTTTACAAAAACGAAGATCTATTTTCATTAGATTTGGGCAGCTTGAAATATCCGAGAGTTTCGTTATGAATTAACAACCATTGAAATTCATAATCGTCAGATTCTGTTAAAAGGAAAAGAACATCAAACTAAGTTTAAAGAAAGAAATATTGAAAATAATAATAGTTGTACCTTAAATTCCAAGTGTATCTCCTTGATGCGACTACCGGGCATGCTTAGAATAAAGAGTTTGTCTCCACGAAATTTAGATGGCATAGATTGTAAAGGATAGTTAGGCCAATCAAGCACTCTTATTCCATTAGGTAGAGATTTAAGTTCTCCAGAAAACCGTGCATTGTGGCATCTAAATAATCGGAGTCTTTTCATCTTCTTGAATGCCTTTGAACTCAAGCGTATCATGTCATCGTCTTCAGGAAAATCTACCACTATTGCTTGAACGTTCTCTGTTCCCTATATAGTAAGACAATGTTTCAAGTGTGGCAACAAAATCAAAAAATAAATTTTTTATTTTTTTAAACAAAATTATTTTTTTATTCATATATATATATACATAAATAAAAGTACTATATGTCGCATGTGGCAAAGAAACAATTAATGTTTAATTAAAAGAGATCTTGATCTGACTTACTGTATCTTCCTCCAATACATCGCGAACGTCTTCATGATTAAACAATCTGCTACGTGCTCCTGGATTTGTGGGTGATTCTTGTCGAACAACTTCTCTACCCATATCTCGTAACAAGTCATGCATTTGCAACCTTCCATAGAGCTCAGAAATAAGGCACTTCTGCTTAAGTCTTGGGATGCAAGAGTTTGGGTAAAAATCAAAACTATCTAGTATCTTAATGACATCATCAAGCCCTTGTCCAATGAAAAAAAAACATGCAATGTCAAGAAAAACATTCTTTTCATTTTCGCTTAATCTATCATAACTTGTTCGAAGTATTTTTTGAATATCTTGGTGAGGGATTTTCCTGTACTGATCCAATGCACTTTCCCACTCACTTTTTTCTCTTCTGCCACATAAATCCGAACCAAGCACCGTTAAAACTAGTGGAAGGCTCCCAACATAATTTATGATATGTTCTACAAATTCTCCATAATCGTCATCCGGTTTATTTCTTTTGAAAGCATGCCAACAAAATAGTTCAAAAGCATCGTCGTGATTCAATCCCGTCATCTCATATGTTGAATCAACTCCATGAGTAGTCAACAGGTGTTGATCTCTTGTTGTGATTATGATTCTACTTCCTTTACCAAACCAATCATGACCTCCTGTTAAGGTTTCTAATTGGTTCAAGTGATCTACACCATCAAGAATTAGAAGAACTCTTTTAGAATGAAGCCTGTGCTTTATCATAGTGCTTCCCATATCAATACTATCAACCTTCAAACTTTTACAATCTCCAGAGATCTTATAAAGAAGAGTCTCTTGTAGTTGGACCAAACCATGCACTTGATTCGCAGTGTCACCAACATTTGTAAGAAAACAACTAGCTTCAAATCCAAAAGCAATTGAGTTATACATTGATTTGGCTAGAGTTGTCTTACCAATTCCACCAACTCCTAAGATCCCTACCATTCGCACGTCATTTGTCCCAACGCTTACATGCAAATTCATGATATCCCATACCTTGGAGTATAATCCAACTGGATACTTTGCAACATGTAAATATGAATGATTTACTATTCTTGAGACCTCTTGAACAATTTCATCAATGAATTTAGATTCGTTCCTATTTATATACAATATGAAGAAAAAGGATAATTAATGAATACAGTTCTTCGCATGAAAAATAATTAGAAACATAATCTAAATAATTTTTTTCCCAGAACCTGAAAATAAACTAAAATAAGAAAGACAAGGAACATAAGCAGAGCGTACGAGTTGATCGATCTCTGCATGTACGTTAGTTGGCGATCATAAAAAGGCCAAACAAAAGCTTCGATTTTTATATAGTTTTATTCAGGTTGTGATTATTCAATTTATTCAGCTTTAATTTCCAATAAACTTATAAAGAAATTAATGTTTTAGTTCCATATTAAAACCCATATATATAGCATGGGGGGAAATCATGAATTAATGAACGGCACAAATTAATTAAGCAGTTAGAAATACCCATTTCTGATCAAATGGTCTACGGACAAATTAGTAACTTCTCGTAGGGCTGCCTTCCACATCTGCAACTTCATGTCTCCATTCAATTTCTCTGCATGTTTGGCCAATGGTTCTCCAAAACTTCCTCTTTGATGTCGAATGTCTGATGGATCTACGTGGTAAAACACAGGTAAAACTATTTGTTGCTTTAATTTTTTAGACTCAAGAATCTTCACTAACTCATCCAAACACCATGTTGACGATGAATAATTTTTTGAGAGTACAATGATGGAAATCCTTGAATCTTCAATGGCTTGGAGGAGTGTAGGTGAAATCTCATCACCCCTTTTAACTTCATCATCATCTATGAAGGTACGGATTCCCTTTTGAATCAAAGCATGGTATAGATGGGCAGTAAAAGTATCACGGGTATCTTCTCCTCTAAAGCTCATGAACACATCGTAGAGCCATGGAGAGGTGACTGAAGAAGAAGATGAAGTAGAGATAGTAGATAAGGCCATGGAAGAAATTAGTTAGTCTACGTCTGTATGTAATGCCTGATGATCACTCTATTTACTGGATGTAGATCTACTTAATGCCTGATTAAAAAAAGGATATGATACAATGACAACTTCTTGACAACTTCCTTACAGCTTTTTTCAAACTTTAAGAGATGCGACTTTCACACAACTTGTCTTAAATTCTGAAAAAAAAAAAAAAACAGAGAGAGAGCAGGGCATGATACAATGACAACTGCATTTAATACTCTGCGTAGTAAAATAATTTTATTTTTAGTGATCCACATGACTCATTGCTTTGTGGAAATCAAAGCAAGCATCCTACATTAAAAGAAAATGTAAATTTTAAGAAAATGTTTAAGAATATAATGGTAGCCTCTCAACTTCAACCACCCTTGGCATTTTGTGAGCTCGTCGATCAACCACTCCAACATGTTAATATTTTATTAATTTATACTTCAAAGATTAAAACAAATATTGGTTTTTTTTTTTAAGGTGCCGTGTAGCATTAAGCATTATTATTCAAAGGAGCCACCTAACATGCACTCCGTCCGTCCTTGTCCGCATCCTTGATCGTTCACATTTATGTCTGTCAACAGATTCTTCACAAAATATTTGTACAAGTCACTAATATATCAAAACAAATGCACGGTGGCAACTTGGGGCTCTCGAGTTTTATTTTTTGTGTTTTAAGGTCCGAGCATTGATGCCCGGAAAACGTTTATTATGTTATCTAGGATCACTCGAATTGCCCAAGATTAACCCGAAGAGAGTAGCTTGAGGATTCACGAGAGGAAGAATATTCGCGTGGTGATGGGAATTATGCCATGGCCTAGTCCAAAAACTGAATGACCAAAATATTAAAAGAGATTGCATTTTTTGGAGACGAGATTTTCATCTCAATTTCATCTCCAGAAGTCCGAACTAAAAATTACTAATTTTAGGTACGAAATGTAGCCAACCTGTTCGAATTAATTTTTTTTCTGGGATGAGACTGTTTGTCCTAAAAATCTGTTCGAACTTAATATTATCGATTCTAACAATCGGTTAACTGCTCAAATGAGTTGTTAGTTTAATTCGAACAACACCACTTTATTTGATCTTCTTCGAATGAAGCAAGAGTTCGAACGCTTTCTTGTTGTTCGAACAAAATGATTTGGACATATCTAATCCAAGTGAACGCACTTGAAAAAACTTTCAAATTAAAAATTCTATTCGAACATTTTGCTGGCCATCCTTGTTCCGCCGCACCCACTCCCTTCCGATAAGCCCACCGCCGTCGACCACCAGTTCCGTCCTTAACTTTTCGGTTTTACAGTTTCTCTCTCTCTCTCTCTCTCTCTCTCTCGGCATTGCACCACCCTGCTCAGGAACCCAGCCGCGTCGCCGGCCACTTCCAATCACCCTGCCAGCCACCGTGCCTTGCAGCCCCTCTCGGTGAGTCCCCTGTTATCGCACACCTCTCTTTGTTACCCTCTGTTTTCTTTTTCATAGTATTAGTTGGCTTTAGGTTTTGTTTCTAGTTGCTTCATACAAAGGTTATGACTTTTACACAAATACCCTCTAGGCTTTAATATGTTGCCATGTAATTTTTCCTATACACTATAGTAAAGATTATTTTAAGGTTACGTTGCTGCCCTTTGGATGCAAGCCATGGCAGATCACTTGGATTTACGCTGAACTTGATTTTTATCATACTTATATTTTGCGTTAAGCTTACTCTGAGAATTTATTGAACTGAAATCTTGGGCTTTGTTTTTAATTTTGAGCTTGGTTTACATTTGTTTAGCCATAAACTCTATTTTACAGAAAACTTATCTTTTTACAGGAAACAATTAAGGAATTTTAAACTATATTATTATTATTAATTTTACAATTAAATATCTATAGTACATAGTAAGTGCCTAATCTTTTATTTTAAATACCTTAAATCTATGGTATGAAATGAATCTTTAAGGTTATTATAATAGATTTTGGCATAATTATGCTATTAAAATTGTAAAAATTAAAATAAAGGAATATATTAAGAGCATTAAAATGATATTAATATTTATTAGATTTCTTATAAAATAGCTAAGTATTCTACTAGATTATAATATGTTATTAGTATTTAAGTAATTTAAATATCAGGATTTATCGATTATGGTGTTAAACAAAGATTTATTTGACTATCTTTTGGATTATGAATTTAATTAAGTAGGATATTAGTACATGTTGATTCTAGACAGAATTAGTGATAATTAATACTGCGTATAGGTGACCAGCTGCGAAGTGAGATCCAAGTGGAAGCACAACGAGGTAAGTAATTTTGATCACAAATTAGGATCATCACAGTTCAGCTTATATAAGTATTATTCAAGCCAGTTCATTAACAACCATTATTTATGTACCACTCATGTCATATACAAACATGTCATCTAGCATAGCATACAATCATGTCATTCTGCATCATGTTTAAATTCAGAAATTATAATTATGTATATATTATGTCACGTATCTCATGTGTATAAGACAAGTAAGCTATCTTAAATTCAAGTGCAAGATAAGATCATATCAGTTAATAAGATGGTCATTCAGATGCATGATACCAATACAGTTCAGATCAAGGTGGATGTGCAAGTCACAGACTCAAGCGTGGTCCACCATAGTATGCCACAATACTATCAGCGGCTCCCCTTGCTGCAGTGGGACGTGGGGCCGGTGCACAACCTCGCACACAGGGTTAAGTGTGTTGGCCAGTCAGATCAGTTAGTTAATTCAGATAAATCAATCAGATCGGTCAGTTAATTCAGATAAATTAGTTAGATCAGTTAGTTAAATCAGATCAATCAGTTATGCATAGCATAAACATCAGTATGAACAATCATGAATTTTTAAACTCTCAACATGAAAACTTTTATGAAAACTTTTATGTTTATTATGTTTACGTTATGATGGATTTCTTGCTGAGTCTTTGACTCATTTTAGTTTGTTTTCATATTTTTAACCACTTAGGTGAGGATGATGATTACGAGCAGGCAGGCTAGGATTAAAAGGAACAGTTGATTTAGTTTCAGACTTTCTAAAATAAAATTTGCTTTTATGACATAAATTTATTCAGCTTATTCATTTAATGTTTTTTTGAAAACATTTTTATTAGACAGTTTTTCTACAAAATAAATTCTAATTTCATTTATGAAATACGAGGTCTCTTGACGAGTTATTTTATGAAAAACACGTGACACTCCTAACTTACGAGAAGGGGATGCTACACTCTCTCTCTATTCACTTTCTCTCTCTCAATGCCGTGCCACCGCGTTGTACGCCATCAACCTAGCCAGCCACCGCTTCCGTGGACCCTGGCCATTTCTCTTGGTTTGCCAGGACTTTTTCGCACAGTTTTGTATTTCTCAAGTATTTCGTTTGCATTTTCACAAGTATTTCCGTTTCTAGCTTTTGGTCCCTACCTACAGATTTCTTTTCTAGTTTTTGGTCCCTACCTACAGATCTGTTGATTAGTATAAATAAGCCACTTTTAATATTTTTTCGTATAGCAATTGTAAGCATAGTAAAGAAATTGTTTTAAATATATTATTGCACGGTGTCGATATTTGCATGGACCTTAATTGCCACTAAAAGTTTTCAACTTTTTTACTAGCTTCTAGAAGCAGTCACCCACTGAGAAGTCGTACTCTCTCTGTTGTCTGGTCAAGATGTAGATTTTGATGCCTCACAAGTTTCTCCATAGATTTTGTACATCCTTCGCACAACAACAAGAATGGAGGAGGCTGCTATCAGGTATGCACCATGTCCTTTCTACTTCTGGTACTAGACAATAATATTCTCTCTGCTTAATATCTCTTATGACAGTTGCACAACTATGAAACATTTTATCTTGTGATAATTTGAAATGTCTTTTTTCACCAAAGATTGGAGTTTCTTGGAGATTACTTAATTACATCATATATTTATCCAAAGTCGAAGACTGGTCAATTGACAAATTTGAGATCTGTCTTTGTGAATAATGAGGCGTTTGCCAATCTTGCGGTAGAACGATTCTTCCACAAATTTCTTATATGTGATTCCAGTGGCCTTACTGAGGCAATTAAGATGTATGTCGATGCTGTTAAAATGCGCTTCTGCCCTGCTACCTCACCTGTATCTAATTATCATTCTTCCATCATTTGCTTCAACACCAGTGCAGTAAGAAGAGAATGAAGATGTAAACACCTTTTGATTTTGAGCCAAAAATTCTAGCCCTCATTAAAGTATCCGATAGTAATCCCCCATGCATAACACCTGTTATTAAACACCCACCTGGCACCATAAGTGGGCAGGCTTGCAGGACAGATGAAAATCCAAGCTGTGATCCTGACATACAGCCCACAGGTACAATTATTTTAGTTGCAGGATATCAAGTGTGGAACAAGTGCTTCATTCTCTCTCTAAAACTAAAATAATCTTCTAGGTGGGTCAAACAAAGCGACGGCAAGATCTCGATTGTATGAAATCTCTGCTGCTAACTGTTGGAAAGCCCCTCTATTTGAATGTTGTAGAGAGGAAGGACCAAGCCACTTAAAGTTGTAAGTCACGTATAGTAAACAGAACTCTTTTGGGCAAGTCTATTGTCATGAACTTCAGGTGTGAGTCCATGATAATATAGATCCTTTGTTTTCAGAGAGAAATTTATTCAGGACTAAAGACTCATCAAATAACAGAAATTAAAGTTGATCATAAGTCCAATTTTCTTGAAATTTAGGTAATAGGAATGCTCATGTAATTCTTATATCTTGCAGATTCACTTTCAAGGTGATTGTGGAAATAGAAGCCCAGATGTTATTTTGGAGTGCTTGGGAACACAACAGTAAAAAAAGAAAGATGCAGCAGAGCGTGCAGCAGAAGGAGCCCCTCGAAGGTACAACTTATATATATATATATATAAACTCGAATGTATTTTTGGAAACTACCTTCGAGTTTTATTTTGTAGTTCTTGTTCTTTTAGTAAAAAGAAAAGCCCTCTCCATGTAAGGTACCACACGAATATGCTTGAATCTGCATGGATGAACCATCACAAAATAATAGTACTATTGGCAATTCGAGGAGCCTCCAAATACTTCATTCATATGAAGCTTAAGTTAAATACAAAATAAAAATAACTACTTTACATAACTGCTCCTCCATACACTTGAAAAAATTTGAAGTCAACCACAATCGATGTCAACGTTAAGAAAACCCTGCCAGCTAGCCCCCCTCCTAGAATCCCCACTTCTCTTCATCACGACGCCATCACCATTGCATTCGTTCCCCTTCGTCCGTCCGTCTTCTAGATGGAAAACAACTCATCTTTCTGCCATCATTATGGGTCAAGATTATATTTCCTATACCAAGTGTTGATGTCTCTCAGATAAATTTTGATTTCCAAGGTTGAAGCAGGCTTCCTTTGTTGTGTGTACAAGTTGGATTCAATGTTGTGATCATCTTCGCAGTCATCATAATCAACACGACGCCTCTTAGAAAGCTGACTTCCACCTATTGGATTTGCTAAATTTCCAATATCTTCAATGGGTGCATTCAAATGGACATCAATATTTTCATGATGGGGCACACCTGCATGATCTTTGGCATTCTGTTCATGCTGCTTGTATAACAGATGAACTCCGCAATGTTTGAAGATCACTGAATTTGGATCACTGCTTTCAAATATAATCCTCAGATTTTCTACTAAATTTGGAGTGCTTTCAAATATAATCCCCTGATCATCTCCCTGATCTACACTCACAGCTCGTAGGTGCGTAATATCTTCTGTAGTTAAGTATCTTAACCATACATGATCTGAATCAATTTCATCAAATGCTGCACGTGTATTCCAATAACGACTGGTGAAGGTATCTCCTCTCATGATGTAAACTTCCAACTCAATAGTTGCAACGGGTTCAATAACAGCACAAAAAGCAATTCCTATGATGTCATCCAAATTATACGGTGGGGCCACTTTAATATCAAATTCACACCGATGACTATTTGAAGTGATCTCCTTGCAATGGCTGAACCAATCTGGAATCTTCTTTCCCGAAAATATCATCTCAGCCTGTTGAATGAATACATCATAAAATATATTTAAACTATATTTATATATATAAACCAATTAGGCACACAAAACGAGTATAAAAGGAAAAGAGAAATATACATATATATATATAGGGACTTACTTGATTCCATGCAGGATTTGACATCCAATTTCCCATATTCACTTTATAGCAACTGGCCAAGCCAATCCATTCTAGCCGTGGGAAATTGAATTCTTTTGATATTTCTGGTAAACTTTCCAGTGATATGCATCCACTAGCACTTACCACTTTTAGATTCGGTGGAAACTCTTTGATTTCTTGAAGTTGCTTGCAATCATTCAATGAAACATACCACAATCTAACATATGTTTTGATGCTTGAAGGAATGCTTACGATATCACTGCCTAATAGATCTAAATAGCCCAGTTTGGGAAAGAAATGAAATGGCCCCAAGAAATTCGATTTTGATAGGCCAGAGTTTGTAAGAAATAAATGAAAATTAGAAGCGGTTGAATTTGTGGGTTGTCCATTATGCACCTCCTCCTCCATCCCAAAACTTATAATATTTGGACAATCGTTGAGCTCAATCCACCCTAGAGATCTCAACTGGTGAATGCTACTTGGTAGACGCTTAAGGTTTACGCAACTACCTAGCACTAAACTTTCAAGCCCAGTGAGGTACCCAATGGATGAAGGCAATTCTTCTATTGCGGTGCCCCTGAAGTGGACTACACGTAAAATTTCCATTTCACATTCGATTTCAGGAAAGTTTTGAAGGCATGAGCAATCACTAAGATCAAGGAATCCCAGAGATCTCAATTGGAGTCTCCTTGGAAAGCTCTTTAGATTGAAACATCCATTAAGTCTCAAGTAAACAAGCTTATCAAGGATTAATCCAACAGAATCATGAACTTCAACTAGATTTTTACAATAGCTAAGATTTATTTTCATTAGATTCGGGCAACTTGAAATATCTGAGAGTTTAGTTATGAATTCACAACCACGAAAATCCATTATCGTCAGATTCTGTTAAAAAGAAAAGAACATCAAACTAAGTTTAAAGAAATAAATATTGAAAATAATAATAATTGTACCTTAAATTCCAAGCGTATCTCCTGGATTAGACTAAAGGGCATTCGTAGTATAACAAGTCTATCTCCATGAAATTGTGGTAGAGATTGTAAAGGACATTTAGGCCAATCAAGCACTCTTATTCCATTAGGTAGAGATTTAAGTTCTCCAGAAAACCGTGCATTGCGGCATCTAAATAATCGGAGTCTTTTCATCTTCTTGAATGCCTTTGAACTCAAGCGTATCATGTCATCGTCTTCAGGAAAATCTACCACTATTGCTTGAACATTCTCTGTTCCCAATATAGTAAGACAATTTTTAAGTGTGGCAACAATCACAATGTTTATTTTTTTAAACAAAATTATTTATTTATTCATATATATATATATATACACACACATAAATAAAAGTACTATATGTCGCATGTGGCAAAGAAACAATTAATGTTTAATTAAAAGAGATCTTGATCTAACTTACTGTATCTTCCTCCAATACATCGCGAACGTCTTCATGATTAAACAATCTGCTACGTGCTCCTGGCTTTTCATGTGATTGTTGTCGAACAACTTCTCTACCCATATCTCGTAACAAGTCATGCATTTGCAACTTTCCATTGAGTTCAGAAATAAGGCACTTCTCCCTAAGTCGTGGGATCCAAAAGTTTGGGCAAAAATAAAAACTATCTAGTATCTTAATGACATCATCAAATACATCTCCAATAAAACAACAAGCGATGTCAAGAAAAATATTCTTTTCATTTTCACTTAATCTATTGTAACTTGTTTGAAGTATTCTCTGAATATCTTGGTGAGGGATTTTCTTGTACTGATCCAATGCACTTTCCCAGTCGTTTTTACTTCTACCATATAAATCAGAACCAATCACCGTTAAAACTAGTGGTAGGCTCCCAGCATAATATATGATCTGTTCTACAAATTTTCCATAACTGTCAACGGGTTTATTTCTTTGGAAAGCATGCCAACAAAATAGTTCTAAAGCGTTGTCGTAATTCAATCCAGTCATCTTGTATGTTGAATCTACTCCATGAGTAGTCAACAGGTGTTGATCTCTTGTTGTGATTATGATTCTACTTCCATTACCAAACCAATCATGACCTCCTGTTAAGGTTTCTAATTGGGTCAAGTGATCTACACCATCAAGAATTAGAAGAACTCTTTTAGAACGAAGCCTGTGTTTTATCATAGTGCTTCCCGTATCAATACTATCAACCTTCAAACTTTTACAATCTCCAAAGATCTTAGAAAGAAGGGTCTCTTGTAGTTGGACCAAACGATACGCTTGATTCGCAGTGTCGCTATCAATTGGAAGAAAACAACTAGCTTCAAATGCAAAAGCAATTGAGTTATAAATTGATTTGGCTAGAGTTGTCTTGCCAATTCCACCAACTCCTAAGATCCCTACCATTCGCGCGTCATTTGTCCCAACGCTTACATGCAAATTCATGATATCCCATACCTTGGAGTCTAATTCAACTGGATACTTTGCAACATGTAAATATGAATGACTTACTATTCTTGAGACGTCTTGAACGATTCCATCAATGAATTTAGATTCGTTCCTATTTATATACAATATAAAGAAAACGGATTAATTAATGAATATTGCTCTTCGCATGAAAAACAATTAGGAACATAATCTAAATAATTTTTTCCAACAACCTGAAAATAAACTAAAATAAGAAAGACAAGGAACATAAGCAGAGTGTACGAGTTGATCGATCTCTGCATGTACTTTAGTTTGCGATCATAAAAAGGCCAAACAAAAACTTAGATTTTTATATAGTTTCATTCTGGTTGTGATTAGTTCAATTTATTCAGCTTTAATTTCCAATAAACTTATAAAGAAATCAATGTTTTAGTTCCATATTAAAACCCATATATATACAAGATGCAAACTAGTGATCTATACATATATATGATAGAATGGGAGGAAATCATGAATGAAATACCCATTTATGATCAGATGGTCTCCGGACAAATTAGCAACTTCTTGTAGGGCTGTCTTCCACATCTGCAACTTCATGTCTCCATTCAATTTCTCTGCATGTTTAGCCAATACTTCTCCAAAAGTTCCTCTTTGATGTCGAATATCTGATGGATCTACGTGGTAAAATACATGTAAAACTATTTGTTGCTTTGATTTTTTACACTCAAGAATCTTCACCTAACTCATCCAAACACCATGTTGATGATGCATAATTTTTTGAGAGTATAATGATGGAAATCCTTGAATCTTCTATGGCTGGGAGGAGTTTTGTTGAAATCTCATCACCCCTTTTAACTTCATAATCATCTATGAAGGTACGGATTCCCTTTTGAATCAAAGCATGGTATAAATGGGCAGTAAAAGTATCACGGGTATCTTCTCCTCTAAAGCTTAAGAACACATCGTAGAGCCATGGAGAGGCGAATGAAGAAGAAGACGAAGAAGAGATTGTAGATAAGGCCATGGAAGAAATTAGTCGGTGTACATAGTCTGTAAATCAGAGTTGGAAATCATCGACTCTCCTTTAAAAGGACAACTCCAGGCCATGCCGCGTTAAATTGATTCGTCATTGAGACAATGCCGCGTTAAGTCATGCGTTGAGTCAATGCCGTGTTAAATTAATATTTATGGAGATTACAAAAGGAAAGTAGACAATTGATAAAGGAAATACTTAGAAAAGGAAACAATAAATTGAAAAAAAAAGAGGAGTAAATCATCCTGAAAACAGAAACAAATCTAAAGGTAAGTTGACGCCGTAAGTACGTCTGGCTTGATAACTCCATCTTCACACCAATTACTTGCATGTTCCAAAATCATAGGAAGCCGCTGCCACGTTGGTTGTATCCATGTCCTTCATCAAGTAACTTCTTGGCAATTAATATTTATGAATAAAATTCTGTGAAACTTGTTAATTAACTGGCTGTTATTTTACCATTTCTTAAAAAAAAAAAAAATCCTTGCAATCCAATTTTCTAATTGCTTCTTTTTTAATTTCAAGGTACCCTCCAAGCTGTACACCATGATTGGGGTTAAAGCCAAGGGCGGAATTAGGATTTGGTACATGGGGGCGATTAGCAAAGTGTGTCGTATGTAGGAGTAAACAATAACCGATATTTAAGGTAGCAAAGTGTGTCACCGACATTTAACATTAGCCATAAAAGGTTGTTATCTAGAGACAAACTAAATTATTAAAACCACCCATCTAAACCTCTCACTTGAGCTCCATCGGACTCAAATAAAAGATAAAAATTAAGATAGAAATAGTCATGTAAGATTTTTTGAAACAAATGATAAAAATTAAGTAAACAAAGATAAATTTTTTTGTTGAATCTAAGATTGAATATTGTAAATTAGTCTCTATAATATAGATAGAAATAGCTATGCGAAATTTGTTGCATTCACTCCTAATTGTTAACTTGATGATAGTATATATGTATTTACTAACAAAACTAATCCAAACAAGCTAGCTAGTGGAAGACTTAAAAGGAAAAGTGTAAATAAATAGGAAAAATGAGGTTGTAAATTTACCAAATAACTTATAAAAAAAGACCAAGATAATTTATTGCCTCTTATGAGATGTAAAAAAAAATGTGAGATTTTATTAATGACAAAAAATAGGTGTAATTATGAAAAAATTATTAAAAAACTAAAAGAAACCTAGATAACTAAATACTAAATGAGATTTTTGAAAATGTTTTGGGGGGACAAATAATCTTTATATTAGGATATCTTTGATAAAACCATGTACTAAAGCATATTTTTGAAAATTTTTGGGGGCGATAGCCCCCTAACTACCAACGTATGTCCGCCCCTGGTTAGAGCTGTAATTAAATCGAGGAGAGTTGGTTTTTGGCTTGCTGAGCTCGACTCAACTCAAAAAATTTGAGCTTGAGATTTATATATAATCTTTGTTCGAACTCGACTCGGTAAGCTAAACTTTTAACTCAAGCTCGAGTTGCTTATTTTTTATTTATATCATCAACTCAAGCCCGGCTCTGCTCGAGTTGCTTATTATTATTATTTTTAATAATTTAATAATTAATAAATTATATAAACAAAAAAATAAAAAAATCTAATATTGAATTTGTACAATTAACAAGTAGAATCTCTATTGAATTATAAGATTTTAAAAATTTATAAATAATTAATATCTAACTAGTTGATATTTATCCATAATTACATTATGTTATATGCTTACATAAATTATTAATACATACACATAATATGATAGCATATATCTATTTCATATATAGTTACCACATACTAGTATATGAAGTTATTAAATCTATCGAATAATTATTATACAAATTATAAAACATAGCTATGAAGTATATTAAGTATATAAGCATAAGTAATCAGGTTACATATTATATATTTAATTATAAAAGTGCTATGCTTAGATTATTAGCTCATACATATATATATATATGTATATATTTATCAATATACGAAATAGCTTTAATCGAGTCGAGCTAACGAGTCAACTCGGACATAAACGAATGGGCCTAAGCCTTAGGAGAGGTTTGGATTCAGAGATAAGTTGAGATGGCTTGTGAATAGTAGAATAAAAGTTAAATTATTTATTATATTTTGTGTGAGAATTTAAGAAAGTTATTTTGAGATTTGAAAAAGTTGAATTGTTTATTATATTTTGTGTGAGAATTTGATAAAGTTGTAATGATGAGATAAGATGAGTTGAGTGTAGTTCAAGTTTTGTCGAGTATGTGTCATTTACTAATCGAGCGGATATTTGCTTTCACGAGCAAGCTTTTTTTTCAAAAGTCGAGTTCAACTCAAGTTTAACTGAACAATAGGCATTTTTTTCAGTTATTAAAATAATTTAATTTTAAACAATAATTCTGTTATATTTATGGTATGGTAGGTGTGTACTTTAATGAAAACTTGCCCCTAATGAAAAATGATAAATTTAATGCTTTAGTTAGTACTTTAACACTCCCCCGGCCTAATTTTGGTCAACATATATACAAAATATTTTTAATTTCTGAAGATATATTTTGAAGTTAATTCTAATAGATATACCATATATATTAAGTCATAAAGTCTTAGAATTTCGAATTAATAAAATAAAAAAAGAATATATATATATATATATATATGGATTAATCAAATAATTTGATCCTGTTATATTTAATGTAATATGTTATATTTTAAAATTATTTTTATTGTAAAATAAATTTAACAATTCACATCAAGTTATATCAGTCTATATCATGTTTATTAAAATGAAAAGGAATGCTACTTAATTTGTATAATCACTATCAAGTTAAAATGAAATGGAAGAATGTATTATTTCTTAATGACCTCTCATCAAATAAGAGGGCAGGCTTGCAGGATAGCTGAAAATCCAAGCTTGGTGATCATCCTCATGATCTACATACAGCCCACAGGTACTATTATTTTAGTTGCTGGATATCAAGTCATGTGGAAAAAGTATTTTATTCTCTCTCTCTCTCTCTCTAAAACGAACATAATCAATCATACAGTTGGGTCACACAAAGTGTCATGGACTTCAAGTATTTTTTGGGCAACTTTATTGTCATGGACTTCAAGTGTGAGTCCATGATAATAAAGTCCCCTTTGTTTTCGGAAAGAAGGCCGGAACCCCTATGTTTTATTGGAAAGAAAACTCCCACATTAGGCGGAGTAAAACCAATGTGGTGCGTGTACTGCATGCCCCACAGCAACTTTTTTGGGCATTGTTTTTCTGGTTTTTGCAATATTTTCTCAATGTATTTTATTTTGTGTCCTGTCTTTATTTTCTTAAAAAATTTAAAATCTAAAAAATAGTGATTTCGGACCTTAGTATGAATGGAGTGGTCCCCCCTCCGTTTACGCGGTGCTTATGGTGGGGTTTGGTGCACCCTACTCCGCTTAGTCAGAATATAGGATTTTGTCACTTAGTTATTGTTAACTCTATGGTGGAAAGAGTTGTGTTATCTCTTAGATTTAGGTCTTTAGAGATATGGACTAAACTATGTCAGTCACAAAAGTGTGCTGAGAAATTATTAAATAGGGTCAAATATGTAAATATACTAATAAATTAAAAGAATAAAAATGTAAGTTTACAAAGAAGAAAAGGAATGAGATAAGGGCAAAAAAGGAAAAGTAACAACAAAGAGGGACAAAATGGGAAAATGAAATTTGGAGAAAAAACACTATATATTCCGTATCTAGACACTTTTATTCATAGAAAGAAATTAAAAGGAACAAAATGTAAATTTTCAAATTTAAGAAGAAAAACAATGAGATAAAGGCAAAAAAGGAAAAGCAACAATAATGAGGGACAAAATGGGAAAAAAAATTGGAGAAAAGGCAAGGATAAAATGGAAAAATAAAATTTGGAGAAAAATCACTGTTCATTAGTCCAAAACCACTTTTATTCATAGAATATATATATATACTTGTGGTTAATTTATTAATTTTGGTTTGGTGATATATTGACATATTTGTCCTTTCATTTTTTTGGTTGCAAATTAAAATTTGCTTCCTCAAGTTATTTTGTTTTTATAAGTGATCTGTCGATTGTCAAAATTATTATTTTGTCCACAAAAATATAAAATGCAAATACTGTTTCCCATTAACAATTGGGGCACTTTAGGGAGACTTGAATCCATTGATGTCCCACACTGACACACATGCTTTTCCAAAAGTATACGTAGAAAAAATTCTTGCCGTGGGATCTTTAAAGCCTCTCATAACGTCGACCACCCTTAATTGCATGCTTTTCCAATTAATGTGTCTAACTGGACCAACTCATCCACGTCATCAAGAATTAGGAGAATCCTTCTAGAGCAAAGCCTATGCTTTATCTCATTGATTCCTTGCCAACATTTAAGCTCTTAGTGGCTATGATCTAAAAAATAAGTGTATTTTGCAATTGGACCAAACCACTTGCTTTGAAGTACTTTCTCTAAACATTTTTCAAGAAACATCGACCTTCAAATTGAGAAAAATTCAAGTTATAGATATTTTTTGCAATATTTGTATTACCAATTCCACCATGCATATGTCCTTCGTCCCATCACTCAAAAGCATATTGAAGTCTTGCATACGAGACTCCATTCCAATTAGATACTTGGCAAATTCACTATTTTGGAGACCTATATATACATAATAAAAATTAATGAGTTGGCATCATTAAGTATACTTTGTAGGACCTAGAAATTATACAATTAATTTCATCTTTTTATTCTTTTCTCTCAACTATTACCCTCTAATTTTTTTTTCATGTCTGTGTTCTCCTTAGCAAAACTCTATTCTACTTTCTTGGCGACTCCAAAACCAAATTAACTCCGTTTAAGTTGGGTGGTTGGATTTTTTTTTTTAAGTCTCCAAATGAACTATAGAGAAAGATTAAGATGATGGAACCATATACATATTAGAGAATGAAAGAAAAAAAAAATAGTGTTGAATGAGAGCTAGGTACAAAAGTGGTTAGAAATACCCAGTTTCCCAATGGTATCCTGACAAATTGGCAACTATTTGTAGGGCTGACTTCCACATGTGCACTTTCATGTCTACGTTCAATTTCTTTGCATGTTTAGCTAGCGCTAATGCTTCACCAAAACTCCATCTTTGATTTCAAACATATGATGGATCTACGTGATAAAACACAGGTACAACTATTTGTTGCTTTGATTCTTCACACTAAAGAATCTTTAGTAACTCGTCCAAGCACCATCACTACAAAAAAAGACAATTGTCGGCGTTCAATAAACACTGACAACTGTCCAAAAATAAGCCACTAATTAATTAGTGACAGTTTTTTGCTGCCGTAACCATCCACCGGTAGTGGGTGGTCACTATTTTTACATTCAAATGCCGGTACTTGAAAATCTCATTAGCGGCGTTTATATACAATTTAGCAGTATTTCTTTAAACGTCGCCAGTTTTCCTAAATTAACGACGTTTATCGAAATGCCACTATTAATTTGTTGTCATCCCGTTGCATAAAATAGCGACGTTACCAAAAATGCCGTTGCTAATACGTTGCCAGCGCATCATATAAATTGGCAGGATTTATTTAAACGCCACCAATAATACGTTGGTGACATATTAAATACATTAACGGCGTTTATCTAAACGCCGCGACTAATACAAATAGCAGTATTACAATAAACGTCATTGCTAGTATAGTGTCGACGCATCATATAAATTGGTGGCATTTATTTAAACGCCACTAATAATATGTTGGCGATGCATTGAATAAATTTACAGCATTTAACTAAACGCCGCCGTTAATTCAAATAGAGGCATTACTCTTTTTAATTAATTAATTATTTTCTTTTTTTTTTCGTTTGTCTAGTTTTATTTTTTGTTTCTACTTATTTATTTATTTGTTTGTTTGTTTGTTTCTCAGTCACGCACACGGCAGCAACCTCCACCCGCTACCTCCTCGCCACCATGCTCCTCCACAGCAGCGCAGCTGCACCTCCACGCTGCTCCGCACGTCCAGGAAACACCTTACGATGCACCACTCCTTCACAGACCATCCCCAAGCACCTCTGCCCAGCCACCTCAACCTCACCATGCTCCTGAAGCAAGCTCCTGCAGGGCGTAATGGATCGCGTGCCTAAAAAAGTTCATCTGGGCTCTTTGAACCAGTGAAACTGACTGCATTAGAGAACACATAAAATGCTTTGTTGATGGATAAATGTAAGATGTTGCTACATGGTGTTATGTTACACAAGTATGCTTGGATTTTCAATGAACCGGTTGATGTTGTCAAGTCGAACATTCCGGATTATATCACTGTCATTAAACATCCAATGGATTTGGACACAGTGAAGAGGAGGATAGATTCAGGTGAATATTCAAGCCCATTGGTGCTTGCTTCAGATGTACGGCTTACTTTCTCAAATGCCTTGACTCACAACCCACACGCACAACAACACCCGCATAAAAGACTCTGTTTTACTTCTAAAAAAACAGAGCATCATTTGAGGACTCACAGCATGACTTCTTCATAGTCCCAGTACTCATATAAATTCTGATGAGCTTTACTGCCTCCCATGAGCCAAACTAGAAGAGAGCTTCAAAAGCTATCTGCAGATAAAATACCAGTAATTAAGTTCCAACAGAAAGATCTCCACAGAAATAATTCCAACCACCTACTATTCTTCACTAATCACACATCATACATTCAGATTATATACATATGCCACTGTTGCCTCAGAGAAAAGAAAACAGAATATATACATATGCCACTGTTGCCTCAGAGAAAAGAAAACAGAATAATGATATTCAGAGTTTCTTTTCTTTGTGCTTCAATAGTGGTAGGTGTAGGTACTGGTGTCATTCCATGACTGGTAGCACTTGATCTTCTTTTGTTGAGGAATGTGGAACTTTGGTTCTCTAGGTAGAGTGACATGCTTCAAAGACCTTCTGGGAATGAAATGCCGGCCAAAATAGGGCATAGGTTGTGCTTTTGGAACGAGCTCCTTTCTTAACCTTCTTATTTCTTCTTTGTCCGCCAACTTGATGTTAAATTGTAACCAAAGAAGCCTTATTATTATTTAAATGGCATTATTCATTAGCCATACAAAATATACTTTTTATATATATTATTACTGTAAGTTGTTATGAGAACAATGCTGTCTGTGTCTCTGTAATGTGTCCATATGATAGTATGGCTTTTACTCTTTTGCCGAATTCTTTTAGATTTCCTAAATGGTTTTGGATCATTTCTTGAGTTTCTGAAAACCAAAAGCCTTTACTTTACAGTAAAGCATGGACATTAATCATATATATATATATATATATGTATTGATTTTTGGTCATCTGTGGCAACATTGAGTGTATAAAGGTCTTTGTTTCTGTGTACAAGCAAACTCTCCAAACTTATGACCAACATTCCTTCAGCATTGTTAATTCGTATGGAGCAATTAATGAATTCCAGAAAAATAGAAGATCTACGTGACAAAATTAATTTCCTCTTCAAAAGATCTCTTTTATTCTTCTTCATTCTCAACAGGAATGCATCAACTGGGTGGAAAGTGTTTTCCAGTATAAAATACTAAATAGCGTATCACTCAAATGCATGTGCTTTTCCTTGTAATTAGAGTGACATTGGGCAAACCTTTAAATGATGGTGATGATGATCATAGAAAGACATTTATGCAAGATATTGACAGCTCTCTAGATCAGATTGTGGCTTGTTATTTAGTCCTATTTGTTGTTGCGATTGCGGTTAAATCTTTTGGTTGCAACTAAAGTTGGTGAAGAAGGGCTTGATATTCAGACATGCTGCCTTGTGATTCGGTTTGATCTTCCAGAAACTGTTTCTAGCTTCATACAATCAAGAGGTCGTGAACTTTTCTATTTTTTTCTTTAAATGTTGGAAGTCAGGTTTGGCATTGAGCTCAAGTACCCTGAACAACCTTTTCGGAATGTAAAACCCCTTTTTTGCTTGCGTAACTTGCTCTGCAACCAAAAGCCAGAGGATTCAGGTAATAGTTTTTGACTTTTCTGTCATAGTTCTCTTCTTGTTGAGGATGATCTTGCATGAAGTGATCTGTTATCTTCCAATTGTATGATTCAAAATTATTTCTCCATTAGTTTTTTGCTGTGTTTATTCAGGCTGCATCATCTATATAAATTTGAACACTCAAACATATATAAGTTTTTGTGTAATGTAGCTCTTACCGACAGTGAAAAGAAATGGAAAACTAATGCGATTAGAACTACAGACAGTCGGATGTACTTATCTCCAGTGTGTATAAATAAATGGCTGATATTGTTTCCACTAAGTTACTAACCAATGCATGTTTTCTGCTAGTGCGGTGTGGAAAACTCTGAGCAAAATTAACACTTTATGGATTAATTACTGAGGTGTTCTTCTAGTAGGTTTCATTAACTAAGCACTTGGTATATATACTCTCTTATCTCAGCTTTACATCCGTGATTATTCATTTGATCCCTGCCAATTCTTTGCTCTGGGCCGCCCTCGCCCAATAATCTGCAACAAGGAGACAGAAGCAGCTGTTCATTTCCAGCATTCAAGTGGTGTAGCAGATCATGCAAGTTCCAGTCCAACTAGATGCAGTAGAGGTCACCACTGGCTTCATAAGAAAACAATCGCTGATGTGGTTGAAGCTCTTGTTGGAGCGTTCATAGTTGATAGTGGCTTCAGAGCTGCAATTGCATTTCTTCGATGGATTGGCATACAGGTAGATTTTGAAGCCTCACAAGTTTCTAAGGCCTGCATAGCAAGCACTAGCTACATCTCGCTTGCTACTTCTTTGGGCATTCCTTCCCTTGAAAATAATATTATCTCTGCTTAATATCTCGTGATAATTTGAAATGTCTTTATTCACCAGAGATTGGAGTTTCTTGGAGATGCTATCTTGGATTACTTAATTACATCATATCTTTATTCAAAGTTGAATAATGAGGCGTTTGCCAATCTTGCAGTAGAACGATCCTTCCACAAATTTCTTATATGTGATTCCAGTAGCCTTACTGAGGCAAATTTGCCCACAGCTACAAATTTGGGCAGCTAACTGTTGGAAACCGCCTCTATTTGAATGTTGCAGAGTGGAAAGACCAAGGCACTTAAAGTTGTAAGTCACGTATATATGTATACAGAACACGCACACATATTCATAATCGTTTATGGGCAAGACAACTGAAGCCCAGCCCGAAGGCCCCTGAAACGGCGCCGTTTAGCAGGTTGGTCATATCCTTTATTTTCTTCCCCCACCCCCGATGGTTACCCCCCATTTCTCTTTCCTCTGTTTTGCCGAAAACACCTCTCCTAATCCTATTATCTTTCATCACGACTATTCAATACTACAGCTTTCATAAAAATTTTGATTTCTAAGGTTGAAGCATGCTTCCTTTGTTGTGCGTACAAGTTGGATTCAATGTTGTGATCAACTTCGTAGTCATCATAATCAACACGACGCCTCTTAGAAAGCTGACTTCCACCCATTGGATTTGCTGAATTTCCAATATCTTCAATAGGTGCATTCAAATGGACATCAATATTTTCATGATGGTGCACACCTGCATGATCTTTGGCATTCTGTTCATGCTGTTTGTATAACAGATGAACTCCGCAACGTTTGAAGATCATTGAATTTGGATCTCTGCTTTCAAATATAATCCCCAGATCATCTGCCTGATCTACACTCACAGCTCGTAGGTGCATAATATCTTCTGTAGTTAAATACCTTAACCATATATGATCTGAATCAATTTCATCAAATGATGCACGTGTATCCCAATAACGACTGGCGAAGGTATCTCCTCTCATGATGTAAAGTTCCAATTCAATAGTTGCAACGGGTTCAATAACAGCACAAAAAGCAATTCCTATGATGTCATCCAAATTATACGGTGGGGCCACTTTAATATCAAATTCACACCGATGACTATTTGAAGTGATCTCCTTGCAATAGCTGAACCAATCTGGAATCGTCTTTCCCGGAAATATCATCTCAGCCTATTGAATGAATACATTATAAAAAATATTTCAACTATATTCATATGTATAAACCAATTAGGCACACAAAAAGAGTATAAAAGGAAAAGAGAAATATATATATATATATAGGGACTTACTTTATTCCATGCAGGATTTGACGTCCAATTTCCCATATTCACTTTATAGCATCTGGCCAAGCCAATCCATTCTAGCCGTGGGAAATTGAATTCTTTTGATATTTCTGGTAAACTTTCCAGTGATATGCATCCACTAGCACTTACCACTTGTAGATTAGGTGGAAACTCTTTAATTTCTTGAAGTTGCTTGCAATCATTCAATGAAACTTACCACAATCTAACATATGTTTTGATGCTTGAAGGAATGCTTACGATATCACTGCCTAATAGATCTAAATAGCCCAGTTTGGGAAAGAAATGAAATGGCCCCAAGAAATTCGATTTTGATATGCCAGAGTTTGTAAGAAATAAATGAAAATTAGAAGCGGTTGAATTTGTGGGTTGTCCATTATGCACCTCCTCCTCCATCCCAAAACTTATAATATTTGGACAATCGTTGAGCTCAATCCACCCTAGAGATCTCAACTGATGAATGCTACTTGGTAGACGCTTAAGGTTTACGCAGCTACCTAGCTCTAAACTTTCAAGCCCAATGAGGTACCCAATGGATGAAGGCAATTCTTCTATTGCGGTGCCCCGTAAGTGGACTTCACGTAAATTTTCCATTTCACATTCGATTTCAGGAAAGTTTTGAAGGCCTGAGCAATCATTAAGATCAAGGAATCCCAAAGATCTCAATTGGAGTCTCCTTGGAATGCTCTTTAGATTGAAACATCCATTAAGTCTCAAGTTAACAAGCTTATCAAGGATTAATCCAACAGAATCATGAACTTCAACTAGATTTTTACAATAGCTAAGATTTATTTTCATCAGATTTGGGCAACTTGAAATATCCGAGAGTTTCGTTATGAATTCACAACCACGGAAATCCAAAACCGTCTGATTCTGTTAAAAAGAAAAGAACATCAAACTAAGTTTAAAGAAAGAAATATTGAAAATAATAATAATTGTACCTTAAATTCCAAGCGTATCTCCTGGATTAGACTAAAGGGCATTCGTAGTATAACAAGTCTGTCTCCATGAAATTGTGGTAGAGATTGTAAAGGACATTTAGGCCAATTAAGCACTCTTATTCCATTTGATAGAGATTTAAGTTCTCCAGAAAACCGTGCATTGCGGCATCTAAATAATCGGAGTCTTTTCATCTTCTTGAATGCCTTTGAACTCAAGCGTATCATGTCATCGTCTTCAGGAAAATCTACCACTATTGCTTGAACGTTCTCTGTTCCCTATATTGTAAGACAATGTTTAAGTGTGGCAACAATCACAATGTTTATTTTTTTAAACAAAATTATTTATGTCGCATGTGGCAAAGAAACAATTAATGTTTAATTAAAAGAGATCTTGATCTGACTTACTGTATCTTCCTCCAGTACATCACGAACGTCTTCATGATTAAACAATCTGCTACGCGCTCCTGGATTTTTGGGCGATTCTTGTCGAACAACTTCTCTACCCATATCTCGTAACAAGTCATGCATTTGCAACTTTCCATTGAGCTTAGAAATAAGGCACTTCTCCCTAAGTCGTGGGATCCAAAAGTTTGGACAAAAATCAAAACTATCTAGTATCTTAATGACATCATCAAATACATCTCCAATAAAACAACAAGCGATGTCAAGAAAAATATTCTTTTCATTTTCACTTAATCTATTGTAACTTGTTTGAAGTATTCTCTGAATATCTTGGTGAGGGATTTTCTTGTACTGATCTAATGCACTTTCCCACTCTTTTTTACTTCTGCCATATAAATCCGAACCAAGCACCGTTAAAACTAGTGGAAGGCTCCCAGCATAATATATGATCTGTTCTACAAATTTTCCATAATTGTCAACAGGTTTATTTCTTTGGAAAGCATGCCAACAAAATAGTTCTAAAGCATTGTCGTAATTCAATCCAGTCATCTTGTATGTTGAATCTACTCCCTGAGTAGTCAACAGGTGTTGATCTCTTGTTGTGATTATGATTCTACTTCCTTTACCAAACCAATCATGACCTCCTGTTAAGGTTTCTAATTGAGTCAAGTGATCTACACCATCAAGAATTAGAAGAACTCTTTTAGAACGAAGCCTGTGTTTTATCACAGTGCTTCCCGTGTCAATACTATCAATCTTCAAACTTTTACAATCTCCAAAGATCTTAGAAAGAAGGGTCTCTTGTAGTTGGATCAAATGATACACTTGATTCGCAGTGTCGCTATCAATTGGAAGAAAACAACTAGCTTCAAATGCAAAAGCAATTGAGTTATAAATTGATTTGGCTAGAGTTGTCTTTCCAATTCCACCAACTCCTAAGATCCCTACCATTCGCACGTCATTTGTCCCAACACTTACATGCAAATTCATGATATCCTGTACCTTGGAGTCTAATCCAACTGGATACTTTGCAACAGGTAAATTTGAATGATTTACTATTCTTGAGACCTCTTGAACGATTCCATCAATGAATTTAGATTCGTTCCTATTTATATACAATATAAAGAAAAATGATTAATTAATGAATACAGCTCTTTGCATGAAAAACAATTAGGAACATAATCTAAATAAATGTTTTCCCACAACCAGAAAATAAACTAAAATAAGAAAGAAAAGGAACATAAGTAGTGCGTACGAGTTGATCGATCTCTGCATGTACTTTAGTTGGTGATTAGTTCAATTCATTCATTCAAGTAGTGATTAGTTCAATTTATTCAGCTTTAATTTCCAATAAACTTATAAAGAAATTAATGTTTTAGTTCCTTATTAAAATGCACATATATAAAAAATGCAGACTAGTGATTTAAACATATGATAGAATGGGTGGAAATCATGAATGAACATCACAAATTAATAAAGCAGTTAGAAATACCCATTTCTGATCAGATGGTCTCCGGACAAATTAGCAACTTCTCGTAGGGCTGCCTTCCACATCTGCAACTTCATGTCTCCATTCAATTTCTCTGCATGTTTAGTCAATGCTTCTCCAAAAGTTCCTCTTTGATGTCGAATATCTGATGGATCTACGTGGTAAAACATAGGTAAAACTATTTGTTGCTTTGATTTTTTACACTCAAGAATCTTCACTAACTCATCCAAACACCATGTTGAGGATGCATAATTTTTTGAGAGTACAATGATGGAAATCCTTGAATCTTCTATGGCTGGGTGGAGTTTAGTTGAAATCTCATCACCCCGTTTAACTTCATCATCATTTATGAAGGTACGGATTCCCTTGAGACTAAACTTATAATGAAGCCTATATTTTTCTGGAACATTCGGGGGATGAGGACTTCTAAGAATAGGCTTAACAAATTGGTGAGAAAGCATAAGCCTGGGATTATTGCTTTGGCTGAGCCATCTTTATCACAAAGACACATGGAGAGTTTCAAAAATAAAATGCAATTTGAGGGTGGTTTATCAAATGATGGGAAAGGGGGGAAATTGTGGATCCTATGGGCCCAAGGGGTTCAGGTTGATTTGGTGGAGATGACAAACCAATTAATAACTGTGAATACTGAGATGTATAATAAGAAAGTTTGTATATCCTTCATATACGCAAAATGCACACAAGTGGAGCATAGGCATTTATGGCTTTCCATAGCAAATGGGGTGAGGGGATCTACTCCGTGGTTTGTTTTGGGAGACTTTAACATCATTAGAAACGATCTGGAATGAAGGGGTGGTAGACCTAGACACTTATCAATAATGGAGGAATTTAATACTTGTATTGATTCGGCTGGTTTATCGGATATAGGATATTTTGGTAATCGATTATCATGGTGTAATGGGCAAAAAGGAACGGTACGGAGTTGGGCGTGCCTAGACAGGGCGCTAATTAGCACTGAGGTGCTTACGGTCTTTTCAGAGACGCATTTGACATGTTTGTCCAGAAGTACATCTGACCATGCTCCATTGGTAATCTGTATAAAAAAGGCATATACACTGTATGGTTATCTGCCTTTTAAATTTCAGCAAATATGGGTCACTCACG
This sequence comes from Juglans cinerea, assembly GCA_961763995.1. Classification (NCBI taxonomy): domain Eukaryota; kingdom Viridiplantae; phylum Streptophyta; class Magnoliopsida; order Fagales; family Juglandaceae; genus Juglans; species Juglans cinerea. The sequence goes on along the minus strand of CAUIVZ010000007.1, from coordinate 33,792,505 downwards.
AATCTTTTATGCCATGTGTGGCAGGTGTTTGGGAGGAGGGGGTTCAAGAGAGTGGGATGGCATGTCTCGCCAAAAAGTTGAAGAAACTAAAAAACATTTTGCTTGTTTGGAATAGAGAGGTTTTAGGGTTTACGAAACTACATATTACACAGCTGGAGGAAAAAATTTTGAAGCTAGAGGAAATGCAGGTTGGCTTTAATGAGGAAAATGATCATGAATATCTAATAGCTAAAAGTGAATTGGATACTTGGCTAATTCGAGTAGAAACTAGATTGCGGCAACAAGCCAAACAATCTTGGCTTGAAAAAGGAGAAGCCAGTGCAAAATTTTTCCGGACTCTTAATACTAGGGCCAAGATGCAGGTTTAGGAATTGAAGTTACAAGATGGTAGATGGCTGAAGGCGGAGGAAGAAATTCATGATTGTGCAGTGCAACATTTCAACCACCTTTTGGCTCATAAACAGGTGGGGACTCTTCCGGATCTATCAAAATTGGTACACCAAGTTATTACGGATGAAGAGAATGAGAGGTTGGGTAAACTTCCTTCGGCCCAAGAAGTTAAAGATGCAGTTTTTTCCATTCCAGTTGATAGTAGTCCAAGGCCAGATGGGTTCGGGTCTGGTTTTTTCCAATGCTGTTGGCACATGGTTTGTACTGATGTGGTGGGCGCGGTGCAGGAATTTTTCTTGGGGGCTGATCTCCCATTGAATTTTGCAGCATCTTACTTTACTCTTATTCCTAAGGTGGAGGCGCCAACAAGTTTCGAAAAGTTTAGACTAATTAGCCTTTACTCGGTTTTTTATAAAATTTGTTCTAAAATCTTGGTTAATCGGCTGGTTCCACTTCTCTCAAGTATCAGATATCTGGAACAAGGAGCTTTTATTGTAGGCCGAAGTATTCTAGATAATATAAGCCTCACACAGGAGTTGGTCCATAGTATCAATAAACCTATTCGGGGGGGTAATATCATCCTTAAGCTTGATATGGCAAAAGCATTTGATAGTGTCGATTGGGAATTTCTGCTACATGTGATGGCTCAATTTGGTTTTTCCAGCCAAGTGTGTGGTTTGATTAGGCAGTGCATTTCCTGTCCTTGGTTTTTTATCGTCATGAATAGGGTCCCTCTGGGTTTCTTTAAAAGTGGTTAAGGATTAAGACAAGGGGATCCTATATCACCTTATCTGTTTATAATTGTTGAGGAGATCCTTTCAAGATTGCTTGAGGCAAAAATCAAAGAAAAGAAAATTGGAACCTTCATGCAACCTAGAGGAACTCCTTGATATCGCACATGCTATATGCCGATGATATAGTTGTTTTTGGCTCCCGTGAGAGCCATAGTGGATATTCTGACTTTCTATGAGGAATGGTCGGGCCAAAAGGTGAGTAAGGAAAAATCTTCTATAACTTTTTCTAAACATGTCACGAATGCTAGACGAAGATCTATTCTAAGAAGCACTAGATTTGTGGAAGGTGAAATGCCTTTCAAATATTTGGAAGTGCCAATAATCTCTGGGAGAATGAAAGCAATATATTTAGAGGAGTTGGTTGGAAAACTTAAGGTGAGAATAGAAGGGTGGAAAAATAAATTACTAGCAAATGGGGCTCGTGTGCTCCTGTTAAAGCTTGTTCTAATGAGTCTTCCTACATACTTACTCTCTGCTGTATATGTACCTGCGTCAGTGCTGAAAAGTATAAATAGAAGTTTGAGCAACTTTTTCTAGAGTGTACAGGAGGGAAAGCCAAAAAAGCATTGGAATGCATGGGAAAAACTGTTTACCAACGGAAGAAGGTGGAATGGGGTTTAGAAATTTTAAAGATGTTCAAAAGTCACTCTTCATGAAATTTGCATGGAAGCTCATGGTGGAAGACTCTTTGTGGACAAAATTTTTCAAAGCTAAGTACGTAAGAAACAATCATATTTCTCGTGGATCAAGGGAAAGGCACCAGATTTTGCAGGAGGGTATCCTCGTGTATTCCGGAAGTTTTAAACCTATCCAAATGGAAGATAAGGGATGGAAATGTATCTTTCTGGTTTGATAAATGGCTGGATGATGCCCCCTTTGTAATACGGTTACCATGGGTGCCTCCACAAGTCTAAAAATTACAAAAAATAGAAAATGGATGGGATATGGATATGTTACATCGGATGTTGGGGGGAGAAATGGCTGAAAAAGTGTTGGAGGTTCTTAGTAAAAGCAAATCTGGATCAGATTTACTGGTATGGACTACTAATAATGATGGAAAATTTTCTACAAAGAGTGCATGTGTAACGCCCCATACCCGGAGGTCCGGAGAGTTAGCTCTTAATACTTAAAATTAACTTAAATAACACAACTATAAACTCCAGAAAATCCCATAAAATATTAATACACTTAATCAAACCAAAAATCTAAATTCCTCCATGGCGACAATAAAGAAATCCCCAATAACATAAATTAGAAATTCTCCAAAAACTCGAAACCATCCTCAACTCATCAAATCAAATACCCGAAAAATAAATCAGTTTACTAACTACGACTCTCAAATAAGCATTTGTACCCTCAGACACTTATTTCACTACGATCATCACACCTTGCTAAACTTTCTACTCTTGCTCTCCAGCTGAACCATCAAAATTATCTGAAAAATATATGGAGATAAGGGGTGAGTTATCAACAACTCAGTAAGCAAAGAACATAAACCAGTGTGTAAACATGAGCATTTACAGAAATCAGAATGCAGAACAAAACATTTTCATTTTCAGAGTGCGGAAGCAGAACATGTTATCAAAATATCATAGCGAAGATTTGGAAATAATTTCATTCAAAATATTCTTTGGCATAGCATAAATGATCATCATCATCATCAGAACATCATATCAGAACAAAGGCCATGTATAACCCCCGTGGTAGGGTTGTGCATCTGCGGATAGCCAAGCAGAACATAAAACACTCTGTCACCAAGGTGTGCACTCAAAACAGAGACCACTACTCTAACCCGTGGCAGGGCCGTATCCACTATTATTACCCGTGGTTGGGTCGTATCCACTATTATTACCCGTGGTTGGGCATATCCACTATTATAACCCGTGGTTGGGCCGTATCCACTATTATAACCCGTGGTTGGGCCGTATCCACTATTGTAACCCGTGGTTGGGCCGTATGCCACTATTATCACCCGTGGCAGGGCCGTAACTGAACAGAACGGAAACATAATCAAATTCAGAATCAGAGAGTCATGCCAAAGGTTTTCAGAAATCACGTCTTATCCAAACAGAGTACTGAACAAAAATCTTCGGAACAGAACAAAATCATATCACAACATAATTTATGCACAAATTTCATATTCACTCTCATTTTCAAAGTTTAGAAACAGAATGTCAAAAAATAAGCTCATGTCTACACCAGTCATGACAGAAAATACTTTCTTCTTAAACAGAATTTCCTGAGTAATGTAGAACAAATAACTGAGGTAGTTCAAATTTCTTTTCATAACAAAACATGCATATTTTTCAAAACGGACCTCAGTTCATTTTATTTAATGCAAAGTCTAGCATAGGAACCCCGCTTACCTGGACTTCTTAGCTTTATAGAATTTTCCTCAAAAATGCCGAACAAATATTAATCGTCACCTATAAAATAATCACGTAACTTCCATAAATTTCCGATCAAACATGTACCTCAATATTTAAACCTGAAATGCTAAAATAACCTATTCTCTTAAACTTCTAAAATTATCCTAACCCTTAAAATATTATCACATTCTAATTTCGTCAATAGCCACTTAAACGAATTCATACTGAAGAGAGTAATTGAATAAATAATATGCTAAAATGAATACGGATGATGTTTTTTTTAAAAAAAAAAACTAAAGTACCCACACATATTACAGATTAATAGAATACTCTAGCTATTTAAAATCTCATAAAATAAGGCCCACTAAAAAAAATGAGTTCCATTGAAAACTAAATAGTTCAAATTAATAATATAATCATATCTTTTAATGTATAATGAAACCAAGCCCATTCATTAAAACACAACCAATTAAAACAGACCATTAAAGCAAAAATCCATTAAACTGAACCTACGTAACATTATAACTGTAAACAGAGCAACATGTAAAAACACTCAAAACAAGATTGAGGTATTTTACGGAAAATCAACGACCAAAGGTGTGATGGCAGTTTCGAAGTTACCAGGACTATCAAAACTATACAGTTTGAAACTTCATGCTAATATTACCAAAGAGTGCAAAGTTTCTGCTTGTTTATAGGCAAACATAAAACTCAACAAAAGGAAACCAAAAGAGGGGTGCGACGAGGCTTACCGTGATGAACAAATATGGTCTCGACAGCACAAGGCGAGAAAGGGGCGTGCTATTCAGAGAGAGAGAGAGGAGAAATCTGAGAGAGAGAGAGGAAGGAAACACGGAGAGTGAGCGGTAGAGAGAAAAGAGAACCCGGAAAGAAAGAGAGACAATTCATGCAATGGAGAGTGACACACGGCGTGTGCATGGAGTGTTACCGAGAGAGCGGGTGGTGGTTTGAGTCGGCGGCAGTGTAGCAAGGTGGTGCAGGGCGGCTAGCAAGACCAGGATAAGGCTGTTTCCGTCGAGGACAGTGGCTGAACGCGTGCCAGGGAAGGAGGGTCTGGCTATGAAAGTACTCTGTTTCTTGATGCAAAAACAGAGCAGTCCTGGCTTCTTTCGGGTTTATCTGCGCGACGTGAGGCTGCCGGTGGAGGCTTGCTGTGGTTGGTTCTACTTCGGGCTAGTGTTTTCCGTCGTGTGAGGGGCCAGTCGTGCGGGTTGCAGCGTGGAAGGCTTGGCAGTGGGAGTGGTTCACGGTGGTCTGGCTTACGGTTTCGCGTGGGAGGGCAGTGGTCTGGCTTACGGTTTCGCGTGGGAAGGCAGCGGCGCGAGCTTTCTTCGTATGAATATAAATAGACGATTGAACATGAAAAGAAAACCCTAGATGAAAACCAAACGGACGCGGGACGTGCATGCGGATGTGCCGTGTGTGTGCATGGAGTGGGCAAGAGGAAAACTACGGGAGTAAAGAAAAAAAATAGACGGGAATGAGAAGAAAACAAACAAAACAAAAAATAAATAATTAAACATGCGGGGAGAATAACAAATAAAATAAACGGTCAAGATCTCCGAATTAAAAGAAAATCACTACTCAAATTCGTAAAATAAAAATTTAAAAAAAAAAAATCAAGCTCCAATAAATAAAAAAATAAAAAATCTAAAGTCCAACTATACCAAATTTGCGTCCGGGTGTTACAGCATGGAACTGTATTCGAGTAAGAGCCCCAATGGTAAGATGGTCAGATTGGATATGACATTCTTGCTTACCAAAAAATATTTCTGTTACTATGTGGAAAGTTTTCAATAATGTTCTAAGTGTGGATGACAAACTGAGAATGTTGGGCATCCCCATAGTCTCAAAATGCGACTGCTGCCTTAATGGTGGATATGAAGATATAAACCACGTGCTAGCACTTGGTGATATAGCACAAGAAATTTGGAGACGAGCATATGCGCAAGTGGGACTAGGTAGAGAGGCTGGCTGCTCTTGGAATTAGTTGGTAGAGGGCTGGTTCTCTAAAGCAAAAAAGTCTTCTCAAATGGGGCAACTACTGGGTATGATTCCATCTATTGTGACGTGGTGTCTTTGGTTGAGAAGGTGTAGTGCACGGATGGAAGGAGTAAAAGAGTCGGCTGAAATGGTGTGGTTCAAGATTAAGATATGGATCGCAAAATTGGGAGAAAAACTCAAAGCGGGGAAATTATTGTCGAGACAAGACGAAGTAATTCTTATGGAGCTCAATATCCCTATTAAAATGCTGAAAAGATCAACTCCAAAACTGGTTTGATGGACAAAGCCGGAATTGGGACGACATAAGCTGAATGTTGATGGAAGCTCAACTGGAAATCCTGGTGATGCAGGGGCTGGTGGTGTGATTAGAGATGCACATGGTGACTTGCGCATGGCCTTCTTGGTGTTTTTGCTCTCTTTAAAGGGTTATGAATTATAATGATGAGCTTCTTGCTTGGTTCCGGACTCATCTCAATGCCCGTCTCTTAGGATTCTCCTCACTTTCAAAAAAATATCAAAAACAGAATCGCATGAACTGGAGGAATACTTCATTGATTTGCCTCTTGAGCTACGCCAGTTGAAGGTAAAATTTGTATGCTTTACGCTCTTCTGCCCAGCTACCTCACGATTGACTTGCTTTGCTAGCATATCCTATGTCAGTTGAAGATCATATATAGGCTTTTCAAAAGATATCCGGAGTTTATCTTTGTTACCATCAATCATGCATCGACTGGAAAACTTGCTTGTGGCCATTGAACTGAAGCTAGCATGCCTTTTCTTTTGCATTCTCAGAAGGAGCTGAAGTTACATACCATCGAGTAAGGTCTTCCCACATGAGGTATTAACTTGAGCATTGCCCTCTCTCTTACTTATCAAAAAATAAATAAATAAATGTTGTCTTCTTTTTCTCCCTCTCTCTCTCTCTGGTCTGACCAAGACCCCACTTCTTTGATATTTAAGAATTTATTTGGCTGATATTGTTTCCACTAACTAATGCATGTTTTCTGCGGTGTGGAAAACTCCCTTAGCAAAATTAACACCTTATGGATTAATTACTTAGGTGTTCTTCTAGTAGGTTTCATTAACTAAGCACTTGGTATACTCTCTTATCTCAGGTAATTTACATCCGTGATTATTCATTTGATCCCTGCCAATTCTTAGCTCTGGGCCGCCCTTGCCCAATAATCTGCAACAAGGAGACAGAAGCAGCTGTTCATTTCCAGGATTCAAGTGGTCTAGCAGATCATTCAAGTTCCAGTCCAACTAGATGCAGTAGAGGTCACCACTTGCTTCATAAGAAAACAATCGCTGATGTGGTTGAAGCTCTTGTTGGAGCGTTCATAGTTGATAGTGGCTTCAGAGCTGCAATTGCATTTCTTCGATGGATTGGCATACAGGTAGATTTTGAAGCCTCACAAGTTTCTAAGGCCTGCATAGCAAACACTGGCTACATCTAACTTGCTACTTCTTTGGGCATTCCTTCCCTTGAAAATAATATTATCTCTGCTTAATATCTCTTGTGATAATTTGAAATGTCTTTTTTCACCAGAGATTGGAGTTTCTTGGAGATGCTATCTTGGATTACTTAATTACATCATATCTTTATTCAAAGTTGAATAATGAGGCGTTTGCCAATCTTGCAGTAGAACGATCCTTCCACAAATTTCTTATATGTGATTCCAGTAGCCTTACTGAGGCAAATCCAAGCTGTGATCCTTACCTACAGCCCACAGCTACAAATTTGGGCTGCTAACTGTTGGAAACCGTCTCTATTTGAATGTTGCAGAGTGGAAAGACCAGGGCACTTAAAGTTGTAAGTCACGTATATATGTATACAGAACACGCACACATATTCATAATCGTTTATGGGCAAGACAACTGAAGCCCAGCCCGAAGGCCCTTGAAACGGCGCCGTTTAGCAGGTCGGTCCTATCCTTTCTTTTCTTCCCCCACCCCCGACGGTTACCCCCCATTTCTCTCTCTCCTCTTTTTCGCCGAAAATACCTCTCCTAATCCTATTATCTCTACTCGGCAGTTCGTTCTTTCCCTTGTGGTTGGTTTCTTTTTCACCTCAAATCTTTAGTTCTCTCAACAGACTCGTCTCCTCTTCCTTCGAGTTCTGCTAGGACGTAGTTCTTGTTCTGCTGGAATTGGCATGGATGAATGAATGATCACAAAATAATAGTATTGGCAATTCCAGACTATTATATAATCATATTTTCATTCATATACACGAAGCTTAATTAAGTTAAAATACAAAATAAAACCAACTACTTTACATAACTGCTCCTTCATACACTTGAAACTACAAATTTGAAGTCAATCATACTCCTCCTCATCACGACTATTCAATACTACGGCTTTCATAAAAATTTTGATTTCCAAGGTTGACGCAGGCTTCCTTTGTTGTGCGCACAAGTTGGATTCAATGTTGTGATCATCTTTGTAGTCATCATAATCAACACGACGCCTCTTAGAAAGCTGACTTCCACCCATTGGATTTGCTGAATTTCCAATATCTTCAATGGGTGCATTCAAATGGACATCAATATTTTCATGATGGGGCACATGACCTGCATGATCTTTAGCATTCTGTTCATACTGTTTGTATAACAGATGAACTCCACAACGTTTGAAGATCATTGAATTTGGATCTCTGCTTTCAAATATAATCCCCAGATCATCTGCCTGATCTACACTCACAGCTCGTAGGTGCGTAATATCTTCTGTAGTTAAGTACCTTAACCATACATGATCTGAATCAATTTCATCAAATGCTGCACGTGTATCCCAATAACGACTGGCGAAGGTATCTCCTCTCATGATGTAAACTTCCAATTCAATAGTTGCAACGGGTTCAATAACAGCACAAAAAGCAATTCCTATGATGTCATCCAAATTATACCGTGGGGCCACTTTAATATCAAATTCACACCGATGACTATTTGAAGTGATCTCCCAACAATGGCTGAACCAATCTGGAATCTTCTTTCCCGGAAATATCATCTCAGCCTATTGAATGAATACGTTATAAAATATATTTCAACTATATTCATATGTATAAACCAATTAGGCACACAAAAAGAGTATAAAAGGAAAAGAGAAATATATATTTAGGGATTTACTTGATTCCATGCAGGATTTGACATCCAATTTCCCATATTCACTTTATAGCATCTGGCCAAGCCAGTCCATTCTAGCCGTGGGAAATTGAATTCTTTTGATATTTCTGGTAAACTTTCCAAGGATATGCATCCACTAGCACTTACCACTTCTAGATTCGGTGGAAACTCTTTAATTTCTTGAAGTTGCTTACAATCATTCAAATCAAGATTTTGCAATCTAACATAAGTTTTATGCTTGAAGGAATGCTTACGATACCACTGCCTGATAGATATAAAATTTTCAGATTAGGAAACAATTGAAATAGCCCAAAGAAATTTGATTTTGATAGGCCAGAGTTCATAAGAAATAAATAAAATGTAGAAGTGGTTGAATTTGTTGGAGGCGGCAACGGGAATAATTCTGAAGCTTCATTTTCCCAGCTTGTAGACACTACATAGGGCGTGGGTTGTCCATTATGCACCTCCTCTTCCTCCATCCCAAAACTTATAATATTTGGACAATCCTTGAGAAAAATCCCCTTTAGAGATCTCAACTGATGAATGCTACTTGGTAGATGCTTAAGGTTTACGCAGCTATCTAGCTCTAAAATTTCAAGCCCAGTGAGGTACCCAATGGATGAAGGCAATTCTTCTATTGCGATGCCCCTTAAGTTTACTTCGTCTAAATGTTTCATTTCACATTCTATTTCAGGAAAGTTTTGAAGGCTTGAGCAATCACTGAGATCAAGGAATTCCAGATATCTGAATTGAAGTCTCCTTGGAAAGCTCTTTAGATTGAAACATCCACTAAGACTCAATGTAACAAGCTTATCAAGGAATCCAACAGAATCATGAACTTCAACGAGATTTTGACAACCATTAAGATATATTTTCATCAGATTTGGGCAACTTGAAATATCCAAGAGTTTCGTTATGAATTCACAACCACAGAAATCCATAACCGTCAGACTCTGTTAAAAAGAAAAGAACATCAAAATAAGTTTAAAGAAAGAAATATTGAAAATAATAATAATTGTACCTTAAATTCCAAGCGTATCTCCTGGATATGACTAAAGGGCATTCGTAGTATAACAAGTCTATCTCCTTGAAATTGTGGTAGAGATTGTAAAGGACATTTAGGCCAATCAAGCACTCTTATTCCATTAGGTAGAGATTTAAGTTCTCTAGAAAACCGTGCATTGCGGCATCGAAATAATCGGAGTCTTTTCATCTTCTTGAATGCCTTTGAACTCAAGTGTATCATGTCATCGTCTTCAGGAAAATCTACCACTATTGCTTGAACGTTCTCTGTTCCCTATATAGTAAGGCAATGTTTAAGTGTGGCAACAAAATCAAAAAATAAATTTTTTATTTTTTTATTTTTGTTAAACAAAATTATTTATTTATGCATATACATATATATATATATATATATACACAAACACATAAATAAAAGTATATTTCGCATGTGCCAAGTTAGACACAATGTTTAATTAAAAGCGATTTTGATCTGACTTACTGTATCTTCCTCCAGTACATCACGAACGTCTTCAGGAAAGAATAATCTACTACGTGTTCCTGGATTTTTAGGCGATTCTTGTCGAACAACTTCTCTACCCATATCTCGTAACAGGTCATGCATTTGCAAACTTCCATTGGACTCCGAAATAAGACACTTCTCCCTAAGTCTTGGGATCGAAAACTTTGGGCAAAAACCAAAACTATCTAGCATCTCTATAATGGCATGATCAAGCGGTTGTCCAATGAAAAAGCATGCAATGTCAAGAAAAACATTCTTTTCATTTTCACTTAATCTATCATAACTTGTTTGAAGTATTTTTTGAATATCTTGGTGAGGGATTTTCCTGTACTGATCCAATGCACTTTTCCACTCACTATTTTCTCTTCTGCCATATAAATCCGAACCAAGCACCGTTAAAACTAGTGGAAGGCTCCCAGCATAATTTATGATCTGTTTTACAAATTCTCCATAACCGTCATCTGGTTTATTTCTTTTGAAAGCATGCCAACAAAATAGTTCAAAAGCATCGCCATGATTCAATGCCCTCATTTGGTATGTTGAATCAACTCCATGAGTGGTCAATAGGTGTTGATCGCTTGTTGTGATGATGATTCTACTTCCTTTACCAAACCAATCATGAGCTCCTGCTAATTTTTCTAATTGGGTCAAGTGGTCTACACCATCAAGAATTAGAAGAACTCTTTTAGAACTAAGCCTACGCTTTATCATAGTCATTCCCTTATCAATACTATCAACCTTCAAACTTCTATAGTCTCCTAAAATCTTAGAAAGAAGTGTCTTTTGCAGTTGGACCAAACAATTCACTTGATTCCAAGTGTCGCTATCAAATGGAAGAAAACAACTAACTTCAAATCGAAAATGAATCGAATTATAAACTGATTTGGCTAGAGTTGTCTTACCAATTCCCCCAACTCCAAAAATTCCTATCATTCGTATGTCGTTCGTTCCAATACTTAAAAGCAAATTGACATCTTCTACACGAGGTTTTAATCCTACTGGATGCTTGGCAACATGTAAATATAAATGATCATTTGCCATTCTTGAAACGTCTTGAACGATTTTTTCAATGAATTTTGATTCATTCCTGTGTTTGTGTGGACACATATATAAAAGAAAAAAAAAAGAAACAATTAATGACTTAATGTACTCCTCATATGCAATACAAGCAACATAATATAAAGAAAAAGGATTAATTAATGAATACAGCTCTTCGCATGGAAAACAATTAGGAACATAGTCTAAATAAATTTTTTCCCACAACCTGAAAATAAACTAAAATAAGAAAGACAAGGAACATAAGCAGAGTGTACGAGTTGATCGATCTCTGCATGTACTTTAGTTGGCGATCATAAAAAGGCCAAACAAAAACTTAGATTTTTATATAGTTTCATTCAGGTTGTGATTAATTCAATTTATTCAGCTTTAATTTCCAATAAACTTGTAAAGAAATTAATGTTTTAGTTCCATATTAAAACCCATATATATACAAGATGCAGAGTCGCAGACTAGTGATTTTTACTTATGATAGAATGGGGGGAAATCATGAATGAACATCACAAATTAATTAAGAAGTTAGAAATACCCATTTCTGATCAGATGGTATCCGGACAAATTGGCAACTTCTTGAAGGACTGCCTTCCACAGCTGCAACTTCATGTGATCTACATTCAATTTCTCTGCATGTTTAGCCAATGCTTCACCAAAACTCTCTTTTTGATTGAGTACATCAGATGGATCTACATGGTAAAACACAGGTAGAACCCTTTGTTGCTTTGATTTTTTACTTTGATCAAGCATCTTCACTAACTCATCCAAACACCATGTTGACGATGCATAATTTTTTGAAAGTACAATGATGAAAATTCTTGAACCTTCTATAGCTTGGAAAAGTGCAGGCGAAATTTCATCACCTCGTCTAAGCTCATCCTCATCTAAGTAGGTGAGGATTCCCTTTCGATTCAAAGCAAAGTAGAGATGGGCAGTAAAAGTATTACGGGTATCTTCTCCTCTAAAGCTCAAGAACACATCGTAGCGCCATGGAGAGGTGTCTGAAGAAGAGGATGAATTAGAAGAGAATGTAGATAAGGCCATGGAAGAAATTAGTCAGTGTACGTGTGTATGTAATGCCTGATGATCACTCTACTTACTGGGTGTAGAGAGTTGGAAATCATCGACTCTCCTTTAAAAGGACAACTCCAGGCCATGCCGCTTTCTCACACCATACCTATCAGTCAATGGTCTCTTGATGGCAACTTAAGAGAAAGATGCCGCGTTAAGTCATGCATTGAGTCAATGCCGCGTTAAATTATTGAAAGAAAGATGTTCAGTAACTTCTTGGCAATTTCCTTTGCAACTTCTTCAAACTTTAGATGCCATTTTCATACAATGTTCTCATGAGTTCTGGAAAAAAACAAAAACAAAACAAAACAAATTAACAGTGGTCCAATGACAACTGCATTAATACTTCTTGGCATTTTTTGAGGATGTTGATAACTACCGCTTTGTCTAAATAAGTGGATGGGATAATTTTCCTGGAGGCGTTATCATTTTATCTAACACGCGTCATGAGCTCTTGGGCTATAAGTATTCCAATCTAGGACTTATTTCTTCGGGTCCTATAAATAATATCTCTTTCAGTTGGGTAGGATCTTACTTAAGCGTTTCTTGTCGTATTGACTCATCATGTTATTATAATTTTTTTAAATTTTTATACAAAATATAATAAATAATTTAATATTTTTAATTTCTATACCATATTTATTTTTAACTTTTATTTTAATTCATCTCATCTCAATTCACTATCTAATCGACATGTAAGCAAAAACATTAAGTCAATGCCTTTAAATTATTGAAAGAAAGATGTTAAGTGGCAATTTCCTTGCAGCTTCTAATTCAGACTTTTTCACACAAAACAAAACAAATTAATAGTGGTACGTACAATGACAACTGCAATACTCCTACATATATGTGTGTATATATATATATATATATATATGGATTAATCAAATAATTTGATCCTCTAAAACTAACACAATAAAGTTGCAAGATACTGTAAAAAGTTTTGTTGAAATGATTAGCACAAACCTTGACCCCTCAATCAGTTGTTGTATGTATTAGTGGAATCTCAATGCAGGATGCAGCTTACTGAAATGGCGATTGTAAATGGTGGTTAATGTTGAAATCCATCGACTTAATCCAATTACCCTGTATTCTTCCAGTTTTTGGAAACTGGCTTCGAGTTTTGTTTGGTAGTTGTTCTTCTAGTAAAAAAGGAAAGCCCTCTATAAGAATACTTAGGCTAAATGATTCGATTTTCATTCATATGAAGCTTCTCCATACACATTTGAAGTAAAAAGCTTCTCCATAATTTCATGAAAGTAGCTAATATATCACATGAATTTATCTTTACCTATCTCATTCACATCCAATCTCCACATTGAATTTATCTTGTCACTGTAACAGTTGTAACTTCACGCACGGTATCTTTAATTCGTATGAAGCAATTAATGAAATTAAATAGTGAAAAGAAATGGAAAACTAATGCGATTAGAACTACAGACAGTCGGATGGAATTAAATAGTGTTTGACATGGTACTTATCTCCAGTGTATAAATAAATGTTGCCCTCTCTCTTAGCAAAATTAACACTTATGGATTAATTACTGAGGTGTTCTTCTAGTAGGTTTCATTAACTAAGCACTTGGTATATATACTCTCTTATCTCAGCTTTACATCCGTGATTATTCATTTGATCCCTGCCAATTCTTTGCTCTGGGCCGCCCTCGCCCAATAATCTGCAACAAGGAGACAGAAGCAGCTGTTCATTTCCAGCATTCAAGTGGTGTAGCAGATCATGCAAGTTCCAGTCCAACTAGATGCAGTAGAGGTCACCACTGGCTTCATAAGAAAACAATCGCTGATGCGGTTGAAGCTCTTGTTGGAGCGTTCATAGTTGATAGTGGCTTCAGAGCTGCAATTGCATTTCTTCGATGGATTGGCATACAGGTAGATTTTGAAGCTTCACAAGTTTCTAAGGCCTGCATAACAAGCACTAGCTACATCCCGCTTGCTACTTCTTTGGACATTCCTTCCCTTGAAAATTTGTTAGGGTATCAGTTTCTCCATAGAGGTTGCTTATACAGGCATTTGTACATCCCTCGCACAACAAGAATGGAGGAGGCTGCTATCAGGTATGCACTTCCTTTCTACTTTTGGTAGTAGACAATAATATTCTCTCTGCTTAATATCTCTTATGACAGTTACACAACTATGCAACATTTTCTCTTGTGATAATTTGAAATGTCTTTTTTCACCAGAGATTGGAGTTTCTTGGAGATGCTGTCTTGGATTAATACTTAATTACATCTCATATCTTTATCCAAAGTTGAAGCCTGGTCAATTGACAGATTTGAGATCTGTGTTTTTGAATAATATAACAGATGAGATGAAAATAGTCAGATTTATATACAAAATTGATCTGATTCATGTTTCTTCCTGGCCTGCTTCGATAGATTCCAATTCATCATTTGCACATTTCAATGACAAAAAATCCATTTACAAATGTGTTAGCTAAAGCATTCAACACACAATTAACAACTGTTTACATAAAAAAGAACAAGCCACCATCAATTATGGTGTAAGCCGGAATGGGCAGAACTTCGGCTTCCCTCTGCGTCTATACTTTAGTAGATGTGCACCTTTTTTAAGTGCTACAATGGCCTGTATTTTAAAAAATAAAATAAAAGTCACACTACAGGAGCTATGGGTGCTTTTATTAAGAAACATAATAGACAGCAATGTTTCCTCGGCACAACACCTTAAACACACATACTATCAAAAGGATTATTAATAAATGAACATATCACAAATGAAGGACACAAAAAGTTAGAAAAACAAACAGAGGCTACCATTGAATTATGATCAAATATGACAGCAAGCAAAAAGGGTCTTACTCTTGGATTAGCTAGTTTTGGTCCAAAAGTACTTCAAGTATAACAGCTTGGTCATAAAAAGACAATACCATATTGAAACAAACATTGCTGCATTACAATGTTTAATTGAAACAACCATCTCAGTTTCACCACAATCACCCAATGCAGTTCTAATGGTCTGCATAAAAAGAGAAAAAAGAAGAAGAAAAAAAAACCTCTATTTGTTTGTGCATAAACCTTTATGTGAAGGTCTATGCACAAACCTTTATGGAAATAGCACGTTTTATGCATAGGTTACCCAAGCTCAAGAAGAAAAGCTCATAAATACACCCATAAGAAACAATATACCCCATGAAATGAAAGGGGAACAGTGCACTAAAAGACCTCATTAAATGAAAATGTTGGTCTACGCCTCATTGTTTATGAATTATCTGTTTGGTTTCATGATTCGAATTCTTTGGCAAAACCTTTTCCTCTATAGAACAAATTGTTTGATTTTCCATTATTTGCAGATTGACATCATAGTCTAAGAGTTTATTAAATCTGATAATGAGTTTCAAAATAAAAGAAACAGGAAATGAATCAACATCATTACTTAAAAAGAATAAGAGAGTATAGACCATCATTCAGACAACCAACATCATTCACTTTACTGAGAACATTGTTCTACACAATAGAGAACAGTATTTTTACACAGAGACCCATGAATAGCAGAGAACAAACTGAGAATAGCAGATCATAAACAAATAATAGGAGAGTATAGACCATCAAGCACAAACAAGCAAACAATATATAACCTATTCAACCATCCAAACACCCATAAACCCACGAATAGCAAACTCACAAACTAATCTCATTCAAGGGAGCAAGATTCTATTTTCCAACCGTCCAAACACCCATAAACCCACGAATAGCAAACCTACGAAAATGTAGCCTCTTCAGCCACCAGAACACCCATGAATAACCAACAGACAAACCAACGTCCTAAATCATGCAAAGAAGAAAAACTCTGATTTTGTTCTATAAAAACCTATGCGCTAAACTCTGATTTAGCCGCAGCGTGCGCAGAAAAACATTGATGTCCAAGGTGGTTGAAGCAGGCTTCCTTTGTTGTGAGTACAAGTCGGATTCAATGACGTTGCAATCATCATCATAATCAACACAAAGCCTCATAGAAAGTTCATCATGCTGTTTGTATAACAGATGAACTCCGCAACGTTTGAAGATCATTGAATTTGGATCACTGCTTTCAAATATAATCCTCAGATTGTCTACTAAATTTGGAGTGCTTTCAAATATAATCCTCTTCTGTATGCTACCTCACCTGTATCAAAGCAACGGCAAGATCACGATTGTATGAAATCTGTACTGCTAACTGTTGGAAAGCCCCTCTATCTAATCCTATTATCTCTACTCGGCAGTTCTTTCTTCCCCTTGTGGTTGGTTTCTTTTTCTCCTCAAATCTTTAGTTCTCTCAACAGACTCATCTCCTCTTCCTTCGAGTTCTGTTAGGACGTAGTTCTTGTTCTGCTGGAATTGGCATGGATGAATGAATGATCACAAAATAATAGTATTGGCAATTCCAGGCTATATAATCATATTTTCATTCATATATACGAAGCTTAATTAAGTTAAAATACAAAATAAAACCAACTACTTTACATAACTGCTCCTCCATACACTTGAAACAAATTTGAAGTCAATCATACTCCTCATCACTACTATACTCCTCCTCATCACTACCATCCAATTCTCCAGTTTCCATAGAAAGAAATAGGCCCAAGTTGCGATCATCTTTGTCATCGTCATAATCAACACGACGCCTCTTAGAATGTTGACTTCCATGATCCAATGTATTTGCTAAATTTCCAATATCTTCAATGGGTGCATCCAAATGGGCATCAACATTTTCATCATCTTTTGCATTCTGTTCATCATGCTGTTTGTATAACAGATGAACCCCACAACGTTTGAAGATCACTGAATTTGGATCCTTGCTTTCAAATATAATCCTCAAATTGTCTACTAAATTTGGAGTGCCATATATAATCCCCAGATCACCATCTACCCTCACAGGTACAGCTCGTAGGCGCATAATCTCTTCTGTAGTTAAGCACCATAACCATACATGATCTGAATCAATTTCATCAAATCCTGAATGTGTACCCAAATAACGACAGGTGTTGGTACTAATGTAAACGCACAACTTAATAGTTGCAACGGGTTCAATAACAGCACATGAAAAAGCAATTCCTATGATGTCATCCAAATTATACCGTGGGGCCACTTTATTATCAAATTCACACCGATGACTATTTGAAGTGATCTCCTTGCAATGGCTGAACCAATCTGGAATCTTCTTTCCCGGAAATATCATGCCAGTCTGATGAATGAATACATCATAAAATATATTTAAACTATATTCATATATATATAAACCAATTATGCACACAAAACGAGTATAAAAGGAAAAGAGAAATATATATATATATATATATATTTATATAGGGACTTACTCGAATCCATGCAGGATTTGACATCCAATTTCCCAAATTCACTTTATAGCATCTTGCCAATTTAATCCATTTTAGCCGTGGGAAATTGAATTCTTTTGATATTTCTGGTAAACTTTCCAGTGATATGCATCCACTAGCTAGCATGTAATTCTAATAGATTCGGTGGAAACTCTTTAATTTCTTGAAGTTGCTTGCAATCAATCAAGTAAAGATAGCACAATCTAACATATGTTTTGATGCTTGAAGGAATGCTTACGATATCACTGCCTGATAGATCTAATCCTTTCAGATTGGGAAAGAAATGAAATGACCCCAAGAAATTCGATTTTGATAGGCCAGAGTTTGTAAGAATTAAATGAAAATTAGAAGCGGTTGAATTTGTGGGTTGTCCATTATGCACCTCCTCCTCCATCCCAAAACTTATAATATTTGGACAATCGTTGAGCTCAATCCACCAAAGAGATCTCAACTGATGAATGCTACTTGATAGGGGCTTAAGGTTTACGCAGCCACTTAGGTATAAACTTTCAAGCCCAGTGAGGTACCCAATGGATGAAGGTAATTCTTCTATTGCGGTGCCCGATAACACGACACTGCTCAAATGTTTCATTTCACATTCGATTTCAGGAAAGTTTTGAAGGCTTGAGCAACGACTAAGATTAAGGATTTCCAGAGATTTCAATTGGAGTACCCTTGGAAGGCTCTTTAGGTTGTCACATCTATCAAGATACAATTCATCCAGCTTATCAAGGAATCCAACAGAATCATGAACTTCAACTAGATTTTTACAAGAACCAAGATCTATTTTCTTCAAATTTGGGCAGCTTGAAATATGCGAGAGTTTCGTTATGAATTCACAACGTTTGAAATTCATAACTGTGAGATTCTGTTAAAAAGAAAATAACATCAAACTAAGTTTAAAGAAAGAAATATTGAAAATAATAATACAAGTTTTACCTTAGGCTTCGTTTGGATCATCAACACCTCTCAACTCATCTCAACTCATCATTACAACTTTTTCAAATTCCAACACAAAATATAATAAACAATTCAACTTTTTCAAATCCCAAAATAATAATAATATTAAAAAATAATATTCTAACAATATTTTATCATCTCAACTCAACTCAACTCAACTCACTTCAACATCCAATAATAGAGAGTTTGTCCTGGATGCGACTAACAATAATTCCAAGCGTATCTCCTGGATGCGACTACGGGGCATGTGTAGAATAGAGAGTTTGTCCCCACGAAATTTAGATGGCATAGATTGTAAAGGACATTTAGGCCAATCAACCACTCTTATTGAATTAGGTAGACAATTAAGCTCTCCAGAAAAGTGTGCATTGAGGCATCTAAATAGTCTGAGTCTTTTCATATTCTTGAAGGCATCGGGACTCAAGTGGATAATATCATCACCTTCAGGAAAATATATATCAATTGCTTCAACTCTTTCTGTTCCCTATATAAGAAGACAATGCATGTTTAAGTGTGCCAACAAGATCAAAAAATAAATTATTCATTTATTCATATATTTAAAAGTCGCAAGTGCCAAATTAGAAAAAATGTTTAATTGAAAGAGATTTTGATGACTTACTATATCTTCCTCCAGTACTTCGCCAACATCTTTATGGAAGAATAATCTGCTACGTTCTCCTAGATTTGGCAATTCTTTTCGATCAACTTCTCTATCCATATCTCGTAACAAGTCATGCATTTGCAATCTTCCGTCCAAATCCTCTAAAATAAGGCACTTCTCCTTAAGTCTTGGGATGCAAGAGTTTGGGTAAAAATCAAAACTATCTAGTATCTTAATGACACCATGAAGCCGTTGTCCATTGAAAAAACATGCAATGTCAAGAAAAACATTATTTTCATTTTCACTTAATCTATCATAACTTGTTTGAAGTATTTTTTGAATATCTTGGTGTGGGATTTTCCTGTACTGATCCAATGCACTTTCCCACTCACTTTTTTCTCTTCTGCCATATAAATCCGAACCAAGCACTGTTAAAACTAGTGGAAGGCTCCCAGCATAATCTATGATCTGTTCTACAAATTCTCCATAACCGTCATCCGGTTTATTTCTTTTGAAAGCATGCCAACAAAATAGTTCAAAAGCATTGTGGTCATTCAATCCCGTCATCTTGTATGTTGAATCAACTCCATGAGTAGTCAACAGGCGTTGATCTCTTGTTGTGATTATGATTCTACTTCCTTCACCAAATCTATCATGACATCCTGCTAAGGTTTCTAATTGGTTCAAGTGATCTACACCATCAAGAATTAGAAGAACTCTTTTAGAATGAAGCCTGTGCTTTATCGTAGTGATTCCCGTAGCAATACTATCAACCATCAAACTTTTACAATCTCCAAAGATCTTATAAAGAAGGGTCCCTTGCAGTTGGACCAAACCATGCACTTGATTCGCAGTGTCACTAACATTTTCAAGAAAACAACTAGCTTCAAATTCAAAAGCAATTGAGTTGTAAATTGATTTGGCTAGAGTTGTCTTACCAATTCCCCCGACTCCTAAGATCCCTACCATTCGAACGTCATTTGTCCCAACGCTTACATGCAAATTCTTGATATCTCGTACCTGGTAGTCTAATCCAACTGGATACTTTGCAACATGTATATATGAATGATTTACTATTCTTGAGACCTCTTGAACGATTCCATCAATGAATTTATATTCGTTCCTATTGATATACAAGATAAAGAAAAATGATTAATTAATGAATACAACTCTTCGCATGAAAAACAATTAGGAGCATAATCTAAATAAATTTTTCCCCACAACCAGAAAATAAAATAAAATAAGAAAGACAAGGAACATAAGCAGAGCGTATGAGTTCATCGATCTCTGCATGTACTTTGGTTGGCGATCATAAAAAGGCCAAACAAAAACTTAGATTTTTATATAGTTTCATTCAGGTTGTGATTAGTTCAATTTATTCAGCTTTAATTTCCAATAAACTTGTAAAGAAATTAATGTTTTAGATCCATATTAAAACTCATATATATACAAGATGCAAACTAGCTAGTGATTTATACATATGATAGAATGGGGGGAAATCATGAATGAACAACACAAATTAATTAAGCAGTTAGAAATACCCATTTTTTATCAGATGGTCTCCGGACAAATTAGCAACTTATCGTAGGGCTGCCTTCCACATCTGCAACTTCATGTCTCCATTCAATTTCTCTGCATGTTTAGCCAATGCTTCTCCAAAACTTCCTCTTTGATGTCGAATATCTGATGGATCTACGTAGTAAAACACAGGTAAAAGTATTTGTTGCATAGATTTTTTACACTCAAGAACCTTCACTAACTCATCCAAACACCATGTTGACGATGCATAATTTTTTGAGAGTACAATGATGGAAATCCTTGAATCTTCTATGGCTGGGAGGAGTTTAGTTGAAATCTCATCACCCCTTTTAACTTCATCATCATCTATGAAGGTATGGATTCCCTTTTGAAACAAAGCACGGTAGAGATGGGCAGTAAAAGTATTACGGGTACCTTCTCCTCTAAAGCTCAAGAACACATCATAGCGCCATGGAGAGGTGTTTGAAGAAGAGGATGAACTAGAAGAGATTGTAGATAAGGCCATGGAAGAAATTAGTCAGTGTACGTACGTGTGTATGTAATGCCTGATGATCACTCTATTTACTGGATGTAGATCTACTTAATGGATGTAGAGATCTCTCCTTAATAAAGAGAAGTCCATGCCGCTTTCTCAAACCATGCCTATCAAATTGATCCTAACTTCTTGGCAACTTCCTTAATGATGAGTCAATGCCGCTTTGTATTATTGTATTAAAAAAAGGATATGATACAATGACAACTTCTTGACAACTTCCTTACAGCTTTTTTCAAACTTTAAGAGATGCGACTTTCACAAAACTTGTCTTAAATTCTGAAAAAAAAAAAAAAAAAAAAAGAGAGAGAGAGCAGGGCATGATACAATGACAACTGCATTTAATACTCCTGCGTAGTAAAATAATTTTATTTTTAGTGATCCACATGACTCATTGCTTTGTGGAGATCAAAGCAAGCATCCTACATCATCAAGTTCTCTGGATAAACAAAGAAGAAAAAGAGAGTAAATTTTAAAAGAAAATGTTTAAGAATTTAATGGTAGCTAGCCTCTCTT
Source organism: Juglans cinerea (assembly GCA_961763995.1). Taxonomy (NCBI): domain Eukaryota; kingdom Viridiplantae; phylum Streptophyta; class Magnoliopsida; order Fagales; family Juglandaceae; genus Juglans; species Juglans cinerea. Next base: position 33,770,668 of record CAUIVZ010000007.1, on the reverse strand, counting down.
AACTTCAACCACCCTAGGCATTTTGTGAGCTCGTCGATCACCCACTCCAACATGTTAATATATTTTTTTTAATTTATACTTCAAAGATTAAAACAAATCTTGGTTTTTTTTTTTTTTTTTTTTTTTTTAAGGTGCCCAAGATTAACCCAAAGAGAGCAGCCTGAGGATTCACGAGAGGAAGAATATTTGCGTGGTGATGGCAATTATGCCATGGCCTAGTCCAAAAACTGAATGACCAAAATATTGTATTGCAAGACCTTGTTCAACAACAGCTTTAGCAGCAACGAGCATGCATATAACACTACAAGAGATTGCATTTTTTGGAGACAAGATTTTCGTCTTAATTTCATCTCCAGATGTCCGAACTAAAAATTACTAATTTTAGGGACGAAATGTAGCCAACCTGTTAGAATTAATTTTTTTTCTGGGATGAAACTGTTTGTCCTAAAAATCTGTTCGAACTTAATATTATCGATTCAAACAATCGGTTAACTGCTCGAATGAGTTGTTAGTTTAATTCAAACAACACAAATTTATTTGATCATGTTCGAATGAAGCAAGAGTTCGAATGCTTTCTTGATGTTCGAACAAAATGATTTGGATTTGAACATATATAATCCAATTGAACGCACTTGAAAAAACTTTCGAATCAAAAATTCTATATTTTGTCCAAGGAACCTTGTTCGGAGGTTTATTCTCCATTCGAATGATGAAAAATTGGTTCAAACATAACATTATGCATTCGAATGATCAAACATGTAGAGCATTCAAATGCACTAGTAATCCATTCGAATAGCATTGAAAATTTTATTTTTATTCGAATGGTTTTGTATAGCTCGTTCAAATGATGGCAGAAAAAGCTTCGACGAAATAAAGTCTTCACTTCTAATCAATTTCAGTGATAGACAAAAATCGTCGGAAAGGACTACTATTACTAACAATTATATTTCGTCGCAAATGTCCAAAAAAACGACAGAAATGGTGTGATCCGTTTACCACTACATCATTCAGAAAGATCCATTGCAGGGATATATGTTGTTGCAAAAGCTTAAGAATTCGCCAGGAATGACTCTTCCTTTTTTCCAGCGATGTTGAACTATCGTTGCGAAAGCTTTTTTCTGTTGGGTAATTATCGCCGCAAATATACCATAAATCGCTGCCAATACGGGTGATCTTTTTTAGTGATTTATCTTTTCATCACAATGGAAGTTATTTCCAATGCCTACAAATCGCCATAAAAGCTATCATCGTTGCCACAAAAAGGTATTCGCGATGATTTAGTTGGTCGTCGATTTTGATATCTGCCACGATAATAATTAATAATTACTGTTCAAACTGAATATTTTTCGTTCGAACGATAATCACAATTCACTGATAGTAAATGACAAATTTAAAATAAGAAAACTACATTTAAAAGTTATAATTAAAATATTACAATAGTTCAAATGAAGCAATAAGTCAAAATAAGTCAATAGACATAATGTGATAAAATTAGTTCTAAATTGGTGGTGGCCTAAAGTTTTGGGACATCATTGACAACATCTGTTTGAACATTTTTTGGGATGAGAAATGATATTTACAGTCATAAAGTACGCAAGTGTTGTGCACTCCTTTTAAAAAAATGAGTAAATATGAGACCCACATGAAAAAATTAATTTTTTAATAGTAGATCTCACTTTTTTTCTAAAGGAGTGGGCGGTGTTTGCACAACCCATGTCTATATCTAACATTACTCTTTTGGGATTGAATTTTCATTTGCCTCTGCATGTCTTGTTATAATCACGCCTCTATATCTGCCGCCAAAGCAATTGATTCTCTAACTATTGTTGCTTGTATTTCAAATGTTCGATCTCAAGTCTTACTTCCTCTAAATCTCAAGAGTTGTTACTCAATCTGCTTTGAGAGGAGGATTAGATTGAGCCTTCTTTTGCATGTTAACTTTGATTGTCTAACACAATATGTTGGTTCAGCAGATGATAAGGTTCGTAGGTTGATGATAGCAGCAAGGTCATCAAACAAATAGATTGCCGAACCTTCTTTCCCATGTTAAATTTGGTTGTTTCACACAATATCAAAATTTCGACATCAAACGATCTCGACTAATATTACGGATAGCACAAGGAGAGCCGATTGATTTGCCTCTATTACGGATGTCGGAGCTGCTACAAAGGCTGCAGGGACTAGTACCGGGGAGATGCGATCTGTGTTGGAGGAGCATCCCACACTTTTGACCCAAGACATGAAGAGAATCGTGGAGAGGACCACTGTGCCCATCATTACTCGACTGAAAGGGCTTGAGGCACGCATGACTATGATGCAAGAGGACCTGGAGAATTGAGATGATGATAGAATGATGAGAGAAAAGATGATGAATAGATTTTGTAAAACCCAAGCCCAGACCAGTTCTCACCAAAGGAGCATTACGGCATTGTTTTCAGGTAAGGCTTTAAGCCTTTGTTTTCCTTTCTTTTTTTCTTTTCCTCCAACGGTTTCTTCCTCTCTCCCTCTCTGATTTTCAGTTTTTGCTTGTTCCGAATCTCACTCCCAGTTTTTCATCAACTTCTCAACCGCATCTTTTTTTTCTTCACTTTTAGAAATTTCACTCTCATCAGACTCTCTCCCTCTCCCTCACATCAGTTTCTCACCCTCGCCCCTAAAGCCCACGGTCCCAAATCATAAGGCAACGCCACTACCGCGAACCACCAAGCACTGAAGCCCAGCCTCCTTCCAAGCAACCTCCTCTCAACACCTCACCAGACCACCGTTGGAAGCCACCAGTCGTGCCTGGCTGCATCAAGATGGGACACCCCCACGGCCCAGCGCCACCATGTCCTCAAACTAAAACCACCTCACGAGCTTGCACCACCCAGCCACTGCCTTGTACACACCACCACCTTACAAGCCTCCCACGTTCCCTTGGTTCCAGCCACTACTTCATGACGGGAGCTCCACATTGCCACAACCCTTCACTGTGAAACCCAAGCCACCATCTCACTCTAAAAGGCCTCTGTTTTCACTTGCCAAAACAGAGCATGCTTTCCTTCGAACTTTGCCTCCATGCAAGCCCCCCAGTCACTTGCAGTCCGTGCGCCGTAGCCCAGCCGTGAACTCGCAAATGGAGCCACTGCAGATCACGAAGCAAAATTCCATGGTCGGACTGCAGCCCCCATTGCATGGTCTGTAACTCCCTCTTCCTCTTTCTCTCGGGTTCCATCTCTCTCTCTCTCTCTGTAACAATTTGATCCTAAGATTAGGCCATAAGATAAGTTTTATGTATTTTTTTCTTATAATTATAAATATTCTATTATTATTATTATTATTATTATTATTATTATTATTATTATTATTATTATTATTATTATTATTTTATCAGATTTTACATATATTAATTTTAATAATTACTATTATAATTTTGTTGAATTTACTAGATTTTTGTTTTATTATTAATTCTAATAATTATCACTAGATTTTATTAGATTTTTCGTCCCTCTAGAGTTTTGGTTTGAATTCAATTCTTAGCTCTTCCTATCTCCACCGAACCTCCTCTCTTGTTTTTAGACTCTAAAATTAACATAATACACCTCCAAAGCTCGTACGTCTCTCAATGTTAGTTGTAAGTATTCTAATGGAAACCAACTCAGTTGATGATCAATTTCTCCACTCCACACGTCTCCACTCCCATGCACTTGCACGTCTCTATTCCTCTAGGTTTCCTTTTGTTTCTCAATGGTCTACATATATATTTTACCCTTATCCCTTCTGCATGGAGAGAAAACTCCAAGCCACAAACCTCCCTTGAAGCTTTCCCCTCCATGTACACTGCCCAGCCCCACGAAGGAATGCAACTGCCTTGCAGAAACCGTGTGCCACCCCACTGCTAAAACTCCTCCATATCGTGAGCACTTCCCCCACTCTTAACCACCGTGCAAGGCCAAGAGCCCCCCCCCCCCAACACAGTAAGCCTCATCGTGCGCCACCCTCTTCACGGATTCATCTTGGTGAGCCTTTCCTTTCCACGTCCGAAACAGAGTAGTCAACTCTCTTCCTCGGTAGCCACCTCAAGAGACGCCGAACCACCTCTCTGACGACACAGAAATTGCCGACCATCCTTGTTCCGCTGCACCCACTCCCTTCCGGTAAGCCCACCGCCGTCGACCACCAGTTCCCTCCTTAACTTTTCGGTTTTACAGTTTCTCTCTCTCTCTCACGGCGTCGCACCACCCTGCTCAGGAACCCAGCCACATCGCCAGCCACTTCTAGTCACCCCGCCAGCCATCGTGCCTTGCAGCCCCTCTCGGTGAGTCCCTTGTTATCACATGCCTCTCTTTGTTACCCTCTATTTTCTTTTTCACAGTATTAGTTGGCTTTAGGTTTTGTTTCTAGTTGCTTCATACAAAGGTTATGACTTTTACACAAATACCCTTTAGGCTTTAAAATGTTGCCATGTAATTTTTCCTATACACTATAGTAAAGATTATTTTAAGGTTACGTTGCTGCGCTTTGGATGTAAGCCATGGCAGATCACTTGGATTTACGCTGAACTTGATTTTTATCATACTTATATTTTGGGTTAAGTTTACGCTGAGAAGTTATTGACCTGAAATCTTGGGCTTTGTTTTTAATTTTGAGCTTGGTTTACATTTGTTTAGCCATAAACTCTATTTTACAGAAAACTTATCTTTTTACAGGAAACAATTAAGGAATTTTAAACTATATTATTATTATCAATTTTACAATTAAATATCTATAGTAAATAGTAAGTGCCTAATATTTTATTTTAAATACTTTGAATCTATGGTATGAAATGAATCTTTAAGGTTATTATAATAGATTTTGACATACTTATGCTATTAAAATTGTAAAAATTAAAATAAAGGAATATATTAGGAGCATTAAAATGATATTAATATTTATTAGATTTCTTATCAGATTTAATAATTATGTTAAGAAAGGAAACTTATTTTAAGAATTGAAGTTTTATGACCTATTTTAAAATAGCTCGAGTATTCTACTAGATTATAATATGTTATTAGTATTTAAGTAATTTAAATATCAGGATTTATCAATTATGGTGTTAAACAAAGATTTATTTGACTATCCTTTGGATTATGAATTTAATTAAGTAGGATATTAGTACATGTTGATTCTAGACAGAATTAGTGATAGTTAATATTGCATATAGGTGAGGAGCTGCAAAGTAAGATTCAAGAGGAAGCACAACGAGATAAGTAATTTTGATCACAAATTAGGATCATCACAGTTCAGCTTATATATAAGTATTATTCAAGCCAATTCATTGACAACTATTATTTATGTACCACTCATGTCATATGCAAACATGTCATCCAGTATAGCATACGATCATGTCATTCCGCATCATGTTCAAATTCATAAATTATAATTATGTATGTATTATGTCATGCATCTCATGTATATAAGACACGTAAGCTATCTTAAGTTCAAGTGTAAGATAAAATCATATCAGTTAATCAGATGACCATTCAGATGTATGGTACCAATGCAGTTCAAATCAGGGTGGATGTGCAACCCACGGACACAAGCGTGGTCCACCATAGTATGCCAGAATACTATCAGCGGCTCCCTTTACTGCAGCGGAATGTGGGGCCAGTGCACAACCTCGCACACAGGGTTAAGTATGTTGGCCAGTCAAATCAGTTAGTTAATTCAGATAAATCAATCAGATCAGTCAGTCATGCATAGTATAAGCATCAGTATGAACAGTCATGAATTTTTAAACTCTCAGCATGAGAACTTTTATGAAAACCTTATGTTTATTATGTTTACGTTATGATGGATTTCTTGTTGAGTCTTCGACTCATTTTAGTTTGTTTTCATGTTTTTAACCACCCAGATGAGGATGATGATTACGAGCAGGCAGGCCAGGATTAGAAGGAACAGTTAATTTAGTTTCAGACTTTCTCGAATAAAATTTGCTTTTATGACATAAATTTATTCAGCTTATTCATTTAATATTTTTTTGAAAACATTTTTATTAGACAGTTTTTCTATAAAATAAATTCTAATTTCATTTATGAAAAACGAGATCTCTTGACGGGTTTATTTTATGAAAAACACGTGACACTCCTAGCCTACGGAAAGGGGGTGTTACACACTCTCTCTCACACACACACACATTCACTCACTCTCTCTCTCTCTCTCTCTCAGTGTCGTGCCACCGCACCGTACGCCGTTAACCTAGCCAGCCACCGCTTCCGTGGACCCTAGCCATTTCTCTCGGTTTGCCAGGACTTTATCGCACGGTTTTGTATTTCTCAAGTATTTCATTTGCATTTTCACAAGTGTTTCCGTTTCTAGCTTTTGCTCCCTACCTACAGATCTTTTGAATTGTATAAATAAGCCACTTTTAATACTTTGTCGTATAGCAATGTAAGCATAGTAAAAAAATTGTTTTAAATATATTTATATTACTACATATAGTTTTTAAGTCAGTATGCTCTCTTGCCATTTTATGTTTATTTTGATATTAAATTTGATTTATTTGAGATGTTTCGTGTGGGTCATGTTTAGTGTGAAATTATAATAAAATTATTTTTAAAGTTTGACTCTTTAAAATTAAAGAAAAATTCAGAAAATTTTTAAAAATATTAATATTTATGAATAAATTCTGTGAAACTTGTTAATTAACTGGCTGTATTTTATCTTTTCTGGAAAAAAAAAAATTGCAATCCAACTTTCTAATTGTTTCTTTTTTAATTTCAGCATACCCTCCAAGCTGTAACTTGCTCTGCAACTAAAAGCCAGAGGATTCAGATAATTATTTGACTTTTCTGTCATAGTTCTCTTCTTGTTGAGGATATTTTTGTTTTTTTGTTTTTTTTTGTTTTTTTGACAAGTTATTCTTGTTGAGGAGGATCTTGCATGAAGATTTGTATGATTCAAAATGATTTCTCCGTTAGTTTTTTGCGATGTGTTTATTCAGGCTGCATCTTCTATACAAATTTGAACACAAACATATATATGAAGTTTTTGTGTAATGTAGCTCTTACTGCATCTTTTTGTTGAACCTTAGAACTTCTCATGCATTACATTCTTTGTTTTATCGGTGACGCATGCACTGAGTGGGTTTGTAGTGGATTTTTCTAGGAGCAGGGGATTGTTAGAATAGGAATATAGGCATAGAAACTGGAGTGTAGGATAATTTTATTCTGTTGTGTATTGGCTTTCTTAACTCTACAAATAATAATCCCAGAAATAATTACTTTCTGTATACTTGTGTTGTGCTTATTACTGGAGAATAATTACTTGTATAAAAAAAATATCAAAAACAGAATCGCATGAACGGGAGGAATACTTCATTGATTAGCCTCCAGAGCTATGTCAGTTGAAGATATCGGCTTTTCAAAAGATATCGGGAGTTCAATATCTTTGTTACCATCAATCATGCATCGACTGGAAAACTTGCTAGTGGCCATTGAACTGAAGCACACCTTTTCTTCTGCATTCCCAGAAGGAGCTGAAGTTACATGCCATCGAGTAAGGTCTTCCCACATGTGGTGTTAACTTCTATAAAAAAATATCAAAATACTTCCATAGAGGTCTGCTTGCTTAAACAGGCATTTGTACATCCTTCGCACAACAAGAATGGAGGAGGCTGCTATAAGGTATGCACAACTATGCAACATTTTATCTTGTGATAATTTGAAATGTCTTTTTTCATCAGAGATTGGAGTTTCTTGGAGATGCTGTCTTGGATTACTTAATTACATCATATCTTTATTCAAAGTTGAAGCCTGGTCAATTGACAGATTTGAGATCTGTATTTGTGAATAATGAGGCGTTTGCCAATCTTGCGGTAGAATGATCCTTCCTCAAATTTCTTATATGTGATTCCAGTAGCCTTACTAAGGCAATTGAGATGTATGTGGCTGCTGTTAAAATGCTCTTCTGCCTTGCTACCTCACCTGTATCAAATTATCTTTCTTCCATCATTTGCTTCAAAACCAGTGCTGTAAGAAGAGAATGTAGATGTAAACACCTTTTGATTTTGAGCCAAAAATTCTAGCCCTCATTAAAGTATCCGATAGTAATCCCCCATGCATAACACCGGTTATTAAACACCCACCTGGCACCATAAGTGGGCAGGCTTCAGGACAGATGAAAATCCAAGCTGTGATCCTGACCTACAGCCCACAGGTACAATTATTTTTAGTTTCAGGATATCAAGTGTGGAACAAGTATTTCATTCTCTCTCTAAAACTAAAATAATCTTCTAGGTGGGTCAAACAAAGCGACGGCAAGATCACGATTGTATGAAATCTGTGCTGCTAACTGTTGGAAAGCCCCTCTATTTGAATGTTGCAGAGAGGAAGGACCAAGCCACTTAAAGTTGTAAGTCACGTATATATGTATACAGAACTCTTTTGGGCAAGTCTATTGTCATGGACTTCAGGTGTGAGTCCATTATATTATAGACCCTTTGTTTTCGGAGAGAAATTTATTCAGGACTTATGATCTCATCAAATAACAGAAATTAAAGTTGATCATAAGTCTAATTTATTCAAAACTATTTTTCGTACAAAATAAATCTTATGTCTCACCTCAAGTTTGGCAAAATTTTAATAATAGATGAGATGAATTGAGATGATTTTGAAAACAAATGAGGTAAACTGTACATTATTGATCTTCTAGTTTTTGGAAACTGCCTTGGAGTTCTATTAGGACGTAGTTCTTGTTCTACTGCAATTGGCATGGATGAATGAATGATCACAAAATAATAGTATTGGCAATTCCAGGCTATTATATAATCATATTTTCATTCATATATACAAAGCTTAATTAAGTTAAAATACAAAATAAAACCAACTACTTTACATAACTGCTCCTCCATGCACTTAAAATTACAAATTTGAAGTCAATCATACTCCTCCTTATCACTATCATACAATACTTCAGCTTTCAGAAAAATTTTGATTTCCAAGTTGGATTCAATGTTGTGATCATCTTCGTAGTCATCATAATCAACACGCCTCTTAGAAAGCTGACTTCCACCCATTGGATTTCTAAATTTCCAATATCTTCAATAGGTGCATTCAAATGGACATCATTATTTTCATAATGGGGCACACTTGCATGATCTTTGGCATTCTGTTCATGTTGTTTGTATAACAGATGAACTCCTTAACGTTTAAAGATCATTGAATTTGGATCACTGCTTTCAAATATAATCCTCAGATTGTCTATCATACTCCTCATCACTACTATTCAATACTACAGCTCTTCCATTCAATACTCTAGCTTTCATAAAAAGTAATATGCCCAAGTTGGATTCAATGTTGTGATCATCTTTGTCATCATCATAATCAACACGATGCCTCTTAGAAAGTTTACTTCCATAATCCATTGTATTTGCTAAATTTCCAATATCTTCAATGGGTGCATCTAAATGGACATCAACATTTTCATCATTTTTTGCATTATGTTCATCATGCTGTTTGTATAACAGATGAACCCCGCATTGTTTAAAGATCATTGAATTTGGATCACTGCTTTCAAATATAATCCTCAAATTATCTGCCTGATCTACACTCACAGCTTGTAGGCGCGTAATATCTTCTATAGTTAAGTACCTTAACCATACATGATCTGAATAAATTTCATCCAATTTTGCATATGCCTCCCAACAACCATTGGCGTAGGTATCTCCTCTCTTGATGTCAACGTCCAAACTAATAGTTGCAACGGGTTCAATAACAGCACAAAAAGCAATTCCTATGATGTCATCCAAATTATACGGTCGGGCCACTTTAATATCAAATTCACACCAATAACTATTTGAAGTTATCTCCTTGCAATGGCTGAACCAATTTGGAATCTTCTGTCCCGGAAATACAATCTCAGCCTGTTGAATGAATACATCATAAAATATATTTCAACTATATTCATATATATAAACCAATTAGGGACACAAAATGAGTATAAAAGGAAAAGAGAAATATATATATAGGGACTTACTCGATTCCATGCAGGATTTGACATCCAATTTCCCATATTCACTTTATAGCATCTGGCCAACTCAATCAATTCTAGCTGTGGGAAATTGAATTCTTTTGATATTTCTGGTAAACTTTCCAGTGATATGCATCTACTAGCTCTTACCCCTCTTAGATTCGGTGGAAACTCTTTAATTTCTTGAAGTTGCTTGCAATCATTCAATTCAAGATACCACAATCTAACATATGTTTTAATGCTTGCTGGAATGCTTTTGATATCACTGCCTGATAGATCTAACATTTCCAGATTGGGAAAATGAAATGGCCCTAAGAAATTCGATTTTGATAGACCAGAGTTTCTTAAAAATAAATAAAAATTAGACGGGAATAATTCTGAAGCTTCATTTTCCCCGCTTGTAGACACTTCATAGGGCGTGGATTCTCCATTATGCACCTCCTCCTCCATCCCAAAACTTATAATATTTGGACAATCGTCGAGATCAATTTGATATAGAGATCTCAACTGATGAATGCTACTTGGTAGACGCTTAAGGTTTACGCAGCGACTTAGGTTTAATCTTTTAAGCCCAGTGAGGTACCCAATGGATGAAGGCAATTCTTCTATTGCGGTGCCCGATAACTGGACTGTGCATAAATGTTTCATTTCACATTCGATTTCAGGAAAGTTTTGAAGGCTTGAGCACTTCCTAAGATCAAGGAATCCCAAAGATCTCAATTGGAGTCTCCTTGGAAAGCTCTTTAGATTGAAACATCCATCAAGCCTCCAGTCAAAAAGCTTATCAAGGATTAATCCAACAGAATCATGAACTTCAACTAGATTTTTACAATCACTAAGATATATTTCCTTCAAATTTGGGCAACTTGAAATATCCGAGAGTTTCGTTAAGAAATCACACCAACGGAAATTCATAACTGTGAGATTCTGTTAAAAAGAAAAGAACATCAAACTAAGTTTAAAGAAAGAAATATTGAAAATAATGATAGTTATACCTTAAATTCCAAGTGTATCTCCTGGATACGACTACCGGGCATGCGTAGAATAGAGAGTTTGTCCCCACGAAATTTAGATGGCATAGATTGTAAAGGACAGTTAGGCCAATCAAGCACTCTTATTCCATTAGGTAGAGATTTAAGTTCTCCAGAAAACCGTGCATTGCGGCATCTAAATAATCTGAGTCTTTTCATATTCTTGAAGGCCTTGGGACTCAAGTTGATGATATCAGCACCATCAGGAAAATATGCACCAATTACTTCAACTCTATCTGTTCCCTATATAGACAATGCATGTTTAAGTGTGCCAACAAGATCAAAAAATAAGTTATTCAAATATTTATATACACACACGTATAATATGTCGCAAGTTCCAAATTAGAAACAATGTTTAATTGAAAGTGATTTTGATATGACTTACTATATCATTCTCCAGTACATCACGAACATCTTTATGAAAGGATAATCTGCTACGTTCTCCTGGATTTTGCGATTCTTTTCGAACAACTTCTCTACCCATATCTCGTAACAAGTCATGCATTTGCAATCTTCCATTGGACTCCGAAATAAGACACTTCTCCCTAAGTCTTGGGATCGAAAAGTTTGGGCAAAAACCAAAACTATCTAGTATCTTAATGATATCAACAAGCCATTGTCCATTGTAAAAAAATGTAATGTCAAGAAAAACGTTCTTTTCATTTTCACTTAATCTATCATAACTTGTTCGAAGTATTTTTTGAATATCTTGGTGAGGTATTTTCCGATACTGATCCAATGCACTTACCCACTCACTTTCACTTCTACCATATAAATCCGAACCAAGCACTTTTAAAGCTAGTGGAAGCCTCTGAGCATAATTTACAATCTGTTCTACAAACTCTCCATAACCGTCAACCGGTTTCTCTATTTGGAAAGCATGCCAACAAAATAGTTGACAAGCATCATCTTGATTCAATCCTATCATCTTGTACATTGAATCAACTCCATGAACATTCAACAAGTGTTTATCTCTTGTTGTGATGATGATTCTACTTCCTTCACAAAACCAATCACGTGCTCCTGCTAATTTTTTTAATTGATCCAAGTGGTCTACACCATCAAGAATTAGAAGAACTCTTTTAGAGGGAAGCCTACGCTTTATCATATTGATTCCTGTATCAATATAGTCAACATTCAAACTTCTACATTCTCCAAAGATCTTAGAAAGAAGGAACTCTTGCAGTTGGACCAAACCATACGGTTGATTCGTAGTGTCGCTAATAATTTCAAGAAAACAACTAGCTTCAAATCGAAAAGCAATCAAATTATAAATTGCTTTGGCTAGAGTTGTCTTACCAATTCCACCAACTCCAAAAATTCCTATCATTCGTATGTCTTTCGTTCCAACGCTTAAAAGCAAATTGACATCTTCTACAATAGGTTTTAATCCAATGGGATGCTCGGCAACATGTAAATATAAATGATCTTTTGCCATTCTTGAGATGTCTTGAACGATTTCTTCAATGAATTCTGATTCTTTCCTATTTATATATAATATAAAAAGAAAAATGATTAATTAATGAATACAGCTCTTCGCATGAAAAAATATTAGGAACATAATCTAAATAATTTTTTTCCCACAACCTGAAAATAAACTAAAATAAGAAAGATAAGGAACATAAGCAGAGCGTACGAGTTGAACGATCTCTGCATGTACTTTAGTTGGCGATCATAAAAAGGCCAAACAAAAACTTAGATTTTTATATAGTTTTTGTTCAGGTTGTGATTAGTTCAATTTCTTCATGAGCTTTAATTTCCAATAAACTTATAAAGAAATTAATGTTTTAGTTCCATATTAAAACCCATATATATACAAGATGCAGACTAGCTAGTGATTTATACATATGATAGAATGAGGAGAAATCATGAATTAATGAACGGCATAAATTAATTAAGCAGTTAGAAATACCGGCCATTTCTGATCAGATGGTCTCCGGACAAATTAGCAACTTCTCGTAGGGCTGCCTTCCACATTTGCAACTTCATGCGGTCTCCATTCAATCTCTCTGCATGTTTATCCAATGCTACTCCAATACTCTCTTTTTGATGGCGTACATCAGATGGATCTACATGGTAAAACACAGGTAGAACCCTTTTTTGCATTGATTTTTTACATTGATCAAGAATCTTCAATAACTCATCCAAACACCATGTTGATAATGCATAATTTTTTGAGAGTACAATGATGAAAATTCTTGAACCTTCTATAGCTTGGAAAAGTGAAGGTGAAATTTCATCACCTCGTCTAAGCTCATCCTCATCCAAGTAGGTGAGGATTCCCTTTTGAGTCAAAGCACGGTAGAGATGGGCAGTAAAAGTATCACGGGTATCTTCTCCTCTAAAGCTCACGAACACATCGTATGGCCATGGAGAGGTCATGACTGAAGAAGCGGATGAAGAGGAGGCCATGGAAGAAATGAGTCTATGCACGTGTGTATGTATTGCCTGATCTACTGCATGTAGCTTGAGCGTTGGAAATCATCGACTCTCCTTTAAAAGGACAACTCCATGCCATGCCGCTTTCTCACACCATACCTATCAGTTAATGGTCGCTTCATGGCAACTTCCTTAAGAATCGGACTAAAGTGAAGTCATTGAGTCAACGCCGCGTTAAATTATTAAAAGAAAGATGTTCATTGGCAATTTCCTTGCAACTTCTTCAAGCTTTAAGAGATGCCATTTTCACACCATGTTCTCATGAGTTCTGGAAAAAAAAAAAAAGGAAAAAACACCAAGCTGTACACCCTGATTGGGGTCGTCAAGACCATAATTATTGCATCCATTGATGTCCCACACCATCACATGATATGCATTTAAAACCATAAAGAAAAAGGGTACGTAGGTAGAAGAAATTAATGTACGTTGGCGTAAAGGGCGATATGGGGCCGTGTCTATAAGAATTCTGATGATTAAGTCAGAGAAAAGTAATGTCAATAATAAATGCATAATATGTTATTTTTAGGTGTTATTTATATATGAGAATAATGATGTTGATAACTATCAATTCTAGCTTTTATCTCTGAATAAGTAGATGGGATAATTTTCTTGATCTGTCGGAGGCGTTATCATATCATATTATTAAAATTAATAATAAAGACAAAATGGGAAAATGATAAATGCAAAGGGATAAAAATGGAAATAAAATGGGAAAATCACTGTTTATAGTAATATTATTTTTAAAATTTAGACACTTTAAAATTAAAACTTTAAAAAAAAATTAAAATTGTGAAAAACTTGTTAATTAAGTGGTTGCCATTTTATCATTTCTGAAAAAAAAAAACAAACCTTGCAATCCAACCTTTTAATTTAATCGTTGATCATGTCTCACACCATCACATGATATATTGCTTTTTAAACCATAAAGAAAAGGCCGCGCGTAGAAGAATTAATCGTTGGGTAGGATCTTAAAAGTACTTTGGCGTTTCTTGTCCTTAATTAATGTCTTGACTCTATTACAGCAATTAAAAGAATTACCTTTCGTGGCATTTTTTCAGTTATTAAAATAATTTAATTTTAAACAATAATTCTGTTATATTTATGGTATGGTAGGTGTGTACTTTAATGAAAACTTGCCCCTAATGAAAAATGATCAATTTAATGCTTTTGTCGTACTTTAACACTCCCCCGGCCTCATTTAGGCCAACATATATTAAATTATTATTATTATTATTTTAATAAATATTAAGAAATATTTTTCTTAATGTTAAAAACAAAAAAAAACAAAAAAACGTAATTTAGTAATAATCAGTCAATTCTATTGGTAGACCTTCAGTCTCCGTAGAATTGTCATTCCATAAATCTTCTAATCTTGTCCATTCATTTTTTTAACAGAATATATAAGTCAAATTTTAATAGGATTTAAGTCAAAGCATTTCATAGAGTTGTGAACGAATCTTCTCTTTGATTGAGAAATATAAATATTTCATCTAAAATATTTTTATAAAAATAAATTTATAAATTGGTGTGACATAATGTAAAATGTTATATTTTAAAGTTATTTTTATTGCAAAATAAATTTAACAATTCACATCAAGTTATATTAGTCTATATCATGTTTATTTTTATGAATTCCTTTTATAAATATAACACTTTTCTTAATGAAAAGGAATGCTACTTAACTTGTATAATCACTATATATCATGTATCTTAAGTCAAAATGAAATGGAAGAATATATTTCTTAATGACCTAAATCTCATCAAATAAGAGGGCAGGCTTGCAGGATAGCTGAAAATCCAAGCTTGGTGATCATCCTTTAACTACTAATGTGCTTATGTCCTTTTATTAAATGTATTTAAGTGATAGATGTGCAAGTGGCGATCTGACTTACCTGAAGCTTATAAGGCAGAACTAAAATAATGCACGTGAGATGCTCGTGGCTTCTTTAATCTGAAGGGATGTGTATTGAACCGTTGGATAACTACACGTGGTGGCTTCTGTTGGCACACACACACACACACACACACATATATATATATATATATATATATATATATATCTCATTGCTTTGTAACCCTAAGAGAGTTCTTTCATTTCGTGTAATACGGCAGTCTGAGAGGGAGAGCAGAGAGGGGAGGCGATTCTAGGGTTTCTAGTGCATTCTAGGGTTTGCTCTTAGAAGGGAGAAATCAGTGTGATTTCTTGTGAGTTCTAAGAGGGGCTTTGCAACTCTGGTGTACTGAGACTTCTCTGTGAAGTATTATTCATACATAAAGATATCTGTGGCTTTTTTGAGGCCATTCCTGCCGTGGATGTAGGCCATTAGGGTCGAACCACATATATCGGTGTGTTCTTTCCTCATATCCTTTTATTTCCTTTTGCAGTTTATATTTCTGTTAGTTTCTAATTTTCTTGATATTTGTTCTTTCAGTTCTTGATGTATTTTGTGCCTCATTTGATCTGTATGTTTCGATATATGTAATCTGGTCATATATTGTAATATTGGTTATTCTTTGGTTGTGGTTGATATCAAACTGCGAGACTTGCGATAAATGGTATTTTCTGTTTGGATAAAAACTGACAAGTTTAAAACAAGAAGATAAACAGGTTTTATCACAACATTTATTAAAAGTTTTCATAATAAAACTAATCCTTTTTCTAACATATATATATATATATATAAACTCAAATGTATTTTTGGAAACTACCTTCGAGTTTTGTTTTGTAGTTCTTGTTCTTCTAGTAAAAAGAAAAGCCCTCTCCATGTAAGGTACCACACGAATATGCTTGAATTTGCATGGATGAACCATTACAAAATAATAGTACTATTGGCAATTCGAGAAGCCTCCAAATACTTCATTCATATGAAGCTTAAGTTAAATACAAAATAAAAATATCTACTTTACATAACTGCTCCTCCATACACTTGAAACAAATTTGAAGTCAACCACAGTCGATGTCAACGTTAAGAAAACCCAACCAGCTAGCCCCCCTCCCAGAATCCCCACTTCTCTTCATCACGACGCCATCACCATTGCCTCCGTTCCCCTTCGTTCATCCGTCTTCTAGATGGAAAACAACTCATCCTTCTGCCATCATTATGGGTCAAGATTATATTTCCTGTACCAAGTGTTGATGTCTCTCAGAAAAAGTTCGATTTCCAAGGTTGAAGCAGGCTTCCTTTGTTGTGCGTACAAGTTGGATTCAATGTTGTGATTGTCTTCGTAGTCATCGTAATCAACACGACGCCTCTTAGAAAGCTGACTTCCACCCATTGGATTTGCTAAATTTCCAATATCTTCAATGGGTGCATTCAAATGGACATCTATATTTTCATGATGGGGCACACCTGCATGATCTTTGGCATTCTGTTCATGCTGTTTGTATAACAGATGAACTCCGCAACGTTTGAAGATCACTGAATTTGGATCACTGCTTTCAAATATAATCCTCAGATTGTCTACTAAATTTGGAGTGCTTTCAAATATAATCCCTTGATCATCTCCTGGATCTACACTCACAGCTCGTAGGTGCGTAATATCTTTTGTAGTTAAGTACCTTAACCATACATGATCTGAATCAATTTCATCAAATGCTGCACGTGTATCCCAATAACGACTGGCGAAGGTATCTCCTCTCATGATGTAAACTTCCAACTCAATAGTTGCAACAGGTTCAATAACAGCACAAAAAGCAATTCCTATGATGTCATCCAAATTATACGGTGGGGCCACTTTAATATCAAATTCACACCGATGACTATTTAAAGTGATCTCCTTGCAATGGCTGAACCAATCTGGAATCTTCTTTCCCGGAAATATCATCTCAGCCTGTTGAATGAATACATCATAAAATATATTTCAACTATATTCATATATATAAACCAATTAGGCACACAAAACGAGTATAAAAGGAAAAGAGGAATATATATATATATATATATATATATAGGGACTTACTTGATTCCATGCTGGATTGTACATCCATTTTCCCATATTCACTTTATAGCATCTGGCCAAGCCAATCCATTCTAGCCGTGGGAAATTAAATTCTTTTGATATTTCTGGTAAACTTTCCAGTGATATGCATCCACTAGCACTTACCACTTTTAGATTCGGTGGAAACTCTTTGATTTCTTGAAGTTGCTTGCAATCATTCAATGAAACATACCACAATCTAACATATGTTTTGATGCTTGAAGGAATGCTTACGATATCACTGCCTAATAGATCTAAATAGCCCAGTTTGGGAAAGAAATGAAATGGCCCCAAGAAATTCGATTTTGATAGGCCAGAGTTTGTAAGAAATAAATGAAAATTAGAAGTGGTTGAATTTGTGGGTTGTCCATTATGCACCTCCTCCTCCTCCATCCCAAAACTTATAATATTTGGACAATCGTTGAGCTCAATCCACCCTAGAGATCTCAACTGATGAATGCTACTTGGTAGACGCTTAAGGTTTACGCAACTGCCTAGCACTAAACTTTCAAGCCCAGTGAGGTACCCAATGGATGAAGGCAATTCTTCGATTGCGGTGCCCCTAAAGTGGACTTCAAGTAAAATTTCCAGTTCACATTCGATTTCAGGAAAGTTTTGAAGGCTTGAGCAATCACTAAGATCAAGGAATCCCAGAGATCTCAATTGGAGTCTCCTTGGAAAGCTCTTTAGATTGAAACATCCGTTAAGTCTCAAGTAAACAAGCTTATCAAGGATTAATCCAACAGAATCATGAACTTCAACTAGATTTTTACAATAGTTAAGATTTATTTTCATCAGATTTGGGCAACTTGAAATATCCGAGAGTTTCGTTATGAATTCACAACCACGGAAATCCATAACCGTCAGATTCTGTTAAAAAGAAAAGAACATCAAACTAAGTTTAAAGAAATAAATATTGAAAATAATAATAATTGTACCTTAAATTCCAAGCGTATCTCCTGGATTAGACTAAAGGGCATTCGTAGTATAACAAGTCTATCTCCATGAAATTGTGGTAGAGATTGTAAAGGACATTTAGGCCAATCAAGCACTCTTATTCCATTAGGTAGAGATTTAAGTTCTCTAGAAAACCGTGCATTGCGGCATCTAAATAATCGGAGTCTTTTCATCTTCTTGAATGCCTTTGAACTCAAGCGTATCATGTCATCGTCTTCAGGAAAATCTACCACTATTGCTTGAACATTCTCTTTTCCCTATATAGTAAGAAAATTTTTAAGTGTGGCAACAATCACAATGTTTATATTTTTAAACAAAATTATTTATTTATTCATATATATATACACATAAATAAAAGTACTATATGTCGCAGGTGGCAAAGAAACAATTAATGTTTAATTAAAAGAGATCTTGATCTGACTTACTGTATCTTCCTCCAGTACATCACGAACGTCTTCATGATTAAACAATCTGCTACGCGCTCCTGGATTTTTGGGCGATTCTTGTCGAACAACTTCTCTACCCATATCTCGTAACAAGTCATGCATTTGCAACTTTCCATTGAGCTCAGAAATAAGGCACTTCTCCCTAAGTTGTGGGATCCAAAAGTTTGGGCAAAAATCAAAACTTTCTAGTATCTTAATCACATCATCAAATACATCTCCAATAAAACAACAAGCGATGTCAAGAAAAATATTCTTTTCATTTTCACTTAATCTATTGTAACTTGTTTGAAGTTTTCTCTGAATATCTTGGTGAGGGATTTTCTTGTACTGATCCAATGCACTTTCCCACTCTTTATTACTTCTACCATATAAATCCGAACCAAGCACCGTTAAAACTAGTGGAAGGCTCCCAGCATAATATATGATCTCTTCTACAAATTTTCCATAAATGTCAACAGGTTTATTTCTTTGGAAAGCATGCCAACAAAATAGTTCTAAAGCATCGTCGTAATTCAATCCAGTCATCTTATATGTTGAATCTACTCCATGAGTAGTCAACAGGTGTTGATCTCTTGTTGTGATTATGATTCTACTTCCTTTACCAAACCAATCATGACCTCCTGTTAAGGTTTCTAATTGGGTCAAGTGGTCTACACCATCAAGAATTAGAAGAACTCTTTTAGAACGAAGCCTGTGTTTTATCATAGTGCTTCCCGTATCAATACTATCAACCTTCAAACTTTTACAATCTCCAAAGATCTTAGAAAGAAGGGTCTCTTGTAGTTGGACCAAACGATACACTTGATTCGTAGTGTCGCTATCAATTGGAAGAAAACAACTAGCTTCAAATGCAAAAGCAATTGAATTATAAATTGATTTGGCTAGAGTTGTCTTACCAATTCCACCAACTCCTAAGATCCCTACCATTCGCACGTCATTTGTCCCAACGCTTACATGCAAATTCATGATATCCCATACCTTGGAGTCTAATCCAACTGGATACTTTGCAACATGTAAATATGAATGATTTACTATTCTTGAGACCTCTTGAACAATTCCATCAATGAATTTAGATTCGTTCCTATTTATATACAATATAAAGAAAAAGGATTAATTCATGAATACAGCTCTTCGCATGAAAAACAATTAGGAACATAATCTAAATAATTTTTTCCAACAACCTGAAAATAAACTAAAATAAGAAAGACAAGGAACATAAGCAGAGTGTACGAGTTGATCGATCTCTGGATGTACTTTAGTTTGTGATCATAAAAAAGCCAAACAAAAACTTCGATTTTTATATAGTTTCATTCTGGTTGTGATTAGTTCAATTTATTCAGCCTTAATTTCCAATGAACTTATAAAGAAATCAATGTTTTAGTTCCATATTAAAACCCATATATATACAAGATGCAAACTAGTGATCTATACATATATATGATAGAATGGGAGGAAATCATGAATGAAATACCCATTTATGATCAAATGGTCTCCGGACAAATTAGCAACTTCTTGTAGGGCTGTCTTCCACATCTGCAACTTCATGTCTCCATTCAAATTCTCTGCATGTTTAGCCAATACTTCTCCAAAAGTTCCTCTTTGATGTCGGATATCTGATGGATCTACGTGGTAAAACACAGGTAAAACTATTTGTTGCTTTGATTTTTTACACTCAAGAATCTTCACTAACTCATCCAAACACCATGTAGATGATGCATAATTTTTTGAGAGTATAATGATGGAAAGCCTTGAATCTTCTATGGTTGGGAGGAGTTTTGTTGAAATATCATCACCCCTTTTAACTTCATAATCATCTATGAAGGTACGGATTCCCTTTTGAATCAAAGCATGGTATAAATGGGCAGTAAAAGTATCACGGGTATCTTCTCCTCTAAAGCTTAAGAACACATCGTAGAGCCTTGGAGAGGTGAATGAAGAAGAAGACGAAGAAGAGATTGTAGATAAGGCCATGGAAGAAATTAGTCAGTGTACATAGTCTGTAAATCAGAGTTGGAAATCATCGACTCTCCTTTAAAAGGACAACTCCAGGCCATGCCGCGTTAAATTGATTCGTCATTGAGTCAATGCCGCGTTAAGTCATGCGTTGAGTCAATGCCGTGTTAAATTAATATTTATGGAGATTACAAAAGGAAAGTAGACAATTGATAAAGGAAATACTTAGAAAAGGAAACAATAAATTGAAAAAAAAAGAGAGTAAATCATCCTGAAAACAGAAACAAATCTAAAGGTAAGTTGACGCCGTTAGTACGTCAGGCTTGATAACTCCATCTTCACACCAATTACTTGCATGTTCCAAAATCATAGGAAGCCGCTGCCACGTTGGTTGTATCCATGTCCTGCATCAATTAAGTAACATAAATTTTTATTGGTGTGACATAATGCAATATGTTTCATTTTAAAGTTATTTTTATTATAAAATAAATTTAACAATTCACATCAAGTTATATCATGTTTATTTTTATGAATTCTTTTTAGAAATCTAACACTTTTCTTAATGAAAAGGAATGCTACTTAATTTGTATAATCACTATCATGTTAAAATGAAATGGAAGAATGTATTTCTTAATGACCTCTCATCAACTAAGAGGGCAGGCTTGCAGGATAGCTGAAAATCCAAGCTGGTGATCATCCTCATGATCTACATACAGCCCACAGGTACAATTATTTTAGTTGCTGGATATCAAGTCATGTGGAACCCCTGTGTTTTATTGAAAAGAAATTTATTCATGGCGGAGTAAAACCAATGTGGTGTGTGTACTGCATACCCACAGCAACTTTTTTGGGCATTGTTTTTCTGGTTTTTGCAATATTTTCTCAATGTATTTTATTTTGTGTCCTGTCTTTATTTTCTTAAAAAAATTAAAATCTAAAAAATAGTGATTTCGGACCTTAGTACGAGTGGAGTTGTCCCCCTTCCGTTTACACGGTGCTTATGGTGGGATTTGGTACACCATACTCCGTTTAGTCAGAATATAGGTTTTGTCACTTAGTTACTGTTAACTCTATGGTGGAAAGAGTTGTGTTATCTCTTAGATTTAGGTCTTTAGAAATATAGACTAGACCATGTTGGTCACAAAAGTGTGCTGAGAAGTTATTAACGATTATAACTGGTTTGTTTTTAAATCAACTTTATAATGTCCTCTATTAATGAATAGAATGTGATTCGTTATTATCCCAAAAAAAAAAAAAAAAAAAAACAGGTTTAGCAAAAGAAACAATACATAAGTACTAAACAACACATAGTTGTTGCGTAATTTGGAGGATGCGTCTTCTACTGGAAACAATATTGAATTTACTTAATATTTTAGAAAAGAAAAATAATAATAAGGACAAAATGGGAAAATGATAAATGCAAAGGGATAAAATTGGAAATAAAATTTGAAGAAAATCACTGTTCATTAACGGTTAGACAACAGTAATAAATAGGGTCAAATATGTAAATATACTAATAAATTAAAAGAATAAAAATGTAAATTTACTAAGAAGAAAAGGAATGAGATAAGGGCAAGAAAGGAAAAGTAACAACAAAGAGGGACAAAATGGGAAAATGAAATTTGGAGAAAAAACACTATATATTCCGTATCTAGACACTTCTATTCATAGAAAGAAATTAAAAGGACAAAAATGTAAATTTCCAAAGAAGAAAAACAATGAGATAAAGGCAAAAAAGAAAAGCCACAATAATGAGGGACAAAATGGAAAAAAACATTTGGAGAAAAATCACTATTCACTGGTCCAAAACCACTTTTATTCATAGAATATATATATATATATATATATATATATATATATATATACTTCTGGTTAATTTATTAATTTTGGTTTGGTGATATATTGACATATTTGTCCTTTCATTTTTTTTTTGGGTGGTTGCAAATTAAAATTTGCTTCCTCAAGTTATTTTGTAATTATAATGTGATCTCTCGATTGTCAAAATTATTATTTTGTCCACAAAAATAGAAAATGCAAATATTGTTTCACATTAACAATTGGGGGTACTTTAGGGAGACTTGAATCCATTGATGTCCCACGCCGACACACAAGTTTTTCTTAACTCTGCAAAATATTAGAAAAATGTATCTTTTACAACCATTTTTCTTATAAAATAAATCTTGCGTCACTCCTAAAGCCATGTATATTTTTATAGAATCAATTTATAGATCTAACATTTCTCCTAATGAAAAAAAATTCTTATCAGTGGTATGTGTCAGAAGAATAATTGTGAATAGCTAAAATCCATATTTTGTATTGAGGGACAGTGTCCCTTTTATAGAGTTTACAAGAATATTTCAGTTACAAGAAAGCTAATAAGATGATGACAAGTGTAAAGTCTAGAAAATTCTAAGAATTCTGTAAAACTAATTTATCTAGGTTAATACGTCCCCTCGAGTCCAATGGGGTTTCAACAACAGTGAGACTCGTTCTAAACCTAAAAAATGTATCAGAAACTAAGGGCTTTGTCAGCACATCAGCCAACTGATCTTTGGAACTGCAGTGGGCAACTGTTAGACTCTTGGCAGCAACCCGATCACGAACAAAGTGATAATCAATGTCTATATGCTTTGTCTTGGAGTGATAGACAGGATTGGCAGATAAGTATGTTGCTCCGATGTTATCACACCACAAAGTTGGAGATTTAGGAAGGAATAGAGCCAACTCCCGAATCAGTTTTTGCAACCAAATTAATTCTGCAGTAGTGGATGCAAGTGAGTTGTACTCTGCTTCTGTACTTGATCTTGCAACTGTCTTTTGCTTCTTTGAACTCTAGGAAATAAGATGATTTTCCAAATAAACACAGGAACCAGATGTGGATCTTCTGTCATCTGGGCATCCTGCCCAATCTGCATCTGAGTATCCGTGAAGAGTGAAAGGTGAGGAGAATTTGAACATCAAGCCATAATTAATTGTGGCCTTAAGGTACCTCAAAATTCTCTTAACAGCAGACCAATGAGATTGTTTTGGGGAATGCATGAATTGACATATTTTGTTTACTGAGAAGGATATGTCAGGTCTAGTAAAAGATAAATATTGTAAAGCACAAACTATACTTCTAAACAAAGTAGTATCATCAAAGGAGGGAGTATCAAACTGTGAGAGTTTGAGAGACGCAGACATAGGAGAGGTGATGGGTTTAGCATGAATCATGTTGCTTCTAACAAGTAAGTATTTGATGGACTTATGTTGGGAAAGAAAAAGACCAGAGTCAGAGTAGTCAATTTCGAGACAAAGGAAATAGGAAAGTTTTCCTAGATCCTTGACAGGGAATGCAAGACCCAAATCAATGATAAAGCTATTAATGGCACTCGGCTTGGATGATGTCAGAACAAAATCATCAACATAAATCAGCAAGAACATGTGTAAATCACCATGATTCAATATGAACAGAGACGAATCAGATTGAGAAGTAGAAAAGCCATAACGAGTTAACCAAGAGCTTAATTGTGCAAACTAGGCCCTCGGGGCCTGCTTCAGACCATAAATTGCTTTATGAAGCTTGCAAACATGCTGAGGAAAATTTTTATCAATAAAGCCCTGAGGCTGTTGCATGTAAACAATATCAGACAAGGATCCATGTAAAAAGGCATTTTGTATATCCAACTGGCGCAGAGGCCAGCCACGAGTCACAGCAATAGAGAGAACCAAATGTAGGGTAGTTGGTTTGACTATCGGACTAAAAGTATCTAAAAACCCAACGACAACCAAGAACATTATATGAGGGATTAAAGGGTACCAAACTCCAGGTTTTGTTGTGAAGGATCGCATTTTGCTCTTGAGACATTGCATCTCGCCACTCTGAAAATTTGGATGCAACTGAGAAGCTTGAAGGATCATCTGGTACCGTAGCCATGGAGAGGAAACAGTGTCTTGATGGAAAAGGAATGGTGCCATCTGTGGAAGTACGGGGACGAGAGGAATTTGTTTTGCTTCGGGTGATGATGGGAGACCATGGTGGTCGAAGAATAGAAGAAGAAGAAGAAGGAGCATTTACAGGACTGGAAGATGAGAAATGGTCGAGAAGGTTAAGATTAGAATAAGACGAAAGCAGCAGCGCAATAGATGAGGAATTGTCTGGAGAATTAGGGTTAGATGTGTTTGACGAGGAAGGGCCGGGTAAGGGAGTGGGTGGTAATGGGCTAGGTGAAATATTGGTGGGTAATGGGTTGAGGGAATCTATTATTGGGCTAGGGCATGGACCAAGGATAGATTGAGGGAAGAGGGGTAAGTGAGCAGAGGGTATGGACGGGGCCGGAGGTGTGGATTTAATGGGCTCCGAAGAGGGAAACTCATCTTCATGAAAAGTCACATCTCTTGAAATATATAGCCTATTGGGCTTAAGATCCAAACATTTATATCCTTTGTGATGTGGACTATAGCCCAAGAACAAACATGGAGTAGAGCGAAAAAGAAGTTTATTTTTATTGTATGGTCTGAGATTGGGAAAACATTTGCAACCAAAAACTTTGAGGAAGTTATAATCTGGATCATGGTTGAAAACAATTGAATGGGGAGATTTATTGTTGAGAATTTTTGTGGGTAGAAGATTAATTAAATACACTGCTGTTTCAAAAGCATCAGACCAATATGATTTAGGAAGAGAAGCATGGGCTAGCAAAGCAAGCCTAGTTTCGATAATATGTTGGTGCTTTCTTTCAGCTATACCATTTTGTTGATGCGTATGGGGACAAGAAAGTCTATGAGAGATGCCAAGTTTTTGACAAATTGATGTGAGAGGTTGAAACCCACCTCCACCATCCGTTTGAATTGTAATTAATTTGACATTGAATAGTCGTTCAACGTGAGATAAAAATATGTGGAAAATATATTGAACATCAGATTTTAGTTTAAGCGGATAAAATCATGTGTAACGAGTGAAGTGATCCACAAATGAGGCATAATATTTAAAACCAAGCCTTGAATTAACTGGAGCTGGGCCCCAAAGGTCCACACTGACTACTTGTAAAGGCCTTGTGTAAACGGCCGAACTGGAATCAAAAGCCAACTGATGGCATTTAGCCAAGGGGCACTCGGAACAATTGAAAGACTTTTTGTTGGAAACAAATGACAAACAGTTGGAGTGTAAAATTTTAAAGACAAGCCCGAGCGATGGGTGCCCCAGACGCCTATGCCAATTTGAAAGAGAGGTCCTTTCACCAAGAGCAGCAGAAGGATAAGTCTGAAGAGATGAGGATGAGCTCAGAGAAGAAGGGAAGACGTAGAGACCGTTACGAGTTGGACCTATGAGGAGGATTTTCTGGGTCCGGGTGTCCTTCACAGAGAAATGAGTGGAGTGAAACTCAAAGAAACAATTATTATCGATGCAAAATTGAAGAACTAAGACTAGATTTTTGGTGATGTTAGGTACATGAAGAAGGTTGCATAAACGAAAATTAGAGGAGTTTCAATGAAAGAGAGAGTCACCGAAATTCTGAATTGGAAGACAAGATCCATCTCCAACACGGATTGCTTCAAGTCCATGATATGGCTCAGATGACAAGTTCAAGTTGCTCAAGTCGCTGGTTATGTGATGGGTAGCAGTTGAGTCAGGGTACCAAGTTGAATCGGAGAAGGTGTTTTGGTTGTTGGAAGAGGTATAATTTGCGGAAAAGGATTGGGGTGGGTCATATTGATAGGAATGATCAAATCTATGGTAGCATTGGAGGGCAACATGACCTGATTTCTGGCATACTTGACAGGTAGGGCGAGGCCCACTAGGTGCTTGATGGGTGTTCCCTGAGGACTGAGAGAACTGTCTACCACCACGAGAGTGATGATGACCTCTCCCGCGGCCTTGTCTTCCACCACGAAAGGGAGCACGACCACGTGTATCCCAAGAGAAAGTGAAATTTGCTGAAGGTTCATGAAGAATTTTTGAGACATGGCTCAGTCTGTTTTCTTGGACAAGTAAGAGTTGATAGACAGCGCGAGTTGTAACAGAAGTTACGAAACTCTCATAAGCAGGCCCTAAACCAGTGAGAAGATAAGTAACAAGGTTTTTTTCAGGGATAGGGGAGCCAGTTGCTGCAAGGGTGCCGGCGAGATTTCGGACTTTCCCAAAATAATCAGAGATAGTTTGATCTCCACGAGAAAGGTGAGTCCATTGATATCTAGTTTGGAAGTCTTTTGCCTGTGATTGAGAAGTAAACATGGACATCAAGGAAAGCCATAAGGCTCTAGAGGTTTCGGCTGAGAGAACATGGCTACTAATTGAATCGGAAAGAGAGGTAAAAAGTATACTGAGCACAAGTTGATCTGTGGGTGTCCAGGAAAGAAACTTAGGGTTGGTCTGTTTGGTGGGGAATTCCGTGGTGATAGGTAAGAATTGAGAAGGGCAAGGGAGAGTTCCATCGACATATCCATAGAGATCTTGCCCTCTAAGGTATGCTGAGATCTGCACTTTCCATAACAAAAAATTTTCAGTTGTTAGCTTGGTAGTAACGACATGTTTGGAAGATGAAATAGAGGAGGCCATGGATCAAGAGGACTGCTAGTCGAGCAGCTCTGATACCATGTCAGAAGAATAATTGTGAATAGCTGAAATCCATATTTTGTATTGAGGGACAGTGTCCCTTTTATAGAGTTTACAAGAATATTTCAGTTACAAGAAAGCTAATAAGATGATGACAAGTGTAAAGTCTAGAATATTCTAAGAATTCTGTAAAACTAATTTATCTAGGTTAATAGTATGGAGTAGAGAAAATTAATGAAACGATTCAACTCATTTAATATATATATAGATAAAAACATGGGTATTTAATGGAAATTAAAGACACGGACATATATATATATATATATATATATATATATATATATGTAATAGGAAACCTACATTTTAGTAGAACTTTGAAGTAATTAATTTATAGGTACCCTCCAACAAGAAACCGCTATAGAATTTTCATCATAACTAAAATAGACTCACTCATACACAATTAAAAATTATAATTTTTTTTAAATTGATGGTGGCTCATGCGGACCAACGATCGTAAGTATGATTGTCCATCCGACCCGACCCAATCCGAAAACTACTAATTCCGACCCAGACCGACTTAGAGACATTCTGTGTGGCTGCTCACCGATTACTCGATCCGAAATTCTTTTTAGAAGAAATGGGTATTCCGACCCGACTTTTTATTTATTTATTTAGTCCACCTCAAAGTGGCTAGGGAGGAGCATTTGAACAAAACTCAATGGCTAATTTTTATTTTAGAGCAAATCACAATGACTTTTTTTTTATTTAGTCTTAAAACTAAAGCCAACATACTCTTAAAAAGCTATGCCAGTCTTTCAAATGGAATGATTATGTTCAGAACGAGATGAAGGACGTGAGTTAATTGTGCTTATTATATGTATTTCCCTTAAGTAAAGGCATTCTATTTAGAAATAAAATGAAAAATGAGTGTCTTAAAAAATGAGCAATTTGGAATAAACGAAATATAAAAGCATATATGATGTTATATAAGTATGCATTTCTTCTCCTTTTGTCTTTCTAAATATCGTTACTTTTCTAGTAGGTTTGGCTTGTAAGAAGTAAACAATATCTAATTAAAAGGGGTTTTAATCAGACTTGCTGTGTTTTCCTCAAGTACATGGCGAACATCGTCATGAAATAACAATCTACTACGTGCCCCTGGTTCTTTGGATGATTCTTGTCGAATGATTTCTCTACCCATGTCTCATAGCAAGTCATGCATTCCCAATCTTTGATAACCATCAATTGTAACGAGACATTTATCTATATGCCTTTCGATACCATCATCTGGAAAGAAACCACAACTATCTAATATTTCATTGACATAGTCTAGGCGTTCTCCCTTGAAGACAAAGGAAATGTGGAGGAAAATATCCTTCTCATTATCAGCCAATTCACCATAACTTATACAAAGTACTTCTTGAATATTTTTGTTAGGAATTCTTTTATACTTGTCCAATATACTCATGCACTGGCTTGAACTTCTACCCTTTAAATCTAAACCAAGCACGGTTAAAGCTAGTGGAAGGCCCCCGCATATTGTATTACTTGTTTAGAGATTTCCACATAGTCGTCAAAAGGTTTTTCTTTCTCAAAGGCATGCCAACTAAAGAGTTGAAGAGCTTCATTATGATCCAATAACTTAACCTCATATTTTGAATCAACCTTATGATTATTTAATAAATTCTTATCACTTGTTGTTACGATGATTTTATTTCCTAGACCAAACCAATCACGATCTCCAATTAATGTGTCTAACTAGACCAACTCATCCACGTCATCAAGAATTAGGAGAATCCTTCTAGAGCAAAGCCTATGCTTTATCTCATTGATTCCTTGCCAACATTTAAGCTCTTAGTGGCTATGATCTAAAAAATAAGTGTATTTTGCATTTGGATCAGACCGCCCACTTGCTTTGAAGTACTTTCTCTAAACATTTTTCAAGAAACATCGACCTTCAAACTGAGAAAAAATCAAGTTATAGATATTTTTTGCAATAGTTGTCTTATCAATTAATCCACCAACAAAGATCCCCCACCATGCATATGTCCTTCGTCCCATCACTTAAAAGCATATTGATGTCTTGCATACGAGACTCCATTCCAATTAGATACTTGGCAAATTCACTATTTTGGAGACCTATATATACATAATAAAAATTAATGAGTTGGCATCATTAAGTATACTTTGTAGGACCTAGAAATTATACAATTAATTTCATCTTTTTATTCTTTTCTCTCAACTATTACCCTCTAATTTTTTTTTCATGTATGTGTTCTCCTTAGCAAAATTCTATTCTACTTTCTTGGTGACTCCAAAACCAAATTAACTCTGTTTAAGTTGGGTGGTTGGATTTTTTTTTTTTTAAGTCTCCAAATGAACTATAGAGAAAGATTAAGATGATGGAACCATATACATATTAAAGAATGAAAGAAAAAAAATTGTGTTGAATGAGAGCTAGGTACAAAAGTGGTTAGAAATACCCATTTTCCAAATGGTATCCAGACAAATTGGCAACTATTTGTAGGGCTGACTTCCACATGTGCACCTTCATTTCTACGTTCAATTTTTTTGCATGTTTAGCTAGCGCTAATGCTTCACCAAAACTCCCTCTTTGATTTCGAACATCTGATGGGTCTATGTAATAAAACACAGGTACAACTATTTGTTGCTTTGATTCTGCACACTAAAATATGTTCAGTAACTCATCTAAGCACCATCACTACCAAAAAAGATAGAATTGCCGGCATTCAATAAATGTCGGCAACTGTCCAAAAAAATGCCGCTAATTAATTAGCGGCAGTTCTTTGCTAGTGTAACCATCCGCCGGTAGTGAGTGGTCGCTATTTTTACATACCGACATTTTTTCAAACGCCGGTACTTGAAAATCTCATTAACGGCGTTTATATACAATTTTGCAGCATTTCTTTAAACGCCGCCAGCTTTCCTAAATTAACGGCGTTTATCGAAATGCCACCATTAGTTTGTTGTCATCTCATTGCATAAAATAGCTGCGTTACAATAAACGTCGCTGCTAGTACGTTGGCAGCACATCATATAAATTGTCGGCATTTATTTAAACGCCAGCAATAGTACATTGGCGACACATTAAATACATTAACAGCATTTATTTAAACGTCACGACTAATACAAATAGCGGCATTCCAATAAATGCCATTGCTAGTATGGTGCCGATGCATCATATAAATTGGTGGCATTTGTTTAAATTCCACTAATGGTACATTGACAACTCACTGAATAAATTAACGACATTTAGCTAAACGCCGCCATTAATTCAAATAGCGGCATTACCAGAAACGCATCATTTGTTTTTAATTAATTAATTATTTTTCTTTTTTTTTCGTTTGTCTTGTTTTATTTTTTGTTTCTACTTATTTATTTATTTATTTTGTTTGTTTCTCAGTCACGCACACAGCAGCAACCTCCACCCGCTACCTCCTCGCCACCATCCTCCTCCACAGTAGCGCAATTGCACCTCCACGCTGCTCCGTACGTCCAGGAAACACCTTACAATGCACCACTCCTTCACAGACCATCCCCAAGCACCTCTGCCCAGCCACCTCAGCCTCACCATGCTCTTGAAGCAAGCTCCTGCAGGGCGTAATGGATCGCGTGCGAAAAAAAGTTCATCTGGGCTCATTGAACCAGTGGAACTGACTGCATTAGAGAACACATCAAATGCTTTGTTGATGGAAAAATGTAAGATGTTGCTACATGTTGTTATGTTACACAAGTATGCAGGGGCGGAACTATGTTGTGGGTTGGCCCCCCCAAAAATTTTAAAAATTAGTATTATATGTTATATAATTATAATTTTAAGTGTAAATATTCTTAAAATATTTAAGATTGCCCCCCAATACTCAAACATAAAGTATATCACTCAAATATCTTTAAGTCCATTAACATAATAGTCTTGATTTGACATCTCTATCTCTTTTTATTTATCTTTGGTGTGCATTGTGCAGTTTATTTAGTTTCATATCAATGATATCATATAAGTTTTTATTGTCTTTCTGAGCTTGCATATATAGTTACACGATTTTTTTTTTTGTTCATTTGGGTCATTCACGACTTCATTAAATTTCTTGTCTATCATCTGTACATAATTTTCCTTCACAACCTTCGAGATGTTTTTAACCACATTAATTAGTTAACTAGCTAGAAGTTTCAAGAGAGTTTATCTAATAGTTAAAACAAATATGAAAGATTCTTGCATTTGAGAGGTAGCAAATTTATCTAACTAGATGATTGATGAGACGTTTCTAGAGAGATAGAGAGTATGTGAAGAATTTATTTTCTTTTGTGAAGAATTTATTAGTTATTCACATGCTTTTTTTTTGTTCACTTATTAATAATAATACAATTATACAATAAAAAATCTAATGACTTTTATATTATTAGATATTTTTCATGTTTATTCTTAATCTATAAATTTTTCTTAA
This sequence comes from Juglans cinerea, assembly GCA_961763995.1. NCBI lineage: Eukaryota > Viridiplantae > Streptophyta > Magnoliopsida > Fagales > Juglandaceae > Juglans > Juglans cinerea. The sequence continues at coordinate 33,738,879 of CAUIVZ010000007.1, read as the reverse complement.
AGTTTAGAAAAATATGAATAAATCGAGAAAAATTGTATAATTTTATGATGTATGATTATTTTTTTTATATAGTCACATGCAAAAAGTACATATTACTTATGTTGACACATACCGCACACTTTGTCGATCACCCCCCATACACTAAATCCTAGTTCCGCCCCTGCAAGTATGCTTGGATTTTCAATGAACCGGTTGATATTGTCAAGTCGAACATTCCGGATTATTTCACTGTCATTAAACATCCAATGGATTTGGGCACAGTGAAGAGGATGATAGATTCAGGTTAATATTCGGCAACGTGGAGGTGCCATAAAGTATACTAACACTCTATTATAATTAGTTACGTATTTATAGTGTATTTTACTTTTTTTTATCATTTTCTTTTAAATATTTTTTTAACATCCTCAATTTTTAAGAAAAAGTTAAAAAAAAATATCTAATATAATTAATAGTCATTTTCTTAACTATTAACTAAAATTAAAAATTTTTAAAAAAATTAAGTGTTAGGTAATAACTCTCTGATCCGTGAGAGACTGGGGCATTACACACATGATTAGTAATAATTGTAAAAGTTGCTGCTACGATAGCTGGGTCTATTACAAGGGAATATTTGTTTATCTCTTACTGTATGTAGATGACATGCTGGTGGCTTTTAAAGACATTGATTTAATTGAACAAGTTAAATGCATGCTGAAATCAGAATTTGAAATTAAGGAACTGGGCCCTGCTAAGAAAATATTAGGAATGAAAATTGTAAGAGACAGAAGTGCTAGGGTGCTATATTTGTCCCAGAAAAATTACCTTTCTAAAATTCTTAAGAGATTTGGTATGGAACATGTGAAACTTGTTAACACACCATTAGGTCAGCATTTCAAACTGTCTATAGATCAGGCTCCTAAAACAGAATCACATATTAGTTTTATGTAACAAATCCCCTATGCGAGCATGGTGGGAAGTATAATGTATGCAATGGTTTGTTCTAGACCTGACCTGACCTATTATGTGAGTGTAGTTAGTAGATTTATGGGGAATCTAGGAAAACCCCATTGGCAGGCTCTACTAATTTAGGTCTCAGTTTTGGGAATAATGTTGAAAATGGTTGTGAGTCGACTAGTTTTATAGACTCTGACTTTGTAGAGAGTGTAGACACTAGGAAGTCCTTAACTGGGTATGTGTTTACTGCATTTGGGGGAGCTGTTAGCTGGAAATCACACTTACAAGCTACTGTGGCTTTGTCCACCACAGAAGTTGAATATATAACATTGACTGAAGCTGTAAAAGAGGCCATATGGTTAAAGGGTATTACAAGTGAGTTAAATATTTTCAATGGAAATATCATAGTACACTGTGATAATCAAAGCACACTACACTTAGCTAAAAATCAAGTTTACCATGAAAGGTCCAATCATATTGACATAAGGTTTCACTTTGTTAGAGATGTTATAGAGTCTAAGATTGTAGATGTGGAGAAGTTCTCAAATGAGGATAACCCCTCAGATATAATGACCAAGTCTCTCCCTTGGTCTAAGTTAGTTGGTATGGAGTCTAGAGTCTGTCCCTATTAGGGGGACAATGCAGAAATAGCTGATGATGAGAATTGATCAAAACTTGGCAATAAATGTTTTGCCAAGGTGGAGAATTGTAAATGGTGTGTCAATACATTTATTTGTTGCCTTTCTGATATCTTTTCTTGTGTGAATAAGTGAATGATGGACAAGTGGCTAAATCTGGACCTTTGAAGTTTAATGAAGCACAGTTGGTTGATCATGTGAGAAGCCCGTGCCTCGTGAGCAGTATCAGAGAAATCAAGTGGTTGCAGGATTGTGACACGTGTTGGCATCTGTTTAATGATATATATTTGTTGTTACCGATATGTGTAATACCCGATTCATTTTATTCATTCTTTTTGGTCTGTTGTTATCGAGAAATTTCGAGAGAGAGAGCTTGAGAGGGCGAAACTAGGATTTCTACATAGGGTTTCACTGAGAGAGAAAATCTGTGCAATTTTCTGGTTTGTGAGAGAGGGGTTTGCAAGCTGGTTGTTCTGAGACTTCTCTGTGAAGGATATTGACCATCAATAGAGCTCTGAGGCCATTCCTACCGTGGACGTAGACCATTAGGGTCGAACCACATAAATCGATTGTGTTCTTTCTTTACTTTCTTGTTTTCTTTGATCACTGCTTTATGTTCTTGTTATTTTCTTATACTATTTTGCGATCTGGTTTATTTTCTTAAACTCGTTGGATCTGTAAGTGCGTTTGGTATCAAACTGTAGTTCTTGAGTTATGTTTTTCAAAGAGGGACTTGAGAAGTTTTATAACACATAGAATAAAGATTTCGTCTCCACGAAATTCAGATGGCATAGATTGTAAAGGACAATTAGGCCAATCAAGCACGCTTATTGAATTAGATTGGCAATTAGGTTCGCCAGAAAAGTGACCATTGCGGGATTTAAATAATCTGAGTCTTTTCATATTCTTGAAGGCTTTGGGACTCAAGCGGATAATATCATCACCTTTAGGAAAATCTGCAAGAATTGCTTCAACTCTATTAGTTCCCTACATAGGAAGACAATGCATGTTTAAGTGTGCCAACAAATCAAAAAATAAATTATTCATATATTTATATACACACGTATAATATGTCGCATGTGCCAAATTAGAAACAATGTTTAATTAAAAGAGATTTTGTTATGACTTACTGTATCTTCCACCAGTACATCACGAACGTCTTCATGAAAGAATAATTTGCTACGTGCTCCTGGTATTTGGGGTGATTCTTGTCGAACAACTTATCTACCCATATCTCATAACAAGTCATGCATTTGCAACATTCCATAGAGCTCAGAAATAAGGCACTTCTCCCCAAGTCATGGGATCCAGAAGTTTGGTCAAAAATCATAACTATCTAGTATCTTAATGACATCATCAAATACATCTCCAATGAAAAAACAAGCAATGCCAAGAAAAATATTCTTTTCATTTTCACTTAATCTATTGCAACTTGTTTGAAGTATTCTTTGAATATCTTGGTGAGAGATTTTCCTGTACTGATCCAATGTGTGCATCCACTCACTTTCACTTCTGCCGTATAAATCCGAACCAAGCATTATAAAACTAGTGGAAGCCTCCTAGCATAATTTATGATCGGTTCTACAATTTTTCCATGACTGTCAACTAGTTTATTTCTTTTGAAAGCATGCCAGCAACATAGTTCAAAAGCATCGTCGTGATTCATCTTATATGTTGAATCAACTCCATGAGTAGTCAATAGGTGTTATGATTCTACTTCCTTTACCAAACCAATCATGACCTCCTGTTAAGTTTTCTAATTGGTCCAAGTGATCCACACCATCAAAAATTAGAAGAACTTTTTTAGAACGAAGCCTGTGCTTTATCATAGTGCTTCATGTACCAATACTATCAACCTTCAAACTTTTACAATCTCCAATGATCTTAGAAAGAAGTGACTATGCAACCCTTCCATGCCACTTTCTCACACCACGCCTATCAATTGATCTGAACTTCTTGGCAACTTCCGTAATGATGAGTCAATGCCGCTTTGTATTATTGTATGAAAAAAGGATATAATCGATAACTCGTTGGCAATTTCCTTACAGCTTTTTTCAAACTTTAAGAGATGTGATTTTCACACAACGTACTTTTCATGAATTATGATAAAACAAAAACAGAGAGAGAGCAGTGCATGATACAATGACAACTGCATTTAATACTTCTGCGTAGTGATCCACATGACTCATTGCTTTGTTGAGATCAAAGCAAGAATCCTACGTTATCAAGTTCTCTGGAAAAACAAAGAAGAAAAAGAGAGTAAATTTTGAAAGAAAATGTTTAAAAAATTAATGGTAGCTAGCCTCTCTTAACTTAAAACCACCCTTGGCATTTTGTAAGCTCGTCGATCGACCACTCCAACATGTTAATATTTTTTTAATTTATACTTTAAAGATTAAAACAAATAATGGTTTTTTTATGGTGTCGCGTAGCATTAAGCATAATTATTCAAAGAAGTGTTGGCCGGTAAAAGAATGAGAAACTTGTTGGCAATTTCCGTTCGGCTTTTTCAAACAACAAGAGATGCATTTTATTAGAACTTTTTTTTTTTTTAATGTAACCATAGCATTTTATTAAGAAATCAAGTAATGCAATTGTTTTCTCTATTCAGACATCCCACAATAAAATATGGGACATCCTCTATCCACACTTTTTCTTCTTCTATAACTAAAGTTTTCTTTGCTAAAGTATGAGCTACCATATTCTTTTCTCTATGAGCAAACTGTAAGAGCCAATTTGTCCTGTTCTTGAAATAAAACCTGGCATCCTCTACTAGAGAGTTATAGCAAGACAACACTTCTTCATCACTACTCACTGCCAAAATGACATCCCTTGCATCACCTTCAAATCTGGCTTTCTGAATGTTAAGGTCACTACACAACTCCACAGCTTTCCTTAGAGCAAAACATTCTGCAACAACTGCATCATCCACATTTTCTTTTTGATCACACACAGCAACCATGGCCTCCCTTCCCTCATCTCTAATTATAATTTCAAGCCCCATTCTCTTCATTTTTAAATCCAGAGAAGCGTCCCAATTAATCGTTATAAACCCCCTTTTTGGTTTTTCCCACTTCAAGCTATTAACCACATTATTATGCACTTGTCCTCCCTTTTTAATAGAATTATGAGCTTCTTGATAATCTTTGAGAGCAGCCTTAGCAGATATGATTAAGTTCCTGGGACAATCCAATCTCTTTTCGAAGACAATCATTTCTATACAGCCATACCCTTCTAAACATCATTGTCATCTCTTCCAACAAACACTTATTCAAAGTAGACATGATTCTCCCATAGCAGCAGGAAATCTACTTCTGATCTTACCCATTTCTGAACATAGCTTTTGTCATCTCCCCAAATATCATTTGCTGTAGGACACTCCCATAACACATGCGTAAGGGACTCTTCTTCTACATCACACATAGGGCACCTTTTATCCTCCACCACTCTCCTATTGTAAATGTTCACTTTAGTAGGCAGCAAGTCATTACCAGCTTTCCAAATGAAAACTTTTGTCACTCCTGCCACATCCAGATCCCAAATGTTCCTCCACCTTTTATCCACTTGAACCTCCTTAGAGCTCTCTCCTTTACTCCTCTCCATTCTATCCAAATGCAAAAAGTATGCACTTCTAACACAAAAGGTATCTTTCTTAGAGGAACCCCAAAACATCTTATCTTTAGCTCTGCCTCTAGTCAAGGGTATACTAAGGATCTTCTCAGCCTCTTCATTGTAAAAAATTGTTCTGATCTTTTCTTCATCCCATTCCCCCTTCTGTTTATCAATTAAGTCTTTGACCCTTGAGTCTTCCTGCAGCAAAGAAACTGGAGTTTGGAAAGCAAAAAAGAGGGACTAGGTAACCACTTGGAACCCCAGATCTGAATGTCTCTCCCATCATCCACTCTCCACCTTATCCCTTATTTTAAGAGGTCCCTAGTTGACCATACACTTCTCTATACAAGAGAAGACTGTGTGCCCCTTTTTACTTCCATAAAACCAGAATTTCTATAGTACTTTTCTCTGAATATCACAGCTGCCAAAGAGTTAGGGTATTTAAGCAACCCCCACCCTTGCTTAGCAAGGAGAGCTATGTTAAAGCTCTCCAAATCCCTAAAACCCATGCCACCCCTTCCTTGCTGCAAGCCTAACTTCTTCCACACAACCTCCCTCCCTTCCTGTTGTCTATTCTTCCAAAATTTGGAGAACAAAACATTAATCTCCTGACATAGTTTTTTGGGTAGTTTGAAGACACACATGGTATAAGTAGGGATAGCCTGCAAAACTGGCTTAATCAAAACTTCTTTACCAGCTTGTGATGTAAAATTATTTTTCCAGCTTGCCATTTTTTGCCAGATTCTCTCTTTAAGATTCCTGAAAGTATTGAACTTTAATCTTCCAGCCATAGTAGGAAGACCAAGGTATTTTTCATTTGTCAGCTTCCTTTATTGCCTTCATATCTACTGCTTTAGTGTTTTTACTTTTAAAAAAAAAGAAGTCTTATCTTTATTTTGGAACTGGCCTGAGGCCTTTTCATAAATATTCAGAACCTCTTGAATCCTTCTCCACTCTTCAATCTTTGCTCTGTCAAATAAAATGCAATCATCTTTAAAAAAGCAAGTGATTGACGCTAGTACCCACCCAAGCCACTTGCACCCCCTTTTGTAAAATTCCGCTTCTCATAGTAGCTCAATAAAGTGCTCAAGCCATCAAAACATAATAAAAAGAGATAGGGTGACAAGGGATCACCCTGTCTCAACCCTATTGTAGGCCAGAACTTGTGCCCAGGTACCCCATTTATCAACAAGAAAATTGGTTATATATGCACATAGAAATACGTTTTATGATAAATCATTTATATTAGTTTTTTCTGAGTAGTGTTAATAATTTGTGAAAGTGGAGGGCCAGGGTCGTGTGAATATCTCAATTGTCTGTTTTCCCTCTAATTAAGACTAGGTCGCTTTGTTAGACCTGTCTGTTTGTGATCTGCAGAAGATAAACCCAACTCTATAGCAACCCAACTCTACAAACCCAGGCCTGAATCATTACATCACAAGAATTTCACAAAGGATGAACTCTAATGATGTTATAGTTTGATAATTAACTCCATGCAGGAAACAATTCGTGGATGCACGGTGAGTATCGACAATATACATGGCATCAATATTCAATGTTGAATTTCGAGGAAAAATTACCTTAATGCAGGATCTAATACACTGTCCTATTCGGCTTTATAGCTCCTCTTCCAAATCGAGTTGTTGGCTAATGGTGGGTTCCTTCCTCCGTGTATGGATTCTCACAATATTTAAAGAATAGCTATGCCGAATAGAGTGTCATTAAGATAACAACCGCAATTTCGAGAAATAAACCCATAAATCCTAAGAATTTTTTACAGATTAAAGGTGGAAGGAACGAAATAGGGGTCGAGATTTTCTGATGCCTACCTTATGATTCAGGGCACAAACCATCAGGGTCCTGCTTGGTAGGAGTCGTCTTCGATTTGGGAAGGGAACATCGAAACGAAAAAACAGAGAGATGAGGAGGATGGTGGGAAGCAACGGGGGAATGAGCAGTACGGGAAACTGCGAGGGGAAAAATAAAATCATGTTTAAGATTTATTGCGGTGTTGTTTTAAAAATTGCCGTAAAAAATCCTTAAACGCGAAGGAAATGGTCGACGGTATAGATCTCAGACCATTGCGCCGAAATATTTCGCTATAATATATACAAATGTCGTCGCAACCTATGCAGATAACTGTTCACTCGCGCTATGTTCATGTATCCACTCTATTATTCAACGGCGACTTTGAATCTGACGGAAAAAAGAACTTATTGCGTCGTTTTTTTTTTTCAATAAATGTAAAAACGCTGGGAAATGTCTCTTTTGTTGTAGTGAATTAAGGTCCCACGTTGGGAGTAGTAAAAGACGTTTTACATGCAAGTTTTCTCGAGTTTTCTTGAATGAATTGATCGATCGATGTGATCATATTAATCTGGATTTGATGATGATCTCCAGCTTATAAATTAACCTTTCAGGCCGGGTCACTATGATCTATATAATATATAAAACCGGAATAATTTCTTTATATTATAAATATCTGCTCGGCCTGTGGACCTAGAATAGAATTCTAGGTAGGAGTGAGGAGCTTATAATTATTATAATTGATTATCACTTCTAGGTAGAATAGTTGATAGCTAGTCAATTCATTATTATAATTTTTTTAAATTTTTATATAAAATATAATAAATAATTCAATATTTTTAAATTTTAAATAATATTTTATTTAATTTTTAATTTTTATTTCAACTCATCTCATTTCAAACTTATTATGTAAACGACACGTTAGCAAAATCATTTAGTCAATGCCGCGATAAATCATTGAAAGAAAGATGTTCAATAACTTCTTGGCAATTTCCTTACAGCTTCTAATTCAGACCTTAAGATATGCTATTTTCACACAAAAAAAAAAACCAAATTAATAGTGGTACGTACAATGACAACTGCAATACTCCTACATATATGTAGTAAAATAATATTATTTTTAAAATTTATAAACTTTAAAATTAAAAGTTTAAAAAAAATATTAAAATTGTGAAAAGCTTGTTAATTAAGTGGTTGCCATTTTATCATTCCTGGAAAAAAAAGAAAAAAAAAAAACCTTGCAATCCAACCTTTTAATTGTAGTCGTCATGACCACAATGTTATTTATTGCATCCATTGATGTCTCACACCATCACATGATATGCTTTTTAAACCATAAAGAAAAGGCCGTAGAAGAATTAACCGACGTTGGGTAGGATCTTATAAGTACTCTGGCGTTTCTTGTCCTTAATGTCTTGACTCTATTACACTAAAAGAATTAACTTCCGTGGTATTTTATCAGTTATTAAAATAATTTAATTTTAAACAATAATTATGTTATATTTATGGTATGCTAGGTGTGTTATTAAATTATCAACTTGCAAATGGATTTTTTTTCAAAACTTGCAGCTAATGAAAAATGATAAATTTAATGCTTTAGTTAGTACTTTAACATTCCCCCGGCCTCATTTGTCAACATATAAAATATTCTTAATTTCTGAAGATATATTTTGAAGTTAATTCTAATAGATATACCATCTACAAGAAATCATGCATTTTTCAATGCTCAAAATTGTCGCAAATACCCTCCGTAATCGCTGCATTTGATCATTTTTGCCGATTTTGAAATCGCTACATTTTTTACGAAATTAAAGCACCACTTTTGATCAATTTCAGCGATAGGCAAAAATCGTCACAAAAAAATACTATTTCCGATGATTTTTTTCTGCCGCAAAAGTCCCAAAGATCGACAAAAATGATCTTCCCGTTTACCATTAAAATTGCTGAGAAAAGTTATTTCTGGCGATATGTATCGTCGCAAAGCTTAATAAATCGCTGCAAGTAACTCATTATTTTTCCCAATGATTTAAATTATTATCGAAATTATGTATTTCCAGTGAGTAAGTTTCGCCCAAAAATACTATTTGCGGCGATATTAAGTCGCCACAAATATATTTATGTTCCAGAAAATATAAAAATAAAAAATTGCACAAAACAGAACACAGAAAAATATTATACACATCCAAGTCAGGCTTCACAATATTACCTTAGACTATGGATTGCACTAATATTCTTTTTACATACTCAAAAAAGATCCAAAGTATGAGCTACTGATATGACCAAGATGCCAAAAATTGGCATCGACTGTGTTTTACATACAGGTAATTAACTAACCAGAGAAAGCATTATGCTTGATAGTTGTTCTCTCCAATACACACTATTTAGTATTTACCCTAATCCCCTTGTGTGATCCTGCTTTTAGAATTAGTATGCTCTACAAGACCTATTGATCTAAACCTCTATAGCTGAGACCATTACATGCTAACTGCAACTGCAATATACAATATCAAAGACAAATTTTGTAAGAAGCTATGGGAAATATAGTAATTGTATTGGGAATTCCATAAGTTGCAGGAGCTCTCACCCAAAGCCAGTCCAGGGTAGGTCAAATGTATTACTCACTGCCATTACAACCTATGAAGGAGTTGGCCTGAAAACACATGTTGAACTTTAACAAATTAGAAGTATATTAAAACTTGAAAAATAAGCAAGCAAAAACTGCATCATAATTGGCAACACGTCTGAATTCAATACAAAAAGCGGCTAGAAGTGATAAATGTTCAAAATCAAACTATCAGTTTAAGCAATGACATATTTCATACTCACAGTGAACAATGACATCATCTAAGTTATTTTGCCAGCCACTTCTCATCCAGGAGCTCAATCAATGACAGGAGCAGAAACTAAGTGAAACTAACTCAACAATAACCGATGACATGGAGGAAGCCAGCTCAGCCAGCCACTTCTCATCCAAAGAATCGAGGGAAGAGAACTGCAATAATACAACATAATTATAAATCATCAAAAGATCCATTGCAAACATTTATGCACCTAAAAAAATTCAGCAAAAATGAATTGAATGAAAAGACTTGATTCAGAACAGCATAAAACAGGGAAACCAAATGAAGGAAAACTTCAACAAATACCATGATCTCATTAGCCACATATAACATTATCAAAAAGTACATTCATTACAAAACAAATGATAGAAAATAAGTAAAATTGATTTATCGTTTTCTTTTCTATTCATTTCAAAAAGTACATTTTCAAATCTAAGGAACACACAGAAGAAGATGGCAAAAGATATACAAGCCATAGGCTAAAAAGAATATGCTAATCAAATGAATATATTAAAAGGGAAAAGGCTGTGTCTTTGAAAAAGCATCAACCAAACAAGTACACCAACAAACCACATACCTGTCATCTCGATTTATAAGCTGTTGAAGATTCTTGTTCAGATTCTTTTGAACTTCAGTATCATCATGTTGTTGTCTGTCCAGAACTTCTTACTCATCTCTTAGCTTTGCAATTTTCATCCCAACATCCTCCTTACTGTAACATCAACATTCCAATAGGAATTAAAAGCCTTCTTAAAAAAACATAAAATTCTTAGATAAGCTATCTTGTTATGTAGAGTAAAGAAGTAGAAAGATTTTCAGTAATCTATTTTTATCGGGCAAGGAAGGAAGCAAGCGATATGATATGCAACTGCTATGGAGAAAACTACCAGAGGATAAACTACCACAGACCAATCTATTCACCTACTACCAACTGACAAGATTCATGGTAGTTTCTGGGATTTCTCTATCTAATAACCATTATGTATGACTCCCGTCAACAAGTGAAATGCCCATATGAAAAACATACTAAATACATACAAACAATTACGCAAAACTTCACTCACCTAAACCATGGACAATACTAGAGAATGCCATTGTACAAATAATTCCAACCAACAAGAAACTTTGCTTAGCACAGCGCATCGATTTGTTCTAGGATGCTTAAGAATAATGAAAAACCACATTACAACCTAAAACAGTTCCTCAAAGCAAATAGTTTGCCGCACGATTCTTAATAGGCACACTCTACAGTTGCCATTGAAGTAAAGGACACACTAAAAAATATATATATATATATATATATATATATATATATATAAGATTCTACCCTGAGGAACTGCCAACAAGCAACATGGAAACTTAAATATGTAAAATCATTGACTCATTATAAAGGCCACATTTGGTTATACTTCACAAGCAATCATTCACAAGCTCCAGCTCAAAAAACTTTTAGAAATCAGTGCATAAGCCTGCCTTGTTTCTGCCATAACAAAACAGCGTGTTTTAAAAATAATCATTTAAGGAAGCACAACTAAATGCTGCCTTACCTTCATTTTACTTAGAGAAAACTTCTGGACTTTTTTTTAAAAAAGTAAATTGCATGTTGGTGGATCACAAAATGGAAATTAAAGCTGGTAAAAATATGTGAAAAAAGATGTAGCAGTAGACAAAAAGCTTATAATTTTTAGTGAGTTGATAGTCATAATAATGATATATCAGCAAAAACACCAAGACAACAAATTGGACAATATACAAAATGTGGCACTACAAACAGCTAATGAAAAAAAAAAACATCATAAAGGAAGAAAAATATATCTGTACCCAAAGGACACTCTTCCTTGCACACTTCATGCATTCAATCCCTCCCCAATCCAAGAAACTAAATGTGTGAATCGAAACAATACATCCACAACCAACTTGCTGCAAATGAATACTAATTATTAAAAAGTATCAACAAGAAACTTCAGAATTTTTGTTTAAAGAATGCAATATACCAATGTGATATCTTCCACACCACTAATGAATAATAATAAAACAGGAAAAATTGCAAGCAAGCATCATAATTTCATTGAGTATTTATGTTACAATGTGACATATCTGTAACACCCCGTATTTTAGTGTATTTTTAATTGAAAGATTATTTTTTATTAATTTAAAAATTTATTCTCTTGTTTTAAAATTGGTTGGATTTTTAGTGGGTTTATTTTTATGATTTTAATTTTGTGAAAATTATTTTGAAGTGTTTTCTTATAATTGATTATTGTAATACATTTAAATTGTTTTTCATATTTAATTAACTTATTGTTGGGTTTAATTATTTATTTTCATTTTAATTACTACGTTTGAATTATTTTATTTTACTTGTTGTTTTGAAATCGTTTCCGTTGGATCATTTTTGTGACCCAAGATGTGGAGATTGGACCTCATTTATTTCCCTCCATTTTCTCTTTCCTCTCTTTTTCTTTTCTTCTTTTCTTTTCTTTTTCTTTCTTTTTTTCTTTCCTTCTCCCGGGTTCTCCCGCGCGCACGTCTCTCCCTCTCTCTTCTCTCTGTCTGTGCGTCGACACCCAGCCCGCCGCCGTGCACCAGCAGTGACCGACATCGCCCCTCCCTCTCACCTCCCCTTCGACCGGCGATCACCCCCTGTGATTTCATCCCCTAACTCGCCGCCGATAGCCCCCACGCACCACACCAAGCCGCGGCACTCCTTGCGCCGCTGCGCCGCCATCGCGCCACCTCCGGCCACCATCTTCTCATCACATCATCCTCGACCTCCTAGCAATCTAATGGACCCAACCCCACCTCCGATCTGTCACCGGTAAAGCCCCACCATCAATATTTCCGTTTTGGGTAATTTAGCCTTCGACCGCCCTCTACGCCACCGCCACCCACGGCCAACCACCACCACCACTTACTTCACCGACATCCATAAGCCCTACCCTATCAATCTCGAGTCTTCGTTTACACCCGTTCAAAAGTGAGTTTTTGAGACCCACGGCCACAGTGCATTTGACACTGTTTTGTTGCTGCGTTGCCGCTTTTAGCACCTCTGTGATCTTCCAAAAATTATGTTATAGCATTGTAAGTATTTTTCCAAAGAACTTTTGAGATTTAAATGTATTTCTGCGCTAACTTATATTTACTACGAATTGGTTGGTTGTGCCGGATTGAGTCCGAGGAGTAAGGGGGTCGGTTGGATTGGATGATGGAGTTGTTCGTGTGATTGGTTTATGATGTGAAATTTGTTGACTGTTTCGTGTTTAAATATTGGTGTCTTGAGGTTGACGTTAGTTATGGTGGATATTGATAATTTTATAAAGTAATGATATATTTTGGGATTATGAGAGTTTTAAGTTTTGAGAAATTAAAATAGGTTATTTTAAAAGTTTAAGCTTAAATATCGAAATACGTGATTGATTGGAAACTTACAGAAATTACGTGGTTATTTTTATAGGTGACGATTTATAATCGACTCGACATTTTTTTGAAGGAATTTTCGAAAAGCTAAGAAGTCTAAGTAAGCAGGGTTCCTATGCTAGATTTGCATAAAAAGAAATAAACTGAAGTTGGTTTGTAAAAAAATGTGCATGTTGTTTTAAAAAGAAAATGTGAAAAACAACCTTAGTATATGTTTTGCATTCACTCACGAGATATGTATGAAAGATAAAAGAAATGTTTTAACATGAATAGTGTAGACATGAGCAATATTTGACATGTTTCTGAAATATGCAAAAGAGCGAATATGATATCATTGAGATTTTTATGCATGTGATATGAAATGATTTGGATCTGTTTTTTATCAAATGAAAATGATATAAATATGTTTCGCACATGTTTTGATATGATATGGATATGATAAAAATTTGGCATACTTATCTGTTCTGAATCTGATTTTTGAATATGGTTCTGATATGATGATACTGGTTCATGTGATATGGTTGGTACCAACATGATATGATATGATATGATATGATGATACTGGTTCATGTGATATGATTGGTACCAACATGATATGATATGATATGAGTGCACCCACTTTGGAAACAAAGTGGTCTTTTTACGTGTTCTTTCCTGTGTGCACACTCGGGGCTCCGAGATTGAAAAAATGGAAGTTCACCATATGACACTGCCTGGTTTGGCCACCGGGGATAGCACAACCCTACCACGGGGGTTAAACATGGTATATGATATGATACGATATGATATGATAAGATGAAGATGTTCAGTTATGTTATGCCAACTCTTTTTTTTAATATGAAACGGATTTTTAAATATGAATAGTTGATTTTGAGTATGAAAAGATTGAAAAGTCGCTCTAATTTTCTGATAACACGTTTTCTGATATCTGCATATAAAAATAAAATGTTTTGTTTCTGCATACTGAACTTTCTGAAAAGGCTCATGTTTACATACTAGTATATGTTCTCTGCTTACTGAGTTGTTGATAACTCACCCCCTCTTATCTCCAATATTTTCAGATGATTTTTGGATATTTCAGCTGAGGATCAGGACTATGAAGAATTGGGTGAGATGACTTAAGAATAGTGGATTAAGAATAGAAAACTTTCGATGAATATTGGTGATTTTTGATAATTGTATTGTTGAAATGTGAGTTTAAGTGACATGTAGAGAAGTTGGTAATTTTGGGGGTTACTGTATGGAAGATTTTATATACGAATATGTGTGGTTAATTAAATTTGAAGTGTTTACTTTGGATTTGGAACTTTTGGAAGTGTATTTAGCAATGTTGAAGTTGATTATCAGGTGTTTTGAGTTAACTCTCGGGACCCTCGAGGTCGGGGCGTTACAATTGATATCAAAGCCAGGTTTGAGATTCTGCAGACTTTATGAATTGAGGTTGTGGGAATTTCAGGTTTTTGACTTGATTGGCTTATTTTCAAGGTTGTAGGACATGACTTGGAGGTCTAGATTTCGATGTTTACATAAGTTTGAGCGAAGGCCAGGTTTTTGGTTTTGCATACTATAATAAGATGTTTGATGACATTTAAGGTTTTAGAATTTTGAAAGCACTAGGACATGATTTTAAAGATATTTGGTTTGAGCTTTTGCATACCCATGTTGGGTGGCCTATGAAATTTGAGGTTTTGAATATCTGTAGGCTAGGAAGTTAACTCAGATGGGAGGTATGAAAATTTGTAGATTATAAGAGATGATTTTATTTGTTTTTAAAGTTTTAGAATTTGGCAACCTTATGGAATATATTCTAAGATGTTTGAGGTCTTAGATGGTGTGGGTTTAAAAAAAAAAAAAAAGATTTTGAAGATAACTAAGGCTTTAGTTTTTTTTTTTTTTTTTTTCAGATTTTAAGAAATGACTTTCTTTACACGTGGGGTTTTAGATCAGGTAGGCGTACTTTGTTGACTATAGGTAAGGATCTTTTATAAGATGTAAGGTTTATATTTTTGAAGATGCACATAAATTCAATTGTATGATAAGTTTGAGGTTCTACAGGCTATAACATATGAGGTTTTGGATATCAATTCAGTTTAGGAAGTAAATTCATATTTGATGTATATAGAAATTTGAGAACTAAGATATAATCATGGAAATATTTCAGGTTTAAGGTTCTGCAAATTAAAAACATTTGAGTTTTGGATATCCGTGGGTTTAGGAAGAAACTTCATATTTGAGGTGTAGATTTGTATAGAATAAGAGCTAATTTTGTGGATATTTAAGGTTTTAAATTTTGCAGACTTTATGATTGAGTTTTGTGATTTCGAGGTTTAGGATTTTAGATTCGACAAGCTTACTTTGTAGACTATAAGAGCTAATCTTTATAAGATTTAAGGTTTAGATTTTTGTGGTTTAAATTCTAAAGATGTATGGGAGTTGAGAGCGATGTCGGGTTTACAATATTAGATGGTAGGAAGGATTATATGAGTTGGTTAAAGATATGGCTAAGACTAGGTAAAACCATATGTGCAATACCAGAAGAGTTTAAAGGTTTAATTGGAAATTATTGTTGTTATTTAAATTGAATTTATTTGGTTTTGTTTGATTTTATTTTATTTGAATTGAAATTATATTATTTTATTTATTAAGTTTATTTTATTTTGTTTGTTTCGTTCGAAGCTGAAAAACGGGTTAAGGATTAAGTTATGACAAGAAGATGGTACGACTGAGAACGCTATTGTTATATTTAGCAGAGTAGGCTTGAACTTTTATCGACTTGGTGTGCTTTTATAATATCAAGGTTTGAAAGGAACGGCATGGTCTGGGTGATCTTGTTGGGGAGTAGGATATTTGAGGTTTTCGATTTCGTGGATGTATGACACGAGACTTTAGAATCGAAGATTGTAAGTTCAACAAACTTTAAGGATATATTTACTGGAATTTCACCAAAAATTTAAGGTTTTGTAGACTTTAGGAAATGATTGTTATCATTTAATATTTTAGATTTTGAAAGCTTCGGGAGTCGATTGTTTTATTATTGGATATAAGTTCATCGATCTTATAGATTTCGGAAAATGATTCTGGTATAATTTAAGGTTTTAGAATTACAGATTTGAAGGACTGAATTGAAATAAGATTTAAGTTTATAATTCTGCAGGCTTGGTGTGCTAGCATGATTTATTTTGGAGACTAATTAATATGTGACAATTAAAATGGGGTTGATTAGAGTCGAGTTATTGATATAGAGATTTTCAAGGAGATTATTTGTTTGGAGATTGAAAGTATTGAACTAGTTTGGATAATGATTGTTATTAGTTCGAGGTTTTAGTGGCAGGTTTTGGGATTCGATCCATATCAGATTTAAGGATAATAGTTGGTGTAGATTCATGAATGAATTCTTAATAATAATAATAATAATAATCATTGGGATTCCTTGGATGTTGTATTATTAAGGCTCTTGTGGAAAGATGAGATTTTGGATAGCATAGTCACCCTAGGAATATTGGACGTATTGTGCCACTGGAGGACTAATACGAGTATGATGGAATTGCCTATGGAAATAGACTTGGGAGAACATTACTCATGCTTGTTGGGAGTTGTTGATGGTATGATCCCTTCGAGCATGTTTTGGGTTGTATCTTCTATCCTGCTTTAGCGTCATGTTTGACCTTATAAATTTCAAGGACGAAATGTTTTTTAAGGGGGGAAGGATGTAACACCCCGTATTTTAGTGTATTTTTAATTGAAAGATTATTTGTTATTAATTTAAAAATTTATTCTCTTGTTTTAAAATTGGTTGGATTTTTAGTGGGTTTATTTTTATGATTTTAATTTTGTGAAAATTATTTTGAAGTGCTTTCTTATAATTGATTATTGTAATACATTTAAATTGTTTTTCATATTTAATTAACTTATTGTTGGGTTTAATTATTTATTTTCATTTTAATCACTACGTTTGAATTATTTTATTTTATTTGTTTTGAAATCGTCTTCGTTGGATCATTTTTGTGACCCAAGATGTGGGGATTGGACCTCATTTATTTCCCTCCATTTTCTCTTTCCTCTCTTTTTCTTTTCTTTTTTTCTTTCCTTCTCCTTGGTTCTCCAGCGCGCACGTCTCTCCCTCTCTCTTCTCTCCGTCTGTGCGTCGACCCCCAGCTTGCCGCTGTGCGCCGGCGGTGACCGATATCTCCCTCCCTCTCACCTCCCCTTCGACCGGCTATCACCCCTTGTGATTTCAGCCCCTAACTCGCCACCGATAGCCTCCACGCACCACACCAAGCCACGACACTCCTTGCGCCGCTACGCCGCCATCGCGCCACCTCCGGCCACCATCTTCTCATCACATCATCCTCGACTTCCTAGCAACCCAATAGACCCAACCCCACCTCCGATCTGTCACCGGTAAAGCCCCACCATCAATATTTCCGTTTTGGGTATTTTAGCCTTCGACCGCCCTCTACGCCGCCACCCACGGCCAACCACCACCACCACTAGCTTCACTGACATCCCTAAGCCCTACCCTATCAATCTTGAGTCTTCGTTTACACCCGTTCAAAAGTGGGTTTTTGAGATCCACGGCCACAGTGCATTTGGCATTGTTTTGTTGCTGCGTTGCCGCTTCTACCACCTCCGTGATCTTTCAAAAATTATATTATAGCATTGTAAGTATTTTCTCAAAGAACTTTTGAGATTTAAATGTATTTCTGCGCTAACTCATATTTACTGTGAATTGGTTGGTTGTGCCGGACTGAGTCCGAGGAGTAAGGGGGTCGGTTGGATTGGATGATAGAATTGTTCGTGTGATTGGTTTATGATGTGAGATTTGTTGACTGTTTCGGGTTTAAATATTGGTGTTTTGAGATTGACGTTGGTTATGGTGGATATTAATAACTTTAAAAAGTGATGATATATTTTGAGATTATGAGGGTTTTAAGTTTTGAGGAATTAAAATAGGTTATTTTAAAAGTTTAAGCTTAAATATCGAAATACGTGATTGATTGGAAACTTACAGAAATTACGTGGTTATTTTTATAGGAGATGATTTATAGTCGACTCGACATTTTTTTGAGGGAATTTTCGAAAAACTAAGAAGTCCAGGTAAGCGGGGTTCTTATGCTAGATTTGCATAAAAAGAAATAAACTGAAGTTGGTTTATAAAAAAATATGCATGTTGTTTTAAAAAGAAAATGTGAAAAGTAACCACAGTATATGTTTTGCATTCACTCACGAGATATATAAAAAAGATAAAAGAAACGTTTTGACATGAATAGTGTAGACATGAGCAATATTTGACTTGTTTCTGAAATATGCAAAAGAGCGAATATGAAATGATTTGGATCTGTTTTTTATCAAATGGAAATGATATAAATATGTTTCGCTCATGTTTTGATATGATATGGATATGATAAAACTTTGGCATACTTATCTATTCTGAATCTGATTTCTGAATATGGTTCTAATATGATGATACTGGTTCATGTGATATGGTTGGTACCAACATGATATGATATGATATGAGTGCACCCACTTTGGAAACAAAGTGATCTTTTTACGTGTTCTTTCTTGTGAGCACACTCGGGACTCCGAGATTGAAAAAAGGGAAGTTCACCATATAACACTGCCTGGTTTGGCCACCGGGGATAGCACAACCCTACCACGGGGATTAAATATGGTATATGATATGATACGATATGATATGATAAGATGAAGATGTTCAATTATGTTATGCCAAAGCATTTTTTTAATATGAAACGGATCTTTAAATATGAATAGTTGATTTTGAGTATGAAAAGATTGAAAAGTCGTTCTAATTTTCTGATAACACGTTTTCTGATATCTGCATATAAAAATAAAATGTTTTGTTTCTGCATACTGAACTTTCTGAAAAGGCTCATGTTTACATACTAGTATATGTTCTCTGCTTACTGAGTTGTTGATAATTCACCCCCTCATATCTCCAATATTTTCAGATGAGTTTTGAATATTTCAACTGAGGATCAGGACTATGAAGAATTGAGTGAGATGACTTAAGAATAATGGATTAAAAATAGAAAACTTTCTGTAAATATTAATGATTTTTGATAATTGTATTGTTGAAATGTGAGTTTAAGTGACATGTAGAGGAGTTGGTAATTTTGGGGGTTACTGTATGGAAGATTTTATATACAAATATGTGTGGTTAATTAAATTTGAAGTGTTTACTTTGGATTTGGAACTTTTGGAAGTATATTTAGCAATGTTGGAGTTGATTATCAGGTGTTTTGAGTTAACTCTCCGGACCCTCGGGGTCGGGGCGTTACAATATCAATATAAGAGTGTTTCAAGTATCAATACAAAAGCAGGAAAGATTTCATTTTAAATAAGTAATACATAATCAGAGTATTTGTCATTTACATTCTAAATGAGATAAAAACTCTATAAACAAAATAATGAAGTTGATATAGTTGCTAAAGGCATAAAAATTACACACTAAATTTTAAATTAGGCTATTAGCAAAGATTCCACATGACATGAAACTCAATCAAAGTTAAAGAAATAAAACCCCATAAAAATTACGGACCATATTCTTACCTAATCAAGTACAAGAATTTGACAAGGTGATCGATGGATGCTGATAGAAGTAGACCAGCTGGCAAGCATTTTGGTATACCAATAATTGAAAATCAGGGAAGAACAAAAAATATATAAATAGGAAAATGAATCTAACAGTGAGTATAAACATCCGAGAAACCAAAATAGCTGCTAGATTTATGAGTTATATTCACAACTATCTACCAAACCCACCATCAAGGCGCTAAGAATTTTGCTTAATTGGAGATAAAAGTTACTTTCCTATATGCTGGTAAACAAAAGCAGATGGTTACTCTGTTCTGGGTTGGCTTACAGCGTTGAAGGGGGAGCGGTGGAGCATGGGAGTGGCGTTGCAGCCGTGTGGAGGGTTGACTTGCGGTGGTGCTTCGCAGTGGAGGAAGGCGGTGCAGGGCTTGTACGAGGCGCTTGAGCAAGATCCGTGTGGGGGAGAGCAGATCGACGGTGAGAGAGTGTGAGAGCTTGTGGTGGGGCGGGGGACAGTTGGGGGGTAGCTACACCGATAGCTAGAGGTGGTGCGGCGGCACTGGGAACCCAAGAGAGAAACGACTTCGAGGGTGAAGAAAGAGGGAGATCTGCGGGGGAGAGAGAAGCCGTGAGGGAGGGGCTTGGCTAGGTTGACCGGCGAAGGTAGAGGTGGACGGTGGGTCGGCGGCGTGGAATGGCAGCTGCATGGAGGCATGAAGAGTAGAGATCGAGGGAGAGAAGCAGAACGACACTGAGGGGAAGAGAGGGGAGGGAAAAAAGTGAGTATAAGGCGTTTTGATACTGAGTGATTAACATTGAGTTTTTACAACTAAATTTACATCGCCGCAAAATGGTTTTTTTTTTTTTTTTTTTTAATCGTTGTAGCGAATTATAGTCGTTGTAAAAGGTAAAAAATTGCTGTAAAAACAATTTCAAACTTTGATGTAAAAGCTTTGCGATGACATTCAAATCGCCGGAAATAAAAAAAATTTGCAGCGATTTTATTTTCGTCAATCATAAGATCGCTGAAAAAGCACCTTTTTCTTATAAAACAAATTGATATGATTGATTAAAGTGAAAACCTAAGCTTAGTTTTTCAATGAGTGCATTTTTATTTATTTATTTATTTTTATTAAATATTAAGAAATATTTTTTTGAATGTTTAAAAAGAAAACATAAAAAAAAAAAATTAATAATAATCGGTCAATTCTAGC
Source organism: Juglans cinerea (assembly GCA_961763995.1). Taxonomy (NCBI): domain Eukaryota; kingdom Viridiplantae; phylum Streptophyta; class Magnoliopsida; order Fagales; family Juglandaceae; genus Juglans; species Juglans cinerea. The sequence goes on along the minus strand of CAUIVZ010000007.1, from coordinate 33,717,864 downwards.
GGTAGACCTTCAATCTCCGTAGAACTGCCCTTCTATAAATCTTCTAATTTTGTCCATTCACTTTTGAACAGAATGTGTAAGTCAAATGTTAAAATGATTTAAGTCAAAGCCTTTCACAGAGTTGTGAACAAATCTTCTCTTTGACTGCGTACGCAAATGTTAAAAAAGTATAAATATTTCATCTAAAAACTTTTTTATAAAAATAAATTTATAAATTGGTGTGACATAATGTAATATGTTACATTTTAAAGTAATTTTTGTTGTAAAATAAATTTAACAATTCACATCAAGTTATATCTGTCTATTATATGTTTATTTTTATGAATTCTTTTTATAAATCGAACACTTTTCTTAATGAAAAGGAATGCTACTTAATTTGTATAATCACTATCAAGTTAAAATGAAATGGAAGAATGCATTTCTTAATGACCTCTCATCAAAGAAGAGGGCAGGTTTACAGGATAGCTGAAAATCCAAGCTGGTGATCATCCTCATGATCTACATACAGCCCACAGGCCTACAAGAAAACTGCTTATTTGCGACCAGTTAATTCCAGCGAAATGACTATTTGCAACTAAAATTGATTGCGAAAAGTCTTTTAGTCGCAATAAATTAGTCGCAAAAGTCCGTTTTTCTTGTAGTGAGGTACAATTATTTTAGTTGCAGGATATCAAGTGTGGAAAAAGTATTTTATTCTCTCCCTCGAAAACTCTCATTCACATCTAATCTCCATATTAGATTATCTATCTATTTTTTATATAATAATAAAATAATATTAATTTTTTTTAATTATTAAATTATTTAATTTCATTATATTTTATCATTCTACCGATTATATGTTAATTAGTAATAATATTATAGTCCTAAAAAAACTACCGATTATAAAAAGTAAGGAAGAAAATATTTTTTATTCCTTTTGGTCATGCTCTAGTAACTATCAAATTTGACCCACAACACTAACTTACTGTAGCAAAAAGCCATCCCCTTTTACATTTGCATAATCCAATGAGTGTGGTCTAACAATAGTGTTAAATTGTAACCAAAGAAGCCTTATTATTATTTAAATAGTATTATTCATTAGCCATACAAAGTATACTTTTTATATATATTATTACTGCAAGTTGTTATGAGAACAATGCTCTGTGTCTCTGTAACAGTTGTAACTTTAGGCACGGTTTCTTTAAGATTAATGTGTCCATATGATAGTATGGCTTTTACTCTTTTGCCGTAATCTTTTAGATTTCCTAAATGGTTTTGGATCATTTCTGGAGTTGAAGACCAAAAGCCTTTACAGTAAAGCATGGACATTAATCATATATATATATATATATATATATATATATATGTATTGATTTTTGGTCATCTGTGGCAACATTGAGTGTATAAAGGTCTTTGTTTCTGTGTACAAGCAAACTCTGCAAACTTATGACCAACCTTCCTTCAGCATTGTTAATTCGTATGGAGCAATTAATGAATTCCAGCAAAATAGAAGATCTACGTGACAAAATTATTTTCCTCTTCAAAAGATATCTCTTATTCTTCTTCTTCATTCTCAACAGGAATGCATCAACTGGGTGGAAAGTGTTTTCCAGTATAAAATACTAATTAGTGTATCACTCAAATGTGCTTTTCCTTGTAATTAGAGTGATATCGGGCAAACCTTTAAATGATCGTGATGATGATCATAGAAAGACATTTATGCAAGATATTGACAGCTCTCTAGATCAGATTGTGGCTCGTTATTTATTCCTATATGTTGTTGCGTTTGCAGTTAAATCTTTTGGTAGCAACTAAAGTTGGTGAAGAAGGGCTTCATATCCAGACATGCTGCCTTCTGATTCGGTTTGATCTTCCAGAAACAGTTTCTAGCTTCATACAATCGAGAGGTCGTGAACTGTTTCTAGTTTTTTCTTTAAATGTTGGAAGTCAGGTTTGGCATTGAGCTTAAGTACCCTCAACAACCTTTTCTGAATGCAAAACCACTTTTTTGCTTGCCTAACTTGCTCTGCAACCGAAAGCCAGAGGATTCAGGTTATTATTTGACTTTTCTGTGATAGTTTTTTGGTTTTGAATGATTTAGTTCATAGCAAATACAACTAGTCATTAAATAGTGAAAAGAAATGGAAAACTAATGCGATTAGAACTACAGACAGTCGGATGGAATTAAATAGTGTTTGACATGGTACTTATCTCCAGTGTATAAATAAATGTTGCCTTCTCTCTCAGCAAAATTAACACCTTTTGGATTAATTACTGAGGTGTGTTGTGAAATACTATGCAAAGTACACACACACCAACGATGACAAATAAAGTAAAAGCAACACAATCAAGAACACACGACACAATATTTACGTGGTTCGGCAAATTGCCTACGTCCACGGGAGTTGCAGAGGATTTTTATTTCTTGAGGAATCACAATACAACAGTGTAGAGCGGCTACTGTTCACTCAGCTACAGTACAAGACAAAACAAAACACTATTTATAGGTTGTACGGCGGAAACCCTAATTCATCAGAATTAAGGATGTTCGCTCGAGCGGCGTGTCGAGCCTGCGTCGAGCGAACTTACTTCCCGCAGTTGCTTGAGCCGTGAGTCGAGCGGCACCTCAAGCGAAGCTCTCTGTCTTCCCTCCGCTCGAGCGGTGAGTCGAGCGATCATCGAGCGAACCTCTCTGACTTGCAATTGCTCGAGCGGTCTGTCGAGCTTCCTTCGAGCGAGGCTCTCTGTCTTGTCTTCGCTCGAGCGGCTATACTCTTCTCTCGAGCGGCGTGAACCAGACTCCATAACTCAACAAGGTGTTCTTCTAGTAGGTTTCATTAACTAAGGATTTGGTATATATACTCTCTTATCTCAGGTTTACATCCGTGATTATTCATTTGATCCCTGCCAATTCTTTGCTCTGGGCCGCCCTTGCCCAATAATCTGCAACAAGGAGACAGAAGCAGCTGTTCATTTCCAGCATTCAAGTGGTCTAGCAGATCATGCAAGTTCCAGTCCAACTAGATGCAGTAGAGGTCACCACTAGCTTCAAAAGAAAACAATCGCTGATGTGGTTGAAGCTCTTGTTGGAGCGTTCATAGTTGATAGTGGCTTCAGAGCTGCAATTGCATTTCTTCGATGGATTGGCATACAGGTAGATTTTGAAGCCTCACAAGTTTCTAAGGCCTGCATAGCAAGCACTAGCTACATCTCGCTTGCTACTTCTTTGGACATTCCTTCACTTGAAAATAATATTATCTCTGCTTAATGTCTCTTATGACAGTTGCACAACTATGCAACATTTTATCTTATGATAATTTGAGATGTCTTTTTTCACCAGAGATTGGAGTTTCTTGGAGATGCTGTCTTGCATTACTTAATTACATCATATCTTTATTCAAAGTTGAAGCCTGGTCAATTGACAGATTTGAGATCTGTGTTTGTGAATAATGAGGCGTTTGCCAATCTTGCAGTAGAACGATCCTTCCACAAATTTCTTATATGTGATTCCAGTAGCCTTACTGTGGCAAATCCAAGCTGTGATCCTGACCTACAGCCCCACAGGTACAAATTTGGGCTGCTAACTGTAGGAAACCGTCTCTATTTGAATGTTGCAGAGTGGAAAGACCAAGGCACTTAAAGTTGTAAGTCACGTATATATGTATACAGAACACGCACACATATTCATAATCGTTTATGGTCAAGACAACTGACGCCCAGCCCCAAGACCCCTGAAACATCGCCGTTTAGCAGGTTGGTCATATCCTTTCTTTTCTTCCCCCACCCCCGACGGTTACCCCCCATTTCTTTCTCTCCTCTGTTTTGCCGAAAACACCTCTCCTAATCCTATTATCTCTACTCGGCAGTTCGTTCTTTCCCTTGTGGTTGGTTTCTTTTTCTCCTCAAATCTTTAGTTCTGTCAACAGACTCATCTCCTCTTCCTTCGAGTTCTGTTAGGACGTAGTTCTTGTTCTGCTGGAATTGGCATGGATGAATGAATGATCACAAAATAATAGTATTGGCAATTCCAGGCTATTATATAATCATATTTTCATTCATATACACGAAGCTTAATTAAGTTAAAATACAAAATAAAACCAACTTCTTTACATAACTGCTCCTTCATACACTTGAAACTACAAATTTGAAGTCAATCATACTCCTCCTCATCACTACCATTCAATACTACAGCTTTCATAAAAAATTTGATTTCTAAGGTTGAAGCATGCTTCCTTTGTTGTGCGTACAAGTTGGATTCAATGTTGTGATCATCTTCGTAGTCATCATAATCAACACGACGCCTCTTAGAAAGCTGACTTCCACCCATTGGATTTGCTAAATTTCCAATATCTTCAATGGGTGCATTCAAATGGACATCAATATTTTCATGATGGGGCACACCTGCATGATCTTTGGCATTCTGTTCATGCTGTTTGTATAACAGATGAACTCCGCAACGTTTTAAGATCACTGAATTTGGATCACTGCTTTCAAATATAATCCTCAGATTGTCTACACTCACAGCTCGTAGGCGCGTAATTTCTACTGTAGTTAAGTACTTTAACCATACATGATCTGAATCAATTTCATCAAATGCTGCACGTGTATCCCAATAACGACTGACGTTGGTATGTCCTCTCATGTTGTTAACTTCCAACTCAATAGTTGCAACGGGTTCAAAAACAACACAAAAAGCAATTCCTATGATGTCATCCAAATTATACAGTGGGGCCACTTTAATATCAAATTCACACCTATGACTATTTGAAGTGATATCCTTGCAATGGCTGAACCAATCTGGAACCTTCTTTCCCGGAAATATCATCATAGCCTGTTTAATGAATACATCATAAAATATATTTCTACTATATTCATATATATATAAACCAATTAGGCACACAAAACGGGTATAAAAGGAAAAGAGAAATATATATATAGGGACTTACTCGATTCCATGCAGGATTTGATATCCAATTTCCCATAATCACTTTATAGCATCTGGCCAATTCAATCCATTTTAGCCGTGGGAAATTGAATTCTTTTGATATTTCTGGTAAACTTTCCAGTGATATGCATCCATTAGCATCTAATGCTAATAGATTCGGTGGAAACTCTTTAATTTCTTGAAGTTGCTTGCAATCATTCAATTTAAGATCACGCAATTCAACAAATGTTTTGATGCTTGAAGGAATGCTTACGATATCACTGTCTGATAGAACTAAATGGTGCACTTTGGGAAAGAAATGAAATGGCCCAAAGAAATTCGATTTTGATAGGCTAGAGTTTCTAAGATTCAATGTGAATCTTGCACCAAATGAAGCTTCATTTTCCGAGCTTGTAGACACTACATAGGGCGTGGGTTGTCCATTATGCACCTCCTCCTCCTCCTCCATCCCAAAACTTATAATATTTGGACAATCTTTGAGCTCAATATCATATAGAGATCTCAACTGATGAATGCTACTTGGTATACGCTTAAGGTTTACGCAGCGACTCAGGCCTAAACATTCAATCCCAGTGAGGTACCCAATGGATGAAGGCAATTTTTCTATTGCGGTGCCCGATAACCCAACACTGCGTAAATGTTTCATTTCACATTCGATTTCAGGAAAGTTTTGAAGGCTTGAGCAATAACCAAGATCAAGGAGTTCCAGAGATCTCAATTGGAGTCTCCTTGGAAAGCTCTTTAGTTTGTCACATCCATGAATTCTCAACTCAACAAGGTTATCAAGGAATCCAACAGAATCATGAACTTCAACTAGATTTTTACAAAAACCAAGATCTATTTCCTTCAGATTTGGGCAGCTTGAAATATCCGAGAGTTTCGTTATGAATTCACAACGCCAGAATTTCATAATCGTGAGATTCTGTTAAAAAGAAAAGAATATCAAACTAAGTTTAAAGAAAGAAATATTGAAAATAATAATATAAGTTGTACCTTAAAATATTCAAAGTGTATCTCTTGGATGCGACTACCGGGCATGCGTAGAATAGAGAGTTTGTCCCCACGAAATTTAGATGGCATAGATTGTAAAGGACAGTTACTCCAATCAAGCACTATTATTCCATCAGGTAGAGAATTAAGTTCTTCAGAAAACTGTGCATTGCGGCATATAAATAATCGGAGTCTTTTCAAATTCTTGAAGGCCTTGGGATCCAAGTAGATAATATCATCACCTTTAGGAAAATCTAGAACAATTGCTTCAACTCTACATGTTCCCTATATAGGAAGACAATGCATGTTTAAGTGTGCCAACGACATCAAAAAATAAATTATTCATATATTAATATACACACACGTAGAATATGTTGCAAGTGCCAAATTAGAAACAATGTTTAATTGAAAGAGATTTTGATCTGACTTACTATATCTTCCTCCAGTACATCGCGAACATCTTTATGAAAGAATAATCTGCTACGTGCTCCAGGATTTTTGGGCGATTCTTGTCGAACAACTTCTTTACCCATATCTCGTAACAAATCATGCATTTGCAACCTTCCATTGAGCTCCGAAATAAGACACTTCTCCCTAAGTCTTGGGATCCAAAAGTTTGGGCAAAAACCAAAACTATCTAGTATCTTATTGACATCAACAAGCCATTGTCCATTGAAAAAACATGCAATGTCAAGAAAAACATTCTTTTCATTTTCACTTAATCTATCATAACTTGTTTGAAGTATTTTTTGAATATCTTGGTGAGGGATTTTCCTGTACTGATCCAATGCATTTTCCCACTCTTTTTTAGTTCTGCCATATAAATCTGAGCCAAGCACCGTTAAAACTAGTGGAAGGCTCTCAGCATAATTTATGATCCGCTCTACAAACTCTCCATAACCGTCAACCGGTTTCTCACTTCTAAAAGCATGCCAACAAAATAGTTGAAAAGCATCATCTTGATTCAATCCCGTCATCTCATATGTTGAATCAACTCCATGAGCAGTCAACAATCGTTGATCTCTTGTTGTGATGATGATTCTACTTCCTATGCCAAACCAATCACAAGCTCCTGCTAATGTTTTTAATTGATCCAAGTGGTCTACACCATCAAGAATTAGAAGAACTCTCTTAGAGTGAAGCCTACACTTTATCATATAGATTCCCTTATCAATATTGTCAACCTTCAAACTTCTACAATCTCCTAAAATCTCATAAAGAAGTGTCTGTTGCAGTTGGACCAAACGATTCACTTGATTCCAAGTGTCGCTATCAATGGGAAGAAAACAACTAGCTTCAAATTGAAAAGCAATCGAGTTATAAATTGCTTTGGCTAGAGTTGTCTTACCGATTCCCCCAACTCCAAAAATTCCTATTATTCGTATGTCTTTCATTCCAACGCTTAAACGCAAATTGACATCTTCTACATGAGGTTTTAATCCAACTGGATGCTCGGCAACTTGTAAATATAAATGATCATTTGCCATTCTTGAGACGTCTTGAACGATTTTTTTAATGAATTTTGATTCATTTCTGTGTCTGTGTGGACACATATATAAAAGAAAAAAAAAACAATTAATGACTTGTACTCCTCACATGCAATACAAGCAACATAATATAAAGAAAAAGGATAAATTAATGAATACAGCGCACTCTTCACATGAAAAGCAATTAGGAACATAATCTAAATAAATTTTTTCCCGCAACCTGAAAATAAACTAAAATAAGAAAGACAAGGAACATAAGCAGAGCTTACGAGTTGATCGATCTCTGCATGTACTTTAGTTGGCGATCATAAAAAGGCCAAACAAAAACTTAGATTTTTATGTAGTTTGATTCAGGTAATTGTGATTATTTCAATTTATTCATGAGCTTTAATTTCCAATAAACTTATAAATAAATTAATGTTTTAGTTCCATATTAAAACCCATATATATACAAGATGCAGACTAGCTAAGGATTTATACATATGATAGAATGGGGGAAATCATGAATTAATGAACGGCACAAATTAATTAAGCAGTTAGAAATACCGGCCATTGCTGATCAGATGGTATCCGGACAAATTAGCAACTTCTCGAAGGGCATCCTTCCACATCTGCAACTTCACGCTATCTCCATTCAATTTCTCTGCATGTTTAGCCAATGCTTCTCCAAAAGTTCCTCTTTGATGTCGAATATCTGATGGATTTACGTGGTAAAACACAGGCAAAACTGTTTGTTGCTTTGATTTTTTACATTCAAGAATCTTCACTAACTCATCCAAACACCATGTTGACGATGCATAATTTTTTGAAAGTACAATGATGGAAATCCTTGAATCTTCTATGGCTTGGAGCAGTGCAGGTGAAATATCATCACCCCTTTTAACTTCATCATCATCTATGAAGGTACGGATTCCCTTTTGAATCAAAGAATGGTATAGATGGGCAGTAAAAGTATCACGGGTATCTTCTCCTCTAAAGCTCAAGAACGCATCGTAGAGCCATGGAGAGGTGACTGAAGAAGAAGATGAAGAAGAGATCGTAGATAAGGCCATGGAAGAAATTAGTCAGTCTACGTGTGTATGTAATGCCTGATGATCACTCTATTTATTGGATGTAGATCTACTTAATGCCTGAATCTACTTAATGGATGTAGAGATCTCTCCTTAATAAAGAGAAGTCCATGCCGCTTTCTCACACCTTGCCTATCAAATTGATCATAACTTCTTGGCAACTTCCTTAATGATGAGTCAATGCCGCTTTGTATTATTGTATTAAAAAAAGGATATGATCGGTAACTCGTTGGCAATTTCCTTGCAGCTTTTTTCAAACTTTAAGAGATGCGACTTTCACACAACTTCTCTTAAATTCTGAAAAAAAAATAAGAAAAAAACAGAGAGAGAGCAGGGCATGATACAATGACAACTGCATTTAATAGTCCTGCGGAGTAAAAATAATTTTATTTTTAGTGATCCACATGACTCATTGCTTTGTGGAGATCAAAGCAAGCATCCTACATTATCAAGTTCTCTGGATAAACAAAGAAGAAAAAGAGTGTAAATTTTAAAAGAAAATGTTTAAGAATTTAATGGTAGGCCTCTCTTAACTTCAACCACCCTTGGCATTTTGTGAGCTCGTCGATCAACCACTCCAACATGTTAATATTTTATTAATTTATACTTCAAAGATTAAAACATATATTGGTTTTTTTTTTAAGGTGCCGTGTAGCATTAAGCATTATTATTCAAAGGAGCCACCTAACATGCACTCCGTCCGTCCTTGTCCACATCCTTGATCGTTCACATTTATGTCTGTCAACAGATTCTTCACAAAATATTTGTACAAGTCACTAATATATCAAAACAAATGCACGGTGGCGTCTTGGGGCTCTCGAGTTTTATTTTTTGTGTTTTAAGGTCCGAGCATTGATGCCCGGAAAATGTTTATTATGTTATCTAGGATCACTCGAATTGCCCAAGATTAACCCGAAGAGAGTAGCCTGAGGATTCACGAGAGGAAGAATATTCGCGTGGTGATGGGAATTATGCCATGGCCTAGTCCAAAAACTGAATGACGAAAATATTAAAAGAGATTGCATTTTTTGGAGACGAGATTTTCGTCTCAATTTCATCTCCAGAAGTCCGAACTAAAAATTACTAATTTTAGGGACGAAATGTAGCCAACCTGTTAGAATTAATTTTTTTTCTGGGATGAGACTGTTTGTCCTAAAAATCTGTTCGAACTTAATATTATCGATTCAAACAATCGGTTAACTGCTCAAATGAGTTGTTAGTTTAATTCGAACAACACCAATTTATTTGATCATCTTCGAATGAAGCAAGAGTTCGAACGCTTTCTTGTTGTTCGAACAAAATGATTTGGATTCGAACATATCTAATCCAAGTGAACGCACTTGAAAAAAATTTCAAATTAAAAATTGTATTCGAACATTTTGCCGGCCATCCTTGTTCCGCCGCACCCACTCCCTTCCGATTAGCCCACCGCCGTCGACCTCCAGTTCCGTCCTTAACTTTTCGATTTTACAGTTTCTCTCTCTTTCTCTCTCTCTCGGCATCGCACCACCACTACAAGAAAACTGGACAATTGCAGCGCTCAAATTCGCCGCAATTGAGCCACATAATCGCTGCTATATCTCAGATACGGCGATCTATCAATCGCCGCACGATCGCCACAATCCTAAAGCCATTTCCGATCAATTGTGGCGATTTGTCAAATTCGCCACAACTGCACCTATTTCTGGCGATTAATTTGGTGAAGTCCAATTAGTTTTTACTTAATAAGAAGCATGTCTCTATTTTTAATAAAATGCTTGAGTCCAAATGAAAACATAAAAAACTAAAACCCTAAAAAAATGAACCAAAAAAAATATAAAACCCAATATCATACAAACCGAATGAGAATCATGTCTCTATTTTTTATAAAACCTTGAGTTTTAATTGAAAAAAAAAAACTTACAAAAGCCTAAAAAAATCAACCCAAAAAATATAAAACCCAATACCATACACACGGAACCAAGTATATAATACAAAGATACTAACTATTTAAAAAACATAAGAACATCTACTAACCTATTCTTTGTAATTAGTTTGTAATTAGTTTGTTGATTTGGTACACCCAATATAATCTTAGCTATATCAATCTTCTTTGTTTATCTTTTTATCTTCTTTTTTTTCACCCTAAAATCTAGCACCAAGTGTTTCTGAATGACAGTATCCTCTTCCATTTTACTTATATGAAGCAACAGATACAACTTGATGATGAGGTACTCTGTGTGTGTGTGTGTGTGCAGGCATAAGATGTTAATGCTGCTTTAATAACTAAAAAAACAAGTCACATTGGGTTTAATTTGTTCTGCCCGTAACCCAGGCACATTGTATGAAGTTTTCCAGAGTCGAAAAAACTAAAACACTTGCTCCCGCTCGTGATTGTCAAATGTGTGTGCAAAAGGAAAACCTAAGCATAAATATTATAGCAAAACAACCCCATTTCTAATTTACCCGCAAGATTTCGTTAAGAACCATGAAGACCTAGAACAGAGTATTACCTTCGGAAATCGACTCCAGCTGAGTGGATAAGGAGATGAATGGGACGGAAAATGGACTCCAACCCACTTTGCCTCAGAAAAGGGTCGACGATGATGATTTCACAAAGCCTTAGAGTAAAACAAAACTGGACTTTTTTTCACTGGGGTCGACTCCGCATAAACTGATGAAGAAGCCGATTACTGGGTTTTCGATGGGGCGGAACCGCGTACATTGCTTACGCGAGAATCAGTGGTTCGTGAGTTAGCGGTTTCATTCGGTGGAAGTTTTGTGTGGGCGGTGAGTAATCTGATGCTAGAGAGAAATGGAGATGGGTGAAAGTTGGGGACGAGGAATGAGAAATCGGATTTGGGGGGAAATGTAAACATTTCCTGGGGTGTTGGCGCCCACGACTTAAAATCACTATTGCGGCGAAATTGTGCGACGCCATAAGATTTTATCATTTTGTGGCGGATAAATTCGCCACAGATATCTTAAAACTCGCCGCTTAAAACCTAAATTTCTTTGCAGCGAATAAATTTGCCGGAAAATACTTAAAATTCGCTGCAAAAAATAAAAGCAAAACCGAACCCCTGGGCTATTGCGTCGAAGATAAAAATAGCCGTAAAAACTGGGCAATTTGCGGCGATATTATTTCCAGCGGACAAAAAATCGCCGCAAGAGACCAGTTTTCTTGTAGTGCACCCTGCTCAGGAACCTAGCCGCGTCGCCGGCCACTTCCAGTCACCCTGCCAGCCACCGTGCCTTGCAGCCCCTCTCGGTGAGTCCCCTGTTATCGAACACCTCTCTTCGTTACCCTTCGTTACCCTCTGTTTTCTTTTTCATAGTATTAGTTGGCTTTAGGTTTTGTTTCTAGCTAGTTGCTTCATACAAAGGTTATGACTTTTACACAAATACCCTTTAGGCTTTAATATGTTGCCATGTAATTTTTCCTATACACTATAGTAAGGATTATTTAAGGTTACGTTGCTGCCCTTTGGATGTAAGCCATGGCAGATCACTTGGATTTACGCTGAACTTGATTTTTATCATACGTATATTTTGCGTTAAGTTTACTCTGAGAATTTATTGACCTGAAATCTTGGGCTTTGTTTTTATTTTGAGCTTGGTTTACATTTGTTTAGCCATAAACTCTATTTTACAGAAAACTTATCTTTTTACAGGAAACAATTAAGGAATTTTAAACTATATTATTATTATTAATTTTACAATTAAATATCTATAGTAAATAGTAAGTGCCTAATCTTTTATTTTAAATACTTTAAATCTATGGTATGAAATGAATCTTTAAGGTTATTATAATAGATTTTGGCATAATTATGCTATTAAAATTGTAAAAATTAAAATAAAGGAATATATTAAGAGCATTAAAATGATATTAATATTTATTAGATTTCTTATAAGATTTAATAATTATGTTAAGAAATGAAACTTATTTTAAGAATTGAAGTTTTATGACTCATATTAAAATAGCTCAAGTATTCTACTAGATTATAATATGTTATTAGTATTTAAGTAATTTAAATATCAGGATTTATCGATTATGGTGTTAAACAAAGATTTATTTGACTATCTTTTGGATTATGAATTTAATTAAGTAGGATATTAGTACATGTTGATTCTAGACAGAATTAGTGATAATTAATATTGCGTATAGGTGACGAGCTGCGAAGTGAGATCCAAGAGGAAGCGCAGCGAAGTAAGTAATTTTGATTACAAATTAGGATCATCACAGTTCAGCTTATATATAAGTATTATTCAAGCCAGTTCATTGACAACCATTATTTATGTACCACTCATGTCATATACAAACATGTCATCTACCATAGCATACAATCATGTCATTCCGCATCATGTTCAAATTCAGAAATTATAATTATGTATGTATTATGTCATGCATCTCATGTGTATAAGACACGTAAGCTATCTTAAATTTAAATGCAAGATAAGATCATATCAGTTAGTAAGATGGTCATTCAGATGCATGGTACCAATACAGTTCAGATTAGGGTGGATGTGCAAGCCACAGACTCAAGCGTGGTCCACCATAGTATGCCACAATACTATCAGCGGCTCCCCTTGCTGCAGCGGGACATGAGGCCGGTGCACAACCTCGCACACAAGGTTAAGTGTGTTGGCCAGTCGGATCAGTTAGTTAATTCAGATAAATTAGTTAGATCAGTTAGTTAAATCAGATCAATCAGTCATGCATAGCATAAATATCAGTATGAACAATCATGAATTTTTAAACTCTCAGCATGAAAACTTTTATGAAAACCTTATGTTTATTATGTTTACGTTATGATGGATTTCTTGATGAGTCTTTAACTCATTTTAGTTTGTTTTCATATTTTTAACCACTTAGATGAGGATGATGATTACGAGCAGGCAGGCCAGGATTAAAAGGAACAGTTGATTTAGTTTCAGACTTTCTAGAATAAAATTTACTTTTATGACATAAATTTATTCAGCTTATTCATTTAATTTTTTTTTTAAAACATTTTTATTAGACAGTTTTTCTACAAAATAAATTCTAATTTCATTTATGAAATACGAGGTCTCTAGACGAGTTATTTTATGAAAAACACGTGACACTTCTTTCGTAACTTACGAAAGAAGGGGATGCTACACTCTCTCTCTATTCACTTTCTCTCTCTCAGTGCCGTGCCACCGCGCTGTACGCCATCAACCTAGCCAGCCACCGCTTCCGTGGACCCTGGCCATTTCTCTCGGTTTGCCAGGACTTTTTTGCACAGTTTTGTATTTCTCAAGTATTTCGTTTGCATTTTCACAAGTATTTCCGTTTCTAGCTTTTGGTCCCTACCTACAGATTTCTTTTCTAGTTTTTGGTCCCTACCTACAGATCTGTTGATTAGTATAAATAAGCCACTTTTAATATTTTGTCGTATAGCAATTGTAAGCATAGTAAAGAAATTGTTTTAAATATATTATTGCACGGTGTCGATATTTGCATGGACCTTAATTGCCACTAAAAGTTTTCAACTTTTTTACTAGCTTCTAGAAGCAGTCACCCACTGAGAAGTCGTACTCTCTCTGTTGTCTGGTCAAGATGTAGATTTTGATGCCTCACAAGTTTCTCCATAGATTTTGTACATCCTTCGCACAACAACAAGAATGGAGGAGGCTGCTATCAGGTATGCACCATGTCCTTTCTACTTCTGGTACTAGACAATAATATTCTCTCTGCTTAATATCTCTTATGACAGTTGCACAACTATGCAACATTTTATCTTGTGATAATTTGAAATGTCTTTTTTCACCAAAGATTGGAGTTTCTTGGAGATGCCGTCTTGGATTACTTAATTACATCATATCTTTGTTCAGCTTATCCAAAGTTGAAGCCTGGTCAATTGACAGATTTGAGATCTGTGTTTGTGAATAATGAGGCGTTTGCCAATCTTGCGGTAGAACGATCCTTCCACAAATTTCTTATATGTGATTCCAGTGGCCTTACTGAGGCAATTGAGATGTATGTCGATGCTGTTAAAATGCTCTTCTGCCCTGCTACCTCACCTGTATCTAATTATCATTCTTCCATCATTTGCTTCAACACCAGTGCTGTAAGAAGAGAATGAAGATGTAAACACCTTTTGATTTTGAGCCAAAAATTCTAGCCCTCATTAAAGTATCCGATAGTAATCCCCCATGCATAACACCTGTTATTAAACACCCACCTGGCACCATAAGTGGGCAGGCTTGCAGGACATGAAAATCCAAGCTGTGATCCTGACATACAGCCCACAGGTACAATTATTTTAGTTGCAGGATATCAAGTGTGGAACAAGTGTTTCATTCTCTCTCTAAAACTAAAATAATCTTCCAGGTGGGTCAAACAAAGCGACGGCAAGATCTCGATTGTATGAATTCTCTGCTGCTAACTGTTGGAAAGCCCCTCTATTTGAATGTTGCAGAGAGGAAGGACCAAGCCACTTAAAGTTGTAAGTCACGTATAGTAAACAGAACTCTTTTGGGCAAGTCTATTGTCAAGGACTTCAGGTGTGAGTCCATGATAATATAGACCCTGTGTTTTCAGAGAGAAATTTATTCAGGACTTATGACTCATCAAATAACAGAAATTAAAGTTGATCATAAGTCCAATTTTCTTGAAATTTAGGTAATAGGAATGCTCGTGTAATTCTTATATCTTGCAGATTCACTTTCAAGGTGATTGTGGAAATAGAAGCCCCAGATGTTATTTTGGAGTGCTTGGGAACACAGCAGTCAAAAAAGAAAGATGCAGCAGAGCATGCAGCAGAAGGTGCTACAAACTCGAAGGTACAACTTTATATATATATATATATATATATATACATATAAAAACTAGAAGGTATTTTAGGAAACTACCTTCGATTTTTGTTTTGTAGTTCTTGTTCTTTTAGTAAAAAGAAAAGCCCTCTCCATGTAAGGTACCACACGAATATGCTTGAATCTGCATGGATGAACCATCACAAAATAATAGTACTATTGGCAATTCGAGGAGCCTCCAAATACTTCATTCATATGAAGCTTAAGTTAAATACAAAATAAAAATAACTACTTTACATAACTGCTCCTCCATGCACTTGAAACAAATTTGAAGTCAACCACAATCGATGTCAACGTTAAGAAAACCCTGCCAGCTGGCCCCCCCTCCCAGAATCCCCACTTCTCTTCATCACGACGCCATCACCATCGCCTCCGTTCCCCTTCGTCCGTCCATCGTCTAGATGGAAAACAACTCATCTTTCTGCCATCATTGATTTCAAGTCTCTCAGAAAAAATTGGATTTCCAAGGTTGAAGAAGGCTTCCTTTGTTGCGCGTACAAGTTGGATTCAATGTTGTGATCATCTTCGTAGTCATCATAATCAACACGACGCCTCTTAGAAAGCTGACTTTCAACCATTGGATTTGCTAAATTTCCCATATCTTCAATGGGTGCATTCAAATGGACATCAATATTTTCATGATGGGGCACACCTGCATGATCTTTGGCATTCTGTTCATGCTGTCTGTATAACAGATGAACTCCGCAACTTTTTAAGATCACTAAATTTGGATCTCTGTTTTCCAATATAATCCTCACGTTGTCTACTAAATTTGGATCTCTGTCTTCGATGGATTGGCATACAGATAGATTTTGAAGCCTCACAAGTTTCTAAGGCCTGCATAGCAAGCACTAGCTACATCCCGCTTGCTACTTCTTTGGACATTCCTTCCCTTGAAAACAAGAATGGAGGAGGCTGCTATCAGGTATGCACTATGTCCTTTCTACTTCTGGTACTAGACAATAATATTCTCTCTGCTTAATATCTCTTATGACATTTGCACAACTCTGCAACATTTTATCTTGTGATAATTTGAAATGTCTTTTTTCACCAGAGATTGGAGTTTCTTGGAGATGCTGTCTTGGATTACTTAATTACATCATATCTTTATTCCTTTGAGGGAACTGCAAGAACTTTGCCAATCTTATAATTGGAATCTACAGTTTTCAACATCAGAGAAGGGTGGAAAGTCTCTGGTTGAAGCACAAGTGAATGGAAAAGATGTTTGTGCAACTGCCTCTGCAACATACCGAAACAAGAAAGGTGCTATTCTGTCCTGCTACCTCAAATGTATCAAATTATCATTCTTCCATCATTTGCTTCAACACCAGTGCTGTAAGAAGAGAATGAAGCTTTTAACCAAAATAGGGAGTAAAAAATAAATTATTTGACTAATCTGCTTCCCCCCTGAAAATGAAAAAAAAAAAAAGAAGGGAGAAAGAAAATATGAAAATCTACTGTTTTAAAATTTAATATATACTTTTCATCTTAAAAGTATTATATCAAAGTTACTATGTTAAATTTTGTTTTTTGTATTGTACACATTCCAATCGAAAAAGCCAGACTCTGTACGACATCTCTTGGAATACTGAATATGTTTCTACCAATAATTATACTAATGTTTTCATACTGCAGTCACACATTCACGATTGACTTCCTTTGCTAGCATATCCTAACTTAAAAGGTTTTAACACTCTCCACGATGTAGGCTCAAGGCTACATACCGAAGTCAAGAACTTTGGAGGAAGTTTTGAAGTCAAGCTACAAGATGGAAGCCAGACTGATTGGATATGATGAAACACCTATAGATGTAAATACCCCTAATGCAATTGGATTTGACAAGTTAAAGGTACAACAGCCTTTTGACACAGATTTTGAGCCAAACATTCTAGCCTTTTGACATATGTATACAGAACACGCACACATATGCATAATCTCTTTTGGGCAAGTAGTCTATTGTCATGGAATGCTAGTGTAATTAAATAATTCAGGACTTATGATCTCATTAAATAACAGAAATTAAAGTTGATCATAAGTCCAATTTTCTTGAAATTTGGGTAATAGGAATGCAAATGTAATTAGCATATCTTGCAGATTCACTTTCAAGGTGATTGTGGAAATAGAAGCCCCAGATGTTATTTTGGAGTGCTTGGGAACAGTGCAGTCAAAAAAGAAAGATGCAGCAGAGCATGCAGCAGAAGGAGCTACCCCCTCGAAGGTACAACTTTATATATATATATATATATATATATATATAAACTCGGAAGGAATTGTTGGAAACTACCTTCGAGTTTTGTTTTGTAGTTCTTGTTCTTCTAGTAAAAAGAAAAGCCCTCTCCATGTAAGGTACCACACGAATATGCTAGAATTTGCATGGATGAACCATCACAAAATAATAGTACTATTGGCAATTCGAGGAGCCTCCAAATATTTTCATTCATATGAAGCTTAAGTTAAATACAAAATAAAAATAACTACTTTACATAACTAACTGCTCCTCCATACACGTGAAATCAGAAAAATTTTGATTTCCAAGGTTGAAGCAGGCTTCCTTTGTTGTGCGTACAAGTTGGATTCAATGTTGTGATCATCTTCGCAGTCATCATAATCAACACGACGCCTCTTAGAAACCTGACTTCCATGATCCATTGTATTTGCTAAATTTCCAATATCTTCAATGGGTGCATTGAAATGGACATCAATATTTTCATGGTGGGGCACATGACCTGCATGATCTTTGGTATTCTGTTGATGCTGTTTGTATAACAGATGAACTCCGCAACGTTTGAAGATCATTGAATTTGGAGTGCTTTCAAATATAATCCCCAGATCATCTGCCTGATCTACACTCACAGCTCGTAGGCGCGTAATATCTTCTGTAGTTAAGTACCTTAACCATACATGATCTGAATCAATTGCATCAATTGATGCACGTGCTTCAAAATCATTCCTGGCGTAGGTATCTCCTCCCAAGATTGAAACGCGCAAATGAATAAATGCAACGGGTTCAATAACAACACAAAAAGCAATTCGATGTCATCCAAATTATACGGTGGGGCCACTTTAATATCAAATTTACACCGATGACTATTTGAAGTGATCTCCTTGCAATGGCTGAACCAATCTGGAATCTTCTTTCCCGAAAATATCATCATAGCCTGTTTAATGAATACATCATAAAATATATTTCAACTATATTCATATATATAAACCAATTAGGCACACAAAACGGGTATAAAAGGAAAAGAGAAATATATATATATATATAGGGACTTGCTCGATTCCATGCAAGATTTGATATCCAATTTCCCATATTCACTTTATAGCATCTGGCCAATTCAATCCATTTTAGCCGTGGGTAATTGAATTCTTTTGATATTTCTGGTAAACTTTCCAGTGATATTCAATGAATTTTGATTCATTCCTATGTCTGTGCGGACACATATATATAAGAAGAAAAAAAACAATTAATGACTTGTACGTCTCACATGCAATACAAGCAACATAATATAAAGAAAAAGGATTAATTAATGAATATAGCACTTCGCATGAAAATAATCTAAATAATTTTTTTCCCACAACCTGGAAATAAACTAAAATAAGAAAGGCCAAACAAAAACTTAGATTTTTATATAGTTTCATTCAGGTTGTGATTAGTTCAATTTATTCAGCTGTAATTTCCAATAAACTTATAAAGAAATTAATGTTTAGTTCCATATTAAAACCCATATATATACAAGATGCTGACTAGCTAGCGATTTATACATATGATGGAATGGGGGGAAATCATGAATTAATGAACGGCACAAATTAATTAAGCAGTCAGAAATACCGGCCATTTTTTTCCAGATGGTATCCGGACAAATTAGAAACTTTTTGAAGGGCTGCCTCCCATAGCTGCAACTTCATGTGATCTACATTCAATTTCTCAGCATGTTTAGCCAATGCTTCTCCAAAACTTCCTCTTTGATGTCGAATATCTGAGGGATCTACGTGATAAAACACAGGTAAAACTATTTGTTGCTTTGATTTTTTGCACTCAAAAATCTGCAATAACTCATCCAAACACCATGTTGACGATGCATAATTTTTTGAGAGTACAATGATGGAAATCCTTGAATCTTCTATAGCTTGGAGAAGTGCATGTCCTTTCTACTTCTGGTACTAGACAATAATATTCTCTCTGCTTAATATCTCTTATGACAGTTGCACAACCATGCAACATTTTATCTTGTGATAATTTGAATTGTCTTTTATCACCAGAGATTGGAGTTTCTTGGAGATGCTGTCTTGGATTACTTAATTACATCATATCTTTATTCAGCTTATCCAAAGTTGAAGCCTGGTCAATTGACAGATTTGAGATCTGTGTTTGTGAATAATGAGGCGTTTGCCAATCTTGCGGTAGAAAGATCCTTCCACAAATTTCTTATATGTGATTCCAGTAGCCTTACTGAGGCAATTGAGATGTATGTGGATGCTGTTAAAATGCAAGCGCCTGAAGGGAGTCTTCTTGAGGGGCCAATGATTTCACTTATTGCATCAGGCTTTGGGTGACTTGGTAGAGTCTTCTCTGGCTGCCATTCTTCTTGATTCAGGGTTTAATCTGGAGCTTATGTGGACGATAATGCTTTCCTTTTTGGATCCAATCATGAGGTTCTCCAGTTTGCAGCTTAGTCCTTTCAGGGAACTGCAAGAACTTTGCCAATCTTATAATTGGGAGCTACAGTTTTCAACATCAGAGAAGGGTGGAATGTCTCTGGCTGAAGCACAAGTGAAGGGAAAGATGTTTGTGCAACTGCCTCTGCAACATACCGAAACAAGAAAGATGCTATTTGGTTCGCTTCGCGAAAAATATCCATAATTTTGAAGGTAAAATTGGCATGCTTACTTTATGCTCTTCTGTCCTGCTACCTCAACTGTATCAAATTATCATTCTTCCATCATTTGCTTCAACACCAGTGCCATGAGAAGAGAATGAAGCTTTTAACCAAAATGGAAAAAAAGAAGGGAGAAAGAAAATATGAAAATCTACTGTTTTAAAATTTAATATATACTTTTCATCTTAAAAGTATTATATCAAATTTACTATGTTAAATTTTTTTTTTTTGTATCGTACACATTCCATTTGTGTATCATCTTAATTAAAGTTGATCATAAGTCCAATTTTCTTGAAATTTAGGTAATAGGAATGCTCGTGCAATTCGTAGATCTTGCAGATTCACTTTCAGGTGATTGTGGAAACAGAAGCCCCAGATGTTATTTTGGAGTGCTTGGGAACACTGCAGTCAAAAAAGAAAGATGCAGCAGAGCATGCAGCAGAAGGAGCTAGAAACTCGAAGGTACAACTTTATATATATATATATATATATATATATATATAAACTAGAAGGTATTTTTGGAACCTACCTTCGATTTTTGTTTTGTAGTTCTTGTTCTTGTTCTTCTACCACACGAATATGCTGGAATTTGCATGGATGAACCATCACAAAATACTTGAGGCTAAATAATCATATTTTCATTCATATGAAGCTTAAGTTAAACACAAAATAAAAATAACTACTTTACAAATTTGAAGTCAACCACAATCGATGTCAACGTTAAGAAAACCCAGCCAGCTAGCCCCCCCTCCCAGAATCCCCACTTCTCTTCATCACGACGCCATCACCATCGCCTCCCTCAAGAAATGCACAAAATGATGACCAACCATCACCATGGTTTCTGCACTGCAACCTCAACACAGAAGACAAAACCCCCATGCCTGCTGCCTGAGATCACCTAGTGCACAGCAGAGTAGCATACTCCTCATAGTACAGCAGAGCAGCCACTACTACCACACTACTACTGCACAACACAAAATAGCAGAATTAGTTAGGATCTTTTTGTCTTTTATACTTTTGTATATGCACATAACCCACGACCTCAAATTGTATGGGGTTGGTTATTCTTTACTGATGCACTACTGCACTACTGTAGCTTTATTTCAGAGGGATGTATATATATTGATACTCTGTAATAAATTAATTCATATTTTCAGTGAATGAAAACTACTTCAGTTTTCTGCCTTCTCTATCATTTTTCTTCAATACCTAACAGCCTCCGTTCCCCTTTGTCCGTCCTTCATCCAGATGGAAAACAACTCATCTTTCTGCCATCATTATGGGCCAAGATTAGATTTCCTGGATGTGTCTTTCAGAAAAAAAAAATTTGATTTCTAAGGTTGAAGCATGCTTCCTTTGTTGTGCGTACAAGTTGGATTCAATGTTGTGATCATCTTCGTAGTCATCATAATCAACACGACGCCTCTTAGAAAGCTGACTTCCACCCATTGGATTTGCTAAATTTCCAATATCTTCACTGGGTGCATTCAAATGGACATCAATATTTTCATGATGGGGCACACCTGCATGATCTTTGGCATTCTGTTCATGCTGTTTGTATAACAGATGAACTCCGCAACGTTTTAAGATCACTGAATTTGGATCTCTGCTTTCAAATATAATCCTCAGATTGTCTACACTCACAGCTCGTAGTTCCGTAATTTGTTCTGTAGTTGAGTACTTTAACCATACATGATCTGAATCAATTTCATCAAATTCTGCTTCTGTTTCCCAATAAGGACTGGCGTAGGTATTTCCTCTCCTGATGTCAAATTTCAACTCAATAGTTGCAAAGGGTTCAAAAACAGCACAAAAAGCAATTCCTATGATGTCATCCAAATTATACGGTGGGGCCACTTTAATATCAAATTTACACTGATGACTATTTGAAGTGATCTCCTTGCAATGGCTGAACCAATCTGGAATCTTCTTTCCCGGAAATATCATGCGAGCCTGTTTAATGAATACATCATAAAATATATTTCAACTATATTCATATATATAAACCAATTAGGCACACAAAACGGGTATAAAAGGAAAAGAGAAATATATATATATATATATATAGGGACTTACTCGATTCCATGCAGGATTTGATATCCAATTTCCCATATTCACTTTATAGCATCTGGCCAATTCAATCCATTTTAGCCGTGGGAAATTGAATTCTTTTGATATTTCTGGTAAACTTTCCAGTGATATGCATCCATTAGCATTTAATTCTAATAGATTCGGTGGAAACTCTTTAATTTCTTGAAGTTGCTTACAATCATTCAATGTAAGATAATGCAATTTAACAAATGTTTTGATGCTTGAAGGAATGCTTACGATATCACTGTCTGATAGAACTAAATGGTGCACTTTGGGAAAGAAATGAAATGGCCCAAAGAAATTCGATTTTGATAGGCTAGAGTTTGTAAGATTCAATGTGAATATTTCACGAAATGAAGCTTCATTTTCCGAGCTTGTAGACACTACATAGGGCGTGGGTTGTCCATTATGCACCTCCTCCTCCTCCATCCCAAAACTTATAATATTTGGACAATCATTGAGCTCAATATCATATAGATATCTCAACTGATGAATGCTACTTGGTATACGCTTAAGGTTTACGCAGCGACTCAGGCCTAAACTTGTAATCCCAGTGAGGTACCCAATGGATGAAGGCAATTTTTCTATTGCGGTGCTCGATAAACCGACACTGCGTAAATGTTTCATTTCACATTCGATTTCAGGAAAGTTTTGAAGGCTTGAGCAATAATTAAGATCAAGGAGTTTCAGAGATCTCAATTGGAGTCTCCTTGGAAAGCTCTTTAGTTTGTCACATCCCTGAATTCTCAACTCAACAAGGTTATCAAGGAATCCAACAGAATCATGAACTTCAACTAGATTTTTACAAAAACCAAGATCTATTTCCTTCAGATTTGGGCAGCTTGAAATATCCGAGAGTTTCGTTATGAATTCACAAAGCCAGAATTTCATAACCGTGAGATTCTGTTAAAAAGAAAAGAATATCAAACTAAGTTTAAAGAAAGAAATATTGAAAATAATAATATAAGTTGTACCTTAAAATATTCAAAGTGTATCTCTTGGATGCGACTATTGTGCATGCGTAGAATAGAGAGTTTGTCCCCACGAAATTTAGATGGCATAGATTGTAAAGGACAGTTACTCCAATCAAGCACTATTATTCCATCAGGTAGAGAATTAAGTTCTTCAGAAAACTGTGCATTGCGGCATATAAATAATCGGAGTCTTTTCAAATTCTTGAAGGCCTTGGGATCCAAGTAGATAATATCATCACCTTTAGGAAAATCTAGAACAATTGCTTCAACTCTACATGTTCCCTATATAGGAAGACAATGCATGTTTAAGTGTGCCAACGACATCAAAAAATAAATTATTCATATATTAATATGCACACACGTAGAATATGTTGCAAGTGACAAATTAGAAACAATGTTTAATTGAAAGAGATTTTGATCTGACTTACTATATCTTCCTCCAGTACATCGCGAACATCTTTATGAAAGAATAATCTGCTACGTGCTCCAGGATTTTTGGGCGATTCTTGTCGAACAACTTCTTTACCCATATCTCGTAACAAATCATGCATTTGCAACAATCCATTGAGCTCCGAAATAAGACACTTCTCCATAAGTCTTGGAATCGAAAAGTTTGGGTAAAAACCAAAACTATCTAGTTTCTTAATGACATCATCAAGCTGTTCTCCATTGAAAAAAAATGCAATGTCAAGAAAAACATTCTGTTCATTTTCACTTAATCTATCATAACTTGTTTGAAGTATTTTTTGAATATCTTCGTGAGGGATTTTCCTGTACTGATCCAATGCACTTTCCCACTCACTTTTTTCACTTCTACCATTTAAATCTGAACCAAGCACTGTTAAAGCTAGTGGAAGCCCCTGAGCATAATTTATGATCTGTTCTACAAACTCTCCATAACCGTCAACCGGTTTCTCACTTCTAAAAGCATGCCAACAAAATAGTTGACAAGCATCATCTTGATTCAATTTCGTCATCTCATATGTTGAATCAACTCCATGAGCAGTCAACAAGTGTTGATCTCTTGTTGTGATGATGATTCTACTTCCTTCACCAAACCAATCACAAGCTCCTGCTAATTTTTTTAATTGATCCAAGTGGTGTACACCATCAAGAATTAGAAGAACTCTTTTAGAACGAAGCCTACGCTTTATCGTAGTCATTCCCATATCAATACTATCAACCTTCAAACTTTTACATTCTCCAAAGATCTTAGAAAGAAGTGTCTCTTGCAGTTGGACCAAATGATTCACTTGATTCCTAGTGTCGCTATCAATTGGAAGAAAATTACTAGCTTCAAATCGAAAAGCAATTGAGTTATAAATTGCTTTGGCTAGAGTTGTCTTACCAATTCCCCCAACTCCAAAAATTCCTATCATTCGTATGTCTTTCGTTCCAACCCTTAAAAGCAAATTGACATGTTTTACATGAGGTTCTAATCCAACGGGATGCTCGGCAACTTGTAAATATAAATGATTGTTTGCCATTCTTGAGACGTCTTGAACGATTTTTTCAATGAATTTTGATTCATTCCTATGTCTGTGCGGACACATATATATAAGAAGAAAAAAAACAATTAATGACTTGTACGTCTCACATGCAATACAAGCAACATAATATAAAGAAAAAGGATTAATTAATGAATATAGCACTTCGCATGAAAATAATCTAAATAATTTTTTTCCCACAACCTGGAAATAAACTAAAATAAGAAAGGCCAAACAAAAACTTAGATTTTTATATAGTTTCATTCAGGTTGTGATTAGTTCAATTTATTCAGCTTTAATTTCCAATAAACTTATAAAGAAATTAATGTTTAGTTCCATATTAAAACCCATATATATACAAGATGCTGACTAGCTAGCGATTTATACATATGATGGAATGGGGGGAAATCATGAATTAATGAACGGCACAAATTAATTAAGCAGTCAGAAATACCGCCCATTTTTTTCCAGATGGTATCCGGACAAATTAGAAACTTTTTGAAGGGCTGCCTCCCATAGCTGCAACTTCATGTGATCTACATTCAATTTCTCAGCATGTTTAGCCAATGCTTCTGCAAAACTTCCTCTTTGATGTCGAATATCTGAGGGATCTACGTGATAAAACACAGGTAAAACTATTTGTTGCTTTGATTTTTTGCACTCAAAAATCTGCAATAACTCATCCAAACACCATGTTGACGATGCATAATTTTTTGAGAGTACAATGATGGAAATCCTTGAATCTTCTATAGCTTGGAGAAGTGCAGGTGAAATTTCATCACCTCGTCTAAGCTCATCCTCATCCAAGTAGGTGAGGATTCCCTTTTGAGTCAAAGCACAGTAGAGATGGGCAGTAAAAGTATCACGGGTATCTTCTCCTCTAAAGCTCACGAACACATCGTATGGCCATGGAGAGGTCATGACTGAAGAAGCGGATGAAGAGGAGGCCATGGAAGAAATGAGTCTATGCTCGTGTGTATGTATTGCCTGATCTACTGCATGTAGCTTGAGCGTTGGACATCATCGACTCTCCTTAAAAAGGACAACTCCATGCCATGCCGCATTCTCACACCATACCTATCAGTTAATGGTATCTTCATGGCAACTTCCTTAAGGACTTAGAAGTCATTGAGTCAATGCCACGTTAAATTATTAAGAGAAAGATGGTCAGTAACTTCTCTTTAAAGATGCCATTTTGTTCTCACAATGCTCTCATGAGTTCTGGAAAAAAAACGAAAAAACAAAACAAAACAAACACACACAAGTACAATGACAACTGCATATAATACTACCACATAGTAATATTTATGAATAAATTAAGTGGTTGTTATATATTTTTTTATTTCTGGAAGAAAAAACTTGCAATCCAGCCTTTTAATTGTTTCTTTAATTTTAATTTCAGCATACATATATATGTATGAGTAATGTTAGATACAAACTTCAAATAGACAAGTTTCTTATAAGTCTTTTGTAAAATAATGGATTCTACTAATAAAGAATAGTTTTTTTTTACGTTTTTTTAAAGTGAGATCTATTTTTTTACAAGAACTTGTTTAAAACTTGTCTATTTAAAACTTGTATAAATTATATTTAATATTATTATTATTTTGAGATCTAAAAAAAATGGAATTATTTATTATATTTTGTATAAAAATTTAAAAAAATTATAATGATGCGATGAGATGAAATAAATTGAGGTAAATTATGAATCCAAATAAAGCTAAAACTGACAACTTCCCTTCGTCATTCTCACCCTCTACACAGAACTCCCAACATTTTTTATTTTTTGAAATTCTCCACTTTGAAAAGGCCCATCCCCACCTCCACCGAAAGCAAACATGTTGGGCATTTTTTTTTAATTTTCTTCCGTGTCTTCCGTCCTGGGCCCTTCTCTTCTTTTTTTTTTCATTCCAGCCGAAAGCTGGCGCTTTCCCTTAATTCCGCGTCAATTAAGCTTTTTCCTGAGATCAATATCTTCCTTTCCACCGTTTGATCTTATGGAAACGAAAGTGGATGCCGTAAAAGAACTAAGCTGCATGAACTTATGCATGCCATGTTAATAAAACCAAGTTTTATCTCTGGAATTAGAAGATCATGAAGAGAAGAAACTGATTAATCTCATTGATTAGTTATTCACAAGATCAACTTTGTTTATATACGAACACCAAATGAAAGATTAATAGAGATCGTTCAGGGAAAATACAACTCTCTTTGGCTGATTAATTTTTCCTCTTAAACTACAAATTAGGTGTTTATTTTAAACTACAAAAATGCCATAATCCAACCAAATACTATTATATCATATATATATCCAGAATCCAGATTACCAGAATAAGCTAATTACAAAAAACAAAAACTAAAATAAACATTAAAATATGTGATTCAGAACAAAAAAGAGCTAGTAAAAGTATAAAACAATTCTAAGCAAATCGAATAATAGGAATACATCATCCTTGTATACGCAAAGAGCCACTCAGGCGAGTCGGAATATCACAGATGAACACATAGGCCGTTGCTTCCCTCCAAGCTCTACGATTGGGGTCAGGACTGTATAATTCGTCAATAACATAATTATTGCATCCATCGATGGCCACATGATATGCTTTTTAAACCATAAAGAAAAGGGTGGCATTGTACGTAGAATAAATTATTGGGTAGAACATAGGATCTTACTTGTCGTTTCCTGTCCTTGATGTCTTTTCTCATCTTATTTATTAAAAAAAATGTATTTTCTTATTTCATTATTTTTTTTTAATTTTATATAAAATATAATAAACAATTCAAATTTTTAAAATTTTAAAATAATAATAATATTAAAAAAAATATTCTAATAATATTTTATTCAATATTTAACTTTTGTTTCAACTCATCTCATCTCAATTCACTATCTAAACGACACGTTAGTAAAGTCAGCCTCAGTTTAGATTTCAAAATCATCTCAACTCATCTCATCTCATATTTTTATTACAAATTTTAATATAAAATACAATAAATAATTTAAATTTTTTAAATTTTAAAATAATAATAATATTAAAAAAATATTCTAACAATTTCTTATTCAACTTTTAATTTTTATCTAAAACTATTTCATCACATCTCATTATTAAACCTCAACTGAGTCAATGCCACTTTAAATTATTGAAAGAAAGATGTTCAGTAACTTAATGGAAATTTAAAAAAAACAAAAAAAAACAAAAAAAAAAAAAAAAAAAAAAATTAACAGTGGTACAATGACAGCTGCATTATACTCCTCATTCGTAAAATAATATTATTTTTTAAGTCCTGACTCTTTAAAAGTAAAGTAAATTTTGAAATATTGTTAGGATTATAATTTTTAATATTATTATTATTTAGATTTGTAAAAATTAAATTATTTATTATATTTTATATAAAAATTTAAAAAAATTATAATAATGAAATAAGATGACATGAGATGATTTCTGTATCCAAACAAAACTATTATTTTATCATTTCAGGGAAAAAAAAACTTACAATCCAATTTTTTAATTATTTCTTTTTTAATTTTGGCATACCCTCCAAGCTGTACACCATAATTGGAGTTAGGATTGTAATCAAACTGAGCCGAACCGAGCCGAGCCGAGCCAGTTTTTAGATTGTCGAACTCAAGATTTTTATTTAATCTTTGTTTGAGCTTGACTCGATAAGCTAAATTTCTAACTACAGCTCGAGCTTGAATTGTTTATTTTTTTATTTTTTAAATAAAATTTATTAATTACTAAATTAAAAAAATAAAAAATCGAATATTGAATTTGTACAACTAACAAGTAAACATCTATTGAATTATAAGATTTTAAAAATTTATAAATAATTAATATCTAACTAGTTGATATTTATCTATAATAATAATATGTTATCAACTTACATAAATTATTAACACATACATATAATATGATAGCATCTATTTATTTTACATATGATTGCCACATGCTAATATATGAAATTATTAAATCTTATCGACTAATTATTGTACAAAATTATAAAATATAGCTCTGAAGTATATTCAATATATAGGCATAAATAATTAAGTTATATATTATATATTTAATTATAAATGCGTTATGCTTATATTATTAACTAATACATATATATATATATATACACATAGGTGCATGTATGTATATATTTATCAATATATGAATGAGCTTTAATCGAATAGAGCTAACGAGTAGACTCAGGCATAAACGACCCTTAACTGAGTTGAGTTAAGTTTTGCCGAGTATATATGTGTCATTTACTAATAGAGTAGGTATCTACTTTCACGGCCGAACTTTTATTTTGTCATGAATCGAATTTGATTTAAGTTTAATCGGATGAGTACACAGCAAACTATCCAACATACGGGTTCATTTACCTGCCTTAGAACATTCTCATTGGCTTATCCAAAGTTGAAGTATAGTAAAAATTTAGATAATCTAAGCTCATCCTCATCTAAGTAGGTGGGGATTCCCTTTTGAGTCAAAGCACGGTCGAGATGAGCAGTAAAAGTATTACGGGTATCTTCTCCTCTAAAGCTCAAGAACACATCGTAGCGCCATGAAGAGGTGGCTGAAGAAGAGGATGAATAGGAGGCCATGGAAGAAATGAGTCTATGCACGTGTGTATGATTTGCCTGATCTACTGCATGTAGCTTGAGCGTATGACATCATCGACTCCCCTTAAAAAGGACAACTCCATGCCATGCCGCATTCTCACACCATACCTATCAGTTAAGAAAATGTCTATTTACAACCGGCCAGGGGAATGGCGGGGGCACTGCGTCCCGCGTGGCCGTTGACTTTTCTTTACATTTTATATGTTGCATTTAAAGCTACCGATTGAATTAAAAACCTGTCTTCATCATTGTTTTAGACGTTTTTCTCTGTCTTTTCATCTCTT
This sequence comes from Juglans cinerea, assembly GCA_961763995.1. Classification (NCBI taxonomy): domain Eukaryota; kingdom Viridiplantae; phylum Streptophyta; class Magnoliopsida; order Fagales; family Juglandaceae; genus Juglans; species Juglans cinerea. Next base: position 33,688,249 of record CAUIVZ010000007.1, on the reverse strand, counting down.
TGCTATTAAAACTATCTTTTTTCCTTGCATCGTCTGCGTCTACATCTGGAATAGATCTCTACAAGAATAGATCTCTACAAGAATAGAGTCGAGTTGAAGTATAGAAAAAACATTATAATTTGAGAGAACTATAAAAATAGTATCTGGACTGGAAATAATTTTTTCTTCCTTAAAACCAACTTAACCAACTTTTTCCTTCCTCTTCATATTCTTATGCTTTTCTCTTTATATTCTGTTCCTAAACAACCAAAACAGGTATTTGGAAGTATAACCTTTTCTTTCATTTTTGTTCTGGTTTTTGTTTTTGATGAAAGGGTTTATGGAGATTAGTATATATTATCTAGAATGGTGGTGAAATGGTGGGTGACCATGGGATTTGTGTGTGCAGCAATTTCTGGTCGTCCGATGATGAAGTTTGAGAGTGGATATACTGTGTATTCGGTGTTTGACGGAAGAAAGCTTGGAATTGAACCTTGCTCTGATGAGGTCTTGCCCAGTGGAGAGCGACAATTTCTTTGTTCTGTAAACAGCGACAATCGTTTGTTCGGCTTGAAGATGATAGCATATTTTAGAGAGAGAGAGAGAGAGGGTTGCAGTTGCAAACAACGACCATCGGTACAAGCTACTCACGACGACGACCACTGGTGCATATTCGACTACTCACGATCGGCTACCCATGACAACAACCACCGGTGCGGACCCACGATGACGACGACACTCTTGATTTTCAATTTCCTTATTTTGTATTTCCCTCTGTTATTTTTGTCGCTTTCTTTTTTGTTCTCTCATTTTTTTAATAATATAATATTAACTGGTTCCTCAACGGTTACTCGTGCCGGTGGTACGTAGGAGAACTGATCAGTTAATGGTATCTTCATGGCAACTTCGACTTAGAAGTCATTGAGTCAATGCCGCGTTAAATTATTAAAAGAAAGATGTTCAGTAACTTTTTGGCAAATTCCTTGCAACTTCTTCAAGCTTTAAGAGATGCCATTTTCAAACAATGTTCTCCTGAGTTCTGAAAAAAAAAAAAAAAAAAAAGAAACAAAATAAGTTAACAGTGGTACAATAACAACTGCACTAATATTCTAATACTCCTACATAGTAAAATAAAATTATTTTTAAAGTTGTGACTCTTTAAAATTAAAGAAAAATTGGAAAATTTTAAAAATATTAATATTTATGAATAAATTCTGTGAAACTTGTTAATTAACTGGCTGTTATTTTAACATTTCTGGAAAAAAAAAAAAAAAAAAAACTTGCAATCCAACTTCCTAATTGTTTCTTTTTTAATTTCAGCATACCCTCCAAGTTGTACACCATAATTGGGGTTAGAGTTGTAATTGAGCCGAGCCAGTCTTTGGCTTACTGAACTCCACTCGATTCAAAAAACTATAGTTCAAGATTTTTATTTAATCTTTATCCAAGCTCGACTCGGTAAGCTAAACTTCCAACTCGAGCCGAGCTCGAGCTCTACTATGCTAGAGTTGTTTATTTTTTAAATAAGATTTAATAATTAATAAATTAGATAAATAAAAATGAAAATCTAATATTAAATTTGTACAACTAACAAGTAAAACCTCTATTGAATTATAAGATTTTAAAAATTTAGAAATAATTAATATCTAACTATAATAATAAATTAAGTAAAACCTCTATTGAATTATTATTTATCTATAATAATAATATGTTATATGCCAACATAAATTATTAATACATACACATAATATGATAGCATATATCTATTTCATATATGGTTACCACATATTTGTATATGAAATTATTAAATTTTATGGACTAATTATTGTACAAACTATGAAATGAGATGAATTGAGGTAAATTATGAATATTTATGAATACTACCACATAGTAATATTTATGAATAAATTATGTGGTTGTTATATATTTTTTTATTTCTGGAAGAAAAAACTTGCAATCCAGCCTTTTAATTGTTTCTTTAATTTTAATTTCAGCATATATATATATATATATATATATATATGAGTAATGCTAGATACAAACTTCAAATAGACAAGTTTCTTATAAGTCTTTTGTAAAATAATGGATTCTACTAATAAAGAATAGTTTTTTTTACGTTTTTTTAAAGTGAGATCTACTTTTTTACAAGAACTTGTTTAAAACTTATCTATTTAAAACTTGTATAAATTATATTTAATATTATTATTATTTTGAGATCTAAAAAAGGTCCATCCCCACCTCCACCGAAAGCAAACATGTTGGGCATTTTTTTTTAATTTTCTTCCGTGTCTTCCGTCCTGGGCCCTTCTCTTCTTTTTTTTTTTCATTCCAGCCGAAAGCTGGCGCTTTCCCTTAATTCCGCGTCAATTAAGCTTTTTCCTGAGATCAATATCTTCCTTTCCACCGTTTGATCTTATGGAAACGAAAGTGGATGCCGTAAAAGAACTAAGCTGCATGAACTTATGCATGCCATGTTAATAAAACCAAGTTTTATCTCTGGAATTAGAAGATCATGAAGAGAAGAAACTGATTAATCTCATTGATTAGTTATTCACAAGATCAACTTTGTTTATATACGAACACCAAATGAAAGATTAATAGAGATCGTTCAGGGAAAATACAACTCTCTTTGGCTGATTAATTTTTCCTCTTAAACTTCTCTTTAAAGATGCCATATTGTTCACACAATGCTCTCATGAGTTCTGGAAAAAAAAGGAAAAAACAAAACAAAACAAATTAACATAGTTACAATTACAACTGCATAATACTCCTACATAGTAATATTTATGAATAAATTAAGCTGTTGTTATATATTTTGTCATTTCTGGAGGAAAAAACAAAAACTTGCAATCCAGGCTTTTAATTGTTTCTTTAATTTTAATTTCAGCATAAATACTTTTTTAAAAAAAAGGGTACTCCGATTTTATTGATAATTCTCACTTATGGCTAGGGGTGGCAATATGTGACACGACTTGTTAACCCAATACGAACATGACACGATAAAAGCAGGTTAGAGTTTAGCCTTAACAGGTTTGGATCAAAACGGGTTGATCTGTTAAGACACGATTGCTTAACGGGTCACTAACAGGTCAACCCGTTATAACCCGTTAAGAAAATTAAATTTACTTTTATACCCTTAGACCTAAAGGGCATGGAGGACGCTCCACTTCCTTCTTTAAGTTCTAAATTTGTTTAAATCTCTATTTTTAATTTTTTATTATATTTGAGATTATAACATTAATATATTTACATTGTATGTTTTGTTTATTATATTTGAGATGTAATTTTAATAATGAATATTATTATAAATTGTGTGGATCATATTTGTTTAGATTGTAATTTTAGACTTGTAGTTAGTTTTTTATTTTTTATAGATATTGTTTATATTTAAATATTTATATAAAATCAATCAAGTCGAACGGGTCGTGTCGTGTTAACCCGTTATCTTACCGTGTCGTGTTCGGATTTAAAATTTTGACACGAAATCCTTAACGGGTCGTGTTCGTGTTGACCCATTAAGTGTAATGTATATACTTTGAGACGACCCGTTAACACGATTTGACACCCCTACTAATAGTGGAGGAAATCCTTAGTTACAACTAGGCACATGGGATTACAAATATTCATAAAAGACCAAAACTCCGGCCTAAAAACCTAGACACCAAGCCAACGACAGTGCCTTGGGGGTTACAGATATTCAAAGAATAAAAATTCCAAACACAGGTAAAAAAAAAGCCATAATCCAACCATATACTATACCATATATCCAGAATCCAGATTACCAGAATAAGCCAACAAAAAAAAAAAACTAAAATAAACATTAAAATATGTGAGTCAGAACAAAACAGGCCCAGTAAAAGAATAGAACAGTTCTAAGCAGATCGAATATCCATACGCAAACAGCTCTTTCTATACGCAAAGAGCTCCCTCAGGCGAGACGGAATATCCATTGATGAACACATCGGCCGTTGCTTCCCTCCAAGCTCTACGATAGGGTTCAGGACTGTATAATTCGTCAAGACCATAATTATTGGATTGGGAGCTTTATGTTGTACACACAGCAAGCTGTACTTTTCAAGACTCAGATTTCGTATCGCATACAATTTAAAAGATAGAGAACCGGCTAAAAATGACTTTTTGATACCTGAACTAGAGACCCGGAATGGCAATTTCTCCAATCCGTCCGAATACACAACCTTTTTAAAAATACACACAAAGCGGGAATGGAGCATCCCGTTAAAACCTGAGACAGGGTAGAGTTGGGTTAAGGCTGAGTATTTCCAATTGTGCCGAGGTTTTCTTCTAACCAAATCCACCCCGTTGCCGTCCATTGTACAGAAGATTTTTTTTTTTCCCCCTTCAGAATGATGACGAGAAAGTAATTCCCATCCTCGAACTTAACATGAGCATCTACAGCCGCCTCTCAAAAGGAGCTCCTCAGATTTAACACTATGATTTTGTATATGGAACACATTTTCCTTTCTCTGTTCGGTAACTGTCCCCTGCCAAGCAATAAACTTTACGGAGGGAACAGGAAAACCTGTTTGTAATTTCAAGCCATACCAAGAAGTACCCAAGTAGAAATGGTATACCTTACAAATGCTTCATGCTTGAAATTGTGGCTAGATGACAGCATAAGCTCCCAGCTTAGACAAGTCTGGTATCCAGAATGACAGTTCAGACGAGCCGGTCACAAATGTAAGACTTCCAGGAGCCCATTTTATGACTGGAGGCTCAGTGTCAGTACTCATCCAGCTAGCAACCTAAACAGAAAAATGACAAGTGCTGCTGAAGTCAGTAGCATTACACGGCATGCATTATGAGCATACACTAGCCAATCTAAATCCATGAAATAAGAACAATGCACTATTATCTTACAATTTCACCATTGAGCAAATGTACTGGGGTGGGTCATTTCCATTTCCACGAGTTCAGTTAAGCATTTTTTCTTATTAGGTAGAACACTTGCAAAGAGAACAAAAAAAAGAAAAGAAAATGATGGCACTGAAGTCTGTTAACACCACAAGTATTCTGTTTTCGATCTAGAGTGTATAACCAATTCACACGCGCGAGTGTGCGCATACCGCATCATGTATAACCAATTAGAGCTCTGCTTTGGGTTGCTTTCCAAGTTGTTCACACAAAACGTTTACATCAAGTTGTTCTTTGTCTTATTTTGTATCTCCCTATTTCTCTGCCTTTTTCTTTGTATCTGGTGGGATTTTTATCACACGATTCTTTGGTAGCCCTCTGATTTTGGCCTCGTGTATAAGCCTTTGTGAGTTCTAATCATGAACATAATGTTTTATGGGCTCTAATCATCATCACTTTTACATCATCTTCTTCTTTTGAACAGGTTTGGCAGTCATAACCGTTATGCTGGTAACCACCTGCCTGATGTCTCTAGTCATAGTCCTTTGCTGGCACAAAAGCATCTTCCTAGCCATTTGCTTTATAGATATGCACGTATATTTTTGTGCCTGTAGTGGGTGTGTTCTATTCTAGTAGTTTTTTTGTTGGTTTGGATGATATATGTATCGTGTTACAGATCATTGGAAATGGATCTTGTAAATTTGGTAAGATTTGAGTATGGTAATGGATGTTAACAACGTTTTTATTTGTGAGAATGGTACTGTACGTGTACTAGTGGTTGTGACAGTACTGTACTTATACCATGTATTTTGTAATGGAATTTGATCGGATTACAACAAAACTACTTGCAGCAGCAAATTTGAGGCAGAAAATAATTGCCACAAAACAATTTGCGTGGCATGGAAACAATAGAGTTAATGATCCTGGAGGAGAGAAGGCCAAACTGTATGGCAATATCTTCTTTAATGATTTAATGATTTATCTAACAATGTCATAAAAAAGGATTAAGCATTCCAAAAGCCTCTCTTTTTTACTTCACCAGAATGCACCGACAATGTCATAAAAAAGGGTTAAATTTCCTTTGGTTCTAATCTATTGTTCAAATGATAAATGCCTATTCATATCTTTATCACTCCTCCAGCATCAACTAGTTACCTGAATAAAGAAGATAAAGTTTTCATCTACACTGGATAATTACCAATCAATTCGACTAGATCTCATCCTATATGCCGTAGTCCAGTAGGAAATCATAGACATCAATATGCTATATGCTGTAGTTCCATATCTATGACAAGTGTTTTCAATATGCAGTAGGCACTATGACAAGTGTTTTCAAGTTAGTTTTTGCGAAGTCATAGTAGTTACAGAGGCCATAGCTAAAAATAAAGTAAGCCTCAAGGGCAACATCTGGCATAAAAACACACCTCAGGAATGAAATAATTACAGCCATTCACACTGTGTAAAAACAAATTCAATGCATTAAGAGATCCTTCAGATTTTCACAAAATCTGTACATTTTTTACATTCACAACCTACAAAAGAATGCCTCCAGATTTTCACTAAATGGTACGTCAAGAAACCCATCAAAAATAGAATAATGATTTTCATACAAGTAGAACACCCACAAATCTATACATTCTTTACAACCACAACCTACAAAAGAAAGCCTCCAGATTTTCACAACATACTTCAAAAAACCCATCAAAAATCGAATAATGATTTTCAATCACAACCTCACATCTCATCATTGCCCAATGGTGTTTGCTGTCACACAGTACTACATTGGGCTCCAACAACAACATTTTCAATGTTAGCACCAACTTGACTGTATGGGACCTCACCAACTTGAGTTAAAAGTACTTAAATTTATAGGGCCATATGGCAGCGTGTCCAGAAAAACTTTGATGTCCAAGGTGGTTGAAGCAAGCTTCCTTTGTTGTGGGTACAAGAACAAGGATTCAATGACATTGCGATCATCATCATAACCAACACGACGCCTCTTAGAAAGTTGACTTCCATGATCCATTGGATTTGCTAAATTTCCAATATCTTCAATGGGTGCATCCAAATGGACATCAACATTTTCATCATCTTCCGCATTCTGTTCATGGTTTTTGTATAACAGATGAACTCCGCAACACTTTAAGATCACTAAATTTGGATCTTCGCTTTCAAATATAATCCTCAGATTGTCTGTCTGATCTACACTCACTCCTTGGCACCTAATATCATCTGTAGTTAAGTACCACAACCATACACGATCTGAATCCGTTTCATCAAATTCTCCTATATAACTATCAGTGTCGTGGGCAACTGATCCTATCATGATGCCAACCTCCAAATCGCCAGTCCCAACGGGTTTAATAACAGCACAAAAAGAAATTCCTATGATGTCATCCGGGGACCCTTTAATATCAAATTCACACCGATGACTATTTGAAGTCTTCTTGCAATGGCTGAACCAATCTGGAATCTTATTTCCTGGAAACATCATGCCACCCTGTTGGATGAATACATCATAATATATATCAACTATATTCATATACAGAAATCGATTAGCCACACAAAACGTCAAATGGATATATAAGGAAAAGAGAACTGTATATATATATAGGGACTTACTTCATTCCATGCAGGATTTGGCATACAATAATTCTCCATATTATTGATCACTTTATAGCATCTGGCCAACAAAATCTCTTTTAGCCGTGGGAAATGAAATATTTTTTATATTTCTGGAAATCGTTCCAGTGATATGGATCCATCAGCATAAAGCCCTTCTAGATTCGGTGGAAACTCAATTTCTTGAAGTGCTTGCAATCATACAATCTAAAATGCTTCAATCTAACAAATGTCTTGATGCTTGCTGGAATGCTTACGATATCACTACCTGATAGATTTAATCCTTCCAGATTGGGAAAAAAACAAAAGGGCCCAAAGAAATTCGATTTTGATATGCAAGAGTTCATAAGATCCAATGAAAAACACCGCAATGGGAATAATTCTGCACCCAATGAAGCTTGATTGCCCCAGCTTGTAGACACTACATAGGGTGTGGGTTGTCCATTATGCATCTCCTCCTCCATCCCAAAACTTATAATATTTGGACAATCGTTGAGAATAATCCCCTCCAGAGATTTAAGGGCACAACCTTTTCTGAATGCAAAACCACTTTTTTGCTTGCGTAACTTGCTCTGCAACTGAAAGCCAGAGGATTCAGGTAATTATTTGACTTTTCTGTCATACTTCTCTTCTTGTTGAGGATGATCTTGCATGAAGTGATCTGTTATCTTCCAATTGTATGATTCAAAATGATTTCTCCATTAGTTTTTTGCGATGTGTTTATTCAGGCTGCATCTTCTATATAAATTTGAACACACAAACATATATATAAAGTTTTTGTGTAATGTAGCTCTTACCGCAGAGAATAAAATTTGGCCTTTGTTGAACCTTAGAACTTCTCATGCATTACATTTTTTGTTTTATCGGTGACGCATGCACTGAGTGGGTTTGTAGTAGATTTTTCTACGAGCAGAGGATTGTTAGAATAGGAATACAGGCATAGAAACTGGAGTGTTGGATAATTTTATTCTGTTGTGTATTGACTTTCTTAACTCTGCAAAAAATAATCCCAGAAATAAGTGGAGGCAAAAATGAGAAGAAAGAAGACAAAGAAAAAGAAGAATAAGATAAGAGTGATTGAGCGATAAGGAGGATAATCTAGGCACTCTGACCTCCAAAATAAAGCTAGTTGTATACCCCAAAAATTCTGTTTTAAGAATTCATGAATGGCTAATACCATAATTTGGTTGCTAAAATAGTGGCATGAATGATACTTGTCCTACAGTAACTCGGCTCCTTAATTTAATTTTTAAAAAGTGCATAAACAAGAGGGCAAAAATAAGTTATATGTTAACAGATGCTCCAAAGTCTATAGGGTAAACCCTGAGGGGGTAGCTCAGCTGGTCCGGCCTTGGGTTTGCTCTCTAATGGTCACCAGTTCGAATCCCTTTAGGGCCACTGGAGGTTTACCAAGTTGTTAACTTCAGGGCCACATGGGATTAGTCGAGGTGCGCGCAAGTTGGCCCGGACATCCACGGTTATAAAAAAAAAAGTCTATAGGGTAAGTGGATTCTAAATATTGTACTGTATTTAAAAAAAGTGATTTTCTAAATATTGAGATCTTTTACGTAAAAGAATGAAGTTGAATGACGAGTTTTTCAAGCTAAGCGACATATGTGAATAAATAGTGTTTGACATGGTACTTATCTCTAGTGTGTATAAATAAATGGTGCCCCTCTCTTTGATATTTAAGAATTTATTTGGCTGATATTGTTTCCACTAACTAATGCATGTTTTCTGCTAGTGCGGTGTGGAAAACTCTCTTAGCAAAATTAACACCTTTTGGATTAACTAAGCACTTGGTATACTCTCTTATCTCAGGTTTACATCCGTGATCATTCATTTGATCTCCGCCAATTCTTTGCTCTGGGCCGCCCTTGCCCAATAATCTGCAACAAGGAGACAGAAGCTACTGTTCATTTCTAGCATTCAAGTGGTCTAGCAGATCATGCAAGTTCCAGTTCAACTAGATGCAGTAGAGGTCACCACTGGCTTCATAAGAAAACAATCGCTGATGTGGTTGAAGCTCTTGTTGGAGCGTGCATAGTTGACAGTGGCTTCAGAGCTGCAATTGCATTTCTTCGATGGATTGGCATACAGGTAGATTTTGAAGCCTCACAAGTTTCTAAGGCCTGCATAGCAAGTACTAGCTACATCCCGCTTGCTACTTCTTTGGACATTCCTTCCCCTGAAAATTTGTTAGGGTGTCAGTTTCTCCATAGAGGTCTGCTCATACAGGCATTTGTACATCCTTCGCACAACAAAAATGGAGGAGGCTGCTATCAGGTATGCACTATGTCCTTTCTACTTCTGGTACTAGACAATAATATTCTCTCTGCTTAATATCTCTTATGACAGTTGCACAACTATGCAACATTTTATCTTGTGATAATTTGAAATGTCTTTTTTCACCAGAGATTGGAGTTTCTTGGAGATGCTGTCTTGGATTACTTAATTACATCATATCTTTATTCAACTTATACAAAGTTGAAGCCTGGTCAATTGACAGATTTGAGATCTGTGTTTGTGAATAATGAGGCGTTTGCCAGTCTTGCGGTAGAAAGATCCTTCCACAAATTTCTTATATGTGATTCCAGTAGCCTTACTGAGGCAATTGAGATGTATGTGGATGCTGTTAAAATGCAAGCGCCTGAAGGGAGTCTTCTTGAGGGGCCAATGATTTCACTTACTGCATCAGGCTTTGGGTGACTTGGTAGAGTCTTCTCTGGCTGCCATTCTTCTTGATTCAGGGTTTAATCTGGAGCTTATGTGGACGATAATGCTTTCCTTTTTGGATCCAATCATGAGGTTCTCCAGTTTGCAGCTTAGTCCTTTCAGGGAAATGCAAGAACTTTGCCAATCTTATAATTGGGAGCTACAGTTTTCAACATCAGAGAAGGCTGGAATGTCTCTGGCTGAAGCACAAGTGAAGGGAAAGATGTTTGTGCAACTGCCTCTGCAACATACCGAAACAAGAAAGATGCTATTAGATTCACTTTCAAGGTGATTGTGGAAACAGAAGCCCCAGATGTTATTTTGGAGTGCTTGGGAACACTGCAGTCAAAAAAGAAAGATGCAGCAGAGGGAGCTAGAAGGTATTTTGAAGGTACAACTTTATATATATATATATATATTTATAAACTAGAAGGTATTTTTGGAACCTACCTTCGATTTTTGTTTTGTAGTTCTTGTTCTTGTTCTTCTACCACCCGAATATGCTGGAATTTGCATGGATGAACCATCACAAAATACTTGAGGCTAAATAATCATATTTTCATTCATATGAAGCTTAAGTTAAATACAAAATAAAAATAACTACTTTACATAACTGCTCCTCCATACACTTGAAACAAATTTGAAGTCAACCACAATCGATGTCAATGTTTAGAAAACCCTGCCAGCTGGCCCCCCCTCCCAGAATCCCCACTTCTCTTCATCACGACGCCAACACCATCGCCTTTGTTCCCCTTCGTCCGTCCATCGTCTAGATGGAAAACAACTCATCTTTCTGCCATCATTATGCGTCAAGATTAGATTTCCTGTGCCAAGAGATCCCGTCTCTCAGAAAAATTTGATTTCCAAGGTTGAAGCAGGCTTTCTTTGTTGTGCGTACAAGTCGGATTCAATGTTGTGATCATCTTGGTCATCGTCATAATCAACACGACGCCTCTTAGAAAGCTGACTTCCACCCATTGGATTTGCTAAATTTCCAATATCTTCAATGGGTGCATTCAAATGGACATCAATATTTTCATGATGGGGCACATCTGCATGATCTTTGGCATTCTGTTCATGCTGTTTGTATAACAGATGAACTCCGCAACATTTTAAGATCATTGAATTTGAGTCTCCGCTTTCAAATATAATCCTCAGATTGTCTACTAAATTTGGAGTGCTTTCAAATATAATCCCCAGATTATCTACCTGATCTGCACTCACAGCTCGTAGAAAGGTAATATCTTCTGTAGTTAAGTACCTTAACCATACATGATCTGAATCAATTTCATCAAATTTTGAACGTGCATCCAAATAAGTACGGGTGTTGGTATTAGTGATTTCAACGCCCAAGTTAATAGTTGCAACGGGTTCAATAACAGCACAAAAAGCAATTGCTATGATGTCATCCAAATTATACGGTGGGGCCACTTTAATATCAAATTCACACCGATGACTATTTGAAGTGATCTCCTTGCAATGGCTGAACCAATCTGGAATCTTCTTTCCTGGAAATATCATCTTAGCCTGTTGAATGAATACATCATAAAATATATTTCAACACTATTCATATATATAAACCAATTAGGCACACAAAACGAGTAAATAAGGAAAAGAGAAATATATATATATAGGGACTTACTCCATTCCATGCAGGATTTGGCATACAATTCCCCATATTCACTTTATAGCTTCTGGACAAGTCAATCGAATGTAGCTGTGGGAAATTGAAATCTTTTGATATTTCTGGTAAACTTTCCAGTGATATGCATCCACTAGCACGTAATATTGATAGATTCTCTGGAAACTCTTTAATTTCTTGAAGTTGCTTGCAATCATTCAATCTAAGATACCACAATTTAGCAAATGTTTTGATGCTTGAAGGAATGCTTACGATGTCACTGCCTGATAGATCTAAATAGCCTAGATTGGGAAATTGAAATGACCCTAAGAAATTCGATTTTGATAGGCCAGATTTTTGAAGAAGTAAAAGAAAATAAGAAGTGGTTGAATTTGTTGGAGGCGGCAACGGGAATAATTCTGAAGCTTCATTTTTCGAGCTTGTAGACACTACATAGGGCGTGGGTTGTCCATTATGCACCTCCTCCTCCTCCATCCCAAAACTTATAATATTTGGACAATCGTCGAGAAAAATCCCCCCTAGAGATCTCAACTGATGAATGCTACTTGGTATACGCTTAAGGTTTACGCAACTACTTAGGTCTAATATTCCAAGCCCAGTGAGGTACCCAATGGATGAAGGCAATTCTTCTATTGCGGTGCCCTTTAACCAGACATTGCGTAAATGTTTCATTTCACACTCGATTTCAGGAAAGTTTTGAAGGCTTGAGCAATGACCAAGATGAAGGACTCGCAGAGATCTCAACCGCAGTCTCCTTGGAAAGCTCTTTAGGTTGTCACATCCATAAAGATGCAATACATAAAGCTTATCAAGGAATCCAACAGAATCATGAACTTCAACTAGATTTTTACAACCACTAAGATATATTTCCTTCAAATTTGGGCACCTTGAAATATCCGAGAATTTCGTTAAGAAATCACAACCATGGAAATTCATAACCGTGAGATTCTGTTAAAAAGAAAAGAACATCAAACTAAGTTTAAAGAAAGAAATATTGAAAATAATAATATAAGTTTTACCTTAAATTCCAAGCATATCTCCTGGATGCGACTACGGGGCATGTTTAGAATAGAGAGTTTGTCCCCACGAAATTTAGATGGCATAGATTGTAAAGGACATTTAGGCCAATCAAGCACTCTTATTGAATTAGGTAGACAATTAAGCTCTCCAGAAAAGTGTGCATTGAGGCATCTAACTAGTCTGAGTCTTTTCATATTCTTGAAGGCATCGGGACTCAAGTGGATAATATCATCACCTTCAGGAAAATCTATATCAATTGCTTCAACCCTTTCTGTTCCCTATATAAGAAGACAATGCATGTTTAAGTGTGCCAACAAGATCAAAAAATAAATTATTCATTTATTCATATATTTAAAAGTCGCAAGTGCCAAATTAGAAAAAATGTTTAATTGAAAGAGATTTTGATGACTTACTATATCTTCCTCCAGTACTTCGCGAACATCTTTATGAAAGAATAATCTGCTACGTTCTCCTGGATTTGGCGATTCTTTTCGAACAACTTCTCTACCCATATCTCGTAACAAGTCGTGCATTTGCAATCTTCCGTCGAAATCCTTCGAAATAAGGCACTTCTCCTTAAGTCTTGGGATGCAAGAGTTTGGGTAAAAATCAAAACTATCTAGTATCTTAATGACATCATCAAGCCCTTGTCCAATGAAAAAACATGCAATGTCAAGAAAAACATTCTTTTCATTTTCACTTAATCTATCATAGCTTGTTTGAAGTATTTTTTGAATATCTTGGTGTGGGATTTTCCTGTACTGATCCAATGCACTTTCCCACTCACTTTTTTCTCTTCTGCCATATAAATCCGAACCAAGCACCATTAAAACTAGTGGAAGGCTCCCAGCATAATCTATTATGTGTTCTACAAATTCTCCATAACCGTCATCCGGTTTATTTCTTTTGAAAGCATGCCAACAAAATAGTTCAAAAGCATCGTCGTCATTCAATCCCGTCATCTTGTATGTTGAATCAACTCCATGAGTAGTCAACAGGCGTTGATCTCTTGTTGTGATTATGATTCTACTTCCTCCACCAAACCAATCATGACATCCTGCTAAGGTTTCTAATTGGTTCAAGTGATCTACACCATCAAGAATTAGAAGAACTCTTTTAGAACGAAGCCTGTGCTTTATCGTAGTGATTCCCGTAGCAATACTATCAACCATCAAACTTTTACAATCTCCAAAGATCTTATAAAGAAGGGTCCCTTGCAGTTGGACCAAACCATGCACTTGATTCATTTGATTCGCAGTGTCACTAACATTTTCAAGAAAACAACTAGCTTCAAATTCAAAAGCAATTGAGTTATAAATTGATTTGGCTAGAGTTGTCTTACCAATTCCCCCGACTCCTAAGATCCCTACCATTCGAACGTCATTTGTCCCAACGCTTACATGCAGATTCATGATATCCCGTACCTGGGAGTCTAATCCAACTGGATACTTTGCAACATGTATATATGAATGATTTACTATTCTTGAGACCTCTTGAACAATTCCATCAATGAATTTAGATTCGTTCCTATTGATATACAAGATAAAGAAAAATGATTAATTAATGAATACAGCTCTTCGCATGGAAAACAATTAGGAACATAATCTAAATAAATTTTTTCCCACAACCAGAAAATAAAATAAATAAGAAAGACGAGGAACATAAGCAGAGCGCATGGGTTGATCGATCTTTGCATGTACTTTGGTTGGCGATCATAAAAAGGCCAAACAAAAACTTATATTTTTATATGGTTTCATTCAGGTTGTGATTAGTTCAATTTATTCAACTTTAATTTCCAATAAACTTATAAAGAAATTAATGTTTTAGATCCATATTAAAACTCATATATATACAAGATGCAAACAAGCTAGTGATTTATACATATGATAGAATGGGGGGAAATCATGAATGAACAGCACAAATTAATTAAGCAGTTAGAAATACCCATTTTTAATCAGATGGTCTCCGGACAAATTAGCAACTTCTCGTAGGGCTGCCTTCCACATCTGCAACTTCATGTCTCCATTCAATTTCTCTGCATGTTTAGCCAATGCTTCTCCAAAACTTCCTCTTTGATGTCGAATATGTGATGGATCTACGTAGTAAAACACAGGTAAAACTATTTGTTGCTTAGATTTTTTACACTCAAGAACCTTCACTAACTCATCCAAACACCATGTTGACAATGCATAATTTTTTGAGAGTACAATGATGGAAATCCTTGAATCTTCTATGGCTTGAAGGAGTGCAGGTGAAATCTCATCACCCCTTTTAACTTCATCATCATCTATGAAGGTATGGATTCCCTTTTGAATCAAAGCATGATATAGATGGGCAGTAAAAGTATCACGGGTATCTTCTCCTCTAAAGCTCAAAAACACATCGTAGAGCCATGGAGAGGTGATTGAAGAAGAAGATGAAGAAGAGATCGTAGATAAGGCCATGGAAGAAATTAGTCAGTGTACGTCTGTATGTAATGCCTGATGATCACTCTATTTACTGGATGTAGATCTACTTAATGGATGTAGAGATCTCTCCTTAATAAAGAGAAGTCCATGCAGCTTTCTCACACCATGCCTATCAAATTGATCCCAACTTCTTGGCAACTTCCTTAATGATGAGTCAATGCCGCTTTGTATTATTGTATTAAAAAAAGGATATGATACAATGACAACTTCTTGACAACTTCCTTACAGCTTTTTTCAAACTTTAAGAGATGCGACTTTCACAAAACTTGTCTTAAATTCTGAAAAAAAAAAAAAAAAAAAGAGAGAGAGAGCAGGGCATGATACAATGACAACTGCATTTAATACTCCTGCGTAGTAAAATAATTTTATTTTTAGTGATCCACATGACTCATTGCTTTGTGGTAGTTTTAAAATAATCTACATCATCAAGTTCTCTGGATAAACAAAGAAGAAAAAGAGAGTAAATTTTAAAAGAAAATGTTTAAGAATATAATGGTAGGTCTCTCTTAACTTCAACCACCCTTGGCATTTTGTGAGCTCGTCAATCGACCACTCCAACATGTTAATATTTTTTTAATTTATACTTTAAAGATTAAAACAAATAATGGTAAGCATAATTATTCAAAGGAGTGTTGGCCGGTAAAAGAATGAGAAACTTGTTGGCAATTTCCCTTCCGCTTTTTCGAACAACAAGAGATGCATTTTAATAGAACTTGAACATAGACTATTAAATTTTAATTGCATGTGAGGAGTCATGTGCGCGGATCGACCCTTGGAGGTACGGGAGCCACCTAACTCGCACTCCGTCCGTCCTTGTCCACATCCTTGATCGTTCACATCTGTGTGCCGAGTAGGTGCGAGCATTGATGCCTGGAAAACGTTTATTATGTTATCTAGGATCACTCGAATTGCCCAAGATTAACCCAAAGAGAGCAGCCAGAGGATTCACGAGAGGAATAATATTCGCGTGGTGATGGCAATTATGCCATGGCCTAGTCCAAAAACTGAATGACCAAAATATTAATACAACGGTTGCAAGACCTTTTTCAACAATAGCTTTAGCAGCAACGAGCATGCATATAACACTACAAGAGATTGCATTTTTTGGAGACAAGATTTTCGTCTCAATTTCATCTCCAGAAGTCCGAACTAAAAATTACTAATTTTAGGGACGAAATGTAGCCAACCCGTTCGAATTATTTCTTTTTCTGGGATGAAACTGTTTGTCCTAAAAATCTGTTCGAACTTAATATTATCGATTCAAACAATCGGTTAACTGCTCGAATGAGTTATTAGTTTAAATCGAACAACACCAACTTATTTGATCCAGTTCGAATGAAGCAAGAGTTCGAACAAAATGATTTGGATTTGAACATATCTAATCCAATTGAACGCACTTGAAAAAACTTTCGAATTAAAAATTCTAATCGAACATTTTGCAGGCCATCCTTGTTCCGCCGCACCCACTCCCTTCCAATAATCCCAGCGTCGTCGACCACTAGTTCCCTCCTTAACTTTTACGTTTTACAGTCTCTCTCTCTCTCTCTCTCTCTCTCACGGCGTCGCACCACCCTGCTCAGGAACCTAGCCGCGTCGCCAGCCATTTCCAGTCACCCAGCCAGCCACCGTGCCTTGCAGCCCCTCTCGGTGAGTCCTCTGTTATCGCACGCCTCTCTTCGTTACCCTCTGTTTTGTTTTTCACAGTATTAGTTGGCTTTAGGTTTTGTTTCTAGTTGCTTCATACAAAGGTTATGACTTTTACACAAATACCCTTTAGGCTTTAAAATGTTGCCATGTAATTTTTCCTATACACTATAGTAAAAATTATTTTAAGGTTACGTTGCTGCCCTTTGGATGTAAGCCATGGCAGATTCTTGGGTTTACAAGTTTTATCATACTTATATTTTGGGTTAAGTTTACTCTGAGAAGTTATTGACCTGAAATCTTGGGCTTTGTTTTTAATTTTGAGCTTGGTTTACATTTGTTTAGCCATAAACTCTATTTTACAGAAAACTTATCTTTTTACAGGAAACAATTACGGAATTTTAAACTATATTATTATTATTAATTTTACAATTAAATATCAATAGTAAATAGTAAGTGCCTAATCTTTTATTTTAAATACTTCAAATCTTTTGTAACGTCCCGTTCCCGGAGGTCCGGAGAGTTAACTCTTAATACCTAAAATCAACTTAAATAATACAACTATAAAATCCAGAAAATTCAATAAAATATTAATTCATTTAATCAATCCAAATATCTAAATTCTTCCATGGGGACAATAAAGAAAATATCAATAACATAAATTAAAAACTCTTCAAAACTCGAAATTATCCTTAACTCATCAAATCAAAATACTCAAAAAATAAAATCAGTTTACTAACTACGACTCTCAAATAAGCACTTGTACCCTCAGGCACTTATTCCAACTCCGGTCATCACACCTTGCTAAAACTTCCTACTCTTATTCCCCAGCTGAACCATCAAAATTATCTGAAAAATATATGGAGATAAGGGGTGAGTTATCAACAACTCAGTAAGTAGTGAACATATACCAGTGTGTAGACATGAGCATTTATAAAAATCAGAATGCAGAACAAAACATTTTCATTTTTAGAGTGCGGAAGCAAAACACGTTATCAAAATATCAGAGCGAAGATTTAGAAATAATTTCATTCAAAAATATTCTTTTGGCATAACATCATGATCATCATGATCATCAAAACATCATATGAGAACAAAAGCCATGTATAACCCCCGTGGTAAGGTTGTGCATTTGTGGATAGCTAAGCAGAACATAAATCACTCTGTCATCAAAGTGTGCACTCAAAACAGAGACCACTACTATAACCTGCGGCAAGGCCGTATCCATTATTATAACTTGTGGTTGGGCCATATCCGCTATTTTTACCTGTGGTTGGGCCGTATCCACTATTATAACCCGTGGTTGGGCTGTATCTACTATTATTACCCGTGATTGGGCCGTATCCACTATTGTAACCCGTGGTTGGGCCGTATGCCACTATTATCACCCGTGGCGGGGCCGTAACTGAACAGAGCGGAAACAAAATCAAATTCAGAATCAGAGAGTTATGCCAAAGGTTTTCAGAGATCACGTCTTATCCAAACATAGTACTGAATAAAATCTTCAAAACATAACAAAATCATATCACAATATAATTTATGCACAAATTTCGTATTCGCTCTTTTTTTCAAAGTTCAAAAACAGAATGTCAAAAATAAGCTCATGTCTACACCAGTCATGATAGAAAATACTTTCTTCTTAAACAGAATCTCATGAGCGATGCAAAACAAATAACTGAGATCGTTTAACATTTATTTCCATAACACAACATGCACATTTTCAAAATTGATCTCAGTCCATTTTATTTTATACAAAGTCTAGTATAGGAACCCCGCTTACCTGGACTTCTTAGCTTTTTCAGAATTTTCCTAAAAAATGTCGAACAATAATTAATCGTCACCTATAAAATAATCACATAATTCTCGTAAATTTTCAATTAATCTCATATTTCGATATTCAATCCTACGCTTCTAAAATAACATATTAAATTCCTCAAAACCTAAAATTTCAAACCATCACTTTCTAAAATCATCACTACTAATTTAATAACTATGACTAAAGCATTTAAAAGTCAGACCTATTTATTATTGAAAACCAACTATAAAGTTTAATATTGGATAATATAATTATCCCAAAATATTTTAAAATAAACCATAACTATTTTTCAAATAGTCTAAACTATATCTAAAGTGTAA
The DNA here is from genome assembly GCA_961763995.1 of Juglans cinerea. Taxonomy (NCBI): domain Eukaryota; kingdom Viridiplantae; phylum Streptophyta; class Magnoliopsida; order Fagales; family Juglandaceae; genus Juglans; species Juglans cinerea. The sequence continues at coordinate 33,669,151 of CAUIVZ010000007.1, read as the reverse complement.
AAATAACATTACACCAATATTTTTTACTCTAAAAATAAAACTTTAGTTAATAACATGTTAAAATACTTAAGTGATTTTCTGTAATCATAATTAAAATGTTCAAAATAAAATTTCACACTTACTGTAAAAATAATATGCTACCATTAGTACAAGTTGAAAACCTTATTTATTTTCTATAAAATTTCTTATACTTTCCGCATAAACCATGTAAAAACAGATTTAATAAAAACAAAATTTCAAATTGAAACCATCTAATAATAAGGGTAAAATTGTAATTTCATATCTAAATAATATGTAGTAAAGGGTATTAATGTAATTTCTCCCTTCTTTGAATACCAACCACATGGTAAAAACTGTGTAAAACACAAAACGTCCATGGCAGGGCTTACCTAAGGAGAAAACATGCGGCAGCATGTGACGTAGCGAGCGGCTAGGCAGACGGCAGTGATCTCGGCGGAGAACTGGACGAGTGAGAGAGAGAGAGACCAACGAATGAGGAAAAAAAATGAAAGAGATAGAGTAAGCCGAGAGAAAGTGACACAGAGGTGCTGTTGGTGGCTTACCGAAAGGGACGTGGCGGAAAAGGAGTGGCGTGGAGTGACCGTCGGAGTTCTCTGTGCCGGTGATAACGACGTGGAAGTGCTGGCACCGTGTGTGGTGGCTTTGAACAACAAGTGCACCGGCTATGCGTTGCTCTGTTTTCGGGGGCTAAAACAGAGTCTTGCGTGAGGCATTGCTGCGGTGCACTGCTGTTGTTGGGCGTTTCCTGGACGTGGAGGCAGTGGTTGTTCCACGGTGGTCCCGTGGTTGACACTAGGAAAACTGGCTACTGGGCTTCACGCGGTGGTGATGACGACACTGAAGTTGGACGGTGGGAGGGGCATGCAACGCACCGATGTGGTTACTATCCCTATGGCAGTTCACATACTTTGTGGTTTAGTGTTGTTCTGCCGTGGGGTTCACGGTTTGCCAAAGGCTGGGTGGTGGGGCTACCACACAGTGGTTTACGTTGTGCAAGGATGAGCCGTGGTTGCTATTTGTGTGGGGAGGAGAGGCTAGCGGCTTGGGCAGAAATATATCTATTGCTTGAAGCAAGTGATGTCGAGAGGTGGTATGGGAGAGATGCATAGCGGTAACCCTAGATTTGATGGGTGTGTTACTACGTGAGATTTTTGTGTAAGGACAAGCTAGTAAACCCTAGAGAAGCAAATGTGCATGATGTGAAGACGTGAATGTCATGAGGTCTTTGATCTCACGGCTTGGTGTTTGGGCATGCAAAAATTCGGGCCTTCTCTAAGAGTTTTAGGCCCGAAGTCTATTTAAAAAAAGAAAAAAATCAAATGTACTTTTTGCACATAAAAATCCATAATTTTTTAAAATAACCTCACACTGGGCCCGAGTGTTACATCTATGGTATGAAATGAATCTTTAAGGTTATTATAATAGATTTTGACATAATTATGCTATTAAAATTGTAAAATTAAAATAAAGGAATATATTAAGAGCATTAAAATGATATTAATATTTATTAGATTTCTTATAAGATTTAATAATTATGTTAAGAAAAGAAACTTATTTTAAGAATTGAAGTTTTATGACTTATTTTAAAATAGCTCAAGTATTCTACTAGATTATAATATGTTATTAGTATTTAAGTAATTTAAATATCAGGATTTATCGATTATGGTGTTAAACAAAGATTTATTTGACTATCTTTTGGATTATGAATTTAATTAAGTTGGATATTAGTACATGTTGATTTTAGACAGAATTAGTGATAGTTAATATTGTGTATAGGTGACGAGCTGCGAAGTGAGATTCAAGAGGAAGCGCAGCAAGGTAAGTAATTTTGATCACAAATTAGGATCATCACAGTTCAGCTTGTATATAAGTATTATTCAAGCCAGTTCATTGACAACCATTATTTATGTACCACTCATGTCATATGCAAACATGTCATCCAGCATAGCTTATGATCATGTCATTCCGCATCATGTTCAAATTCAGAATTCTTAATTATGTATGTATTATGTCATGCATCTCATGTGTATAAGACACGTAAGTTATCTTAAGTTCAAGTGCAAGATAAGATCATATCAGTTAATCAAATGGCCATTCAGATGCATGGTACCAATGTAGTTCAGATTAGGGTGGATGTGCAAGCCACGGACTCAAGCATGGTCTACCATAGTATGCCAGAATACTATCAACGGCTCCCCTTGCTGCAGTGGGACGTGGGGCCGATGCACAACCTCGTACACAGGGTTAAGTGTGTTGGTCAGTCAGATCAGTTAGTTAATTCAAATAAATTTGTCATATCAGTCAGTTAAATAGTCATGCGTAGAATAAACATAAGTATGAACAATCATGAATTTTTAAACTCTCGACAAGCTAAAGACCAACTCGACTCGATTACAGCACAAACCCCAATTATGGTGTACAGCTTGGAGGGTATGCTGAAATTAAAAAAGAAACAATTAGAAAGTTGGATTGCAAGTTTCACAGAATTTATGCATAAATATTAATATTTGTTTAAAATTTTCAGATTTTTTTTTTAATTTTAAAGAGTCAGAACTTTAAAGATAATATTATTTTACTATGCAGGAGTATTAATGCAGTTGTCATTTACCACTGTTAATTTGTTTTGTTTTGTTTTTTCGTTTTTTTTTTCCAATAACTCATGAGTACATTGTGTGAAAATGGCATCTAAATTGCCAAGAAGTTACCGAGCATATAACAATAATGCCTACATAAATTCTTAATATATATACGTAATATGATAGCATATATCTATTTCATACATGGTTACCACATACTTGTATATGAAATTATTAAATCTTATCGGCTAATTATTGTATAAACTAAAATATATCTATGAAGTATATTTGGTATATAGGCATAAGTAATTAGGTTACATATTATATATTTAATTATAAAAGTGTTATGCTTATATTATTAGCTGATACATATAAATATATATGAAAGAGCTTTAATCGTTTAATCGAGTCGACTCGGGCATAAACGAGTGGGCCTTAACAAGCCTTAGCCGAGTGTAGTCGAAGTTTTGTCGAATATGTGTCATTTACTAATCGAGCGGATATCTGCTTTCACAAGTAAGCTTTTTTTTTCAATAGTCGAGTTCAACTCGAGTTTAACTAAATGATTACCTAGCGGACTATCGAACAGACTGGTTCATTTACCACCCTAATTGCGGTCAGGATTGTATCCGTCAAGACCATAATTATTGCATATGGATGTCCCTATCACATGAAGTTAGAAAAGGGTACGTATAAAAATAAATTGTTGGGTAGGGGCTTACTTTGGCGTTTCTCGTCCTTAATGTCTTGACTTTTTATTACAGCCAAATCTCAATTCAACTTTTTCAAATCTCAAAATAATAATAATATTAAAAAATTAATATTCTAGCTATATTTTTTTAACTTTCATCTTTCATCCAGGTTGCGTTTGAATGTTGAGTTGAGTTGAATTCTTTATTAATAGTAATGAGATGAGATGATAGAGTGAGTTTTGTGGGGTCCACCTAAGATGAGTTTAAATGTATTTGGATGTTAAGATAAATTTAAATGTATTTATGGAAAGTTGAAAAAGGTTGTGGGTCCCTCGTGTAAAGAGATTTTGAGTTGAGATGAATTTAATAATTTGAGAGTTTAAACTCATATGAGTTTAACAACCAAACGGGGCTTGAAACAATCTCATCTCATCTTTGAATCTAAATCAACCCTTATTCTTTTTCAGACATTCGGTATGCTTGGAGTTTGTGGTTACAAACACGCCTTCCCAATATATTTTGTATTTATAAGTAAGCTTGTTCATCCATGTCGAATTGTTTTTCCAGCCTGATCCAGAACCTCTGAAATGAGTTTGTCCTGAGCCGAAAACCAGAACACCCAATCCGACCCTACCAAGGCAGGGTGTGGTTATAGAATCTGGGTTCTGGGTTTAAAATCCAATACCCGATTTCGATTTAAAAAAGCTAATTTAGTATTAAAACGACGTCGTTTTACGCTGAGGATTAAAAACACAACCGGCACCCTCTCTCTCTCGCCAAAACCCTAGTGCTAAGGCTTGGTGGAGGAGATCGAGAAGAGAAATGGCAGATTTGGCTGGCTCAGAGTGGCTTGGTACGGTGTAGCCATTACTACAACATGGAGGTGGCGCAACTGGTGAGGAGAGGGAACACGGAGGGGGCGTTAAGCATTTTACACATGATTGTCGCCTCCATTTTTGTCTGCATTTTGGAGGAAGGCGAAAGGTTGGGCAACGACAGTTAGGCTTTAAGCTCTAAAACCGCACTGGCCATCTTCCTCCCCAATACCCAAAGCTCTCTTTTATTCCACAAACTAAAAAAGAAAAAACTAAAACTAAGACTCCGTTTGGATTCAGAGATAAGTTGCATAAAATATTATTAGAATATTATTTTTAATATTATTATTGTTTTGATATTTGAAAAAGTTGAATTGTTTATTAAATTTTGTGTAGAAATTAAAAAAAAAATTGTAATAATCAGATGAGATGAGCTGATGTGAATTCTAAATCCAAACGCCGCCTTGGGGCACAAGACAAAACACAAAATTCTCATCTCATCTCATCATTACACATTTTTCAAATCTTCATATAAAATATAATAAACAATTCAATTTTTTCAAATCTCAATTCAACTTTTTCAAATCCCAAAACAATAATAATATTAAAACATAATATTTTAAACTTTCAAACAAAACACAAAATTCTCATTTCACCTCCCAAACCTACCATTAAAACTGACAACTTCCCTTCGTCCATCTCACCCTCTATATAGAACTCCCAACATTTTTTTTTTTAAATTCTCCACTTTGAAAAGGTCCATCTCCACCTCCACCGAAAGCAAACATGTTGGGCATTAGTATGCTCTACAAGACCTATTGATCTAAACCTCTATAGCTAAGACCATTAGATGCTAACTGCAACTGCAATATACAATATCAAAGACAAATTTTGTAAGAAGCCATGGGAAATATAGTAATTGTATTGGGAATTCCATAAGTTGCAGGAGCTCTCACCCAAAGCCAGTCCAGGGTAGGTCAAATGTATTACTCACTGCCATTACAGCCTGTGACGCCTGAAAACACATGTTGAACTTCAACAAATTAGAAGTATATTAAAACTTAAAAAATAAGCAAACAAAAACTGCACCATAATTGGCAACACGTCTGAATTCAATACAAAAAGCAGCTAGAAGTGATAAATGTTCAAAATCAAACTATCAGTTTGAACAATGACATGTTTCATACTCACAGTGAACAATGACATCATCTAAATTATTTTGCCAGCCAATTCTCATCCAGGAGCTCAATCAATGACAGGAGCAGAAACTCAATCAATGACAGGAGATGAAACTAAGTGAAGCTAACCCAACAATAATCGATGACATGGAGGAAGCTAGCTCAGCCAGCCACTTCTCATCCAAAGAACCGAGGGAAGAGAATTGCAATAATACAACATAATTATAAATCATCAAAAGATCCATTGCAAACATTTATGCACATAAAAAATTCAGCAGAAAGGAATTGAATGAAAAGACTTGATTCAGAACAGCATACAACAGGGAAACCAAATGAAGGAAAACTTCAACAAATACCATGATCTCATTAGCCACATATAACATTATCAAAAAGCACATTCATTACAAAACAAATGATAGAAAATAAGTAAAATTGATTTATCGTCTCCTTTTCTATTCATTTCAAAAAGTACATTTTCAAATCTAAGGAACACACAAAAGAAGATGGCAAAAGATATACAAGCCATAGGCTAAAAAGAATATACTAATCAAATGAATATATTAAAAGGGAAAAGGCTGTGTCTTTAAAAAAGCATCAACCAAACAAGTACACCAACAAACCACATACATGTCATCTCGATTTATAAGCTATTGAAGATTCTCTTCCAGATTCTTTTGAACGTCAATATCAGCATGTTGTTATCTGTCCAGAACTTCTTACTCATCTCTTAGCTTTGCAGTTTTCATCCCAGCATCCTCCTTACTATAACATCAACATTCCAATAGGAATTAAAAGCCTCTTAAAAAAACAGAAAATTCATAGATAAGCTATCTTGTTATGTAGAATAAAGAAGTAGAAAGATTTTCAGTAATCTATTTTTATCGGGCAAGGAAGGAAGCAAGCGATATGATATGCAACTGCTATGGAGAAAACTACTAGAGGATAAACTACCAGAGACCAATCTATTCAGCTACTGCCAACTGACAAGATTCATGGTAGTTTCTGGGATTTCTCTATCTAATAACCATTATGTATGACTGCCGTCAACAACTGAAATGCCCACATGAAAAACATACTAAATACATACAAACAATTACGCAAAACTTCACTCACCAAAACCATGGACAATACTAGAGAATGCCATTGCACAACTAATTCCAGCCAACAAGAAACTTTGCTTAGCACGGTGCATCGATTTGTTCTAGGATGCTTATGGATAATGAAAAACTACATTACAACCTAAAACAGTTCCTCAAAGCAAATAGTTTGTTGCATGATTATTAATAGGCACACACTGCAGTTGCCATTGAAGTAAAGGACACACTAAAGAACTCTTATCCATTGAACATTAACTGCATGCGTTGTCTTTGATTTTGTATAATAGGACTTAGTTGCAGAGCTATATATATATATATATATATATATATATATATCTACCCTGAGGAACTGCCAACAAGCAACATAGAAACTTAAACATGTAAAATTACATCATTGACTCATTATAAAGGCCACATTTGGTTATACTTCACAAGTAATCATTCACAAGCTCCAGCTCAAAAAACTATCAGAAATCAGTGCATAAGCCTGCCTTGTTTCTGCCATAACAAAACAACGTGTTACCTTAGAGTAACTTCTAGATTTTTTAAGGAAGCACAACCAAATGTTGCCTTACCTTCATTTTACATAGAGAAGACTTCTGGTTTTTTTTTAAAGGTAAATTGCATGTTGGTGGATCATAAAATGGAAATTAAAGCTGGTAAAAATATGTGAAAAAAGATGTAGCAGCAGACAAAAAGCTTATAATTTTTAGTGAGTTGATAGTCATAATAATGATATATCAGCAAAAACACCAAGACAACAAATTGGACAGTATACAAAATGTGGCACTACAAACAGCTAATGAAAAAAACAAGAATCATAAAGGAAGAAAAATATATTTGTTCCCAAAGGACACTTTTCCTTGCACACTTCATGCATTCAATCCCTCCCCGATCCAAGAAACTAAATCTGTGAATTGAAACAATACATCCACAACGAACTTGCTGCAAAGGAAGACTAATTATTAAAAAGTATCAACAAGAAACTTTAGAATTTTTGTTTCAAGAATGCAATATACCAATGTGATATCTACCACACCACTAATGAATAATAATAAAACAGGAAAAATTGCAAGCAAGCATCATAATTTCATTGAGTATTTATGTTACAATGTGACAGATCAATATAAGAGTGTTTCAAGTATCAATACAAAAGCAGGAAAGATTTCATTTTGAATAAGTAATACATAATCAAAGTATTTTTCATTTATATTCTAAATGAGATAAAAACTCTGTAAACAAAATAATGAAGCTGATATAGTTGCTAAAGGCATAAAAATTACACACTAAATTTCAAATTAGGCTGTTAGCATAGATTCCACATGTCATGAAACTCAATCAAAGTTAAAGAAATAAAACCCCATAAAAATTATGGACCATATTCTTACCTAATCAAGTACAAGAATTCACAAGGTGATCGATGGATGCTGATAGAAGTAGACCAGCTGTCAAGCATTTTGGTATACCAATAATTCGAAATCAAGGAAGAACAAAAAATATATAAATAGGAAAATGAATCTAACAGTGAGTATAAACATCCGAGAAACCAAAATAGCTGCTAGATTTATGAGTTATATTCACAACTATCTACCAAACCCACAATCAAGGTGCTAAGAATTTCGCTTAATTGAAGATAAAAGCTACTTTCCTATATGCTGGTCAACAAAATCAGAGGGTTACTCTGTTCTGGGTTGGCTTACGGCGTTGAAGGGGAGGCGGTGGAGCATGGGGTGGCGTTGCGGCCATGTGGAGGGCTGACTTGCAGTGGTGCTTTGCCATGGAGGAAGGCAGCGCAGGGCTTGTACGAGGCGCTTGAGCGAGATTCGGGCAGGGGAGAGCAGATCGACGATGAGAGAGAGGGGGAGCTTGTGGAAGGGATGGGGACCGTTGGGGGGTAGCTATGCCAGTAGCTGGAGGTGGTGCAGCGGCTGAGGACGCGGTGGCACTGGGAACCCGAGAGAGAAACGACTTCGAGGGTGAGCAGAGAGGGAGATCCGCGGGAGAGAGAGAGAAGCCGTGAGGGAGGGGCTTGGCTGGGTTGGCCGCTGACGGCTGAGGTGGATGGTGGGTCGACGGCGGCGTGCAATGGCAGCTGCATGGAGGCGTGAAGAGTAGAGATCGAGGGAGAGAAGCAGAACGGCACTGGGGGGAAGAGAGAAGGGGGAGGGAAAAAAGTGAGCAATTTCAAATTTTGAATATTGCGGCGAATTATAGTCGTCTTAAAAGGTAAAAACATCGCTGTAAAAAACCAATTTCAAACTTTGATGTAAAAACTTTGCGATGACATTAAAATCGTTGGAAATAAATTCTTTTTGCGGCGATTTAATTTCCATCAAACATAAAATCGCTGGAAAAGACCTTCTTCTTGTAAAATAAATTGATATGATTGATTTAAGTGAAAACGAGGCTGAGTTTTTCATTAAGAGAAATGCTAGGTAGACACCGATGAGCGCATTTGTTTTATTGAATATTAAGAAATATTTTTTTTAATGTTTAAAAAAGAAATTTAATAATAGTTGGTCAATTCTATCGGTAGACCTTCGGTCTCCGTAGAACTGCCCTTCCATAAATCTTCTAATTTTGTTCATTCACTTTTGAACAGAATATGTAAGTCAAATTTTAATATGATTTAACTCAAAGGCCTTCATAGAGTTGTGAACGAATCTTTCGTAACGCCCCGGTCCCGCATAGGTCGGAGAGTTACTTCCTATCATTTGCTTTCACATTTTAACAATATGATTCTAGACTCCAAATTCTCAATATCATAAAGAAATTTCGATTCAAACTAATTTCCTCAATATGACCAATTTTTCAATGCCAAGTCATCATAACACAATAAAATTTCTTAAATAAATAAAAAACAAACACCAATACTCATCTAAAACTTTCTATACTTAATCCACTACTCTTAAATCATCTCACCCAAAGCTTCAAAATCTTGATCCCTAGCTGAAATATCCAAAATCATCTGAAAAATATTGTGGAGATAAGGGGTGAGATATCAACAACTCAGCAAGCAGAGAGCATATACTAGCATGTAAACATTAACATTTATAAAGTTCGGTATGCAAAACAAAACATTTGCTTTTAAAATGCAGAAACAATATATTTACTTTCGGAATGCATAAACAAATTTGGTACAAAACATCAGAGCAAAATTTTTAGAAAAACAAATTTATTCCCCAAAAAGAAAGTCCTTTGGCATATCCAAACTGAAACATTAAATTCATATCATCTCATAGCATCACATAGGGACAAATACCATGTTTAACCCCCATGGTAGGGTTATAAACCAACATTATACATGTGGCTGGGCTGTATACCATGTTTCACCCCGTGATAGGGTTATAAACTACCATTATACCCGTAGCTGGACCGTATACCATGTTTCACCCCCGTAGTAAGGTTATAAACCACCATTATACCCGTGGTTAAGCCGTATTCCATGTTTCACCCTCGTGATAGGATTATAAACCACCATTATACCCGTGGTTGTGCCGTATTCCATGTTTCACCCCGTGGTAGGGTTATAAACTACTATTATACCCGTGGCTGGGCCGCATTCCATGTTTCACCCCCCGTGGTAGGGTTATAAACCACTATTATACCCGTGGCTAGGCCTTAACAGAAACAGAATGAAACATCATCGGAATCATATCACATTCATATACAGAATCAGAATTTCATGCCAAGGTTTTCAGATGACACATCATATCAAAACAAAATACTGAATAGCTTCAGATCATTTCACATGTTCGAAATAAACAAAATCCAAAACATCTTCATTTATTCATAGCAAAAACTTTTAGATTTTCATATTCGCTCTTTTTGCATAGTTCAGAAACAGAATGCACAAAATTAGCTCATGTGTACACTAGTCATGATAGAAAATACTTTCTCTTATAGAATTTATGCATATGAAGAACAAACATCTGAGGTTGTTTTTAGATTTCTTTTCAAAAATAAACATGCATATTTTCAAAGTCAACCTCATTTCATTTCTTTTATGCAAATCTAGTATATGAACCCCGCTTATTTGGACTTCTTAGTCTTTCAAAAAATTTCTCTACACTGCCGAACAAATATTAATCGTCACCTATAAAATAATCACGTAATACTCGTAAATTTCCAATCGACCACATATTTCAATATTTAAGCCTAAGCTTCTAAAATAACCTATTTTAATTTCTCAAAACCTAAAATTCTTATAATCCCAAAATATATCATCACTTTCTAAGATCATCAGTGTACATTTAATAACTTCGACTAAAACACTAAAAAGCTAACTTATTTACTATTGGAGTGTAACTATAAAATCTGTTACTTGATAATATAATTAGACCAAAATATTTTAAATTATACATCAACAATATAATAAACTAGATCATAATAAAAATGCAACGTTATCAATTATTCTTTCAAAAGAAAATAACAAATTTAAAATACTTTAGAAACATTTTTAAATAATATAAAATAAGATGAAACTCTCGTAACATTAACATAAAAATTATCTGAAATAATACTGACACCCACCGTAAAACCAACCCAACGAAAAATATGAACTCAAACCATTTTATGATTTGGCTTGTACATAAAGGGCAAACTTGTAATATCATAAAACTAAGGGGAAAATAAACCTACACCAGATCGTTTACTTTTTAAAGAAATCTTTACTATAAAAACAATTTAAGGTACTGGAAACATAATTAAAATAGAGTCCTCTATTACATGTTAAAAGTTTAAAAATAGATTAATATAGTGGTAACTCAAATGTAACCAAGTAATTTAGTTACATAAATATATGAGGCATGACCAAGGTACGCTAAGCTTCTGCAGAATTGTGTTATAAGAAAACATAATTGTGAACAACAGTTCGCGAGGTGGAGGCTCACCGAGAGATGGAGAGCATGACGTGTAACACCCGGACCCAACCAAGCTCAACTTTATTTATTTATTTTGTTTGTTTTAGTTTATTTTATTTTTCTCCACACATTAATTTTTTTTATTTTCTTCGCACGTTTATTTTTCCCGCATGTTTCACTTTTATTTCCTTCTCTTTCGGTCTTTATCTCTTAATTCCCGTAAGTTTTTTTTATTTTTTTCCATTCACGTCCTGCATGCTCACACAAAACTCATCTTCATCCGCTCACACGTCTCCTCCTCTAGGGTTTTCTTTTCTTGTTCAACCACCTATATATAGTTATATATATATGTATTCGAATAAAGCTTCCGCCGCTGCCCTCCTACGCGAAACCTTAGCCCAGCATTTTTTTTCCTCCTCTTTGTCAAACAGCACTCACCCTCTAGCTCGGTCTCGACCCACCCAGTCGCGGCTCACCCAACTGCCGCACAAAGCCAACCTCCACAGTCATGACCCACGCCATCCCAGCATCACCGCATCCTGTCCTCACCCATTCGGAAAGCACCACGCTAGTTTAGCAGGAAGCCTCTACCTTCCTACTCCGCGTAGCGTGCACCGAGTTGCATGCCGCGGGAAGCCATTGCAGCCGCCTTCCCGACGAACCTGGTCTACACCTCCATAAGCCGCCGTGAACCCACACGGAACCACCGCTGACCATCACCAAGAAAATAGGAGAGCCCCTGTTTCTCCTCTCAAAAATAGAGCATCACCACTTTTTTGGTTGGTCACCACTGTACGTCGGGAAAACTATTAGGCTAGCCACAGAATCCGCCGTTTGTCACCTTTCCGTCAGCCTCAAGCCGCCTCAGTTTTGTCTTGTCCCTCGCGGTGAGCTTTTGCCGAACGCTGCACTGCTTGTATTGCTTCTCTGTTTTCTTTGTTTCTCTCTCACCGTGTTTCTCTCTCTCTCTCTTCCAGTGCACCGCCGCAGTACCCACCACCTCTAGCGCACCCGCCCAGCTCCGTCGCAGCTCCACTTCTCTCGATAGGTCCTCCGTTACTCTCCAACCGCGCAGCGTTGTCTTGTTGCTTGTGTGTTTGTGTTGTTGTTTCGTAAACATTCCGTAGTTTAGGAAATGTTTTGTCTAATAATTACATTATTACCCTTTGTGGGATGTATAAGATATTGTACTGAGTTTATATAGTATTTTTTAAATTATACTATGTGCAACGTATTATTTTATTGAAAGTATGAAATTTTATTTTGAACATTTTAATTATGATTAAAGAAAATCACTTAAGTATTTTTTTAATATGTTATTAAGTAAAGATTTATTTTAATAGTAAACAATATTGGTGTAATGTTATTTTTTTTTACATTTTAGATATGTTTTAGTCTATTTTAAAAATTGTTATGGGTTATTTTAAAATATTTTGGAATAATTATATTATCCAGTATTAAACTTTTTTGTTGGTTTTCAGGTATTTTTAAATGTTTTAGTCATAGTTTAAATTAGGTTTTGAGGAATTAAATAGGTTATTTTATAAACTTAGGATTAAATATCGAAATACGTGATTAATTGAAAATTTATGAGAATTACGTGATTATTTTATAGGTGACGATTAATTATTATTCGACGTTTTTGAGGAATTCTGAAAAAGCTAAGAAGTTCAGGTAAGCGGGGTTCCTATGCTAGACTTTGCTTTTAAAATAAAATGAGCTGAGGTTATTTTTGGAAAATATACATATTTGATGTTGAAAAGAAATTTGAACTGCCTCAGTTATTTGTTCTGCATTACTCATGAGATTCTGTTTAAGAAGAAATTATTTTCTGTCATGACTGGTGTAGACATGAGCTTATTTTGATATTTTGTTTCTGAACTTTGAAAAAGAGAGCGAATAAGAAATTTTGTGCATAAATTATGTTGTGTAATGATTTTGTTCTGTTCTGAAGATTTTCTGTACTCTGATATGATCTTATGTACCGAAGTCAAGAACTTTGGAGGAAGTTTTGAAGTCAAGCTGCAAGATGGAAGCCAGATTGAATGGATATGATGAAAATCCTATCTGTGATCCTGACCTACAGCCCACAGGTACAATTATTTTAGTTGCAGGATATCAAGTGTGGAACAAGTATTTCATTCTCTCTCTAAAACTAAAATAATCTTCCAGGTGAAAATCAACACGACGCCTCTTAGAAAGCTGACTTCCACCCATTGGATTTGCTAAATTTCCAATATCTTCAATGGGTGCATTCAAATGGACATCAATATTTTCATGATGGGGCACACCTGCATGATCTTTGGCATTCTGTTCATCGTGCTGTTTCTATAACAGATGAACTTTGCAACGTTTGAAGATCATTGAATTTGGCCAACCGAGCAGAAACGGAATGTGAATCTTCCCCTTATTATTCTCGGAGCCCCAAGTGTGCATATAGGAAAGACCACGCATAAAACCACTTTGTTTCCATAGTGGGTGCACCAGAAATAGAAAAGTTGGTACCAACCCAAACAAAGGCCACAGTTTTACACCCGTGGTAAGGTCAGAACAGAAACAAAATGTCATGCCAGAGGTTTCAGAAATCACATCATATCGTATCAGAGTACATAATATTTTCATAATAGAACAGAATCAGATCACAAAAATATAATTTACGTACAAAATTTCCTATTCGCTCTCTTTTGCATAGTTCAGAAACAAAATACCTAAATAGCTCATGTCTACAGCAGTCATGATCGAAAATACTTTCTTATACAGAATTTCATGAGTAATACAGAACAAATAAGTGAGATTGTTTCCAAAATTTCTTTTCATAACAAAATATGCATACTTTTTAAAATCAACCTCAGATCATTTTATTTTATGTAAAAAGTAGCATAGGAACTCCGCTTACCTGAACTTCTTAACTTTTCAAAATTTTTTCACAACAGTGCTGAACGAATATTAACCGTCACCTATAAAATAGTCACGTAACTTCCATAAATTCTCAATCCAAGTATTTCAATATTTAAGCCTAAGATGTTAAAATAACTTATTTTAATTCCTCAAAAACCTAAATTCACGAAATCCCAAGATATTAACACTTCCCAAATTCTAACTAAATCTCTTACTAAAGTATTAAACTCTAACTTATTTAATAAACTAGAACGTAATAAAATTACAACATTATCACTTACCAAAATAATTTATATAAACATAGAAAACTTAGTATTTACAATTATATATTAAAACTTTAAAACACAAGAATGCAACTCGTAACTCAAAGGTAACAATGTAATATTATTTATTTAGTAGACAAACTATGCAATAGCTTCTGTAGTACTTATCATTTGAAAATATGATCAAAGGGCATAACGGTAATAACTCTAGGTTACAGAATTACGATATTACCCATATATAAAAATCAGCTCTGCTACAGACAACCGAGCTGCGAAACCTTGGGGGAATCGGCTGCCACGTCAATCGGAGAAAAAAAAACACCGCTTATTCTTTTTCTGTTGGGAAATGTTGGAGAACAGCCGGAAGCCGCAGCATACTATGAAGAATTTTTTTTTTTTTTTCAACCCAGCACGTTAGGTGTGCTGGGGTTTCTTCACACAATAGAGTCACACAATAGAGTGTGAAGAATAATTTTTCTTTTCTGTTTCCCTTAAAGACTTTTATCAAACACTTTCTCACCTTCCCACAACACACCCACACTTCAATGGCCATCACGTCTCTCTCACTTCTCCAACCATCTCTCTTCTAACCATATTCTTCTGCTTCCCTTCTGTTTTTTTTTTCTTTCTTCTTCGTCTTATTTTTTCAATGGGACCCAATTCCAGGTCCACAATAATTTCATCTCTCTTTTTTATTCTTCTTCTTGTACGAAATTCAATACAAGGGTCTCTGCGGGGCGCTTTAGATCGGTAGTTAATGGTTCCGAGAACTACTATGCCACTCTTGGGGTTCCAAAATCTGCCACTGGCAAGGAAATCAAGGCAGCGTATCGAAAGTTAGCACGCCAGATACTGAATTTTACTTTGGGACTTATTCTTTGAAAATTGAAAGGAGAGGCAGAGGATCGAAGGGAGAGAAAGAGCTTTCGGCTTCGAAGGAATTGCATCATTGGTTCCGTGTGTTGATTTCGAGTGGGAAGGTGGGGCTGAATGGGGGGAATCATGCTTGAGGAAGACAAATGAGGGAAGATAGAAGATAGCTCTAGAAATGGGGGGAAAGGAAGAAACGACTCGTTTTGGACAGTTATAAGAGTGAACGACGTCGTATAATTTTTCCACGTGGGATGCGGTTCCCCACGGTTTCCCTTCCCGGTTGTCTATAGACTTTTGCATTAACTCTTTTAAGTCACGAAAAACAAACAAATGAATTGAAATGCAGCGGCATGTACTTACAACTAAAACCGAGATATGCGTGGAGGGGCAAGGCGCGACGGCTGGGTGAGTGGAAGGTGGCTGTCCCGACGGCAGTGCACTGAGAGAAAGATGAGAGAATGGAGAGAGAGTAATCACGGCATGAGGAAGTTAATACCGAGAGAGAGAGACGGAGGGGTGGCACTGACTTACAGAGGCGTTAAGGGGAGTCTTTCGGCAGCGACACGGAGGAGTGGTGATAGCAGCTGGGAAACTTGGGTGGCACTCGGAGGGTCACGGTGGTGGAGAGGGCATCGGTCTGTGGTATTCTAACAGGGACGGTACTCTGTTTTCGGGAGCTAAAACAGAGGATAAACGATTGGGTTTTCTGAGAGATGGGGGAGGGGTGGTGGCGTCGGTGGCTTCTGCCGTGTGAGGGAAAACTCGTCCAGTTGCTCGGAGCTGTTGGACAGTGGGCTATGCTGGTTGGCTTATGGAGGTCATGCTAGCGAAGAAAAGATGAACATGCATGAGGTTGGTGATGCTACGGTGCGGAGGATGGTGTTCGGTGCAGTTTGTTTTGTTTGGCCTCGGGTGCTAGCTGGTTAACAACATGAACAAATTGTTTCACCGATAAAATCTAGTGGTGGCAACACTATAGGAAATAACACCAACGTCTAATGCATACGTGTTGAATGAGAATTGTGACAGTTGCCGTAAATGTGAGAGATAGAGATGTGCATGGAGTGATGAACGTGGACTGCTGCAGTTTAAAGGGAAATAATAAAAAAAAACCAGGCGGTGGGAAGTTTGCTTGTTTCCGAACACGTAGGGACGTGCATGGCAATTAGCATGCACTGAGTATTGTGGTGGCCTCATGTTCAAACATAAATCTCTCGTCCAACAGTATTATTCAATCATTGAGCCTAAAAAAAATTCATACATAAGCTCAAAAATATTTAATAGACTTGGCTGGACCCTGGTATTACAAATTACTGATGTGTTCTTCTAGTAGGTTTCATTAACTAAGCACTTGGTATACTCTCTTATCTCAGGTTTACATCCGTGATTATTCATTTGATCCCTGCCAATTCTTTGCTCTGGGCCGCCCTTGCCCAATAATCTGCAACAAGGAGACAGAAGCAGCTGTTCATTTCCAGCATTCAAGTGGTGTAGCAGATCATGCAAGTTCCAGTCCAACTAGATGCAGTAGAGGTCACCACTGGCTTCATAAGAAAACAATCGCTGATGTGGTTGAAGCTCTTGTTGGAGCGTTCATAGTTGATAGTGGCTTCAGAGCTGCAATTGCATTTCTTCGATGGAGCATACAGATAGATTGGAGTTTCTTGGAGATGCTGTCTTGGATTACTTAATTACATCATATCTTTATTCAGCTTATCCAAAGTTGAAGCCTGGTCAATTGACAGATTTGAGATCTGTGTTTGTGAATAATGAGGCGTTTGCCAATCTTGCGGTATAACGATTCTTCCACAATGATGAAATGACCTCGAGAGCTACACTGTTCTTGAATCTAAAATTGAAATCAACTCGGCTCCAAGAAGTGAGAACTTGACGAGTGAACTTAGCTCCGGTAACCCAACCCTCCCCAGGTCTTCTAGGAAGTCTATTCCAATGATCAACCACTCTCACAATTCACTCGATCACACATAGATTTCATAACGAAGATAAAAAAAAAAAATGAGTGTGAAAAAGTACAGCGTAAATTTTCATTTAAATTTTAACGAAACTTCAAAAAGTAGAAAACAATGAATTAAAACCCGGAGATGCACACATTGATGAATCTGAGTCGAATCGAAAATGATCGATTGAATCTGTAAGAGAACAAAAAATTGAAAAAAAAAAAACAACAACTCACAGAAACTTCTAAACGTAATGGTCGACCGTAGAAGAACTTGAAGTCAGCTGCCCAAGTATGGCAAAGATTCTCGGAGAGAGAGAGAGAGGGAGAGAGAGAGTGTGTGTATGTTTCTCTATGCTTGGACTTGGAGCAGATAGAGTCAAAGAGAAGGAAGAGAAGCTTCAGAACAAAATATCTCTTCAGTACGCACCGTTTCGCACGTCTGGGAGGAGCACATTTTTCGTCTTCATCAACGAGTCCGTGCGCACCGTTTCATTAAATTCGTGGCTGCCACCTGGATTTCGTGCGAAGGGGTCCCCAAAATCGACTACGTTTAGCTTTTTCCCATAAAGAAACTACACAATCTTTTAGATTTTTTCCAGTTGTTGTCTTTTTATTTATTTATTTATTTATTTATTTATTTATTTATTTATTTTTTATCACCGTTTGCCCTGACTGTTGTTAGATTCGGAATTTTTTTTTCCCGTTTTCCACCGCTTGCCACTTGGCTTTTTGTTAGCATTTTCATCTTCTTTACGCTTTTGCCCATGCTTTTGTTAGCATTTTCTCAAATTTTGAACTTTTGTTATCAATTTTTCTCACCCCTTCCATCGCTTGCCGCTTTGTATAAATTCAGTCATCTCGTTGTTTTAACATTCTCAAATCTAGTTTTAAATTTGCCTCTCAGCTCTCAAAAAAAAAATAAAGACAGAACATTTTGTGAGAAAATAAAGAGACGTCGACGCTGAGAGAAAAAAAATAGTAGGGAAAAATTTTTTGAAAAAATCTCCATAACTTCCTACTATTCACACAATCTTCACACACCACTTTTTTTTAATTTTTATTATTTTTTCCTTTTATTAAATATTTATTATATGAAAATAAATAGAAGAATTAAATTATTTTAAAACGAATAAACTCAAAAAAAATATTAAGAATTTTTTTTAAAAAAATGTGGTGTGTGGAGGTTAGGAGGTTGTGTAGCATTGCTCAAAAACTTTACCCCTACTTTGGTATTTATTTTCACTACTTGTCCCATTTACAACTTTAGATGTGAAAAATACATAGGTGTTAAAAATAATTTTCATCCCAAATTAATATATCAATTACCCATAAAATTATAATAACAAAAAAGAGTCTCCAAAATTTAAGATATATTGTCGCACTTACTTTTTGAAGAATAATATTTTGATAAATTTTACGTTTGTGTTTTAGATTTTAGACTGTGCATATACTTAAATTTTATTACATCAATCATTTTATTACATATCATGTAAAAATTACAATAAAACAACTGAATATGAAAAAAATGAAAACATTTTATGTTATAGTGGCAAAAAAATAGAGGCTTCACAATCAAGATAAACATTTCTTCTCATATTCTGGAGTTAAAATTTTTTACATTATAATTAGAATATATAAATTGCTAATATTAATAAATAATAATTTATTTACTATTTTTATATATCAATTTTATTTAGAAATGTATAGTGATCGCACATCAACTTCAATAGTCGCTTTTAAATTTGCAATAGAAAATTGTATAATTGTAACTGTGTTTGTGAAAATTCTTATGTTATAGTTATAGATATTCTGCAGATAATATATGTGATATTTTTTATGATCAATGAGAAAATATTAAAACATAAGCAAAACTATTCCATTTCATAATCATATATATTAATATATATATATATTTTATTATTACATAATTTTACAAAAAATTCTTATTTTTAAAAATATTTTTTATATTTTTGCAATTAGGCACGTGCATTGTACGTGTTTGCCCTTTACTAGTATATATATAAACACGAAGGTAATTTTGAAAACTACCTTCGAGTTTTGTTTTGTAGTTGTTGATCTTCTAGTAAAAAGAAAAGCCCTCTCCATGTAAGGTACCACACGAATAATAGTTGAGGCTAAATAATCATATTTTCATTCTTATGAAGCTTAAGTTAAATACAAAATAAAAATAACTACTTTACATAACTACTCCTCCATACACTTGAAACAAATTTGAAGTCAACCACAATCGATGTCAACATTAAGAAAACCCTGCCAGCTAGCCCCCCTCCTAGAATCCCTCCCCACTTCTCTTCATCACGACGCCATCACCATCGCCTGCGTTCCCCTTCGTCCGTCCGTCGCCTAGATGGAAAATAACTCATCTTTCTGCCATCATTATGGGTCAAGATTAGATTTCTAGGACCAAGGCATTCTGTCTTTCAGAAAAATTTGGATTTCCAAGGTTGAAGCATGCTTCCTTTGTTGTTCGTACGAGTTGGATTCAATGTTGTGATCATCTTCGTAGTCATCATAATCAACACGACGCCTCTTAGAAAGCTGACTTCCACCCATTGGATTTGCTAAATTTCCAATATCTTCAATGGGTGCATTCAAATGGACATCAATATTTTCATGATGGGGCACACCTGCATGATCTTTGGCATTCTGTTCATGCTGTTTGTATAACAGATGAACTCCGCAATGTTTGAAGATCATTAAATTTGGATCATTTCTTTCAAATATAATCCTCAGATTATCTACTAAATTTGGAGTGCTTTCAAATATAATCCCCAGATCATCTGCCTGATCTACACTCACAGCTCGTAGGCGCGTAATATGTTCTGTAGTTAAGTACCTTAACCATACATGATCTGAATCAATTTCATCAAATGCTGCACGTGCATCACAATAACGACTGGTGTAGGTAACTCCTCCCATGATTGAAACGGCCAAAATAAAATTTGCAACGGGTTCAATAACAGCACAAAAAACAATTCCTATAATGTCATCCAACTTATACGGTGGGGCCACTTTAATATCAAATTCACACCGATGACTATTTGAAGTGATCTCCTTGCAATGGCTGAACCAATCTGGAATCTTCTTTCCCGGAAATCTCATCTCAACCTGTTGAATGAATACATCATAAAATATATTCCAACTATATTCATATATATAAACCAATTAGGCACACAAAACGAGTATAAAAGGAAAAGAGAAATATATATATATATAGGGACCTACTCGATTCCATGCAGGATTTGATATCCAATTTCCCATATTCACTTTATAGCATCTGGACAAGTTAATCCATTCTAGCCGTGGGAAATTGAATTCTTTTGATATTTCTGGTAAACTTTCCAGTGATATGCATCCACTAACACGTAATACTGATAGATTCGGTGGAAACTCTTTAATTTCTTGAAGTTGCTTGCAATCATTCAATGTAAGATTTTGCAATCTAACATATGTTTTGATGCTTGAAGGAATGCTTACTATATCACTGCCTGATAGAACTAAATGGTGCAGATTGAGAAAGAAATGAAATGGCCCAAAGAAATTCGATTTTGATAGGCCAGAGTTTGTAAGAAATAAATGAAAATTAGAAGTGGTTGAATTTGTTGGAGGCGGCAACGGGAATGATTCTGATGTTTCATTGTCCCAGCGTGTTGACACTACATAGGGCGTGGGTTGTCCATTATGCACCTTCTCCTCCTCCATCCCAAAACTTATAATATTTGGACAATCCCTGAAATAAATCCACTGTAGAGATCTCAACTGATGAATGCTACTTGGTAGACGCTTAAAGTTTACGCAGCCACGTAGGTATAAATATACAAGCCCAGTAAGGTACCCAATGGATGAAGGCAATTCTTCTATTGCGGTGCCCGAAAACTCGACTGTGCGTAAATGTTTCATTTCACATTCGATTTCAGGAAAGTTTTGAAGGCTTGAGCACTTCCTAAGATCAAGGAGTCTCAGAGATCTCAATTGGAGTCTCCTTGGAAAGCTCTTTAGATTGAAACATCCACCAAGTCTCAACTCAACAAGCTTATCAAGGATTAATCCAACAGAATCATGAACTTCAACTAGATTCTTACAACCACCAAGATATATTTCCTTCAAATTTGGGCAACTTGAAATATCCGAGAATTTCGTTATGAATTCACAATCACAGAAATTCATAACCGTCAGATTCTGTTAAAAAGAAAAGAACATCAAACTAAGTTTAAAGAAAGAAATATTGAAAATAATAATAGTTGTACCTTAAATTCCAAGTGTATCTCCTGGATGCGACTACCGGGCATGCGTAGAATAGAGAGTTTGTCCCCACGAAATTTAGATGGCATAGATTGTAAAGGACAGTTAGGCCAATCAAGCACATGTATTGAATTAGGTAGACAATTGGGTTCGGCAGAAAAATGTGTATTGTGGCATCTAAATAATCTGAGTCTTTTCATATTCTTGAAGGCCTTGGGACTCAAGCGGATGATATCAGCACCATCAGGAAAATCTGCACCAATTACTTCAACACTATATGTTCCCTATATAGGAAGACAATGCATGTTTAAGTGTGCCAACAAGATCAAAAAATAAATTATTCATATATTTATATACACACACGTATAATATGTCGCAAGTTCCAAATTAGAAACAATGTTTAATTCAAAGAGATTTTGATATGACTTACTACATCTTCCTCCAGTACTTTGCGAACATCTTTATGAAAGAATAATCTGCTACGTTCTCCTGGATTTCGCGATTCTTTTCGAATAACGGGGTGAGGGAAAGAAATGAGGTTCAATCCTCACATCTTGGGTCACAAAAATGATCCAACGGAAATGATTTCAAAACAGCAAGTAAAATAAAATAATTCAAACGTAGTGATTAAATGAAAATAAAATAATTTAATCCAACAACAAGTTAATTAAATATGAAAAGCAATTTAAATGCATAACAATACTTAATATTAAGAAAGCAGTTCAAAATAATTTTCACAAAATTAAAAATCATAAAAATAAACCAACTAAAAATCCAACAATTTTAAAACAAGAGAAGAAATGTTTGAATTAATAAAAATAATTCTTCAATAAAAATATACTAAAATACGGGTTGTTACATCCTTCCCCCTTAAATAAAATTTCGTCCTCGAAATTGGCAAGATCAATCTTTAAACTAAGACAGGAATAAGATTCGACTAAGAGAAGACATAAGAAACATACCGCCAGAGTCAATCGAACAAATACGGATATTGCTCCCTCAAGTCGGCTTCTCTCTCCCAAGAGAAATCTTGAGCCAATGGATCGCCCCATGACACTTTCACCAAAGGTATTGTCTTAGATCTTAACCTTTGCTCCTTCCAATCTACAATCTGCATCGGAGCAACTTCATAAGTAAGGTTAGGCTGAAGTTGAATGCGTCCAGGGTCAACAAAACGTGGCTCTTGTTGTCCAAAATTCTTCTTCAACGATGACACATGGAACACATCATGAACTTCTCCAAAATAGTCATGCAATGCAACTCTATAAGCGACAAGCCCAACTTTGTCTACAATCTGAAAAGGGCCAACATACCTCAAACTAAGTTTTCCCCTTCTTACCAAAGCGCTTAACACCTTTCACAGGAGAGACTTTGAGATAAATCCAATCACCTACTTCAGAGGATAAGTCTCTTCTTCTTGTATCTGCATAACTCTTCTGGCAACTTTGTGCTTCCGCCATTTTAGTCCTTATAAACTGGACTTGATCTTTCATTTCTTGAATTATCTTAGGCCCAATTAATTTACTCTCACTAACTTCATCCCAACACAAGGGTGATCTACTCTTCCTTCCATACAAAGTTTCATACGGGGATATCTGAATGGAGGAATGAAAGCTATTATTATAAGCAAACTCAATTAGCGGCAGATGATTCTCCCAACTTCCCTAAAATTCCATGACACAAGACCGCAACGTAACCTCAAGAGCCTGAATAGTGCACCCTAATTGACAGTCAGTTTGAGGCTGATATGCAGTACTAAACTTCAACTTAGTGCCTAAAGCTGCTTGCAAACTTTTCCAAAAATGGGACATAAACCGCGGGTCCCGATCCGACACAATACTCTTGGGTACTCCATGCAAACGCACTATCTCCTTGACATATAACCGAGTCAACTTACTCAAAGAGTCGGTATTAATAATAAGCAATAAATGGGCACTCTTGCTCAACCAATCAACAATCACCCAAATTGAGTTATTTCCACTAGGGGTCCTCGGCAAGCCCACTACAACATCCATAGAAATATCATCTCACTTCCACTTAGGAATAGGGAGAGGTTGAAGTCTACCAGCAGGTCTTTGATGCTCAGCCTTAACTTGACGGCACGTGGCACATTTCTAAATAAACATGGAGATATCCAACATACTAGTATTAGTCCCCCAGCGGCACATCACGACCAGTATTCCTAGGGCGACTATGCTATCCAAAATCTCATTTTCTACAAGAACCTTAATACAACATCCAGAAAATTCTAATGATCAATAGCCCTTACAATAAATAATATGTGCCAACCTCAATCAACTCCTATGCTACAACTTCTAAACCTCTATTGAATTTTACTTTTGGTAACCTAATAGCCACTTCCAAAGTTAACCATCAATAACAGATTTTGCACAACTAAATGATTAATCTCTAATTACAAGTATCTTCTCAAAATTCAAGTCACCACTAATTCCTCAAAATCAGCACAATCTAAACTCCTGACTACAACAAAAAATATCACGCTTCTGATACGTACTCTGATATTCGCCACATGCATAAAATTTATGTCCTCATAAAACTAACACCATCGAGTACAAGATGGCTCCATACCAACTAACCAAAAACTCTTATCACAATTTGATAGAAAAATACTCATTCTCAAAACCACGAGTTATCACTCATATTCCTCAATTAACTCTCGCAACCTCGATCAAAATCAAATTCCATAAAATACATCCATGATCATTGACAGAAAACCAATATCAACCAACTTCAGCATCCCAAATTGAAAATAAGTAACCTCAACCCAAAATACATCTGTCTCATCTACGATAAGGAACATAACTTAAAAGGCTCGATTCCAACCAGACCAACCAATAAGAGCGCCTATAAACTTCTACCTCACAACCTAAACCCAAAAGCTTATCACCTACATTCTGAATAACATCTAATCTAGTGGTGACTAAACTCACTACGAACCATCATTAACTTCACCAAAACATTATCGAAACCATCTTGGTAACTCGCCCACCTATTTCTACTCCTATAAGCTAGCATTAACACAACTAGTTCCTTCAATAGCACATCACTATTAAACCTCAAGGCAAGCCATACTGTTCAAATCTTCAATCCACCAAAAGCCATTGCAAAGCACCCAAGGATCCTAATGTTTTATTAACTCACATACTTGATTATGCTATCCACCGTTGATGCCTAAGCTTCAACTCCCAAGATCTTATCATATACCATACATGACGACCCATCAACCTCTCTTCAAGTTAAATAATAATGTCTTTAATTCAACCAATTGGATGCTCAATCTCCAAAAGAAAGTATAACCTCAAAATTTAAATTCCTAGTTAACCTCAAGCCATAATTAATTCTTGTAGATAATCATAACAATTATTGCCAACCATCATTCCATTGGGTAACCCACATCAACTGTACACTCTAATCAACTCATCAAAAACTCAAAGCCAAGGTCTCTTGAATTACTACTATTTTGTCAACTCCTCTTCAACACCTACCAAAGCCACTTCCTCCAAACCAAAATGAGACTAGGACCTGTACTCTCCGAAATGCATACACACTCACCATTACTACGCATCAATCTCATGCACCCTTAGCCAAAACCAATAATCCTCCAAACGTACAAGTGATCCATCACTATCATTTCCATCATCTGGACCTATATCCTCGAAATAACAAGAATCATTTTCTAAATCCATGCCATCTATTATCCTTAAAATTAATATGGATTAAATCCTTAACCTCGAGCTAAAATCAATCATTTTCCAAACTTGATCAACATCTTCAATTCTCAGAAAATACACAAACTAAATCATTACCTTCCATCTCCAAAGAAATTGTCTCCTGAAAAAATTCTCATATCAGTAACTCAACTCTCATCAATCATATTTTAATTCAGCCATTCAACGCTGCAATTCTAAAACCTTAAACCAGATAAAAAATTATTTCCCGAAATCTTCAAGATCAATGACCTTAAATCTAAAACATTCACCTTATAAAACTTGTAAATTCTAAAACCCCAAATGTTATCAAATTGCTTATCAAGGTCGGCAAGATCGAAAACTTCTAATCTAAGTAATCCCTTAATTGCTTGTTGAACCTACCACCTTAAATCCCATTAACTTATTTCCTAAAAACTATGGGGCCTCAAACCTTATTTGAACTTCTCATAAATCTAACCTTGAAATTCATTGAACTTACAACCTCCTACCCCATAGACTCATTACATAAATTCTACGTAACCTAAAACCTCAATTATCCTAAGCAATTTAAAACTATTCCCCTCCTTAGCAGCAACTTGAGTTCCTACTCCAAAGAGTTCACCCTGACCATGATGTTTGAGCCTCGATATTAAAACAAACCAATCACCAAGAGTTCAAGCCTACTACACCAAATGCTCAAGCCTAACAATGGCAT
Organism: Juglans cinerea; assembly: GCA_961763995.1. Classification (NCBI taxonomy): domain Eukaryota; kingdom Viridiplantae; phylum Streptophyta; class Magnoliopsida; order Fagales; family Juglandaceae; genus Juglans; species Juglans cinerea. The sequence goes on along the minus strand of CAUIVZ010000007.1, from coordinate 33,643,228 downwards.
TCATAGTCGTACCATCTTCCTGCTATAGCACAACCCTTAACCCGCCTCTCAACTCTGAACAAAACAAAACAAAACAAAACAAAATAAAATAAAATTCCATAAATAAAATAACATACGACAAAATGAATAAAACCAATGAAGTAGTTCACAATAAAATAATTAAAACAAATAAAATAACCTACCATAAAATAAATAAACAAACAAGTAGTATACAATAACTAAATAAAACCAATAAAAACCACATACTTTAAATTAAATAATTTCAATTACAACTTTTAAAATTTATGGTACCTCACTTAAGGGACATGTGGTTTTACCCAGAGTCGAACTGCTCTGATACCACCTGTGACGCCCCGACCCCCTCGTACAGCAACGCGGGGATCATGACATCAGGATGATGACAATATGATCACGCATTCCAACGATAGTGCCAAGTGTGTGTACATGCAACATTGTACAATAACAACGTAGCGGATAATTAAGTCAACTAAGTACCAGAATTGTTAACACAATTTAACAATCAGTAAAAAGGTTTAAAAAGTTATACAGTCATCCAAAATAAATATATTACAAGTCTCAAATAAAATGAGTGATCCCAAATCACTCCTCGGGCAGAGCCGAATCCTCAGGCTCACCCTCATCCTCATCTGCATCGAAATCTGCGTTAACATAAAACGGTATCGCAGGTAAGTATAAACCAAACAACCCTCAGGAATAAAAATGCATTAATGCAACCAACATACATGCATATGATGAAATATGCATTATTCTCAAAACATCATTTTTTCCGAAAATGAATATTTTCCAACACAAGCCAAAATCTCATTTGGCCCAAAATATCAGTAAAACATTTTCTTAAAAAATGATTCATATAAAATTCATATCCAACATACGCTATTTTCCTAGAAAATAGTCCACTAATCCATTATTACCATATGCACCTTGATCTCCCCTAGGGACTACCCGCACGTCCTGACTTCGTAGCGATGCCCAGTTCCGCACCCAGCGCGTTCATGGTCAAGCATCCTTTAGCCCCCGCCAGCAGAGGGGCCACAGAGTCGGCACGAGACCCTCTCATCCGATCCCATTGTCGCCCAGCGACAATCCAGGGGACGTCACTCAATATATTCCGTTCCCGAGTGACCAGAGGAGCTCCACCGAGATAATGCCAAATCTCGGCTTAGAGTCGTGATACACACGCACCCAAAATTCATTCTCACATGAAAATTCAGTTTTCATAAAATACACATGAACATGAATGCAATTACATGAAAACCCAGTTTCCTTTACAAACATGATCATGCGTGCAAATATGCCATGTACATGAACAACACAATTCCCAACCAACAATTCAACACAATTCAAATACACAATCACTTCATCCACTAATCCATCCGACCCCCGTACTCCTCGGACTCAGTTCGGCAAAACCAACCAGATCACAGTGAAATGAGTTAGTTTAAAAATACATTTAAATCAATAAATTTATTTGAGAAAATACTTACAGTGCTATTTTATAATTTTCGAAGGATTACGGAGCTGCAATAAGCGGTAACGCAGCAACAAAACAGTGCCAAATGCACTATGGCCGTGGGTCTCAAAAACTCACTTTTGAACGGGGACAAACCAAGACCCGATATTGATAGGGTAGGGCTTAGAAATGTCGGTGAAACTAGTGGGGGTGGTGGTTGGCCGTGGGTGGCGGCGAAAAAGGTGGTTGAAGTGCAAAAATGCCCAAATCGGAAATGGAGTTGGATGTACTTCACCGGTGGCGGATCGGAGCTGGGGTTGGGTGCATTGGGTTGCTAGGAGGTCGAGGATGAAGTGGTGAAGAAATGGTGGCCGGAGGTGGCGCGACGGCGGCGCACGAGCACAAGGAACGCCGCGGCTTCAAGCCATGTGTGGAGGCGAACGTTGGCGAGATAGGGACCGAGCTTGGTGGGGAATGACGACCGCGGGGGGGGGGGGGGAAGCTGTGGTGGTTGATGGTGTCGAACACGGGCGGGCTGGGTAGAGGAGAAGCAACGCAAGGGAGAGAGAGGGAGAGACGTCGCGCAATGCGCGAGAGAGGAGAGAGAGAGAGGAGAAAAAGAAAAGACGAAAAAAAGAAAAAGTGAAGGAAAGAAATGAGGTACAATCCTTATATCTTGAGTCACAAAAATAATACAACGGAAACGATTTCAAAACAGTAAGTAAAATAAAATAATTCAAACGTAGTGATTAAATAAAAATAAAATAATTAAATCCAACAACAAGTTAATTAAATATGAAAAACAATTTAAATGCATAATAATAATTAATATTAAGAAAGCACTTCAAAATAATTTTCACAAAATTAAAAATCATAAAAATAAACCAACTAAAAATCCAACAATTTTAAAACAAGAGAATAAATTTTTGAATTAATAAAAATAATCTTTCAATAAAAATATACTAAAATACGGAGTGTTACATGCCGTGACATTTTTTCAGTTATTAAAATAATTTAATTTAAAACTATAATTCTTTTATATTTATGGTATGCTAGGTGTGTTAACACTTCTTCATTTAGGCCAACATATAAAATATTTTTAATTTTTTAAGATATATATATTTTTTTGAAGTTAATTGGAATAGATATAATATTTTAAGTTAGAATGTTGAATTAATAAATAAAAAAGAATATTTATGGATATAATCAAGTAAGAGAAATGATAGTTGCAGTCGTGAGTGTGTAAGTGTCGCATAATCATTTTGAGAAAAGTGAATAAATACGAGATCTATATGAAAAGAAAATTATTTTTTTTAATAATAGACTCTAATTTTTTTCATAAGGACTATATAATAATTACATACTTTATAATTATATATGACATTACTCCCATGCATATGCACTAACGTAGCCGTTGTGCGTTAGCTACGCGCATCCGCCTAAAGTTTAATTTGAATAAGCTGCCATAATTAATACAGTAATACAACGCGGCATTGACTCATCAATGACTTCATCAAGGAAGTTGCCAAGAAGTTACCATGCATTAATTTTTAGGTATGATGTGACAATATTGAGGCATGCATGGACATCTCTTTATTAGAGTCAATGATGTCCAAAGTCTCTCTACATCAGGCCAGCTTCGTTTAGGTACTAAACATCTCTTAATTCATCTAAATTTATCATTACAATTTTTTTAAATTCCAACACAAAATATAATAAACAATTCAATTTTTTCAAATTCTAAAATAATAATATTAAAAAATAATATTCTAACAATATTTTATCATCTCATCTCAACTCAACTCAACTCAACTCAGTTCAACATTCAAACACAACCTAAATATATTCAGGCATTACGTACACACCTAAACTAATTTCTTCCATGGCCTTATCTACAATCTCTTCTTCATCCTCTTCTTTGACACCTCTCCATGGCTATACGATGTGTTCTTGAGTTTTAGAGAAGATATCTGTGATACTTTTACTGCCTATATGTACCATGCTTTAGTTAGAAATGGAATCAACACCTACATAGACGAAGACGTTAGAAGAGGTGATGAGATTTCACTTGCACTTCTCCAAGCTATAGAAGTTTCAAGGATTTCCATCATTGTACTCTTAAAAAATTATGTATCATCAATATGCATGGTGGTTCGATGAGTTATTGAAGATTCATCAATGTAAAGAATCAAAGAAGCAAAGGATTTTACTTGTGTTTTATCACGTAGATCCATTGGATGTACGCCATCAAAGAGAGTTTTGGGGAAGTATTGCAAAACATGCAGAGAAATTGAACGTAAACATGAAGTTGCAGATGTGGAAGGCAACCCTACAAGAAGTTGTCAATTTGTCCGGATACCATTTCAGAAATGGGTATTTCTAACGTCTGCTTAATTAAGTTGTGCCTTTCATTCATGATTTTTTTTTTCTCCCATTCTATGTATAAATCATTAGCCTGCATCGTCTATATATATTGATTTTTAATATGGAACTGAAACATTAATTGCATATTGAACAAAACTATATAAAAATCTAAATTCTTTTTTGGACTTTTGATGATCGCCAACTAATTTGTTTTTTGTTTATTATTGAGTTTTCAAGAAAATCAGGTTTAAGCTAATTAGAAGCCTGTCTTTTGAAGAATTTTATACGGTTCGAGCATTCTAAAGATCATTCGGAGGATGGGAAAAAAAAATATCGATTGCACTAGCTTTAAAAAAAATAAATAAGGAGTTTTGTCTTTCGAATTGTCAACTAGAATGGTTTGGATTCAGATATGAGTTAAGATGGTTTGTGAATAGGAAAATAAAAGTTGAATTATTTATTATATTTTGTGTAGAAATTTGATAAAGTTATTTTAGGATTTGAAAAAGTTGAATTGTTTATTATATTTTGTGTGAGAATTTAATAAAATTGTAATGATGAGATGAGATGAATTGATGTGGATTTTGAATGCAAACGAGGCCAGGTGAGATTTCATGTTGAGGAGGTCATAGACAAGACGAAGAATTCACTGAGTGATAGTTGGGAGAAAAAGTTAAGAAAAATAATTGACATTATTTATTTTCTGGATCCTAAAAATAATAAAAAACATATATATATATATATATATAATTTAATAAAGTGAAATAAATTTAACTTAAGAATGAAAGATTTGAGTCTAACAGAAACTAGGAGAGAATTAACTTGCAATCAACTCATACACTCTGCACGTACCCAAGCACCCCACTTTTTATTTTATTTTATTTTGATATGTTGTACGTAAAAAGATTATTTAGATTATGTTCCTTGTTTCTCACGCGAAGAGCGGTATTCATTAATTTTTTATCTATATATATGGAACGAATATAATTTCTTTTAAGGAATCGTTCGTGAAGACGTCTCAAAAATAGTGAATCATTCATATTTACATGTTGCGCTGTATCCGGTTGGATTAGACTCCCAACTAGAGGATATCATGAATTTGCATTTAAGTGTTGAGGCATATGACAAGCGAATGGTAGGGATCTTTAGGAGTTGTTGGGATTGGCAAGCCAAATCAATTTATAACTCGATTTTTTTTCCGATTTGAAGCTAGTTGTTTTCTTGAAAATGTTAGTGACACTTTGAATCAAGCTTATGGTTTGGTCCAACTGCAAGAGACCCTTATCTCTAAGATCTTCGGTGACTGTAGAAGTTTAAAGGTAGACAATACTGATATAGGAATAAATATGATAAAGCACAGGCTTTGTTTTAAAAGAGTTCTTCTAATTCTTGAAGGGGTAGACCAGTTGAACCAATTAGAAAAATTAGCAGGAGCTCATGATTGGTTTGATAAAGGAAGTAGAATCATCATCACAACAAAAGATGAACACTTGTTGACTACTCATGGAGTTGATTCAACATACAAGATGATGGGATTGGATCAAGACGATGCTTTTCAACTATTTTGTGGCGCCCCCAACCCCCATGTAAGGAAACACGAGAATCGAGATGCCAAGATGATGACAACACGGTCACGCATCCCAACGATAGTGCCAAGTGTGTGTACATGCAACAGTGTACAATAAAAACGCAGCGGAGAATTAAGTCAACTAAATACCAGAGTTTAAACACAATTTAAATAATCTATAAAAAGGTTTAAAAAAAAATATACAGTCATCCAAATAAATATTATTCAAGTCTCAATAAGATGAGTGATACCAAATCACTCCTCGGGCGGAGCCGAAACCTCAGGCTCACCCTCATCTTCATCTGCATCAAAATCTGCGTTACCACAAAATTGTATCGCAGGTAAGTATAACCTAAACAACCACGAGATATAAATGCATTAATGCTACCAACATGCATGCATATGATAAAATATGCATTATTCTTAAAACATCATTTTCCCCGAAAATAAATATTTTCTAACACACGCCAAAATCTCATTTGGCCCAAAATATCCGTAAAATATTTTCCCAGAAAATGGTTTACACAAAAATCCAATACACTATTTTCCTAAAAAATAGTCCATTAATCCATTATTACCATATGCACCATGATCTCCTCTAGGATCATCCGCACGTCCTGGCTTTGTAACGATGCCCAGTTTCACTCCCGGCGCATACATGGCCAAGCATTCACACTACGCAACGAGCGATGCCCAGCTTCGCGCCCAGCGCGTACGTGGCCAAGCATCCTCTAGTCCCCGCCAGCAGAAGGACCACGGAGTCAGCACGAGACCATCTCGTCCTATCCCATTGTCGCCCGGCGACAATCCAGGGGACGTCACTCAGTATATTACGCTCCCGAGTGACCAGAGGAGCTCCACCGAGATAATGCCCCATCTCGGCTTGGGGTCGTGATACACACGCACCCAAAATTATTCTCACAGTACATGAAACCCAGTTTCAATAAACACATGAACATTAATGCAATACACGAAAACCCAGTTTTCCTTTACAAACATGATCATGCGTGCAATTATGCAATGTACATGTACTACACAAATCCCAACCAACAATTCAACATAGCCCAAAACACAAACAAACTTCCTCTACTAATCCATCCAACCCTCGTACTCCTCGGACTCAGTCCGGCAAAACCAACCAGATCACAGTAAAAAGAGTTAGTGCAAAAATACAATTAAATCTCAAAAGTTATTTGGGAAAATACTTACAGTGCTATATAATAATTTTTGGAGGATCACGGAGGTGCAAGAAGCAGCAACACAGCAACAAAACAGTGCCAAATGCACTGTGGCCATGGGTCTCGAAAACCCACTTTTGAACAGGTGCAAACAAAGACCCGAGATTGATAGGGTAGAGCTTAGGGATGTCGGTGAAGCTAGTGGTGGTGGTAGTTGCCCGTGGGCGGCAATAGAAGACCAAAAATACCCAAATCGAAAATATTGATGAATGTGCTTCACTGGTGACGGATCAGAGGTGGGGTTGGGTCCAATGGGTTGCTAGGAGGTGGAGGATGATGTGGTGAAGAAATGGTGGCCAATGGTGGTGCGACGGCGGCGCAGCAGTGCAAGGAGTGTCGCGGCTTAGAGAAGCTGGTGGTGGCTAACGGCGACGCGAGCAGGGCTGGAAATGGAAGGGTGGAGTTGCCGGCCGGTGGGGAAGCCGAAGGGGTGGGCGGTGTCGCGCATGGTGGCGCGAGGCGGCGGGGCTGGGGGAGAAGAGATCGACGCACGGGAGAGAAGGGAGAGAGCGTCGCGCGCGGGAGAAGCCATGGAGAAAGGAAAAAAAAGAAAGAAAGGAAAAGAAGAAAGAAGAAAAAGAAAAGAGGAAAGAGAAAATGTAGGGAAAGAAATGAGGTCCAATCCTCACATCTTGGGTCACAAAAATGATCCAACAGAAACGATTGTAAAACAGCAAGTGAAATAAAATAATTCACACGTAATGATAAAGTAAAATTAAAATAATTAAATCCAACAATAAATTAATTTAGAATAAAGAGAAATTTAAATGCATAACAATAAATAATATTAAGAAAGCACTTCAAAATAACTTTTGCAAAATTAAAAATCATAAAAATAAACTAACTAAAAATCCAACAATTTTAAAACAAGAGAATAAATTTTTGAATAAATAAAAATTATCCTTCAGTAAAAATATACTAAAATACAGGATGTTACAATTTTGTTGGCATGCTTTCAAAAGAGAGAAACCGGTTGACGGTTATAGAGAGTTTGTACGTAGAACAAATCATAAATTATGCTAGGAGGCTTCCACTATACTAGTTTTAAAGGTGATTGGTTTGGATTTATATGGTAGAAGTGAAAGTGAGTGGGTAAGTGCAATGGATGAGTACAAGCAAATCCCTCACCAAGATATTCAGAAAATACTTCGAACGAGTTATAATAGATTAAGCGTAAATGAGAAGAATATCTTTCTTGACATTGCATGTTTTTTCGATGGAGAGGTGTTTGGTGATGTCATTAAGATACTATATATTTTTGGATTTCGCCCAAACATTTGTATCCCAAGACTTAGGAAGAAGTGCATTATTTCCAAGCACGAGAACAAATTGCAAATGCATGACTTGTTACGAGATATGGGTAGAGAAGTTATTCGATAAGATTCACCAAAAAATCCAGGAGCACCTAGCAGATTGTTCATTCATGATGACATTTGCAATGTACTACAATAAATATGGGCTTTTCCCACAAATTCTTTTTCCAATATATATGATCGTGGGAAATAGTGTGCTGATGACATGAAAACTGTTCGTGGAAAAAAAGACAAGCATTTTGCCGCGAGATCATTTTGGCAAGTAAAACTTTGCAGGAAAACAATTTTTGAGACGAAATAAACACTTACTGCAGCAATAAGACTTTGCCGTAAATAAACTTACCAGAAATGTTTTCCTTTCGTGGGTTATTAGTTTTTGCGACAAGGTTATTAGCTTTTTGCTGCGACTTTTTCTCGCCACAGCAAATAGTCTTATAAGACTATTTGCGACGACGTTATTAGCTTTTTGCGGCAAATATGTCTCGCCACAATTTAACTTATTTGAATTTTTTTTTTTATCCCGGATTATTCAGATTTTTCAGGGACGTTGATTTTGCGTCGATATTAACTCACCGCAAAAGCTAATGAAATTTAAACCCGTTTTCCCCTTATTCATTTCCCTCCAGCCGTCTCCCCCCTCCCCCCTCTCTCTCTCTCTCTCCTAAAGCCTCTGCAGCGCATGGCCCGTCGCCAACAGCCCCACCTCGCTGGCCACCTCCTCCCCCTCCCCTTCAGCAGACGCCGTATCAAACTTCCCAAACCTCCCTTTTGAGCATTTTCAAGAAGACGACGAAGCTAATAATAGCAACAATACACAACTTAAAGAAAAGGAGAACGATAATGAGGGATTAGCTTCTCTCGATGCCTTTAATTCATCGAACGCCAAGCAACTTGCCCTGTCCTTTCAGACGCAGGGAAATAAGCTCGCCGAGGTATCCCCAAAACTTTAAATCCCCCTCTTTTATTGTGATTTTCTAGATCTTGGTTTTAGATATGTAATTATTTCTCAATTTTAGTGATGAAAATATACCCATTGAGCTAATTAAACAAAAAAAGCCCCAATCTTGATAGAAATGGTCCTGATGTTGGGAGAGGAGGACCTAGTGACCTTCTCTCGATTCCCGGGTCGCAGTGGAAGGGACTCGGGGGTAGTGGACTCCTAGCTTCCTTTCTGTCCCCTTCTTCCCTTCCTTCTCCTTCCCTTCCTCCTTCTTCTTCTTCTCCTTCTTCTTCTCATTCGCTTTCTCCTCGAAGGGCGGTCTCCTCCCTTGGAGGTGACTGGGGAACCCACAGGGGAGAGACTATGCTTTTCTTCTCGAAGGGCGGTCTCCTCCCTCAGAGTGTCTTCAAAAGACACGAACGGCTCGAACATACTGGGCCCACGAGGAGGGGATGCGCCAAGGAAATGAAGAACGGTGCCTGAAGGTCACACTCGTCTTCCCCCTCCTTGGAAGGGAACATCGGGTCGATGGAGGAACCAGCAGGGGGGTCAGCGGCCAGTCGAAGAAGAAGAGGACCCGACAGCATAGTGCTCACCGCTCGGGAGCAACGTTGTGGTACCCCAAGTTGAAGGGACCGGGATCTCCGGGTTCACGAACCCCTGTTGTCCCTGTTCGCAAGCTTCTTGGCCCCAGGGCACCTCGACACGGCTCCCCAACTCCCCAGCGTGACCTCGAGAAAAAGGAAGAACCCCTACTGAACCCCCCGACCTCGCTATCTGGATTTCCCCGTGGCCGTTCGTGACACACCTTTGATCATTTCTCTTGGCCACCAGAATAGCTTGAGGGGCACTTTCAGCCCTGGGGTGAGGGAATCTCACCCAATAAGTTCCTACCGACCTCGTATGAGCGATCGGGCACGGACAAGTAGTCCCGAATGTTCTCATCAGAGAGGGCCAAGTTGGTATGCGACTCCTCAAGATGGGCCCTCACCCAAGCCGTCACTGCTTCTAGCCAGGCCTCCTCCCTCCGGTTCAGTGTGAGGCCTAGGCTCTGCGAGGAAGGGAGAAACCCCTAAACCGCCTGGACAGGATACTCCTTGTGGGCTGCCTCCCCCTCTGGGTATTCCAAACCTGAGCCAACCATAAAGAAGTACTTCTGGGACCACTCCTTAATGCTCGAATAGCACTACTCGAGCGTGGCAATCTTCTAGCCAGGAGCCCGAGCCTGGAAACTGCATATGCTCCCTGGCTGGCAGTTGATGTGATACACTGATAGGAACTCCCAAGCTGTCAAGTTGGGATACTCCTCTACAGTTCCAAGAAGGGCCATCTGGAAGATGATGCATTTAGACACCAGGAGTCGCCACGCGTTCTGGTGGAGCTACGCCGGGGCCAGCTCGAGGTAGTTGAGAACCTCGTAAATGAGGCAAAGAACGGGAGGCGAAGGCCGTTTGCGAACATCAAAGGGAATAGGGCCACCAAAGACGCCGTACTGTCGGGGTTCACCATGTGTTCACTCCCTCTAGGGATCTCCAGGACGACAGAGGAGGGAATATCATATTTGGCTCGGAATGCCCTGAGGTCCGCACCGATGACTGATGAAACCCAACGCTTCCCTGCCAAATATGGAGCGACGATATCGGAAAGAGCTTTGGGGGCCATAGTAGTGAGAGGAAGTGAGGGGAAGAAGGCGACGGATGCAATGCGTGAAGTGGAGAGAAAGATGACAGATCTTGGGGAAGCAGAGGAGGAGTAGAAAGCTGGGGAAGGGGAGGAAGGCACGGCGGCAGGAGAACGAGTTGAGAGAAACTGTCGGGGGGAGAAGTTTGACAGATGAGGGAGTGCTCAGAGAAAGAGGAGGAAAAAAATGGAGGAAGTGGAAGGCTAAGGAGACTTTATATAGATGAGGAAGGTAGGAAGGCGCGCGGGAAATGAAATGACGCTGATAGTAATGAAGCCAGTGAAACGCCACGTTGATCTCAAAGGTACAGTTGGCACGAGTGGAAGTCGTCGTGTTAGGCGCGTGGGAGACACAGACCAATGGGATTCCCGAGATGTAGGTAGAGGAGCAGCCGCCACATCCAATCAGTCGTTCGAAGACGAAAGGGCCACGGGAATCGAGGAGACGCACTCATTGAACGGACAGGTGGTCTCGGAAACTTGAATCAACGGGAGCCGAACAGGTGACTTTGAGAACTCAACTAACATTTCTGTTATAGGAATTCGCTGGGTACTGTGAGGGGGGCCACTTTAAGATAGTGGCCCAGGCCCAAAGAGACCCCAGGCCCCTCAGGCGGGGACCCCAATCAGGCCAGGAGCCCAAACCGGGAAGCCGCATACCGAGCCCATGACCAATTGCCCATTTGAAAAGGCTTTGGCACCAAGCTCGACCCAACCAAGGAACCCACCAGAAGGCAGTGATCGCCTAGGACCTCGGTGGGCTGCCAATCCCTACAATAAGGTACGGAGCGGACAACTGCCACAGGACATGGGTGGCTGGGCATGTCCAATCGTGGGCATGCAGGCCAGAGACACGCCGCATTCAATGCGTGTCAAGGAACCCAGCACGCAACGACGTGCTGCCAGAGGTACCGTAGGATGGCTCAACCACGGCCTGACACACTGCCACGACAAGAGGGTGGTAGCAGGATTGATCCGAGCACGACCTAACAGCCCATGATCTCCCTCGGCAGTTGGATCCAAGCCAGGTATAAATAATAGTCATCCCTCCCACGGGAGGGCTCTCTGAACTCTTCTACTATTTTCTACTCACTTAGCTTTCTTCATCATCCAACTATTTTCTATTGACTTTAGCATTGGAGTGACCCCGGACATCACCGGAGCCTCTTCTTCCTCTTAGATGCAGGTCCAGTAAGTTTGGTTGCTATGGAACTACTCCAGCCGCGAAACACGACATCAATAGTTGGTGTGACATTCTCTTTAATTGGGTTTGTATCATTAATACCTAATGGGCAGATTTTCTTTAAGTTCGGTTGTTTGATCTGAGATTTAGGGAAACATGACTCCATTCATGTCAAACACCGTCCAATATGCTTTTTAAACTGGAGTACTCATCTTTTAGAAAAATGTTTGGTTTACAAAAAAAATATTATAAAAATAAATTTATAAAATGATGTGTCTTGATGTTGTACGACGTTAGATTTTACAATTATTTTTATTATAAAATAAATCTAACGTCTCACCTCAAGTCAAGTATATTTTTATAGAATCAATTTATAGATCTCCTAATGAAAAAACATTCTTATAGGTGGCATGAAGCAATCCAACGTCATAATTATTTTCAGGCAATTGGAGTAGAGAAAGTTAATGAAATTTAATAAAGATTCAACTCATTTAATATATATGGATAAAAACATGGGTATATAATGGAAATTAAAGACCTGGACATTATATATAATAGGAAACGTACATTTAATCAGGACTTTGAAGTACTTAATTTATATGTGTCCAGAAAAAGTTTGATGTCCATGGTTGAAGCAGGCTTCCTTTGTTGTGGGTACAAGTCGGATTCAATGTTGCGATCATCATCATAATCAACACGACGCCTCTTAGAAAGTTGACTTCCATGATCCATTGGATTTGCTAAATTTCCAATATCTTCAATGGGTGCGTCCAAATGTACATCAACATTATCATCATCTTTCACATTCTGTTCATTGTATTTGTATGACAGATGAACTCCGCAACGTTTGAGGATCACTGAATTTGGAGTGCTTTCAAATATAATCCTCAGATTGTCTGCATCTACAATCACTGGTCCTAAATACTGAAACAATACATGATCTGAATCCATTTCATCAAATTCTGCTACACATGATCTCTGACGGACGTGCTTAGCTGAACCTATCATGATGTCAAAGCTGGTCAAAAACCTAGTCCCAACGGGTTCAATAACAACACAAAAAGCAATTCCAATGATGTCATCCAAATTATGCGGTGGGGCCACTTTAATATCAAATTCACACCGATGACTATTTGAAGTGACCTCCTTGCAATGGCTGAACCAATTTGGAATCTTCTTTCCCGGAAATATCATTTCAGCCTGTTGAATGAATACATCTTAAAATATATTTAAACTATATTCATATATATAAGCCAATTTGGCGCACAAAACGAGTATAAAAGGAAAAGAGAAAAATATATATATATATATATATTTATATATAGGGACTTACTCCATTCCATGCAGGATTTGGCATACAATTCCTCATATTCACTTTATAGCATCTGGTCAATTTAATCCCTTTTAGCAGTGGGAAATGAAATATTTTTGATATTTTGGGTAAACTTTCCAGTGATATGCATCCATCAGCATAAAGCCCTTCTAGATTCGGTGGAAACTCCATAATTTCTTGAAGTTGCTTGCAATTATACAATTGAAGATACCTCAATCTAACAAATGTTTTTATGCTTGCTGGAATGGTTACGATATCACTACCTGATAGATCTAATTGTTCCAGATTGGGAAAGCAACTAAATGGCCCAAAGAAATTTGATTTTGATAGGCCAGAGTTTGTAAGAAACAATTGAAGAGAAGTGGTTGAATTTGTTGGAGGTGGCAATGGAAATAATTTTGAACCCAATGAAGCTTCATTTTTCCAGCTTGTAGACACTACATAGGGCGTGGGTTGTCCATTATGCACCTCCTCCTCCATCCCAAAACTTACAATATTTGGACAATTGTCGAGATTAATGCTCCGTAGAGATCTCAACTGATGAATGCTACCTGGTAGACGCTTAAGGTTTACGGAGCGACTTAGGTGTAAATTTACAAGCCCAGTGAGGTACCCAATGGATGAAGGCAATTCTTCTATTGCGGTGCCCGTTAAGTAGACTTGGCCTAAATGTTTCATTTCACATTCAATTTCAGGAAAGTTTTGAAAGCTTGAGCAATCACTAAGATCAAGAAATCCAAGAGATCTCAATTGGAGTCTCCTTGAAAAGCTCTTTAGATTGAAACATCCACCAAGACTCAATGTAACAAGCTTATCAAGGAATCCAACAGAATCATGAACTTCAACTAGATTTTTACAACAATGAAGATTTATTTCCTTCAAATTTGGGCACCTTGAAATATCTGGGAATTTCGTTAAGAAATCACAACCACGGAAATTAATAACCTTGAGATTCTGTTAAAAAGAAAAGAACATCAGACTAAGTTTAAAGAAATAAAAATTGAAAATAATAATAGTTGTACCTTAAATTCCAAGTGTATCTCCTGGATGTGACTACCGGGCATGCGTAGAATAAAGAGTTTGTCTCCACGAAATTTAGATGGCATAGATTGTAAAGGACATTTAGGCCAATCAAGCACTCTTATTGAATTAGGAAGACAATTAGGTTCACTAGAAAAGTGTGCATTGCGACATCTAAATAATCTGAGTCTTTTCATATTCTTGAAGGCCTTGGGACTCAAGCGGATAATATCATCACCTTCAAGAAAATCTGCAACAATTGCTTCAACTTTATCTGTTCCCTATATAGGAAGACAATGCATGTTTAAGTGTGCCAACAAGATCAAAAAATAAATTATTCATATATTTATATACACACGTATAATATGTCACATGTGCCAAATTAGAAACAATGTTTAATTGAAAGAGATTTTGATATGACTTACTATATCTTCCTCAAGTACATCACGAACGTCTTCATGAAAGAATAATCTACTACGTGCTCCTGGATTTTTTGGCGATTCTTGTCGAACAACTTCTCTACCCATATCTCGTAACAAGTCATGCATTTGCAATCTTCCATCGGACTCCGAAATAAGACACTTCTCCCTAAGTCTTGGGATCCAAAAGTTTGGGCAAAAATCAAAACTATCTAGTATCTTAATGACATCATCAAATACATCTCCAATGAAAAAACAAGCGATGTCAAGAAAAAGATTCTTTTCATTTTCACTTAATCTATTGTAACTTGTTTGAAGTATTCTCTGAATATCTTGGTGAGGGATTTTCCTATACTGATCCAATGTGTGCATCCACTCACTTTTACTTCTGCCATATAAATCTGAACCAAGCACCGTTAAAACTAGTGGAAGGCTCCCAGCATAATTTATGATCTGTTCTACAAATTTCCCATAACCGTCAACCGGTTTATTTCTTTTGAAAGCATGCCAACAAAATAGTTCAAAAGCATCGTCGTGATTCAATCCCGTCATCTTGTATGTTGAATCAACTCCATGAGTTGTCAATAGGTGTTGATCTCTTGTTGTGATTATGATTCTACTTCCTTTACCAAACCAATCATGACCTCCTGTTAAGGTTTCTAATTGGGTCAAGTGATCTACACCATCAAGAATTAGAAGAACTCTTTTAGAATGAAGCCTGTGCTTTATCATAGTGATTCCAGTATCAATACTATCAACTTTCAAACTTTTACAATCTCCAAAGATCTTAGAAAGAAGGGTCTCTTGCAGTTGGACCAAACCATATGCTTGATTTGCAATGTCACTAACATTTGCAAGAAAACAACTAACTTCAAATCCAAAAGCAATTGAGTTATAAACTGATTTGGCTAGAGTTGTCTTACCAATTCCACCAACTCCTAAGATCCCTACCATTCCCACATCATTTGTCCCAACGCTAGTTACATGCAAATTCATGATATCTTGTACCTGGGAGTCTAATCCAACTGGATACCTTGCAACCCGTAAATATGAATGATTTACTATTCTTGAGACATTGTGAACGATTCCTTCAATGAATTTAGATTCATTCCTATTTATATATAATATAAAGAAAAATGATTAATTAATGAATACAGCTCTTTGCATGAAAACAAGGAACATAATCTAAATAATTTTTTTTCCACAACCAGAAAATAAACTAAAATAAGAAAGACAATGAACATAAGCAGAGCGTATGAGTTGATCGATCTCTGCATGTACTTTAGTTGGTGATCATAAAAAGGCCAAACAAAAACTTCGATTTTGATATAGTTTTGTTTAGGTTGTGATTAGTTCAATTTATTCAGCTTTAATTCCAATAAACTTACAAAGAAATTAATGTTTTAGTTCCATATTAAAACCCATATATATACAAGATGCAGACTAGTGATTTATACATATGATAGAATGGGGGGAAATCATGAATGACTGGCACAAATTAATTAAGCAGTTAGAAATACCCATTTCTCAAAGGCTCTCCAGACAAATTAGCAACTTCTTGTAGGGCTGCCTTCCACATCTGCAACTTCATGTCTCCATTTAATTTCTCTGGATGTTTAGTCAATGCTTCTCGAAAACTTCCTCTTTGATGTCGAATATCTGATGGATCTACGTGGTAAAACACAGGTAAAACTATTTGTTGCTCTGATTTTTTACACTCAAGAATCTTTAGTAACTCATCCAAACACCATGTTGACGTTGCATAATTTTTTGAGAGTACAATGATGGAAATCCTTGAATCTTCTATGGCTTGGAGGAGTGCAGGTGAAATCTCATGTCCCATTTTAACTTCATCATCATCTATGAAGGTACGGATTCCTTTTTGAATCAAAGCATGGTACAGATGGGCAATAAAAGTATCACGGGTATCTTCTCCTCTAAAGCTCAAGAACACGTCATAGAGCCATGGAGAGGTGACTGTTGAAGAAGAAATTGTAGATAAGGCCATGGAAGATATTAGTCAGTGTACGTCTGTATGTAATGCCTGATCAGTACTCTACATCATCGACCATCCTTTTAAAAAGGACAATTCCAGCCGCTTTCTCACACCATACCTATCAGTTAATGGCACTATCTTCATGGCAACTACCTTAATGTGAAGCATGCATTGAGTCAATTGCGCCGTTAAATTATTTAAAGAAAGAACGAAACTTTAGATATTTTCACACAATGTTCTCATGAGCTCTGGAAAAAAAAAACAAAACAAAGCATGAGTGCAGGTGAAATCTTATGTCCTTTTTTAACTTCATCATCATCCATGAAGGTACGGATTTCTCTTTGAATCAAAGCATGGTATAGATAGACAGTAAAAATATAACGGTATCTTCTCCTCTAAAGCTTAAGAACACATAGTAGAGTCATGGAGAGGTAACTGAAGAAGAAGATGAAGAAGAAATTGTAGATAAGGCCATGGAAGAAATTAGTCAGTACTGTACGTCTGTATGTAAAGCCTGATCACTCTACATCATCGGCCGTCCTTTAAAAGGACAATTCCATGCCGCTTTCTCACTGTACCATACCTATCAATTAATGGTACAACTTCCTTAACGTGAAGCATGCATTGAGTCGATTGCGGCTTTAAATTATTGAAAGACAGAAACGAAACTTTAGATGCCATTTTCACACAATGTTCTCATGAGTTCTGGAAAAAAAAATGAAAAAACAAATTAACAGTGGTACAATGACAACTGCATTAATACTCTACATAGTAAAATAATATTATTTAAAGTTCTGACTCTTTAAAATTAAAGAAAAATTCCGAAAATTTTAAAAAATATTAATATTTATGAATAAATTCTGTGAAACTTGTTAATTAACTGGCTGTTATTTTATCTTTTCTGAAAAATAAAAAAAACTTGCAAATGAACTTTCTAATTGTTTCTTTTTTAATTTCAACATACCCTCCAAGCTGTACACCATAATCGGCTCAAAAAACTCGAGTTTGAGATTTTTATTTAATCTTTGTTCAAGCTCAACTTGGTAAGTTAAACTTTCAACTCGAACTCGGGCTCTAACTAGAGTCGAGCCGAGCTTGAACTCTGCTCTACTCAAGTTGTTTATTTATTTATTTATTTTTTGAATAAAATTTAATAATTAATAAATTAGATAAATAAAAAATAAAAAATCTAATTTTGAATTTGTACAACTAACAAGTAGAAACTCTATTGAATTTTAAGATTTTAAAAATTTATAAATAATTAATATATAACCAGTTGATATTTATCCATAATAACAATATGTTATATGCCTACATAAATTATTAATATATACACATAATATGATAGCATATATCTATTTCATATACGGTTACCACGTACTAGTATATGAAATTATTAAATCTTATCAAATAATTATTGTACAAACTATAAAATAGCTATGAAGTATATATATACAGTATATAGACATAAGTAATTAGGTTACATATTATATATTTAGTTTTAAAAGTGTTATGCTTATATTATTAGCTAATACATATAAATATATACGTATATATACATAGGTGTATGTATATATTTATCAATATATGAATAAAATTTAATTGAGTTGAGCTAACGAGTTGACTTGGACATAGACAAGCAAACCTTAATGAGCTTTGGCCGAGTCTAGTCGAAGTCTTGTCGGATATGCGTCATTTACTAATCGAGCGAATATCTGCTTTCATAGACGAACTTTTTTTTTCAGGAGTCAAGTTTAATTCGAGTTTAACTGAACGATTATCGAACAGACTATCTAACAGACTCGTTCATTTACCAACCTAATTGTGGTCAGGATTATATATTAATTATTTATAAATTTTTAAAATCTTATAATTCAATAGAAGTTTTACTTGTTAGTTGTAAAAATTTAATATTAAATTTTTTATTTTTTATTTATCTAATTTTTTATTTATTAAATTTTATTAAAAAAAATAAACAATTCGAGCTGAACTCTTTTTTTTGACGAGATGAACTCTTTTTTTTTTACTGACTTTTTTTTTTACAGAGTCTTGTCAAAAAAAGGAGTTCGTGCTCAAGTTAAAAGTTTAATTTAAAGAGTCGAGCTTTAACAATAAATAAATAAAAATCTTGAGTTTAAATATTTTAATCAAATTAAGCTCAGCAAGTTAATGACTGGTTCGGCTCGAGTGGACCGAGTATAGCGTGGGTGTAGCACGGTTCTTTCTAGATTACATAGAACGCACGTGATCTCACACGTGAGCCGTGCCAAGTCATACTACCTTTCCCGCCAATTACTTCCCGCCAAAAAAGTGAAATACCCACTTATGCCCTCCTCCTCCCCTAGCAGGACGTCACTCGACAGTCGACGCTACCCAATTTCTCCATTTCTAGAGACGCAGAGAGAGTAAGTGAGAAATGTCAGGGTGGGACGAGGGGGCAGTGTACTACAGCGACCAGGCTCACTCGTGGCGCGGCGGCGGTGAAGACCACGATCCGGAGGCGGCGAGCCGACACTCCGTCCTCCAGAAGTTCAAGGAGTTCATCCGTGGCTTCGAGACCGACAAGAATGTTTTCCCCTACAGAGAAAGCCTCGTCCACAATCCCAACAAGTCCCTTCTTGTCGACTTGGAAGACCTCGATGCCTTCGACCCCGACCTCCCGGCCTTGCTCCGCTCCTCCCCCGCCGACTACTTGCCTCTTGTATGCTCTCCAGTTCCTTCTCTGTTACCAAAACTGTCAACATTTTTTCTATTCATGATGAGCAAATGGTCGATTTCGTATGCGTGTGTTTTTCGTAGTTTGAGACGGCCGCGGCGGAGGTTTTGGCGAGCTTGCGGTCGAAAGTGGCAGGAGAGACTGGAGAAATGGAAGATCCGGTGACCGGGGACGTTCAGGTCTTGCTGACGTCGAAGGAGGATCCGGTCTCGATGAGGTTTCTTGGGGTGAGTGTGGACGGGTTTTTTATATTCTAATTTATGTTTGGTTGATTCCTAATTGAGTTAGTCAATTGAAACAGAATAAATAAATGGACCTAATGGCCTTTGATTGGAGGATTTCTTTATTGAATGAGATGTGGAAGTTGAAGTTCTTATTTTTTTTTTTTATCTTCTTTTATATATCGTACCCGATGAGGCTTTAGGGTTTGTTTTGGTTTTCCTTATTTTACGGTTTCCTTAATTTTTATTAGAATTGTAAAGTCCTATTTTTTGGTTAATTTGAGGTTTTTGTTGCGGGTGGCAGGCTCAATATATATCGAAACTTGTTAAAATAGCTGGGATCACTATTGCTGCATCTAGGACTAAGGCAAAGGCAACTTATGTGACTCTTATCTGCAAGAACTGTAGAAATTCAAAGCAAGTTCCTTGTCGGCCAGGCCTCGGTGGTGCAATTGTCCCTCGCTCTTGTGATCATATCCCTCAGGTTTATTTCATACCACTTCTTACAATTTCTCACATTTGTGTGGTTTTGAGTTTATTTAATGCTAATTGTTGGTGATATTTGTAGCCGGGAGAAGAACCATGCCCACTTGATCCATGGCTTGTGGTTCCAGATAAGAGCAAGTATGTCGATCAACAAACCTTGAAACTGCAGGAGAATCCAGAGGTAAGGTTCTTAATCTTGATGAAGAAAAGTTCATTTTTTAATTGCATTTTTTACATAATTGATTTGTATTTACTTCGTGTTTGCAGGATGTTCCAACTGGGGAGCTTCCAAGGAACATGCTTCTATCCGTGGATCGCCATCTTGTTCAAACAATTGTACCTGGCACGAGATTGACGATCATGGGTATTTATAGTATCTATCAAGCTGCCAATACTGCCACATCGTGAGGATCGACACAGACTCAAATGAATGTTTTGCTATATGGATGTGTACCATGACTACCGTGTTTCTTAACTGAATTTATTTCAAAATGGACTTATGCAGCCACAAAGGAGCAGTTGCGGTTAGACAACCTTATATCAGAGTTGTAGGAATAGAAGAAGCAAATGAGGCCAACTCCCGTGGTCCCGCTGCTTTTACACCGGAAGAGGTTAGTCTTAAATCATCGTGAATAAATGGGTTTAAGCTGTATCCGGCTACAGAAATTTTTTCATCTTCCGAATCAATAAATAATTGACAGCTCAGATTCTGCTCTATATGTGACAGCTTCTTGTCTGTGCTTGGAATTTTTATATGGTGTATGCTATTTAGTAAGAGCTAATAATAGATGCCCGTCAATATAAAGCTTTTTGGTGGCTCATTTGTCAATGGAAGAGGATTCAAGATGGAATGAAATTGAAAGTGCCTCCATTAGATTCTTAACGTTTCACTCGAATTTTTTTTCTTCTCTTTTTGGTTAAATATTTGAACTTTGCGTTTTGATTCTATGGTATCTTTATGCATTGTACCAAGAACTGATCATGGTTGCTTAAATATTATAACACTTCAGATAGAAGGATTCAAAAAATTTGCTGCAGAACCCAATGTGTACAAAAACATATGCTCAAAGATAGCTCCCTCTATATTTGGTCATGATGACTTGAAAAAGGCTGTGGCTTGTCTGCTGTTTGGAGGGTCAAGGAAGGTACATCATGAATTGTTATCCTTTAATATCGATATGATCTATTCACTGCATAACCATTTCCTCTGTATTCAGAATTTGCCTGATGGTGTGAAATTAAGAGGTGATATCAATGTGTTACTTTTGGGGGACCCATCTACTGCCAAATCACAGGTGAGTTATGGACGCAATTGTTGGTTCAAGAGCAAAGTGGCTCACTGAAAGCTGAGTTTTCTCGTTACCTCGTAATCCCTCCTTGAGAATGGACATCTCCACTTAGATATGTACCTTTTGAGGAGTCATACTAATCGTACTTTATGATAATGCATGCTCTTGCTTTTTTTGCTTTTTGCCACTCAAGGGAAGGTGCTGATTTGATAATCACCTTATACAGTTTCTCAAGTTTGTTGAAAAGACTGCTCCTGTTGCTGTTTATACTTCAGGAAAAGGTTCTTCAGCTGCTGGTCTTACGGCTTCTGTGATCAGAGATAGTGGTTCCGTAAGTTCTTGAACTATTTTTTCAGTAAGCAAATATATTATGTTATCTTCAGCATTATCTTGCCATTGCCAAATCCTTTTTAGTGGATTCATTTTTTTCTTCCCTTGCTCAAAAACTCTGATATGTATTCGACTGTGCACTACAGCGTGAGTTTTACCTTGAAGGAGGAGCCATGGTTTTGGCAGATGGAGGGGTTGTCTGTATTGATGAGTTCGACAAAATGAGACCTGAAGATAGGTATTGTTAATGAGAAGTGGATCTTACTGGACCTTTAGTTTATCTAACATGGCAATGAAGTTTAACACATTATGTGGCATAGGGTTGCTATTCATGAAGCCATGGAACAACAAACAATATCGATTGCTAAAGCAGGAATAACAACGGTTCTTAATTCTAGAACTTCAGTGCTTGCAGCTGCTAACCCTCCTTCAGGACGTTACGATGATCTTAAGGTCCAAATCTGTACATTCTGTTTGATATTTATCATTTTCTAAAGGCCTACTCATAATATTGGGTTAAGCTCCTCTCTAGTTGACTATTGTCCAATTTTCTCTGGTTTATGGTGCACTTAGAGACCTTTCAATGGGAGATTATCCAAAATATATAAGAGTGCTATGGCATTTGTCACCTTAGACTCCATTCTCTGTAGATGCCAAACACTTGCCTGTCAGCTGTGACATTCACAGCCTGTTGCCACTGGAACCTGATTTCTTCACAAATAAAAACCCACAAATCATTAGATGCCACGAACTTGACCTGAATAGACAAATACTCCACTGCAGAGGATCTTAACCCCATTATTTTCCACTGAGGCTAATAAAAATGTTCGCCTTCTACCAGACTGCACAGGACAATATTGATTTGCAGACAACAATTCTTTCTAGATTTGATTTAATCTTCATTGTGAAAGATATCAGGATGTACAGTCAAGACAAGGTAATTACCACTTATCTTGCCCAGTTTTAAGTATTTCATTTTTGGATGTACTTTGGCCGCCCTGTAAATAATTTCAATTATCATGTGTTTCTAATTGCATTTCAAGAAGCAACCTGCATTATATGCAAACAGTTAAATTTTAAAACCTTAAAATGATTCTCGACGTAGCGCTCATTACAGACACCATAAAAGCTGATGAAAGAAAGTATTTGTTCACGTGGATTCCAAATGCCCACATTAGTGAAACTGTGAAAGCAGCAGCCTGATCCGAAGTTTTTTCTTGACAGATTATAGCTAGTCATATCATAAGAGTCCATGCATCTGCTAATGCAATCTCAGGTGAAAGTAGAGTTCCTAAAGAAGAGAATTGGCTGAAGAGGTATACAGTGTGAAGTAGGTCATACAAATTCTTCATGTTGCTTTGTCAAATACTGATACCGGTTAGGATGCATTGTTTGCAGGTATATACAATATTGTCGAACTGAATGCCACCCACGATTATCAGAATCTGCATCTAACTTACTGCAGAACAATTATGTCAAAATTAGACAGGTATTCGTGCAGTTCAAATCATATATTAAAGATGAGCACTCTGTTGCATCAAAAGAAATATTTGGTGTTGCACTATATTTGAGAAAAGCTAATTGATTGGCCTGTTTCTTAAGTTCCATTTACAAGATTTACTTCACCAAGTGGCTCTAGCATCAAAATTGACCTCATCATTATGATGATTCGATCAGGACATGAGGCTGCAAGCAAATGAAACTGGTGAGGCCGCTGCAATACCAATTACTGTAAGGCAGCTGGAAGCGATTGTAAGGTTGAGTGAGGCTCTTGCAAAAATGAAACTGTAAGTGTTTGCGTGAAGCTTGATATCTTTTACATAATATATTTCGTTTTCTCTTGACAATGATGCTCAGAACATCAAGTGGTGCCATGTAACACTAAATTGGGCATCAGCACTCTGCTGTTCTTGATCAGTTTTTGAGTGGTTGCATTCTTGAAGTATAAACCATTTAAAATGACTTGGAATGGTCACTAAAAGGCGTGTTTTGGTATTTTCTTGGAATTCCTTAACTACAGCATAAAAATTACTATTTAGATCCAGTATGTTTTCAACTATCAATGACCATGAATCCAGATATATTGTCTTAAGATTTAAATGCTAGGATTCTTAGATAACCTTACCCACTTGATAACTAGTCACAGTATGTCTAATGTTAATACATTAAATTTGTCTGAACCTGCCTCCTGCCACCACTTATTTTACCTTTCTTGTTTGTTCCACTGTTCTATATCTCTGTAACTCAACTGTTGTTTCTCTCTAAACTACAATATCAGATCACATGTTGCCACTGAGGAGAATGTGCAGGAAGCTATAAGACTTTTTACTGTTTCCACCATGGATGCAGCACGGTCTGGAATAAATCAACAAGTGAATCTCACTGCTGAGATGGCAAATGAGATTAAGGTCTGACAGAGACTATGACCTCACTCCATATTCTAGTTTTGTTATTTTCCTAGCTCCTTGTCAATTTGTAGTTTATTGTTCTTTTTCCCAACAACAGCAAGCAGAAACCCAGATAAAGAGAAGAATAGGGATTGGAAACCACATATCAGAAAGAAAACTGATAGATGAGCTTAGCAGAATGGGGATGAACGAATCTATTGTAAGTTTCTCATCTTATCCTATGCTATATGAATTACCTTTCATTGATGCAACATGTGAGTTCCATTGGAGCTACAGAGATTCCTTGCAAAAGCAATAACGCACTTGGAGTATAATTCAAGTAAAATAATAGCCTTTTGTTTGTACCTTCAAACTCAGCGCGTTTTGAATAGTTTGAATTATTCATTCGTGTACCGTATTTGTTCCAAGTCCTTTAATTTTGCATGGTCAAAATCTGTAAAGAGTATTTATTTTGGCTTTCATTGATGAATATTTACCTTTGTAGGTGAGAAGAGCTCTTATAATTATGCACCAGAGAGATGAAGTTGAATACAAGCGAGAAAGGCGTGTAATTCTACGAAAAGCATGACCAATTGTTATGTAATCTTAATCTTTGTTAGCAAATTATTGGCACTGATTAAGAGAACTGATGTAAGGTGGTGTATTTTCATATGAAAAATTGGTTTCAGTTGCCGAGTTCCATAAGCATCCTAGCGATTCCTAGCAATAACCAATTGCTGTAGTCCATTTGTTCAAAGTTTACTGCCTTCTATGGTGATCATCAACTTCTTCCTCTTTCAAAGTAGTGCCAGAATTAATAAGCCTGGTTTAGAGAGCATTCTAAAAGGAGAAATACTTAGTCATAAAAAAAATAATACAAAAGTAATCTCACAAATTAATATGACTGATTTGGTTTGTCATTTTATAAAGTTATTTTTATTATAAAATAGATTTAATGGTTCGTATGAAGTCATATTAATTTATAAATTTATTTTTATAAAATCTCTTTGTGTACGTAACATTTTATTCACAAACGGCTGCATAATCAAATTTACCCAAAGTTAAAAACAAGTCCTACACTTATATGAAAGTTCTCTGGACGGCTAAAATTGAAACTACCCAGTTTGGTAAAAAAAAAACTTTGGAAACTTGTAAACATAAAATTCAGATTGGCTATGTCAATAGACAAGATGGTATATGTAGGGAGCCTGGAGAAGGAGAAGCTTCTATCACAACCTCTCCTCAAATCTGAAATTATATTTACTGATATATCAGATTTTAAATTTAAATAAATGAATTTTACTTAATAAATAAAAAATAGATATTTGAAATGTGATTGTACCGAAGAGAACAAAATTCACAAGGAGATCAGGAAGTAGCCCAACAGACACCCGAAATCCTAAAACCCTAGGATGCTCCTCTCCCCTTCCAGCCTCTATCACTGCCATGCTCTCCATACCAGCAGAAGCGCTTCATCTGTCTCACTCTCTCAACGCCCACTCAGGTACTTTGCATCTCTCTCAAGAAATCAACCATACTCCAAATACCTCTTCTTCTTTTTCTTTTTTTTTCCTTCTCTCTCTCTCTGAATTCTTACATGAAATTTGTTTTTTCTTTTGGCTTTGGTGTGAAAAGATTGGCAGTGCTTGGCGCTGGCTTTGCTGGCCTCTCCGTTGCTTGGCACTTGCTACAAGTAACTCTTTCCTTCTTACCAATTCTAACAAAGCGCATTGTTATTCCCAAACTAAATAAAAGATACAATAAAACTTGTTGATATTTATGGAATTTATTGATTTTTTTGAAAAAAAAAAAAGATTGTTTGCAGGAAAGTCCTAAGGATTTGAGGCTACGCATTGACATATACGATGAAGTTGGGATTGGCGGAGGAGCTTCGGGAGTTTCTGGCGGTCTACTACACCCTTATTCCCCTAAAGGTCCGGCTTTTTTTCAATTATCGTCATATGGGCGCAATTTTATTTCTGGGATTTTTATAAGTTTCAATTTTGTTTCTTCACTGAATTTATTTTTTTTCCAACATCGTAAATCCTTCTGTCCGTCAAAACTAATGCTACTATTTAAATGGGGGTCCTGCTACATGTATTTCACAGTTTTTTGTTCTTTTTGTAGGCAAGCTGCTCTTGTGGGGTGCTGATTGTTGGAAAGAGTGTTTAAAGCTTTTGAGCATTGCGGAAGCAGCAGTTGGTCAAAACTCTTATGGTTTCATAGTTCGGAGAAGGTCACTTTCTCACTGCGTGCAATTTGTTTTCTATGTATATTTTTGGTTGACCTTTTAAGGACAGACAAATTTTGGATCTTTTTTCGCTTATTGTATATGCTGTTAGCCTATTATTTAACTGAACGTGGTTTAACAATCAAGCAGTTCTTTGGCATGCAAAATAAGCATACTCCAAGGTGCAATGGACATGTGCTCATGATTTTTCCTTATCCTTTTGTGTCAGGATGGGTTTGATCAGTAGAAATATAGTGAATTTCTGAAATTTGAAAATATATGTCTCACTAATGTGTTAAACTAAATAGAAGTTCTTCAGTGTGATTTTATTTTAATACTCGTGTTGGAAGCTTAAAGAGTTGGTTTAAGTTCTCGTTTCTTAGGTTTTTTTTTCCTCCTATGCTCTATTCAATTAACTTTTGCACATTTCTTATAAGAGAAAATTACTTTTGCACTTTGTTATCCTTCTGATGAACGTTTTTCAGGGGCATCTTGAGACCAGCAATGAACATGAAGAATCTTCTTATATTGAATGATGTAATTCCATACGCCCTTTTCAAGCCTAATATATTAGTAATTGATCTTAATTTTGTAATAATATCTATAATTTTCATTTATGTCATTAGAATGCTCAGAATTGCCTTGCCAGTTGCAGAATAGAGACCGTTGATAAGGAAACTGCTCAAAATCTTGTACCCAAGTTATGTTTGCCATTTGAAACAGCCTTCTATATGCCTGAAGCCGTAAATATCCATCCCCAACGCTATCTCCAGGTCTGAAGAATTAAGCCTTTGATTATATTTTCCTTCTAGGAATATTTTTGTTATCTATATACCATCTTAAGTCCTCATTGTCATTTTGTTAGGCACTCTTCTTAGCATGTGAAAATTTGGTGAAAGAATTAATGACTTCTGGCTTTGGAGAGAAAGAGTTATGTTTGCATAAGAAATCTATTCACAAACTTCTCGACTTTGAAGGTAATCACTCAAACTACCATTTCAATCTTTTTAGGCTCTTTTCATGTGTTGATTGACATGTAGTAGTTTCTGATGCATAGCAGTAATGCAGCTAGAAATATACAGCTGATTAACATGGAAAATTCTATAGAAAAGCTGTCCTTGATAAGTCCTTGATAAGCTCAATCTTCAATATACAAACATTCTCTCTCATAAATCTTGTCACTGTCATGAACGTACATGATTTTCTTGTATCTTTAGACAGTCATGCATAGGTGTGGTTCTTGTATATGTCCCATGTATACTTGGCTTCGCCTGTATTTAATACGATTCCTATTTACTGATAAAAAAGAAAAAATGAAAAAAAATCTTATCACTGTCTCCCTGTTTTATTCTCATACAATCTGCTGTATGTGGTGCATGTATCATATCCTTGTCCAATGTCCATGTTAATGCAACATGATATGTTTGGGAATAATAAAAAATGAAGCATCAAGTATAAAAGGCTATTTCACTTGCTGATTGGACAAGATATCTTATTGAATCTGACAGCAAATGATATCTCTGTATGAGGATAGGCGTTGGAACTGAAGGAGACTGATTTGATTAGTTTCGAGAACTCAGCAACTAGATTTTCTTATTCACATTTTTCACATGTAATCATCAAGTGTAGAAGCTAAAATGGTGACTACAGTCTTCCCCTAAAATCTGTCTCAACAAAGTTAAATAGCTTGGGAAAGGTATCCTCTAACCAGATTATTCCCCATAATATTCAATCCTGAACATGTGAACTGAGCACAGTTAATTGAACTAGATAAACTCAAATAAACCTATATTAAACATCAAATTTCTCTTTCGAGTGACTAATCCTGGTGGAATCTCATTATTTAAAAGCATACTTTGGTTTAGAGCATTTATCTCTCTACATTTAGTGGTTAATGGGTATTGAATTTGTCTTTAGGGGAATATGATGCGGTGGTAGTATGTCTAGGTGCCAAAGCAGATTTGCTTCCAGAGCTCTCAGGAAAGCTTCCTTTGAGGACTTGCAGGGGTGTTGTTGCTCACATGTTACTGCCTGCTGATATGGGGTAAAAGTTATCTTATGTCTTGTATATTCTGCTAGTGTTTAAAATTATATGAGCCCCATTGGTTTGGATAACTCAATTGTGGTACCACCAAAAAAATCATGTTTCACATCATTAACAGGGCCATATAATGGATTTCTGAATATTTTGATCCTTTTCTCCCCCCTTTAGTGTATACTGTGCTCTGTATGAATTGCTGTATACACAAACATGAATCGCATTGCCAATTTGGCATTCAAATGCTTTCCTCAAAACTTTTTGCTCCTTGTGCAACACTCATATTCTTGAACACTGTCTTCCAGAGAAGATTATCCAGACCATAGCCCCTCAATACTGTCAGATGCATGGCTTGCCTTCCAGGGGCCCCGCAGTTTATATATGGGCTCAACATGGGAATGGAAATCAAGAGACTCCTCACCTAATGTCTCAGATTATGAATCCTCAAGTGCTCTTGAAGACCTCATACCAAAGGCTTCTTTGGTTTATCCATCTATAAAGGATTGGGCTTTCACTGGAGCAAGAGCTGGTCTGAGGGCAATGCCACCTCTCACGCCGCATGGATCACTTCCGCTGTTGGGTTGTGTCAATGATGTTCTCGGTGGAAATCGTACTTGTAATTACTGGTTATTTGGAGGACTTGGTTCAAGGGGATTGTTCTACCATGGTTGGCTTGGAAAATTGACTGCACAGGCTGTGCTGTCCTCCAATGAAGAATTGATTCCACATGAACTAACCTCCTGGAAGAGAATAAAGCAGTGATTCAATGTTAGCACTTATCTGAAGCATTCAAATGGGTAGAGCTTTGCTACTGCCTACTGGAAATTTGGATTGCAGTCTTTTGCTCGTCTTGTGCTTTCTCGGTGGGACTCTGGGAGGGTAAGATTATGAACAATTTCTTTTCAGATTCACGTCACAGCGAG
This sequence comes from Juglans cinerea, assembly GCA_961763995.1. Lineage (NCBI taxonomy): Eukaryota > Viridiplantae > Streptophyta > Magnoliopsida > Fagales > Juglandaceae > Juglans > Juglans cinerea. The sequence goes on along the minus strand of CAUIVZ010000007.1, from coordinate 33,614,084 downwards.
CCCTTTTTTTTTTCGTTTAGTAAAGTCCGAGTGAGGCAGATGAGCTGAAATTCACCCATTTCTTCACACAAGACTCGGGAGTGGTGGCACACCTCCTTGTGACGTGAGAGTAATGATACATGTACAACCATTTATACATTCATGTTTTAAAATGCCTTTTATGTAAAGTGATGTTATTTTTATAAATTATTTTACAAAAATATTATACATTCAAAACATAGTTGTATAAAAATTTATAAAAAAATATTGTATATCTATCATTTTCCAAGATTAATAACCCAAACCAAGAAACCCATCTGCTGTATAGTTAATCTATTATGCCCACATCGCTGCAATTTTCCTCTTGGGAAGGGACCCGGCTATCCCTCGCAGACCAATAGACTCTTTTCTTTTTTGCCCTCTCTCCCCTTCCCCTATAAGTGATGCATGTAAGATCGAAATACAAATATTCGACTCCTGAGTTCATAACTTTCGAATTTGCTTATTAATGTCAGTGACCAAGTCACCACCCAAAACACGCACACGTTCATACAGCGAGTAGAGATGGATTACCATGGATGTGAAGAAACAGCTACAAAGTAAACCAATCTACTTCAAGATTTGATATGATTGGAGGTGAAATTCTCAAACACTATTGTAGTAAGAACAAATTCCAGTAGCAGAAGATAACCTAATTAAGACAAGACGATATAGTTTCATAGGCAGCCATTACTCATGATAGTACATCCACAAGCAACTTAGTTTTTTGAAAAAAATAAAATGGTCCTAACATTTGAAGTCGCTATGCCTAACAAATTTGAAGTCAGCCTAACAAAACAGCTTCTTGTCGGTTTACAACAGAAGTTCAAGATACAACACTCTTGTCATGTTTAAGCTAGCTAATAACACTATTGTCATGTTAGTCCGATGTCAACATATAAACCTGACCTCCACTTGTGGCTCCTGCAAGCACCCCAACATTGTAAGGGTGTGCATCAAACCTGCATGGAATTGCTGACATGTGTGGGCTTTGTAAAGTGAATATTGTTCTTCTCTGAGTTGGGGAGATAACATCAACTCCTCTTTTCATGTTGCCGATGAAGATATATGAATCATCCCATCCCCATATTGCTCTGCCCCCCACATAAAGAGCAGAAGTTAAAATCATCTTATTCTTACAATTGCAAGATCAGGCATTAATTTGTCCACAATAATTGGCCATATAAAGAACATCAAGTATATGGTTCGACAAAAAAAGCCTAGTCAGCATCTAATGATCTTGCAAAATTCATACCTGAAAGAAGAAATCCATCTGCCCGTCTGGTTATAATGTTTAATCATTGAATTATCATCGAAATTAGCTCCACTCAGTATACCAACAGTATCGTCCATGCTACATGAAGACAATCGAAAATTAATTCCACAACGGTTAACATCCGTATACAATTCTATTTGAGCTACCTTGGCACCATATGCAATGCTTTAGACTCTAAACAACAAAGCCAACCCTATTATGCCTAGTGCCGAGTACATGAGAAAGGAGTTTATAAGCAATATATTAAGTTGCATTTAGGTAGTGAAGTATTCTCAAGTATTCTGTAAATAGTAGTGAAAAAATAATAATAAAACATTGAATAGTAGTGAAAAGTAATAATAAAATAATAAATAATAGTGAAAAGTAATAATAAAATAATGAATAGTAGTGAGGATACGTGAGAATACCTCACAACCTACGCCTAGTGCTGAGTAGGCGAAAGGAGCTTATAAACAATAAACTATCTTTTTGTAATATTTGTCACCTAACCGCAGGAAGTAGATTAATTTAGAAGGAAAATGATAGACATCCCAGACACCTCTCCATTAGCACTATCAAACAACCGGATAATACGAAACAGAGCTTCTTCAGCAAGTACTTTATGAAGTAACGAACTCAATGAGCGTTTCACTAACTTTGGGAAATGCTTTGCGATAAATATTAAATAGCATGTTTTCTTTAGTAAATTGAAACTAAATAAATCAGAATGCTCAAATGGTATTGAATGAAACTAACATAATATTTCTCTGAAGTGGTAAGGTATTTCATTCAAAGTTGAAGGATTGATTCTACACTATGTACCTTGTTGTCGCTAGGGAGCATCCAGATGGTGAGAAATAAGCAGACTGCACAGCCCTTTTATGCCGTACTTCCTTCAGAGATTTGGGCTTATCTGCACCAATACTTCGCAAATCCCATATACGGGCAGTACCATCTGAGGAACTAGTAGCCATGACGTTAAAGTTTTCCAAGTTAAAATCTATGGTGTTAATCCTACTTTCATGCAAATTCCATTGGGCTGAGCATTTCCCGACCCTCTCATCCCAAATATTCAAACCTCCCGGACCCTCACTAAAATACAAACACTTCACATCGTCTGATCTTTGAGATAGAGAATATATGGTATTATCAGTAGAATATACCAGATCAAATACCTCCTTCTCAGTATCCATTAGTCGGATAAATCCATCATAACAACTGGTAAAGATCTGCACTTCATTTCAAAAAGTGTAATTCAGCTGAATTTACATGAAACTAAACACACTTTCAATATCTATAGAGTTTATGAGCATGTAATTGGGAAGACACCGCTAGAGTATAATGACGATGTACAAGAACTACCGCAAGACCATTGCATTGTACAATCCAGAGCAGATCACTCAACACAAAGATACAGACCAAACAGAATCTGTATTCGTTATTCCTATTCAAGGGACTGAGGGACTCCTAGAACATGGACAACCTCATTAACTCCTCTCTAGTATGCAGAATTTAAGTAGAATCATTTATCTCAATGATATCCAATATGAATAAAAATAAATGCATTCGTTCAGAATGTTTACAACCACAAAACATTCACATTCAATCCAAACAGTCTAAATATTTCTGGGCAATCAATTATAAACCATAGCGAACATTTCAGTACTAGTCATGCAATATTCAAATATATATCACCTTTGGCAAACTATGTTTGTGAATCGAAATCCCCGAGACTGGACCTGGATGCGGGTGATACAAATAAACACCATCTTCTTCCTGTACACCAGAATCAACATCCCAAAACCCAACATTCCCAAACTTATTCCCCACCACAATGATTCTTCTGTCGCTACAAGGAAAAAACCGTACATTTAATATCTTCCCCGGCACGACTCGCGCGATATTCTCCGGATTCAGACTCAAGGATTCCAGTTCCAAACAACTCCCACTTTCACTCACACCCTCCATCAAATCCCCACCATTTTTGTCACCAAATTTCTTATTTTCTTTCTTTGAACCTTCCATAATTCTTTCAACCAGTAATTTATCAGACCCGGTTCCACGATACGCATCTCTCACGCTAAGAGGGCCCAAGGCGCGCGGCGAAGGCTTCGACGAGGTCGGTGATTTGGAAACCTTATCGGCTGCTTCAACAATATCGCCAAGACCTTTGGAGTCAGAGTAATCAGGCGGCATCCCACGCGTACGCAAGGACCGTCGGATAACGATTGGAGTCTCGGTTTTGGGTTTCTTCTCCGGACTCACTTTGTATGATTTGATTCCAACTCTGCCATTAAAAGAACAAAAATGAGAATTGGATTTTCATTATCAAGTGATTATAATGATGGGTTTCCGCTTATCCCAGAATAAAAAGATGGGTTAACTCCATCAAACCTTTGGCGCTTGGAAGCAGCGGAGAGCTCGGCGACCTTGGAGTGGATTTTAAGGGAAGCCATCAGTTGATCGTTCCGGCGAATATTATCGAGGCGCTTGAGCTCATACTCTGTAAGTTGCTGAGACGACTCCATGGGAGAGGTTGAGAACTCACTCAGAGAGAGAGAGAGAGAGAGAGAGAGAGAGAGAGTGGGTGGTTCAGGTTTTGTTTGGGAATTTGAGAATTATTGGGGGGATTGAATATATAGTTGTGGGCGTGGCGGGAAATAACACTGGCGGGAATAATAATATATTATAATATTTTTTTTCTAAGCGACAATTGGCCTTGGGACTTTGAGAGTTTTCCTCAACTGCTCCAAAATTGTAACAGCTAACTTGTAATAGAGATGAATCAAAGAGGAAAATAGATGGAAATAGTATTGTAAAATTGATAAACTCTCTTCGAGGGAGAGCACCTCCAATTGTAATTGAATTACAGAGTCAATTTTCTATATGCTTCTCATAGAAAAGTTTGTTACAATATATACTAGTAAGTAAAATACTGAACTGTCCTTCAGTAATGGGCCTAAGATTGTTATTACAGATACGGAAATACTACAAAGAAATACTAGATAGATGTGGGCCTATGGTCTTCAGCCCTTTGCTTTGGTTCCTTAAGTCAGGTCCTCGCACATATGCAGACTAACCCACGATGCCAGTCCTTAAACCTTTTCTCCATCTCCTTCTGCTTATGACTGAGGGTTCCCTTTAGCCGCTGTCTTCCTCACGATACCTCACGCTTTTGCCTTCTACCATGCTCCTTTGATGCCTTCTGTGGTGTATAACAAATACCCCCTCCATTTTTAAATCACCTTGCCCACAAGGTGAGGGTATTCCGAACACAGCTTGTGATATGGTTCCCACAAAGATTCTTCAGGTGGTTGTCCTTGCCAACACACTAATAATTCGACCAAGGGCCTATTGTTCATCTTCCGCATGCGTCTGGTAAGGATTTCTTCTGGCTTTGGTTTAAAGACCCCATTTTTATCTATTGGAGGTAAAGTAGCCACTGTTGAATGATTCTCACCTAGCTTTCGTTTGATCTGCGAGACGTGAAACACATCATGGATCTGTGCTGACTCCGGCAAACTTAGGCGGTATGCGACCTCACCCACACGCTGGACTATTTGATACGGCCCATAAAAACGGGGTGATAACTTAAGACTCCGACGGGTCTGTACCGAGAGTTGCCTATAAGGCTGTAATTTCAGGTATACCCAATCACCTACCTGGAAAGTTTGTCCTTTCGTTCCTTATCTGCATATTTTTTCATGCGGTCCTGAGCCTTGAGCAAATTTTGTTTCAGCAAAGCCCATATGTGATCCCTTTGTTGTAGTGTTTCTTCCACTTCCTGTAATTTTGCTGTGCCTCGAGTGTAGTTAACCAACCTAGGAGGCTTGTAGCCATACAAAGTCTCGAAAGGAGTTGTTTTTGTTGAAGCATGGACACTTGTGTTATAGCACCACTCAGCAAGTGCGACCCATTGTGACCACTGTTTGGGCCTGTCCCCCACATAACTCCTGAGGTAGTTTTCTACCCATTTGTTAACAGCTTCTGTTTGACCATCCGTTTGGGGGTGGTAAGCAGAGCTGAAAACCAATTGCACTCCTTGAAGTGTAAATAACTCTCTCCAGAACTTGCTGGTAAAGGTGGAGTCTCGGTTTGAAACAATTGTTTGGGGTAGGCCATGGAGTTTGAAGATGTGTTTTAGAAATAGCAGAGCAATAACCTTTGCTGAATAGGGATGAGAGATAGGGATAAAATATCTTCCACCACCCAAAGGGCATTGAAGCCTCCTGAGTTTGGTAAACCCTCCACGAAATCCATGGAAATATCTGACCAAGGTATAGAAGGTATTGGTAGCGGTTGAAGAAGACCACTAGGTAAAGTGTTGTCTACCTTCACTGTTTGGCACACTTCACATTTCCTCACAAACTATTTAACAGAATTTTTCAGACCTGGCCAGTAGAAATCTCGCCTCATCCTATGGATGGTTTTGTCAAAACCAAGGTGTCCTCCCATAGGGCTGCTGTGAACCAGTTCCAATAGTTTGTTTACGAGGGTGTCATGGGCAGGAATATAAAGTCTATTCTTGTAGAATATGGACCCATTTCTGATTGAATAGTGTGGGGGTAGCTTATCCTCTTGATGCTTTTGGAAGAGAGCTTTGGCTTGTGCATCTGTGGTATAGAGTGACTTTATCTCATCCATCCAGTCCCATGTAGGCAGTGATATGAGGGAGATAGTTACTTCTTCCTCTGAGCTTTGTCTAGAGAGGGCATCCGCCACAACGTTATCTTTTCCTTTTTTATATTCCACTATGAAGTCGTAGCCCATGAGTTTTGTAACCCATTTCTGTTGCATGACCGTGCCCACCCTTTGATCCAGTAAAAATTTAAGGTTATGATGATCTGTTTTGATCACAAAGGGTTGCCCCAGTAAATAATGACGCCATTTCTGCACTGAAGAAACCAGTGCAAGTAACTCCTTCTCGTAGGTCGAGAGCCCTAAGGCTCTACCTTTGAGAGCTTGGCTGAAAAAAGCCAAGGGCCTGCCCCCTTGCATCAAAACTGCTCCAACAGCCGCACTAGAGGCATCACATTCTATTACAAATGGGGACTGAAAATTAGGAAGGGTCAAGATAGGAGGTTCTGTCATGGCAGCCTTTAAATGCTCAAATGCTCTTTGGGCCTCCTCATCCCATTGAAAATTGTCCTTCTTAAGTAAGTTTGTCAACTTAGCTGCTATTTCTCCATAACCTCGCACAAATATGCGATAATACCCCGTGAGTCCAAGAAAACCCCTTAGGGCTTTTAAAGACTTAGGAACGGGCCAGTTCAGCATGGCCTTGATTTTGTCTAGGTCTGCCCTCACCCCTTGGCTCGAAATCAGATGACCCAAATAAGAAATTTTTGTGCAGCCAAAACTGCATTTACTAAACTTTGCAAACAGTAAGTTATCCCTTAGGATGTCAAAAGTCACCTTAAGATGCCCCACATGGTCAGCATTATTCTTGCTGTAAATTAAAATGTCATCAAAGAAAACTAAAATAAATTTTCTGAGATGAGGTTTAAAAACCTGATTCATTAGACTTTGGACTGTTGAGGGGGCATTGGTTAAGCCAAATGGAATCACCAAAAATTCGTAGTGGCCTTCATGTGTGCGGAATGCTGTCTTTGGAATGTCTTCAGGCCGAATCAAAATCTGATGATAACCCGACCTTAGGTTAAGTTTTGAGAACACCTGAGCTCCATGCAATTCATCCATTAACTCCTCCACAACTGGGATAGAGAATTTGTCTTTAATAGTTGCACTATTCAAGACTCTATAGTCCACACATAGCCTCCATAAGCTATCAGCCTTCCTCACCAGCAGCACGGGTGAGGAGTATGGGCTTTGACTGGGTCAAATGACCCCTGAGTCCAGCAACTCTTTTACTATTTTTTCAATTTCGTCTTTCTGAAAATATGGGTACCGATAAGGGCGAACTGAAATAGGCTTAGTGTCTGGTTGGAGAATTATATTGTGGTCATGAGATCTGGTTGGGGGTAGGCTAGAAGGTGTGGCAAAAATATCAAGATATAGGTGGATGAGGGCTTGAATAGGTTCTGGAATTTTTGGGTTAGAGGTGGCTAGAAGGTCTTCAATCAATTGCAAGAGAACCCCTTTTTGGGCCAAACTGTTAGACTTAAGAAGTTTCCTTTCCTCAATCAAACTGTTACTACTGAGCCCCTTCAATGTTACTGCTGCAGTTTTATGAGTAAACTACATAGTGAGCTGCTAAAAATTCCAGAGAATGGAACCAAGTCCCTGCAACCATTAGACCCCAAGGACAATATCACAACCCGTCAATACTAGGACATACATGTCCACATTAAAACTCTACCCCTGCATAGTAATATTTACTCCCACAGCCTTGCCTTCGCTATTGACTTGATCACCATTAGCTACTTTTACTTTCACCCTCTCCTCCGCATTAACAGTGAGTGGCACTTGAGTTAACACTGTTGGATCCAAGAAATTATGTGTACTACCCGAATCTATTAAAATAGTTACACCTTGAGTGCCAATCTTACCCCTTATCCTCATAGTCCTTGGGTTAAGGGAACCCAAAATGGCATGCAATGAGATTTCTGGACAGTTCATAGGGCTAGGAATGTCAGCCATGTTTTCACTGTTTACTACTTGGCCAGTATCATGACTTATAGGAGGGAGGTCCTCCTCCACCTCTTCAATCAAATATAATTTGGGACTTTGACAACGGTGGCCTGGATTCCACTTGGAATCACAATGATAACAAAGGCCCTTCTCCCTACGCTCCTTCATTTGGTTTTGTGAAATTTTCTGGACAGGTACCACTGCTTTGGGTTGGTTTGTATGTAGAAATTTGGCTTGTGTTTGGGTTTGGTATGTAGGATTAAATTTGGGAAATGTTGGTTCAAAGTAGGTGGGTTTATGGCTGAGTTTCTTATGGAGTAATACCTTTTCTTCCTGGATCTTAGCCAGCCCATAGGCTGCTATTAAATTGGTTGGGTTGAACATCCTAACAGTAAATCGGATGTCATCCCTAAGGCCACTCAAGAAACAACTCAATTTAAATGTATTAGAAAGTCCCCTCAACCTGTTTGATAATACTTCAAATTCAGTTTTATACTCCTCAACAGTGCCTAGTTGCCTCAATCTCGTTAACTGTTACATTGGATCATCGTAGCTACTAGGGCCAAACCTTATTAACAAGGCTTTGACAAATTCCTCCCAGCTGGATAACACACCAGATTCATCCAAGTCCTAGAACCAAACAAGTGCTTTACCTTCCATATGGAAGGATACCAATCTCAAACGGTATTGTGGAAGTGTGTTATGAAATGAAAAAAATTGGTTGACCTTGTATAGCCAACCGTGGGGATCATCCCCCTTAAAAATTGGAAAATCCAACCTGATGGCCCTGGAGTGAATCTCACCCGTGTGATGAGTGATTTGCTGTGAATTTGTGTTGACTTCGCTGTAGTTGGATCCTGATGAAATTATCTTGTTTACGTTATGCAGGTCTGCTGCTACGGTTGAGAATTGCTGCATCATGGTCTCCATTTGTCTCCGCATGGCCAACATTTCCACACTAATGGTGGTGAACTGGGACTCGGTATTTTGAACATGAAGTTCAGTGGATTGCTTCAAGGACTGAAAGCCCTCCTGCAGATCCTTTAGGCGTGTTCCTTCAGCCATTGTTGCAGAATCGAGGTCTCTGGTACCACTTTGTAACAGCTAACTTGTAATAGAGATGAATCAAAGAGGGAAATGGATGGAAATAGTATTGTAAAATTGGTGAACTCTCTTCGAGGGAGAGCACCTCCAATTGTAACTGAATTACAGAGTCAATTTTCTAGATGCTTCTCATAGAGTAGTCTGTTACGATATATACTAGTAAGTAAAATACTGAACTGCCCTTCGGTAATGTGCCTAAGATTGTTATTACAGATACGGAAATACTACAAAGAAATACTAGATAGATGTGGGCCTATGGTCTTCAGCCCTTTGCTTTGGTTCCTTAAGTCAGGTCCTCGCACATATGCAGACTGACCCACGATGCCAGCCCTTAAACCTTTTCTCCATCTCCTTCTGCTTATGACTGAGGGTTCCCTTTAGCTGCTGTCTTCCTCACGATACCTCACGCTTTTGCCTTCTACCATGCTCCTTTGATGCCTTCTGTGGTGTATAACAAAAATTCTCTCTTTTATTTCAGACCAGTTCTGCAAAAATATATAAAGACACTAGGTTTTTTCTTCTATACTTCCTGTATATTTGGGTATTGTCTTTTTACATGGATTAATAAAACTTCTTACTTATAAAAAAAAATGATATATAAAGAGAATATTTTCAAAAACTCGCTAATCATACAAAAGGATAATCATTCTTCATAGTTATTTTTTCATTCACCTGATAAGATCTTACAGTTCTAGTTATTTTTTTGGTTCATTTGGCTCATATTTATTTGCTTTATCATATCCTTTATTACTTATAGTGTCATGTGTTTGGGAATTCTTTAAATAAGACTCTTATATGGGGAACAACATATCCTACTGCTTGTTTCAGAAAATTATTTGGTTTTTTTTTTTTTTAAGAAAGGAGGGCGTAGCCTCCATTTATTAATATAAAACCCTCACTTAGGCGGAGGAATAACCATAGTTACATAAAAAAGACTCAGGAAAATTATATCCCCCCAAAAAACTAACATCTAATGTATGTGATACCCAATCTATCCGTACGTAAAAGCCCCCTAAGCCTCCCCGGACTAACCTCTTCTCCAATAAAATCCATAGAACCTCCTGCAGCACCATATTTACCCAAATAATCCGCTATCATATTCCCCTCTCTAAACACATGTTTAATCTGAATATTTAGAGAACTATCTGGTTTGTGCATGATATTCCAACAAAAATGCATAGGCAAATCACTTTTATCCAAGATTGAGGATATCATCCCACCACAAGAAAATGAAAAATCCATGATCATTCTGTATTTTCATATTTACTACAAATGATTGTCATCATGCTAAAAGCCTAAAGCCTAGAGCTTTTAAGGAGTAATTGCAAAAACGATTAACAATCTCTGCAGAAAAGACAGATCTTGTTATACGAAATATGATTGACAACCATATTTCTGTATAATACATAATAGCTGGCTTTAGACTTCATTCAATCCCTTAGAGTTATATCTTTTTTTTTTTTCCAATCTCCAAATCAAACTGCAACACATCCCAACCAGCAATGTACCTGTTGTACCATAGATAAGTAGAAAATACTTTGAATGAAAATAGAAAGATCATATATAGCTTCTTTAACCATCGATCGGCCTTCCTGTTCCTTGATAGCTCATATACACTGCTCGTACCATCCGGCTTCTTTCAGCTTTCACAATGTGTTTTAGACTGTGTAGTGCTGTTGAATGGTTTCAATGTCTAGGCCCTTCAGTTTCACCACAGAGTCAACGTGCCCCTTGAGAGTGTGTAGCTCCCTTAGCCTGCAAATTAAAACTAGTTTATGCTAGACATCGTTTTGAAATGAGAATATGGTTTTTCTGGTAAAACTAAATGACATTGGAATGCTTAACTACACAATCATGCACAGCTTCTTAGGTAGTTCAATTTAGTGTAAAAGTAAAATCATAAGCTCCCTACTTCCAAAGGGCATTGGAAGTTTCATAGTAACCATGTAGAAGTTGGCCATTTTTGAATGCATTCGCAAATACTTTCCATTGTTTTGAACGAGGAATTTGAGTTCGATGGTGGCCCTTAGACAGTATTTCTCATAGTTAGGCAGCGGGTTTTCAATTTCATAAGGTCTAGTACACATGTCTTAGGTATGAATTTAGATGGTACTGGACTTTGATTTTGTAATTTACCTAGCAACTTCAGCCCGCCTCTTGGCCTGCTCAGCAATCTCAGACAGATCCCTATAGTTGTTCTTGTCATTGAACAATTGTTCTGGGGGCTGGAGACCATGGAGTGTACGTTGAGCCATTGCCCATTGTGCCTCCCTCTCACCCTTTCCATAATCCTTCTTTGTGGTGAAAGCAGTCTTCATTAGGTAAATACATGAAGAAAACGAAATTGATAAGAAAAAAAATAAGGATGACATTGAATAACACTCAGTGAGACGACATGGAAATTTTCAGTCTTTAAGAACCTTATTTTGGAGCATGTTATCCCAGGCCTTTCCAGTTAATGCATAGCGAATAATGAACTTGAGGACATCAAGAGGGATGTAGGTGATGATGCTGTAGATCCATATCACTCCTGCCCATCCCCACCCAACACCATGGATCCTGGCGAAGCCCCAGTGTGCATACACAGCAATGACAGTGGCCACCTAATTTCAATAGGTGAAAAATTTAAGACGAGATAGAGGAATCATGCACAAGGAAATGGCAAGAATAGATTCTACTCAGTATTAAATGAAAATACTAACCAATTGTGCTGCAATAAAGGCAGTGACAAGCAATAAACCAGGGCGTTCAACAAAGGACCAGCTCCTTGATCTGGTGACAAAAATGAGTGCCTGACTAATAATGCTCACTTGAAGGTAGATGGCTGAGTTAAGCTCTTCCATGCTTTTACCAATGTGTCTCACGCCAAATGTTTCCTGCATTGATTGAACTCTCAGTATCCATCTTCCATATAAAATCATTGAAATAATGTAAATTTAGCATGATTCACTTACTGAGAAGAATTCAGTGTCATGTGCAAGATAGAAGAACACCACAGTCATAATGGCCATGTAGGTTCCGAGTACAACGCCAGTGGCAAAAATTTCCTTCAACTTCCATGAGTCAGGCACAGGAGATGGCTTCACCCTGTCCTTAGAGATAGTCATGATAGTTCCGTCGTTCAAGATTGCTATAATCAGAACCATGAAAGGAGAGAAGTCAAACTCCCAGATGAGAGCAACAAGCATGAATCCCAATACAATACGTATTGTGATAGAAACAGCATAGATTGTGTAGTTCTTCATCCTCTGGAAGATGGCCCTGCTTGTCAACACAGCACTCACAATTACACTTAAACCTGGCTCTGTCAACACAATGTCTGATGCACTTCTGGCTGCATCAGTAGCATCAGCCACTGCAATACCAATGTCTGCCTTCTTGAGTGCTGGGGCATCATTGACACCATCTCCAGTCATTCCACAAATGTGCTTCCTTTCCTGTAGCTTCTTAACAATCTCATACTTGTGTTCTGCATACCCAAAATTTGAGTTGTCAATAGTATTATAAAATAAAATATCTCTATTGATTTTTATAGAAGCTAAATGATAGGTTTATTACCAGGGAAGACACCAGCAAATCCATCAGCCTTTTCAATGAGCTCATCAATTGGAATAGAGGCAATTGATTCATCCTTGCTTTGGCCTAGGAGAGACGAAGAGGGATACATGTTGGTGCCCATGCCAAGCCTTCGACCAGTCTCTTTCCCAATGGCAAGCTGATCACCTGTGATCATCTTAACATTGACACCAAGGTCAAGAGCGCGACGGATGGTTTCTGCACTATCATGCCTTGGAGGGTCAAAGAGGGGCAAGAGACCTAGGAACTCCCAAGGACCTCCAGCACTTTCCTTTGTCTTCTCTGGAATAGTCTGAAATGGAAAGAGTATAGTCCAATTCGATTCAGCTAAGATAATTTACTTAGTCAAAACTCAATAAATCACATAATCTTAACTAATCTACCTGTCGAGAAACTCCCAAGGAACGAAGACCTCGATCAGCAAACTTGTCTATGACCTCATGTGCCTTCTTCCTCACGTCCCCCTTTAACTCACAGAGCTCAATAATCTGGTACACGAGTAAAATAGTAAGGAATCATATGTGAAATGGAATAAAAGTTACTGAAAGCGAGATTTATTGAGTATCCTAATTGAAATACTATAATGGTCCACAAGGGCATTATCTTACTTGCTCAGGAGCACCTTTGCTGCATCTGTGCCAGTTGCCATCACCGTCAATATAGGTGATTGCAGTGCGCTTCTCCACAGGATTGAAGGGCAAGAAATGCACCTCAGTGATCCCTTCTCTTGCCTTCAAATTTCATAGTTAGTACAAATAAATGAATAAAAGGTGAACTAGCATGAAATATATCCCCCTAGAAAGAGGATAGAATCTTGTACCTCCTTAGGGTCGCCTAACATCCCGACAATCGAAGCATCGATGGCATCTTGGTTTTCAACCCTGGAAGCCCTAGCAGCAAGCAAGACTAAAGTGTCCTTATCTACATTCTTTGGAAACACCTGGAGGTACAAATACACCAGTGGTAAGAAATACGATGAAGAGGGTTGCAAGGACCTTTATCCATTTGGCGAATACTAGTTTGGCTGTTTAAGCCGCCAACCTCAATCAAGTTCTTGTCAACAGTGAGCTTGTTCAGAGTGAGAGTCCCTGTCTTGTCACTGCAGAGCACATCCATCCCTGCCATCTCCTCAATGGCTGTCATCCTCTTGGTGATGGCTCCTTGCTGTGACAAGCGATGAGACCCAATAGCCATGGTCACCGACAAGACCGTTGGCATGGCAATCGGAATGCCTCCAATGAGAAGTACCAACAGGTTGTCAATACCTTCTCTGTATGCTCTATGTTGGATAAGATACATCACTACAATCTCAATCACCATGCCGACTGCAATAGAGCAGATACAGAAGTTACCAATGGCTGTCAACACCTGATTGAATAACCAACCACCACAAAAAATTAATCCCAAAAAAAAAAAAAAGATACCAATATATTTGGGCGTGCATTACTATTAGCAAGTATACCTTTTGGAAGTGACCAACTTGGTTGGTGCTGTCCACAAGGTGAGCGGCCTTGCCAAAGAAGGTATGGACACCAGTTGCGATAACAACAGCCTCAATCTCACCTTGTTTGCATGTGGAACCAGAGAAGACCTCACTGCCTGGGTTCTTGGTTACTGGTAGGGATTCACCAGTTAGAGAAGACTGGTCGATTTTTAGGGGATCACCCTGCAGGAGACGGGCATCAGCTGGGATAATATCTCCCAACTTGATGCTGATCACATCTCCTGGTACCAGGATCGCTGCATCTTGCTCAGACCACTTTCCATCCCTCAACACCTACAAATTTCATTCCATATATATTTTCTTAGTGGAGCAGCAAGTGGGGATGTGTGTATATGGATCAACATTTTGTCATGTTTATATTTAGCAATTAGGTGCAACACATATATACCTTGGTTTTGGGGGCAAGTCCTGCCATCAGAGCAGCTGCGGCATTGCCTGCGTTGTTTTCTTCAATGAAGCTAATAGTGGAGTTAATGATGAGCAACACAACAATGCCAATAAAGTCTTGCCAATCCGGTGGCTTGCCCTGAATTGTTCAAAGTATTGTCAATAATGAGAGAGAGAGAGAGAGAGAGAGAGAGAGAGAGAGAGAGAGAGAGAGAGAGAGAGAGAGAGATTAGTCTTACCCCTCCATTGGCCAAAGCAATGGCCATAATTGCAGCACACTCCATGACCCATGAGAGGGGATTCCACATAAAGCCTAAGAACTTAAGGAGCTTACTCTCCTTTTTCTCCTCGAGCTTGTTTGGGCCAAAGATTTGGAGCCTCTTCTGGCCTTCCTCTATTGTCAAACCCTCTCTTGTACATTTCAGCTGCTCGAAAACTTCATCAACAGGAATTCGCTCCTACACACAAATTAACACAATCCATGGAATTAAAGACTTGTTTAATGTATTAACTCCAAAAAAGTCGCGAATATAACATTTGCACTGGTAGAATATATGAGAATTGCTTGGTGGCCGAGAATATATACATGTGAAAATAAAGATCGATGAACCATTGACGTATTTGAGTCATACAAAGTTCTTGATCATTATACATCGTACATGAAACAAAATCTAACACAGAAAAGGCCCATATCCAAATGAGAGTCGCATAATAGTATTGGGAGAACAACGTAGGTAATTTTGCTTACAAGATCAACGTTCTCGTTCTTGACATCTTCCAAGGAGATCACGTTTCCAGAGGCCATGGTGAAGGATGGAAGAAACCCAAGAAGAAGATCACAAGTGATGATAGTTCAAGAAAGAATGTGATCTATCCTTTTTCTTGCAGGCAGGCCAGAAATCTCCCTTCTCTCTACTTTCTCTGAGAGAGACCTATTCTCTATGCCTCCTTGTCCTCCATGGAAAGACACACAGAGAGAGAAGAGAGAAGAGAAAACGGAAGTGAATGAGATTTCTTGCAAGAAAGATGAGCAAGCTGGCAACCAAATGATCAATAGGAGGCCATGCTTTATAACGAACGTTGGAGAGGGAAAAGCGAGGGAAGGAGCTTGAAAGGGTTACATGCAACCCATGATTGCCCTTTGATTGCTAATGTAATTGACCTGTTACGTTCCATTTCATGTTCCTCGGAAAGGATTTGCTGGTGTTCTTTAGTTTTGTGGCTGACCAGAGTCTACGGTCATTTTTGGTTAATTATACTTTTTTAAAAATAACATCTCAGAATTTGGTTGAAAGAGAGAGATCAAGACCCTTCATTTAATTTGTTATCGTTAAATGGTTCAAAATTTTTTATACAAATTAGCAAATAATATATTTAGAAAACTAACAACCTTCTCTTTATTATTTCCTAACGAATTTTTAAGGAGAGGAGCCGAGAGCTGGGAATTCATGAGAAAGCAACTTGAAATTAATAGCTTCTGAGAATGGTTATTTACTGTGGTTTTTCTTTCCAAACAAACAAGGTTTAGAACTACAAGGTCTCTATTGGGGATGTATATATACATTAGGATGGTTTTAAGCTGAACACAGTTTCAAAAGAATAATGCTACATGTACATACAACTTTATGCACAATATTATATGTATCAAGTGAAAAATCCGTTTTGTCAATTTTTCTTTTTTAATTTGAATTTAAAATTTCGAATTTAAAATTTTTACCATTTCAGTTAACGCGTATAATTATTTACATAAAATTATAAGTATAGATAGCATTTTTCTTTCAAAAATATTTGCCTTTTCTGAGAGCTGGACTTTGTTGTTTAGGAATAATGAAATTGTGACTGTGAGAACGATGACTGGTTGAATATCAACAATTCAATATGCCAACCTGATGGGTTGGAGAAAAAAGTGAAGTTTTGAGACAATGAATTGCTCTATTGACTCGACAAGTGCCAAAGGCATGTGATCTGTAAAATTAAAAAAAAAAAAAAAAAAAAAAAAAAAAACGTTGCTGGGTTATATAAGTAGATTGCCGACTTAATTACAGGCATAAATATAATGGTTACGAAGCATAAACAAGACTTCATAACCATCATCCCATCTTGTAAAAAGCTTTTGCTAATTTCTTTGGGCAACTTGTCTTGTAAAAAGTTGTCGAGCATTGTTTGAAAAAATGGTTCAATTCGTATCTATTTATCCTAGTTAATTTGAATGAGTCAACCAAACCAGTTTTGAAGTAGTTTCAAATTGCTCACAGAACTGATTCAATCAACCAATTCTAAATAAATTTTAAACAATTTTAACTGATTCAAAACGTATTTCTATTCTAGATTCTGTTTGATGAATTATTTTTCTAACAAAATTCGATACAACTAAACATATGCATATAGAGAAAACCTGGGCAACAGCCCATCTGCTCATCGCAGAAAATCAGCCCACCAATCAGAATGCAACATGTCAGCTTGGTTTGGAAAATTACCATGCATCCCACTACAAACGAACAACCGATCCAATTCCCCTTTCTTCCTTCTCTTCTTCCTATTCGAACCCACCACTCGACAGCACCCACTCCATCCCAACCCAAATGTGACGACACCCACTCCATCCCAACCCAAATTTGACGGCACCCTACTCATTCCCGACGGCAAAGAATCGGCGCAACTGGGCAAAGAATCCAAATTAGGCGATTTTGAACAGTTTCGACATTGCTTCGTAATCTGGGCATAACTCTCTCATCTGAGCTCAGATTGAGATGATTCAAGATGTTATGGAACACCAAGAAAAAGCTTTACAACTTTCATGTTTTGAGTTTTGAGAGATACTGGCTGCATCAAGGTCGAAATCAAGCTTGAAATTGCTGCACTTACATTGTTGACGTTCTGGAACGTTCCTTAGCATGCATTTCTTCAAAAAATTATTTCTAATATTTTTATAAACAGTTAAGAGTTCTCTAACACATTTTTTTTTTTATAAGTAAGAGTTCTCTAACACATTATTATTTTATTGTTTTGATAAGTAACAAGAAGGGGTGAAACAAAGAGAAATTTCTGGAAAAAAAAAAAATTAGCTTCGTTATAGTGCTGAAACGGGGGAGGGAAGGGGAAGGGAAATAATCAGTTGTTTTGCTTCTATTATAAACAACCTCCATAATCTTATGTGTCGCATTTTGATTGGTGGGCTGTTTTTCCACAACAGCTGGGCTGGTCCAAAGAGTTTCTCATGCATATAATAATTCCGAATTCGATTACGATTTTTCGAAACTTGCCAATTATGAGAGGATCAATGCTCATTAAAAAATTTAAAAACATATTATGGGAAGATGCCTTCATCCAAAACATTAATGAATCTTCTTTCCAACAAAAATATATATATATATATATATAGCAAAATAATGCAGGATAAACTGACAATATTGGGAACTGATTGTTCCAATACCCCATAGAACAAAATCTTCATCACATCTAAATTTGAGTAACTGGAAGGAAACAGAAGTTCAAAGGCAAGAGGCTCAACCAATAATAATCCTTTAACTAGTTTCGATTCCAACACAATGATCTTTACCAAATTTTGATGCTTATTATTGCTCTAGTTCTTCCTAATTTCATGTTTAACAACTTGGCTAACCTTGCTGCATGGTTTTGCACATTCATGATACTTCACACTCATGACTCTACCATTTGACTCCACAAAAGACTTGCCTCATCATTTCCATGCAGATTGACTATCATGATCCGATAGAATCAATCCAACTTCGAAACTCTCTCTCTAAGATCATGTGTTGACTACTCATGATTTCAAAACCCTAAGACAAAGTAACCTCTGGATGAGTCCTGCCTTAGACCTCAATAAACCACTACCAAAAGCTCATTTTGTCACAGATTAATGCACAAGGAATCGAAATTAAAACCTTAACCTTTCATCTCCTGATGCAATCTTACAGTATAATACCAAGACAATCACAAATACCTACATTTTTTATTCTCTCCAGGGTCATTCCCAGATTAACTACACGAATACATATCCAAATGCTACATCACCAAGCTTTCTAGGACCTCTCATCTTTTTCTAAATACTTGGCGTATGACTTGTACATGACATGAAGTTCTGAGAAATTATTGAACGCAGTTGATTTTTCTATGAATATCTAAGATTCTAAAGACTATGCACATGTCCATCTAGACTATGATCAATGCCCCTCTTACACTTTCAAATTTCATTTGGATAAGTAACTAAATACTTTTGTCTTAAAATAAAAATGAAAAAAAGTAATAAAGTCAGTACACGAAATTCACCCAATCGCATAACCAAGAACTACACCATATAGAAACTAAATAGCAAAAATCTACTGAAAAAAAGAGGAAAACAAAAGAGCTATAAAAAACATGCTTGAGCAAACAATAAGTCGAACACAATATTTTGAACGCCAAATAAACTACAGAATTAACAGCCCAGTATCAATCAAAATCTCCTCCGAAGTTTCACAACTGATAAATCCAAACATTTCTCAAGCCTACCGAGATAAACTAAAGGGCTTAAACGAAAGCTAGAAAAGCCAGGCTCGTCCAGCTTAGAATCCGAGCTTGGTGCGGCGCCAGTGCCTGCGCTTAGCGTTGTACCTGAACGGAATAAAAAAGAAGAAAATTTATCAGGAAAAAATTGAGTTTTCAAACATCTACACCAACTAAATAAACTATGTTTAAAAAATTGGATTTACGAAAATTGGCAAAATTTTAGGGACCTGATAGTGTTATCGGTACGCATACGGATCCAATGAGGAATGGGTCGGTTCTGCCTCATCTTCTTGGCCAGCTTCTTCTTGATCATGAAGGTCTTGTGTGACGGCTACAAAGAAACCCCACAATATTACAGATTAAAAAAAACGATTTGATAAAGACAGAGAAATAGACAGCAAGCATTCCTTCCATCATTCATTCATTCACTCACCATTTTCGCTGAGGGAGGTCGGTGCCGACGAGAAGAGCTGCAGACGGAAACCTAGCGCGACTGGAAAAAACCTTAAATTCGAATTTATATTAACGAGCTCTGGTTTTTTTGATCGGTAAGTTGGGCCTTTGGGTTTGTTGTAGAATGAAATCAACGTCCAAGTTAGGAGTATTATTATGTTGGGCTTCTATACCAAGGCCCAAACATAATTCCCAAGACCCATTAGGCCACCGTTTAAAGGGAGCATATATTTTTTGTCTTTATGAAATTATTCTATTATCGAAACTGCTTGAGACTCGAATATATATTTTAATTTTTTGCATTTACAAATGTGAATGTAAATAAATTTTGACTGAAACATTTAAGAATGAGGAATTGAGGATCAAAGTTTTAGAACAAACACTAATCCAGTGCTCAGGAAAAGCTTATTCTTGATCTTATCTTCTCTGTACTTATGTTGGAATCCTAGTGGGGGAGGGGAAGACACGAAGTGAAGGATCGAACTTAAGTGGAAGACTTGTGAACTGATGAAGCACCTGGAACTCAAAACAACGTTGTGCACAAGTTGCCTCAACGCACCGTTTGGATTGCTAGGGAAACACACTGTTTAAATAAGAGAAAAGTTAGAGTCAATTTTTGGTTAAGTGTTGTTTGTAATATGCATTGTTTTAGTGTTTATAAACTAAAACGATGCATTTCATTAATGTCTTTTATTTTAGAGTGAACAATGGTAATTTTACTCTAGTTTTCTAGAGTTTGTTACAGGAAGGGGTATTTGACAGAAGGGACGTAGTGGAGGTTGGGGTCTTTGAGCATTTTGTGAACGGTTAGTTTGTAATGGAGGAAGGAATTGGCTCAAACCAATTCCAACGTGACTAATCTATGAATTTCAATATTCCCTTCATCTTCTTCCCTATGTTCATCTCTGATGCATCCATAGTACAGTAGTAATACTAATAATTACATTCAAGTCCCTAACAAGTGGTATCACTTGAGCACCGACCCTGCCTATATTCACCTCCTGCAACTACAATCCAGAAAATCCATAAAAAGCCAACCAGCTTTTTCAACCCATTACCCAGGTCCCCAAACACGCAACCATACATAGTCCATTCCATTTCCATACCCATACCCACATTTAGCTACAGAAAACCATCCCAACAATACCATGACTGAAGGTACTAGATCCAAACAGAACCAAGAACACATGCAACAACATATTGATAGCTTGGAGGAAAGCCATCTAGCGACCCAAGCACGCCTTAATACCATAGATGAGATACTCAACCAACTCACGGAAATGGTTCGCACCTTGGTAGCTCATCAAGGAAACATGGCAAGGGACCTACAAAACTAGTAAGATAATGAGCAGTCGCAGCAAAGGGGACCAAATTTAAGAGGTATTCGCCTAGACTTCCCTCATTTTAATGGAGAGAACCCATTCGCATGAATTTTCAAAGCCTCACAATATTTTGAATTCCATCAGACTACCCCTGCCTAAAATTTGTTGTTAGCCTCTTATCACATGGAGGGGAAAGTCTTGGTATGGTACCAAAAGGCCTTAGACACCGCACAGTTTATGAATTGGGAAACCTTGGTACATGCTATGTTGGTTCGTTTCAGACCAACAACATATGACGACCCTATGGAAACCTTAACAAGGTTGAAACAAACCACAACTGTGACAGCCTATAAAGCTAGCTTTGAGGCCCTTTCGAATAAGGTGAGGGGACTGCTCGACCACCATAAGCTAAGTTGTTTCCTCAGCGAGTTGAAGGAGAAATATGGTTGCCTCTTCGCATGTTTAACCCCTATAACTTGATTACAGCGCTTGGATTAGCCCGAATTCAAGAAGAGTATCTTGCTAGCACTAAGAAACCAATGAAATTCTTGGGTGAGAAGGCCCCATTCTACTTGGGCAGCAACATTAATTCCTATGCACAGTTTGGTGATAGTGCCAATCGCAATCAGAAAAATAACCCACCCATTAAAAAGCTGTTCTCCACTACGATGGATGAAAAAAGTCGAAATGGGCTTTGCTATCATTGCGATGAAAAGTGGAACCCCAATTACGTATGCAATGGCCCAAAATTTTATTTCCTACAAAAATTCAAGGAGCTGGGGGATATGGAAGAGGGGGAAGAAGTAGTTGTTGTAGCTGTTGATTTGGCTACTAATTTGGACTTAAAACAGAAAGGGATCATGACGGAACTTGAGATTTCCTTGAATGTAATTACGAGAGCTCCTAGTTCAAAAACTATGCGCCTTGTTGGGTGGATTGTGAGTGCAGAAGTAGTGCTTTTGGTAGACTCTGGCTCTACACAATTTTTTGGACCTATCTATTGCTCGGGCTGTGAAGTTGAGTGTCAATGAGGATAAGAAGATTGTTGTCAAAGTAGCAAATGGGCAAATAGTGCAAAGTTTAGGCCATTGCAGCAAGGTCAAAAAGAAAATCCAAGGTATTCAATTCAACCTTTCTTATTATATTTTGCTCTTGGTGGTTATGATATGGTCCTTGGGGTAGATTGGTTGGAAACCCTTGGATCAATTGTGTGGAGTTTTGCTGAATTAAGTATGAAGTTTGAGCACTCGAGTAAAAATGTGAAGCTGTTGGGGCTAAAGTTAGATGGCCTTACAATTGAAAAAGGGGGAAAGGTCATGCTTGCTTCGATGCATAAGAGGAAGGGGTTATTTTTACAACTTTTTTTTGGCGAAAATTCTAATAAAACCACAGTTTGGGGGGAAGAGGTCTAGCAACTAATTACTAAGTTTTCCCAAGTATTTGAAGTACCAAGAGGGTTGCCACCCTCAAGGCCCCAAGACCATAGAATTCCCCTTAAAGATGGAACTCAACCAATGATGGCTAGATCTTACCGTTATCCCCACTACCAAAAATTTGAGATCAAGAAGATCGTGGTTGAGTTGTTAGATTCGAGGGTGATAAGGCCTAGCACAAGTACTTTATCTTCTCCCGTGCTCTTGGTTCACAAGATGGATGGGAGTTGTTGCATGTGCATCGACTATAGGGCTCTTAACCAAGAGACCATAAAGGACAAATTCCTCATACCCGTTATTGACGAGCTGCTAAATGAATTATATGGATCGGTTGTGTTTTCAAAGCTGGACTTGAGGTCCGGATACCGCCAAATTAGGGTGGTATCCGAGGATGTGACAAAAACAGCTTTTTGGACTCACGGGGGACACTACGAATTCCTCGCGATGCCCTTTGGATTGACTAACGTCCCATCAACCTTTCAAGGGTTGATGAATGATGTTTTCAAGCCCTATTTGAGACGGTTTGTACTAGTATTTTTTAATGATATCCTAGTATACAACAAGTGTTAGGTAGATCATGTGGAGCATTTGGGGGTAGTATTGGAAGTGCTGAAGAAAAATCAGCTATATGCCAAACTGTCAAAGTGCCAATTTGGGGTTAGCAAGGTGGATTATTTGAGGCACGTGATCAATCAGAAAGGGTTATGACTGATTCCTGTAAAGTGGCTGCCATGTCAGATTGACCTACACCGGTGAATGTTAAATCCTTACGGAGTTTTTTGGGTTTGACGGGGTACTACTGCAAGTTCATCAAGGGATATGGAACGATTGCTACCCCGTTAACAAATTTATTAAAACAAATACCTTTGTGTGGAATGATGAGGCAATGAAGGCTTTTAATGAGCTGAAATTGGCTGTGACACAACCTCCAGTTTTTAGACTCCCTGATTTTTCAAAACCCTTCATGATTGAGTGTGATGCAAGCGGGAGGGGGATGGGGCAGTTTTATTGCAAGCTAGGCATCCCCTTGCTTACATGAGCAAGGTATTGAAGGGTAAGAAACTCCTCCTTTCCACTTATGAGAAGGAGCTCCAAGTCTTGGTGACAGCTGTAAGGAAGTGGATGCCCTATCTCCTAGGGCAATCATTTGTAGTAAAAACGGACCAGTAGACCCTAAAGTTTCTGTTGGAGCAGCGAGTGGGGACCATAGCTCAACAAAAATGGGTAAGTAAGTTAATAGGGTATGACTTTACAATTGTGTACAAGCAAGGGAAGAAAAATGTTGTGGCGGATGTGTCATGCCTGGTTCCACCACCCCCACCCCCACCCCCACCCCCACCCCCACCCCCACTGAGTTTTGCATCATGTCAAGCACCCCACACATTTCCTCTTTCGGTGGAACATCATTATTAATCGACTGTTGAGGACTTTATGCATATTTCTAAAACATTTCACTTGGATGCTTTGTGTGTATTACTAGAACTTATGGCGTTGCCGCTACACCACATTTCCCACCATTTCTACACTCCTAAACGGCCAACCACTAGCACACAGCCTCTCCACATCGTGAGTCGCCATCCACCACCATCGTAAACCGCCACAGTGAGCCACTGCATCTCCTCTCCCTCCACCGTAAGTTGCACCCTCACGAACTCCCAACAACCCACGGCCTCAAGCCATGCACGACAACCCTTGTCCAACGTTACATCGTAGCCCTCCTCGTGCGTCACCACCATCATCGTGAGCCACTGCCTCACCACCCCGAATCAAAACCAACCACTACAAGCCTCCACCGGAACCATCAAAATAAGCTGCAGCAACACCCCCTGTTTTGCTTCATTGAAACAAAGGAAGTGATCTTCCCCACCGTGAGCCTCAAGCCATCCACCCACACCGCCAGCTGCTGCCCCGTCGTCCCCTCACGACACACAGAAAGTGCCACCCGACACCTCTTGCCACCCCAAGTGATCACCCTCTCGCACATCTCTCACTCATCGCTCTCTCTCTCTCTCAACCAATGTTCAGCCGCCGCCCTCACCATCGCCGACCTCAGCTAGCTCTCTGTGCAGTCACTCATTCCCGTCCCTCTCAGTAAGCCTTTGCTGCCTCACAACCTTTGTCTCTCCTTGTTTTAGTTTCTTTTGTAGTTTACTAAAAATGGAAACATATATTATATGCATCGGTTAACCTAGTAAGAGAGAGATTATTACCGTTATGCCCATTTTTATCATGAAAGCATTAATCGACTATGGATTTTGGAGGAATTTCACGTGAGTTGCAATTTTTATTTAAACTTATTTGTATGCAGGCTTATAATATTAAGTCGGTATACTAATGTTTTTAATAGAATAATTATAGGTTGATCATATTTTGGTCTTTATATATTAAACTCACTTTCTGTGAGTTTTGTTTTAAATACAAGAATTTATTAAGTAAATAAATAAATATTTGAGAAATATTATTAGTATTATTTTATTTTTGTTTAGAAGTATATCGTAGTGCTAGATTTTATTTTGAACTCTTTAAAGAGAAAACTAATTAGTCTATTTTTATTAAACGAAATCTTTGTTCTCCTACTTTAATTAGTTTTGTTATAATAAATCTTTAAACCAGAAATGTATTTTGTGGCATAGTTGTATTTAGTACTAATATTATTATACAGTTTTAGAAATAACTTAAGAGTTTAATAGTCAGAGAAATTAAGTTGGATATTGAGGAATTTGGAAAGTGATAATATTTTTAGGGATTGAAAATTTAAGTTTTTGGAGGAATTAAAATAGGTTATTTTAGCATCTTAAGCTTGAATATTGAAATACGTGTTTGATTGAAAATTTATGGAAATTATGTGATTATTTTATAGGTGACGATTAATATTTTTTCGGCATTGTTGAGGATTTTTTTCAAAAGGCTAAGATGTCCAGGTAAGCGGGGTTCCTATACTAGTCTTTGCATAAAAAGAAAATGGAACGATGTTGATTTGAAAATATGCATGTTTGTTTTGAAAAGAAATTTGAAAACAACCTCAGTTATGTGTTTCCGCATATGCATGAAAGCTGTATAAGAGAAAATATTTTCTGTCATGATTGGTGTATACATGAGCTAATTTTGGTACATTCTGTTTTTGAACTATGCAAAATGAGCGAATATGAAATTTATGAAAATTTGTACATATGATGTGAAAATATTCTGAAACTGTTTTTGAATATGTGAAAAGATCTGAATTTGTTCAGTACTCTATTTTGGATATGTTGTGACATCTGGAAACCTTGGCATGAGATTCTGATTCTGTATTCTGATTAAGTCTAATTATGATGTTCTGCTCAGTTTCCTTTATAGCCCAACCACGGGTTATAATTGTGGATAAGACCCAACCATGAGTATAATAGTGGTTTATAATCCTATTACGGGAGTTAAATATAGTATACGACCCAACCATGAGTATAATGGTGGTTTATAACCCTACCACGATGGTTAAATATGGTATCTGTCCTAATGTGATACTTCGATATGATGAAGATGGGGCCTCAGATTTTGACATGCAAAATAATTTTGAATAAGAAAGTTTTATGAAAATTTCGCTCTGAAAGTTTTGGTAACATGATTTGATTTTGTATTCTGAAAGTAAATGTTTTTTGTTTTTGCATTCTGAAAGTAAATGTTTCTGATTTTACCTTCTGAAAGTAAAAATTTTTGTTCTGCCTTTTGAATTATGAAAATGCTCATGTTTACATACTAGTATATGTTCTCTGCCTACTAAGTTGTTGATAATTCACTCATTATCTGCACTCAGATGATTATGATGGTCCTGCTGGCGAGTAAGAGTAGGTTGTGTTAGATAAGTTGTGAAGTTCGTAGAAGAATAAGTACCTGAGGATACAAGTATTTATTTGGGAATCTCTTTAGTTGATTTATGATTTTATATTATTTTGGTACTATAAGTCGTGGGAAATTTGAGACTGTGTGTAATTCTAATTTATTTCTTTGAGGTTGTTAATCAATGTCTTGATGGAGGGACATATATTTTTTGTTTGAATAAATAAATTTTGTATTTTGATGGAATACTGGAGTGTATAAATCTGTTATGGAAGATTATGTTGGGTTACAAGAGCCAACTCTCTAACCTCTAGGTATGGGGGGTTACAAGATGCCTTGTCGAGAAAAGGGGAAAGGGATGAGTTGAACATGGGATCCTAAGCCATGATATCATTTCCAACACCCAAATGGGTAGAGAAACTCAAGGCAAGTTATGAAGGGTCAAGTGAGCTAATGGAGGTCCTCAAAATTCTCAGGGAAGGCATGGTTCTTGTTAAGAGTTATAAATTACAGCAGAGGTTGATATTAAAAAAAGGGAGAATTGTTCTTGCAACAGATTCTGCCTTCAAGAGTAAAGTGTTGCAGCATATTCATGATCATCCTCTAAGGGGCATTCGGGATATTTAAAGACCAACCAACGTGCTAAGAGAAATTTTTATTGGAATGGGATGAATAAGGAAATAAAAAGATGGGTACAAGAATGTGAACTCTGCCAAGCAGTGAAATACGAGACAACACCACCTGTAGGGTTGCTATAGCCTCTACCAATCCCTCAACAAGTTTGGACAAATAAATTCTATGGATTTCATAGAAGGGCTACCCATGTCGAGTGGGTTTACTGTGATCCTAGTTATGGTTGATAGGTTCACCAAGTTTGGACACTTCATACCCCTATCGCATCCTTATATGACAACTACTGTGGCTAATTTGTTTATGCTTCATGTGTTTAAGTTGCATGAGTTACCTCGTACTATTGTTACTGACCGAGATCCAGTGTTTGTGAGTTCCTTTTGGCAAGCCTTCTTTTCATTGCAAGGGTCAACTTTGAATCACATTTCTGCCTACCACCTTCAATCAGATGGGCAGACAGAAGCCTTAAACAAGTGCCTTGAAACCTACTTAAGATGTTATACTGGAGTTAAGCCTCAGAGATGGTCACAGTGGCTGCTCTTTGCAGAATGGTGGTATAACACCACCTATCACACAACCACTAAAATGACACTGTTTCAAGCACTATATGGCTACCCACCACCACAATTGTTATCCTACGTTCCCGGGACCTCCTCAAATCAAATAGTGGACCAGACCTTACAAAACAGAGACCAAATCCTAAGGCTATTGAAGGAAAATCTCGAAAGTGCACGAAACATGATGAAAACATAGGCAAATAAACATAGAACCGAGAGAAAGTTTGAGGAAGGGGATTGGGTGTACTTGCGGTTGCAACCCTATCGCCAAAAATCAATGGCCCATTGCCGCAATATGAAGCTTTCTCCTCGTTATTATGGGCCTTTCCAGGTGGAGAAAAGGGTGGGGGAGGTGGCGTACCGCCTCAAGCTGTCGGCATCCTTTCGGATTCATCCCACCTTACACGTGTCGTGTCTAAAAAAGAAGGTGAGAAGCTCGATCTAGCCACTGGTGACTCTACCTCCGGTCGATGCAAATGGAGAGGTTCAACTTGAGCCAAAATCGATTGTGGATCAACGATTGAAGAGGGAGGTAGACTGAGGAATCATTGAGGTTTTGGTGAAATGGAGGGGAATGACGGAAGATGAGAACACTTGGGAGAAGCTTTGGAAGCTTCAACAGCTCTACTCCCACCTTGTGGGCAAGATGCTGTGAAAAAATAAGGAGTTGTTGAAACCCTAGGGGCGGAGGGGAAGACATGAAGTGAAGGATCGAACTGAAGTGGAAGGCTTGCGAACTGATGAAGCACCTGGAACTCGAAACGACATTATGCACAAGCTGCTTCAACGCACCGTTTAAATAAGAGAAAAGTTAGAGTCGTTTTTTGGTGAAGTGTTATTTGTAACACACAACATTTTAGTGTTTATAAACTAAAAAGATGCGTTTCATTACTGTCTTTCATTTTAGAGTAAATAGTGGTCATTTTATCTAGTTTTCTAGAGTTTGTTACGGAAATGAGTATTTGACATAAAGGATGCAGTGGAGGTTGGGGTCTTTCAACATTTTGTGAACGTTTAGTTTGCAATGAAGGAAGGAATTGCCTCAAACCAATTCCAACGTGACTAATTTATGCATTTTTGTATTCCCTTCATCTTATTCCCTGTGTTCATATCTGATACATCCATATTACAGTAGCAATACTAAGAATTACATTTAGGTCCCTAACAACTTAGCAATCCAAACACTATAGAAATTGCTACAAAACCTTCTCTTTCCCATTGCTTTCTTCTCTAGATGTTCGACTAGGGTTTCTGACTATTGTTGTGTCAGATTGGGTCATTCACTCCCACGGTTGTAATTTGTCCGTGAGAGCCTACAAGGATGCCTCGCACATCCAAAAGAAAAGCGGCCCCATTTAATTTGTTATCGTTAAATGGTTCGGAAATTTTTATACAAATTGGTAAATAATATATTTAAAAAACTAATAACATTCTCTTTATTATCCTAACGAATTTTTTAAGGAGAGGAGCCCAGAGCAGGGAATTCATGAGAAAACAACTTGAAACAGCTTGAGCTATTAAGGTATTAACATAAGAAAGAAAGAAAGAAAGAAAAAAAAAATGATTATGATTTATTTACTGTGGTTTTTCTTTCCAAACAAACAAGGGTTAGAACTAGAAGGTCTCTATTGGGGACGCCAACTACAATGTTGTGTTCCCTATAATGTTTTGAGTGATTAGAAAACACTGTTTTTATCCTGCTTATACGCCTCGACACTTTTTACGGCAAGAAACTTGGCACTACTTAGTATAGTCCAAGGGTAAAAGTGACACTAGATAGGAAAATCTTAGTTAGGAAAAAAAATGCATATTAGAAAGTATAATGTATATATACATTAGGACGGTTTTAAGAACACAATTTCAAAAGAATAATGCTACATGTACATACAACTTTATGCACAATATTAGATGTATTAAGTTACAAGCCCATTTTAGTAAATTTTTCTTTTTAATTCAAATTTAGAATTTCGAGTTTAAAATCTCTACGATTTCAATAGTTGACATGTTAACACTTAATAATTATGTACATAAAATTGTAAGTACACATAACATTTTTCTTTTCTGAAAGCTCAACTTTGTTATTCAGGAATAATGGAACGGTGACTCTGAGAACGATGATTAGTTGAATATCAGTAATTCAATTTGCCAACCTAATGGGTTGGAGAAAAAAGTGAAGTTTTGAGACAATGAATTGCTCAACTGACTCGGATAAGTTTCAGGGTTACAAGTAGATTGCCGGCTTAATTCCAGGCATAATGGTTATGAAGTTAACTTCAACAATTGCCAGGCGGGCAAGCACATGAACGTGACTTCATAACCATGAAACCATCTTGTAAAAAGTTTTAGTTAATTTCTTTGGGCATCTTGTAAAAAATTGTCGAGCATTGCTTGAAAAAAGGGTTTTCAATTCATATATATTTATCCTATTTAATTTGAATGTCTCAAAACCAGACCACTTTTGAAGTAGTTTTCAAATTGCTCACAGAACTGACTCAATCAACCAATTCTAAATATTTTTGAACAATTTTAACCTATTCAAAAGGTGTTTCTACTCTGGATTCTGTTTGATGAATTATTTTTCTAACAAAATACGATAAAACTAAACATATGCATGTAACAATTCCAAATTTGATTTAGATTTTTCGCACCTTGCCAATTATGAGAGGATCAATGCTCATTAAAAAAAATAAAAATACATATTATGGGAAGATGGCTTCATGATTTCATCCAAAAAATTAATGAAATTTCTTACCAACAAAAAATATATATAGCAAAATAACTGGAAATTATTGGGAACTGATTGATCCAATACCCCCAGAGAACATAATCTTCATTTCATATCTAAATTTGAGTAACTGGAAACTGAAGTTCGAAGGCAAGAGGCTCAATCTTGATGCTTATTATTGCTCTAGTTCTTCCAAATTTAACAACTTGGCTAACCTTGCTGCATAGTTTTGCACATGCATGATCCTTACATTCATGATCCTTACATTTGACTACACAAAAAGACTTGCCACATCATTTCCATGCAGATTGACTATCATGATCCGATAGAATGAATCCAACTTCAAAACCATCTCTCTAAGATCATGTGTTGACTACTCATGATTTCAAAACCGAAGAAGACAAAGTAATCTCTGGATGAGTCCTGCCTTAGACCTCAATAAACCACTACCAGAAGCTCATTTTGTCACAGATAAATACACAAGGAATCAAAATTAAAACCAACCTTTCATCTCCTGATGCAATCTTATAATATAATACCAAGACAATCACAAAGACCTACATTTTTTAACTACGTGAATACATATACAAATGCTACATCACCAAGCTTTCTAAGACCTCTCATCTTTTTCTAAATATTTGATGTATGTCTTGTACATGACATGAAGTTCTGAGAAAATATTGAACACAGTTGATTTTTCTATGAACATCCAAGATTCTAAAGACTTTGCACATGCCCATCTAGACTATGATCAAATGCCCCTCTTACTTTCAAATTTTTTTTTGGATAAGTCATTAAATACTTGTCTTAAAATAAAAATGAAAAAATGTAATAAAGTCAGTACACGAAATTCACCCAATTGCATAATCAAGAACTACACCATAAGAAACTAAATAGCAAAAATCTACTAAAAAAAGAGGAAAAAAAAGAGCTATAAAAAATATGCTTGAGCAAACAATAAGTCGAACATAATATTTTGAACGCCAAATAAACTACAGAATTAACAGCCCAATCTCAATCAAAATTTCCTCCAAAGTTTCACAACTGATAAATCCAAACATTTCTCAAGCCTACCGAGATAAACTAAAGGGCTTAAACAAAAGCTAGAAAAGGCAGGCTCATCCAGCTTAGAAGCCGAGCTTGGTGCGGCGCCAGTGCCTGCGCTTAGCGTTGTACCTGAACGGAATAAAAAAGAAGAAAACTTATCAGGAAAAAATTGAGTTTTCAAACATCTACACTAACTAAGTAAACTTTGTTTAAAAAATTGGATTTACAAAAATGGAAAATTGGGGAAATTTTAGGGACCTGATAGTGTTATCGGTACGCATACGGATCCAGTGAGGAATGGGTCTGTTCTGCCTCATCTTCTTGGCCAGCTTCTTCTTGATCATGAAGGTCTTGTGTGACGGCTACAAAGAAACCCCAAAATATTAGCGAAAACAGATAAACAAACGATTTGATAAAGACAGAGAGATAGACAGCCAGCATTCCTTCCTTCATTCATTCATTCACTCACCATTTTCGCTGAGAAAGGGAGGGAGGGAGGGAGGTGCCGACGAAAAGAGCTGCAGACGGAAACCCTAGCGCGACTAGAAAAAACCTTAAAATTCGCCTTTTATAGTAACGAGCTCTGGTTTTATTGGATCGGTAAGTTGGGCTTTTGGATTTGTTGTAGAATGAAATCAACGTCCAAGTTAGGAAGTAGTATTGTATTGGGCTTCTATACCAAGGCCCAAACATAATTCCCAAGACCCATTAGGGCACCGTTTCTGAAATTATTCTATTATCGAAACTGCTTGAGACACGAATATATATTTTAATTTTTTGCATTTACAATGTGAATGTAAATAAATTTTGACTGAAAATTTTAAAGAATGAGGAATTGAGGATAAAAATTTTAGAACTATTTTTTATTTTTGAAAAATTTAGAACTTTTTTTCTCGGAAAAAAAAAAAATAGAAGTTTTGGGTAGGCCTATAATGGAAATCCAATGCGAACAAACACTAATCCAGTGCTCAGGAAAAGCTTCTTCTTTGTCTTATCTTCTCTGTACTTAGCAATCCAAACACTATAGAAATCGCTGCAGAACCTTCTCTTTCCCACTTGCTTTCTCTCTACATGTTCGATTAGGGTTTCTGACTATTGTGGTGTCAGATTGGGTCATTCACTCCCACGGTTGTAATTTGTCCGTGAGAGCCTACGAGGATGCCTCGCACATCCAAAAGAAAAGCGGCCCCACCATCCGTCAAATCGTCTGATGCCGTTCCTGTTCGTCCTGGTACTCAAATCCTCCGAAACTTTGTCCCCCTCCTGATTGGTTCCTGAGAAAACGGAGGAGAAGAAAAAGAATGAAAATCTTGGAGCATTGAGATGTATTTTGGGCAGTAAAATCGACTAAATTTAGATTCAGAACATTTTTAGCTGAGCTAATATTGCAAAGAAAAGACAAATTTTAATGAAAAGTCTTTTTTTTTTTTTATAAGTTACAAATTACTAAAATCTTGATCTTTACTCCTCATTCTTTTTTGTTCGTTCATAGACTTAACAGAGGATGACTGCATTTTTGCGTGTGTTGGGCTGGTTTTGACTGTAATTTTTTTTTTTTTTTCCAAGTCAATCTAGTATTTGAAGCAATTTTTAGCCGCTGGAAGAGAACGATGGATCTTTGCAGTATGTTGTTATTACGACCCATCTCATGATTATATGACCCTGTCATTGTTCTTGTGTTCATTATATTCGGATATACTTGTTTTTGCAGTATGTGTCAATGGATTAATAATCTTTCTGCACAATTTCTGCTCCGGGCCCATCAAAATAGGCCACATGTAGTTGCGTGCCCTACTTGTTTTTCAATCCTTTTCTCTGTTTTTTTTCCTCAGCATCAACTACAACTACCTTGTATGATATTATTATTGATTTTCTCTCTTTTTTTTTTTAAGTTTTATGTACCGAAAGTACTTTCTTGCCCTTCCTAGATACGAGTGAGACTCAGTGTTATGTCATGTTTATTTGGTCGTGGTACGTAGGATGAGACCAAAAAAGTTTACAAGCTGATAATAGATCAGGAGTATAATATATTGAAATCTGCACTGTTACTTGCGTGTTTGAGTGCTAAATTATTCTCTTGGGCGGGTTATCTTGAATGATTGGTAGTGTTTGTAGTGATGATTCACGGATTTGTCGTCTTACATAGTTTATGCATAATGTACATGATACCCATACATTGATCACTAGTCAACTATGATCGCCGATTGCACTTTGGGAAACATGATTAAATTTAAATTTAGCTACAGAGAGAGAGAGAGAGAGAGAGAGAGAGAGAGAGCATTTATTGATATTGGTGATGAAGTTAAATATTGTAGCATGTGGGGAGGATGATATCCAAATAAGGTCCATGGGCCTTTCGGGGCTGGTGTATGAAAAAGCTTAAAGATAGGGATAGGGTGGGGTATCTATGTGTTAGATTTGATGTGGATGACGGAAATAAGCTCACATTCTGGTATGTTGTGTGGTGTGATGATCAACCTTTGAAGGCAACTTTCCCGGCTTTGTTTAGCATCTCTTGGTGTAAGGATGTGTTGGTGGCAGAATATTGGTTTATACACCAACGTTTGAGAGGAGGTAGGGAAGACACAGTTGGTGGATCCCCTCCAAAAGGCAGACTTTTGAGGTCAAGTCTTTCTATCAAGCACCATTCCTTAGTCCTGGCCATTCTTTCCCTTGGAAAACCATTTGGAGAAACAAGACATCATCAAGGGTAAAATTCTTTGTCTAGATGACAGCCTAAGAGATGCCATAATAATGGACCAGTGATGTATATGTAAGGAGGGCGGCAAAAGTGTTGATCATCTTATTGATTTCAGATATGGGGAGCACTTGTTTTTCTTTAGCTTGTATTTAGGTATAATCACTTGTATACTTCTTGTGTACTGGCTATGCCTATTTACTTGGAATAAAATTTCTTATTACCTATAAAAAAAAAAGAAGATATGGGGAGCACTATACATAGATAGAAGCAAGCGCTACGAAAGCAACAGCAATCCCTACCTACCCCAGTCCATCCCTTCAGCCAGATAATGACCATTTAAGCACCTCTGAAAGCAGATTTGCTTCATTGTAAAGTGGCCACAACATATGGTGGACTTGATGGGTTTTTGGTGAAGTCCACTTGGTAGTCATAGCAACCTAGACAGTTATGCCAAGGTGTGGCTTTTGTTTACGTCCCGTGTACTTGGCTTCGACTATTTTCAATAAAATTCTTATTTACGGATAAAAGAAAAAGTCATAGCAATCTAGAGGTTTGAAGGATGATTCTTTTGAGTTTGATGTAGTTTTTTTGGCGGGAAGGTAATACATGAATCTTTGATGATTATGAGAGGGCAGTGTTTGAATTAAGGGTGATTTTGGGTGCAGGTGTGCCCATTTGCTTTCCTATACTGTGTAACAAGCATGTTCATGTAGATTCTGTTATCTGACATGGTGGTCCTGAAAGAACCAATATGACATGACTGGATGATGAGGATATAGGTGTTTGAGATTGCAATAAGCCAGCAAAGGTCTTATAAGATGTCAATAGGCAAGCACACTCTGTTCTTAGAAGGAAGTGCTAGGAGTGATAATAAGTTTTTCATGTGTTTTTATATTATTAAGCAGCTTAAGCTGGTCAATGCTTCCACTGAAGTACTTGGTAGAAGCTTTAACAAATTAGCAAGACAAGTGTGTTTGAGAATTTATTCATAATACATAAAGATCTCTAGTAATTAAAGTTCTGACTTCTAGTGGAAAGCCCTTTTGTCAATATTACTTGCTGCAGAATTTGTTGACCATTGAACCTCTATTAAGCAAAGTCCACGTATTAGCTGCTCAGTGAGTGGCTTTGTCGTCATTAATTGTGCTGTTATTGTTTCATTCTGCCGTATTAAGTGTCCTTAGAATTCTACATCTTATTTTTCCTCAGGTAAAGCTATATCAAAAACGGTGGAACAGATCGATCGCCTATTTGATTCATATGCAAACCCATCCTTTGGCTTGATTGAGTAAGTGATGTACAGTGAAGTTGTGTTTGTTTGTTATCAGGCTATTTTTATCTTGACAACTGATCATCCAAATGTAGGAATTTTGTTCGCTGTTTTATGATTTCTCATTTACAATCCTATCCCTGGAACTTTGTCCCATTTTTTTTTTATCGGAGTTGTTTAGTCAGTACCTCTCTTTTGTTCTATCAATCTTCAATGTGTACTTGGGAATTCTTACGGAAACAGCAAGGAGTGGTTCATTTGCTTGATAGAGAAGTGTAGAAAGTGGGATTCCTCTTGAAATTTTAGTGGGTAGTTGATAGTTCTTTTTTTTCCTGCTTGTGCATTGGCCAACATAGACCTCCAGTTTCTTGTAAATTGCCAACGTGCTTGTATTGTGAAATGTGATTTTCTTGTTACTTTGTCAGTTCTTCAGCTTGTATCCTGAACTCTATCCTGATAGCAGTACTTGTCATGATTAATCATTGCCACGATTCGTGGAATCATGTCAGATAACTTTTGCTATTTTTATGATATTGGAAATGCGTACTTAAGATGCATTATTAAACTGATAATTGGCTCCGGTCCACTGACTGGGTGACCAAGAGCACAAATGGCATCAACTCAACAAGTATAAGTTTCGTAGCATCGACTGAGACTGAAGGAGTTTCCTGACATTGCCAAGGCAACATTCTGTTTGTGAAGAATTGCCTCTATTTTGACTTAGTAGTCAGTTTTTAACATGCAAGACTTGAGATGCTTGACTTGTCACTAGTTATGCAGGTTTAATGTCTAAAACAATGGATGGTTTGTACTACATATAAGGAAATTGTATATTTAGATTGATGCTTTTTATGTGCTCCATTTTTTGATATCTTTAAAAATTGATGACCTCTGGTCCATTGGGATTGCCACTACCCGGTCACTCTTGCCACTCTGGAATTGGAGTAAATTAACCTCAGGCTCGTATTGCCTCTTTTGGGAGTGTTGTGGGTCCAAATAAATGAAACCCTACTCTTGGTGATAGAATTGGCCTACCAATCCTTTTCATCTGTGCCATAGTCCCAGGGTTAAGTTTGCTTTAATAACTTTTTTTTTCCTCATTGTTGGATGATTTGTTTTTTAATTTATTACATGATATAAACAAAAGGTGCTGGCACGTTGCCATTTTCATTCTCTGATGAAGACTGTGAATCTGGTTTATGATGATACATAAATAATCCAAATCAAGGAATTGATGTATTGATATTATGATTGTTCATTAAAGATGCATCACTAAATAGTTATTGATTTTTCTCGTGCTCTTATTTTGGTTGAACAGTCCAGAAGGAATTGAAACGCTTTGTTCTGATGTGGGAGTGAACCATACTGATATTAGGATACTGATGCTTGCTTGGTATGTTGTTTTTTTAATACATGTTATTGAGCCCATACTTGATTCTGATTTATATTCTAAGGTTTATTATTAATTTGTCTGTCTGCATTTGACAGGAAAATGAATGCGGAAAAACAGGGCTATTTTTCAAAGGTAAGCTGATAATTGGTACTGCTGCTGCTATTTTACTACTGAACATATTTACAAGTGTTTCCATTGTCAACTCTATGATATCTGTAGGAATCATATGTTTAGCAGATGATGTCTGTAGGAATTTCTACTAAGGAGATCTACAAAGCATATTGAGTCCCCAAGTTAGGAAAAAAAACTCTTAACCGAAATGAATACTCTCCCACTCTTTATACATCAACCTTTTATAAACATCTTGTCCTTTGGAACAAGTGAAATTTAACAAAATAGACAAGTTCTAGATTTTCTCCCAACATCAAGTACACCTACATAAACTGGAAAATCAGTCTCTTTCCAAGTTTTGGATATCCAAAGGGAAAGCCAAAGATAAAAAAAATAAAAAATAAAAACTTCCATACCTCTAGTAAAACCATAAAAGGCAATATGTTAAGACTTCGAGAAAGATCACTTACAGACATAGGAATCACCCATGAGAATCCAATACTAATCTTCAGTAATTAATGTTACTCACAGAAGAAAAAAAGAATCTTCATTCATATTGAGTAGAGGCACATCATCCATTATTGAAGGAAGAATTTGTATATCAGCTGATTTATAGTAAGTATTCAGTTCTACATGGCTGTCAGTGAATTGGCAATTTCTGATGGCTCATGGGAGAACCAAGAATTAATAATGGATTATAGAGGGCCTAATTGAGAAGCACCACTTAGGACTTGTAAGAGCTCCAAAGTATTGCTTACACCGTTCTAATTTTGGGGCATACCAGGAATCCTTACTTGCTTCCTAAGGCTACTGGTGAGTATTAGAACATCCTGCAATGCCTAGGACAGATGACATTCTATCCTTGACGTGACTCTCATTTCACTACCATGATAGTGTTAATAACTCATACTACCTACGATACAATCTAAAAGTGGTTTGAGTACCATTTCATTGTTTACTTGGAATGCCTAAACTGCTGTTTATGTCTTTCAAAACGAGTTTATACTACTCCAGGAGTCTTATGCCATGTTTGGTTGGTTGAGTGATCTCAACCCACATCTCAAATCAATCATTGATGGGATCCACTACTTTTTCAACTTCCCATAAAAAAGTTAAACCCATCTCAACATACTTCATACATTCAAATACATATCTCAACATATTTACATTCAAACACATCTCATTGGGACCCACAAAATACTACTATTCACATATCAACTCAAATCATCTGAGATCATCTCAGCATCCAAATGCAGTATGTTTCCATGTTTCCAAATTTTCTTTTATTTTTGGGATCTCTGTGTGACCTACAGCCTTGGCATATGTGTCCCCTATACTATTCTTTTGATCAACAGTCTCAAAAACTTGAATTCTTTATATAACAATGTTTACATCAAAATATTTTATCAATATTCCTCTATTTATTAGGATGAATGGCGAACAGGACTAAAAGCTCTAAAGGCTGACAGTCTAAATAAATTAAAGAAAGCACTCCCAGCACTTGAGACAGAGGTATTATCTTCTATCGGGCTCACTGGAATAGTTATTTTCAGATACGGCATCTAGTGCTTCTGAAGAGTTAGAAAATGGACAATGGTACTGATCTTGGTTTTTATTTGTTGAATAGGTGATGATGCCACCAAACTTTCAAGATTTCTATGCTTACGCATTTCGATACTGCCTTACAGGTGAGCTTTATCTTGGCAGTTATCTGCTTTCAAATAAATGGATACACCCTTTTTCTCACAACAATGCTCTGTTCTCTCTCTCTCTCTCTCTCTCTCACACACACACACAGACGCATGCATGCGCAACACCCACACATTTTTTATCTGGTCTGACATGGATGACATCTTCAGAAGAAAAGCAAAAGTGTGTAGACATTGAGACAATCTGTGAATTGCTGAATCTTGTTCTTGGTTCCCAATTCCATGCCCAGGTTAATTCAATGACCGAGTATCTAAAGGTTGGTTTCTAGTATACAGGGACATAGGCCCCAGAACCTTGTGTTATTTTAACAATGGTTTCATGATAAGTTTTGTGATGTGTGGACTTTCTGCCAGTTCCAGAGTGAGTACCGGATGCTAAATATGGATCAGTGGATGAACTTCTATCGTTTTTGCCATGAGGTATGCAAATTTTATTTTTCTTTTTTCTTTACATTCATATCCTTCATTATATTTTCTTTTTTTAATCTTTGGGGGCAGCTTAAACCACGAAAAAGGGAAGAAAATAAAACCACTATTTGTTGTGATTTATTCTTAGTTTTGACTTTACTTGTAAGTCTGTGGTGTGGTGATGCCCTTTGCTGTTTTTATGTCCAATACTGCTCAAGAATAGGCAACATCATGTTATGCTCAAGAATGTCTTGTGTCCGATCTTGCAAAAATGCATCCTCTAATACTATAATGTGATGATGTTAATTGGTGACAGGTATAATCAACCCTTTTTATAACCCCTACGGGTTGGCTCAAGTGGTAAAGGCCTTGAGCTTGGGGGTATGCTCCCCTTAGGTCTAAGGTTCAAATCTCCTTGGGTGCAAACAATCTCTAGGGGCTCTCGGACTGGGAGATTTTCCCCTTAAATTACCTGAGGTGCACTTGCGGGAAACTTCTTGCCGAGGGCCTATGCACCCCTGGGATTAGTCGGGACGCTGTTCCCGGACACCCGGTGCCAATCAAAAAATAATCAACCCTTTTTATTCTGGTGCTTTTAGATACTGAACTCTTTTGTCTTTCTTTTTTGGCAGATAAGTTTTCCTGATCTTCAAAACTATGATTCCAACCAAGCCTGGCCCTTGATTCTTGATGGATTTGTTGAATGGATGAGAGAAAAGAAATGCTAATTTCAGCACCGTTGATTATATAGAGCACGGGGGTAGTAAGGATTTGTTGATATTCTTTTCTTTTCCTTTTCCAAAATCAGTTGATATTCCAGCAGCTGGCTTTCAAAGTTGAAGAGAAGCTGAGTAAGGGTTTGTGTTTTTACATAAAATTGCTCCGATTGATCTGCAGGATGTTGCAAAATTTGATTCCGAACTAACAAACCGATGATATGATACCCACAACATCAACTGAAGCCGCTTCCCACATCAAAGCTGCACTATTGTGATACGTTCTCTGGAGATTCTTCAGGCATTTATATTACATTGTTTAAGCTTTGCAGTCTCGTTTCTGTAACATCTATATTTTACTGTCAGATATTTTTTTCCCTTGATGCTGTTGACTGGGCTATAATTTTTGAGTTGGACAAGAGCTATACACGATTTCAGAAGAGTGATTCAATTAAAAAGGGCTAACCTTCTTGGCTAAGTCGTTCTCTAGATCTTTGTATATTTTGTTCACGAGGCCAATTCCATATAAGCTTGGCCTTAAGCTCCCACTCTAAACTAGCCTAGTTTTGGAAATGAGTTTCGATTGTTTATTTAGCGAGTCGAGCGAGTTACTTCTTTTAAAAAATAGCGAGTGGAGTGAATTGAGCTGTTGACCAAACTTTGGTCGACCGGCGCATGTAGCTCGGCTTGTTTTCATCATCCATTTCGAGATTTGCTTATCATGTGAGTCTTTGATTGGGCAATATCTCTTCCTGCTTCAAACATTTATGTTTGCGCCGGG
This sequence comes from Juglans cinerea, assembly GCA_961763995.1. Lineage (NCBI taxonomy): Eukaryota > Viridiplantae > Streptophyta > Magnoliopsida > Fagales > Juglandaceae > Juglans > Juglans cinerea. The sequence goes on along the minus strand of CAUIVZ010000007.1, from coordinate 33,574,071 downwards.
TATCAATCTTTTGCCTAACATCATACATTAGATCTAGAAAAGGCACTTTCACTACCGAGGATGGCCAAATTTTAGCTAATTTTCATGATGGAAACGACAAATCCTCTTGGAAATAAGACGGCTGGCAATTGGAAGCCAGGAACCCAACAAATCACTCATGATCAAACAATAGGAGACGGACCGTATAAAAACCAAGTTATTGCCAACCGAAGCTCCTCAACTTCAAGTAAATATATACACAACCCTACAAGCCCAAAGCAATCAGAGCATATAATATCGATGAAACCAGAGCTTCTAACGGACCAAGATCCTTGCATAAATGCATATACTCTTTGTATATATTGCAACAATTCTTCAACCATGTCCAAAACACTGACAATGGCCGGCCGGAAACTTGTGTCAATCTTCTTTGCTATTTTTATTGTTGCTGGTTCCATACCTTCGTCGTCCCATGCTTCTCCTACTAGTTTTGCTTCCACTTATCCACCAGAGTCAGCTCTACCATTTACATCTCCATCACCGGTGGCATTTCCTATACCATCTTCTGGTAGTGTCAAGGGTGTCAAAAGTGTCTATTGGCTTTCATCGCTAGCCGAGAAATTCCCTCCCTCATTAATACTCACATCCTACTTCACCCACCTCTTTTATGCTTTTGTTATGCCTAACGCCACAACTTACCAGCTTTTGATCACGCAGCCTGATGACCAATCGATGGGAGATTTCACGGCTACCCTTCATGCCAAGACACCGCGAGCAAACGTCTTCCTATCCATTGGAGGAGCTGCTACAGGCCCAGACACTTTCGCCATTATTGCACGCACCCCAGAGAGCCGGGAAGCCTTCATCAACTCCTCCATTAGTGCGGCCAGGAAGTATGGCTTTGATGGCCTTGACCTTGATTGGGAATTCCCAAACACGGAAGAAGACATGTCAAACCTCGCACTGCTCTTTAAAGCGTGGCGTGAAGCTGTTGAAAAGGAGTCTTGCACCTCTGGAAAACCCCGATTGCTCTTAAGTGCAGCCGTATATTTTGCGTCTAGTTTTTTCTTATCCAACATAACTAGAACATACCCTGCAGAAGCCATGAAGAAGTATCTTGATTTTGTTAGTCCTATTTGCTATGATTATCATGGAAGCTGGGACACTTCAGTCACTGGTGCACATGCTCTGCTCTATGATAAGGGTAGCAACATTAGCACCAGCTACGGTATTTCAACATGGATTGAGGCTGGGATTCCACCAGAGAAATTGGTCATGGGCATGCCACTTTATGGCAGAACATGGCAATTAAAAAGTCCAGGTGATAATGGGATTGGAGCTCCTGCAGTTGGAGTTGGAACTGGAAAAGGGTTTATGACATATAGTGAGATAGTGGATTTCAATGTAGCAAATGGTTCAAACGTCGTGTATGATGCGCAGACTGTATCGACATACTCATATTCTGGAACCTATTGGATTGGGTACGACGGGCCAGAATCGATTGAGAAGAAAGTTGAGTTTGCCAGGGCAAAAGGTCTTGGAGGGTATTTCTTCTGGGTTCTTGGATTTGATGACAAGAACTGGAGCCTTTCTGCAGCAGGTGGGGGGGTTTCTTGGGTATTAAGTCACATATATAAATTATGATTATTTTAGCCTTTTTTTAAAGTCTTTTAACTGTTAGAGACTAACTACAAATTGTGGTTAATGTGTTTTGGCAGCTTCAAACGCATGGGAGGGTTAAAAGCTAATTTGCATGGACTTCTACTCCGAGTCTGAATGGATGTGCGTGAACAAAATAACTCTCTTGTTTTATGTAACGTGTAAGACAGATATCATTGATTCTCTGCACAGTTTGAAAGCCCTTTCTCAATCTCTATGAGGATATGTTAAATAAAAGCGTGTCAAGAAAAATAAATGGACCCCAATGTTCTTAGATTACAACACACAATGAAGCTGAAATCTGATACTTGGAATAAAATTTGGACACCAAACAGAGGAAAGAACGTAGATGTCATTGCCTAGAATTTTGCTAATAAAAAAGGAAAATAAAATTCCGCTGGAAATCTGTAGTTTTATTTTACGAAAAATACGATGGCAGTTTGGCTGCACTACATTCTACTCCACGAGTACTTGATCTGCAATCGAAAGCAGGCCAAACAATAATCATTTGTCAAGGATCCACGAACTTGAAGCTGCATGTCAAAGAGTTCATAAAAATGTCAACACTCTATATTGTACTGATGGAAAAAATAGCACTGCACATAAGATTGTATTCATGTAAAAGAAAGATACCTTGCCCTGTTATTGTCCAATCATGATCGTAGCCAAGTGCCCAAAAGAAGTACCCACGAAGTCCAAGTGCCTGAGCGAACAAAACCTTTGCCGTTGTCGATAGGGCATCATCGTACCCGACCCAAGATGTCCCTGTATAAGAATAGGCAGAAACAGTGTCCACGTCATGTGCCACTGTGGCTTTGGTCCTCCTATTAAACTCCACCACCTGTGAGTAAGTCAGCACACCCTCATCTCCCGGACCGACGCCAACGGCAGGTGATCCAACCTCATGCAACTTTGGATCCTTGAGCTTCCATGTCTTACCATAGAGTGGCAAACCCATAACCAGCTTGTTTCCGGGCACTCCCGCCTTGAGCCACGACTTTATCCCATAGACTGAGCTTAGATTAGTTTTTGGGTCAAATAATGCAGCATGCGCCCCTGTGGCGGAAGTGTCCCATGATCCATGATAATCGTAACACATCACATTGACCCAGTCCAAGTTATTCCTGACTGCGGCCGCTGGATAAGAGCGGCGGCTGCCGTATACTAAGAATTCCGCCGAATAGTAGACGGCGGCAGTGAGCAATAGGGGAGACCTATTTGTCATCTTAGCCTCCTTGCGGATTGCTTGTCGCCACTCTTCAAGTAAGAGAGCAAAATCATTCATTGCTTTTGGGCTTTCCGGGAATTCCCAATCGAGGTCAAACCCATCAAACCCATATTTACGTGCAACTCCTATAGTTGCATCTATGAAAACTTGCCGAGACGAGGCTTTGGCGGCCATGGCAGCAAAAGGGTCTGGCTCAATACCTCCTCCACCGATGGAGTAAAGAACCTTCACGTGGCGATTCTTTTGATGAAGGGTGGTGGTGAAGTTTGAGAGGACCATGGCCGTCGAATCTGAGATGTCAAACCCAAAAGTAACGTTGTTGGGCACAAGGAAAGCATACAAAACATGGGTGAGCAATGAGGTGTTTATGGCTGAAGGTGGCAAATCATCCATAACCCATGAAGGATAATAACCAGCTTTGACCACCGGCGGCAGCCGCGATGCAGCCATGGAAGTACTTCTAGCGGTGATGAAAATGAACAAGGTGTAAACAATAGGAAGGATGCGCAGAAAGCTATGGCTTGCCATAATTTTGAAATGTCTCTGCAGTGCTGGTTTCGTCATTATGAAGAGTGGGGGAGATTTTATATTGAAATTAAATATTCCCTTGTTGGAACTTTGATGGCTGTATATGTTTGTCAATGTCCCTACCCAGAAAGATAGAGATGTATTCAATGCAAGGAAAGGTATAGATTCTAGTAACCAAGTAAATGTGAAAGATAAGGTCACAAAATTATTTTAGGCAAAACCATTTGTCTTGAGTTTGACCAGTGCAGCACAACCAAGATGGTTTGATTAGCACTTGAGGTTAGAAAAGGTGATAATTTTTCTAGAAACCCACTCATTGTGACCCATTCAGAGTTGCATCTATCTAGAAAATTAAAAGATGGATTAAAACTCAAAACAAAAAGAAGATAGGAAATTAAGTCTCCAGTCTAATTAATATCAAGCATAAGGTTGATGGGTTAATAACATGCTATTAGCACAAAATTAACAAAACTAGAAGATGGAGCCTGGAGGTGTAACTGAATTTGTATTAGCTTCTGTCAATTCTCTACACTCAGCAATTTAATTAATAAATATGTTGAGTTATTATTTCTATTTGGTTATTGTCTAAGGCATAATTCCTTGTTGGTTTTGAAATTTAGTATTGGTCCCATGAAACATGAGGGGACAAAAAACAAGAGAGATAAACAGTGGAACTGGCTCTTGGATTTTTAAATTGCAAAGAGATCCAATTGTGATTGGATTCTTCTGCTTGTCCTGCTTTGATATAAATAGATATGCTTGTGAAAAATGCTTTGGACAGTAACATCCAAAGTGGAAGCTTCCAGTAATGCAAAACCATCTCAAAGTTGAATATAGTGAGCAGGATATGGTATATAATATACATCTTGAATTGACTGAGTTTATTGGCAGGTGGGTCAGATTTCATAAAAGTCTAAATGTGATTGGCAGCCAAATTGTATTTAAAATAGTCAAGTTTTTCAACTTGCTCCATGATGATTGATTTTCGAGTACAATACCAATAATTTAAAATGGTGGAAAATATACTTTTCTATCTATTCTGAAACAAAAGGTATATACCAATTTGTGAGATGGATAGAAAGAATATCAATTTGCATACCCTCACACACACACTTGCAGAGAGCATATCCTCTCTCTTCCTTTCATTACCTGATCTTCTGCCTTTTCAGCACTTTGGGGTATTTCAGCAGCATTCATACACGAAAGATCGAGCCTGCTATGTCAAATCCTTCGTTAGAATTTTATGTGATCCTAAAGGAATACTTTTCTAAAACAGGACAAATCCCCTGTTTTTTTAAACCTAATGGCTATTTTTGAAAGGGGAAAAAAAATGCATCATTTTCATTTTTTTTAAATACTTTAACCCCACCTCTAGCAAATTCCAGCTCGGTCATCGTGGTACTATTACAGAAATTGGTAGTAACAGTTTCAGTGTCATTATTTTGAGCATGGAATGAACTTCCAACATTTGTTGATCTGTCCACTGGATTTTCTTGGACGCACAATACAGATACTTGCAAACATCTAATGATTAATTTGCAAGATGAAGAGGAATCATCTTCTTTCCAAAGCTCATATGTCTGAAATAATTAAATGTTTGCCCATCTTTATATTTCAAAGATAGCAAAGATGGCTCAACAGATAATCTAAAAGGCTCAAGGTTTCATTCTTGCCATAATAGCAATATCCATTCCTATTGCCACTTATGATGTGCAGAAGTAGAACTCCAAAGCTATAGACGACATACTTCATGGAGTTGTTGTGAAACAATGAGAGAAAAGTAAAGACAAATACGAAATCAACAAACAATCAATCATACGGCACAAAATTTATGTGGTTTGGCAACATGTTTATATCTACAGAGTTGCAAAGGATTTTATTATCTTGAAGAATGAAAAAATACACTTTAGGGCAAAAATACACTGCCATTTCAGAAAACTTCACAATCAAGTTTTAGAAAAAAGTATAAAAATTAACAACTTTACACATTGCTCCAAGTATCATATACTTTGACAAGAAATCGGAAGAAAGAAAAACAGCCAAATTGGTTGAACCTACAAACAAATGACAATACAAACAAAAGTTAAAAACAAAAATCTCTTTAGTCAACCATGTCTCCCACAAAAAGCTAGCCTGGTTATCTTGGTATTATTTGGGAAATTAGTGAACTAGTAGCTGAACAACTTCGTCGCTGTGATGTAGAACTGCTCCCCACATTTTCATCAGTTTTAATGGAGAAAGCTGGCTTTTGAGGTGTGGCAATAAGTACATTGTCATTTTTAAGCATTGAATAAACTTCCAACATTGTTGGTCTGTCCAAGGGACTTTCTTGGACACATAACAAAGCTACTTGCAAGCATCTCACGAGTTTGCATGGCGAAGATGAATCATCAAGTGATGGATCCATAAACTCCATGCCTTCACCTTCTCTCCACAACTCATATGTCTGAAATAATCCAATGTTCTCTATCTTTATATTTCAAAAGAAACTCTTTGGGTTGCAGAAAGCTAAATCATAAGAAATTTTAATGAAGTTACATATGTATTCAAGAAGGTTCAAAGCCTCGTTCGTGCCATAATAACATGCATTCCTCTTGCCACTTATGATTTGCAGAAGTAGAACTCCAACACTGTAGACATCATATTTCATGGAGGATGTTCCTTTTCTCACATATTCCGGAGGAACATAGCCACTGCATTGTATATGTTAACAGAGATGCTGAGAATTTAACAAAGAGAAATGCTTGCAAAAATAGACACATGTTGAAGACTTACTATGTTCCAACAATCCTGTCTGTGTTTGCTTCATGCTCATCTTTTCCAAAAAGTTTAGCCATTCCAAAATCTGATATCTTCGGATTCATATCCTTGTCCAGTAAAATGTTGCTACCTTTGAGATCTCGGTGAATTATAGTAAAATTTGAGTATTCTTGGAGATATAGAAGCCCTTGAATAATCTCCTCAATGATGTGAACACGTTTTCTCCAATCTAAGATACGCCTTCCAATTGGATCTGCAGAAAATTTGAGTCCTCAGTAGCAAGTGGTTACTGACAATAATACTAGTCAAACACATTAAACAAATAAGGAAAAGAAAATCATGGCTTTTAATGATCCCATGTGCTTAAGTTGGTTTGGTTACACAAAACCAAACAATCTCATCTCATATAATTATTATAACTTTCTCAAACTTCCACACAAAATATAATAAACAATTCAACTTTTTCAAATTTCAAAACAAAAATAATATTAAAAAATTATATTATAACAATATTTTATTTAGCTTTCAACAAAACATATCATCTCATCTCATCTGAAATGCGTAACCAAACGAGGCAAATTTCTCGCCTCTTCTATTTTTTGGATTGAGTACGAGTGGTATCAAACTAGGATATCTTATGAAGGAAAATGATAGACATACAACCTTTTATACAATTATGTTTTAAATTAGGGGCATTTTTGTAAAGTAATTTATTAAAGTAATATCACTTTACATAAATACCCTAATTTTAAATACCCTCAGTTTGACTAAGAGTGGTATCAAACTAGGATATCTTACAATGATAGACATACAACCTTTTTTTTACAACCTTTTACTGAATTCACTGAGTATTCAACTCGTTTATGATTATGAAATAGGAAAGCTAAATGAGTCATGGAAACATAAAAGAGAATTAAAAACAATAGAAAGGAAGACATACCAAAGAGGTAGAAATTCAAGCTTTTGTTTGGCTTGTATTCATAGATTAGCATCTTTTCTTCATTCTCAATGCAGAACCCTATCACCTAACTAGATTTACACGTTGAAGTCTAGGGGTAAGAGTGACCTCTTTAGTGAACTCTTCATGTCCTTGAGTAGAAGTTTTGGACAGTCTCTTCACAGCTATTTCCTGTCCTCGAGGTAACTTGCCCTGGAAAAATTGAACACATGGTTATCAATGTCTTATAAGCTATAGCAACAGCTAATATTTCATAGGCTTAGGAATGTTATTGCTTTTTCCTAAGCTCTAACGCACACCTGCCCAAAGGCTGTATTAACACTCTACAAATGCAGCAGAATTAGTACCACTCAACAGAATGTATATGGTAAATACGTGCGCATTTTGTTAATTCTTAAATAGTGCCAAGATGACATTGACAACCAAACTCACACCGACACAAGCTCAAAATCATATCCTGCATTTACTTTGTGGGACAGTCATTAGCCGATTTATTGATTTAGATTGATTATAACAAGTTTCCAATCATTCAAGACTCGGACATCCAAGTGCCTGAATTTTCCTTTTTATATGTAAAGCTGGCAGTTGAACTAGCTAACAGTATCTACATAGGCTACATTCATTCACCATTATAGCTTTACCTTAGAATCAGAGAATTCACCTTCAAAATTTTTGTGGTATTCTAGTTAATTACTTCTTGTAAAGGAATAAGCACCGAAGCCACTCATTACCTTGTAGACAGAGCCAAAACCACCTTCTCCAATCTTGTTTGCGATGGAGAAATTGTTTGTGGCCTCTGTGATGCTGGAAAGACTGAATACTTGCAGTTGAACACTGCTATCGTGATTTTCAACAGCTGATGGATCGGTTACTGGCCCAGATAGACCTCTTCTGCTGCAAAGAGTTATGCCTGAAACCAAAGATGACAAAGAAAAAGGAAATAATTTGTAGATCTCTTGATGTCATGCTTACAAAAGGCAAAATATGTTCTTTCCATTGTTATTAGTGGCGAACTATTAAGGTTGGTGATGCATGTAACACCTCGTACCAGAAGGGTTAGGGAGTTAGTTCCTGTTAACTAATCATCACACTCAAGTCAAGCGCAACAACCGCACTTTCAAGCCAACCAACTTACTCCCGACGTGTCAAACAACCCATCAGCCCACAAACGACATATCAAGTAATCAAACGGCCCAAAAACAACATATCCAGCAAGCAATCAATCAGCCCAAACAGCCACACACATCAAACCCAAGCACTGTCCACTCTTCGACCCAACCAAGAAGTCACACTCTACAATTTCCAACACCCAAACAGAGAAAGCGTAATCTTCCACTAGGTACCAATGTACAAATCACGTAAATAACAATACAAAGATGATACTAATGCTCGATTATCTTACCCAAATTTCGTAAGGCACTGTCTACTCTTCGACCCAACCAAGAAGTCACAACTCTACAATTTCCAACACCCAAACAGAGGAAGCGTAATCTTCCACTAGGTACCAATGTACAAATCACGTAAATAACAATACAAAGATGATACTAATGCTCGATTATCTTACCCAAATTTCGTAAGGTTGATTCTCGTAACGGTGGCTAGAAGACGCTGTCTAGGACTGATTTCAATGCCCTGTGATACAAGGCAGTAACGTTAAAACCGAATTTAAACAGTGGGTAATACACGACGACAATTATCGAACGGGGTAGATCAACCGAGACAAACCTCGCAGGTGAGAGGATGTCTCTGGTAACCCTTGGTCCGTCGCAGTTCAAACCAAAGAAAGAGTGTGTGTCTGCGTGAGTGAGGACCCGAGGGGTTAGAGAGAGGGCATTGTGTGACAGAGAGGAAATAAATCAAAGGGGGAAACGGACTACCAACAGAGACAGCAAAGAGACTTACCGGCGTGGAGTTCGGTGCACAGAGGAGTGGGCGAAACAGAAAGCCGTCGGCTACGAACCCACCGTGGCGTAACCACACTGACTTTGACAAGGAAATATTAAGGGTACGTTTGGGTGTTGAAAAGTGTTGAGAATATTTGTGAATAGTTATGAGTAGAGATTGGAGTGAGTTTGTGGATCACATTGAGAGTATTTTGAGTGGTTTGGATGTGTGAAATATGTTGAGTTGTTGACTTTTGAGTAAATAGTTAAAAAATGTGTGAGTCCCATAAATATTATAGTGATTTGATTTTTAATAATAAATATTATAATGATTTTATTATAGTGATTTTTTAATATTAATAAATATTGTAATGATTTTATTTTACTTTTATATATAATAATGATAAATATTATAATAATTTTATTTTTAATTTATATATAATAATGATAAATATTATAATGATTTTATTTTTAATTTATATATAACAGTGATAAATATTATAATGATTTTATTTATATATATATATAATAGTGATAAATATTATAGTAATGTTATTTTTTATTTATATATTATAGTGATTTTATTTTTAATTTATATATAATAGTGATAAATATTATAGTATTTTATTTTTTATTTATATATAATAGTGATTTTATTTTTATTTATATATTTTAGTGTTTTTATTTTTTATTTATATATTATAGAGATAAATATTATAATGATTTTATTTTTTATTTATATATTATAGTGATTTTATTTTTTATTTATATTTAATAGTGATAAATATTATAGTAATTTTATTTTTTATTTTTTATATATTATAGTGATTTTATTTTTATTTATATATTATAATGATTTTATTTTTTATTTATATTTAATAGTAATAAATATTATAGTAATTTTATTTTTTATTTATTATATATTAGAGTGATTTTATTTTTTATTTATATATAATAGTGATAAATATTTTTTATTTATATATTATAGTGATTTTATTTTTTATTTATATTTAATAGTGATAAATATTATAGTAATTTTATTTTTTATTTTTTATATATTATAATGATTTTATTTTTTATTTATATATTATAGCGATTTTATTTTTTATTCATATATAATAGTGATAAATATTTTTTATTTATATATTATAGTGATTTTATTTTTTATTTATATTTAATAGTGATAAATATTATAGTGATTTTATTTTTTATTTATATATTATAGTTATTTTATTATAGTGATTTTATTTTTTATTTATATTTAATAGTGATAAATATTATAGTGATTTTATTTTTTATTTATATATTATAGTGATTTTATTTTTTTATTTATATTTAATAGTGATAAATATTATAGTGATTTTATTTTTTATTTATATGTAATAGTGATAAGTATTATAGAATGTTTGTGAATTGTTATGCGTAGAGATTGAAGTGGGTTTGTGGGTTTCATTGAGAGTATTTTAAGTTGTTTGGCTTGTGAAGTATTTTTAAAAGTACGAGAATAGTTGAAAAGTATTGAGGAATGTTTGGTACCCAAACATAGCCTAAGTCTCAGAGCAGAGGAATAACCCGAGAGATATATATATATATATATATATATATATATAGAGAGAGAGAGAGAGAGAGAGAGATAAATGTGATGTATTCACATGTACTTTGACTAAGTAAATTATTGTATTTATTAAGATTATGAACTTTTTTGTTTTAAATTTCAGATGATTTACGTTATATTATTTTAAGATTTTTAATTGTTAATTCAATGTGTTTTCTTGTTATTAAATATTGTTCATTATTTAAATTGCTCTTAATTTTAAATTAGTTTATTGTTGGATTTAATTATTTTATTTTTATTTAATCACTACGTTTGAATTATTTTATTTAACTTGCTGTTTTGAAATCGTTTCCGTTAGATAATTTTTGAGACCCAAGTTGTGAGTTTTGGACCTCATTTTTTTCCTTACATTTTTCTTTTCCTCTTTTCTTTTCATTTTCTTTTTATTTTCTTCTTCTTTTCTTCTTCTTTCTTTTCTTTTTCTTTCTTCTTCTTCCTTCCCCTCCCGCGCGACCCAGCCCCCCCTCTCTCCCGTGTGTCTTTTTCGTCCGCCCAGTCCACCGCCACCGTGCCACCATGACCTGCAACCCCCAGCCCAGCCGCTCCCCCACCCACCAGCGACCTTCCCCCTCCGATCTCAGCCTCCCTTGCGCCGCCGTTAGCCTCCACGCGCACCACAAAGCCGCGGCACCTCTTGTGCTCGCGCGCCGCCATCGCACCACCATTGGCCGCCATTTCTTCACCACTTCATCCTCGACCTCCAAGCAACACATTGGACCCAACCCCACCTCCGATCCGTCACCGGTGAAGCACATCCAACTCCATTTCCGTTTTGGGTATTTTTGGCCTTAAACCACCCTTTGCGCTGCCACCCACGGCCAACCATCACCACCACTAGCTTCACCGACATCCCTAGGCATTACACTATCAATTTCGGGTCTTCGTTTGCACCCGTTGAAAAGTGGGTATTTGTGACCCACGGCCACAGTGTATTTTGCACTGTTCCGCAGCTGTTTTTCCACTTATTGCGCCTCCGTGATCCTACAGAAATTATTATATAGCATTTTAAGTATTTTCCAAAGAATTTTCGTGAATTTAATGTATTTTTTTTGCACTAGCACATTACATTGTATTTAATTGCTGATTGGTTTTGCTGGACTGAGTCCGAGGAGTAACGGGGTGATTGGATTGGGTGATGGAGTTGTTAGTATGGTTGGTTTAGACTATGAGATTTGTTGGCTGTTCGGGTTTAAATATTGGTGTTTTGTGTATGGCATGGGTTATGGCGGATATTGGTGATTTTAGGAAGTGATGATATATTTTGGGATTATGAAGGTTTTAAGTTTTGAGAAATTTAAAATAGGTTATTTAAGAAGTTTAGGCTTAAATATCGAAATACATGATTAATTGGAAACTTACGGAAATTACGTGATTATCTTTATAGGTGACGATTTATAGTCGACTCGACATATTTGAGAAAAATTCTGGAAAAGTTAAGTCGTCCAGGTAAGCGGGGTTCCTATGCTAGATTTGCATAAAAAGAAATGAATTGAGGTTGGTTTGTAAAAATGTGCATGTTGTTTTAAAAAGAAAAAGTGAAAAACAACCTCAGTATATGTTTTGCATTCCCTCATGAGATACGTATGAAAGAGAAAAGAAATTTTTTTGACATGAAATGTGTAGACATGAGCAATATTTGACATGTTTATGAAATATACAAAAGAGCGAATATGATATCATTGAAATTTTTATGCATGTGATATAAAATGATTTGGATCTGTTTTTGATCAAATAGAAATGATATGAATATGTTTCGCACGTGTTTTGATATGATATGGATATGATAAGACTTTGGCATACTTATCTGTTCTGAATATGGTTCTGATATGATGATACTGTTCACGTGATATGGTTGGTACCACCATGATATGATATGAGTGCACCTACTTTGGAAACAAAGTGGTCTTTTTACGTGTTCTTTCCTGTGTGCACACTCGGGGCTCCGAGATTGAAAAAGGGGAAGTTCACCACATGATACTGCCTGGTTTGGCCACCGGGGATAGCACAACCCTACTACGAGGGTTAAACATGGTATATGATATGATATGATAAGATGAAGATGTTCAATTATGTTATGCCAAAGCGTTTTTGAATATGAAATGGATTCTTAAATATAAATTGTTGATTTTGAGTATGAAAAGATTGAAAAGTCGCTCTGATTTTCTGATAACACGTTTTTATGAGATCTGCATATAAAAATAAAATGTTTTTGCTTCTGTATACTGAACTTTCTGAAAAGGCTCATGTTTACATACTAGTATATGTTCTCTGCTTACTGAGTTGTTGATAACTCACCTCTTATTTCCACCATTTTTTTCAGATGATTTGAATGTTTCAGTTGAGGATCAAGGATATGGAGCATGGGTGAGAAGAGTTAAGAATGATGGTTTAAGCATAGAAGGTTTATATGGGTATTGAAAATTTTTATTCAGTAAGCTTGTTGTGTTCTGATGATGTGTTTGTTTGGGAGATTGATGTTTATATTAAGACTTTGTATTGTCTTAGAATGGTTATTCTGGAGTAAGTGATGTAAATATATGGGTATTTTGTGTAATTAGAGAAAAATTAGATTATGTACTATGTGGAAGAAAAATGATTCTTAAGTGACATGAGTTAACTCTCCGGACCCCCGGAGTCGGGGCGTTACAACGACGTTCAAAATCCAACAAAAACCGACAAAAATCGCAATGTAGAATGAAACCGCAGGGGAGGGAGAGAGATGAAGGAGCAACTGTTCGGAGAGAGAGAAAGTGAGCACCTGTGGGTTGAGTGAGGCACGGAGACAGAGAGACGGAAGGGCGTACGAAGGCTTACCTGCATGACGAAGGCAGCCGACGACGGCGACGATGCACGACGGGGAGAAGGGGATTGAGCTATCTGCGAGAGAAAATTCTTGAGTGGCACTGTTAGAGTGTAACTGAAAAGGAAACCGTTGGGGGTGTGGGGAAAAAAAGAGAACTTATCTAAACGGCGTCGTTCTGCAAGCAAGCTACCTCAACGCGGGCCTGGGCCTGGGCTTGGGCTTAGAGCCTAGGTGTCACAATGCATACCTTTCGGCTCCAGTACTCTGCTAAGTAGAAATTGTAGAATTATTAACAATTAAGCTGTCATTAAAAATAACTTTCGCTTGTTTCCATGTCCGTTTTCTTCCTTTTGTCAGTGCAGTGCAATTAAAAAATAATTTTTCATTAACAAAAAGTTTTCAACATTTCATCAAGAAAATTAAGAAATGCATTTATACGCCGGATTGGAATCGTAGGTGAGTTGAGATGATCTCATCTTACTATTATTCATAAATTTTAACTTACAAATTTTACTACTATTCACAAATGATCTCAATTCATCTCATTTCTGAATACAAATGAAAGCAGTTTTACACAATTTCTCATACTTGTACCCCAACAAAAGCTTAGGCAATAAACTGGGTAAATTTCCAACTTACAATAGCACTAAAAGTGGTTGTTTGGATTTAAAGATGATTTCGTCCCATCTCATCACATCTCAACACCACTCAAACAAACACTTTTTCAATTTTAAAATTTTAATTTTTTCATCTAATCATTACAACTTTCTCAAACTTTCAAATAAAATACAAAAAATAATTCAAAATTTTCAAATCCCAAAATAGAAATAATATTAAAAAATTATATTCTAATAAAATTTTAATTTTATAATATTTGTATTCAACTTTTTCTCTTTCATTTTTCAATACCCCGTAAAACATCATAACTCAAATTATTTTATTACTATTCATATATTTCCCATCTTATCTCATTTTGATTTCATCTTAATCTTCCATCATTGTATTGTTGCTTGTTGAAAGGGCTGATTTGACCAGTGTGCAATTCATAAATTTTCAATATTTTTCATATAAGAATGTTGTCTTATTTTGGACCATGGATTGTCCAAGCTCATCCCATTTTTTTTTTTAATGCTTCAAGGGAGAAATAAGCCCTATCTAAGTCTATAATTTAAAAAATTAGTCAATAATACAATTGAAGTTCCATTAGAATTATATAAAGAGTAAGAACTTCTTATTTTCAAATAATATATGATCTCATATTCCGCCCACTCTTATCACTTATCATTTAATATGGGCTAGTTATCACAAATTGTCTCTGATACTATTTGAGTTTTGAGTTTTTGTTAGATTATGCGTCTCTTTATACGATAGAAATCAATACTTATCATGCAAATGCTCTCCATTCTTCATAATCTATACTTTAGGGGTTTAGTTTGACATTTGCACTCCTCAAAACTACTGGTCTAATTCTTGCCTAACAAAGAGACATTGACCAGAATTAGATTTATTCTAACAGCTCGTTAATCAATAGAAACTACGGATTGAGACAAAGAAAAGACGCAATACAAAGGGAAAACTTTGAAAAATATTGATTAGTTATAAAATTCAAAATTATTTTATGAAGCCCACAAGTCAGGCTTAAATAGTCATAAAATTCAAAATTATGTTGGTTTTTCCGAGAACGGGAAAATTTAAATGATTGCATGAAAATTAAATACGTAAATAAACAAGAGTACTATAAAAAATTTGCTCAAAATCAAAATCATAATCACTTTCAAAACTTAAACCAAATATTTATTAGCAAGGCAAAAATGAACATATATAAATAGAAGATTTGGGAAAAAAAACAACTTATGTTACAAAACCCAGGGAAGATTTAGTTTTTCTTACCATAGGTTTGCATATTTACATTTTTAAGGTAGTTCAATGTAATTAATGTATAATCTGGACCATCATTATGGCTCAGCGCAGCATCCATGTCGGAGCTGGCATTTCTTCTCTTCAAAACTTCATTTTCTCGTTGGAGACTCTCTATCTCTAAAGTCATTTTTTTCAACCATTCCTCCATCTCGGCAAATCGTTCCTCCATGTTCATCGAGGTGGCCTCTTGATCGTGGGTTGCCTAGAAATGTGTGATAGAAGGCATGTGAAAGGCACGTTGATACGTCACAAGAAAATTGATCTCACAGACAGTACCACTTTCAATGACGTGTTTCACACCCTGTTGAATGATCCAATTAACCAGTATCAAGAAATGTGGTGGCCCGGTGTGCCTGATGCACATCTAATGCCAAAATCAGAATTGAGGGTAAAGAAAATTTTTATGGAAATTCTAAGAGAAAGTTATCTTGAATTACAGTGTTGGCCTTTTATATAGGCATGAATTTTGATGACGAAGAAGATCAAGTAACAGCATGATTTTCTCCTTCGATTTCGGGGTTCCTAATTGTTAGGACCAGGATTTAAATCTATAAAGTAAAGAATTTCCATACTCGAGTGAATATCTCGCTCCTCCCTTTGGCAGGAAAATCTTCACTTATTCATGGTGGTTACTATATTAATCCATGACTGAGGAGTGTGATCCTCTGACGGCGGGTTTATGATATACTCCTTACTTGTTAAGGCTAACGACCTGATTCAATGGGCTTTAATTAACCACTTCGGGCCCACCCATTGTGACTTATTTAGAGTTGCATCAATCTAGAAATATAAAATATAGATTAAGTCTCCAGTCTAATTGATATGAAGCATAAGATTGATGGGTTAATAACTTGCTATTAGCACAAAGTTAACAAAATTAGGAGATGGAACCTGGAGGAGGTGCAATTGAATCTGTATTAGCTTTTTTCAATTCCCTACAATCAGCAATTTAATTAATCAAGGTGTTGAGCTATTATTTCAGTTTGGTTATTGTCCAAGGCATAATTCCTTGTTGGTTTTGAAATTTAGCATTGGTCTCATGAAATAGGAGGGGGCAAAAACACAAGAGAGGTAAACAGTGGAACTGGCTTTTAGTTTTTTTTTTTAAATTGCAAAGAGACCCAATTTGACTAACAGTAACATCCAAAATGGGAAACCATCTCAAGGTTGCATATTGTAAGCGGATATATATCTAATGGAGTTCTTGAATTGACCGAGTTCACTTGGTCAGATTTCGTCAAAGTCTACGGCCATGTTTGGATTGAGTGGGGCTCTCAACTCATCTCATCTCATCTCATCATTAAACTGATCATCGTATAGTCCGAACCAACTCTGCACAAGTGGTTAAACTCAAAGCTCCGCTAATAAAAACACCTCTCTTTTGTTTGAAAAACTCGCAAAAATATCTACATACTTTTTCTTTTATTTTCTTAATCTCATATAAAAAAAGACACCAGAATGAATACTCAAAGTGAATGGCAATCGACAATCAAATTAAAGTAGCCAACTCAATACTGGAAAACACTAGAGCTTATTTATATCCGTACATTTTAATGCACTTCTCATACAGCCTTTCTAAAATTCTAAACGTTTGGAGTTTCCAATTATGAATCTTAACATAAAATTCTCATTTCATCTCATTATTACACATTTTTCAAATCTTCATATAAAATATAATAAACAATTCAACTTTTTCAAATCTCAATTCAACCTTTTCAAATCCCAAAACAATAATAATACTAAAACATAATATTTAGATTATGCAGATGATCTACTAATTGTAGGTTGCTTCTTTGACTTCCAAGATATAAGAGAGTTTCCTATGAAAATTGTAAATCCAGTAACACTTCTTCTAGTGTCAACATAGCCCCCCCAATCACTGTGTGAGTAAGCCTTTAGGTGCAAGGAAGATGCTGCAGCTAGAAAAATTCTTTGACCTGGTGTAGCCTTTATGTATTGAAGAACTCTTTCAGTAGCTTGAAGATGCATGGTGCTAGGATTAGACATAAACTGACTGAGTGCTTGTACTAAATAAGCTAGATCAGGTCTTGTAATTGTGAGGTAGAGTAGTCTACCAACAAACCTTCTGTAGGATGCAGGATCAGATAAAGGTGGAGAAGAGTCATTTGAAGTGAGCTTTAGAGTTGACTCCATAGGAAAAGCCAGTTGCAACCAAAGAAGACACTGTCTTCCAGAATATCTAGAGCATACTTTATTTGACATAAAGTAATGCCCTTGGCTGATCTAGCCACTTCAATACCCTAAAAATATTTCAACTCACCCAAGTCTTTGATGGTAAAGGATTCATGTAGAAATTTCTTTACAGTAGCTATGTGCTCAATACTATCAGAAGCAGTTATAATATCATCAACATATATCAGTAAAGCCATAAAGCTAGTTGAAGTCAATTTTATGAAAAGACTTGAATCTGACTTGCCTTGAGTAAAACCAAACTGAAGCAAGGATGAAGACAATTTTGAAAACCATTGTCTTGAGGCCTGTTTCAGGCCATATAAACTCTTTTTGAGTTAACAAACTCGATGATCATTAGGAGTTGAAGATTCTGGTGGTAATTGCATGTACACTTCTTCATTCAAGTCTCCATGCAAAAAAACATTATTTACATCAAGTTGATGTAAATGCCATTGTTTTATTGCAGTAACAAGTAAGACACGCACAATTGTCATTTTTGCAATAGGAGAGTAAGTGTAAAAAAAACCAAGGCCTTCTTGTTGAGTATACCCTTTGCTACTAATCTAGCTCTGTACCTCTCAACTGTACCATAAGCTTTGAATTTCACACGATAAACCCACTTACAACCTATTGCAGTTTTATTTGGAGGCAAAATAGCAAGATCCCAAGTTTTATTGAGTTCAAGAGCTTTTATCTCATATGCCATAGCATTTTGCCATTAAGGGTGTGAAATGGCTTGTTTGAAAGTTTTGGGTCCAAAAGTAGATGAAATGTCAGAAACAAAAGCTTTGTGTTTAGGAGATAACTTTGAATTAGAAAGGAAAGAGAAAATAGAATGAGGCTTACCAGAAGAAGAGCAGTTGAGAGATGCTGAGATGCTATCTTGGTCATATTACCACAATAGTAATTCTGCAAAGATGTAGGTAAATGCCTAATTCCTTTAGACCTTCTAAGATTATTAGTCTTAGGATTAGCATAAATTGATGGAGAAGAGTTGTTTGGGACTGTTGAGTCATAGACTTGAGGAAAATCAAGAAAAACAAAGGGTGCATGGATGGTGTTTGGAATAAAAGGAAAAACTGATTCATGGAAAACCACATTTCTGGATACAAAGGTTTTGAGAGTGAGTAGATGAAGGACTTTGTATCCTTTTATGTTGGGTGGATAGCCAAGAAATGGACACTTTAAGGCTCTTGGTTGGAACTTGCCTCGATTACTTGTAATTGTACTTGCAAAACTTAAGCAACCAAAGACTTTGAGATAGTTATAATTTGGTGATTTTTGAAATAGAAGGTAATATGGTGTCTGGTTATTAAGTATGGATGAAGGAGTACGATTGATGAGATGTGTAGCAGTTAATACACAATCAGTCTAGTAAGACAAGGGTAACTTTGACTGAAACAATAGAGCTCTAGCTACATTCAATAGGTGTTGATGTTTTATTTCAACCCTACCATTTTGCTAAGGTGTTTCAACACATGATAATTGATGAATAATGCCATGCTCTTGATAAAAAAATAGGCATATTAAACTCTTGACCATTATCTGTTCTAAGAGTTTGAATATTTGTGTTGAATTGAGTATGAACATAAGAAATGAAACTAGTAAGTAGAAACCGAGTGTCTATTTTTGTTTTCATAAGAAATAACCAAGTGAACCTTGTGTAATCATCTACAATTGTTAGAAAGTATGTATAACTAGAATATGATGGAGTAAACATAAATAGTATTATGTAAGGTTATATCAAGTGAGAATTTAACATTTCCAGTAAAGATAATGGGGACAGATTGGCCATTTGGCAGATGAACTTTAGAAGGTGTACTAGGTAAATTGATGGAATCAAAAAATTGATGAGAACAGATCACATGATCTGTTGCCCCAGTATCAAGAATCCAAGTAAAATGATTCTTTGATAATGAAACTGTGTTACAAGAGGAGAAATTACCTAAGGTAGAGGCAACATTAGTTGTTGCACTAGGATTAATATTTGAATTGGATAGGCTATTAGCAAGTGTAAGCAAATTTTGAATTTGCTCTTGAGAAAAAATCATGTTGGGAATACTTGAATTCTGCTCCAAAGAAGACGCATTGTTTGCAGTGGGCAATCTTGGAACATTTTCACCTCCATATGATGTAGAAAGAGATCTTTTGCCTCATGGACCCTTCGATCCAGGTGGATAGCCAATGAGTTGAAAACACTTGTCTTCAAGATGTCCAGAATATCCACAATGAGAGCATATAACATCTGTTTTGCCTTTTGGCTTTGTGAATCGAACCCCATTTGTTGATTCTGGTCTTGATGGTTGTGCAACAATCATAGCATGTGAATCAAGAGTAATGCCAACTGCATTAGTCAAGGGTCCTTGGCTTTCTTCTTGCAATAGCAAAGAGAAAACTTTGCTCATGGAGGGCAATGGGGACTAAAGTAATAACTGACTTCTCATGACTGAAAAAGAATCATGTAAGCCAATTAAGAATTTCATTACATAGTTAGATTGTTGACGATCAATGAGGTTTTTTAAAATGTCACATGAACACCTATGAAGATTTCCACATTGGCAGCTTGGAATAGGACGATATCTAATGTATTCATCCCACAATCTTGAATTCACTGAAATATTCAGTGACAGATTTTGATCCTTAAGAAATGGAACTAAGAGACTTTTCCAAAGTAAAAACTCTTGGACCATCTCTTTGAAGATATCGGGTTTTAAGCTATTCCCAGATATCAAATGCACTTGTAAAATAGAGGAGTCTGCCACGAATTGTTTTGGCAATAGAATTCATCAACCAGGACAACACCAAATTATTTGCTCTCAGCCAAGCAACTCGAAGCCTAGGATCATCAGGATTAGGTTGAGCCAAGCTTCCATCAATGAAAGCAATCTTGTTTTTCACAGTGAGGGCAATGGAAATAGATTGACTCCATGCAATGTAGTTCTCACCAGTAAAGATCTCAGAAACCAGAAGAGCTCCAGAATTATCAAAGGGATGCAGATAGTAGTGACTTGATGAATCATCAGAGGGATTCACCATAGAAGCAGAAGTGTTTGCAGTAAAAGCAAGAAAGAATCAAGAAGAAATAAAAAAAGCAGCATAAGATTCTTTATTCTCGATGATACCATGTAAATTGCTAAAAACAATCAAACGAAAAAACAGAGAACAAAGAACTTGACAAAAGAATCTGAATTACTTCTCATTAACTACGAGAAGATCATAGCTATACAAATGGATCTATTTATACACTTGTGATTAATTAACATGACTATTCAATACTTGACATCTGGCCAACTTAACTTATCTGCACTTAACAAACTTAACTGTCTACTAATAGCTTACTAGTAGATGAAGCCCTCGGGACTTTGGTTCCAATTCTTCTATGTGATTTTGTATATTCCAACACCCCCCCTCAAGATGAGAATGGATGTTGATCATTCCCATCTTGCGAATATGATGATGAAAGTTGAGAGATCCGAGAGGTTTGGTTAAGATATTTGCGAGCTGGTACTTGGAAGGAATATGAATGAGGCCTTCTTGCAGTTTTTCTCAAACAAGATGGCAATCTAGTTGGATATGTTTTGTTCTTTCATGATGAACATGGTTTGAGGCAATTTCAGATGCAGGTTTTCTGTCAGTATAAAGCGTATCAAGCAATGCAGTTTGAGAATGAATTATGTTTAAGTCAGCCAAGAGATAAACCAGCCATTGAAGTTCACAAGTTGTAGAAGCTAGGGCTCTATATTCAGATTCTACAGATGATCTATTAACAGTAGGTTGCTTCTTTGACTTCCAAGATATAAGAGAGTCTTCTATGAAAAACTGTAAATATATGAATTATGTGCAATTGAATTATGGCTATATGTTTAAAAATTCTTAATTGTTGCTTTCTATGAATTTTATTGTATGGTAAGTCATATAAATGTATGAATTATTTGGACTTGAATTATGGCTATTAGTTATAAAATTCTCAATATATTTTTTATTTTTTTATTTTAGTGTATATATATATAATTGTTTATCTCATATGTGGCAAATGGTTTGCACCAAAATTAAAAAAATATTGGTTGCCCAAGGGTAGATTTTTTTTTTTTTTTTTTTTTTTAAATTTTTGGAAGGAAAAACCATTAAAGTCTATAGTAAATATGGGTATGATGGAGTAAACAATTTTGAGTGTCACGATCTACTCCCAAATGAGGATTTTGAAAACACTACTTGTCTATCTATCAAAGTAAAGTTCGAATGAACAATTTATATCAAGATCTACTCTCAAATGAGGATTTTGATTACACTACTCATTCATCTATCAAAGTAAAGCTGAAGTGAACAATTTGTGTGTCAAGATCTACTCCCAAATGAGGATTTTGATGACACTACTAAATCATCTATCAAAGTAAAGTTTGAGTGAACAATTTGTATGTTAGAGTTTACTCCCAAAGGAGAATTCTGGTTATACAACTAGTTTATCCACATAATTTAAGTTTGGAGGGAACACTTTGTATGCCAGACTTTACTCCCAAATGAGAATTCTGATGATACAACTAGCTCATCCACATAATTTAAAATTGTAGAGAACATTTTGTGTGTTGAGGTTCACTACCAAAGGATGGATCTCGATGACACTATTAATTCATTCATAACGGTTTAAATTCTGTTATTATTTGTGACTGTCAAACTCAAAGTATTAATGTGATTAAAATAGTTTTCTTGCAGTAAGTATATGAATATCTTTGTAAGGTTTCCTGTACATATTGGAATCTAATTTAGAGAAATATGAACATGCCAAATTTACACTAAGAGTTTAAGCCCTGGTTTATCTATTTTAAGTCTAACATAAATTATTATTGAGCATAGTGATAAAGGTCAGAAAAGTACAATATTTAAGAAAACTGAATTAATTGCTATATATCAAACTATAGAAATTTCTTAATTTTGTGCATAATGGTTTACTCCAGGGGCATTATTATTTCTTTAAAGTAATGAGATATGAACAAGTTGGTAGCATGGTTGTTAGTTAGATATAAAATTATTTTGCTAATTTGTATGGAAAATCAACTGTATCTTTTGGAAAATCAAGGAAATGATGATCACAAAAGTGTAAGAGTTGTATCAATTGAATTTTGAAATAAATAAGAACATATGAAGGTTTAGGTGTCCTAAACATAAGACTTGATTCGAAGGGAAGGCTTAAACTTTTCTTTTTGTATAAATTTCGAATAAGATCTTATACATATTTATACATTTTTTGAGATTAAACTTGAGTGCAAATAAAATATTTGAACTTAGTAAATAAAATATTTTTCACATTTAGATTTTCTAATCTTAGAATGTGTGTTGATTTTTATAAAAGGAAAGCGAATCAAACATATCAAGAAAATATAGTACAAAGAATATAGAGTTTCTTGATATAATCCATATAAATGGTTGTAAACCTTTTTCTCTATAATGTTTGATAGATAGAAATATTTCATTAATTTTATAGATGATTTTCATGGTATGAATGTATCTATCTGCTACATGAGAAGTCTCAAGCCATTAGTAATTCTTGAGGTACTTTCAATGGGTGGAATTGCAGTTAGATAAAAATGTAAAAATCATTTAATTGAATTGAAATAGTGTCATAAAAAAATATCAGGAGTTGAGCTAACATATTTTGTTAACTTCTTGAAAAAATGTGGAGTAGGAATTTTAAAGAAAATCATATGTCTTAAATTATGTTTCTAGTAAGTAGTCTCAAAGACTGATTTTGCATTGTAGAGTGATACGATACTTGATTTAAGGCATATACATGTATGAATAGTCAATCAAAAGTAAAACTTTACAATCCAAATGAAAGAAAGTTAGATCGTATAACAGTTAATGGGTACATTATTGATTACTTAGGGAGATTCAAATGATTTAGATTGTATTGTCTCTATTCATAATTTGAATTTTGAGAAAATTGAAATATCAAATTCCTTATGGTTGGTAAAATCAGTGAGAGTATAGAAACTAGAGATGTGATTGTCTTGAAATGCATTCTTGTACTTCGAAACTGCTTGTAGTTCATTTTTTTTATTATCTCAATAATAACATGGAACAACAAGCGAATGATCATCTATCTCATCAGAGAATCACCGCTGAAGAATTGGTCATGGAGACATCAGAACAGGTAATATCATGCAATCATCTCGATTTGCTATTTGGTTAGGTTACATGATGTATTTTCAAAATTTGAATTTGACATAAAAACAAATGAAAGTGTACATGTGTTTTCACAAGTTATAGAATTAAGTGATTCTTTAAAATATTGATACATAAAAGAGTGATTGAAATCCATGAATTAATGTAAAGTTTGTAATTTGGTCTAAATTGTCTAAAATGTATAAAAAGTCGAATGTAAATAGGTATTGAAGATAAAACCCTGACTTTAAATGCAATGTTGAACAATATAAAGTCAGACTTGTAATTAAGGATTTTATCCAGAAATGAGCAATGATTAGAAAGAGAGATTTTCTAATAAGCCTGAAAGGACTTATTTAGAATTACTATAACATTAGTAACTCATTACGATTTAGAGTTACATCAACTGGATGTGAAAATAATTGTAAAGTGAAAGTTTGAAATCTACAAGAAACGAATAAAAAGACTGCTTAGAAAAAATAAAATATTTTTTGAAAAATGGTATATGAAATTTGATAATACCAATACTATTTTTGAATTTATTATTACTGTATATACCCGAAGGTTAGTGTGAGTATATTTTCATTTATGGTCATGTATATATATGACTTTTTAGCATGTATAAATCTTTGTTTGTAGGGTGATATTAAAGTTGTGTCTCTAAGAATTCTAAAAATGAAATTTATGAATGAGACATCATTCATAATTGTGATTGGATTTTAATACCAAGAAGAAAACTGTTAGGATTGTCTCAGTATATTTGGATAGAGTTTTGAAAGACTTTGCAACCTTGTTAGTCAATAGATGCTTTAAAAACAAAATGTGACATGCTCAGTATTTTACAGTGTCTTCGGATTGATTATGCTGTTAAAATTTTTTTTGTATATGATTGTTATAAGGAATTTGATGATTACACAAACTTGTATAAAGTTGAATATCAGTTTTTAGTTGGTATCCTTGGTTGTTGCCAAAGTAACCCAAAGATATTTGATCTAAAAGCTGTAAAAAGAGTGCAAGGTTATTTGCAAGAAATTAAAGACTATATTGTTGCCTTAAGAAGAATTGATGCTCTTAAGGTAACTAGATATTCAAACCCTATTTTGTGGGATCACTCTAATGATAGAAAATACAGTTATGATTATGGAAAAGTATGAATCAAATCTCTTTTTGCTTCATGTGCAACAGAGACTGAGTTTGTGGTGTGCTTTGATGCCATAGTGTATGATATCTAACTGAAGAAATTTATCTTAGAATTTGGAATTGTCAACTTATAACCAAGCTGCTAGAATGTATGACTAGAATTTCTTAGAGTATTTTTCTTCACATGATGAGTATTTAATGAAACTTTAAATACCTAAGTGTTAAGAAGAAAATACAGAAACAAATATGTCTATATCAATATGCGTTAATAATTATACTTTAAGAACATGTTGAAAACATGGGTCTTATGCTTATACACATAATGTGAACATGTTAAATAGATCATTATATATTGAATATTTTATTACTGGACATTGAGAGATATTTATTATGGTTGTTTCTATTTTCTTATATGTCCACTTTATATGTACATTGACTTGTGTGAATGAATGATGACAAGATAATGTTTGAAATAGACATGAATTGGAACCAAAAGCATTATAGTATTTGTCTTAATTGTCCCAATTAAATATTGTGTTAAATTAATTTATTAGTATTGTGGTACATGGAAGGAAATTTATTGGTTATATAATAGAAAACCGTTATGACTCGCATTGATAACTAATTTTACATTAATTTTACAGAACTCATGTAATGTATTTTTAGCTATGAAAGTTTTCTAGAAATGAACATGTGTAGTATAGTTAATTTCCTGTAATAAACTCATGAATGAAAAATATTATTTTATGGGCATATAGGCCAAGTGGGAGAATGTAAGAGTTTTATTAAAACTCTATGTCCCACACACCTATATCCTTATGGGTTTAGACTAGTTCAAATATTATCAATTAATTAATGAGTCACAGTGGGACAAGAATACCTCTATTCTAGTCATAGTGGGACACGAATGTCTCTATATTTCATGATAGCCAGAAGTCTATAAATAACACTGAGGGATTAAGGATCCTTTTCACCTATAATATTATTGTGTCTCTAGCTATCGGGCAACACTCGGAGGTAAAATTGATAGGGTGATCATTATCTCATAGTCAGGTTAAATTCTTTATCAATCTGAGATGGAGGGATGTACGCTTTCTAACTATTATTATTTATTATCGTGGATCATAGAGTTCGATTCCTTATATTTAATTTTTCATGTTAAAATATTTAATATACAACACACAATGAAGCTGGAATCTGATAAATAAAATTTGGACACCAAACAGAAGAAAGAACGTAGATGTCATTGACTAGAGAACTTTTCTAATAAAAAAAAAGAAACCAAAATATCGCTGGAAATCTGTAAGTTTGGATACAGAGAATTCAAGTATGCTTATAATATCTCACTACTATTTATTATTTTATTATTATTTTTTAAATAAATTTTACTACTATTTAATATTTTACCATTACTTTTTTAATATTTTTTTATTATTATTTACAGAATATTTGAGAATATCTCACTATCCAAACGCAGTCTATTTTACGACAATTAAGATGGCAGTATGGCTGCATTAAATTTTACTCCAGGTGTAGTTGATCTGCGATCGAAAGCAGGCCAAACAATGTTCATTTGTCAAGGATCCACGAACTTGAAGCTGCATGTCAAAGAGTTCCATAAAATGTCTACTCTCTTAGTTTTTAATATTCTATGTACTGATGGAAAAAATGGCTGCCTAAAAGATTTTATATATGTAAAAGAAGATACCTTGCCCGGTTATTGTCCAATCATTATCGTAGCCAAGTGCCCAAAAGAAGTACCCACGAAGTCCAAGTGCCTGAGCAAACAAAACCTTTGCTGTTGTCGACAGGGCATCATCGTACCCGACCCAAGATGTCCCTGTATAAGAATAGGCAGAAACAGTGTCCACGTCATGTGCCACGGTGGCTTTGGTCCTCCTATTAAACTCCACCACCTGTGAGTAAGTCAGCACACCCTCATCTCCCGGACCGACGCCAACGGCAGTTGATCCAACCTCATGCAAATTTGGATCCTTGAGCTTCCATGTCTTACCGTAGAGTGGCAAACCCATAACCAGCTTGAATCCGGGCACTCCCGCCTTGAGCCACGACTTAATCCCATAGACTGAACTTAGATTAGTTTTTGGGTCAAATAATGCAGCATGGGCCCCTGTGGCGGAAGTGTCCCATGATCCATGATAATCGTAACACATCACATTGACCCAGTCCAAGTTAATCCTGACTGCGGCCGCTGGATAAGAGCGGCGGCTGCCGTACATTAAGAATTCCGCCGAATAGTAGACGGCGGCAGTGAGCAATAGGGGAGACGTTTTTATCATCCTAGCCTCCTTGCGGATTGCTTGGCGCCACTCTTTAAGTAAGAGGGCAAAATCATTCATTGCTTTTGGGCTTTCAGGGAATTCCCAATCGAGGTCAAACCCGTCAAACCCATATTTACGTGCAACTCCTATAGTTGCATCCATGAAAACTTGCCGAGACGAGGCGTTGCTGGCCATGGGAGCAAAAGGGTCTGGCTCAATACCTCCTCCACCGATGGAATAAAGAACCTTCACATGGCGATTCTTTTGATGAAGGGTGGTGGTGAAGTTTGAGAGGATCATGGCCGTCGAATCTGAGATGTCAAACCCAAAAGTAACGTTGTTGGGCACAAGGAAAGCATACAATACATGGGTGAGCAATGAGGTGTTTATGGCTGAAGGTGGCAAATCATCCATAACGCCTGAAGGATAATAACCAGCTACCACCGGCGGTAGCCGCCAGGCAGCCATGGCAGTACTTCTAGCAGTGGTGAAAATGAACAAGGTGTAAACAATAGGAAGGATGCGCAGAAAGCTATGGCTTGCCATAATTTTGGAATGTCTCTTGCAGTGCTGGTTTCGTAATTATGAAGAGTGGGGGAGATTTTATGTTGAAATTAAAAATCCCCCTGTTAGAACTTTGATGGTTTTTATATGTTTGTCCATGTCCCTATCCAGAAAGATAGAGATGTATTCAATAGGTACAGATTCTAGTAGGCAAGTAAAAGGGGGTATATATAGTGTTTTGGTTGGTTTATGGCCTTTTTTATACCTGGGTTTGGATTTTCCTTTTCCTTTTTTATACCTGGGTTTGAATATCTGTTACCCCCAGGTATTTGTCGTTGGCTTAGTGTCTAGGTTCTTTTGAGGCCTGGGTTTTGGTCTTTTGAATATTTGTAAACCTCATGTTCCTGATAAGGTCTCAAAATTATTTTAGGTAAAACCACTTGTCTTTGAGTTTGACCAGTGCAGCACAACCAAGGTGGTTTGAATAGCACTTAGAGGTTAGAAAAGGTGATAATTTTTCTTGAAACCCACCCATTGTAACCCATACAGAGTTGCATCTATCTAGAAATTTAAAAGATGGATTAAAACTTGAAACAAAATGAAGATAGGAAATTAATATCAAGCATAAGGTTGATGGGTTCATATCATGCTATTAGCACAAAATTAACAAAACTAGGAGATGGAGCCTGGAGGTGTAACTGAATTTGTATTAGCTTCTGTCAATTCTCTACAATCAGCAATTTAATTAATAAATATGTTGAGTTATTATTTCTATTTGGTTATTGTCTAAGGCATAATTCCTTGTTGGTTTTGAAATTTAGTATTGGTCCCATGAAACATGAGGGGACAAAAAACAAGAGAGATAAACAGTGGAACTGGCTTTTGGATTTCTAAATTGCAAAGAGATCCGATTCTGACTAATATAATCATAACACTAATGAACTTATGTAGAAGCGTGCAACTTCTTGTGAGTGGATTCTTCTGCTTGTCCTGCTTTAACACCAAAGTGGAGGCTTCCACTAATGCAAAACCATAGCAAAGTTGACTATTGTAAGTAGGATATGGTATATAATATTGACCGAGTTAACTTATTGGAAGATGGGTCAGATTTCAATCTGCTCCATGATGATTGAGTTTCTAGTACAATACCAATAACTCAAAATGGTGGGAAATATACTTTTCTCTGTCTATTATGAGAATGCCTGAAAAAAACAGGACAAGTCCTCTGTTTTTTTAAACCTAATGACTATTTTTGAAAGGGGAAAAAAAGATGCACCATTTTCATTTTTAGTGTCATTAATTCGAGCATAGAATAAACTTCCAACATTTGCAAGATATACCTAAAAACAGCTGCTTGCAATTTGCAAATATCTCATGATTAATTTGCAAGATGAAGAGGAATCATCCAGTGATGATCATTAATGAACTCAATGCCTTCATCTTCTTCCCAAAGCTCATATACCTGAAATAATTAAATGTTTGCTCATCTTTATATTTCGAAGAAAGCAAAGATGGCTCAAGGTTTCACAGATAATCTAAAAGGCTCAAGGTTTCATTCTTGCCGTAATAACAATATCCATTCCTCTTGCCACTTATGATTTGCAGAAGTAGAACTCCATAGGTATAGACGTCATGCTTGGAGTAGTTGTGAAAACGATGACAGAAAAGTAAAGACAAATACGAAATCAACAGACAATCAATCATACGACATAAAATTTATATGGTTCGGCAATATGTCTATATCTACACAGCTACAGAAGATTTTATTATCTTGAGGAATGATAAAATACACTGGCGAGATGGCTATAATGTTCATTCATTACATGTTTATAGGATGCCATATAAGCCATAAATCCTGATTTCACAATCTCTGCATTATTTGCTAGAGCGAAATGTCGAGCCAACTCTCTTTCTAATGTTCGCTCGAGCTAACTATTGAGCGAATGCCGAGCAAACTTTCTATCTGAGCTTAGCTCGAATGTTCTGTCTCGCGAACTCTCTGCCTGCCGATTTTCGAGTCTCAAGCTTCATTGAAAATTTACCAAAAAATCGTAACAAATTCTTATCGGGTCAGGTCATCAAATCGGATAGCCACAAGATTAAATCAGGCTTCACAAACCCAACATGAGTACATACCTTTTCTAACATATTCCGGAGGAACATAGCCACTGCATTGCATATGTAAACAGACATGCTAATAATAATGGGCGAATACCATGATACGCCAATGCTTGCCTTTTGCACAAGCATGAATCATCTATAGCATTTATATATAATTTTTCAAGCGTTGGATTTGCTCTCGTTGAGCCATGACATCTAATTCTGCCTTAAATGACCATAAATTTGATTATTTAAATTTAAAATAATTTGAAAGGTCATATAAATAAATTCTTGACAATTTAAAATTTAAGAATTCCAAAACAATTTATATTCTTCCCTTTGTAATAGAAGAATGCCATTTCAGAAAACTTCACAATCAAGTTTTAGAAAAACGTATAAAAATTAACAACTTTACACATTGCTCTAAGTATCATTTACTTCGACAAGAAATCGGAAGAAAGAAAAACAGCCAAATTGGTTGAACCTACAAACAACTGACAATACAAACAAAAGTTAAAAACAAAAATCTCTTTAGTCAACCATGTGTCCCACAAAAAGCTAGCCTGGTTATCTTGGTATTATTTGGGAAATTAGTGAACTATTAGCTGAACAACTTCGTCGCTGTGATGTAGAACTGCTCCCCACATTTTCATCAGTTTTAATGGAGAATGCTGGCTTTTGAGGTGTGGCAATAAGTACATTGTCATTTTTAAGCATTGAATAAACTTCAACCATTGTTGGTCTGTCCAAGAGACTTTCTTGGACACATAACAAAGCTACTTGCAAGCATCTCACGAGTTTGCATGGCGAAGATGAATCATCAAGTGATGGATCCATAAACTCCATGCCTTCACCTTCTCTCCACAACTCATATGCCTGAAATAATCCAATGTTCTCTATCTTTATATTTCAAAAGAAAGTCTTTGAGTTGCAGAAAGCTAAATCATAAGGAAAAAAATAAGGAAACGAAAATCATGGCTTTTAATGATCTCATGTGCTTAAATTTCTCGCCTCTTCTTTTTTCTGGATTGAGTGCAAGTTGTATCAAACTAGGATATCTTACGAAGGAAAATGATAGGCATACAACCTTTTATACAACTATGTTTTAAATAGGGGCATTTTTGTAAAGTAATATCACTTTACATAAATACCCACAGTTTGACTGAGAGTGGTATCAAACTAGGATATCTTACCGAAGGCAAATGATACATACAACCTTTTACTGAATTCACTGAGTATTCAACTCGTTTATGATCATGAAATAGGAAAGCTAAATGAGTCATGGAAACATAGAAGAGTATTAAAAACAAAAGAAAGGAAGACATACCAAAGAGGTAGAAACTCAAGCTTTTGTTTGGCATGTATTCATAGATTAGCATCTTTTCTTCATTCTCAATGCAGAACCCCATCACTCTAACTAGATTTACACGTTGAAGTCTAGCGGTAAGAGTGACCACATTAGTGTACTCTTCATTTCCTTGAGTAGAAGTTTTTGACAGTCGTTTCACAGCTATTTCCTGTCCTCTAGGTAACATTCCCTAGAAAAATTGAACACATGGTTATCAATGCCTTCTAAGCTATAGCAACAGCTAATATTTCATAGGCTTAGGAATGTTAATGCTTTTTTCCCAAGCTCTAACGCACACCTGCCCAAAGGCTGTATTCACACTCTACAAATGCAGCAGAATTAGTACCACTCAAAATAATATAATGCCCTGTTCTCGGAAGTATGGAGAATTAGCTCCTATCACTTAAGAATATCTCCAATAATCAATAATAAATAAACAGAAACTCCACAAAATACTTAAATTTATTTGTTCGATCCAAAAATTTGTGTCCCTCCACATAAATACTAAACAAAAACTCAATAAAATAAAATAACATCTCCACAAAGACTCAAATTGTTCATAACTTGACATACCAAAATAACCGCTAGAGATAAAACTACTAAATATGATCCTCTAAAATACTTGTACCCTTAGCACTCATTTATCTATGATCATCAGACTTTTCCAATACTTCCTACTCTTGATCTCCAGCTGAACTATAAAAATATCTGAAAAATGTTATGGAGATAAGGGGTGAGTTATCAACAACTCAGTAAACAGAGAACATATGCTAGTATATAAGCATGAACATTTTCACAGAGTTTAGAATGCAGAAACAAAACATTTCAGTTTTAATATACAAATCTCAAAAATACATATTATTAGAAAATTAGAGTGGCACTTTAAACATTTCATATTTAGAACCCAACTTTTCACATTCAAAGACTCCTTTGGCATAGTATGACTGAACATCTTCATCTTATCATATCATATCAGAACATATGCCATGTTTAACCCCCGTGGTAGGGTTGTGCATTCTGTAGAAAGCCAAGCAGAACATAAATCACCATGTTATCAAAGCAATTGCACTCAGAGCAGAGACCACTATCATATTCCATGGTAGGGTCAGATGTCACTATTATATTCCCTGATAGGGCCAGATGTCACTATTGTACCCCGTGACGGGGCCAGAGGTCACTATTGTATCCCCTGACGGGGCCAGAGGTCGCTATTGTATCTCGTGACAGGGCTAGATGTCACTATTATATCCCGTGACAGAGCCAGAGGTCATTATTATATCTCGTGGCAGGGCCACATATCAGAGTAAAATAGAATTAGAATCACCAAATTAGAATTAGAATCAGAGTCAGAACAGAATCAGAATCAGAGTTAGAACAAAATCAGAAAGTCATACCAAAAGTTTTTCAGATGATGCCACATCATATCAAAACAGAGTACTAAAATTCCGATCATTTCTCATTTTCCAAAACAGATTTAGATCATCTTCACGTCACATGCAAATTTATCAAATTTTCATGTTTGCTCATTTTTCTCAGTTCAATAACAGAATGCCAAAGATAAGCTCATGTCTACACCAGTCATGCCAAAAAAAATACCTTATTCTTATACAAAATTTCATGAGTAATGCAGAATAAATAATTGAGATCGTTTAAATTTCTTTTCATAACAAACATGCATATTTTTCAAAATTAACCTCTATTCATTTTATTTTATGCAAAGTCTAGCATAGGAACCTCGTTTACCTGAACTTTTTAGTTTAACGGAATTTTTCCACAGCAATACTTAACAAAAATCAATCTTCACCTATAAAATAGTCACGTAATCCCATAAATTTCCAATCAAACAAGTATATCAATGCTTAAACCTGAAATACTACATAACTTAATTTTCCTTAAAAGAAACAATCTACAATTCTTACAACCCTAAAATATAATCACTTCCCAAATTACCTTGATATCAATTAATTAACCCTTCCGACTTATATATTAATTCTAAAATATTTCTGTAAAAATACAATTTTTGTACTAATATAAAGCAAAACTAGACCCAGTTTTAAAGAATATAATTATAAATTTTCTGAAAATCGTTGAGGCTCATGGTACAATTCATGTCCAAAAAAATAAAAATTATGCTTTGGCTTATAACTCAAGGGTAAAAAGGTAATATCATAAAATAAAACAAGTCTTTTCTCATAGATCAAGCTTTACGTAAAATGCCAAAAGAGACTTTAGTTTGTGATTGTTCACTAGCGAAAGAGAGACCCGCAACGGAGACTCACTGAGGGGAGTTGCAACAGAGCTGGGCAGATGCTGTGGACGATGGCTGTCCCGACGGAGGCGCACTGAGAGAGAGAAAGAGTTGGGAGAGAGAGAGAGAGAGAGAGGGCCACGACATGAGGGAGAGATATGTTACCGAGAGGGAGGGTGGTGGCTTGAGGTAGCGGAAGTGCAGCAAGGTGGTGCAGGGTGTAGCAAGACCTGGTTGTGGCCATTTCCGTCGAGAACGATGGCTGAACGAGTGCTTGGGAAAGAGGGTCTAGCTATGGAAGTACTTTGTTTCTTGGTAAACAGAGCATTTCGGCTTCTTTCGATGGTTTATCTGTGGGTCATGTTGCTTCCGTGGAGGCTTGCAGTAGTTGGTTTTGCTTTGGGGTGGCGAGGCTACTGAACGAAATGAAAGTTGTGGGCTATGGGGAGGCTGAGAGAGTGCAATTTGGTGGTCTGGTGGCTTAGGGAGATGGAGGTTGGGCAGTTTTTGTTCGGCTGAGAGCACACGGGCATGGGTTTTTGTGATGGTGAGGTTGTGCAACTAGGCTATAGGCGAGGTCTAACGCCGTGGGTGTGGAGGTGAAGAGACAACGACAGTGACTGGATGGAGGTTGTGGAGGGTGGCAGCTTGTGGTGGATGATGGTTTGAGGATGGAGCTGCTTCTGTGCATGGGTGGAGGCTGTCGTGGGAGGTTTGCGGCAGGTATAGGCTTGGCAAACTATCACTTGCAGGTACGTATGTATATATTTATAGGTGATGGAAAACCCTAGAGAAATGAGGGAGACGTGTGTGTGCATGGAGGGGATAAATACATTAGAGACGTGTAAGCTTATGGCTAACAGAAAGAAAAATGTAAAGGTGAGGAAATTTTTTTAAAAACAAACTGCGATTGGGTCTCCAGTTTAATAAAAACGGGCGTGGGCCATACAGTGATCGGGTAGAGTCCATTTCAAAAATTTAACTACAATGACAAGTCCATTAGAAAAAAAATTTGATAACCGTTAAAAACCAATTTGGGCCTATAAAATAGTATTCAAAAAATCTCAACTGGGCTTTTCATATACTTAGCCAAAAATATTAAAAAAAAAAGGCTTGGCGCTAGGCCCGGGTGTTACACATAATGTATATGGTAAATACATGCCCATTTTATTAATTCTTAAATAGTGCCAAGATGGCATTGACAACCAAACTCACACAGACACGAGCTCACAATCATATCCTGCATTTACTTTGTGGGACAGTCATTGGCCGATTGATTGGTTTAGATAGATTTTAACAAGTTTCCAAGATATCCAAGTGCTTGAGTTTTCCTTTTTATATGTAAAGCTGGCAATTGAACTAGCTAACAGTATCTACGTAGGCTACATTCATTCACCATTTTAGCTTTTACCTTAGAATCAGAGAATTCACCTACAAAATTTTTGTGGTATTCTAGTTAATTACTTATTGTAAAGGAATAAGCACTGAAGCCACTCATTACCTTGTACACAGAGCCAACACCACCTTCTCCAACCAAAGATGACAAAGAAAAAAGAAATAATTTGTAGATCTCTTATCTTAGTAAATATGCATTTCAATCAATTTTCATGAACTTAGAATCTTCTAATGTATTGAACATAAATCTTTAATAAAGAATTTCTCATGGGTGGCCGAAACCCTTCCTTGTGATGATGGATAATATTTTCATAAGTTTAGTCCCACACTAAAAACGTTTGAGTGTCAGCCATTCATGTATAAACAAACATGGTAAAAACCAAACCCTAACATGACATTCTTACTCCCTTTTTCATATCATACAAATCTTCCTTAAACCATTTCAATCATGCTTTAAAAATAATCATAATAAAGAAGTTCATAACACATGGAAGAACATCAAGTTCCAAACAATCATACAAAAACTGAATCAACCAACAAGTTCACAAACCATATACATGAAATATCCAAGTACAAGTTAGATATATACAAAAATTCAAAATGTATTTTTATAATAATCAAGCTGAAAATCATATACAATACTAGTTAGAATCCTTGTCAAGAAAAACACTAACCACGTGTTCATGTGTAGAGCTTCTTACACCCTTTTCTTTCCAAGAAAAATCCTAAGTTTTTGGACCCTTCCCTCTTGAATCCAAAACTTGCCTTCCAATAGAAACCCTAGCTACCACTCACTAGTGCCGTGACCCTCTTTCCTCAAAACACCATGTTTTTAGATCTTAAAGACAAGTAGGGTTACATTATCTTTCTTGAAGAAAAAATCCTAATCTAACCGTGTGAGCATAGGCGTGTTTCATGTGGAGTAACCTTTCAAAATACAAGCTAAATCCATCTAGCTCAAGTGTGTGTGTGTGTGAGAGTATAAGTTCTAGATGAACTTTGACTTAAACCGAAACTTCCTCTCCCTTTAATCAGTGTGTGTGTGTGTGTGTGTAGTAAGGGAAATGTTGCTTCATACCTTCTAGTCTCTCCTCTTGAAAATATCTCCTAGCTTTGCTTAACTTCCAAGTGATGTTTGAATGAGAAGAAGGTATGGTGGAGACTGTTTGGATGGTGAGAAAAATGATGAAAACTTGGGAGGAATTGTGTAGTGACCAAAAATCACATGAGAAACATAAAATGTCCAAAGGTCCTAGGGTTTTCGGTTTGTCTCCTTTTATAGACATTTCAAGAAGCCCTTTACATGAGCTCATGCATGGATGCCATGTGGAGCCTCCCTCTTCCAAAACTGAATTCACCTTCCTCATTTGTCTTTCATTTCATGTCTTGGTTCAATGTATCTAGCGGCTAAAAAGTCCTTTGTCCACTCAAATCCTCTTCAATCTCTTACATGTGTGCATGAGTGCCAAGTGGCATGTGAAGAGTGTACGTAAGTGCATGGGCTGCCGAACCCCTTTCTCTTCCCTAGGAGATCTTCTTTTCACCATATTTTTGGACAAACATGTGATTGATTCTCTTTGGCACAAAGTACCTTGCCCAAGCTGTCCACTTCAAGGGATTTCTTACACAAAGTATCCTTCTAGAAGCCTTAGGCGTGTAGCCTCCCTCCAAGCTTGATCTTGCTCCTTCCCAAGAAAAACTTTTTACCTACCTTCATGCATGGAAGACACATGGCAAAAATGTCGTCCATGGCCTTTGGCCTTTCCTAGTTCCAATTTCCCATATTCCTAATCATTTCCTTCTAGGTTCCTTTCCCCATGGTGACATATGTCAAAGGCTTCCTTCCACAAGCAAAGATCTACATGCATGCATGACACATGGCAAAAAGTGCTAGCTTTTCCTATGATAGGCTTGTAAGCCGAAATTCCTAACTCCTTCTCACTTCTTTTCCCTTATTTTCATCTAGATTCATCAAGTCCTACTCTTAACCTTATTGGATGTCAAGCACCATGCATACACCTCAAGTATGGCATGAGCCCTAATTGCATTGGGCTTCAAAACCCTAATTTCCTACAAGGCCAATCCATAAAATGGTGTAATTCTAAAGTTTATTTATTGGTTTGTTTATTGGCTGGTGTAATTCTAAAGTTTACACATGTTCCAACTTGAAGTTTGTAACATCCCGCACCCGGATGGGCCGAAACATTACTACCTGTCACTTACAAACCTGTCTCCCAAAGCATCCAAAAACTCCAAAGATTTCATAAATAGTACACAATCTCATATTTTCCAAATAACCATAATACAAATTCCATAAGTCACCATTACAAAATAACATAAACCAAGGGGGTCCACAATCTCCCAATAATCTCAACATAATAAACTGAAACATTTTTAAGTCTCAATAAATCCAAATAACATAAAGAACTTCAAATACTCAAGTTAAACCCGTCCACTAACAATGGTACCCATAGGTACTCGACCTTCTATCCATATCTAATCAAGCTCCAATTTCTATTCCTAACCCCCATTTAGATCATCAATATCATCTGAAAGGTATTGAAGATAAGGGGTGAGATATCAACAACTCAGTAAGCAGAAAACATATATTAGTATGTAAACATGAGCCCTATTTAGAAATTTTGGTATGCAGAAATAAAATATTTCATTTTCATATGCACATCTCAAAACGTATTATCAGAAAATCAGAGCAACTTTCCAATCTTTTCATATTCATAAACCATTTTCATATTCAAAAATATTTTGGCATAACATAACTGATCATCTCCATCTCATCATATCGTATCGTATATCATATCATATCATATACCATGTTTAACCCTAGTGATAGGGTTGTGTTATCCTCGGTGGCCAAACCAGTCAGTATCATATTGTGAAACTTTCACTTTTTCAATCTCGGAGCCCCGAGTGTGCACACAGAAAAGAATACATAAAAGACAACTTTGTTTCCAAAGTGGGTGCACTCATATAATATTATTTCATGTTGGTACCAACCATATCACATGAACTAGTATCATCATATCAGAGCAATATTTAGAATCATAATCTAAATAGATAAGTATGA
Source organism: Juglans cinerea (assembly GCA_961763995.1). Taxonomy (NCBI): domain Eukaryota; kingdom Viridiplantae; phylum Streptophyta; class Magnoliopsida; order Fagales; family Juglandaceae; genus Juglans; species Juglans cinerea. The sequence goes on along the minus strand of CAUIVZ010000007.1, from coordinate 33,536,284 downwards.
CAAAGGTTTTTCATATCCATATTATATCAAACCACGTGCTGACCATATTCATATTATTTCCATTTGATATAAAACAAATCCAAATCATTTTCATATCACATGTACAAAAATTCACAGACATCATATTCGCTCTTTTGTGCATTTCAGAAACATGTCAAATATTGCTCATGTCTACACTATTCATATCAAAGCATTTCTTTACTCTTTCATACATATCTCATGAGTGAATGCAAAATATATACTGAGGTTTTTTTCACATTTTCTTTTTAAAGCAACATGCACATTTTTACAAACCAACCTCAGTTCATTTCTTTTTATGCAAATCTAGCATAGGAACCCCGCTTACCTGACTCCTGCAGTGTAATCTTTACGTTTTGGGCTTGTAATAAAGTTGTATCACAATAACCTATTACAGAGAATATTTACTCACACATTAATACCTACACTCGTAATTAACTTAGTTAAGAACATTCCACCTTCGTAAGAGTAAGATAGACTAAGATTAAACTAGATAGGTACATTAAACAGTCCACAAACAAACAATTCCAATGACCAATCAACACCCATTTCCTCTCAATGTGTAAAAGTAACTCGACTACTTCACATACTATGCTATCCCACCAATCATATACAGCCTACAAGTCAAAGCCGAAACTCCACCCGACTTACAATAGTTTCAGCACAACTAATTCAATACACTTCATCACTAAGTCATCCAATATTAATTAAGAACAATCAGCCAGCAAAACAAACTCTAAAACGGTAAACATGGACTCAAACCGTCAATATAACAATCCCAACATAGCAACCAATTAGATCCAAATAGCCAACCAACACAACTCAAGCAATCACATCAACCCCATTCAGCCACCACAATTCCACAACGCCAAACAACACCACCAAGGTTTCATAAAAATCACCAATTCATTTATAACTCTGAATGGGTCACAATGGGTGGGTTTCTAGAAAAATTGTCACCTTTTTCTAATCTCAAGTGTTGGTCGAACCAAGACAAATGGTTTTGGAAGGGTGTTTTTATAGCCATCGATTGGGCCCGAAGTGGTTAATTAAAGCCCATTGACTCAGGCCGTTAGCCCTGACAGTAAGGAGTATATTATAAACCCGCCATCAGAGGATCACACTCCTTAGTCATGGATTAATATAGTAACCGCCATGAGTAACTGAAGATTTTCTTGCCAAAGGGAGGAGCCAGATATTCACCTGCGTATGAAAATTCTTTCCTTTATAGATTTAAATCTTGGTCCTAACAATCAGGACCCCCGAAATCGAAGGAGAAGATCATGCTGTTATTTGATCTTCTTCATCATCAAAATTCACGCCTATATAAAGGGCCAATACTGGTAATGCAAGATAACTTTCTCTTAGAATTTCCATAAAACTTTTATTTACCCTCAATTCTGATTTTGGCATCAGAGGTGCATTAGGCACACCGGGCCACCACGCTTCTTGATACTGGTTAATTGGATCATTCAACATGGTGCGAAACACGTCTTTGATAGTGACGCTGTCTGTGGGATCAATTTTCCTGTAACGTATCAACGTGCCTTTAACTTTACCTCTATCACACATTTCCAAGCAATGCATGATCAAGAGGGCACCTCGATGAACATGGAGGGGTGATTTGCCAAGATGGAGGAGCTGTTGAAGAAAATGGATTTGGAAATGGAGAGTCTCCAACGAGAAAATGAAGTTTTGAAGAGAAGAAACGCCAGCTCCGGCAAGGATGCTGCGCCGAGCCATAATGAGCAGATCCAGGGGAAGTCACAAAATGCACATAGAGGAAGTAGAGAAGAAGAAGATGCATGATAAGTTGCATAGTCTCATGGGCAAGTATAAGGAGATGACCAAGAAGATGGGGGCATCGTCCTCGGTCGAACAACTACTTAACAACATAGACCTGACCTACAGCACGGAGGTGATGGCCATCCCACTCCCTCCAAGATTCAAATTTTTGTAGATTGACTTGTATGACAAGTCCCAAGACCCTATTGATCATTTAGAGAACTTCAAAGCACATATGACTCTCCATGGGTTCCCCAGGGAGATAGCATACCGAGCCTTCCCCTGGACTTTAAAGGGAACAATGAGAGGAAGGTTTGGAGCATTGCAACTGAGGTCAATTGGCAATTTTGAAGTGCTGGCCAAGCTATTTTGACATAGATCATGGCCAGTAGAAGAACGTGACCAGTGGTATACCACCATCAAACAAAGGGAGGATGAGAGTTTGAACGCATACCTCAACCAGTTCAACAAGGAGCAACTGACCACTAACAATCAAAATGAAAAACTTACGCTCGCCGCCCTTCTAGGGGCGTATGCCTCGAAGCCCATTCATGAAGGAATTAGCAAGGACAAACCCAACAACTCTGAGGAAGGGTAGACGAATTTGTGAACGCTGAAGACACGCTCTAGGCCCTAATAGAATATAAAAAGACTGAAATGGAGCAAGTGGACAAAGGCCCCCAGAGGTCGAGCGGCAGAAAAGCATTAGAAAATGCTAGGCAATGCCAATATGACATGAAGCAGGAAGGACATGCGCCTTTTTGAGAACGGGGCTCAAGATTCGTTCATAACAATCTGAACATCCAAGCGGAAGGAGAGGCACTAACCTAGGTCGAGGAGGACCAAAGAAGAAAGGGGTGTTGTTTCTACACCTACCATCAATTTGATAGTCACGAGCATTGTTACACACTGAAGAAATTAATAGAGGAGATGAAGGAGTGTGGAGAGTTAGAGCGATTAGTTGCTCAACATTCAATGCCCCAGGACAACCTTTGGGCCAGAGAGCAGAGCGGCCTTGAAGGTCGCACCAAAGTGAAAGCCCCAAGCAGCGGAGAACAACATGAGGGAATAGCTGAGAAGCACCTTGCCAAAACCTAGGCCGCAACAATGCACCCTTGGGCGACATCTGTACTATACCATCGGTTCACCGGAGGGGGACCCACTGCATCTAGTCGAAAAGCACATGCTTGAAGGGCGAGATACAAAAAGGTGTACTCGGCGGAGAGACCTCCCAAGCAGCCAAAGTATAGGAACTCGGCAAGCATATCTTTTGTCAAAGAAGATTGTGAGGGGTCCTGTACCCACACGATGATGCATTGGTGATAACATTGTTGGTCGCCAACTACACCACAAGGAGTATCCTAATTGACAATGGGAGTTCAACATATATCCTGTTCTGGGATTCCTTTACCAAGATGGGTATTAATCCCAATAGACTACATCCTCGCCCATGCCATCAAAGGGTTTCTCTGGAGATGTAGTACAATTCCTGGGCGCCATTACCCTACCCTTAACGGCACGAAAGAAAGTGTTCACTATTACCACCATGACCGACTTCATAGTAGTCAAGGTCCTGTCATCCTACAACACCATACTGGGGCACCCAACCTTGAACAACCTTAAAGCTGTCATGTAACACTCGCAATCCCAGATCTCTAGGGAGTAAGCTTCTGTTGCCTAAAATCATCTCCCAACCATATAGTCACAGACTCCAAAATTTCAATAACACATACAACTCATTGTTTCAAATCATCTACTCCAATATAATTAATCTAAACACCACAAAATCTCAAAATAGATATCAACCTTCCAAAATACTAAGTCGACAAAGTAAAACAAAACTACTGAATAAAATTCTCCAATAACCAAAGCACCCTCTTTGTGCTTAATCCACTATGCTCACGTAGCCTTACCAATGCTTCCTATTCTTGATCCTCAGTCAAAACATCTGAAAATATTGTAGAGATAATGGGTGAGTTATTAGCAACTCAATAAGCAAAGAACATATACTAGTATGTAAACATGAGCCATTTACAGAGTACAGAATGCAGAGCAAAACATTTTTAGTTCTGTAATGCAGAACAAAATATATTATCAAAATATTAGAGCGACATTTTTAGAAGCATTCATATACAAAAGTCTTTTGGCATACCATAACTGAACATCCCATATCAGAGGTATCATATAAGAACAAAGACCATGTTTAACCCGTTGTAGGGTTGTGCTATCCCTAGTGGTCAAACCAGGTAGTATCAAAATGTAAATTTTCCCCATATTCTTCTTAGACCCACGAGTGTGCACACAGGAGACCACACAAAAAAAACCGCTCGGTTTCCAAAGTGTGTGCACTAAAAGACAGAGATGCTGGTACCAACCATATAATAAAAGCCACAGTTTTACACCCATGGTAAGGTCAAAGCAGAGTAGAAACAGAACCAGATATAGAATCAAAATGTCATGCCAAAGGTTTTCAGATGCCACATCATATAAAAACAGAGTACAAAATAGATTAAGATCATTTTCACATATTCAAAAATAAAATCAAAGCATCTTTTTATAATTATGCACAAATTATCAGATTTCATAATCGCTTTTTTTATACAACAGAAAACTGAATGTCAGAAGTTGCTCATGTCCACCCTAGTCATGATAGATAATACTTTCTCTTTTATACAACTTTCATGAGTAATGCAGAGCACATAATTGAGGTTGCTTTCGCATTTCTTTTCAAAACAAAACATGCATATTTTTCACAAATCAAGCTCAGTCAATTTTTTTTTATGCAAAGTCTAGCATAGAAACCCTACTTACCTAACTTTCGTGTATTATCTACGTTTTGAGTCTGCACTCTAACCGAATCACAATAACCTAAATCAGAAATTTAGTCCCTCACACATTAAAAATCAATACAAGCACAAAACTTAACTAATAGAAATTCCATAAGCCTACACTAGAATAAAATGAGCCTATAAATAATTAAGTTTATAAATAGCCTAAACACCGCCATATCTAACAATCAACTAGCCCCCACTCACTCCCAACTTGTCTGTTAAACACAAACATCGTACAATCACGTGTCCAATATAGACAAACATCAATATCAATCCCCAATAACCAACATCAACCCAACAACATAAATTTAAATACAAAATAGTCAACTCGAACAACCAACATATAACCCAAACAGCCACATCAACTCAAGCAGTCAACATATAAACCCCATACAAGCAATATATAACTCAAACCAGCCATGAAACTCCACCCACACAACCACATCAATCTGAATAGCCTCCTTATACATACCTCTATCCACCTCACACAACCAAGAGACCCCAACACCACAACTCAACAAGAAAATGCATGACCAATAAGTTCTACCATACAAATATAATTCATTAAAAATCTCCAGTGATCATGATTTATTTATATCGCACATGTAACCAAGCAACAGAGCCTATTACATTGAAGTATCATACCTAATATCGTGAGTTGGCTGGTAAAATGAGCGAGTGGAGCAACTCTATCTAGGGACATAAATACTGCCCTGTGAACTAGCAAACAACACTAGTATTAAGTTTTGTCTTTGGAAGTGTTATGCAATGGAATAACTCAACTAGAGCAAGCATTAAAGAAGTTTACCTAAGTGTGTAGCGGCATAGATCAACTAGGGTAGTTAATTTTTAATCTCAGTGGAAGAGTGCTACTGTGAATAGGAAGTTCGAGGGTTTTATGGGAAGATATGCAAAAGTTATTATAAATTAGAGAAAGACAAATACACTGGAAGATATGCACAAAAATTGACAAGGGTTTACCAAAGTTGCTGATGGAATTTCAGCAACTCCAAATAGCCGTGGGAATGCCCGGCTTATCAATTTATCCGGTAAATTACTGGGAGCTCATGTACCCTGCAGCAGAGGGGAAACTATCTGTGCAAAATTTTTGTGAGTGATAAGTTAGTGAGGGTGCACGGTGAGACAATAAAAGAAACTAAAACAAAAATCAAAGAGGCTCACCAATGTCGGACAAGAACAACAGTGTTGGCAACGGTAACCCATGAATGGTGGCATCGGCATTTAGTGTGGTGGCACATGATGGTATATAGTGGTTGAAACTGCTGGAGATGAGCGAGGAGGGCCTAAGACTTGCTACAGCTGTAACCGATTGAAAAATTGAGAGAGAGAGAGAGAGAGAGAGAGCCATACTAGCATGAGGAAAGTCAACCGTCGGCGACCCTTGACTATGGAGGCACATGACATGGTGAAGGGAGGGTACGAGAGAGAGAGAAGATCTTGTGATGAAGCATGGTGTGACAGAGTGGACTATAACTAAGGTGGTGAGAGAAACAACAGAGCCACTTACCAACGTTGCTCAGGCGGTGGGTGGCATTGACGACGACGAAGCTTAAGGACTCATTAAATCAAGGCACCAACGATATGTAGAAGCTCGTAGAAGATAGGGATGTTTGATGGTGGGTCTGTTGAGAGATTTGGGGGGAGTGAGGAACTTATTGAAGTGGCATGGGGAATGTGGGATCGAGGAGAGGAGAAAATGGGGGAGAGGGATTTGGGAAGGGCAACCATTGGGGAGAAAGGGAGCAGAAAATGGAAAAGAAAAGGATCCCCTCCTTACCTAAACGACTTTGTTCACCAATGGGTTGGTACTTTTATAGGCCTGGGCCAGGTTATGGGAAAAGAAAAGGATCCCCTCCTTACCAAGCCATACCCTTCGGGCTGAATAATGCAGGGGCGACGTACCAAAAGCTCGTGAACCATATGTTCAAAAAACAGATCGGCCACAACATGTAGGTTTATGTCGACAACCTATTGGTCAAGAGTAAAGACCCAGTACAGCACTTGGCAGACTTGAGGAAAGCCTTCGTCGTGTTATGCCAGTACAAGATGAAGCTAAATCTAGCTAAGTGTGCCTTTGGCATTGACTTGGGAAAGTTCTTTGGCTTCATAGTTTTTAAGAGAGGAATAGAGGCCAATCTAGAGAAAATTAAGGTGATCATGGAGATGAAGCCTCCTTGGGAAATTCGTGAGATGCAGAGACTGACTGGTAGAGTAACGACGCTGAATAGATTCTTGTTTAGATCCTTAAATAAGTGTCTGCCCTTTTTCAAGGTTCTACGCAAAGCACAATCATGGAATGATGATTGCAACCAAGCCTTTCAAAAGTTGAATTGGTACCTATCTAACCCACCGCTACTGAGTCAAGTCGAGCAAAGGGAGGTTCTGTATGTGTACCTAGCAGTTTTACCTCATGCAGTCTTGACAACTTTGGTTAAGGTTGAAGAGGTCACTCAAAAGTCGATCTACAACACGAGTCATGCCTTTCGAGGGGCTGAAGCAAGATACCCGTGAATGGAAATGCTGGCATTCATGTTGGTAACAGCTACGAAGAGTTTGTGCCCATATTTTCAGGCCCACCCTATCAAATTCTTGACGGAGACCCCTTTGAAGAAAATGTTGCAAAGGCCAAATGCGTCTAGTTGCCTAGTGGGCTAGTCGATTGAGCTAAGTGAGTTCGACCTAGAATTCCTCCCGAGACACACAACAAAGGGCCTAGGTATAGCAAACTTAGAAGCCGAATTCACTGATTTTTTCGAAAAACCCCCGGCTATGCCAGTAGGAAAGCCCTAACAAGATTTTGTTGATGGCTCATCCTGCTATGTTGCCGGGGGTAGGAGTCCACATAGTGAGACAATTAGGACAGGAAAACCAATAATAATGAGGTCGAGTATGAAGCACTGGTGATAGAACTCTCGATACCATTTCTCTTTGTTAAATTCTTAGCATCTCTGTTAACATATGCAATACAGTGGCTATGTTCTTCTGGAATATGTGAGAAAATGTACATTTTCCATGAAATATGAGGTCTATAGTTTTGGAGTTCTACTTTTGCAAATCATAAGTGGCAAGAGGAATGCTTGTTATTATGGCGTGAACGAGACATTGAACCTTCTTGAATACGTATGTAACTTCATTAAACTTTCTTATAATTTAGCTTTCTGCAACTCAAAGACTCTTTTGAAATATAATAATATAGAACATTGGATTATTTCACGCATATGAGTTATGGAGAGAAGGTGAAGGTAAGAGGTTTATGGATCTATCACTTGATTATTCATCTTTACCATACAAACCTGTGAGATGCTTGCAATCAACTTTGTTATGTGTCGAAGAAAATCCCGTGGACAGACCAACAATGTTGGAAGTTTATTCAATGCTTAAAAATGACAATGGACCTATTGCCACACCTCAAACGCCAACTTTCTCCATTAAAACTGTTGAGAGTATAGGGAGCAGTTCTACATCACAACAAAGAAGTTGTTTAGCTACAAGTTCACTAATTTCCCAAATAATACCAAGATAACCAGGCCAGCTTTTGGTGGGAGACATGGTTGACTAAAGAGATATTTGTTTCTAACTTTTGTTTGTGTTGTCATTTGTTTGTAGGTTCAACCAATTTGGTTGTTTATATTTCTTCCAAGTTCGATCTTGTCAAGTATATGATACTTAGTGCAATGTAAGGTTGGAATAAGAACTATAGTAACCAGTCGAACGTGTACCCATATGGACCCATCTCTGGATGATACACTAGTTTCTTCATGTAAATTGTTGAGATGCCTACAAATTGCTCTTTTATGTGTGCAGGACAATGCAATTGATAGGCCAACCATGTTGGAGGTTGCCTTAATCCTAAACAGGGAAAGTTTTGCTCTTACATTCCCTAAATTGCTTGCCTTTTCTATAAAAAGAAATGAAGAGGAGGAAAACAAATCTGAATTGAAGCCATCAAATTGTTCCATCAATGATACAACAATCTTCGAAATGGTTGCTCAATAATTAAGCATGCATTGGCTTGAGGCTCACTCGACACGTCACTCACACAAATAACGTATGTGATTGATAAAATATAACAGGCTTATAGTATTTTCTATGGCCAGCCAATGGGGGGGACTTGTCAGGAGGGAAGAATGAGAAAAAATAGGGAAATGATAAAAGGCTGAGGGAGTGCAGAATGTCAGGAGAAAGATGGGAGAACTGACATAGAGTAAAGGGGAAGTGACATAAAGAATGAGTGAAGGGATGTAAAGCAAGGGGCAGAAGATAAAAGAGGAGGGAACCAGACGACTTGGGGGGACTTTTGGCCAGGCTTCTTGGAGACTTCACCTTTGTCAACCTGACCATAGAGACTGCAGCGAGAGGATGAAAACCAGAGGATAGAACTCAGATCTCTATTGTACAGTGAAGACGAGAGACCATGAGAGATTGTAAATAAGTATATTATAGTGGATTCTCTCCTCCCCGAACCCTTATGGACAAAGGCTCAGTGCTGAATCACATAAATTTGTGCGTCTCTCTCTATTTATTTTCTCTGCATTTATTTACTGTTCACTGTCATGGATATACGCATGGACATCGTACAGTCACACCAGACCACTGCCGAGGGCTCCACACAACACCAATCGAGTAACAAGTTGTACGTGTGCCCATATGGACCCATCTCTAGGTGATACACTAGTTTCTTCATGTAAATTGTTGAGATGCCTGCAAATAGCTCTTTTATGTGTCCAAGAAAATGCAATTGATAGGCCAACCATGTTGGAGGTTACTTCAATCCTAAAGAGCGAAAGCTCTGCTCATACATTCCTTAAATTGCTTGCCTTTTCTATAAAAAGAAACAAAGAGGAGGAAAACAAATCTAAATTGAAGCCAGATAATTGTTCCATCAATGATACAACAATCTCCAAAATGGTTTCTCGATAATTAAGCATGCATGGAGGTACTCTTTCTAATATGTAGTTTCATAATAGGGGTGTTGACGTCGTGTTTCGCACGCCTTTGGATCTGGTTCTAGCAACTCAAGTTTCTAGATTTTCACCTGCACACTTAAGTAGACACGAAGAATGGGGGCCTTGTTGGTGGCCGGGGAGTCTCTGATATCAAAGTCAGTATATCTCATTCATAGTTTGTGCGTAAGTTGAGAAGAATCAGAGAAAGTTTTACATACCTTGGGATTGACTTTTATACTAGGTTTTGGGTGGGGACAACACATCCCTGACTTTGAGTAACCTATGTCCTTTCCACTTTTCATTTGTCGGAATCATTTAATGTGGTGTGGCTTTTGGGCGGTATCAATAATGCGGCGTGGCTTCTTGACTCACGTTATCCTGTGGGCGTTTCTTGTTAAGCTTCTTCATGCCTGTTGTCAGGAGATTAAGGATTCTCCATATTTTCTACCTACTTGCCTATGTAGGTTCTAGAGAGCAGGGTGTTATTGGGATGAAGTTAGGGCGGCGAGTCTCATCTGCCCCTATCTGCCGCTTTCTCTGTGCATGGATTGCTTCGGGGTTGACTTTTGCTCATGGGCCGAGTACTCTACAAGGGCCCATTGACTCCTTTGGAGGAGGGTTGTTGGCCTCAAATGGGCTTCACCAGGCTATCTGACTTACTTCCTCAGTGGTCCCTCGTGGGCTTGTATTAAGAGCCGATAGAGGAAAACCCCTTATAATTATCCCGCCAATTCTTATCGGACTAATCCGATGGGAATTCCTTTTTGCCTTTCCCTTCATGCTATATACTTTTCCGTTGTCTTTGTCGTCGAAATCCTCTTCACTAGAAATGGGCGGTTATTACTCTCCCAGCACTTCTACTTGTATGGTTCTCGACTGAAGATTATGTTTGTACGGCTTTTCTCCCCTCTCGGCTCTTAAAGCAAGCCCACTAGGGGCCATTAGAGAAGTAACTCTGAGAGCCCGGCCAAGCCCAATCAAGACCTACGACCTTCCCCCAAAGGAGTTAGTGGGCCTCTACAGAGTACTAGGCCCACGAGCAAAAGCCACCCCCGAAGTAACTCACGCAAAGAGAAAGCGGACAGTAGGGGCAAATGGGACTCGCCGCCCTGACACCATCTCGATAACACCCAGCCCTCTGGAACCTACACAGGTAGGTATGTAGGAAATATGGAGAATCCTTGATCTCCTGACAATAGGCAAGGAGAGGCTTAATAGGGAACTTCCACAGGATAAAGTGAGTTAGGAAGTCATGCCGCATTAATGGCAACACTACTCGGACTCCACATCGCATTAATGACGCTGCTTCAGAAGTCTCGCTGTATTAAAGATTTTGACAAATGAATAATGGAAATGACATAAGTTTCTCAAAGTCAGAGATGAGATGTCCCCACTCGAAACCTAGTATAAATTTCTATCCCCAGGTACAAAGAACTCTCTCTAATATTTTTAAGTTTACGCGCAAACTACTAAGGAGATATACTGATTTTGGCAATGGAGACTCCTTGGCTACCACCAAGGCCCCCAATTCTTCGAAATTGTTTAAGTGTGTTGGTGAAAGTCCAAAGACCCAAATTGCTGGAACCCGGCCCAAAGGCATGTAGAACACGATGTTAACAACACTAAAGTTGTTACTACCAATTTCTGAAATAGTACCACGATGACCGAGCTAGAATTTGCAAGAGATGGGGTTATAGAAATTGGTTTTTGACTAGTATAACTTTGTTTGAAAAAATGAAAATGGTGCATCTTTTTTTTTTCCCCTTTCACAAATAGTCATTAGATTTAAAAAAGCAAAGGACTTTTCCTATTTTAGAAAAGTATTCCTTTAGGATTCACATAAAATTCAAACGAAGGATTGGACATATCAGGCTATATCTTTCGCGTATGAATGCTGCTGAAATACCCCAAAGTGTTGAAAAGGCAGAATATCAGGTAATGAATTGCTTAACAAATCGGGGGGGAATAAAAGAAAAGAGCAGTAAGCTGAATATATATAAGCCATAATGAAAGGAAGAGAGAGGATATGATCTCTACAAGTGTGTGTGTGTGTGTGTGTGTGAGGGTATGCAAATTGATATTCTTTCTATCCATCTCACTAATTGGGATATACCTTTTTTTTAGGCATTATCATAAGAAATTCTTCGTATCAGCTACTATTCACCACCCCACACCCCACACTCCACACCTTATGGAAAACACTCACATACCCTACGAAAAATACCCATACACTATAAAACAATTATAGGTATGGGGTGTGAGAGTGCATAGTAGTTGATGCATAGTAAATCTCTTTATCATAATGGACATTGAAAAGTATAAATCCACCATTTTGAATTAATGGTATTGTACTGGAAAGTCAATCATCATGGAGCAAGTTGAAAATATTGACTATATCTACAATATTGCTGCTAATCACATTTAGACTTTTATGAAATTTGACCCATATGCTAGAACTCAGTCAATTCAAGATGTATATTATATACCATATCCTCCTTACAATATTCAACTTTGAGATGGTTTTGCATCAGTGGAAGAAGCCTCCACTTTGGATGTTATTCTCCAAAGCATTTTTCCACAATCATATTTATCTATATCAAAGCAGGACAAGCAGAAGAATCCACTCACAAGAAGTTGCACACTTCTACATAAGTTCATTAGTGTTATGATTATATTAGTCAGAATTGGATCTCTTTACAATTTAAAAACCCAAAAGCCAGTTCCACTGTTTATCTCTCTTGTTTTTTGCCCCTCATGTTTCAAACCCAACATGGAATTATGCCTTGGACAATAACCAAATAGAAATAATAACTCAACATATTGATTTGTGAGGAGGGGGTAAAAATAAAGCCCAATATAGGGCCCAACCATTAGACCATGAGGCAAGAAGATGTAAGTGGGGGAAAAGGTGCAACAAGCTGGTGGCATGTGGGTTAGAGCTGGTTGAAGGAAATTACGGAGAAAAGGGGCTGACACCGATCCCACCAGTTCCAATTGGCTAACACAACAGGGTGGCTAAAAGGCCTTCAGCCAGAGGATCCAAGGGAGGATGGACTCTTCTCCTTCTTTGGTCTTCTCCTTCTCCTTCCAGAGTACTTCTCCTCTAGAGAGAGAGTTTTTCCTCCTTCGGCTTCTCCTTCGAAACCAGATACGCAGGGAGCTCCAACGAAGGCTCTTTCCTTCCAGTAGATTTATATGCAAAATCACAATTATATAGCGAGATATGAGTGGCCATGAGGGATTGTAAACAAGCAAATTATAGTAGATTTCTCCTCCCCAAACACCCGTGGATGTAGACATTATGCCGAATCACGTAAATCCTTACATTCCTCTCTTTATTTTCTCTGCACTTGTATTTTCCATTCATCATCATGGATGTATGCATGGCCACTGTACACCCGCATCGGAACGCTGCCAGGGGCTCCAAACATCACTGAACAAGGCCCAAGTCGCCCCAGTGGACTGGAAATGACTCTTTATCCCCTTTCGGCCTATTGAGTATTTTCATGGCCTCAATAGTTGGCGCTGTCTATGGGATCTGATCACTTTCTAAGCCGCATGCGAGACAAGGAAGATTTCTCGAGAAACTGGATAAATCATTGGACGAACGGATAACACCCTCCTACATGAATATTCTCAATTTTCTTAACTTTTACATTTATGGAAAATGGACGTAGAGCGGGCGAGGAAAGATAGAATCTTTCTCGCCTAGTCTCGTCGCCCCTGCACCCTAATCACTATCGCATAAAAGCATACTGCTCGGGCACTTACACTTCCAAATTGGACAAATAATTAAAAGTGGACAATGGCCATGGGGCAAGATGTAGTACACAGGTTGTCACTGTGCACTTATGTAACACCTCGTCCCCGAGGGTCCGAAGAGTTAACTGATGTTACCTGATAATCAACTCCAACACTGTTAATATACTTCCAAAAGCTCTAAATCAAACGTTAACACTTCAAATTTAATTAACTACACAAACTCATATATCAAATCCTCAATACAATAACCCCAAGAAAAAATATCAATTTCTCTACATGTCACTTAAACTCACATTTCAACAATATAGTTAACAAAAAAATCAACAATACTCATCGAAAACTTTCTATTCTTAATCCATTACTCTCAAGTCATCTCACCCAATGCTTCATAGTCTTGATCTTCAACTGAAAAATCCAAAATCATTTGAAAATATTGTGAAGATAAAAGGGGTGAGTTATCAGCAACTCAGTAAGTAGAGAACATATACTAGTATGCAAACATGAGCATTTACAGATTTCAGAATGTAGAACAAAACACTTTTTATTTTCAGAATGCAGAGTTAGAACATGTTATCAAAAATATCAGAGCGAAAGTTCAAAAATATTCTTATTCAAAATTTCCTTGGCACAGCATAACTAAAACACCATATCAGAACAGAATTCCATGTTTAACCCTCGTGGTAGGGTTGTGCAAATCCCGGTGGCCAACCAAGCAAAAACATAATGTGAATCTTCCCCTTATCATTCTCGGAGCCCCGAGTGTGCACATAAGAAAGACGCAGAAAATCACTTTGTTTCCAAAATGGGTGGACCAGAAATAGAAAAGTTGGTACCAACCCAAACAGAGGTCACAGTTTTGCACACGTGGTAATGTCAGAACAGAACAGAAACAGAATGTCATGCCAGATGTTTTAGAAATTGCATCATATTAAATCAGAGTATAGAACATTTTCAGAACATAATCAGATCAAAAAAATATGATTTATGCACAATTTTTCATATTCGCTCTCTTTTACATAGTTCAAAAATAGGATGCTGAAACTTTGCTCATGTCTATACCAGTCATGACAGAAAGTACTTTATTCTTATACAGAATTTCATGAGTCATATAGAACAAATAAATGAAGTCGTTTCAAATATATTTTCATAACAAAACATGCATATCTTTCCAAATAATCAACCTCAGCTCATCATATACCTTTCGAAGGATCACGGAGATTCTAGAAGTGGTGACACATCAATGTAACAGTGAAAAATGGACAAAGCCCGTGGGTCTCAAAAACCCAACTTTTAAACCGGGACAAACGAAGATTTGAGATTACTATGGAATGGCTTAGGGATGTTGGTGAAGCTAACTGGTTGTGGTCGTTGGCCGTGGGTGGTGGCGTGGGTGGCGGTTGGAGGCCAAAATACCCAAATCGAAAAATGAGTTAGAGGGGCTTCAAGGGTGGCAGATCGGGGCTGAGGATGGGGGGGTTAGGTAGCTAGGAGGCCACCAGTGTTGTGGTGAAAAGGTGGTGGCCAATGGTGGTGCAACGACGGCGTTGGAACAAAAGAGGGCCGCGGCTTGAGGCCATGCGTGGGGACTAACGGCGGCGAGGGAGGAGCTTAAAATGGAGGGTTGAGGTCGCCGGCCGGAGGGGAAGAGAATGGGAGGGGAGGTGACAGACACGGACGGCGCACGGTGGCTCTAGGGCGGATGAAACAAACGGACGAGAGAGAGGGGAGGGGGTGTCGCACCCAGGAGGAAATAAGCAAAGGAAAAAAAATGAGGAGAAAAAGAAAGAGAAGAAGGAAAAGAAAAAGTGGGAAAAAGAAAAAGGGAAAAAGAAAAAGTGAGGGAAAGAAATGAAATCCAATCCTCACAATTTGGGTCACAAAAATGATCCAACGAAAAGAATTTCAAAACAGTAAATTGAATAAAATAATTTAAACGCAGTGACTAGTTAAAATAAAATAATAATAAAAATTTAACAATATAATAATTTTAAAGTTCAACATTAAACTAATTTAAAGTAAAGAGCAATTTAAATGTAAAACAATAATTAATACCAAGAAAGCACATTAAAGTAAATTTTACAACTTAAAAAATATAAAATAAATCCAACAAGGAATCCAATAAATTTAAAACAAGAGAAAAAATATTTAAATTAATTAAAAAAATCATTCAATTAAAAAATACACTAAAATACTGGGTATCACAACTTTTGTGCACTGTGTCATTCACGTTGATGCACTACCACCATGTCTGCAAAATACTCAGGATCAGCCCTCTCAGGACCAGCTCACTCGGGACCAATTCTCACCTACTCGGGAGTCTCCATCGCAGCCTCCCTCAACTAGGGAAACATCCGATCGGGAGCCTCCTTTTTGAGAGTCATCAACTTGGGAAACACCTGATCAATAGCCACCTAGTCGGGAATCTCCATCGCAGCCTCCCTCAACTCGGGAAACACCTTATTTGGACCCCTCCAACTCGGGATTCATCAACTCGGGAAACATCAAATCGAGAGCCTCCCACTCGGGTTTCGTCAACTCGAGAAACCATCGCAGCCTCCCTCAACTAGGGAAACATCCGATCGGGAGCCTCCTTTTCGAGAGTCATCAACTTGGGAAACACCTGATCGATAGCCACCTGGTCGGGAATCTCCATTGCAGCCTCCCTCAACTCGGGAAACACTTGATTGGGACCTCTCTCGCTCGGAAGTCATCAACTCAGGAAACAACTGATTAAGAGCCACCTGCTCGGGAGTCACCCTCTCGGAGATGACCTGCTCTGCCCTCCATCAGCTCGGGACAGCACCTCACTTTACTTAGGAGTTACCCACTCGGTACCTCGTGATCTACTCACCACCTCCTTTACCCAGGGTTCTTCGGCTTCTTCACAGAACCCAACATCTAGGGAAGCACCTACGCATTGTTCCTCAGAGTGTTTTATCTATTGCCGATGGGGTAGTTCCTTCCCCGCGGGAGCCGCCCACATTGGCCAAAGTGCAAGGAGAGAAGACAAGCGGATGAAGAACTAGTCGCCTAACTACTCAGGCGAGTTGCAAGTTACAGCAATCAACATAGCACAAAACAAAGTAGTCGCCCACCGAGCTTCCTCGCCAAGTGGGCGCACAAAATGCTGAGCTTCCTCACCAAGTGGGTGCACAAAAAGCTAAGCTTCCTCGCCGAGTCGGCGCATAAAATGGAAATGCTTAGTTTCCTCGCTGCAGAATTTGTCAGCGCTCGCCATCAGTTCTAGCCACAAAATGCTGCTCGCCAATTGCCCATTCGCAAGATACTCCTGGCCACTAACTCGCTGAGCTAGAGCCTTCCTCGCCAAGTGGGCGCACACATAAGGAAAGCTCTCGCCATATACGCTAAATTACTCAGGACCTTCAGTATCGCGAGCATCTCATGCCTTCATCAACACCGAAGCATGGCTATCCCCGGGCATCACTCGTATGTCACCAGCCTTCGCCATACTCCAGCGAGATAACCAAGGTTTGCAAACCTCAGACTTGTGATTCGGATTATCTAATCTAACCTATTTAGTTTTTATTTTGTCACAAGGGGAGCTCTAGCTCCTGCCATAAAGTAAGGCGTGGTGCAACGGGCGCAAGGTCAAAAGACCAACGAACCCTCTCCTAAATTAGCCTAATAGGGCTTCAATGGGCGCGCCATGGTCAAAAGACCCATGACCCCTCTCCACATTAGCAACAAAGAGAGCTTCAATGGGCGTGAGGTCAAAAGACTTACTTGCCCTCTCCAAATTAACCACAAAGAGGACTTCAACGAGCATGAGGTCAAAAGACTCGCGACCCCTCTCCAAATTAGCCACAAAGAGGGCTTCAACGGGCGTGAGGTCAAAAGACCCGCGACCCCTCTCCAGTTGGCCACAAAGAGGGCTTCAACGGACGCCCCATGGTCAAAAGACCCGCGACCCCTCTCCAAATTAGCCACAAAGAGGGCTTCAACGAGCACAAGGCCAAAAGACCCGTGACCCCTCTCCAGATTAGCCACAAAGAGGGCTTCAACGAGCACAAGGCCAAAAGACCCGTGACCCCTCTCCAGATTAGCCACAAAGAGGGCTTCAACGGGCGCGCCATGGTCAAAAGACCCGCGACCCCTCTCCAAATTAGCCAAAAAGGGATCAACAGGCGCGAGGTCAAAAGACCCACGACCCCTCTCCAAGTTAGCCACAATGTGCGAGTCACATACTCGCGATGCAATCCTTCAGGAACGAGCCTTCAGAGTTAATGAGCTTCCAAGCTCCACAAACTGCCATGTGCGGGGTACCTTCGGCAACCAGCCGATAGGCTCGGCAACTACCTAAGATGGACCCAGGAGGTCGATGGACCCTCTGACCACTTTGCATGGGTTACTTCACACAAACTTCCACACTAACAACAAAACAAAGGCATCTGATGAACATAAACTCTCTCCTAAGCTAGCCTAAAAGGGCTTCAACGGGTGCGCCATGATCGAAAGACCCACGACCCCTTTCCAAATCCACGTGGTCGAGTCCATCTTCTGCCTCATCGACGCGGTTGAGTACATCTCCCGCCTTATTTATGCGGTCGAGTACATCTCTCGCCTTATTTATGTGGTCGAGTACATCTTCTGCCTTATTACGGGGTCAAGTACATCTCCAGCCTTATCCACGCGGTCGAGTCCATCTCCCGCCTTATTTACGTGGTCGAGTACGTCTCCCACCTTATTTACATAGTCGAGTACCTCTCTCGCCTTATCTACGAGGACGAGTACGTCTCCTGCCCTATCTACGAGGAAGTAGATAAAAAAAAAAATTAAAATTTTGGAAGTGTCAAAATTAAATATCAAAGTAGCATTTTCCTTTATCTAAAATAATTTTGAGAACTTATCTTTTACTCTTACTCGCCTACTAGAATCTATACCTTTTTCCAATAAAAAAAAAAAAAAATCTATACCTTTCCTTGCATTGAATACATCTCTATCTTTTTGGGTACGGACTCTGACAAAAATATAAAACCGTCAAAGTTCTAGCAGGGGGATTTTTAATTTCAATATAAAATCTTCCCCACTCTTCAGAATGACCAAACCATCACAGCTGAGACATTTCAAAATAATGCCAAGCCATAGCCTTCTGCGCATCCTTCCTATTGTTTACACCTTGTTCATTTTCGTCACTGCTAGAAGTACTGCCATGGCTGCCTCGCGGCTGCCGCCGGTGGTCAAAGCTGGTTATTATCCTTCATGGGTTATGGATGATTTGCCACCTTCAGTCATAAGCACCAAATTTCTCACCCATGTATTGTATGCTTTCCTTGTGCCCAACAACGTTACTTTTGGGTTTGACATCTCAGATTCGACGGCCATGATCCTCTCAAACTTCACCACCACCCTTCATCAAAAGAATAGCCACGTGAAGGTTCTTTACTCCATCGGTGGCGGAGGTATTGAGCCATACGCTTTTGCTGCCATGGCCACCAAAGCCTCGTCTCGGCAAGTTTTCATAGATGAAACTATAGGAGTTGCACGTAAATATGAGTTTGATGGGTTTGACCTCGATTGGCAATTCCCTGAAAGCCCAAAAGCAATGAATGATTTTGCCCTCTTACTTGAAGAGTGGCGCCAAGCAATCCACAAGGAGGCTATGATGACAAATAGGTCTCCCCTATTGCTCACTGCCGCCGTCTACTATTCGGCGGAATTCTTAATATACGGCAGCCGCCGCTCTTATCCAGCGGACGCAATCAGGAATAACTTGGACTGGGTCAATGTGATGTGTTTCGATTATCATGGATCATGGGACACTTCCGCCACAGGGGCGCATGCTGGCATTATTTGACCCAAAAACTAATCTAAGTTCAGTCTATGGGATTAAGTCGTGGCTCAAGGCGGGAGTGCCCGGAAACAAGCTGGTTATGGGTTTGCCACTCTATGGTAAGACATGGAAGCTCAAGGATCCAAAGTTGCATGAGGTTGGATCACCTGCCGTTGGCGTCGGTCCGGGAGATGAGGGTGCGCTGACTTACTCACAGGTGGTGGAGTTTAATAGGAGGACCAAAGCCACCGTGGCACATGACGTGGACACTGTTTCTGCCTATTCTTATACAGGGACATCTTGGGTCGGGTACGATGATGCCCTATCGACAACGGCAAAGGTTTTGTTTGCTCAGGCACTTAGACTTCGCGGGTACTTCTTTTGGGCACTTGGCTACGATAATGATAGGAGAATAACCGGACAAGGTATTTCTTTTACGTGAATGAATAATGCTATTCTCACCGTTATTGGTATCGCTCTTAGTCCCGTTTAGTGTAAAATTATTTTTTTAATATTTTTTTTACTTAATGATTAAGTAAGTATTTTTTTATGATATTATAATTTTTTTATTTTTTTTAAAAATAATTTATAATATTAAAAAAATACATGTATAAAAAAATAAAATAAAAAAATATTATATTTTACATTGAACGGACTGAGAGCAGAAGAGGGAGCGAGGTCTGTAGCAGGACTCTTACATGAATACAGTCTTATATGCAGTGCCATTTTTTTCTATCAGTACGAGTGTTGACATTTTTATGAACTCTGACATGCAGCTTCAAGTTCGTGGGTCCTTGACAAATGAACATTGTTTGGCCTGCTTTCGATTGCAGAGCAAGTACTCGTGGAGTAAAATTTAGTGCAGAGCCATACTGCCATCGTATTTGTCGTAAAATAAAACTACAGATATCCAGCGGAATTCTTGTCAATGACATCTACGTTCTTTCCTCTGCTTGGTGTCCAAATTTTATTCAAGTATCAGATTTCAGCTTCATTGCGTGTTGTAATCTAAGAGCATTGGGGTCCATTTATTTTTCTTGACATGCTTTTCACATATCCTCATAGAGATTGATCAGAAAGGGCTTTCAAACTGTGCAGAGACTCAATGATATCTGCCTTACACGTTACATAAAACAAGTGAGTTATTTTGTTCACGTACATGCATTCAGAGTGGTTTAGATAGAAATATGAGATGAGATAGGATTAGAAGATTTTATATGAATTAAATAAAATATTGTTAGAATATTAGTTTTTAATATTATTATTATTTTAAAATTTTAAGAAGTTAGATTATTTATTATATTTTATGTGAGAATTTAAAAAATTTATAATGATGAGATAAGATGAGTTGAATTAATAGTTTGTATATCCATGCAAATTAGTTTTAACCCTCCCATGCTTTTGGCCAAAACACATTAACCACAATTGGGAGTTAAGTCTCCAACAGTTAAAAGACTTTAGGCTTCGTTTGGAAAAAAAAACTCATCTCAACTCATCTTAACTCATCATTACAACTTTTTTAAATTCAAATACAAAATATAATAAATAATTTAACTTTTTCAAATCTCAAAATAATAATAATAATAAACAATAATATTCTAACAATATTTTATTATCTCAACTCAACTCAACTCAATTCAGTTTAACATCCAAACGCACCCTAAAAGCTAAAATAATCATATATTTATAGAGAGAGAGAAGCTTTGTGAGACCCAATGTCGTGGCCCATGACCTCTAAACGACATCGTATAGGCTGGTATTTTTTTCCTTGACTTGCTTTCTTTTATTTATTTATTCTTTTCTTTTCTCCTTTAGGATAGTTTCTCACTCTTTTTCTCTTTTCAGTTTTTCTTTTTGTTTCTCTTCCAGTCGATTTTCACTCACCCAGTATCTTTTCTTCCAACATTCTTTACGGTTTCTTTCTTCTTTTGTTCCTTTCACACCAGTTTCCTCTCAATAGTCGCCCCCCGACCCAGATCAAAGGGTCATGTGTGACCCGACCCATGGTATCACAAATGAACCAGGTTTTAGCCTAGGTTAGTGGATTGGATCCGAACCGGTTAGAATATAATATTATAATATTATTTTTAAAAAAAAGGGGAAAAGAATTATTTCTTTCTCTTTTCTCTCAAAGCATGTGTTGTATTGTTTATTAAATGTATAAATTATTTAAGATTGAATTATGATAAAATTCTTAATTATTGTTTCTTGTAAATTTTATTCTATGGTAAGCTATATAAATATATGAATTATTTGCACTTGAATTATGGATATATGTTCTAAAAATTCTTAATTGTTGCTTTCTATAAATTTTATTGTATGGTAGGCCATATAAATGTATGAGTTATTTGGACTTGAATTATGGCTATTAGTGTATGCATATATATATATATATATATATATTGTTTATCTCATATGTGGCAAATGATTTGCACCAAATTAAGAAAAATATTGGTAGCCCTAAGGTACAAGATTTTTTATTTTTTATTTTTTTATTTTGGATGGAAAAACCATTAAACTCCATATTAAATATGGGTATGATGAAGTGAACAATTTTGTATGTCCAAATCTACTCTCAAATGAGGATTTTGATGACACTAATAATCCATCCATCAAAGTAAAGTTGGAGTTAACAATTTGTGTCAAGATCTACTCCCAAATGAGGATTTTGATGACACTACTCGTTCATCCATAAAAAGTAAAGTTGGAGTGAACAATTTGTTTGTCAACTGTTAAGATCTACTCTCGAACGAGGATTTTGATGACACTACTAGTTCATCTATCAAAGTAAAGTTTGAGTGAACAATTTGTATGCTAGAGTTTACTCCCAAAGAAGAATTCTGGTGATATATCTAGTTCATCCACATAATTTAAAGTTGGAAGAAACATTTTGTATGTCAGAGTTTACTCCCAAATGAGGATTATGATAATACTGCTAGTTCATCCATAGAATTTAAAATTTTGTGTTGGGGTTCACTCTAAAAGGAAGGATCTCGATGACACTATTAGTTCATTCATAATGGTTTAAATTCGTTATTATTTGAGTGTCAAATTCAAATCATTAATGTGATTAAAATGTTTTTCTTGTAGTAAGTATACGAATATCTTTATAAAATTTTAGGTACAGAATGGATTTTAATTTAGAGGAATATGAGCATGCCAAATTTACATTAAGAGTTTAAACCCTAGTTTATCTACTTTAAGTCTAACATTAATTATTATTAAAAATATTGATAAGGGTCAGAAGTACAATATTTAAAAAGATTGAATTAATTGCTACATATCAAATTATAGGAATATCTTAGTTTTGTACATAATGGTTTATTCCAAGAGTATTATTATTTCATTCAAGTAATGAGATATGAACAAGTTGGTAGCATGGTTGTTAGCTAAATACAAATTTATTTTGTTAATTTATATGGAAAAGCAACTGTATCTTTTGAAAAATCAAGAAAATGATGGTCACGAAAGTGTAAGAGCTATGTCAATTTTGAAATAAATAAGGGCATATGAAGTTTTAGGTTTCCTAAACATAAGATTTGATTCGAAGAAAAGAGTAAACTTTTCTTTCTGTATAAATTTCGAATAAGATCTTATACATTTTTTGAGATTAAACTTGAGTGCAAATGTTCATCTTTATTTTGTCTGTATAAGTTTCAAATCAAATTCTATAAATATTGATACTTATTTTGGTGGTTGACCTCGAGCACAAATGTTTAAATTTCATCAAAGTATTATTTATGTTGGTTCTATTTATCTTCTAATAAAACTTTTATTTGTTATGCCTTCATAATAATGTTTTTCTTAAAAGTTTTTTCTTTTCACTTATGAGGCATGTACTGGAACCAAATGAAACATGATTTATGAAAACTTTTATAATTTTTGACATATAATTCGAAACATAATTTTGTGACATAAAAGTTTGGAGCATATCTCCAAGAAAGGTTGTAGAGTTTAGTAAGTAAAATAATTTTCGCATTTAGATTTTCTAATCTCAGGATGTGTGTTGATTTATATAAAAGGAAAGCGAATCAAACATATCAAGAAAAGATAGTATAAGGAATAGAGAGTTTCTTGATATAATGCATATAGACGCTTTTAAACCTTTTTCTCTATAATGTTTTATAAATAGAAATATTTCTTTACTTTATAGATGATTTTCATGGTATAAATGTATCTATCTGCTACATGAGAAGTCTCTAGCCATTAGTAATTCTTGAGGTACTTTTCATGGGAGGAATTGCAGTTAGATAGAATTGTAGTTAGATAAAAATGTGAAAATCATTCTATTGAATTGAAGTAGTGTCATAGAAAAATATTAAGAGTTGAGCCACAACTCAAACATATTTCGTTAACTTCTTGAAAAAATGTGAGGTAAGATTTTTAAAGACAATCATATATATCTTAAATTGTGTTTATAGGAAGTAGTCTCAAAGACTTATTTTGCATTGTGAAGTGATAGAATACTTTATTTAAGGCATATACATATATGAATAGTCAATCTAAAATAAGACTTTACAATCCAAATGAAAGAAAGTTAGATCGTATAACAATTAATGGGTATATTATTGATTACTCATGGAGATTCTAATGATTTCGGTTGGCATCCTTGGTTGTTGCCAAAGATATTTGATTCAAAAGCTGTGAAAAGAGTGCAAGGTTATTTGCAAGAAATTAAAGATTATATTGTTGCTTTAAGAAGAACTGATGCTTTTAAGGTAACTGGATATTCAGACCCTATTTTGTGGGATTACTCTAACGATAGAAAATACAGTTATGGTTATATATTTTGCTATCTAGTAGAGTTATTTTATGGAAAAGTATTAGGAAAATCTCTTACTGATTCATGTGCAATAGGGACAGAGTTTGTGGTATGTTTTGAGGCCATAGTGTGTGATATCTGACTGAGGAAATTTATCTTAGGACTGGGAACTTATAGCCAAGCAGCTAAGAATGTATGGCAAAAATTTTTCAGAGTATTTTTCTCCGAATAATGAGTATGTAATGAAATTTTAAATACCTAAGTTTTAAGAAGAAATACAAAAACAAATATGTCTATATCAATAATGTGTTAATAATTATACTTTAAGAACATGTTGAAAAGATGAATCTTATATTTATACCCATGATGTGAATATGTTAAAGAGATCATTGATATATTGAATATTTTATTACTGGATATTGAGAGATATCTATTATGGTTGTTTTTATTTTTTTATCTTTCCACTTTATATGTACATTGACTTGTGTGGATGAATGATGACAAGATAATGTCTAAAATAGACATTAATTGGAACCCAAGATATTACAATATTCGCCTTAATTGTCTCAATTAAATATCGTGTTAAATTAAGTTATTAGTGTTGTGGTACATAGAAGGAAATTTGTTGGTTATATAATAGAAGACCGCCATGACTCGCATTGGTAGCTGATTTTACATTAATATTACAGAATTCATGTAATGTATTTTTAACTAGGAAAACTTTCTGGAAATGAACATGCCCAATATGGTTAATTTTCTATAATAAACTCATGAACGGAAGATATTATTTTATGAGCGTATGGGCCAAGTAGGAGAATGTAAAAGTTTGATTAAAACTATATCTCCCACACACCCATATCCTAAAGGGCTTAGATTAGTTCAAATATTATGAATTAATTAATGAGTCACAGTGCGACAAGAAAACCTCTATTCTAGTCATAGTGGGACACAAATGTCTTTATATTTCATGATGGTCATAAGTCTATAAATAACACTGAGTGATTAAGGGTCATTCTCACTTACAACATTATTATGCCTCTATCCATTGGAAGACACTCGGAGGTAAAGCTGCTAGGGTGATCATTATCTCATAGTCAGGTTAAATTCTTTATCAATATGAGATGGAGAAAAGTATGCTTTCTAACTATTATTATTTATTATCGTAGATCATAGAGTTTGATTCCTTATATTTAATGTTTCATGTTAAAATATTTAACATACAACACACAATGAAGCTGAAATCTGATACTTAAATAAAATTTGGACACCAAAAACAGGAAAGAACGTAGATGTCATTGACTAGAACTTTTCTAATAAAAAAAGGAAATTAAAATATCGATGGAAATGTTAGTTTGGGTATTGAGAATTCATGTATTCTCAAAATATCTTATTACTATTCAATACTTTATTATTACTTTTTACATATTTTTCATTATTATGTACTAATATTTAATATTGTATCATTTTTTTTAATACTTTTTTTTTTTACTATTTACAGAATATCTAAAAATACATCGTTACCCAAACTTTTACGACAAATAAGATGGTAGTATGGCTGCAGTAAATTTTAGTACTCCAGGTGTAGTTGATCTGCAATCGAAAGCAGGCCAAACAATCTTCATTTGTCAAGGATCCACGAACTTGAGGCTGCATGTCAAAGAGTTCATAAAATGTCAACACTTTTAATGTACTGATGGAAAAAATATTGGCACTGAATATAAGATTGTATTCATGTAAAAGAAGATACCTTGCCCTGTTATTGTCCAATCATTATCGTAGCCAACTGCCCAAAAGAAGTACCCACGAAGTCCAAGTGCCTGAGCAAACAAAACCTTTGCTGTTGTCGACAGGGCATCATCGTACCCGACCCAAGATGTCCCTGTATAAGAATAGGCAGAAACAGTGCCCACGTCATGTGCCACGGTGGCTTTAGTCCTCCTATTAAACTCCACCACCTGTAAGTAAGTCAGCACACCCTCATCTCCCGGACCGACACCAACGGCAGGTGACCAAACCTCATGCAACTTTGGATCCTTGAGCTTCCATGTCTTACCATAGAGTGGCAAACCCATAACCAGCTTGTTTCCGGGCACTCCCGCCTTGAGCCACGACTTAATCCCATAGACTGAGCTTAGATTAAGCTCACTCTTTGGGTCAAATAATGCAGCATGGGCCCCTGTGACGGAAGTGTCCCATGATCCATGATACTCGTAACACATCACATTGACCCAGTCCAAGTTATTCCTGACTGCGGCCGCTGGATAAGAGCGGCGGTCGCCGTATATTAAGAACTCCGCCGAATAGTACACGGCGGCAGTGAGCAATAGGGGAGACCTATTTGTCATATTAGCCTCCTTGCCGACTGCTTGGCGCCACTCTTTAAGTAAGAGGGCAAAATCATTCATTGCTTTTGGGCTTTCAGGGAATTCCCAATCGAGGTCAAACCCATCAAACCCATATTTACGTGCAACTCCTATAGTTGCATCTATGAAAACTTGCCGAGACGATGCTTTGGTGGCCATGAGAGCAAAAGGGTCTGGGTCAATACCTCCTCCACCGATGGAGTAAAGAACCTTCACATGGCGATTCTTTTGATGAAGGGTGGTGGTGAAGTTTGAGAGGATCATGGCCGTCGAATCTGAGATGTCAAACCCCAAAGTAACGTTGTTGGGCACAAGGAAAGCATACAATACATGGGTGAGCAATGAGGTGTTTATGGCTGACGGTGGCAAATCATCCATAACCCATGAAGGATAATAACCAGCTTTGACCACCGGCGGCAGCCGCGAGGCAGCCATGGCAGTACTTCTAGCAGTGATGAAAATGAAGAAGGTGTAAACAATAGGAAGGATGCGCAGACAGCTATGGCTTGCCATAATTTTGAAATGTCTCTGCAGTGCTGGTTTCGTCATTCTGAAGAGGGGGGAGATTTTATATTGAAATTAAAAATCCCCCTGTTAGAACTTTGATGGTTTTATATGTTTGTCAATGTCCCTATCCAAAAAGATAGAGATGTATTCAATGAAAGGAAAGGTATAGATTCTAGAAGGCAAGTAAAAGTAAAAGATAATGTCTCAAAATTATTTTAGGTAAAACCATTTGTCTTGATTATTGTAAGCTTCCACTAATGCAAAACCATCTCAAAGTTGAATATTGTAAGCAGGATATGGTATATAATATACATCTTGAAATGACTGAGTTCACTTATTGGCAGATGGGTCAGATTTCATGAAAGTCTAAATGTGATTGGCAGTAAAATTGTATATATAGTCAAGATTTTCAACTTGCTCCATGATGATTGATTTTCCAGAACAATACCAATAATTCAAAATGGTGGAAAATAGAATTTCCTCTGTCTATTCTGAAACAAAAGGTATATCCCATTTTGTAAGATGGATAGAAAGAATATCAATTTGCATACCCTCACACACACACACACACTTCAGAGAGCATATCCTCTCTCTTCCTTTCATTACCTTGGGGTATTTCAGCAGCATTCATACAGAAAGATCGAGCCTGCTATCTCAAATCCTTCGTTAGAATTTTATGTGAATCCTAAAGGAATACTTTTCTAAAACAGGACAAGTCCTCTGTTTTTTTAAATCTAATGACTATTTTTGAAAGAGGAAAAAAAGATGCCCCATTTTCATTTGTTTCAAACAAAGTCAAAAACCGATTTCTTTAACCCCATCTCCTGCAAATTCCAGCTCGGTCATCGTGGTACTATTTCTGAAATTGGTAGTAACAGTTTCAGTGTCATTAATTTTGAGCATGGAATAAACTTTCAACATTTGTTGGTCTGTCAACTGGATTTTCTTGGACGCACAATACAGATACTTGCAAACATCTAATGATTAATTTGCAAGATGAAGAGGAATCATCCAGTGATGGATCATTAATGAACTCCATGCCTTCGTCTTCTTTCCAAAGCTCATATGCATGAAATAATTAAATGTTCATCATTTTATTTCGAATAAAGCAAAACTCAAGGTTACACAGATAATCTAAAAGGCTCAAGGTTTCATTCGTGCCATAATAACAATATCAATTCCTCTTGCCACTTATGATTTGCAGAAGTAGAACTCCAAAGCTATAGACGTCATACTTCATGGAGTTGTTGTGAAAACAATGACAGAAAAGTAAAGATAAATGCGAAATAAACAAAAATCAATCTCACAACACAAAATTTACGTAGTTCAGTTCGGCAACTTATCTACGTCCACAGAACGGTAGATGATTTTATTATATTAAGGAATGACAAAATACACTTTGGGGCGAAAATATACTGTTCATATGGCTATACTGTTCTTTCATTACATATTTATAGGGTTGTATGGCGGAAAACCGGAAAACCTAATTTCACAATTTCTGCGTTGTTAATGCCTAAAAATAGCGCAACAGTCCAAAAGGGGAGAAAGATCCATTTCCGGCCACGTTGAGGTTGGTCTGGGCCTCGATTGGTGTTGTGTGGAGCCCTCAGTGGTGGTTCGATGCGACTGTATGGTATCCGTGCATACATCCATGATAGTGAACAGTAAATAAATGCAGAAAATAAATAGACGGAGACATACATATTTAAGTGATTTGGCACTGGGCCTATGTCCACGGGGATTCGGGGAGGGGGAGAATCCACTATAATATGTTTGTTTACAATCTCTCATGGTCTCTCATCCTCACTGTACAATGGAGATCTGAGTTCTATCATCTAGATTTCATCCTCTCGCTGGAGTCTCTGTGGTGAGATTAAAGAAGGTGAAGTCTCCAAGAAACCTGGCCAAAAGTCCTCCCAAGTCGTCTGGTTCCCTCGTCTTTTATCTTCTACCCCTTGCTTTGCATCCATTCACTCGTTCTTTACGTCACTTCCCCTTTACTTTGTCACTTCCCGCATCTTCCGCCTGATACTCTGCACTCCCTCAATCTTTTGTTCTTTCCCTTTTTCTTCTCATTCCTCCCTCCTGATGAGTCCCTCCCATTGGGTTGGGCTTAGGAAATATCATGTGCCTGTTATATTTTATCCCTTACATATGTTATTCGCTTGAGCGAGCCTCGAGCCAATCCATGCTTAATTATCGAGCAACCATTTCGAAGATTGTTGTATCATTGTTGCAACAATTTTCTGGCTTCAATTGAGATTTGTTTTCCTTCTCTTTGTTTCTTTCTATAGAAAAGGCAGGAAATTTAGGGAACTTTAAGAGCAGAGCTTTGCTCTTGAGGATTGGAGCAACCTCTAACATGGTTGGCCTATCAATTGCATTTTCCGGGACGCATAAAAGAGCAATTTGCAGGCATCTCAACAATTTACATGAAGAAACTAATGTATCATCCAGAGATGGGTCCAAATTGGTTGAACCCACAAACAATTGACAACACAAACAAAAGTTAGAAACAAATATCTCTTTAGTCAACCATGTCTCCACCAAAAGCTAGCCCGGTTATCTTGGTATTATTTGGGAAATTAGTGAACTTGTAGCTGCAGAACATCTTTGCTGTGATGTAGAACTGCTCCCCATACTCTCATCAGTTTTAATGGAGAAAGCTGGCTTTCGAGGTGTGGCAATAGGTCCATTGTCATTTTTAAGCATTGAATAAACTTCCAACATTGTTGGTCTGTCCACGGGATTTTCTTCGACACATAACAAAGCTAATTGCAAGCATCTCAGGAGTTTGCATGTCGAAGATGAATCATCAAGTGATGGATCCATAAACCTCATGCCTTCACCTTCTCTCCACAACTCAAATGCCTGAAATAATCCGATGTTTTCTATCTTTATATTTCAAAAGAAAGTCTTCGAGTTGCAGAAAGCTAAATCATAAGAAAGTTTAATGAAGTTACATACGTATTCAAGAAGGTTCAATGTCTCGTTCACGCCATAATAACAGGCATTCCTCTCGCCACTTATGATTTGCAGAAGTAGAACTCCAAAGCTATAGACATCATATTTCATGGAGTATATACCTTTTCTCACATATTCCGGAGGAACATAGCCACTGTATTGCATATGTTAACAGAGATGCTGAGAATTTAACAAAGAGAAATGCTTTCGAAAAGCTACACAAGTTGAAGACTTACTATGTTCCAACAATCCTGTCTGTGTTTGCTTCATGCTCATCTTTTCCAAAAAGTTTAGCCATTCCGAAATCTGATATCTTCGGATTCATATTCTTGTCCAGTAAGATGTTGCTACCTTTGAGATCTCGGTGAATTATAGTAAAATTTGAGTATTCTTGGAGATATAGAAGCCCTTGAATAATCCCCTCAATGATGTGAACACGTTTTCTCCAATCTAAGATATGCCTTCCAATTGGATCTGCAGAAAGTTTGAGCCCTCAGTAGTAAGTGGTTACCCACAATAAAACTAGGCAAACACAGGGAAAAAATGTACCAAAGGAAAAGAAAATCATGGCTTTTAATGACCCCATGTACTAAAATTTTTCGCCTCTACTTTTTTCCGGATTAACTAAGAGTGGAATCAAACTAGGATATCTTACTCGATTCATCGAGAATTCAACTCATTTATGATCATGAAATATGAAAGCTAAAATGTCCATGGAAATATAAAAGAGAAAAATTAAAAACAAAAGAAGACATACCAAAGAGGTAGAAATTCAAGCTTTTGTTTGGCATGTATTCATAGATTAGCGTCTTTTCTTCATTCTCGATGCAGAACCCTATCACTCTAACTAGATTTACATGTTGAAGTCTTGCGGTAAGAGTAACCTCATTAGTGAACTCTTCATGTCCTTGAGTAGAAGTTTTTGACAGTCTCTTCACAGCTATTTCCTGTCCTCTAGGTAACATTCCCTAGAAAAATTGAACACATGGTTATCAATGCCTTCTAAGCTATAGCAACAGCTAATATTTCATAGGCTTAGGAATGTTATTGCTTTTTCCTAAGCTCTAACGCACACCTGCCAAAAGCTGTATTCACACTCTACAAATGCAGCAGAATTAGTACCACTCAACAGAATGTATATGGTAAATACATGCGCATTGCGCATTTTGTTAATTCTTAAATAGTGCCAAGATGACATTGACAACCAAACTCACACAGACACAAGCTCACAATCATATCCTGCATTTACTTTGTGGGACAGTCCTTGGCCGATTTATTGGTTTAGATTGATTATAACAAGTTTCCAGTCATTCAAGAGACTCGGATATCCAAGTGCCTGAATTTTCCTTTTTATATGTAAAGTTGGCAATTGAACTAGCTAAACAGTATCTACGTAGGCTACATTCATTCACCATTTTAGCTTTTACCTTAGAATCAGAGAGTTCACCTTCAAATATTTCGTGGTATTCCTAGTTAATTATTTCTTGTAAAGGAATAAGCACCAAGGCCACTCATTACCTTATAGACAGAGCCAAAACCACCCTCTCCAATCTTGTTTGCGATTGAGAAATTGTTTGTGGCTTCTATGATGCTGGAGAGGCTGAATACTTGCAGATGAGGAACACTGCCATCATGATTTTCAGCAGCTGATGGATTGGTTACTGGCTCAGATAGACCTCTTCTGCCGAAAAGAATTATGCCTGAAACCAAAGATGACAAAGAAAAAAGAAATCATTTGTAGATCTCTTGATGTCATGCTTTCAAAAGGAAAAATATGTTCTTTCCATTGTTATCAGTTGAGAACTATTAAAGTTGATGATGCATACCTTTTGGCTCCAGTACTCTGCTTTGTAGGCAGTACACCATGAAGGTTAAAAGGATAATGATCAAAGCTATTGGAAGTAGAATTCTTAACAATAACTTTCGCTTGTTTCCATGTCCATTTTCTTCGTCTTGAGCTGTCAATGCTGTCCAAAAATCAATAAAAAAATATTTTGCATAAACAAAACTTTTTCGACATTTCATTGAGAAAATTAACAAATGCATTTGTACTACTTTTAAAGTATAGCTGCCACCAAGCAGAATTAGTACCACTCAACAGCCTGTTGGGATTATTAAACCCCTCTTAATGTTAGAAACATGAGCTCTATTATGCTTGAATGAATCAACCAAGTCGTGAAGAGTACCTTATTTTGTTGTAATTTTTAAGGGAATTTTACCTACCATTTTCTTCCATTTCTTGATAAACAGATTCACAAAACAGCAGAATGCCAAAACAAAACCACATAATTTTTAACGTACCGGCTCGAGAAAGCACCCAATTGTCATCATTGCTGACCAGAAACACATTGTAGCCAAGTAGCTTCATCTCCTTTGCATAAGCAATCTTAGCTCTGATAGCCTCCACGTCATCGAAATTAATCCAAGTGGATCCAATAATGCAGTAATTCACAACGTAAGTAGAATTGAACATAGGTGTAGAACCATAGCTTTGAATGTACCCTTTGATGTACTTGTAACTCATGCTTCCATCTTCTGTTTCTGCCTTCCCTGATGATGGTGCACCAATTGCATTTTCTTTGGGATTCACAAGTGCCCAAGCGTAGCCGTGGTAAGGCAAACCCAAAAGCAGTTTGTTTGCTGGAAATCCTTTAGCCAACCAGTCCCTAATACCATAATCAGTGTTAACATAGCTTGATGGATCATATAAAGCAGCATGAGCATGTGTAAATTTCTCCTTCGAAGGCAGATGATAGTCATATGCTATAACATGTGCCCAGTCCATGTTTCTTCGTATTGAATCAATCGGGTATGTCCCAAATTCAAAAGTTGGCAAATAGCGAAGGGCCATCATCAATATCAATTGTGCTTGTCCAGTGTTTCTGGCTTCAGAATTCACTTCAGCTCGCCATTCATCCAACAGAACTCCCATGTTGGTCATGTCTGAGGCGATATTAGGCCAAAGCCAGAATAAATCTATGCCTTGAAACCCATATTTTCTTGCTGTTCTGATTGAAGATTCAATGAAAGACTTTCTGTGGGAAGATTGGTTGAGCATTGAAGACAATACTGAATTGTTCACTTTGTTACCCAAGATGGATTGAGCCGTGGCAGCTTGTCCATTCCAGATAGACAGAAATGTGACCACAGATGGGTTCTTGCGTTTGACAATATTGGTGAAGTTGGAGAAGTATTGTTCATTTGCTGAGGGGATGGAAAGCTGGTAGTTGGAGGAATTGACATTGGCAAAGGCACATATAAGGTGTGTAAACAAGGCAGAATTTATGTCAGGAATGGGGGTTTCACTGCCAGCATACCAGTAACCGGCTTTAATCCAAGTTTGAGCATTAGAACAGGATAAATGTAAAGAAACAAATACTGACAAGAGAAGGATTATGCTTATGGATGCCATGGAAGGAAAGCAAGTTGTATCTGCTACCAGAGTTTGATAAGATCTGCTTCATGAGAAAACCAAACGATTTCTGAAATGAACCGTACAAATTGAATTAGGAACTGCAACTTGGAAAGTTGTACACCAATTCGGCTTTGATATGAAGGGACGCAAGGAAGTCCAGTCAAAGTCATGCATGATATTATTAGCCACCTGGCCCTCTCAATAATCCCACAGGGCCCTGACAATTTTTTCTTTGTTTTACGATTGAGACGAGATACGTCCAATAAAAAGATGCCATACATTACCTTGACAATCTAGGACGAGTTTGGTGTCAAGTAGATGAAATCTTTGAATTTCAAGGACAGCATCAAAAAACTGTATTGTTGCGTATTGAAAGGGTTGATTTGACGAGTGTGCAATTTCGTAATTTTCCAATATTTTTCATGTCAGAATGTTGTACGTCTTATTTTAGGATTGTCCAAGTATAAATGTAATTTATGTTTGGTTAGGATTAGATGAGTCAGTATTTAATTCGAAATTATGGATGAATGTTATTTTAATAGGACTTTAGAATTGCATCCGATAAAGATGAGTATTTATCCGATAAGGATGAGTGTTTGAACTGTAACTCTTATCGAATGTTGTTAATATTATAAGATAAAAGTTTACAAGAGTCATGGACATGTTTTGAGTTTTAGAGTTAGGGTACGTTTGGGTAGTGAGAATATTTGAGAAGTGTTGAGAATGTTTGTGAATAGTTATGAGTAGAGATTGGAGTGAGTTTGTGGGTCCCATTGAAAGTATTTTGAGTTGTTTGGATGTGTGAAGTATGTTGAGTGGTTGACTTTTGGATAAGTAGTTGAAAAATGTGTAGGTCCCATAAATATTATAGTGATTTTATTTTTAGTAATAAATATTATAATGATTTTATTATAGTGATTTTTTAATATTAATAAATATTGTAGTGATTTTATTTTTTATTTATATATAATAATGATAAATATTATAATGATTTTATTTTTAATTTATATATAATAGTGATAAATATTATACTTATTTTATTTTTTATTTATATATTATAGTGATTTTATTTTTTATTTATATATTATAGCGATTTTATTTTTTATTTATATATAATAGTGATAAATATTTTTTATTTATATATTATAGTGATTTTATTTTTTATTTATACATTATAGTGATTTTATTTTTTATTTATATATTATAGTATTTTATTTTTTA
The DNA here is from genome assembly GCA_961763995.1 of Juglans cinerea. Taxonomy (NCBI): domain Eukaryota; kingdom Viridiplantae; phylum Streptophyta; class Magnoliopsida; order Fagales; family Juglandaceae; genus Juglans; species Juglans cinerea. The sequence continues at coordinate 33,501,898 of CAUIVZ010000007.1, read as the reverse complement.
TTTATATATTTTAGTGATTTTATTTTTTATTTATATATTATAATGATTTTATTTTTTATTTATATTTAATAGTGATAAATATTATAGTGATTTTATTTTTTATTTATATATTATAGTGATTTTATTTTTTATTTATATATAATAGTGATAAATATTTTTTATTTATATATTATAATGATTTTATTTTTTATTTATATATTATAGTGATTTTATTTTTTATTTATATATTGTAGTGATTTTATATTTTTATTAACATATTATAGTGATTTTATTTTTTATTTATATATTATAGTGGTTTTATTTTTTATTTATATATTATAATGATTTTATTTTTTATTTATATATTATAGTGATTTTATTTTTTATTTATATATTATAGTGATTTTATTTTTTATTTATATATAATAGTGATAAATATTTTTTATTTATATTTAATAGTGATAAATATTTTTTATTTATATATTATAGTGATTTTATTTTTTATTTATATATAATAGTGATAAGTATTATAGAATGTTTGTGAATAGTTATGAATAGAGATTGAAGTGGGTTTGTGGGTCCCATTGAAAGTATTTTAAGTTGTTTGGCATGTGAAGTATTTTCAAAAGTACGAGAAGACTTGAAAAGTGTTGAGAATACCTTGGTAGCCAAACACAGCCTTAGTTGAAGAGATAAAGATGCAAGCTTTATTTGAACCCGAGGCAATCCAGAAGAAGTGATCTAGTCCGAGATATTCGCAAATAGTAAGCAACGTATCTGACTGAGATTTTGGATAAACCTGTCAGCAGAGTCCTTTTCCAAATCCATAACAGGATTGCCTATTTGTAGAGGAGTCGGCTGAGGGTTTCATGGTGACTTGAACAACACATATTCACAAGTATTGAGAGCTTGAAGATCTGGGTAGAACTTCAAGAGATCATGAAAGAGGAAATTCTTGAGAGAATGATTTTCCAAATAGCTCAATTCGTGGGATTGAGTGATAGCATACTCCGAGGGGAAGTTGCCGTGTTCGAGTTCAACCATTGGAGGTTCCAGTAGGACAGAAAAAGATTGGAAAGTGTCAGAGGTTCTGACTACCTACTGTGGTAGAAGACAAGCGGGTCGTGTGTCTAGTTACAAAGGTTTTGTAAATGTTTTACTTGTAATACTCTCAATCGATAAAATTGGTTTTTTTGAGCTTGGTTGTCCCGTAGGATTTTACCTTTGAGGAGTTCTTCAAAGGGTTTCCTTTCGTAACCAAATTATTGTGTTAATGTTCTTAATATTTTATATTGGTTACTAATCCGTGCTAATAGGTGTTGTTTAGCATTAACGTGAATAATCAGGGATATTTGGATAATTTCACGAAGCTCATCCGGTTTTTTTTTCTTCTTTTGTATTAGCAGTGCTAAACATGGTGTAACGCTTTAAGGTAGTAGTCATATTACTATTTGGGTTTATATATATTTTAAAGATTTAGTCAATGAGATAACTAGAGCTCTATTGAAACTATTATAAAGAGCAATAACTTATTATTCTCAAGTAATTTAGGATCTCATATCACCTATGGGTGAGCATCGACAAAGTCGAAGTTGAAATCCCCTAAATCCGACTCTGACTTTGTCGGAGTTCAAATCCGAACTCTGACTACGACGTGTGTAGGCTCCGATCCGACTCCAAATTTGACTTGTTGAATCGGAGTCGGATTTTAGTTTTTTTTTAACATTTTTGTTTAGCTTCACATTTAGCCAATTTTTTTTATTTTTTTTTAAATTTTGTGGGCTTTCAAATTTTAATTTTTCTAAAAGTTTAAAATTAAAACTAAATCATTCACTGCTAATGTACATCAATTTTACTTAACACATAACTAAAATTGTAAAACTAAATCATTCACTGCTGATTTACTACAAGTTAAAACAAATAACTAGAACTAAATTATTCACTGTTGATTTACTACAACTTACAAGCCAAAATTAAATCATTCACTGCTAATTTAATACAAGTCAAAACTAAAACATATGTTACATAACCAAAATTACTGAAACACAGCCAACCACCAAATATTGTTACTTGTTCATAACCACAACAACAAACAACATAAATTAAAATCAGTTACATTTTCTCATTCCAACAACAAACAAAACAAAATATTAGACTTATTTTTAGTGTCTAATTACATGTTATTATACTATAGTAAATTAGTAGTGTATGTTATTAACTTACTATACTAGACTTATTAGTTTTTTTTTTTTGATAATAAAGGATCACATTCCATTTATAAAAAGGACATACAACTATGATTTAAAAAGTCAGTTACAAACGTTAATAGCTCCTCAGCACACTTTCGTGGCTGACATGGTCTAGCCCAGACGACAGAACTCTAAAGACCGAAGTCTAAGAGATTTGTCGTACACATCTCTGTCCCCGACAGAGTAAAAACAAAACCCATACCCCGACTACGCGAGGTAGGGTGCACCAAACCCATACACCGCCAAAGCGGAGAGTGGGACATACCCCCAGTCGGACCACGATCCGCAGGGACTAAATTTTTTGATTTTTTATTTTTTTTATTAAACAGGACACAAGAAAATACAATGGAACACAACTAAAACCAACAGCAAAAGAAAAAGCTCCGAACGGCTGCGGAGGCGCGTGCAAAACACGCGCCACCCTGGGAGAAAACCATCGACCGATCTTGGAAGTTCCGGACTCACAGACCCCAGCGGCGCCGCGCGTGGCGACGGTAGAGGGCCTCTCGGCGTCGCGAGAAGGCCACTCGCCGAACGCCTCCGAGTATTTTGGTCGTGCGTGCGAGCAACTCGCCACTCCGGATGGCATCACCTTCAGTAGACTTGAAGATCGGCGGCTGGGCAACACCATGGAGAGGCGCGTGCTGATCTATTGTCGCAGGAAAGACCAGAGCCGCTGTTCCCCCTTATTTAGCCTACAAAACAAAACAACACAAAAACGGAGCGGCTGTGTGCACAGAGCGGACAGAGGTGGAGAGAGGGGGGAGGAGCCGAAGCTCCCACCCCCTCGAGCCCTCGAAACAAAACTGTATCAAGCGCTGAGGGAGATTGGTTCGAGAGAGACGGTTATCGATTTCCTAAACTCACTGCGGTAAGACGGGCAGGAAGTAAGGGATTGAGGAATGTCTAACTAGACTTATTAGTTATTTCTATACTAGTGTCTAATTTATTTACATATTAGATTTATACTATAGTGCCTAATTACATGTTATTGTACTGTAATATTTCGTGTTATTATATTATATTAATGTCTAACTTATTTTTAACTTAGTTATATACTAGAATTTCTAGTATCTAATTATATGTTATTAACTTTTTATACTAGATATATTTCAATACTAGTGCCTACCTTATTTCTATACTTGATTGTGTATAGTAGTAATACCATGATGTTTACATATACGAAACTATTATTAGTCTATTTATATTTATAGTATAAGTATATTATTTTTTAATAATTAACTCATACTAGTATATTATTGAATTTAACTATATAAGTATATACTAAACTATATAAGTTCTAGTTATATAACTATACTAGTATATATAATCAATATATAGATAAATACATATTTTGTATAACATATGTCCAATATCGGAGTAAAAGTCGGAGTCGGTTTGGCTACACCTCCGACTTCAACTCTGATTGAAAAATTAAAAAAAAAAGTTCAACTCTAATTTTGACTCCATTTTGTCAGAGACGGAGTCGAATTCAGAGTTCGATTTTTAGATTTGCTCAACCCTAATACCACCTACCCTTATTACTTATCATTCAATACGAGATATCACAAACTGTCTTTGGTACTATTTGAGTTTTGAGCTTTTGTTAGGGAATTTTATGAGTCTCTTTATGTGATAGAGATCAATACTCGTCATGTAAATGCTCTTTATTCTCCACAATCTATACTTTAGGGGGTTTAGTTTGACGTTTGTACTCATCAAAACTACTGGTCTTCCTGCCTAACAAAGTGATGCCAGATAGAATTAGAATTATTGTTATGGCTAGTTAATCAATAGAAGCTAGGGACTAAGACCGAGAAAAGATGCAACACATAAAGAAAACTCTAAAAAGTATTGGTTAGTGATCAAATTCAAAATTATTTTATGAAACCCACAAGTTGGGCATAAATAGTCTTCAAATTTGAAATTAGGGAAATGATATTCACACCGACAAATCCCACTGAGGATTTGTACCGATTTTTTATTTATTTAATGGTTAAGAAAATATTTTTTAATGAGTTTGTATTTTTTTAAATTTTTAAAGGGGTTTAAAAAATGTTTGAAAAAAAATTACACTATCAGTACAGACCCTGATGAGATTTCTCGGTGGACGTAGCAGGGTCCTTCGAAATTATAATGGTTTTCCCAAAAATGGATCCATAAAATTATTGCATAAGAATTAAATACGTAAATAAAAAATAATCCTACAAAGCATTTGGCCAAAATCGAAATGAGAATCACTTCCAAAACATGATACCAAATATTTATTAAAAGGCAAAAAATGAACGTAAATATAAGATGTGGAAAAAAACAACTTATATTGCCCCAATTCAAGGAAGATTAGTTTTTCTTGCTATATTTTTGCAACTTCACATTCTTAAGATAATTCAGTGCAATCAACGTAGAATCTAGACCTAGATATCCCATATCAGTTTAGGTTTGCATCATTCTCACCGAGTTCGAGAGAATTCGTCCTCGAATTATAAACTTTCTTGCACCAATCTTTTGGATATCTAATTAGACCCATCTTTCTTTCCTTTTGTAGTCTCGTCCCAATGATCATGGCAAAATGGAAATAGATTTGATCAGTTTGAAATAAAATAATATTAAACATCTCCAAAATCAAATTTCCTTCCAACGTCTTAAATCTAAAAGCAATATTTTGCATAGGAGAATTTGAAAAATAAAAATCTCCAACTCCAAGAAAATCAACATAATTATGCTAGCCAAGTTTCAACTCTTCCTTTTGGACTTCTACTATGCTAGCCAAGAATCCATCACATGCCTTCCTAAGTAAGCGATTGGCTTTTAAAATCAATGTTATTCGTAATGGAGTCTTGGTGGACAATTTTTTAAATCTAAACTCAGACTCTCTAAAAGGTTTAAACACTACTTCATTTTCAAAACAATGAATATTAGCATGATATGTAGCCAAACAATCTATTCCTAGAATAACATCAAAATCATGCATATTTAAGACTATCAAGTCTGCTAACAATTTTCTACTCAATAATAATCAAGCATGACCTGAGTAAAAGATTTGTTATTAATGTATTGCCTGCAAGAGTTGAAACTACCAACTAATGAAGTGGTTTTGGTTCTCTATCACAATTCTTAACAAATACCCTGGAAACAAAGGAATGAGTCTATCCAGAATAAAAAGTATGTTGGCATTTCCTGAAAATAAATTGAGTATACCTGTGATCACCTTGTTTGTGGCCTGAGCATCTTGCGTTGTCATAGCATATATACGCCTTTGAACTTGTTTCCCCATATTACTATTATTTTTCTGAACTGGCTATGGTTTTTTATTATTCAGACATTCACAAGCAAAATGACTAGGTTGTTTACAAGTGTAATATAAATTGACCACAGAAGTACATGTTTGTCCTCCATAATATTTTTCACATCGTGAACAAGGTCTTTCACTCATTTGCTGGGAAGGTTGTCCCTTTTGATAACCCCTCTTAAAGATTCTCATTTTGAAGCCTTGCCCTTGGTCCTTTCTTGGTTGAGCACTAGGTTGAAAGTATCTCTTCTTGTATACGTTGGAAGCATCTCTCATTCTAAAATCTTCTACTAATGCCATGACCCTCCTAAATTTTTCAATAAATGTTGTAACACCTGAAGCCAGTATAAGGTGACGTATTCTATCACTCAAATCCATTTGAAAATTTTGAACTATTTTTCCTTAATCCAGAATCAAGTGAGGGGCAAAATGAGAGAGTTCGGTAAACTTGCCATGTGGCGCCCCTGACCCCCATGTACGGAAACTCGAGAATCAAGATGCCCGGATGATGACAACACGGTCACGCATCTCAACAATAGTACCAAGTGTGCGTACATGCAACAATATACAATGAACAACGCAGCGGATAATTAAAGTAAGTCAACTAAGTACCAGAATTTTTAATACAAATTTACATAGGTAAAATGTTTAAAAAGAGTTATACAACATCCCAAAATAAAATATAATTCAAGTCCAAATACAATAACGAGTGATCCCATATCACTCCTCCGGTAGAGCCGAATCCTCAGGCTCACCCTTAGCTTCATGTATATCAAAATCTGTGTTACCATAAACGGTACCGCATGTAAGTATAATCAAACAACTAACAAGAATAAAAATGCATTAATGCAACCAACATGCATGCATATGATGAAGTATGCATTATTCTCAAAACAACATTTTCCCCAAAAATGAACATTTACCAATGCACGCCAAAATCCCATTTGGCCCAAAAATAATAATCCGTCATTTTCCCAAAAAATGACCCATACAAAATCTTTTTTATCCAACACACGCTATTTTCTCTGAAAATAGCCCAATAATCAATTTATTCAAGAATTCGCCATTTTCTCAGAAAATGGCCCATTAACCAATTTTACCATATGTACCATGATCTCCCCTAGGGACCATCTGCACACCCTGGCTCCCTTCGCCACACCACGGGTAATGACCGTGGGTGTGAATTCGTAACGAGCGATGCTCAGTTCCGCGCCCAGCGCGTACGTGGCCAAGCATCCTCTAGCCCCTGCCAGCAAAGAGGCCACGAAGTCGGCACGAGAGCATTACCATCTCGTCCGATCCTGTTATCGCCCAGCGACAACCCAGGGGACGTCACTCAATATATTCCGCTCCCGAGTGACTAGAGGAGCTCCACCGAGATAATGCCCCATCTCGGCTTGGGGTCGTGATACACACACACCCAAAAATCATTTCTCACATGAAAATTCAGTTTTCAATAAACACATGAACATGAATGCAATTACACGAAAACCCAGTTTCATTTACAAACATGATCATGAGTGCAAATATGCAATGTACATGAAACGTCTCAATATCCAACATCCAACAATTCACAACACAGTCCAAAATACACAAACAACTCCATCCTCCAATCCATTCGACTCCCTTACTCCTCGAACTCAGTCCGGCATAACCAACTAGTTCACAGTGAAATGAGTTAGTATAAAAATACATTTAAATTATGAAAGTTCTTTGGGAAAATACTTACAGTGCTATAATATAATTTTTGAAGGATCCCGGAGGTGCAAGAAATAGCGGCATAGCAATGGAATAGTGCAAAATGCACTGTGGCCATGGGTCTCAAAAACCCACTTTTGAACAGGGACAAACCAAGACTCGAGATTACTAGGGAATGGCTTGGGGATGTCGGTGAAGCTAATGGTGGTGGTGGTGGTGGTTGGCCGTGGGTGGCGACATAGAGGGCGGTTGAAGGCCAAAATGCTCAAAACGGAAATGGAGTTGGTGGAGCTTCACCAGTGGCGAATCAGAGCTGGGGATGGGTGGTTTAGGTTGTTGGGAGGTCAAGGAAGATGTGGTGAAACAATGGTGGCTGGAGGTGGCGCGACGATGGCGCCGGAACAAATGGTGGCCGCAGCTTTAAGCCTTGCGTGGAGGTTAACGGTGGCGCGAGAGGGGCTAGAAATTGGGAGGTGGGATCGACGGCCGGTGGGGAAGCGAACGATAGGGGCGGTGACGGACACAAGCGGCGCACGGCGGTGCTGTGGGTGGAGAAGAAAAACGAATGGGGGAGAGAAGAGAGGGGGTGTCGCGTGCAGGGAGAGAGAAAGGAGAAAAAGAAATGGGGAAAAAGAAAAGGAGAAGAAAAGAAAAAGGAAAAAGTGATGGAAAGAAATGAGGTTTAATCCTCACATCTTGGGTCACAAAATGATCCAACGAAAAAGATTTCAAAACACCAAGTTAAATAAAATAATTCAAACATAGTGATTAAATGAAAATAAAATAATTAAACCTAATAATAAACTAATTTAAAATAAAGAGCAATTTAAATGCATAACAATAATTAATATTAAGAAAGCATATCAAAATAATCTTCACAAATTAAAAATCATAAAAATAAACTTAAAACAAGAGAACTAATATTTAATTTAATAAAAATAATCTTTCAATAAAAATACACTAAAATACGAGGTGTTACATGGCAGCATATTGCTCTATGGTCATGGGCCCTTGAACTAAGTTTGCAAACTCACTTTCCTTTCGATTCTTTACCAATTCAGGATAGTAGTTATCATTGAAAGTTTATTTGAATTTATCTCAAGTAATGATGGTGACTTTGTCAAGTTCTTCTTTTAATAGCAATTATGTATATCACACCACTTCTCAGCAGCATCCACTAAGGTGATAGTAGCATATCATTCTGTGTGTCAATACAATTCAACACTCTTAACAGTTTCTCATTCTCAATAACCATTTTTCCTCTACCACAGGATCTGGCTTCCCATAGAAGGTAAGAGGTTATGTTCTTTAATGTCATAATCCAGATTTTTCACAAGCCATAAGGAGAAGCCCAAGCCCTAGTCCATCAAAAAAAAAAAAATCCTATATGCACTGTTTTGTCAAAAGGATTTCCTTCTTCCCTTCTTTTTCTTTCCCTCCCCCCCTACCAACTGTTACTTTCTCCTTTTCTGCTACGCACGTTCCCTGTCTGTGTTACTTTCTCCCTCGTTCAAGGCACTCTCTACAACTACTCTTCCCCTCTCCGTGCCTCACTCCACCATAGATCCCCCCTATTTTCCCTCTCAAAGTCTTTTCTCCTAGCCAAATTCTCTCTCTTCTTTTTTGTGAATCTTGTTGCCCAAGCCCCACGTCTGCCTATCCATCAATCGACAGTAACCCCGGTGAAGGGATCATCAAACACTCCACCCTCCAAACCGATACCAGATTACCGTGAAATACCATGAAAGCAGCCTAGGCGCATGACCCAACTCATGCACAAAGACTTTTATTTTAGGCAAGCCGAAACAGAGCCACGTCGCTCAAACCGAGAGCAGGCTGCAAGTCTCCTCGCCAGCCACCATGCATCATCGAGCGACACCACCGTGGATGAGTTCCTTCCACCACCCAAGACCTTCTCCATGACCACCATCGAAAGTCACCATGGTCCCTATTTATAGGAAGTGAAATGGAGTGACTTTTCTTGCTCTTTTGCCCTGCACTGCCTTGCACCACGGGACACAACCCAACCATGAGATTTTATGTAGACACCGCCGCATATAGAGGTCAACCATCATGGAAACCATAGCCTCGCCGCATGATTCCAACCCTATCTCTCGGTAAGTTCCCGTCACAAACCTCTCCCTCTACGTAAGTGATCTCTCTCTTCGCCGTAACTGATTTCTCTTGGAGGGTGTTGCTTTGCCCACCGTCGACCACCATGTGATATCCCGTATTTACGTGTATTTTGACTAAGGAATTATTGTATTTCTTAAGGTTATGGGCTTTTTTGTTTTAAATTTTAGATGATTTACATGGTATTATTTTAAGATTTTTAACTGTTAATTTAATGTGTTTTCTTGTTATTAATTATTGTTCATTATTTAAATTTCTCTTTATTTTAAATTAGTTTATTTAAATTGTCGTTTTGAAATCATTTTCATTGGATCAGTTTCGAGACCTCGAGTTGAAAGACTGGATCTCATTTATTTCCCTTCCTTTTTTCTTTTTCCTTTTTTCTTTTTCCCTTTTCTCTTTTTTCTTCTTTCTTTTTCTTCCTTTTCTTTCTTCCTCCCCTGCTTTTCCTCCCGAGTGCGACATCCCTTCCCTCTCCCCCGTCCGTTTGTGTCATCCTCCATAGCGCTGCTGTTCCCAGTCCATTTCTGTCACTACCCCTCCCATTCTTCTCCCCATCGACCGGCGACCTCACCCCTCCGTTTTTAACCCATCTTGCGCCGCCGTGAGCCTCCAAGCACGGCTTCAAGCCGCACGGTCTTTGTGCTCCAGTGCCGCTGTCGCACCACCATCGACCACCATATTTTCACCACATCACCAGCGACCCCCCAGCTACCTAATCCACCCATCCTCAGCCCCGATCCGCCATCGGTGAAGCCCATCCATCTCCATTTCTGATTTGAGCTTTTTGGACTTCAACCGTCGCCCACACAGCCACCCACGGCCAACCACCACCACCATTAGCTTCACCAACATCCCTAAACCATTCCCTAGTAATCTCAAGTCTTTTTTTGTCCTCGTTTAAAAGTTGAGTTTTTGAGACCCACGACCTTTGTCCATTTTCACTATTATATTGCTGTGTCGCCACTTATAGTACCTTCGTGATCATTCGAAAATTATATTATAGCACTGTAAGTATTTTTTCAAAAAATTTTTGAGATTTAAATGTATTTTTGCACTAACTCATATTTATTGTGAACTGGTTGGTTGTATCGGACTAAGTCCGAGGAGTAAGGAGGTCAGTTGGATTGGAGGATGGAGTTGTTGTGTGATTTGATTATGTTGGGTTTTGTTGGCTAATGAATATTTGTGTTGTGTCATATACAACGCATTTACATGCATGTTCATGTCTGTAAATGAAAACTGGGTTTTCGCATAATTGCATACATATTCATGTGTATACTTGAAATATTGAATTTTCATGTGAGAAATGATTTTGAGTATGTTTGAAATGATTGGATTGACTGGTTTGAGAGAAAGGAAAAGAGACTCTCGGGATGGTGGTATAGTCCCGCCTGTGATTCCCGCCTACGGTGCATGCGGTAGGGATGGTGGTAAATAGGGATGGTGATAGAGTCTCGCCTATGATTCTCACTTACAGTGCTCTGATGTGTGGAAAGGAACTGCAGGGTTGGTGGTAAACAGAGATGGTGGTAGAGTCTCTCCTGTGATTCCCGCCTACGGTGCATGCGGTAGGGATGGTGGTAGTCCAGCCTGCGATTCCTGCCTATAGCGCGAGCTGTAGGGATGGTGGTAAGCAGGGATGGTGGTAGTCCCGCCTGTGATTCTAGCCTATGGTGCACGCGGTAGGGATGGTGGTAAGCAGGAATGGTAGTAGAGTCTAGCCTGTGATTCCTGCCTACAGTGTCCGATAAATGACTATGTTGAGCCATTTTTTTGGGTAAATGACGGATTATGATTTAATGGTTACGAGCACCATTTTCTGGAAAAATGGGTGGTTTATGATTGGGTCATTTTCTGGGAAAATGACGGATATCATTCATGGCGTGCTTTTGGTCAAATGAGATTTTTGGCGTGCATTGGAAAATAATCATTTTCTAGGAAAATGAGGTTTTCGGGTTACATTTGTTGGCTACATTAATGCATTTTTATCTCTTTAGTTGTTTGGTTGATTACTTGTTGAGATTCATAATCCCATGGTATTCGATACCCTGCGGTACCGTTTTATGGTATCGTAGATTTTGATGCAGATGAGGACGAAGAGCCTGAGGATTCAGCTCCGCCGAAGAAGTGATTTGGGATCACTTGCTCGTGTATTGAGATTTGTCTCCCACTTTTTGGCTATGTATTTGGTTTGTATTATATTTATATTAGATAACTGTATAACTTTTTAAAGGCAATTTTATTTTGGATATCTGTATTTAAATATCTGGTACTTAGTTGGCAACTCTTAATTAACCGTTGCGACTTTTGTTGTGCACTTCTTGCATGTTGCACACACTTGAGCACTTATCATTGGGATGTGTTACCTGTATTGTCATCATCCCGACGTCATGATTCTCGCGTTTCTGTACGTGGGGGGTCGGGGGCGTCACACACCACAACGCGTTGGAGTCTTTAAGAAGCCACAACCACCCTACGTCACCTCGGTTTGCTCCTGTAAGCCACGACTGCCATCGCTCCTCCTCTCCTTTGGCTTTGTTGTAGCATGGTTTGACACCACCCAACATTTTTTTAGTCTTTCTTCAAAGTTTCTAGATCTCCACCACGCACGTGGGAAGCTGAGTGTGTCACCATGATTTTTTGCTCACCAGCCCCGTCGCGCTTCTCCTTCTCTCTTGGTGAGCATGGACTCTCCTATCTTTCGCACGGTTTTGGTTTGGAGGTTTTTATAATTTCATATTTCATTTTGTTTCCAGCCTCCCAAAGTGCTCGTGCATGTTTATGATTTTTTTCCGAAACACCCTTGTCATTAGGATGGTTCCGTGTTGGGGCTGATGTTTTATATTAAACTTGTTTTGCGCAAGCTTTCTTTGAAGTATAAGAATTTATATAGAAAATATTTATCGATTCAAATTAAATTACTAAGTATTTTACAACTAAATTCAGTATTAAACAATAAGATTTTAATTTTATTTTAAAGACTGTAAATCTAATTTAAGTATAGTTTATGTTGTTTACGTTATTTGAATTTGATATAATTATTTTATTAAGTTGAAAATTGAAAGTATAGATAGGCTATTATTACATTTAAATAATATTACTATCTATTAATTTTGGTATATAACACAATAATTATTAAATTTATTTACATTTTATGTATCCAATTAAATGGAGAATTTTAGCACCTTTTTTTAGAATTTTAATAAGTACTCTGTATAAGTAACGATTGATATTCATTTGACACGATTGTGAGAAAATTTAGAAAAGTTGAAAAATCTAGATAAGTAGGTTCCTATGCTAGATTTTGCATAAAAATAAAATGAATTGAGATTGATTTGTGAAAAATTATGCATGCTATATTTTAAATAGAAATAGAAAAATAACCACAATTATCTGTTCCGTATTACTCATGAAATATGTATAAAAGATAATGTATTTTCTGTCATTATTAGTGTAGACATGAGTAAAAAGTTTAGCATTCTGTTTCTAAACTGTGCAAAAAGAGCAAATCTAAAATGTGAAAATTTGTGCAAGTTTTGAGAAGATGCTTTGAATCTATTTCGAATATGTGAAGGTGTTTTGAATCTATTTTGATTATGTGAAGATGATATGATTTTGTTCAGTACTCGGTTTTGATATGATTGGGCATCTGAAAACTTTTGGCATGACATTCTAATTTTATTTTTGATTCTGCTTCTGGTTATGATTCGATTATTCTGATTCTGTTATACAGTTGGTACCAACATTTCAGTTTTTGAGTACACCCACTTTGGAAACAAAGTGATTCTTCTACGTGGTCTTTCATGTGTGCACACTTGGAGTTCCGAGAATGAATAAGGGGAAGATTCACATTTTGATACTACTTGGTTTGGCCACTAGAGATAGCCCAACCCTACCACGGGGGTTAAATAGGGTCCATGTTCTGATATGATACTCTGATAAGATGATGATGTTCAATTATGCTATGCCAAAAGATTTTTTAATATGAATATTTTAAACTGTCGCTCTGATATTTTGTTAACATGCTTTTGGATATGCATTCTAAAGTTAAAATATTTTGTTATGCATTCTGATATTTTTTAATATGAATATTTTAAACTGTCTCTCTTTGTGAAAAGGCTCATGTTTATATACTAGTATATGTTTTCTGTTTACTGAATTGTTGATAACTGACCCCTTATCTCCACAATATTTTCAGATGTTTTGGATGTTTTAACTTAGGATAAAAAATGGGAAGCATGGGTAAGACTATGCAAGTATAGTGGATTAAGTGCAAAGAGGCTACTTGATTATTGGCGAATTGTATTCAATAGATTTGTTTTGTTATGTTGATTTGGGTTATTAGGATGTTTTGAGACTTTGTGGTGTCTTAAATTAATTATGTTGAAGTAGTTCTTTTTTTTTAAAACAATTATGTTGAAGTAGTTGATGTGAAACAATGAGTATATGCTTTATAAAGAATTTAGGAATCAATGTTTTGAATACCATACCGATTAAGGCACTGGAACGAAATATTTCGATATCAGTACCATTTCGTGTACCGTTTCGAGATAGTCAATATATGAATAAATTATATATGAATACATATATATAAATTATAAATAGCCTAGTCTGAATTGAGGGTCAAAAAATAAGTTTGTAGTTTGAAAAAATGAAAAAAAAAATTGAAGGCCGAAATTGAGGCCGGTACGAAACGTATATGGTACCTGTACCAGCCCAACGGTCACTTACCTTGACTGCTAGTAAAAAATAATCATACGATATTCCTTCGCCAACGGTCACTCGAAACCTATTTCAAGACCACTACAATTCGTTAACTTCTTCACTAGAAATGATCTCATTTAATTCTAAAATTTTACTCGATCCTTAATAACATGAATTTAGATTTGTCCTAAAAGATTATCATCCAAAATTGATAAACTCTAAATTTCTAGATTGCAAATATGGTGCTGGACAGCACGTATACCAACTTATATTCCTTTATTATTTCAAGGAAAATACTACTCTTACCGCTAGTTTCTACCGTTATGAGTTTTTTATTTTTATTATTTTTTTACTTAATGATTAAGTAAATATTTTTTAATAATATTATGAATTTTTTTATTTTTTTAAATATATTTAAATGTGTTAAAAAAAATATATGTAAAAAAATACAAAAATAAAAAAATAAAAATCCCAAATGCACTAACGGGAGCCCCAGCGGGAGCTCCCATCGGTGGGAGTAGCACCGCTCTTATTTCAATGTAAATAAAGTCTAAACTCAACCATATAATAGTGACATAAATTCTAACTAATACAAATTTTGAAACTATTTAAGCCCTGCTGGTGGGCTTAATTAAAATAATTTTGAATTATATCATCAATTAATATTTTTTAGAGTTTTTTTTCTTTATTTTGCATCTTTTCTCAATCTCAATCTCTACTTTCTGTTCATTAACTAGCTGTCAGGATAATTCTAATTGTGTTCATCATCACAAAGAGCCTAAAGGGTTTCTCTAATGAATTCTACAATTGCGAAAACGATCAAGCTACAACTTATTGATGCCTTTATGTTCGATGACATCTTCAAACTGTATGTTTTTGGTAGAAACTATAGAATATAAAAATAAATCTTTGGGCAAAGATTAGAAATTTACTGCAATCATGATAAGATCAATACATATCCCAATGAATGCCTAAGATCCCCCGTAATGAAACTACATATCAGAAAGACCTCCATGCATGCTTAATTATCGAGCAACCATTTCGGAGATTGTTGTATCATTGATGGAACAATTTTCTGGCCTCAATTCATATTTGTTTTCCTCCTCTTCATTTCTTTTTATAGAAAAGGCAGGCAATTTAGGGATTGTAACAGCAGCGCTTTCGCTCTTTAGGATTGAATTAGCAACCTCCAAGATGGTTTGCCTATCAACTGCATTTTCCTGGACACATAAAAGAGCTATTTGCAAGCATCTCAATAGTTTACATGATGAAAGTGTATCATCCAGAGATGGGTCCATAAACTCCATGCCTTTCTCTGATTCCCACCGATCGTATGCCTAATTAGAGAATGAGAAATTATCAATGATACAAGCTGTCATGTAGTTGATCACAAGTAGGATTTAATGCTTAGCCGCGTAGAAAAGGCAATTCTCCATGTCCTAACCAAATCATCAGATGCTTAAATGCAGAAAGATAGGCATTGAGTTAAATGCTTATATGGGGTCTATATGAGTACGTACAGTGTTCATCTTTTTCCAGAATAGAATCATCTGATTCGGTCAAGTCAATATTGGATAGTAAAATAAAAGTATAATCGGACTAACTTACATGATCTAAGAGGCTTAAAATTTCATTCAAGCCATAACAACAAGCATTCTTCCTGCCGCTTATGATTTGTAGCAGTAAAACTCCAAAGCTGTAAACATCAGAATTGGTGGAGTACAAACCTCGTTTAATGTATTCAGGAGGAACGTAACCACTACATGCATTAATGGTTGATAATACACAATATGTAGTCAAATTAAATATTGGGGAATATTTAATTATTTTGTAGTACTGCATTAATATATATGTAGAGTACTTACTATATATGTTCCAACAATTCGGCCTGTATTTGCTTCATGTTCCTCGTTTATGAAAATTTTAGCCATGCCAAAATCTGAGATCTTAGGCTTCATCTTTTTGTCAAGTAAAATGTTGCTCGCTTTCAAGTCTCGGTGAATTATTGTCCATCTCGAGTATTCTTTGTAACACCCCAAACCCGGGTGGCTTGGAGAATCACTACCTGTCACTCATAAACATGTCTCCCAACACATCCAAAGAATAATCTCCAAAGACTTCATAAGTGAAATCAATCTCATATCTTCTAAAATAATGTCATTACAAACTTCACACAATCTTTAATGCAATAATAATAATAAAAGGGTCCACAATCTCCCGGTAATAGTAACATACCCAAACTGTTTAAACCATAGGTCCTACTAACCCAAAGATATACTTTAAAACTTAATACATTAAAACTAAGAACATCAAAGGTCTTTCTTCTAACCACATCTCCTCAGCTTAAACACTTTCCCCAATCTAATCCAGGTTCTCATTCGGACTTTGCACATTATCTGAAAAATATTATGAAGATAGGGGGTGAGTTATCAACAACTCCAATAAGCAGAAATCATATGCTAGCATGCAAACATGAGCAATTATAAAGTAGAGTATGCAGAACAAAATATTTTTCCAGAGTTATTATGCAGAAAAGAACATATTTTCAAAATAACAGAGCGATGGTTTTTAAGACAAGTAAACCCATAGTACTTTGGCATAACATAAACCGGGTATCATCATCAAATCAAAACAGAGCATCAACAGAGCAGAGACCATGTTTCACCCCCGTGGTAGGGTTGTGCTAACCCCGGTGGCCAAACCAGGCAGAGACAGAGGTGAAATCTTTCCTTTATTCTTCTCGGAGCCCCGAGTGTGCACACAGGAAAAGACCACAATAAAACCACTTTGTTTCCAAAGTGGGTGCACTCAGAGACAGAGAAGTTGGTACCAACCCAAACAGAGCAGAGCTTAACAGAGCAGAGCAGAGCAAAACAGAGACAGAGTCAGATACGAAAACCAGTACACCATGCCAAAGGTTTTCAGATGTTATATCAAAATAATACAAAGTACCAAAACAGATTCAGAACAGTTTACACACGCTGAACACAAAAGCCAGAACAAATAAATGCACAACTTTTCATATTCTCAATAACGCTCTTTTTCAAATTTCAGAAATCACATGACAGAATTCAGCTCATGTCTACACAATGCATGTCAGAATATATTTTTCTTTTTCTCACAGATTTCATGAATAATGCAGATAAGAGACCGAGGTTGATCTTTGTTTTCACAAGTTCCCAACACAACACAATTTATGCAAGTTTTCACAAAATCAACCTCAGTCTTATTAACTTGTATAAAACCCAGCATAGGAACCCCGCTTACCTGACTCTTGTAGCGTATTATCTAAGCCTCGAAAATGACCTCTATTAGTCTCGGCACCTATTCATAAAACAAAATATACACTGAGTATTAAAAGATAATTGACATAATGTCCGTCTAATAATTAATACTCATAATCTCAACCCATAATATAGCAAAAACAATTCACTATTACTACTAATAGTAATTTGGACAGCTCGCATTTCAACCCAAAAATACCATATTCTAATTTTAACAATTACCAAAACACCCACCAAATACCATGTCAAACACAAATAACCAAAATATCAACCCCACCTCAACTGCCCCTAACTCCAAGTAATAATCACAATTCAACCACAATGCAGCTCCAACTATTATTCTCCACTCCCAACGGTCAAATAGAAACCCATATAGCACAAATACAGTCCCCAAACAATCCCAAACATTGCTCAATTTACTGCTCGACCAACCCAATATAATCCACAATTCCAAGACCATTCCAATGCAAAGTGTTTGATTAATCACAAAAAGTGTCCGAGAACTCACAACTACACTTCCAAAATATTTCATTGAAATGGAATAAACTGACTTGAAGTGAAAGTGTGTGTGCGTGTGTGTAAGACCGAGACCGAGCATGGCTTACTCACCTAAGTGACCAAGAAATTGGAATCACAAGTCACGGAAGCCCAAGAACTGACCAAATGCAAACTCAACTCACGGCAACAAGAAGCTGCAGAAATGAGGATAACATCAACATAAAATCGATGGAGAAACTGCAAGAGTACATCACGGCAAAAAGAGAAATTCCAGCAAAGCTTTTTAGTGCCCACCCGTAACACCAACCCGAAATGTTCCCACGCACAGCAACCAGAAAACTCACAAAAAAAAAGACACTCAAACTCACGACCAAAACAGAAACAGTCGAAACGAAGGGCTGAGGAATAATGCTCACTAATTCGAAGAGGGAGTACCGAACGGAAAAAGGAGAGGAAGAGGAAGTGTAGAAATCGGTAACCCACTGAAACAGATGTAGCGCAAGAGAGAAGGTAAAGCCATGTGATTCGAAATCACGAAATCAACCCAAAACAAACAATGAGAGATGATAGGCGAGATTGGGTTTACCTGTTGGAGAGTCCGTCTGCATGAGAGAAACCCAGAAAACCAGAAGGAAAGAAAAGAAATAGAAACCGTAAGAGGAAGAGGGGGAAAAAGAGAAGAATTGAGGAGGGAAATAACTAACCTCCAAACGACGTCGTTCGCACCATCCGGATACGGGCTGGGCCCTCAGACAGGGTTCGGGCCACTTAGAGAGGCTAGGCCTTACATTCTTGGAGACATAGAAGTCCTTGGGTAATCCCTTCGATGATATGAATGCGCTTATTCCAATCCAAAAGCCCTTGTCTGGCATGTTCTGCAACAATCAATTATGAAATGTTGTTGAGAACGTTCGTTGAGTGAAAGTACTACTCAAATAAAGCAAAATGCTAAAACTTAGCTAAATTCTCAAACATTCTTAACATTTCCACCCAACTACTCCTTACAAGAATTTTCATTGCCTTACTGAATGAATCAAAATCACAAGTATTTAGTGATGAAATGCAAGACGACTCCTTTAAAGGATCAATCAAACTGATCCCTTTAAGTTCTTATCCGAACTTGAGGGCCTCAAGTGAGAGAGTCTCGATACACACATAAAGTAGGTCTTACAACATTTATTGATGTCCGTGTAAATGTTTCAAACAACATTAACTGATTATTAATAAATTAGGTTGTATTGTACATATAGCCTACTTCATGTAAATAACTCTTTCTCACTTGATGCCGGCCTTTTGAATTTTCTCTCTCTTAAAACTCTTTTCTTCTTTTTCTTTGAAGCAAACATATTATAGATATATTAAACAATTATAGGATATGATAGTTTTAAGAGAGATGGGAGGCCCCAACATTCAACCCAAACCAGCAAAAACAAAAACAACACAAGAAAAAAAAAAACGGGTTTTGGGGTCAAAGACTTGACCCCGATTGAATTCCCACAAGGAGATGTTGTTTAAAGTGGTTTTGATACAGTCCGATAAACGGATTGTGATACTAAGACTGAAAGTCGTAGTGAAGCGATTTGTGCTACATTTTGCTAATCTAGACTGGCTGCAGGAGACTTCTACTACCTCTTTTCCCCGATCTTTGGTTAGGGAAAGTAAAAATATAGGCAGAAAGGAGAGCCATTGAATCCCCGGAGGATGACGGATAGGGACTGTGGCAGCGTGTGAGGGACACGTGACATGCTAGGAGTGTGGCGGTCGGTCAGATCTGAAGGATCTAAGGTCGTTGGCCCCAAAAATGCCATGCGTGGCGGCAACAGGAGCTTCCCGGTGCGGTGGCGTGTGGGTCTCACGTGTTCCGCCACTCCGTTCGACAAAATTTTTCGACAGTTTGAAGGATCGGTGGCTGGAGAATCCTGTAGTGGGGCACTTGGTGGTCGATGGGGTCCTGTAGGCAGCAAATCGGAGTTTCTCCTTGCTTTGGACGAAAAAAAAAGCACTGGAAAAAGAAGAGTTGTACAGTATTTGGACTAGTCAAATGGGAGAAGGGAGGGAGGAGCTGAAGCTCCACCCCCCCTTTGGTTGGAGAAGAGTAGACTTTGTTGGATGGGTTTTGGCTGGGTAGAGAGCAAAACGTTGGGAGAGTGATTTTTGGCAAGGCCTAGCTTAAACTCTCTCTTAAAGTACTTTAAAAGAGGTTCGCCCTGATTTTTCATTAATGAGACTAAATTAATTATTAGTATATGTTTTTGCCTGCTATATATGCTATAACTTGAAACAAACAATATCATTTTGCTCTCGATATTTTCCCTTCAATACTATAAGCACAAAATATTCTGACCAAAGAGGTAGAAGTCCAAGCTTTTGTTAGGCATGTACTCATAGATGAACATTTGTTCATCCCTTTCAATGCAAAATCCCAAAACTCTGACAAGATTAACATGCTGCAGTTTTGTCGTGAGTGTAACCTCATTCTTGAACTCCTCAAATCCATGTGTGGAAGTTTTTGAAAGTTTTTTCACTGCTATTTCCTGTCCATTTTCAAGTATACCCTGCGACAAAGATACTTGTGGTTAATTAGCTAGTTTGAAATGTAAGGAATATTCTTATATTGTTGAGGAATGACAATTTGTTATGTCTCACTGAACATCAAAATTAATTGGTGAGAGTATAAAGAGTTTAAATCTGTGTTGTTAATACCGTACCGTACCGACTGGTACAGGTAATATATGTATTTCGTACGGGTCAAAATACCGGCAGGTACCGGTTGTATCGGCCTATATTTCAGCCTGTACCGGCTTGTATTTCGGCTGTTACCAGCCGATATTTCGGCCTCTTTTTTTTTAAAAAAAAACCTACAAGTTCATTTTTTTACCCCCAATTCAAACTAGGCTATTTATAATTTATATATATGTATTTATATATAATTTATTCATATATAGAATATTATTTTGGAATATATATTTATATATATAATTTATTTATATATTGACTATCCCGAAACGGTATCGGTATGAAATATTTTATTTCAATAACTTGACCGGTACGACATCCGGTACGGTATTCAGAACATTGGTTTAAATTAGTAGTAGAAGAGTTAAGAGGTGAAAAATTAAGCAAATCGGTAATTAACGAAGAGTCCATGGCTATATATAATAATAAGACGAATAAGTTTTTTAATTGAAAAAATTATAATAAAATAATAGAAAACAGTCGAGTGGTTTTTTTTTTTGAATTAGCAATCATAAATGTATATAGGAAATAATAAAATAAAAGGCTTTTCTAGGTTTATAGCAATTAAGTGAAAGATTGAGATGGACTAATAAAATAAAATGAGATATGAAATGAAATGATTTGATAATAGAATATAAGTTAAAAGAGATGATTAAGAAATTATAAAAGTAATAGATTTTAAAAAAACTCCTGATTATATATAATAACCTAATGCATGCTAGAAAGGTTTACCTTGTAAACAGGACCATAGCCACCCTCTCCTAGCTTATTTTCAAATGAAAATGCACTAGTGGCCATCTCAATATCAGCATAACTGAAGATCTGAAGATCAGGAGCATTGCTATTAAAGTTTCGGCCTGAAGCTGCTACGTTGTTGACTTTTGATCCTAGTTATAAAGTTAGACTCTTCCCATTTCGATTTTGGCCAAATTTTTGCAATTGGCAGGATATTTAATGTTTACTTACATATTTAATTTTCATGCAATAATTTGAATTTTTCATTTTTTGGAAAAATTCTCATAATTCAAATTTTGAAACTATTTAAACTTGGCTTTTGGGCTTAATTCATAAAATAATTTCGAATTATATCATTAATCAATATTTTTCAGAATTTTATCTTTGTTTTGCATCTTTTCTCAATCTCAATCTCTAATTTCTATTGATTAACTAGCCTCTCTAGTTTCTGATGATTAACTAGCCGTCAAGAACTCTACAATGGCGAAAACGATCAAGCTACAGTTTGATCCCTTTATGTTTGATGAGATCTTCACACTGTACGTTCTTGGTAGAAACTAAACAATATAAAAAAATAGATCTTTGGGCAAAGATTAAAAATTTACTTCAATGTTAAGATCAATACATATACCAAAATTATGAATGCCTAAGATCCCCCGTTATGAAACTACATATCAGAAAGACCTCCATGCTTGCTTAATTATCGAGCAACCATTTCGGAGATTGTTGCGTCATTGATGGAACAATTTTCTGGCTTCAATTCAGATTTGTTTTCCTCCTCTTCATTTCTTTTTATAGAAAAGGCAGGCAATTTAGGGGTTGTAAGAGTAGCGCTTTCGCTCTTTAGGATTGAAGCAACCTCCAACATGGTTGGCCTATCACCTGCATTTTCCTGGACACATAAAAGAGCTATTTGCAAGCATCTCGATAGTTTACATGATGAAAGTGTATCATCCAGAGATGGGTCCATAAACTCCATGCAGCCATTGTCTGATTTCCACCGATCGTATGCCTAATTAGAGAATGAAAAATTAACAATGATACAAGTGTAGTTGATCACAAGTAGGATTTGATGCTGAGCCACGCAGAAAAGGCAATTGAGACCATCTCCATGTCCTAACCAAATCGGATGCTTAAATGCAGAAAGATAGGCATTGAATTAAATGCTTATAAGGGGTCTATATGAGTACGTACAATGTTCATCTTTCCAGAATAGAATCATCTGATTCGGTCAAGTCATTAGATAGTAAAACAAAAGTATAATCGGACTAACTTACATGATCTAGGAGGCTTAAATTTTCACTCAAGCCATAACAACAAGCATTCTTCTTGCCGCTTATGATTTGTAGCAGCAAAACTCCAAAGCTGTAAACATCAGACTTGGTGGAGTACAAACCTCGTTTAATGTATTCAGGAGGAACATAACCACTGCATGAATTAATGGTTGATAATACACAATATATAGTCAAATTAAATATCAGGAATTAATCATTGCAGTACTTCATTAATATCATGTAGATCAGTACTTACTATGTTCCAACAATTCGGCCTGTATTTGCTTCATGTTCCTCATTTGTGAAAATTTTAGCCATGCCAAAATCTGAGATCTTAGGCTTCATCTTGTTGTCAAGTAAAATGTTGCTTGCTTTCAAGTCTCGGTGAATTATTGTCCATCTCGAGTATTCTTGGAGATATAGAAGTCCTTGGGTAATCCCTTCGATGATATGAACGCGCTTATTCCAATCCAAAAGCCCTTGTTTGGCTTGGTCTGCAACAATCAATTATGAAATGTTGTTGAGAACATTCATATTGTGAGTGCAAGTACTACTCAAATAAAGCAAAATGCTAAAAAGCTGAATTCTCAAACATTCTTAAAATTTCCACTGCCCAACTACTCCTTACAATTAAAGAATTTTCAGTTTCTTACTAAATGAATCAAGATCACAACTAGTATTTAGTGATGAAATGCAAAACGACATCCTTAAAGGTATCAAACCCCCTTCAAGTTCTTATATATCCAAATTTGAGGGTATCGAGTGAGAGAGATAGACACACGATAAAGTAGGCCTAACAACATTTATTGATGTCCGTATAAATGTTTCAAACAACATTAAATGATTATTAATAAAGGTTGTACTGTATAACCTACTTCATGTAAATAACTCTTTCTCACTTGATGCCCTTTTGAATTTTCTCTCTCATAAGGTACTTTAAAAGAGGTTCACTCCGATTTTCATTAATGAGACTAAATTAATTATTAGTATATGCTTTTGCCTTCTATATATATATTTATATATGCTAGAACTTGAAACAAACAACATCATTTCGCTCTCGATATTTTCCCTTCAATACTGTAAGTAGAAAATATTCTGACCGAAGAGGTAGAAGTCCAAGCTTTTGTTAGGCATGTACTCGTAGATGAGCATTTGTTCATCCCTTTCAATGGAAAATCCCAAAACTCTGACAAGATTAATATGCTGCAGTTTTGCCGTCAGTGTAACCTCATTCTTGAACTCCTCGAATCCTTGTGTGGAAGTTTTTGAAAGTTTTTTCACTGCTATTTCCTGTCCATTTTCAAGTATACCCTGTGACATAGGTAGTACTTGTGGTTAGCTAGTTTGAAATGTAAGAATATTAATTCTTATATTGTTGAGGAATGACAATTTGTTATGCATGTCTCAATAAAAATCAAAATTAATTGGCGAGAGTATAAAGAGTTTAAATTAGTAGTAAAAGAGTTAAGAGGTGAAGAAAGCAAATGGGTAATTAACGAATAGTCCATAGCTATATATAATAAGATGAATAATTTTTTTTAATTTAAAAAGTAATAATAAAATAATAAAAAAAGTCGAGTGGTTTTTTTTAATTAGTAATCATAAATGTATATAGGAAAATAATACAATAAAGGGTTTTTGAAGGGGTGTAAAAATTAATAGGAAAACTGGCCCAAACCGGTGGAACCGGTCCGGTCCGGTCCGGAACCGGTTCCCTTAGTTCCAAAAGAGGCCGGTACCAATCCGGTTCCGATTCTATACTTTTTAGGACAGAAACGGTTTACTATATTATATATTTTAAATTATTTTTTTTAATATTATATATAATATTTTTAATATTATATATATAATTTATATATAATATATATAATAATATAAATTATAATTATATATAAGATAATGTTATTATAATTTATAATATAAAATTTTAATCTTAAACATGAAAATTTATTTGATCATTTGTTTTAAACATAAAATATATATATTAATAACATTTTATGGCCTAATAAATTTTCAACATATTCTTTTTGATAAATACATAATACATTATTATATTAATTACATTTCACTTTAATTAATTAGTATACATTAGTATACTAATGTATATTAGTATATTAATTACATTTTATGTCCTAATACTAATACTGTTAAAACCGAAAAATCAGACCGGAATCGGTAAAACTGGAGGTACCGGTTTATGAGGATAATCAGTACATAATCGATTTTCAAAAATGCAAAATCGGTGCAAACCGCATACCGGTTACACCCCTCCGTTTTTCTAAGTTTATAGCACGTGAAAGGTTGAGATGGACTAATAAAATAAAATGAAACATGAAATGAAATGATGAGATAATAGAATATATGTTAAAAGAGATGCTTAATTAAGAAATTATAAAAGTAATAGATTTTAAAAAAACTCCTGATTATATATAAATATAACCTAGTGCTAGAAGGGTTTACCTTGTAAACAGGACCATAGCCACCCTCTCCTAGCTTATTCTCAAATGAAAATGCACTAGTAGCCATCTCAATATCAGCATAACTGAAGATCTGAAGATCAGGAGCATTGCTATTAAAGTTTCCTGCAGCTGCCACGTTGTTGACTTTTGCTCCTGGTTCTTTAGCTGCCTCCACGTACCATTCGTATCACCAAGGTGGGCAATTAGCAAACAGATCAGGGAAAAACAAATCTAAAATCTCATTTATATTTTTTCATTTGGTTTAAAAAGCAGTACTAAATAATCAACATACTACTTACAACTGAAGCAAAAGATATCACCTTTTGATTTTAGCTTTCTCTTCCTTAAATAGCACATCACCGAGACTAGACCGAGAATAAGCAACGCAGTCGGAACCAAAATGATCACTAACAATCGCCACTTTTGGTGCTGATTGTTGTCAGCTACATTAATGTGAGGCTTATCGACCCCTTGCGCTGATGCCAAAATCATTTTTTATCAGACAGAAACATGTCATAGTTAAGATCATATATATATGTATATATACACTACAATATATATGGTCTGTCTAGTAGTTTTGACATGCCATAGAATGTAAAGATCAGGAAGAAATTATTGACAAAAGATCACAAATTTGAATGGGGATCGAGGCCAATTCACGAGATCATGCCAAGTCCTTGTATATATTTTCAGTGCCATCAAGTTATTGGGCTGCTCCAGGTTTCCTTTCCTACTTTGTCAATCTCAAAATAGTTGGACACATGATAATGTAACCATGCATGCAATAGAGAAACTATATATGAGGAATAGATTCTGAAGAGACATTAATAATTTGTACCTGCAGCAAGAGAAAGCACCCAATTGTCATCATCCGTGACTTCCAGGACATAGTAACCGAGCAACCCCATCTTCCTGGCGTAGGACACCTTAGCTTCGATAGCCTCAACATCATCAAAATCAATCCATGTTGATCCATTGATGCAGTAATTCATTACATAAGTAGCATTGTACTTTACAGCAGCCCGATATTTACGAATGTAAAGTTGCTTGATATTCTTGTAGGCGATGTTTCCATGTTCTGTAAAACTTAGACCAGTTGCTGGACCAGTGACTGGTGCACCTATAGCATTGTCCTCGGAATTCTGAAGTGTCCACCCAGAGCCAAAGAAAGGCAACCCCAGAACCAACTTATTTGCAGATAGTCCCCTTTGAATCCAGTCCCTTATGCCATCATCAGTAGTAATACGCCTCGTTGGATCATGCAGAGCTGCACGAGCACTCGTAATGTTTGCCCCAGAAGGGTCCTTATAGTTATAAGCCATAATGTTTAGCCAATTCAAGTTCTTCTGCATTGAGTCGACAGGATAGGACACATTTTGTGAATTAACTGGCGAGTAGCCAGCTACAGCAGTCAAGATCAGTTGTGGCTGGCTATTGTTTTTAGCCTCGGACTCTACAGCTAGTCTCCCCTCTTCAAGGAGTAAGGCAAAGTTGTTCATGTCAGAGCTTGTGTCAGGGAAAATCCAGGTCAGGTCTAACCCTTGAAAGCTATAGCGTCTGGCAATTTTTAATGAGGAGTCAATTAAGGACTTTCTGCCAACAGAACTGTTGGCCATAAGTGAAAAAGATAGGTTTTCACCTCCAATGGAAAGAAGCGTCGTGATTGATGGGTTTTCTTGTTTGACAGTGTTCATGAAGGCGGAGAACTCGCGTTCATGGTTGGGCGAGATATGTAACTCATACGTTGAAGTGTTAATATCAGCATAACCACAAATAATGTGAGTAAAGAGCGTTGAGTTTATGCCAGAAATTTCTTGTCCGGAAAGCCAATAACCGGCTTTCACCCAACTCTGTGCTTCTGCAGGGTGAAATAGTATTAGAGATGGGAAAATGTAAAAGAGGATGATAAAATGTTTAGACGACATTGGGGAAAGCTTATTGATGCAGGGATCAAGAACAAGCTAGCAAGGAAAGATCAGAAGCATGAACATGCAGCAACAACATGATTACAGTCTGCATTATTAATAAATTACAGGTACCGTCTTCGTCTGCCAAAAACAAAAAAACATCGCAATCTGAACTTGCACACAAAAATTTTCGGATAAATTATTGGTCTCATTCCAACCAAGTACGTACGAAGACTGAGTCCAAAATATCGCTAATTTAAAATGCCAGTACTGCTAACTGAAGTATATCATCGTATCTCTTTTCAGAAAAAGAAAAAAAGTACGTGCATCCATCATCAATTCTAGTAAATAAGGGATGGTTTGGTTATGTAGTTCAGAACAGATGAGATTAGATTAGATATTTTGTTAAAAATTGAATGAAATAATATTATACTATTATTTTTTAATATTATAATATTATTTTTTATTTGAGATTTGAAAAAATTAAACTATTTATTATATTTTATGTTAGAGTTTGAAAAAGTTGTAATGATTATATGAGATGAGATAGTTTGGTTTTGTGTAACCAAACCAACCCTAAAAGTGTCCATCTCATCATAGACAGATGAGTGATGAAGTCGTTCATTATATACTTGCTTGAAAATGTGAGACGAAATGTTTTAGTTATAAAAATTTTCATAAAAATAAATTCATAAATTGACATGATTTTATGTAGTACACCAGATTGTAAAAGTACTACATGATTTAGGATCGGTTCTGGTACTAAGGTGATCTCTGATCATCTAAGATAGTTTCATACGGATGGATATTATACTTTCAATCCAAACATACATGCACAACTTATTTCATCTCAAATATACCTCTTTTTATCATTTTAACTCAACATTGTTCATTGATGAGACTTTTATTATTATTCCATCACTACAACAACAAACCAATTTTTTATACGATCCATTACTTTTTTAACTTCTTATAAAAAATTTAAAACATATATCAACTTACTTCATACATCAAATACATATTAATAAGATCAATCCGACAAAATCCACTTAAACATTTTAATTTATTACTATTCATAGATAAACGTCTAAGATCATTTAAAATACTCATAATATCTAAACAGAATCTATAAAATAAATTTAATTTATTACATCTAAACATATATGTTACTTTTATAAAATGTACGTATTTGTAACTGTAGCACCGCATCTCTAAAACGTAAGGTTTGAAGGTATGAACTGGTTGGACGGCAGGACCAGTTAATCCAACTTTTTTCCGACGTAATAAAATAGATTACAATTAATATCTCATCAAGGAATATGCCAACCACTACCCGAAGGATCTTTGCAGTGGTCAATGAAACATGAACATTCTCCCTCATGAGACGTTGTTCAGTGCTAATTAATTACCCCGTTTGGCAGGCCAATAAGAATCTCATGAGTAATATTCCGACGAATATGCTGGATGCATACATGCCCCATTTTGTCTCCCTCTGGATCAATTGAATCAATTGATCGTGACCAGCATTGATTGACATTTTCACACGAACCTTAATTTATACAACTTGTTCAAGGATAAGATCACAGCTAGCCTGCATCATGTGTGTATATATTCATTCCAAAGGCAAAGTTCACTTGAATGGATGAGTACATCTAATGACTTACTAGTACTGTAGACCCTCACGATAATATTAGTTATATTATAAGATATTTGATATATTTAGGCCCGTTTGGATAGTATAAGTGTTTTATCTTATCTTATCATTATAACTTTATCAAATTCTCATACAAAATATAATAAATAATTCAATTCTTTCAAATCTAGAAACAATAATAATATAAAAAAATAATATTCTAACAATATTTTATTTAACTTTCAACTTTTATTTAAAACTATTTTATCTCATCTCATCTCATCATCCAAACTGCACCTTAGTTTTAAATGTTTTAAATTGACACTATAAGGGCAAAGACCATTCCCAGCGAAAATTAATCGCTGGGAAATGTGACAACACCGCCGCTTACAATCTTTAGGAGCGATTTATAAATCGTTGGCAATTCGCTGGTCTTAAAGTCCCACTTTAGATCTACTCCAACGAAAGCTAAAAATCGCCGGCAAAAATTTTTTTATACCGGCAAAATTAACGCGCCGCCAATAGCTTCCATAATCGCCGGAATTTCAAGATACGACTGGTGCGTTAATCGCTGGGAAATATTAATTCCAGCGATTAAGTTCTGTCGCGAAAACATTAAAAATCGCCGGCACTTGATTTTAGCAGCGGTTTTTATAAATCGCCGTAATACAATTAATGGTTCTGAAATAACAGTTGCGGTGATAAAATTGTGCCGCGAAATATTATTCCCAGCGAACTTTAATCATTGCAATTGACGAATACTCATTGGTAGCGAAAATAAAATCACTGTGAAGTTTATCATTGCGGTGATTATAAAATCGCTGTGAATGACAGTTTTGTCTTTAAAATCAATTACCAGCGATTGTAAACTCACCGGGATTGAATATTTTGCAGTAACAAAAAGTTCGATGGGAAAACTAAGAAAACCGGCGAGTTTAGATCGCTGCCAATTATGACTTACCAGCGATTTATACATCGCCGGTATTAATACAAGCGATATAGCAGCGATCTACATATCGCCGCTATTAAGTTTTTAGCAGCGATATCAGATTGCTGGGAAATCTATTTACGTTTTTTAATTTATTTACCGGCGAAAAGTTTTCGCCGGGAAAGACCTTAAATTCGCCGGTAATAGAAGTTAATCATGTAAAACTTTTTGACCGAATTTCTTACTATGCCTGCTTTTTGGTTGTTCCTATTTTCAACATTCAACATTCAACCAACCAATATTCAACCAACATCAAAAACTGCAACTAGCAAATAAAATCCATCAACTCATCCAAACTCATATGTATTTATACACTGGGGTGGTGTAGTATATTCTAAGTACAAACTGAGCTACATCTGGAATAATAAATAACCATCACGGTCATAACAAATTGTTTAGCTCTACTATCTACTGAAATTCTCATATCAAGTATAAACTGAGCTATATATTGCGTGTGACTTCTCATACTCTTCATCTGTGTAGGAACAACCTCAACAAACTGCACAACATCAAAGAAAACAAAAAAAAATCAGTACTAGGAGATTACTCAAGATAGGTTTGATGACATTATGACTAGAAGAAAAACCAATTAACCCCAAATTGGAAAATATATTTGTGAAATTTCCACTCAAATTTCCCTGCACAGGCTTGGAAATATTCTCCGTACCTCTCTCATGAAAGAATCCATCAATATGTATATAAATCCATAAACCAAATACCCTTACATTTAACACATACCTGCTTGTGTATATCTTCACTAAAACAGGGAAATATCAGCTCCATATTACCAAAGGTCCAATAGTTGATACATTGCCTGAAGTTTGCACATCTGAAAAAAGTACCAAGCAGTTTTTGAAGTCAAACCAGCTTCCTAATATTCTGAGGACTACAACAATTTTGGAACATATAACAGAAAATAAACCAAGAAAAATAGAGTTTGGATTGAGATCCAGGCTCTCAAATTTTGAGTAGCCCAAATATGATTAACATTATCCTATCTAATATTCGTGAACAGATTTTGCAGTGCTTCAAATTTGCTACAACCACATTATGCATATATATTTCATGAGTATAGAAGAGCGACCCAAACACTCAGCCGCCTAGCAAGAAGCAAATCAGCAACAATAGGCTTTAGTTAGGGAACAGCTCATGATGTTCATATAGACCTACTATATGCCTCTCTTAGGAGTAATATCATTATTTCTCAATTTACATTTTACTTTAAAATCCCCCTTATGTATAAAAACCAAGCAGTACTATTCCATAAGAATGGACTGCACCTGAAATTTCTGAGGTCGTCCCAGCTCCATTCACTCTATCTTCTACTTCTATCTGTTTCCCCGAGACTTTTTCCTCCGCCCCATTTTCCTTCCAGCTCCAAAACCAATATTCCTCAAACCGAAAGCATTACCACCATCAAGAAGTGGTACTCCCTGTTCACACAGATCTTTATAAGCTTTAGTTAATCAGATTTTACCAAAGATATTATAAAAACATGATGCAAACAAGAAATTTACCTTGGGTTCCGCAACACTTTTTCCTTTTGCTTCAACTGCAAGCCCTTCCTCATGGCCTGCATATGTACAAATATAAGTTTAATAGATCATAGATTCTTAGTACAACACCTCCTTCTCAAAACTCAGATAATTTGTTAATTCTCAGCAAAAAGATTGAATACGCACTCCATCAAATTCTCTCTACCAGTTTGATGAGTGCATGAAGAAGAGTCCCCAAGGGCATGCATAACAAAGAGAAAGCAAATAAGAATGTAAAGGTAGTAAACCTTAGGTACACCATATTTGAGTTCCTTATAAATTTCATTTTCTTGGGTATGTTTGTTGTTCAACATGAACAGATCAGAGAGGGGAAACTAGCTTGGAGAACAATCATAGGCCGTTTTATAGAGTTCAAAGACAAGTTAAAAGTAGCTAGCTAGGTTACTTCCGACACCTGGTTGCAAACAATATATTACTACTTATGGGTATGTGCAAATCGTGGGGAAGATCGAAGTATATGGATTAATAAATTGATACACCTAGTTAACAACAAAACAAGGAAAAAACAATGTATTGCTTCAAAGCTTTGAACATGGTTTCTGTAGTATTGGTTCTTTCATCAATGCTCTTAATTACACTATAAGGGCAAATACCTTTCCCAGCGAAAATGAATCGCTGGTAAATACCCCAGCTATAAAAGAAATCTCTTACCCATAAAAAAACAAACATGGCCAAAGTAAAAACGCTACCAACCAATAATCTTTAAACACAAATAGTGCTATGAACATTACCAGTCAAGATCAATGATTATTTACTAGCTTTAAAATCAACTCTATGCAAGCCCCAACTTTAAATGAAAAAATCTTGCACTAAGCCAATAATTACGGCCGAAGTTCCATAACCACAATTTTCATGCAGATATATATATAAAACCAGCATGTACTAAGAATATAAATCCTGGTGCAACGATACAATGCGCATGGATAACGAATGACTAGAATTACAAAAAACCATATAGAAACAACCCAAATCATTCATATTCCAACTTGCTGAAGACTTATACAAAAAACATAAAAACAGAAATAAAAAATTCAGAAATGGGAAACAAAGACTGAACCTCAATATCACTGAGAAGAAGCCCCATGATATCATCGGTCTATGTGGACAATGCATGCGTCATCCACCGTAAGTTCTGCCGATGTGCACCAGTTTGGATTGGAAACTCAGTCAAACACTTCAATTCAATTTAGTTCAAATTATCTCATTTCATTATAAATATGAGATTATATTTTTATATAAAATATTAGGATTCATAGGGCTAAGGCCAAGTGCTCAATTTAAAACATATACACCTTGTGGTTGAACTAGACAAGTTGGTTTTGTGTGATAAGTCATACAAAACTTTAGACATAAAGAATAAAAATAAAATCAATTAGATAAATGGGACAACTTACTCTTTGAATTGTTCCCCATGGAGTCTGATGATATGTTCAAAACCTTCTCAAAAAGAGGACACCCATACGAGCTTATCTCCCCAGTGTAGACATGGATCCCATTATATAAATATATATATATTGCCCAGTGTCTTATAGACTAACAAAAAACAACCCAAAAGCTCAAGGACACCCAAACTTCTTATCTCCCCAGTGTCATATTGAGTAACAAAAAACCACCCAAAAAATTCCAACTTTATGAGAAGCCCCTTATGGGTCGGGGGAATCGTTACACTGAGTTTGTCGAACTGACTCAGTGAACGACGGAAAAGCCCTAAAGAAAGACTGCATAAGGTTGTTGTTTTGTATCTGATGCTCCCTAAGAGTCCGCATCTCTGTCCTCATTTCATCCAGCTGACTCTTGTAGTCTTCAGCATCTTTCTTATATTGTTCAGCGTCTTTCTTATATTGTTCAGAATCTCTCTTGTGTTTTTCAACCTCAGAAAGGTATTGTTGCATTTGAAGTTTGTCACGTTGTCTACTTGACTCGGGGATGACCATCTCCCCAAGTCCACGTGCATATCCAGGTCGATGGCCAAGGACCTCCCTAAATGCAGTCGCTGCTGCCTCATCACTACGTTGCTCTGGTCCTAGGCCATCCAATCTACCTTGCATCTCCTTCTGCACATTGACAAAACAACGATTATTTATGTGGCATAGGTTCAGTGCTATGTATGCATTTATCACGTATAGAAAGAAACATAGATCCCAACTTCTGTAAGTGTACTACTCACATAAGTTTCTTCTGTAGCATCTGTGACAAACTTATTCTTCTTCTTTGACCAGCGCGTCTCCTTGTAGAAATCGACCAAATTCCCATTCTCAATGCGCTACATGTATGAGAAATATGTAAGAATATAATATATATATATATATATATATATATATATATAAGAAAACGTTATTATGTAGTAGACGTGTGGATTTTAAGCCCAAAATCTGAGTAACAAATACCCATAGCTTACGTAATCCCCAAACTAAAATCTACAAGTAAAGTGCATTTTCACAAGTCTATTGAAATGAAAAGATTGTTTTTCCTTAGATATACCTTTTGCTCAAGTAATCGGATGAATGATTTACGTCCTGATGTGTGATTAATCGCCTGCTTGCTTCGGTTCTCCCGATTTTGTGCAGAAATTTTCTGCCATACGCATCAGGGAAAGTTACTTATAATACAAACAGATTTACCACAACAATATTTAGACATATTCAATTGATAGATATATGGTTTAATGTGAAAAAGAGCATATGTACCTTAAAGGCATCGCTGCCCCACCATCCACACAACTTCACCCATTTAATGGGGTCCACCAAGCTAGTTCCATGAGCCAACGCTTCTTCGTGGCTTCCATATGATTGATAAATCTTGTGCAAGTCTTGATGGAAGGAGTTGAAGCGCTTATGTAGGGCCTTTGTCACCGTCAATCGGTGGTTCTCGCGTTCCCAGTCAAACACAAAGTCACTCTACCGTTGGCATCATGCAAATAATTATGTACCATCTCGTTATTTGGGCGACGATTATACTATGTAAACAACTTTCAAATAATTACTAAAAGTAACCAATGACTTACCCAAACACGGTCGATGAGCTCCTCTTTAATGGCTTGTGGGACATCCGACCAACGCTTGTAACTCATGTCGCAATATTGTTTAACAATTCACGATGCTCGTGTTGTGAACAAGCTTCCTTGTTCACAACATGGGGCTGTCTCACCATCGTTTATCTTCAAAAGTACCTTCTCGTTCTTCCTTAGCTTCTCAAAGAGAATGCATTTAGCTGGCCCACGAGTTCGTCTCCTCTGTTCCTTCGTTGCTACGGCCTCCGTGGGGGCATCTCCAGCTGTATTTCAAGGTTCAAAGCATTAGTGTTACTTGAAGTGTAATGTGGAATATTCCTAGTTAATAACACATACAAACATTATACCGCCCTCAAAATTAAGTGTAGTGGAAAAACATGCACTACTTTGTTCTCTAGGAAGTGATTGTTCCATTGCATTTGGTGGGGGTTCTTGAATAGGTTTTGGTTCTTGAATAGGTTCTGGATCGTGATTTGGGTTGCGCATGGTGGGGGACTTGGGGGCTGTGTCGAGTCGTCCGTGGTCGCATGTGGTCGCATGTGACGACCTGAGTATGGTATATAATGCCTTCCACGAATACCTCAAAGTCTCCCTCCGCCTCTTGAATTGGGTCTCGGTTGGTTACCTGCAATAGTACGAGTTAATAACATTATGAGTAAATTGATAAGTTAGTTGAACATAATAATCTCAAGGCATGCACAAACAAGTTCATAAAAAATATTATTTATCTACCATTTTCAATTACTTTTCGGTAGACTAATGCTTATATTATGAGCATAACATAGACATAGGAATAATTGAATTGTCAAAATATATACATACCTTGATAATGCATAGTGCTCCTCGTGCAGCCTCCCTGTTTGAACTTCACCTGAAGCAAATAAAATCACACTTTACACTTCGTTTAAATTAGGTATGGATGTTGCAAAAACTGAATACTTTCACGATAATTTTGTCGTGTTATTTGCATGATAAGTAGTTCTAGCTAGGAGATTGCAAATCCTTCATGGTGGTAAGAAATAAATCAAAACATATATTTCATACAATATCATATACAATATCATATTGATTTGGCTATATACACATACCAATTTCAAACAATCTCATATTGTCAGATGTCTATGTACACATGGGAATTTCCTACAAGAAATAGAAAAGCTCAACCTTAACTGAACGAAGTTCCTGGGTTGTAATTATAAATCTGAGTCAGACTCTTCCTCCCTTTCATTGACCTCCTCATCTGAGTATTCCCCCTCAGATGTTGATAGGTCCTCCTCATCTGAATATTCCCCTTCACTGGCTGCATTTCTAGAATCAGAAGTGAGCATGTCATCATTAATAAAGCCTGTTGAATCTATGCATTGACCATCCGGATGCATGATTTCTCATGCATCAACATCAATAGGTAGTATGTCAAGCCTGTTCAGTGGAGTCGCCACTTGATCTGTATTATCACACTGCACTTGTTCATAATAATATGACGACTCATTTTCTTGATCGGCATCATGAGTAGTTGATTCGCCATCAATATCTTCGAGAACACTTGGCAGTGGCGGAATGTTGTATACATTCCTATTTGTATAGTTTTGCACAACACCCCAACTCCTTTTCGCCCTTAAATCTCTTATGTAGAAACATTGATCAGCCTGACTCGCCAACATGAATGGTTCATCCTTATACCAAGTCCTGTTCATGTTGACACTAATCATATGGTCATCCACCCACACCCCTCATTTTCGATCACCAAAGTCAAACCAATCACATTCAAATAGGTACACACGACGCAACTCCATGTAGCGTAACTCTACGATATTATTTATAACACCATAGAAGTCCACGTTATTTGTGGCCTCATCACCGGTTATCAACACCTCAGAATTTTGTGTACGCCGGCAAAGTTCACGCTGCTTTGTATGAAACATTTTTCCATTTATTATGCAAGCGGCATATGTTACAACCCAATAGTCAGGCCCGCAAGCTAACGCATACAGATCAGCGGACACATCAAGTGTATGCGCGGTACGATGTTCCTGGATCTATACCAAAATTATTCAGATTTTACAACGTTTATTTTCGTCCTTCCGGAGCATATAAAATGAAAGTTATAACATTTCAACATAGATAGGGATGGATAAGAACTTACACGTTGCTTGAACCAAGTTGGAAACTCAGTTTGATGTGTGCGATCGATGCAATTGGGGTGTTGCACCTTACATTTCTCGTAGTGTTCCCTGCATTTGGGTCACCCAGGCAAAGCAAAATATTCAAGTTAGCTGGTATTGGGTTCATAACAACTTGTTGAAATCAAATGGGTTGTTGATTTTTAAGTAGACATATTTGATGCTTACTCTATATAAGGTCCAATCTCCGCACAATTGTTGAGCACATACCAGATGGCTGCCCTAAAGAGTTTATCTTCTAATTGCATGTTAGAAGCTATGCCTAAGGGACGAACTTTCTGGTTGAAAATACTGAACCCATCTAATGTTTCCTCTTCGTCAGCATCAACGTTGCGGTCCGCTCGGCTAAACCTCGTCTCAATGTCTTTGAGGTACATGGAGCAAAATGTCAAGAATTCGGTGTGAATGTAGGCCTCAGCTATAGAACCTTCTGGGCGGGCTTTATTCTTAACATACCGCTTGAATTTGCCGAGATACCTCTCAAATGGGTACATCCACCTATATTGTACTGGACCCCCAAGTCTAGCCTCACGGGGTAAATAGATAGCTAGGTGGACCATAACATTGAAAAAGGAAGGAGGGAATATCATCTCCAGTTTGCATAGAATGGTGACGATATCAGTTTGGAGTTGGGATAGGCGATTCACATCTAGTGTTCGAGCACATAACCTTTTTGAAGAAAGTACTAAGTTCAGTCAAAGCCAAGGCAATGTCACTTCTTAAATAACCCCCAACAGCAATGGGGAGCAGTCTTTCAAGGAAAACGTGACAGTCATGGCTTTTCAACTCAGAGATTTTGCAATCACGTAAAGAAACACAGTTCGAGATATTGGAAGCGAACCCATCCAGAAATTTGATATCAGACAGCCACTCACAAAACTTATTCCTTTCACCTCCATGTAAAGTGTAGGCAGCATGTGGCATTGTTACACGATCACCATCACGCCTCAAGTGTAATTCTTTTCGATAGCCCAAAATCTCCAAGTCACACCTTGAATTGATGTTATCTTTAGTTTTTCCCGGACTGTTCATTAGAGTGAATAAGATGTTATCAGCAATATTCTTCTCAATATGCATAACATCTAAATTATGCCGAAGTCAAACTGTTGACCAATAAGGTAACACGAAGAATATGCTACACTTTGTCCAGTTCAGCTCTTCAGCAGTGCGTTTTTTCTTCCTATGAGATTTGCCAAACTAAACATCCCCAATCATCTGCAATTGAGTTTGAATATCTTCAGGTCCTATATCCCTTGGTGGCATGCAATGATCTTCTCTACCGTTGAACAACCCTTTCCTCCTTCTCCACATGTGATCTGGTGGTAAGAAATGTCGATGTCCCATGTAACAATGTTTTCGACTATATTTCAACCAATTGGAGTTTGTGTCGGAATTGCAAGACGGACAAGCCAATTTCCCCTTTGTTGACCAGCCAAACAGATTCGCGTAGGCAGGAAAATCATTGATTGTCCACAATAAGGCAGCATGCAACATAAACATCTCCTTAGTTGAGGCATCATATGTAGGTACCCCATCTTGCCAAAATTCAAGCAGTTCATTGATCAACAGCTGCAAGTATACATCGATCTCATTCCTAGCTGACTTTGGTCCAGGAATAATCAAAGATGTCATGAAGAATTGGTCTTTCATGCATGACCATGGCGACAAGTTATAGGGGACAAGGATCACTGGCCAAATGCTATGAGGTTTGGCCAAGTTGTTGAAGGGAGTGAATCCATCACTTGCCAGACCAAGCCTAACATTACGAGGATCCGCAGTGAACCAACCATGATCTTCATCAAATTTCTTCCAGCACTCAGAGTCTGCCGGATGTCTCATACGGGTATCTTCTATCATTCGTTGCTCTTTGTGCCATCGCATGTCACCTGCTATCTTTGCAAACATAAAGAGATACTGCAATCTCGGTTTCAAAGGAAAGTGACGCAACACTTTTTGAGGTATCGCGCGTGACCCGTGTGTATTTGGTTTCCACCTCGAAGCCTTACATACAGGGCATTCATTAAGAGCACATTTTCCTTCCAAAATAAGATGCAATCATTAGGGCACGCATGGATTTTGTGGTATTTGAAGCCCAAACCGCGCTCCATAGACCTTGACTCCTCATATGTCGTAGGCAATAGGGCATTAGGAAAGGCAGACCTCAACAAATCAAGGAGCATGTCGAATGACTTAATTGACCATCCACCAATTGATTTGATGTGTAACAACTTGACAACGAATGACAGCTTTGAAAATTTTGTACACCCATCGAAAAATGGACGTCGGGCATCCTCTAGTAGCTGCTCGAAAGATGGTGCTGGTGAATCTACAGTAACTGGTAGCCTGTTTGCCACAGGAGTGCTATCTTGGGGCACATCAACGAAGGTGCCTGCCCAGATATCATCCAACATATGTTGCATGTCATCTATGTAATCGTCTTCTTGGATGATATCGTCATCAATATCTTCATCACTGACGTACAATGTTGTCTCCTCCTCCCCATGAAATATCCACTGGGTGTAATTTGGGTTGATCCCTTTAATAAACAAATGGGTTTCCACCTCAAATATAGGCAGCCACAGATTGTTAAGGCATGCATGACATGGACACCGGATGCGATTACTTCCACTTGCATGGTTTCGTGCTTGTGTGAGGAAATATTTAACTCCTTCGGCGTATGTAGGTGATACAAGCCTATCGGGGTCATTCATCCAACTTTTGTCCATCTGAACAACGATATGGGGGGGGGGGGGAGAAGAAAGTTAGTTAAGCAGAGACCGTAAATATATAAGTTCGATGAAAAACTCATCACACTGCGATTTCACATGTTGAAGAATGAATAAGAAGCTGTTTGAAGGGGAGAATTGGAGGTACCTAGTTCACTTCATAAGCAGATTATAATCATATAGTTGAGACACTAGGCTTTTAGAGCGCGGCGACAGTGGGAGTAACCTTTACATGGGATTCATCAAAGCATCAAGACTGTGAAGGATGTTATACATATATGCTCTTGTTTAAAGAGCATATATGTGTGTGTTATAAAGGGAACTGCAATACGCTAATGTTGGCAAATTTTGGGGCCAACATTTTTTCAAGACAATGGACTGTGTGTTACTTACTCGTGGCTACAACCTACAACTAAGTTGGTTTCTCAATATATAGCAAGGTGATCTAAGTTGTTTAGACCTCAATACACCTCTGAATCATGTAACTAGCTAGGTGCATATATTTGGTGTTTGTATAGTACCTCATATGTACATGGGCAATGGCTATTTACTTGTATTAATAAATTATTATTTTACTTGTTAAAAAAAATATACCTCTGGAATCAGAAGCTCAAGCTTTATTATGCTCTCTAAATTTTCCATTTCAATATTTGAGGTAGGTGAGATCCAAGTACTGTTTTGATCTATGGAAATTTCAATTCAACTGGATCTAAATGCAAACTTGTTAAAGCATTTTTCCAAACAAAATTTAGCATGGGCATCATAATTGGTCCGACATTATAGTTGAAGATTATATATAGAAGCTAAGAAAAGAGCGAAGATGAAAGAAGTAATCAGGTTTTCATTATAAGATGGAAGGAGGAACTTTTCTTGTGAAGGAAATTAAATATAGTTGATCCACTAACTCAAATTCCTTATAAATTGAATAGCCACTACAAGCCAAACTACCTTTACCGGCAACCAACATCACCCAAGACAAAAAACACACATATAACAGAATGTGGGAGTAGAATACACTTGACTTAGAGTGATTAGGCAGAATAATAATCCATATTTCTTTCCAAACTCAGAAGGTTAAGCATATATAATGACACTAAGGACGAAACATCCATCCATGTTTTGAGAATTCAAGAAATGGAAAAAGGATTGGAAGCTGTGTATGGGTATTTGTTAGCTTTAATCCCCAACTAAAAGAGTTTCACCTCACACCTAAGTGAAATGGCTCACTGTGAATGTCCTAGGCCAACGTCAAGTGCAGGTCCAATCAAAAGCACTCGACGTTTGTCCTACAATCTGCACCCAACAATCCAAATAATTTTCAGATCAAATCTCAATGCCAGAATATAACACAAACAAAATCAATAAACAAAAACGTATCAAATAAAAGCAAAAAAATATAGGAGTAATGATTTTAGTCACAATCTTTACTGCAATGACCAAATATATAATTTCAAGTAGAAAACACTTTCATTACATGCTCTTCACTTAGGGAAAATCTGTAACGCCCCAAACCCAGGTGGCTTAGAGAATTACTACTGTCATGAATTTTTGGCGGTATAGAATTTTTTTATAGGTTTGATATTTAGGTTTTGAAGTCTTTAATGAATCAAGTGGATGTTCATCAGAAAATTTATGGGAAAATTATATTTATTTTAGGTTGTTTAGAGACCCAAAACTTTAGATAAAAGCCATGCAATAATCTTGTTAAGAGCCCAGCTGTGAGATCGGGTCCAGACTTCATCGCACGGTGTCAAGCCATTTCTATTTCATGCATGTCCATCCCTTCCTTTTATTTAGGTTTGTTCTACTTTCTACTTATAGCTTATATATAAGTTTAATTTTTTCTCAACCCTAGACTCATTGCCGCTGCCCTCATTTCACGCCCTCAGCACACATGAAACCGTGGCCATTGCAGCCAGTCCCTACCCTTCCGTAAAACACCAAACCGCAAGCTCAGTTGCGTTCAGCAACCCAGCCACCCCCCCACAGCCAGGCCAACACGTCGTTCTCCGCCGAACTCAGTCCACACACACGGAACCTCAGTCACACGAAGTCCACCCCTCAAGCCGTGCACCACCACCCTCTCCGTGTAAACTCTACCTCGGTTGCACCACCGAAAAGCAGAGCACTAGCCCAGCCAACGGGT
Organism: Juglans cinerea; assembly: GCA_961763995.1. Taxonomy (NCBI): domain Eukaryota; kingdom Viridiplantae; phylum Streptophyta; class Magnoliopsida; order Fagales; family Juglandaceae; genus Juglans; species Juglans cinerea. The sequence goes on along the minus strand of CAUIVZ010000007.1, from coordinate 33,460,711 downwards.
CGCCACTTTCCCCCGGACCTAGCCCACGTAGAACCTCAGCCCCGTAGCCGCCTCCCAACGCCTCCGTAGCCTCCATTACAAGCCCTGAAAATCCTCTGTTTTAGTTGTCTAAAACAGAGCAGCGTCCAAGTCGCTGCAGTCGCACCCCTTCGTGAGCTCCTCCGCGCTGTGCCCCACAGAAATTGCCGTGGAGGACGTCCCATCACCCCAGTCCATCGCACACCGCCTCAAGTCCCCTGGTAAGATCACACCATTTCTGTTGGTTTCTCTTCTCTCTCGGTTTCTCCCTCATCCTCTCACTGTGTGCCTATTTGCTCGTCGCTCTCTCTCTTTTCTCTCAGCTAGTGACCAAGCACCACCCCCCATCCGCCGTAGCTACCGCCAGCTCCACGCTGTCGTGTTTTCCCCCATTTCCGTAAGTGCTGCCGCTGCACTGTTGTTGGGTTTCTTTTTTCTGGTGTATACATATATATATTGTAACTTATGTTAATTTAATAGTAAGAAGTATTATTACCTTTTACCTTTAAAGTATGCCTCCAGATTTATTGTTTTGGGTGTTTAGCTTAATAAGCTTATATTACTGTACTTCGGGTTTGATATCATGAGTATAATACGTGGGTTACAGAGTATGTTTTATTTGGACGTCGACGTGTGGTTTATTTTGTTAAGTTGGTATTTTCTTAGAAACTGATATTTTTATCGGAAAATAATTATTAAGTAAATATTGATGAAATTTTTTTGGGATAATTAGTAAGTGCAAAATCTTATTGTTGAACCCTTTTAAAAGAATATTTTTATTTAAACAAAAGTATGATTATCTATTTATAATGATTTCGATATAGTTATGTTATTTTAGTTTTATAAATTATAGTAAGATCACAATGGTGAATAAGTCAGAATTTAATGTTTTAGTCGAAGTCATTGTGTTGGATATTGGCGAGTTAGAAAGTGATGTTGGTGTTTAGGAATAATGAGAATTTTGGGTGTGAGGAATTAAAAATGGATTATTTTAAAAGTTGTAGGCTTGAATATCGAAATACGAGATTAATTGGAAATTTATGAAAATTTACATGATTATTTTATAGGTGACGATTAACTATTGTTCGGCACTTTCGAGAAAATTTTTCGAAAAGCTAAGAAGCCCAGGTAAACGGAGTTCTTATGTTAGCCTTTGCAAAAAAAATAAAATAGATTGAGGTCAATTTTGAGAATGTACATGTTTTGTTATGAAAGGAAATTTTGAAAACGACCTCAGTTATTTGTTTTGCATTAATCATGAAATTCTGTATAAGAAGGAAATAATTTTTGTCATGACTAGTGTAGACATGAGCTTATTTTAACATTTTGCTTCCGAACTGTGCAAAAGAGAGCGAATATGAAATTTTGTGCATAAATTATATTTTGTGATCTGATTCTGTTATGTTCTGAAAATGTTCTGCACTCTGATATAATAAGATGTGATTTTTGAAACCTCTGGCATGACATTCTGTTTCTGCTATGACCTTACCACGGGTGTAAAACTGTGGCCTCTGTTTGGGTTGGTACCAACTTTTCTATTTCTGGTGCACCCACTTTGGAAACAAAGTGGTTTTCTGCGTGGTCTTTCCTATGTGCACACTCGGGGCTCCGAGAATGATAAGGGGAAGATTCACATTCTGTTTCTGCTCGGTTGGTCGCCGGGATTTGCACAACCCTACCACAGGGGTTAAACATGGAATTATGTTTTGATGTGATGTTTCAGTTATGCTGTGCCAAGGAAATTTTGAATAAGAATAGTGTGAACTTTCGCTCTGATATTTTTGATAACATGTTCTGACTCTGCATTCTGAAAATAAAAAGTGTTTTGTTTTGTATTTTGAAATCTGTAAATGCTCATGTTTGCATACTAGTATATGTTCTCTGCTTATAGAGTTGTTGATAACTCACCCCTCTCTCCATAATATGTTTAAGATAATTTTGATGCAACAGCTGAGAATCAGGAATAGGGAGTACTTGCAAGTTTTGTGGATCATAGAAGACTAAGTGCCTTAAGGTATAATGACTATTGGAGAGTCTTTTGGTAGCGTTGATATTTTGTGTGGCTTTGGTATGTTGAGTAATGAATATTTCTAGTCTTTGTGAAAAAGTTTATGCAAATCAATGAGACACCACCGATGTGCCCTTATGTAGGAACATGGATATTTGTGTTGAACAAATAGGTTAATATGTTATGGAGACTCTGGTTTATTTTAAAAGTATTATCTGGAAATGATTTTTAGGTGATATAAGTTAACTCTCCGGACCCTCGGGGACGGGGCGTTACATGTCACTTATAAATATGTCTCCCAACACATAAAAAAAAAAATCTCCAAAGACTTCATAAGCAAAATCAATCTCATATCTTCTAAATAACCCATTACAAACTCCACATAGTCTATAATGCATTAATAATAAATCAAGGGGTCCACAATCTTCCGGTGATGATAACATACCAAACTGATAAAACCATATGTCCTACTAAACCAAAGTATAATTAAATCTTAACATAACAAACTGATACATCTTAAGTCTCAATAAATCTAAACATCAAGAAGAACTTCAAACTCTTCTTCTCACAATGGTACCCTTAGGTACACGACCGTCTATCCATATCTAGCCAAGCTCCCATTTCTATTCCTGACCCCCAGTTGAGTCATCAATATCATCTGAAAAATAATGAAGATAAGGGGGGTGAGTTATCAACAATTCAGTAAGCAGAAAACCAATACTAGTGTGTAAACATGAGCCCTTTTTAGAAAGTTTGGTATGCAGAAACAAAACATTTTATTTTCATGTGCATATCTCAACACGTGTTATTAGAAAAATCAGAGCGATATTTCAACCTTTTCTTATTCATAAACCATTTCATATATAAGAACACTTTGGCATAACATAACTGAATATCTTCATCTTATCATATCATATCGTGTTATATCAAATACCATGTTTAACCCCCGTGGTAGGGTTGTGTTATCCCCGGTGGCCAAACCAGGTAATATCATATTGTGAAACTTTCCCTTTTTCACTCTAGGAACCTCGAGTGTGCACACAGGAAAGAACACCTAAAAGACCACTTTGAATCCAAAGTAGTTGCACTCATATCATATCATGTTGGTACCAACCATATCAAATGAACCAATATCATCATATCAGAACCATATTCAGAATCAGAATAAAAACATATAAGTATGCCAAAGGTTTTTCACATTCATATCATATCAAACGAAATGTCGAACATATTCATATAATTTCTATTTGATCATAAATAAACCCAAATTATTTTATATTATACGTACAAAAATTCACAGATATCATATTCACTCTTTTGCACATTTCATATACGTGTCAAATGTTGCTCATGTCCACATTATTCATGTCAAGAAAAAGTATTTTCCTCTTTCATTTAGATTTTCATGAGTGAATACAAAACACACATACTGAGGTCGTTTTCACATTTTCTTTTAAAAACATATCATGCATATTTTATAAACCAACCTCAGTTCATTTTCTTTATTTTTTTTATGTAAATCTAGCATAGGAACCCCGCTTACCTGACTCTTGTAGCGTATTATCTAAATCTTAAAAATGACCTCTATCAGTCTCGTCACCTATTCATAAAATAAGATATATAACCTAAGTGTTAAAAGACAATTGACACAACTTCTATCTAAATAAATAAAATCCATAATCCCAAACCATATAATAGCAAAAACAACTCACTATGACAATCATATAGTAATCTGGACAGCCCGCATTCCAACCCAAAGTACCATATACTAATTTTAATATTGTCCAATACAACTATCAAAACTAATGTCAACTCAACTCATCAATAAATCACATTTATTTCAACAGCTCATGATCACAAGCAATCACCAACAATTTAACTAAAACGACACTACACATTGCACATTTATCTCCGTTCACAACTCTACAACAGAAAAATCCCAACACTGCTAGATGTTCATCGGCACCCAACAAACTCTCTTCTAATTATTTCTAAAAACACCAAACCAACTAACCAAAAATTATAAAATACACAACTAAATGAAAAACTTACAGTGGATGCTCAACGTTTAAGTGAAACCGAGAAGATTGCGAACTCACTGCACTGCAACACAACACACACAATGCGAACCGAAAGAAAAACCACCAACTCACGGACCACTGAAGAAGCTCTCGACAACCAGTCACAAAATTTGTTTTCCACCCAACTTCGTTCAACAGGCCTCAGCGTCACTCACAGAGATTGCCACTGCAACTCCAAGTAAAACGCGGAGAAAGACAGAGTAAGAGAGAGGGAAAACCAGATAAGAAATAAAAGAAACTGAAAGAGAAAGAGGGGGTCGGCTGGGAGGATGTAATTCAGGGTCTTAATTGCAGACTAAAAGAGAGGGAGGAGGAGATACCTGCGGCAGAAAAATTACCAAGTGGAAGAGGAAGAGCCGCATATGAAGAGGGAAAAACCAGCTACCGAAAACAGAGGTACACGATAGGGAGAAACACAGTGATATGCTGCAATGGAGGGAAAAATCGAAATGAAGAGATTTAGGCCATGTGATTCAGACGCACGAAATCAACCAAACGAAAACAAGGAGATGCGGTCGGTGAAAATGGGTTACCTGTGAGAGAGAGCGTCTGCGCGAGGGAACCCAGAAGAAGAAGAAAAAGAAAAGAAACCGAAGAGAGAGAGGGGGAGAAAGAATCGGGGGGAAAAGAAGAGAGGCTGAGGAAGGAAAAACTTACCCCCAAACGACGCCGTTCGCACACCTCCAAGGAAAAGGGCTGGGCCCTCGAGCACGAACCGGTCTCACACACAAGAAGAAAACTGGGCCTTACAAAATCAACTACAAAACACAACATCAAACCATTTAACGTCTATCCATACTTAGCACTAAGCGAAGGGAAACACTTTCATTTCAAGCATTTGCATGATAAAAAAGCGAAATTGATTCAAATTGCATGTGTGCTGTCCAATAAAGGCCTCCAATATCCCTTCTTAATTAGCACATCAATTCAAAAAATGCATTTATGATGTTATTGGTTTTAATGGGTTTTATAGTTAACAATTACTGAACAATTGGGACGCTTTATTGAATTTTTTATTTTGGGTAACATGAGTTATTGGCTTTTAGGAATTAAGAATTGAAGCTAGCAATGCTTGCATAGCTTGCTTTGTCGTGCTTCCCATCATGTGCATGGTTGTAATTAATAGGGAATAGGCAAGTACTATTCTATTGATCAACCTGTAGGTACTAGCATCAAGTGATGAAATTCATTTCACCATCACTTCTATATATATATATATATATTGCTCTATATATACAGAACATGATCAAGTACATGATGGCCATACCCAACCTTCCACACCTCCTATCATATAGCGACTGTCACAGGTTCTATTCTCTAGCATAATGAACGAGAGGGCTGGCCATGTAGCAGAGGACCAGGCGTGGTTGGCAGTCTATTGAGAGCCACGTTGAAGCATTGAAAAAGAGCTCTGCAGTGGAGAGGATGTGATGTATGGCGTGGCTGAGATTTGAGACAAGCCCTTCTTAATAGACTGGCCCTTGAACTCAGTAAAGTGGCAGCCACATGGAGAGGAGTGACCTGAGCATGGCCCCTCCTCCTTTCCAAGCTGAGAGAGTGCTTCAAGACTGAAGCAGCCTCAGTTGTGAGGGTCTGCGGCGCTGCACAAGCTCCTGTGCGCATCACTTGACCAAAACCAACCCCCCCAACCACCCCCTTGTTGAGAGCTCTTTCTGTTCTGAGGACTAGACTTCTTGTTCTTCCTTCTTAATTTTCTGATCTTTTTTCCTACCTCAACACCACCCCTTCCCTGCTCACTCTAACCCGAAACACTTTTTCAAAAATAAAGGGCAAGGTTTCCTTCCTCCCTTGTGCTTAAAGGAATAAAAAAGTAATCACCAAGGATTCAAGAATAGCTTGAATGATATATATCACACTACCTTAAGATCAGGAAATGGAGGATGGTCAGGTTTTTGAAAGAAGCGCCTCGAGAGTTTTAGGAGCTTAACCCGGCTTTAGAAAAACCAGACTGGAACAAACTACTTACTTTATACATCTCATCGTTGATTTTATTTATTTATTTAAATTTGCTTATTTTTCTCTTTTCGTTTATACACTAAATCTATCAAACGTATAAATCTTCAAATAATCCCACTATACAGGAGCCTTGAGGTGATCGATCCTCAAATACTTGGTACGTACTTGCAAAATTTTTTCTGGCTAGCTTCAAGTGCTACAGCTCGTCTCTAGCTATCTTGTTATAAATGAGACTAATCATGTTATTCTATTGAAAAATACATTAATGTTTCTTTTGGTTTTTGGCTTGATGAAAATTAAAATCTATAAAGGTTACTTTTAATAATCATTTTCTTTTTTGGGACTTGCAAAAACCAATATTATTATATAGTAGAACTTCGACGATGGCATGATATTGCACCTATCAGATAAATTTTTCACCATGATGATAGCATTTATATATTGGAAGTGCACTTAATTGATCATTATTTAAGAATGCAGTTGAAGGGGTATTTTGGAAGTACTATATAAGCGATTTATATACCCAAATGATTGAACCTATGTGGGATATTGTAATTTTTCTTCAAAAAGAAAATTAATAACATTGTAACCAAGTTATCAATCTCTCGCAAATGATAATGTATTTCAAATTTTAAGTTAAAGTGCGCTTCAGTTCCTCATATGTTAGCGAGCTTCTTACTTATGCCAAAAGAGCTAGTTAAAGTTATAATTGGAGTTCCTAGTTAAAGTGTGTAATTATGTATTGTAACTTAATTAAGGCCAACAAATGAAACAGGTATGATTAATTTTGAAATAATTAGATATATCTCAATATCTAAATATATATATATATATATATATATATATAAAATCATTTTTTAAAAAACATGGTCTTAAAGTAGGTATCAATAGCCGTTTTATCATGGCTTGCATTAAGACTACATGCACTAAAATTCTGGAAAAAAGGGTTTTTCCAGCTCTCAAGAGGTACATGCAGTCTGTTGTGGCTTAAAGAGCTCTTTTCTTAAGCCACAACATTGACGTTGGTGGCTTAAGAGCTCTTTTCTTATTTTTGACAGATTACATAAAAGCCTTGAGATATGTTATTCACAATCCTTTTCCTATAGAAAATGAACCATCAAACCCCATGGAAACGTTTTTTTTTTATAAGCAAAGAAAGATTTTGTTCCGAAAAGAAATAGGCATTAGCCCAAGAACACAGCAAGTATACAAAGGAAATACCTACATATTTCCAAATACAAATCTGGAAATAAGATTCATACCCCATAGAAACTGCTAGAACATAAATAGAAAAGCATACATAAAAAAAGCTTTGAACATGGTGTCTGGTATATCTCATTTTAGCAAATCTGGAAAAATACCACTTTACTCATACATTATTAACACTAAAGTAAACCTGAACCAGCATTAACTCAACCTTCATAAAGGGTCGTCACTTCTACTGAACCAGTGGAAGTATCCACTGTTTTCTGGCTGTTATGCCTTACAGCCATGTGACTTCCTAAAGAAGAAGATAAATAGGCTTGATTCAGATTAGAGTAGCTAACAAGGTCCTAAGAGAGCTCTCCATCATCCAAACCATGCCAGATTCAGGCCCGAACGTTAGACCCAAATATTCCTTTCCTCTTGTAGATGTTCAAAGGGGACCACAATGATGTTTAAATTTCCAGATGGATTACTCCTCCTATCATTTTCTACTCAATGCAATTTTTTAATGCATTTATATATATTTGTTTTCCCAATGAACAGAGATTTTTTTTTGGATTTAAGCTTCTTGAGCTAGATTACAAGTTATTTGTATGTAGTCGGTTTGGATGAAGATATGATTAGTTACTTGATGAGTGAAATGAAAGAACATATGGGCATACGAAGTTTTTTTTCTTTTCTGTAATGGATTTAGAATTCAGTTTCTTCCATAATGGCAGCACTAAATCTAACTGTTCGTCTTAAATTGGCAACTTACACAGAGCGATTTCATGTCCAACAAGCTCAATCCATACAGAGAAACCTCCTCCTGATCGATATTCTAGACGTGCAGAAAAAATTTCCGCTTCCAATAGATGAGCAGATAGGTCCAGTAATTACATTTTTGTTTACCATTGATTTTTTTATTTTAAGTTATTAGCTCACAGCATTTAAGTGTTAAAGAGTAGTCATTCTAGAAGTTTCAAGTTTTCCGTTGTTTTTATAATAGAAACTGATATGCATTTCATGTGGACATATATGTATAACATGATTGTTTCTTGCCCATAGCTAGGCACTGTATTGGAGTACAATCCAGTAACTAGGTAGGTCTCATATTTGATTTGTAACAACCATACGAATTGGAAATATGATAGTTTGTCTTTTCATGAACACAATATGATAGCATGAGATAAGTTTGGTGATTGCCAAAATAGAAAAAGGCCTACTGATGACACTATCATTTGGTTTCAATTTTGCAAGAGATGTGAAAAGTCGTAAACTATAGGTGTAGTATTATTTCATTTTGGAATTATCGACTGCTAGATAAAAAAAATCATTGGCAGATGAGATTCCTACATTTGGGGCATTGGACTACTCTAAAAAGTGCAGGCTAAATAGTGATTTAGCCTTTCCTACATAGGCATTAAGAATGCCAAGTGGCTGGTTCCTGCCCCTTCACATTGTTAATGAATTAGTGGTTCTAAACGTAAAGACTGCAACTAAATTTGTAAAACAGAACATCTGATCTACAACCAGGCACTTTGGGAGTTGCCTTCTTAAATACCAACTCACATCTTCCTATATCCTAATCAAGAGCTTAACATCATGACCTCATTATAATTGGGTGGTAATATTTCTGTTCACAACTTTATAATTTGCATACATCTGAATCTCAAATCTGATCTAGAGTTTGTCTAGAGATGGGATTCATGTACAGGTTCTCAGTAGCCTAGTTAAAACAGTGTATTTTGATGATAAAGGCAAATCCTTTGTGAAATGACTATTGTATACTTTCAAAAGGAGGCATGCATATATAATAATCAATCTTGGAATATGATTCCCAAATTTGTAAAGAACTAAGAAGGAAAATTACCTTTTAGTAAATAGGCAATGATCTGCAGCTAGATTACTTGAAATAAGTTTCTCCTTCCCCCTGTTGACAACTTGGCTTGAAATTCGAGACTTTTGACTCTATTTTGGAACATATGATCCAAACCACATGAAGGGTCGTAGCTCTAAGTGCCGCTTACCACCTATTCAATTTTGGATTGTTTGATGAGCAAATTTTATGTAAATTATTATAGAGAGAGAGAGAGAGAGAGAGAGCATGATAAATGACCCTATAAACTTCATACAAACACTATCGGACACATTGTAGTATCTAAGAGACTACCAGAAAATCACAGATCTAGTCTTTCTATATATATATATATATATAAACTTAATGACAGCCCCATGTAAACAGGAAGTAAACACAAAGGGATATATATATTAGCTTTGAGACTAAATATGTAATGTATATCCGAAACAGCAGAACAATCCAAGACTAAATATGTAAAGTATATCCGAAACATCAGAACAATCCAAGACTAAATATGTAAAGTATATCCGAAACATCACCTAGCTTCAAAACTGCTGCACCTTCTGATAGCAGCAAAAACTGAACAAAATAATCTACCTAGCTACGGTTTTTACTAATTATAGAAGACTAAATTAAAACCGATACTGCAATATAATTTCTTGTTCTTCTTACATTTTCCATATTTATATGTGATTGCATATAGCTAGATAGATGGCCCTTGTTGCATGAATATGGGGTACCGACAAGACCTTTTGCTATTAAATCACTTTAAACACAGTAACAAATTTCAAAATCCCAATCCCATAGTGTAATCCAGTGCAAACCCACATGCAAGGGCAAAAAGAGCAAAGAGAGGTACTGTGTCAGTGCCGTCCTTTGCCATACAGTTTCACATTACATCCGAATGAAGTTAATGCTTCTATCTAACACCATCAACTGTAAAAGCAAAACCATGGTCAAGCCTTCTCCTCAAACAATTTGTCTCTCTCCCCTCCACTATATATACTTCCATATACCTAGCTTTTAAATTACTCCTCACAAACATACACATAATAAACACCTAATCGGGTACAACGATTCTTTCTAGTTCCTACATATGTTTTTTGTTTTATTTTGTTTTCTACAGCTTGTTTCAATGGCAAAATATATTAAGAAAATGGGTGTGATGTGTGTTCTGGTTTTTGTGTTGAATATATGGTGCAAGCTGGCAGGAGCAGAGCCTCAAGTACCTTGCTACTTCATATTTGGGGACTCCTTGGTGGAAAATGGCAATAACAACCAACTCCAATCATTGGCTAAAGTGAACTACAGGCCTTATGGGATTGTCATAAGTTTAAGCAGAAAGATTGACATGATCATGATGTAACGTCTAAAATTATAACTAAATAAAAGAAAGATTGACATGATCATGGTCAAGATGATCAAAACAAGTGTCATCAATTTGTAAAAACCACAAAACATTTAATTTTTCCTTAAGTTTTTAAAATTTTTTGCTTACCTCTTGTTTGCTTAATTTTTTTCCTTCAATTCCTTTTTATATCTTTCTCTCTTATCGGCCTCTTATTGTTTCAATAAAACAAAAATAAGGTAGTTGATCAGTAGCATATATGGAGAAAATTAAGTTAATATAATACTGATGCAATTCATGGCACATATAAATAATCACCCCAAAAGTAAATAGTACATACTTTTGATTAGATAAATTAATTAATTTTATATTGTGATCAATTAACTTCATAAAAATTTTTAAAGGTTAAAATTTTGTAAGGGGTTATCATATGAATTGACCTCAATTGTCTTCTGGATGGAACTGGAAAAAGGGTACACAAATCCTAGTCCACAGTTTTTAATTCTCAGTGGGTAAAAAAATTCCAAAACCAATTTTTTCTATAACTGTTTTAGTTAAGAAGTTAGTAACATCAGTAACACATGATGCACAGACTCATGTTGGGGAAAACAAAGACAACCGGGCTAATGGTGGTTTGGAATAAAGCATCGATCTTCTTTATTTTTTGAAGATCATGAGGTCTTTCATTGAAGGGAGGAAAACATATAAATTAGCAACGAGAGATACCTATACGGTGGTTCCCTTCCCTGGAGCGGACGACGATTATACTGGACTGCGGCAAATCTTCAACTTGGGAAATGAAATGGAGGCACAGAACGAATATTGTAAGGGAAGGAAACGTAGGGTATCGGCTTGTTACTAGCCGAAATGAAGGGAACTCGATTTTTCCATTTTACTAGCCGAAAATCAAGAACCAACAATGGAAGGGAGAAAGGTGTCGGAAAATGGGACAGTGAAAACGAGCTTTCGGTGAACGCAGAGGAGGTGATGCCGTGGACAAAGCCCTAGGTAGGGTCGCAATGCAGGTTTAATCTCTGTTGAGGGTTCGTCGAAGTGCAAAAGGTGGGTGTTGGGGGGAAATGTGTTTGGGGGGAAAATAATTAAGACCATAAACCTGGGCATAGATTTGGCGCTCACATAATGTGTTGCGACGAAGTTTAGAGCGTTGGAAAGAAAAGTTTTCTACCAGCGACTTTAATCGCCCCCAAAGACCATAAACTCGTTGCAATATCCATGATCAATGGACCCAGTGTTCGATTGGTCGTACTTCATTTAAAATTAACCGGCGATTTTTAACTCGCAGCTAAAGAATACTTTTCCAGCGAATTTTATAGGAGCGACTAAAAACTCGCCGGTATAGACCAACTTTCTTATAGTGATAAAGATGTAATAAATTAATGATGTTTTAGATTCATATCATCTTTGTGAACCTTTTTTTAATAGCAATATCATTTATATATACTAGGTGAAAGCAACGTGCAATCCACGTTTACTTAATTTATATTTAATTTTTTTTGTTAAGAACTAATTTTTTCGATTTAATATTTTTAGTTTAATTAAATAACGATGTAATATTTATGTAATTTATAAATATTTACACGTTGTAATATATTATAAAAGAAGAGCATTAATAGAAACTATAACATGGTCTTATAAATAAACATCGCTTATAATTTTGTGAAAGTTGTTTGAGATAATTTTGATTCTAGGATGACAATCTACCATTTTTCTCATCTTCCATTGCCTCAATAGAGAGGACATTAAAAGACTTATAGTTTTTCTCCTTCAGTTTCTCTAGATCTACATAAATTTGAATCTTTCAATTTTTTTTTATAATTTCTCCACAATGCTTTTAATATATAGTTGATGTTCCAACAAAAGAAATTTTGAATAGCTTTACATAATTAATAAAAACCCAAATTATTTTTGAATTAACTCATTATAACCAATCTCAAATTTTGAATTATAAAAATTTTAAAAGATATCTCTCCAGCATGTTCCATCAACTCAACTGTTGAACAATCAAATGCCTCTTATGCTACTTCACTAAACATAGTAGTAGCTATCTTTTTAGTATTATCATCCAGTTTAACATATACCCTAGCACTTTTAGTGCATTGAATATATTATTTTCAATTTAAACGGTGTTAAATTCTAAATTAAATTATATATCAATTATAAATTAAAATTATAAAATATTTATTGTGGTTTGCAGATCTCTTGGCTTTTGCAATATATACAAACGAAGCTTTCATTGTATTTATATACAGTCCCTTATTACAACCAACACATGACATGTAATAAAATATTTGGACCAAGTCAATCACATTTATCTTTACCTCTATCTAGAATTGTACTTTTTACGTCAAATTGTAATCAATTTTTAGCGGAAATGTTTGTGTAAATATTTTAATTTATTATTAATAAAATAATATCGCCATTGATTGCAAATCGTTTATCAACTCATATATGGTGAAAAGTAATTGTTTATAAAATGAATATCAGAGGGAAAGATTTCCAACAATGGGCGCGGGGTCACTAAATAAGTAGATTTTTTAACCCTTTTAAATATTTTAAAAAAATAAAATAAATTTAACATATCATTAAAAAATATTTTCTTAATCATAAAGAGATTCTCAAATATCTAAAAATTTTAAGCAGAAAAATGATGCTTAAATTTAAAATTTAATGAAAGCTTAAATTAATAATGCAAATTTCAATACTAAAATTTCATAACAAAGTAAAAAACGGTGAAAGTTTTTTAAAATAGAACTTTAACATGCTATATCCACTTAAAAAAAAAGAATTATAAGAAGAGGAAAGAGACAACTGCATCAAAGCCTCATAGACTAGGAGAGAGACATTGAGATTTGCGCAAAAGAAAAAAGAAGAGGAAAGATCTTGAGTGGATCATTGTGATTTAAAGTAAAGGTGGTGAAAATTTATGAGCTCTATACATCATTAATACAGATCCCGAATGGCGTTATCTTTAACGTTAACTTTAACGGAAATAAAAAATAAAAACCGTTAAAACAAGATTTTCCGTTAGATAGCCTCTTTATATATATAAAGAGATATATATATTATATAGGCCTGCAACCCGGCCGCCCAAGGATAGTTTGGGCCCTACCTAACCCGATCTGACCTGGAGGCCAGCCAATTAAGAATCAACCCAACCCAATCCGGTCCATTTGGGTCAAGCTAAACATTGTCGGGTTTTTTTTTTCAAATTTATCTTTAGCAAATAAAAAAAGAAAGAAAGATTAATTTCTTTTAGTCAGTACAGCCAACATTAAATAAATTAAATTTTAAGGATGAGAATAAAATAAGAAACCAGAATTTCAACAAATCCGACGTCAACCCCGAAACAGGAATGCAAAAATACAATACAATCCATTCACAACACAAAAAAAACAATGATGGACATAAACAAACACTCACTACAGAAACTATCATCAATAACTCCTCCAAACCAAGTCTCCCGAATTTGCCTTCATCTCTCTCTAGACGCTTCAGCATTTCCGAAAGAAGACTGAGGGCAGGTTTGGGGGGTGGGATGAGACACAAAATTCTCATCTCATCACATCTCATCATTACACTTTTTTCAAATCCTCATACAAAATATAATAAACAATTAAAATTTTTCAAATCTCAATTAAACTTTTTCAAATTCCAAAACAATAATAATACTAAAACATAATATTTTAAACACTAAAACAAAACATAAAATTCTCATCTCACCCCCCAAACCTGCCCTGAGACTGGGTCAACTGAATCTGCTTTCATCTCTCTCCAAAAGCTTCAACATTTCCAAAAGGAAACTGAGACTAGGTCAATGTGTTTGAGTTTTGGAGAAGAGAAATGAAGAGAGAGGTACGATGGTTGAAGTGGGTTTTAAATACTACTTTTTTTTTGGGGGGTAAAACTACAGAAGACGAGATGAGAGAGAGGAGGAAGCTTCATGGAAGAAGAAGAAGAAGAAGCAGACACCCTCGCTGGCGCACGCCTAGAGGAAGCAATAAAAAGATGAGTTGGAGTAGAAGTAGAAGCAGATACTGAGAAGAAAAAATCCATTATTATTGCCATTGAAGTTGTTGAGGCAGAGAGAGAGAGAACACAAGTTTAGGGTTTCCGCAGTCACAGTGGGGAGAAGACTTTGACTCTTTTTCGCTGCAATGTTTTTAGGTTCAAATATCATCCGATATTAATCATATGGGATGGATGTTGAAACCGACATTTATTGAACCCGACTTTAATGGGTTCAACCCAATCGAGTCAACTAGTATTTTGCACAGGCCTATATATATATATATATATATATAGAGAGAGAGAGAGAGAGAGAGAGAGAGAGAGAGAGAGAGAGAGAGAGAGAGAGAGAGAGCGAGGGAGAGAGAGAGAGAGGGAGAGGGAGAGGACAGCTACATGTGTTTCGCAGTGCTATGACTCCATGGGGGACTATAGCGAATCAGCGATGGAGTTCTTCTACACAACCACATACTATTCTGCAACCTCCACACACCACCCCACATGGCATTTATTTTTATTTTTAAATATGAAACGTGCATTAAGACCTAGGAATGAAGGTAGCTCGCTCGCTCTCATCCTTCTTAAGCTCCCATTCCTCTGTCTGAACTTCACACAAACTCTCTTCACATGGCAAACCCTAGTTCTAGGGTTGTAAGATAGCTTATTTTGCCCAATAAACCCATTTCCTTCTTCTCCCATCTCTAGCGCCATTGCCAATACCAACAAAGCTCTCAGTCTCTCTCTCTACTAAAAACTTTTGCTTCATCACCATCCTCCTCCACGTCGCAAGAACCAGATCCCATTCCCCTCTCCTCTAAGCTACTAAAAAACCCTGGCTCGGTACTGCTTCCAATCTCCCAAAGACTCCACCTAAGCTTCTCGCACATCAATCCAATACCATCCTTGGTCCTCTCCACACTCAATCTCTGCCTCGATGCACGCTGTATGGTCTGGGGGTTTAATCACTGGCTCATCTCCAAGCCTAGTTTCACTCAAACTGATGAAACCATGTCCTACTTCATCTATTACTTCGACTGACACAAGGATTTCAAGGCGATCCATGAAGTCCACGTGAATGGAGTTGGACTCGATGGGCCAAAAACCCTGGAATCTACCATTGACAGGCTCGTCCATGCCGAGAGGCTGACTGATGTGGTGTCATTTTTCCAAAGGATGGAGATCGATTATGGGCTCAAGCGAGACAAAGAATCGCTTTTACTGGTGGTGGAGGAGCTTTACGGTAATGGGTATGCGAGTTACAACAAACAAATGGTGAAAAACTTGGCAAAAGAGTTTTTGAAAGATTTAATAAAATAGTACTAAAAAGGAATGCAGCAGCTTGACGTTTTGAGTATATTTGATTGATTTAAATAGAGGTACACACGTATTGGATTGTTTACGGTGGTTACATAAATCTTATCTCTACAGATAGAAATATTAGATTGATCCAAATATCAGATAAGATAACAACTAGCCTCTATCTTTATCATAAGATTTGTGCTCATCTTTATTTGTATATTTATCCTTAACATCCCCCTTCAAGTTGATAGAGAGTTCATGGACTGAAAGCTTGTCCCGAAGATAAAGAAAGCGTGATGAAGTAAGTCCTTTGGTGAATAGGTTGGTCAGTTGAACATAAGTGGACAAATATTGAAGAATGATATCTTTCTTAGCAACCTTCTCACGAATGAAGTGGTAATCTACTTTTATGTGTTTTTTCCTTGCATGAAAAACTTGATTTGTTGTGAGGGAGAGGGCTCCAAAGTTGTCACACCAAAGAATAGGAGAAGAAATGAGTGGAACTTGGAGATCAGAAAGAAGCATGCGAATCCAATAGAGTTCTGCTATTGCAAAGGCCATGGCTCGGTACTCTGATTTTGTGCTAGAGCGAGAAACTACAGGCTGCTTTTTGGCATTCCATGACACTAGGTAGGGACCAAGAAACATTGCATATCCTATTGCTGAACGACGGTCCAATATCACATCACCTGCCCAATCTGAGTCACTGAAGACCTGAAGTTGCAGAGGTCCTTTGGCAAAGTGAAGACTGTGATGAAGAGTGCCCTTTAAGTAGGGCAACACATGCTTTGGGACGAACGTGATCGAACGGTCTAGCAAAATTTCATCTCAAAAGATATTTTTTGGGATGAAATTGATATTTTTATCCTAAAATACCTTTTGAGACACTAATATTGGGATGACCTTGAGACATTTTTTTTTTCCGTTTCAAAATATATTTTGGGACAAAAACCCTATCTTTTGGGACGAAAATTAATTTCATCGCAAAAGACCCAAACTGTTGTAGTGAGCTACAAACAAGAGAATAAATATATATTTGATAGGCTTGATACATGCATTATTAATGAATATTGCGTACATAAACATGAGTAAATTAATTACTTTTGCCTTGATCCGTGTAATACGTTCGTGTGTCTCAAGCAATTTTTTATCATAATTTCTTAAGCAAATTATTTGTTTCCTATTAATTAGTACTCAGACAGACTATCTGAGAAATATTAATTTTATTCTTTTATTATTTTCATTAAAATTTATTATCTATTATTAATTGCTAATTCTATATTTAATTTTGTAATAACAATGGAATTCTAACGGTTTTAATTTTAACCATTTTAATATCTACTATTTTGGAATTGAAAGGTTTTGTCACAAAAAACATAAACCTTTCCACTACTTCATGAAGCCTGATCTCTAATTCCCAGCTAACGTATCGATCACTAATTAATTTATTATAAATCGTTGTATAATAGTACTACTACATATATATGTACTATATATATAATTTTAATTCTTAAGATTTTTTTATCAGTTAATTATATTTACGTACTAATTTGAATTCTAGGTAATATATATATGCGCGCACGTATAGTACCAACGCGTATAGATAGACTTTTCATGAATTTTCTAGATCAGTTTCCCTGATCTTCTTGTAATGTTTCCATTCTAGATTGCTTTCCCCAGCAAATCGATTGTTCTCATATGATTAAATAATTTCATTACTTCCTTCAAAAAAAATCATTACTGCATGGATTAATTAATATACGTACGTACATCCTATAGAAACTTGCACATGATTTATAATTGGATCCTGATCTATATATATAGGAAAAGATGCCAATTAAACATTAAAATCACGAGAAGTGAGTATTATTTTACCCGGCCCTCTTGACGTATTATTGTGCATTAATGATAAGATCATCATGATGAATTACAAATTATATGTATACATGTCAAAGATATATATAATATATAAAACAAAATGATCAATTATCGAGCAACCATTTCGGAGATTGTTGTATGATTGATGGAACAATTTTCTGGCTTCATTAATTTAGATTTGTTTTCCTCCTCTTCGCTTCTTTTTGTAGAAAAGGCAGGCAGGCAATTTGGGATTGCAAGAGCAGTGCTTTCACTTTTTAGGATTGAAGAAACCTCCAACATGGTTGGCCTATCACCTGCATTTTCCTGGACACATAAAAGATCTAGAGCTATTTGCAAGCATCTTGATAGCTTACATGATGAAAGAGTATCATCTAGAGATGGGTCCATAAACTCCATGCAGCCATTGTCTGATTTCCACCGATCATATGCCTAAGATAATTCAAAATTACCAACAATATTATAAGAGTAGTTGATCATGATTAAGTAGATCAACTTGATGCTTAGCCACACGCCAAAATAAAATCTACCTATTTCTATTAGCTTAAACTTATGAGATAAGTGGTAATTTCATAGAAACAACTCTTCGTGCTGTCTAGTTGCCCTACTCCTAGTGATGTTTGGGGGTGAAAACTACAGTCATTTCTATTAGCTTAAACTTATGAGATAAGTGGTAATTTCATAGAAACAACTCTTCGTGCTGTCTAGTTGCCCTACTCCTAGTGATGTTTGGGGGTGAAAACTACAGTCATGTCAGAAAGTGGTCGTGTTTAGCAGCTGATTTTAGAAATCTGTCGAAAATTTTGATTTTAAGTTTGAAGAATGAGGAGCTAGAACTAGTAGCTTTCATTATAAGGAGACTATGATGTAAATGCCAAGAAAACCGGTCTTGGAGTCATAATTCGAGATTCAGCTGGAGATGTAATGACTTAATTCACGTACCACCAACATTTATGCTCTTGTGAAACCTACTACAGCTGAAGCTATGGCATTGAGGAAAGCAATGGACCTATGTTCTGACCTAGGATTTGCCAATCATGTTATCTTTGAGGGAGACAGCCAGGCGGTGGTAAATTAAAACTTCAAATACACCAAGCTAGCTCAAGAAATCTGGGCAGATTTTGGGCCACTGATCTATCATGTTAGAAGTATATATGCTGATCACAGGAAGACCGTGTTGGAAGGTTATTTTTAATAATCGTGAAGCAAATATGGCAGCTAGCTAGCACATCAACTTGCCAAGTTAGCTTGCTCCCTGTCTAATAATAATATTTGGATTGATGAATGTCCATTTGCAGCTTTTGAATACAGTTTTGAAAGAGAAATATTGTAATGACTGAGATTTTTTGGTATTCAATAAGAACAGTACTGATCTTTATTTTTTTTTTTTAAAAAAAAAAATCTATATGATAAGACCTTTACCTGCTGACCAAAGACCTAAGACCTTTATAATATATGAACCCACGCATTTCAAACCATTTACAGAGTGCCCTTTTCTTCATATATATATATATATATATATATATATATATATCACACATGCATACATACATACAGTCAAACACCAAAGATCTGCTTCACATGCAGTAAGTACCCTAGATACACCTCTTTCCCAACACAACTGCAAAAAAGTAAAACAAAATTAGGCATTGAAAACATGATAGTACGTATTAGGCTGCAGTTTGCGTCAGTCTGCTCATTTTTGCTTTTATATATAAAAAAAAAATGATGCACACATAATCGTTTTCGGAACTCTTTATCTAATTATGTTTTGAATGATAAGTAGTTTTATATAATAACTTATAAAATAAACATTATTTTATAAAAATACATATATTTTTAAAGAAAGTTCTATACAATACAATATTATCTCACTTTCATCCCATAAAAGATTATCTAATAATAATAAATGTGCCATATATTATATAATGCGATGAAAATATAGTCTATAACTCTATTTTAACTCTATTTTTAAATATATAACTTTTTGACCGAATTGGATAATCATAATATTCAATCCAGAGAAAGGTATTTGGGGTTCAAATAAGATCTACATGATGTGTTTATCTTTTTGCCAAACTGAATCGCTCAATTCAGTTAGGTGATTATAAGAGAGTAAAAATAAAAATAAAAAAATAAACAGAATCAGAATATTAACTTACATGGTCTAGGAGGCTTAAATCTTCATTCAAGCCAAAACAACAAGCATTCTTCTTGCCGCTTATGATTTGAAGCAGCAAAACTCCAAAGCTGTAAACATCGGACTTGGTGGAGTACAAACCTCGTTTAATGTATTCAGGAGGAACATAACAACTGCATGCATGCATTAATGGTTGATATATAATACTTGTACAATATATAGTCAAATTAAATATCAGGAATTAATCGTTGCAGTACTTCATTAATATCATGTAGATCAGCACTTACTATGTTCCAACAATTCGGCCTGTATTAGCTTCATGTTCTTCATTTGTGAAAATTTTAGCCATGCCAAAATCTGAGATCTTAGGCTTCATCTTGTTGTCAAGTAAAATGTTGCTGGCTTTCAAGTCATTGTCCATCTCGAGTATTCTTGGAGATATAGAAGTCCTTGAATAATTCCTTCGATGATATGAATGCGTTTATTCCAATCTAAAAGCCCTTGTCTGGCAGGGTCTGCAACAATTCGATCGATTATGATCAAAATTAAGCTGTAATTGAGAATATTGTATGTTAATTCGTGCTTTTTGATAATCCTCACTTGTGCTTAATTTTGCCTTAATTCAGTGCTCAGAATTAATTGAAACAAATGACCGATATCATTTTGCTCTTGATATTTCTCCTTTAATACTAATTGTAACCATGCAAAAAAGCCTTGAGGAGAAAAAAATAAATTGCAGGCAGAAGATGTTCAGACCAAAGAGGTAGAAGTCCAAGCTTTTGTTATGCATGTACTCATAGATAAGCATTTGTTCATCCCTTTCAATGCAAAATCCCAAGACTCTGACAAGATTAACATGCTGCAGTTTTGCTGTGAGTGAAACCTCATTCTTGAACTCCTCAAATCCCTGTGTAGAAGCTTTTGAAAGTTTTTTCACTGCTATTTCCTGTCCATTTTTTAGTATACACTGCCATAATGCATGCATAAAGATATGAGTACGTACTAATGTACGTATAATATGGTAATGCATGCATGCATGCTCAGAAAGCTTAATTAATTACTTTGTAAACGGGACCATAGCCACCCTCTCCAAGCTTATTTTCAAATGAAAACTATTCGTTGCTGTATCAACATCAACATATGTAAATACTTGAAGATTGGGAGCGTTGCTGTCTGCAATTTCGTTTACTCTGGCTTCCGGTTCTTTAGCTGCTAATTCCGCAAGAAAAATGAGTTAAAAAACTCGATGATCACTTTTCCTTCTTATAGTAATAAGCAGTAACGAGTCTGAAATTATACATTTAACTGCTTCAAATTAAAAGAAATTGGCTAATTTACAATTGCAGTAACTAATTGATTGAGAATGTCACTACAAGAAATATAGAATTTGTGGCTATTTTTATTTCCGGTGACGTATATATCGCCGCTAATGTCCTGTTTTATTGTTATGGTAAATTCTTTGTATCGATTAGAAGAATTGCCGGAATATATGATTATTTCCGGCGATTTTATGTCGTCGCTAATGATTTTGTCGCAAAAAATAAGTATGATGCAATTCAACTGTTGTCATTAAAAAATTGTTGCCGCTACAAATTATTAATTGCAGCGAATTTATATCATTGCAATTGATCTCGCTGTAGAAGATGAATTTCTATCTTATCTTGGTTATTAAGGCGACATCTAAATCGTCGTAATAAGTCCTACACTATCACAGAAACCTAAATTTACCCCCCTCGCGCCTAATTTCCCAATTATTCCCCCCCCCCCCACCCCCACGAGTTTTTTCCTCTCTCTCTCTGGCTCGAGGCTTCGCACAATTGACATCGCCAGTAATGTCAACAAAGTATTTCCAGCGATATAAATTTGTTGAAAATAATTCTATTTTCGAAGACTATCAATCGCTGGAAACAAATTTTAGCTTCTAATAGTCAGTTTTGTATTTCATTTTTCTGGTGATGGTCTAAACTATTTCCAGCGCGGAAAATCGTCGGTAAAAGTTAGTATTTGTGTCAATTTTCAATTAATCGACAGAAAAAAATTTACTTGGCTCTTTAGAAGTGAATTTTTTGCAAGCTTTTTTAGCCAGAATTATTTGGTAGTCTTATTTCTTGTAGTGTGTTAGAAAAGAGAAAGAAAGAAATAATTACCTCTTGACTTGAGCTTTCTCTTCCTCATATAACACGCCAGTACCGAGCCTAGGAGGAGAATAATCACCAAGCAGCTAATTGCAACCAAAATAATAACTAAAAATCGCCGCTTTTTGTTAGGCCGATTAATGTTGTCAGGCTGATCTCCAGCTGAATTAAACAACATGCCATAAAGATTTTAATAGGTACATTGATGCAAGTGGTTCCATCAAACTTTCAATTCTTGCATATACTGATAATTATAAATGTTATTCTACAAATTAATAGAATAATGCTAGTATGTACGTCCTCTCATTTTGTCGTCCCCTCATTTTGACTGCTTATGTATTTAATTAATTTATTTATTTTAATTACTGATTAAGGAAATGACTATTAGTATATTGATATATTTTCTTATTTTTTAAAAATATTTAAAGATGTTAAAAAATATGAAAAGGAAAAATGAAAAAAATAAAAAAAAATGAGTTTTGGGCGACAACCTAACATCACTCATGAAAATATTATAGCAAGTAGAAATTTATACTTTTTTTGAATGAAATATATAAAAAAGTATATCTAACAGACCACGTAAAGACACAATAATTATAACTTTTTTGGGGAGTTTAGATCTTAATTGTAAAAAACTTTGGATAAACAGATGCTATTTCCACAAAATAGCGAGGGAAGGGTGCATGACATAATTATATAGATCAAATGATTATTTTTTGCATGAAACGTTTATGTGATGATCTATTACCAGTATAATTTCTAAAACATTTTTTTATTATTGGTAAATTAATCATATAATTTAATCTTGTCTTACAAGCATTTTCTTTAATTGTTTTTTAATTGTAAGTATTTTATAATGAGTAATGCTACATGTACAATGTATAATTTTATGCAAAACATTATACGAATTAAGTAAATGACTCATTTTATTATTATTTTTTAATTTAAATTTAAATTTCTGATTTCATAATGTTTAGTATATGAATATATAGTTGACAAGTCAACACATATTATACATTGTTATGTGAGTAAAACTTGTAAGTATAAATAGCTTTTTTCTTTTATAATTACTTCAAGTTCAGCTTATTGACATAAGACCCTTGCTTTTCTATTCTCTTTTGTTTTTCATACACCCAATCTCTTCCTCTTC
Organism: Juglans cinerea; assembly: GCA_961763995.1. NCBI lineage: Eukaryota > Viridiplantae > Streptophyta > Magnoliopsida > Fagales > Juglandaceae > Juglans > Juglans cinerea. The sequence goes on along the minus strand of CAUIVZ010000007.1, from coordinate 33,437,605 downwards.
TCATCCATCTCATGCATGCATCTAATTGTGCTTTTTATTAAGGGTAGCGTTGCTATGCTACCCAAGTTTGCCCACTTGCATGGTTTGTCCCTAGTATAAATTGTACTCTTTTTTTTCTTTTTATTTCAAGCATTTTTTTAACAAGTTTAAAAATTTTAAAAATATAAAAATAAATACCAATACACTAATATAGTCTCTTTAACCATTAAATAAAAAAATATTAAAAATTAAAATAAAATATATGAGCAGTTAAATTAAGAAGGCAAACTTAGGGGTACAATATCATTGATTTGGAGAAGTTACAAGCGCAGAGATATTATATATATATGTTATTCGCATTGAGTAATTTTAATCATATGCGGGACTACGACGTACTACTACTAGATAATTTTTAAAGAGAAAATATATTTGTAACTATGAATTGTGTAACTGTCACATAATTGTTTTAAAAAAAATGAATAAAATATGAGATCCATATAAAAAAATTAATTTTTTAATAGTAGATCTTACTATTTTTTAAAAATATTATACAATATTTATGCATTTTATGATTGAATGAAGAATTATTCATTTTGATCAAAATATGAGGCTTTGCATGCTCACACGATCTATGAAGTCGTTCACGTACATGAGACGTTGCTAAAAAAAATTTAAAGGCCGTCTGAAAACATGAAGTGGGAGGACGGCAGGTGTACCAACTAAATTAATTAATCCGGAATTTGTTTTGAGTACTGAGCAGTACGTGACTGCTGGAGTGCCGGCCTAGACAAAATCTATTTTTCTCTATATTTTTTAAAAATCTTAAGTATTTTTTTTTAAATATCAATATATTAATAATTACTTCCTTAATAAGTAAGTTAAAAATAATTAAAAAAAATTAAATGTATAAGTGATTAAAATAATATGACAAAATGAGGAGTTATATATACTAGCATTATTCTTTTTTTTCTTTTTTTTTTTTTGCAGCTTTTAGGCCCAATAAAAATAAGATACAAATCTTAAAGAATATGTCATCCCCTACTTATGCTAAATATATAAAGAAATGATATTTTCAGTTTTAAGTTGTGCAAGTTCTGCAGTACCTCTTTAAAAAATGGATAAATTTGAAACGCACATAAAAAAATTTGGTAGATCCTACTTTTTTTAAAAATAAAAAACGCGTGAAGTTTACACATATTAGAATTGTATGTAACATTACTAAAATATATATAACAAAGTGCATGTGTTGACAATTGATGAATGGAAATATTATTCTCCATCCATTGTAAATTAAGAACCCATCATGCATTTGACAAGCCAATTATTATATATATGCGTTGATGATAGCTTCAGTACAACAACCTTAATTAATACAGCTTAATTAACATGTTAAAGGATAATCACATGTACAACATATCATGATCATCGTGTGTATGCGTTCCAACTTCCAAGCCAAAAATTCAAAGCATGCATGCAGCTGGACGGCAGGAGCAGTAGTACTACTTATATATAGTGACTTTAATTATTACTAACTGTCACAGACAAGGAAATCATACAAGAAATATATATAGTTGATATATTTCGTTTTAAAATGTTTTAAAAATGTATAAAATGTTTAATTTAGACACGTTTTATACCAAAAAGAGTAATTAATCCTTAAAAAAATACCAATAATAAATAGTTGAAAGACTTAAAACTATTTAAGTGAATAAATAAACAAATAATTAAAATAATGGCTGATGTTGGGCAATAAAAACAAAAAAGACCACCGTGTGATTTGGTTTTGAGTTCTGGTACTAAACGGGGAAAAACCAACCAACCCAAAACAGAATTACACTTATAAAACCGAACCGTGCAAAACGAAAAATTGAAAGTTTTGGTTGCCGGGATTGACTGGCCGGTATCTTAAATCGGTTCGGTTTTAAAATATGTCCAAAACGAGACGGGCGAACCAATTAACATATAATATACATTTTGATAAGTATATTTTGATAAGAAATAAGTACATTTTTAAAAACAGGTTTGAGAGTCCAAGTTATGTAGCAGAAGTTGCATTAATTGTTGAAGAAAAAATATATTTGCAACTATAAATTGTATAATTATTGCGTAATCGTTTTGATAAAAGTGAATAAAATATGAGACTCATATGAAAAAAATTAATTTTTTAATAATGGACCTCACAGTTTTTTAAAATGATTTTGTGACTTTTACGCACTTCACAGTTATATGTAGAAATTATTCATTGTCTAACCTTGAAGATTTTCGAGATGCTCAACAAATGAATAAAAGGGAGCAGGAACATGGGGGCATAAATAGAGAAATAAAGAGATGGAAGCTATTAAAGAAGATTGCATGATTCCAGCCAAGTCAACTGTCCCAGCTCAAGATTAGAATCCCAGCTATTTTCATTTATTGTAAATCATTTCATTTAGTGTAAATATTATTCTTGAAATTTAGATGCACACGGTTTCAATGAAAAACACCACACACTTTCATTGACTATAGAAGCACATATATACATGAAGTGCAGAACTATTTTTGACAACTGCATATATACGGGTGCAGAAATTATGCAAGAAGAATAATATTTACACTAAATGAAAGGATTTACAATAAATGAAAACAACTGGGATTCTAACTTGAGCTGGAACAGTTGATTTGGCCGGAATCATGCAATCTTCCTTACTACGCCCCTGCAAGATAGGGCTTCCATCGATAAGGCCAATCTTGGATTGAAGAAGTTCAGTGTGTTGTCTAGACAAGGGTTTGGTCAACAAATCTGCAAGTTGGTCTTGTGTATGAACATGTTTGACATGAAGAGTGCCCTTTTGAACTAGATTGTGTACAAAGTAAAGGTTGATTTGAATGTGCTTCATTCGAGAATGATTAATGAGATTAAAACTGAGATGAACAGCTCCAAGGTTGTCACATAGCAGAGAAGGTGGAGCTTTGAGAGGAAACCTGAGTTCATTGAGAAGACCAAGAAGCCACAATGTTTCCGAGGCTGCATTAGCTAATGATCTCTATTCAGCTTCCGTAGAGGAGCGTGCAACAGCCTGTTGTTTCTTGGAACTCGAGGAGATTGGGTTGGAACCGAGGAAGCTGATATAAGCCGAGGTAGAAGTACGATCATCAATGTTTCTAACCCAATCAGCATCGAAATACGTTGTGAGATGCCAAGGGGTATCCTTTTGGAGCTGAATGCCGTGAAAGATGGTCAGCTTCAGATATCGAAGTAATCTTTTTGCTGTTGTCCAGTGCATGGTTGTGGGTTTGTGCATAAATTGAGACAATTTGTCAACGACAAAAGAGATATCAGGACGAGTGAGTGAAAAACATTCCAGACTCCCAATAGCACGATGAAATTCAGTACTGTCAAAAGAAGCGGTACCATCAACTAGCTTTAAAGATGTACTAGTAGATAAGGGAGTTGAAACATCCTTAGCACCAACCATGTTCGTTTTGGATAGCAAGTCATGAACATATTTATGTTGTGACAAAAATAAATCTGCACGAGTTGGGATGACTTCCATGCCCAAAAAATTAATGAAGATTGCCCATATCTTTCAAGGAAAATCTAGTACCAAGTTGCTTAATAATAGAGTGCACAAAACTGGAGTCATTTCCTGTAAGCACAAGGTCATCCACATACACCAGAGAATAATAGATAATTGAGCCACTGTGATAAATAAATAGTGAGGAATCTGCCTTAGAGTTATGAAAGCCAAGGTGAAGAAGAGCATCCTTAAGGGTTGAGTATCATGTCCGAGGAGCATGTTTAAGACCATAGATGACTTTACGTAACCTGCACACATGATTGGATTTCGATGGATCTTTAAACCCTGGAGGTTGACTCATATACGCATCCTCAGTAATTTCCCCATGTAAAAATGCATTGTTAACATCCATTTGTCTTAAAATCCAGCCTTGCATGATAGCAACAGTAAACACAGATCGAATGGTGGCTGGTTTTACAATGGGACTAAAGGTTTTTGTGTAATCAAACCTGGGTCTTTGATTATACCCTTTTGCAACAAGTCAAGCTTTGAAGATTTCGATGGAGCAATCAGTTTTTTGCTTAACCCGAAAAACCCGCTTACAGCCCACGGGATTGCAACCTACTAGAGGAGGAACTAGCTCTCAAGTGCCATGTCTCATGAGAGCAGTGAGCTCATTAGACATGGCTGCACGCCATTGAGGCGTGGACAAGGCTTAGGTCACACACGTAAGGTGAGACCACTCTCAACTAAGTGACGGTGACGACGTTCAGAGACACCGTTTTGTTGAGGTGTGTGAGAGGCAGTAGTGTAATGACTGATGCCATGGATAGAGGGAAATGGTTTGAGACTGATATATTCGCTACTATTGTCGAAATAGAGACTTTTAATTTTGGCTTGAAAACGTTTTTCAACAAGGCTTTTGAATTGGGGAAAGATGGTCTGAACACATGATTTTGCATTTATGGGATAAAACCATATATATTTTGTGTAATGGTCAACAAAAAATAAATAATAACGAGAACCATCGAGACCAATACAATGAGCGGATCCCCACACATTAGTGTAAATAAGATCGAGAGGGACATGACTTTAAAGACTTGTTGGCCAAAAAGGTTGCTGATGGGCTTTATTAACAAAACAAGATGAACATAAAGAGTTCATTTTATTATTCATAACAGGAAGGAAAAAATTATTGACAAGAGTTTGGACAACTTTAAATGACGGATGTTCAAGACGCTTGTGCCACCCATCAAACGAGGTCTGTTCATATATATTTACAACATTTTGAAGAGGGGCCCACTAGTGAGTTCAAAAAATCATAAATGTCATTTTCACATGCACCTGTTAGTAGGGTCTGTTGAGGATATCACTCGTCAATCAAAGTCTATTATATAAAGCAATACAATTCACCACCGTAAAGTAAGGTGGATTTCAAACATTCTCAGGGTCACCCCCATGATCCGATCCTTCACAAGAAAATAAGAGGGATGAAATTCAATGAAAACTTTATTTTGGGCTGTGAAATGATGAACGGAAATTAAATTTTTGCAAATATTCGGAACATAAAGAGTATCATGTAGAATAAAATTCCGTTTTGGGGAGTTTAAAATCAAAGAACCAATGTGTGAGACGGTCAAACCTGACCCATCACCAATAATAACTTTATTAGTGCCGTCATACTCAGAGTGAATAGATAAGGTCACCAAGTCACCAGTAATATTGTGAGAGGCAGTGGAGTCAAGAAGCCACTTGTGACCTGTTGATTTGATGTAGTTGCACAGTTCACCATGACCTTAGATGAATGTAGCTGGGGGCAAGACTTGGCCGTGTGGCTCATTTTCTCACAAAGTTGGCACTTGGGCTAGTAATGCTGTTGATTGGATCAATTGGATGCATTTTGGTACTTGCAATTGTCTTTTGAAGGGCCTTGAGGGACGCGGGTCTGGCCTTGAGACCGAGAAGGCCCATTTTCCTTAGACGACCCCTTGAATTGAGATGCACCAGAGGAACTGTTACTCTTGTTGCTGTTGGACTAATTTGCAGAGCTACAAGGTGCTGGTTCGCAGTCTCCAAGCGCCGTAGATAGATTTCATGCCCCACCAAAATGTCGTGAAGCTTTTTGAAGGCTAAGGAGACGTTTCGAAGGCTAAGGACGTCTCCCGTGAGCGAACTGGCACAGCTATTTCACTAAAATCATAACCCAGTCCATTAAGGATATAAAGTGTGACGCCCCGACTTCCCACGTACGGAAACGTAGGAATTGTGACGTCAGAATGATGACAATACGGGTCACGCATCCCAATGATAAGTTGTGCAACATGCCAAAAATGCACAACAAAAGTCGCAGCAGTTAATTAAAAGTTAGCCAACTAAGTATCAAAATTTAAATACAGATTTCCAAAATAAAATGCCTTTAAAACGTTATATAGTTATCCAATATAAATATAATACAAACCAAATACATAGCCAAAAAGTGGGAGACAAATCTCAATATACGAGCAAGTGATTTGAAATCACTTCTCCGACGAAGCCGAATCCTCAGACTCTACATCAACATCATCTGCATCAAAATCTACGGTACCATAAAACGGTACTGCAGGGTATCAAATACCATGAGATTATGAGTCTCAGCAAGTAAAAAACCTAGAAACCCAAGAGATATAAATGCATTAATGCAACCAACAAAAATTCATACACATGACGAAACACGAATGTGACCCAAAACCCTAATTCTCCTCGAAAATGATTATTTTCCAACGCACGCCAAAAATTCTATTTGACCCAAAATACGCCATGAATAATATCCACCATTTTCCCAGAAAATGGCCCAAACATAAACAAAATGGTGCTCGTAACCATTAAATCATAAACCGACAACATAATTATTTATCAGACACTTTACAGGTGGTAAAGTCGACTTTACCTCCATCCTTGCTTACCACCATCCCTAACACGTGCACCGTAGGCAGGAATCATAAGCGGGACTACCATCATCCTTGCTTACCACTATCTCTATAGCTCGCGCTTTAGGCGGGAATCATAGGCAGGACTACCACCATCCCTACCGCATGCACTGTAGGTGGGAATCACAAGGGGACTTTACTGTCATCCCTGCTTACCACCATCCCTACAATTCCTTTCCACACAAGGGGTACCTATCAAAGCACTGTAGGCAGGAATCACAGGCGGGACTCTACCACCATTCCTACCGCATCCACCGTAGGCAGGAATCAAAGGCAGGACTCTACCACCATCCCTACTGCATGCACCGTAGGTGGGAATCACAGGCGGGACACTACTACCATCCATGCTTACCACCATCCCTACCGCGTGCACCGTAGGCGAGAATCGCAGGCAGTACTCTACCACTATCCCTGCAGTTCATTTCCACACAAGGGGTACCTATCAAAGCACTGTAGGCGGGAATCACAGGCGGGACTCTAACACCATCCCTGCTTACCACCATCCCTACCGCATGCACCGTAGGCGGGACTATACTATACCATCCCTGCTTACCACTATCCATACTGGGTGCACTGCCTGAAGCCTTGCGTGGAGGCTAACGGCGGCGAGGGAGGAGCTGAAATAGAGGGGGAAGGTCGCCGGCCGGAGGGGAAGAAAATGGGAGGGGCAGTGATGGCAACAGGCAGTGCACGATGGTGCTGTGGGTGGTAAAAAAATGAACGGGAAGAGAGGGGCGGAGAGCTTCGCTTGCGGGAGGAAAAAGCAGGGGAAAAAGAAGTGAAGAAGGAAAAGAAAAAAGAGGGAAAAAGGAAAAAGGGAAAAAGAAAAAGTGAGGAAAATAAATGAGGTCCAATCCTCACAACTTGGGTCACATAATTGATCCAACGAAAAGAATTTCAAAATAGTAAGTTGAATAAAATAATTTAAATGTAGTGACTAGTTAAAATAAAATAATAATAACAATTTAACAGTACAATAATTTAAAAGTCCAACATTAAACTAATTTGAAGTGAAGAGCAATTTAAATGCAAAACAATAAGTAATACCAAGAAAGCACACCATAATAAATTTCACAACATAAAAATCATAAAATAAATCCAACGAAAAATTCGATAAATTTGAAACAAGAGAACCAATATTTAAATTAATTAAAAATAATCCTTCCATTAAAATACAATAAAATACTGGGTATCACATAAAGGGTAAGATCATCATCAGATATTGGATGATCGATGAGTGTGATTTCATCGGCAATGGCTTTCACCGCATACTAGTAATCAGGGATGGAGTGATTTCCTCACTGAATCAAAATAAGTTCTTCCTTGAGTTGCATGGCTCGGGTTCTAAATTTACTGACATACATGTGGTTGAGTTTTTTCCAAGCCTCATGAAAGGTTTTGGCAATGGCTATGAGAGGGGTAATGGTGGTGGAAGTTAAAGCCAGAATAATACTTAGGATTAATTTATCCTGACGAACCCAGTGCGTTTTATGCAAGTCGGTGGTAGATGTACCAATAGGGGAGGGGCACTGTGAAACTCTAGTGACATAGTCAAGGAGATCATAGCCTATAAGAAGAGCTTCAAATTGTGCTCTCTATTGAGGGAAGGTGGATGGTGTCAGTTTTTCATTGATTTGGACAGAAATATTGAGAGCAATGAGGGCATTTTCAGTGGGGGATACGGGATGAGTGTGTGGATGAAAAGTAGATGTTTGGAAGAAGACATTGTAGAGACTAGGATCTGGCTCTCTGGATACCATATAAGAAATTTAGATGCACATGGTTTCAATGAAAAACATCACACACTTTCATTGACTATTGAAGCACATATATACATGAAGGGCAGAAACTATTTTTTGTAACTGCATATATACGGGTGCAGAAATTATGCAAGAATAATATTTACACTAAATGAAAGGATTAACAATAAATGAAAACAACTGGGATTCTAATATTGAGCTGGAACAGTTGATTTGGCTGGAATCATGCAATCTTCCTTAATAGAAGCTTCTTTCAGATGGGTACACGAAAGTCAACTAATTTGATGCAGGTGTGGATAGAACAAAGAGAAAATTGGGGATTGGTGTAATTGGTAGAAATAGTGTGGGTCAGATTCTATTTTCTTCATGCCCATATCTTTCCTTTATTGGCCAGTCTTTCCTAGTAGAAAGCTATGCTTTGTGGAAAGCAATGGAAATATACACTAATATGTACTGATTTAGAGGTTAAAGATATAGTGTTCGAAGGAGATGCAAAGAATATGATACAAGCAATTAAAGAATGCATGCAAGACTGATTGGACATAGACAGGGCAACTATTGGTAGATTTAAAATAGATCATATCCTCAAAAAGAAAAAAAAAAGTATATTTGTTTTTTAAGATTTTGTTTATGTTGGATAATTGTTGTTTTAAAGACAACCATTCGTCAGATTATTATGACAGTGACAATGGTTTGGTGCCTGAAATTAACCGTTGATTTCTTCTAATTGCAGTAGTAGTGCTGCATATGGCGGGCAAAGATGGATGTCGGCCAACCTTTGCTTTAAATTCCTTAAAGTTATCAGTTCGGACGGTCTGAATTAAAAGCAAAGATAGTCTGACAAGGATACATCATGCATACGTACATGCATAGGAGGATATATAGATTCCTTTTAGATTAATTTCATCTCCTGATCTCATCATCAATAACATTAATATTTCTTAAAACCCAATTATATTATATGTTATACCAAAATGTGCTACGTTTGTTTAATCAAATGATCCATGTATATATATATATAGGTGCTAACTGATCTTCTTCTACTTTGCTAAGACTGTCTTCTCTTTCAACCGCGTGATTTGAACTGGTCCAAGCGTGACTCGAGTCTTATTAATATTTAAATACTATATATTTAAATAGTTCATTACCGCTTAGTTTTAGCACCTTCATCCATCAATCTCTGCAATTTTGATCTGTCTCCTAATTGCATTCCACAATGCCATCTAAACTTTTTCTGATCCTCTTTTACATGACTTTCCCATCTCTAATATTTCAGCCCTCAGCATCACAAACTTGGGTGAAAGCCAGTTACTGGACTACCACCACAACTTTGCCCATTTCTAACTTCAATTCAGAGCTCTTTACTCATCTTATTTGTGCTTATGCCAAAATTAACACTTCAACCTTCGAGCTATCCCTTTCGTCCACAGATGAGCACTACTTCTCCGTCTTCACGAACAATGTCAAACAAAAGAACCCTTCAATCACTACCTTTCTCTCCGTTGGAGGTGGAAACGAAGACGCTTCGAGCTGTTCAAAGATGGCCTATAGTTCTGTGGGTAGAAAGTCTTTCATTGACTCTTCAATAAAAACAGCAAGACTCTAGCTATGGCTTTCAGGGCCTAGACCTCAGCTGGATTTGGCAGAACACAAGCTCTGATGTGACCAACATGGCCACCCTCTTTGAAGAGTGGCGAGTGGCTCTAGAGTCTGAGGCTAAAAACTCTAGCCAACCCCAACTGATATTGACTGCTATAGCTCATTACTCACCAGTTTTAAGTTCTATTTCTTTCCCCGTTGAGTCAATGCAGAGAAACTTGAATTGGTTGAATATTTATGCTTAAAACTACAACGCGCGCTCTCGGGCAAACATTACGCATCCTCGTGCGGCTTTGCATCATCCTACGAGCGAGATTAATACCAATTTTGGCATGAGGGCATGGATTGCTATGGGACTATCTGCTAAAAAGTTGGTCTTGGGGTTGCCTTTCTCTGGCTATGCGTGGACGCTTAAGAGTCCCCAGGACAATGCTATAGGTGCACCGGCCACTTTTCCAGCTACTGGCCCTCCGATTTCCACTTGAGAAATCGTGGCCTACAAAGATATCAAACAACTTTATATTCAGATATATGGGGTTGATGTCATGTATAATGCTACATATGTGACGAATTATTGCATAGTTGGATCAACTTTTATTAGTTTTGATGATGTTGATAATGAATAATAAACTTAAATAAAGTTGTCTTTTAGTATATTCATGAACTAGAGTCTAGGTTCATCTTGGAAGAAGTAATTCATGTATTTGGAGATTCATGTATTTGGAGATTCATGTATTTGGGGTATTCGTGTACTTGGGTATTCGTGTATTAGAGTAAATGCTAGGTGAATCTACAAGCCTATAAATACCCATGTATGCATTGGCATAAAGCAAGCCACTTGAGAAGTAATTCATTTAGAGAAATTTCAGAAATAGTCTCTCCTCTCTTCCCTCTAGAATAGAATATCAGTTTTTCTCTTCCAACAAACTGGTATCAGAGCAAGTCTTTTTTAGATCCTGAAGATGGCTAACTCGACGTTTCCATTTCAATTTCCGCATTTGACAAAGGAGAATTATGAGAATTGGTGCATTCGAATGAGGACTTTGCTTGGATCTCAAGGTGCATGGGAGATCGTAGAGAAAGGCTATGAGGAGCCTAGAGATGAAGCTTCGTTGAGTTCTAATCAAAAGGAGGCTTTGCAAAAGTTGCGGAAGAAGGACCAACAAGCTCTCACGCTCATCCATCAATATTTGGATGAAGCAATGTTCGAGAAAGTGGCCAATGCCACAACTTCCAAGCATGCATGGGAGATCTTACAAAACTCCTATCAAGGAGTTGATAAAGTGAAGAAGGTGCAACTTCAAATGCTACAAGGTGAGTTCAAAGTCCTTCGTATGCAAGAATCTGAGACGATTGCAGATTATTTTTCAAAATTGTTGGCCATTGTGAATCAAATGAGGAGATATGGAGAAAAGCTAGAAGATGTCTGGGTGGTTGAGAAGATTCTTCGCTCGTTGCATTCAAAGTTCGATTATATTGTGATGGCTAACGAAGAGTCAAAGACTTGGAGACGATGACGGTTGATCAACTCATGGGATCTCTCCAAGCCCATGAAGAGAGACTCAAGAAGAAGAAGGAAGAACCTATTGAGCAGGTTCTCGCCACAAAGCTCTCTGTAAAATAGAAGGAAGGAGAGCATGATAGAAGTCAACGAGGAAGAGGACGCGGACATGGACAAGGAAGAGGAAGAAGAGGACGAGGACGAGGACGAGGAAGAGGCGGACAAAGTAATCAAAACGCCAACCATGAAGAGAGAGGTCAATCCTCAAGAGGTCGTGGAAGAGGAAATTACTCAAGGCAGAATGCGAGACAATATGATAAGTCCAAAATCAAATGCTACAATTGTCAAAAGTATGGCCACAATGCTTCGGAATGCTGGAGTTCTCCTAGCAATGCTGAAGAGAAGGCGAATCACGTTGAAAATGATGAAGCAGAGCCCACTTTGCTACTAGCCTACAAAGGAGAAGAAACTAGCAAATCGAATTTGTGGTATCTTGATAATGCTGCAAGCAATCATATGTGCGGAGACAAAAGCAAGTTCGTGGAGCTTGACGAATCGATGAGTGGGAATGTCACTTTTGGAGATTTGTCAAAAGTTCCCATCAAAGGGAAATGTACGATTCTAATTCGGTTAAAAAATGGAAGCCATCAATTTATGTCAAATGTTTATTATGTTTCAAGTATGAAAAGCAACATTTTGAGTTTGGGGCAACTCTTGGAAAAGGACTATGAGATTGAAATGAAAAATCGTAGTCTTTTTCTAAGAGATGACAAGAAGAATTTGATTGCTAAAGTGTCCATGACAAGCAACAGAATGTTTTTGCTTGATATTCAAACTGATGTGGCTAAGTGCCTCAAAGCTTGTGTGAAATTTACGTCTTGGCTTTGGCATTTGAGGCTTAGGCATGTGAATTTTGGTGGATTGAAGTTGTTGGCTCAAAAGGAGATGGTGAAAGGCTTGCCGCCTATTGATCAATCTGATCAACTTTGCGAAGGGTGTCTTGTTGGCAAACAATTCCGGAAGAGCTTTCCAAAAGAATCATTTACAAGAGCAAGTGAGCCGCTCCAACTTGTTCATATTGATGTTGTGGACCGATCAAGCCTTCTTCATTTGGTAAAAATTGATACTTCCTTCTCTTTATTGATGACTTCAGTAGAAAAACATGGGCATATTTTTTGAAAGAAAAATCTGAAGTGTTTGGTGTTTTCAAAAAATTCAAAACACTTGTTGAGAAACAAAGTGGCTATGAGATTAAGGCTTTGAGATCAGATAGAGGGGGTGAATTTACATCTAATGAATTTAATGAGTTTTGTGAAGCACATGGGATTCGTCGGGCTTTGACGGTTCCGAGATCACCTCAACAAAATGGGGTGGTTGAAAGAAAGAACAGAACGATTCTCAATATGGCTCGAAGCATGTTGAAGACGAAGATGATGCCTAAAGAGTTTTGGGCGGAAGCGATTGATTGTGCTGTTTACTTATCAAACCGTTGCCCTACAAGAAGTGTAGAGAACTCAACTCCCCAGGAAGCATGGAGTGGAAGGAAGCCAAGTGTTTTCCATTCGAGAGTTTTTGGAAGTATTGGCTATGTGAATGTGCCCGATCAAGAAAGATCCAAGCTTGATGATAAAAGCAAGAAGCACATCTTCATCGGCTATGATAAAAAATCCAAAAGCTTTATAATCCAGGCACTAAGAAGATGGTCATTAGTAGAGATGTGAAATTTGACGAAGAAGGTTCGTGGGATTGGAGTGATCAAGAAAATGAAAAATATGATTTCTTTCCCTTCCCTGAAGATGAAGATCAAGTAAATGATGTACGAGAACTTATGACACCTCCTCAATCACCAATAATTCCTAGTACTCCTTCATCATGTTCTTATGAAGGAAGTTCTAGTGAAAGACAATCCCGAATGAGAAGTCTCCAAGATCTTTATGAGGTAACGGATAATTTAAGTGATGATTTAACTCTTTTTTGTCACTTTGCCGATTGTGAACCAATAAGTTTTGAAGAAGCAGTACAAGAGAAAAGGTGGAGAATTGCCATGAATGAGGAAATCAAATTAATCAAGAAGAATGATACATGGGAATTGACGACTTTACCAGAGGGACAAAAGCCCATTGGTGTGAAGTGGGTTTTCAAAGTAAAGAAGAATGCAAATGGAGAAGTAGAAAGATTCAAGGCAAGATTGGTGGCCAAGGGATATAGCCAACGTCCCGATATTGATTATGGAGAAGTCTTTGCCCCCGTTGCACGATTAGAGACGATCCGGATGATTATTTCTCTTGCAGCTCAAAAGAAGTGGATGATTTATCAAATGGATGTCAAATCGGCTTTCCTGAATGGAATCCTTGAGGAAGAAGTTTATGTAGAGCAACCTTTGGGTTATGTGGTCAGAGGGCAAGAAGACAAAGTGTTGAAATTAAAGAAAGCCTTGTACGGCTTAAAACAAGCACCAAGGGCATGGAATAGTCGAATTGACAAGTATTTTCAGGGAAATGGATTCACCAAGTGCCCACATGAATATGCACTCTATGCTAAGGTGCGTGAAAGTGGAGACATTTTGCTTGTTTGCATATATGTTGATGATTTAATTTTTACTGGAAGCAATTCAAGCATGTTTGGAGAATTTAAGAAAGCTATGATGAGAGAATTTGAAATGACCGATATTGGTCTTATGTCTTATTATCTTGGCATTGAGATCAAACAAATGGAGGATGGAATTTTTATCTCTCAAGAAGGTTTTGCAAAGGAAATTCTCAAAAGATTCAAGATCGAAGATTGTCAATCCGTGAGCAACCCAGTTGAATGTGGAGCAAAATTGTCCAAGCATGAAGACGGAGAGAAGGTAGACCCCACAACATTCAAGAGTCTTGTTGGAAGTTTGAGATACTTGACTTGCACAAGACCCGATATACTTTATGGAGTTGGACTTGTTAGCCGATATATGGAGTCACCAAGCACAATGCATTTCAAAGCGGCTAAGAGGATTCTACGTTATCTAAAAGGTACTATTGATTACGGACTTCTTTATTCATTTTCTAATGAATTTAAGCTTGTGGGGTATAGTGATAGTGATTGGGCCGGAGACTTGGATGACCGGAAGAGCACTACCGGTTTTGTGTTTTATTTGGGAAATACGGCATTTACTTGGAGTTCTAAGAAGCAACCAATTGTAACACTCTCCACATGTGAAGCTGAATATGTTGCTGCGACATCTTGTGTTTGTCATGCAATTTGGTTGAGAAGGTTATTGAAGGAACTACTCATGCCACAAGAGGAAGCCACAGAGATTTTTGTTGATAACAAGTCGGCACTTGTATTGGCGAAAAATCCAGTTTTTCATGATAGAAGCAAGCATATTGATACAAGATTTCATTTTCTTCAAGAATGCATTGTCAAGAATGATGTACAAGTCAAATTCGTGAAGACCCATGATCAAGTTGCAGATATTTTTACGAAGCCTCTCAAGTATGATACTTTTAACAAGTTGCGGATGTTACTCGGAGTTACCAATAATTAAGTTTAAAGGTGGGTGTTGAATAATAAACTTAAATAAAGTTGTCTTTTAGTATATTCATGAACTAGAGTCTAGGTTCATCTTGGAAGAAGTAATTCATGTATTTAGAGATTCATGTATTTGGAGATTCATGTATTTAGGGTATTCATGTACTTAGGTATTCGTGTACTAGGGAAGTTCATGTATTAGAGTAAATGCTAGGTGAATCTACAAGCCTATAAATACCCATGTATGCATTGGCACAAAGCAAGCCACTTGAGAAGTAATTCACTTAGAGAAATTTCAGAAATAGTCTCTCCTCTCTTCCCTCTAGAATAGAATATCAGTTTTTCTCTTTCAACAGTTGAAGCTATAAACAATAAGGTTTCCTATGCCAAGGAGATGGGGCTGCTAGGTTACTATGCCCTGCATGTCGCCAACGACCTGGATTGGGTGCTTTCTCTAACTGCAGGTAGGAATCCATGTCTCCTCATCAGTCATATCTATTCCTCACCACTGATTTGGAGAATATAGTTTTATTGTCTTTCTGATTTTTGTTTGGTTTTGTCCTTAATTTCATTGATATGTCTTCATATATAGAATTCACTGCAAAGATACTTGGCCGAAAAAACTATATATAATTCAATCGAAAAACTATAGGAGATTATAAGATCAACCAAACTATCCCAATATGTAACAGAGGTTTGACAAAACTATATGACCATGAATCCAGATTCAACTCAAACGATTGATAACAAGGATCCTAAGGGTGATAACAATCAGAAGCAACGGTGGAGATTACTCGTGAGCATTTTGGTTCCAACAGTTACTATATTTATTCTCCTCATAGTCTTCTCGGCGTGTTATTTAAGGAAGAGAAAGTTGAAATCAAAAGGTAAATTCTCTTGTACCAGTTACAAGTAGGCCAGGCTTTAATGATTGACATTTTAAGATTTTCTTGATCTCTCTTTGATTATCGACTCGGTCATAGCAACTAAAGAACAAGAAGCCAAAGTCAACAACAGCATAGCAGCTGGTGTTGAGGTTAATATCAACGTTCCTGGTCTTCAGGTCTTTAGTTATACAGATATTGAGAAGGCTACAAAAGTATTTTCATTTGAAAATAAGCTAGGAGAGGGTGGTTTTGGTTTCGTTTACAAGGTAAACTTTTCTGCTATTTGGGTTATATCTATATTTAGTATATAATTATACGCAATGATCTGTAATTTTGGAAATAGGAAACTCTATCTTGGAATTATGAGCTAGCTGGTTGAATATGTATACTAAGCATGCTGGAGTGTCTATGTTCCAGGGTGTATTAGCAAATGGATAGGAAATAGCAGTGAAATTACTTTCCATAGGCTCTAAACAGGGATTTGAGGAGTTCAAGAATGAAGTTATACTCACAGCAAAACTGCAGCATGTTAATCTTGTGAGGGTTTTGGGATTTTGCATTGAAAGGGATGAACAAATACTGATCTATGAGTATATGCCTAACAAAAGCTTGGACTTGTACCTCTTTGGTAGGAATTTTTTTCTGCATATTTGAGTTAAGTACGACAATTAGTAAAGAATAGGCAAATATTGAGCGTAAAAACTAGTAGACCTTAGCATTTTGGTCCATGAGTCGTACTTTACATCAACTCAAATCTCCTAACTTGTCTTTTTATGCTCAAATTGATGTTGCAGACCTTACCAGACGATTGCTTTTGGGTTGGAATGAACGTGTTCATATCATTGGAGGGATTACTGAAGGACTACTGTATCTTCAAGAATACTCAAGATTCACTATAATCCACCGAGACTTAAAAGCAAGCAACATTTTACTTGACAACAAGATGAAGCCTAAGATATCAGATGTAAGGCCCCAGTCTGTGAGCCGGACCATTTCGCGTGAGGCCCAGCCTTCTTCTGATTTGCGGAACGGCATCGTTTGGGTTAGTAATTACTTTCTCTTCTGCTTCCTCCCGCTTCTTTCTCCCTCATTCTCTCTTTCGGTTTCTTTTCTTTCCCCCGCCCAGATCTCTCTCTTTCTCTCTCGCACGTCTCATTCTTTTCTTTTGGTTTCCTCTTTATTTTCTTGTTGCTGCGTTAGTCTGTGGATTCCGATTATCTGCCCAAGCTTCCCCAAGTTCGGTTTCTTCCCTGTGCAGAACTGTTTCGGTTCCTCTGTTTTTCTCCCCATTTTTTTTCTGCATCTCGGTTTTTCCTCTGCAACTCACGGGCATCACTTCGCATCCCTCCATTTTCGTTTGGTAAGAGTTCCATCTTCATCCCTTTGATTTTCGGTTTCCCTTGCTGCAATGTACAGATTTTGTTTTTGATATTTATTTTTTGATGTTCCTCCTCATTACAGTTGGTTGTGCCGTGAGTTTGGGTTTGTATTTCGTCGGTTCTTGAGTTTTCTTTGGCTTGTGATTCCTAGTTATTGGGCTTTCGATTCTCGGCTTCTTGTGTACCCAGTAAAACCATTACGGGAGAAATTCTTTTTCGTTGGTAAGTTAGCCTCGACTCGGTCTCACACTCACGCACACACACTGTCACTTAAAGTCTTCATTTCAATGAAATATTTTGGAAGTGTAGTTGTGAGTTCTCGGACACTTTTTGTGAATAAGCAAACACTTTGTATTGGAATGGTCTTGGAATTTTGGAATATTTTTGGGTTGGTCGAGCAGTAAATTGAGCAATGTTTGGGATTGTTTGGGGACTGTTTTTGTGCTATATGGATTTTCTATTTGACCGTTGGGAGTGGAGAATAATAGTTGGAGCTGCATTGTGGTTGAATTGTGATTATTACTTGGAGTTAGGGGCAGTTGAGGTGGGGTTGATATTTTGGTTATTTGTGTTTGACGTGGTTTTTGGTGGGTGCTTTGGTAATTGTTAAAATTAGAATATGGTATTTTTGGGTTGAAATGCGAGCTGTCCAAATTACTATTAGTAGTAATAGTGAGTTGTTTTTGCTATATTATGGGTTGAGATTATGATTATTAACTATTAGATGGACGCTATGTCAATGGCCTTTTAAAACTCAGTGTATCTACATTATTTTTATGAATAGATGACGGGATTGATAGAGATCTTTTTCAAGGCTTAGATAATACGCTGCAGGAGTCAGGTAAGCGGGGTTCCTATGCTGGGTTTTATACAAGTTAATAAGACTGAGGTTGATTTTATGAAAACTTGCATAATTTGTGTTGTGTTGGGAACTTGTGAAAACAAAGATCAACCTCGGTCTCTTATCTGCATTATTCATGAAATCTGTGTGAAAAAGGAAAATATATTCTGACATACATTGTGTAGACATGAGCTAAATTCTGTCATGTGATTTCTGAAATCTGAAAAAGAGCGATATTGAGAATATGAAAAATTGTGCATTTATTTGTTCTGGCTTTTGTGTTCTGCGTGTGTAAACTGTTCTGAATCTGTTTTGGTACTTTGTATTATTTTGATATAACATCTGAAAACCTTTGGCATGGTGTACTGGTTTTTCGTATCTGACTCTGTCTCTGCTTTGCTCTGCTCTGCTCTGTTATGCTCTGCTCTGTTTGGGTTGGTACCAACTTCTCTGTCTCTGAGTGCACCCACTTTGAAAACAAAGTGGTTTATTTGTGGTCTTTTCCTGTGTGCACACTCGGGGCTCCGAGAAGAATAAAGGAAAGATTTCACCTCTGTCTCTGCCTGGTTTGGCCACCGGGGTTAGCACAACCCTACCACGGGGGTGAAAGATGGTCTCTGCTCTGTTGATGCTCTGTTTTGATTTGATGATGATACTCGGTTTATGTTATGCCAAAGTACTATGGGTTTACTTGTCTTAAAAACCATCGCTCTGTTATTTTGGAAATATGTTCTATTCTGCATAATAACTTTGAAAAAATATTTTGTTCTGCATACTCTACTTTATAAATGCTCATGTTTGCACGCTAGCATATGATTTCTGCTTACTGAGTTGTTGATAACTCACCCCTATCTTCATAATATTTTTCAGATAATGTGGAGAGTCCAAATGAGGACCTGGATTAGATTGGTGAAAGGGTTTAAGCTGAGGAGATGTGGTTAGAAGAAAGACTTCTGATGTTCTTAGTTTTAATGTATTTAGTTTTAAAGTATATCTTTGGGTTTAGTAGGACCTATGGTTTTATCAGTTTGGGTATGTTACTAATACCGGGAGATTGTGGACCCTTTTATTATTATTATTGCATTTAAGATTGTGTGAAGTTTGTAATGACATTATTTTAGAAGATGTGAGATTGATTTCACTTATGAATTCTTTGGAGATTATTCTTTAGATGTGTTGGGAGACATGTTTATGAGCGACAGGTAGTGATTCTCCAAGCCACCCGGGTTTGGGGTGTTACATTTGGTATCAGAGCCAGGTTAGAATTCTACATACTATAAACCTTGGAGGTTTAGATTTCTGTGGGTTCATAGGAGTGAATATTGTTGAAGTTGGAAGTCTTAGAATTTGCAGGCTTTGAGAATAGCTATGAAGGGTAGTATATCTAAGGTCATGTTGATTAAGGTTTATTCTAGTAACGGGGCTTTCTTAAATACTCAGAGGGAGTAAGATGTTAAATTTTTTAGGGAGATTGACTATTACTACCATTGTGCGTTCCTCTCTTGTCTCTGTTATAGATATTTTTTTATATATTTAGATTTTAATATATATACGCTTTGTTTTTACAAATACCACTAATTTTCTATGTTCTTATAAACTTTATTTTCGAAGCGATTATTAAAAATTCTAGTTATTTTGTCAAGATGCCACCTCGTCGTAGAGAACGAAGCATGTCGGATCTGAATGCGAATGAGAATGAAAGGGAAGCAAATCCGAGTGCTTCCGAAGTACTGCGAGCGGCTGCACATCAATTGATTGATGACCTTGTGCAGAATCCCGCGGGTCGCCAGGGTAACTTCAATGAAAGGGGTTGTACTGTCGAGCAATTCAATCGAATGCACCCTCCTTTGTTTGATGGGAGAGGCGATCCAACTTTAGCAGAGGATTGGATACAGGACATTGAGGAGATTTTTCGAGTCCTAACCTGTACTAAGGAGCAAAAAGTGGCGTACGCCACATTCAAGCTTACTGGGGAAGCAAAGAGGTGGTGGATCTCTGAAAGATCTATCAGAGAAGCAGAGGGGACAGAGATAGTCAGCTGGCTGCACTTCAAGCAGATTTTTCTTGAGCGCTTTTTCCCTAGCTCATTCCGTGAGAACAAGGCTATGGAATTTGCCACTCTGGTTCAGGGAACCATGACGGTTCATCAGTATGCTGCCAGATTTACGGAGTTATCCCGCTTTGCTATTTATTTGATTCCGGATGAGGAAAAGAAGGCACGCAAATTCGAGCAAGGACTGAATGAGAAACTGTACGAGCGTGTGGTGGGTTTCCAGATTCGGAACTTCTCTGAATTGGTGAACAAAGCAACAGTTTTTGAAAGAACCCTTCAAAGAAGTGCTACGATGCACGAACAGAGGAAAAGGACTACTCCCACCGAGTACCATTCTGGCATGGACCAAGGACCGTGGAAGAGGAGGAGTGAAGGTGGTAGTTCGGGAAAAAGGCCAGTTCAGAGTAATCCACAGCCCTACCAGTGTAGGACATGCAATCAAGTGCACTCCGGAGAGTGCAGGAAAGGAGCGGGATTGTGTTTCCGTTGTGGCAAATCAGGACACTACATCAGAGATTGCCCAATGCAAAATAGAAGCAACCAGAGGTTCATACCGCCACCTCAGAGGAATGAAGTATCAGCTCGGGGCAGCAATCAACGCCCTACGGCGCCTGCTCGAGTCTTTGCACTAACACCTGGAGAAGTTGAGGGTAGGAATGATGTGATCACTGGTATGACTCTTTTGTTTTACTTTAAGGATTTATATTTTCTATTATTTTCTTTTCTTGGATTGGTTCTGGTTAAGACTTGAATATTCTTGGTTCATGGATGAGTTCGATTGTGATCACAGGTACTCTCTCTTTGTTTTCTAATAATGCTATTGTGTTATTTGACTCTGGAGCGACACATTCTTTTGTTTCCACGGCGTACTCTAGATTTTGCACTTTAGATACTGAAAGATTGAGGAACAAGTTAGTGGTTGCAACCCCAACAGGAAATTCTGTAGTCTGTAGTGAGATTCTACCTGGATGCCCCCTTTCTATAGAGGGAAGATCGATGCCAGCAGATTTAATAGTTTTCCACATGGTTGGGTTTGATGTTATTTTGGGTATGGATTGGCTGGCTTCCTACCACGCCAGTATTGATTGTGCTAAAAAGGAAGTGGTATTCAGACCCCCTAATGAAGGTGAATTTCGGTTCATAGGGTCAAAAGTGAGGTTGACACCACCCATCATTTCTGCCATTCAGGTTGGAAAACTGTTGCGTGATGGTTGCCAGGGATTCTTAGCCTGTGTGGTAGAAGCGCCAAAGGGGGAAGTGATGTTGGAACAAATACCTGTGGTGAGAGATTATCCAGAGGTCTTCCCTGAAGATTTATTGGGAATTCCACCCGAGCGGGAGGTAGAGTTTGCTATTGAGTTAGTTCCAGGCACGGCACCTCTTTCGAAAGCACCTTATCGCATGGCGCCGTCTGAATTAGCGGAACTCAAAGAGCAGTTGCAAGATTTGTTAGACAAGGGTTTCATCAGGCCCAGTGTGTCACCGTGGGGAGCGCCAGTTCTTTTTGTGAAGAAGAAGGATGGATCGATGAGAATGTGTATCGATTACAGGGAACTCAATCGGGTGACCATAAAGAATAAGTACCCGCTACCCCGTATAGAAGATTTGTTTGACCAACTCCAGGGTGCTCAAGTATTTTCAAAAATAGACCTTCGATCAGGTTACCATCAGTTGAAGATCAGAGCTGAAGACGTGGCTAAGACGGCGTTCAGAACCCGTTATGGCCATTATGAGTTTTTGGTCATGCCTTTTGGCTTGACTAACGCCCCAGCAGTATTCATGGACTTGATGAACAGGGTGTTCAATGAGTTTTTGGATAAGTTTGTGGTTGTCTTTATTGATGATATACTGATATACTCCAAAAGCGAAACCGAGCATGAAGAACATTTGAAGTTGGTACTTGGAACACTTAGAGACAAGCAGCTGTTTGCTAAGTTGAAGAAGTGTGAGTTTTGGCTTGATTCAATCACGTTTCTGGGACATGTAGTTTCGAAGGATGGAATTTCAGTAGACCTAGGGAAAGTGGAAGCAGTGGTTAATTGGTCGGCACCGAGGAATGTTCATGAGGTTAGAAGCTTCTTGGGATTGGCGGGGTATTACCGTCGTTTCATTGATGGGTTTTCCAAGATAGCAGTTCCTCTCACTGCACTCACCAGGAAAAATAATAAGTTTGAATGGACAGCAAAGTGTGAAGAAAGCTTTCAAGAGTTGAAACAGAGATTAGTGACAGCTCCGGTGTTATCAGTTCCCACAGCTAGAGGCGGATTTGTTGTCTATAGCGATGCTTCTAGGCTTGGTTTGGGGTGTGTACTGATGCAACATGGGAAGGTTATAGCTTATGCCTCACGCCAATTAAAAGTGTATGAGCAGAATTATCCCACTCATGATTTGGAACTCGCGGCAGTCGTTTTTGCACTTAAGATTTGGAGACACTACTTGTATGGGGAAAAGTGCGAAATTTATACGGATCACAAGAGTTTGAAGTATTTCTTTACCCAAAAAGAATTAAACATGAGACAAAGGAGGTGGCTTGAGTTGATCAAGGATT
Source organism: Juglans cinerea (assembly GCA_961763995.1). Taxonomy (NCBI): domain Eukaryota; kingdom Viridiplantae; phylum Streptophyta; class Magnoliopsida; order Fagales; family Juglandaceae; genus Juglans; species Juglans cinerea. The sequence goes on along the minus strand of CAUIVZ010000007.1, from coordinate 33,415,088 downwards.
ATGATTGCACCATTAATTATCACCCAGGCAAAGCTAATGTAGTAGCCGACGCTCTGAGTAGAAAGTCAATCGGACCGACAGTTGCAGCCATTACCACTCAGCATAGGTTGTTAATGGATTTAGAAAGAGCCGGTATTGAAGTCTTTTCTAGTGATACAAATGCTGTCATGGCCAGTTTAGTGGTTCAACCTACTTTGATAGATAGAATCAAAGCTGCTCAGAAAGTGGACTCAGAGTTGGTGAAGCTAATGGAAGGGATTGGAAATGGGGACAAGCCTGATTTTAGTGTTTCTAAGGATGGATTTTTTAGGTTTAGGGGTAGAGTATGCGTACCTGCTGCTGATGAACTAAAAAGGTTAATTCTTGAAGAAGCACACCGTTCTTTGTACACTGTTCACCCAGGGAGTACCAAGATGTATCGGGATTTGAGAGAGTCCTTTTGGTGGAATGGCATGAAAAGAAAAATTGCTAAATTTGTAGAACAATGCCTGACTTGCCAACAAGTGAAGGCGGAACATCAGAGACCTGCAGGATTATTACAGCCACTTCAGATTCCAGAGTGGAAATGGGAACATATCTCCATGGATTTCGTGACAGGTCTACCAAGGACCGTAAGCGGACAAGATGCTATATGGGTGATCGTGGATCGTTTAACGAAAACCGCCCATTTTGTGCACATTAAAGTTTCTTATAAATTAGAGAAACTAGTTGAACTGTATGTGCGGGAGATAGTGAGGTTGCATGGAGTGCCGGTATCCATTGTGTCGGATAGAGATCCTCGTTTTACCTCTAAGTTCTGGCGAAGCTTACAAGAGGCAATGGGTACTCAGTTAAGTTTCAATACTGCTTTTCACCCTCAGACAGATGGACAATCAGAAAGAACTATTCAGATCTTAGAAGACATGTTGAGGGCATGCTTGATGGACTTCAAGGGATCTTGGATGCAACACCTGCCATTGGTTGAGTTTTCATATAACAATAGCTTCCAGGCTAGCATTGGGATGGCACCTTATGAGGTTTTGTATGGCAGGAGATGTAGGTCTCCTTTGTATTGGGATGAAGTAGGTGAAAGAAAACTTCTAGGGCCAGAGATTATTCAGCAGACCACAGAAAAGATAGATATCATTCGGGCTAGAATGAAAGCAGCTCAAAGCCGACAGAAGAGCTATGCAGATAAACGCCACCGTCAGTTAGAGTTTGCGATGGGAGATAAGGTATTCTTGAGAATTTCACCAATGAAAGGAGTTATGAGATTCGGAAAGAAAGGTAAGTTGAGCCCTAGATACATTGGACCGTTTGAGATTCTTGATCGGATTGGACCAGTGGCGTACAGGGTGGCTCTACCACCAGCATTCTCGGGAGTGCATAACGTGTTCCATGTGTCCATGTTGAGGAAGTACATCCATGACCCTACTCACATCATAGATCATGAACCCTTACAGATTCAAGAGGACATGACCTACATTGAGGAACCATGGCGGATTCTGGACAGGAAAGAGCAAGTGTTGCGGAATCGAACTATTTCTTTGGTTAAAGTATTGTGGAATAATCACGCTACCAATGAAGCATCATGGGAATTCGAGGAAGAGATGCGAGTCAAGTATCCTCACTTGTTCGAAGAGAGTTCTTATAGCATATAATAAATTCCGAGGACGGAATTTTTATAAGGGGAGGAGGATGTAAGGCCCAGTCTGTGAGCCGGACCATTTCGCGTGAGGCCCAGCCTTCTTCTGATTTGCGGAACGGCGCCGTTTGGGTTAGTAATTACTTTCTCTTCTGCTTCCTCCCGCTTCTTTCTCCCTCATTCTCTCTTTCGGTTTCTTTTCTTTCCCCCGCCCAGATCTCTCTCTTTCTCTCTCGCACGTCTCATTCTTTTCTTTCGGTTTCCTCTTTATTTTCTTGTTGCTGCGTTAGTCTGTGGATTCCGATTATCTGCCCAAGCTTCCCCAAGTTCGGTTTCTTCCCTGTGCAGAACTGTTTCGGTTCCTCTGTTTTTCTCCCCATTTTTTTTTTCTGCATCTCGGTTTTTCCTCTGCAACTCACGGGCATCACTTCGCATCCCTCCATTTTCGTTTGGTAAGAGTTCCATCTTCATCCCTTTGATTTTCGGTTTCCCTTGCTGCAATGTACAGATTTTGTTTTTGATATTTATTTTTTGATGTTCCTCCTCATTACAGTTGGTTGTGCCGTGAGTTTGGGTTTGTATTTCGTCGGTTCTTGAGTTTTCTTTGGCTTGTGATTCCTAGTTATTGGGCTTTCGATTCTCGGCTTCTTGTGTACCCAGTAAAACCATTACGGGAGAAATTCTTTTTCGTTGGTAAGTTAGCCTCGACTCAGTCTCACACTCACGCACACACACTGTCACTTAAAGTCTTCATTTCAATGAAATATTTTGGAAGTGTAGTTGTGAGTTCTCGGACACTTTTTGTGAATAAGCAAACACTTTGTATTGGAATGGTCTTGGAATTTTGGAGTATTTTTGGGTTGGTCGAGCAGTAAATTGAGCAATGTTTGGGATTGTTTGGGGACTGTTTTTGTGCTATATGGGTTTTCTATTTGACCGTTGGGAGTGGAGAATAATAGTTGGAGCTGCATTGTGGTTGAATTGTGATTATTACTTGGAGTTAGGGGCAGTTGAGGTGGGGTTGATATTTTGGTTATTTGTGTTTGACGTGGTTTTTGGTGGGTGCTTTGGTAATTGTTAAAATTAGAATATGGTATTTTTGGGTTGAAATGCGAGCTGTCCAAATTACTATTAGTAGTAATAGTGAGTTGTTTTTGCTATATTATGGGTTGAGATTATGAGTATTAACTATTAGATGGACGCTATGTCAATGGCCTTTTAATACTCAGTGTATCTACATTATTTTTATGAATAGGTGACGGGATTGATAGAGATCTTTTTCAAGGCTTAGATAATACGCTGCAGGAGTCAGGTAAGCGGGGTTCCTATGCTGGGTTTTATACAAGTTAAAAAGACTGAGGTTGATTTTATGAAAACTTGCATAATTTGTATTGTGTTGGAAACTTGTGAAAACAAAGATCAACCTCGGTCTCTTATCTGCATTATTCATGAAATCTGTGTGAAAAAGGAAAGTATATTCTGACATACATTGTGTAGACATGAGCTAAATTCTGTCATGTGATTTCTGAAATCTGAAAAAGAGCGATATTGAGAATATGAAAAATTGTGCATTTATTTGTTCTGACTTTTGTGTTCAGCGTGTGTAAACTGTTCTGAATCTGTTTTGGTACTTTGTATTATTTTGATATAACATCTGAAAACCTTTGGCATGGTGGACTGGTTTTTCGTATCTGACTCTGTCTCTGCTTTGCTCTGCTCTGCTCTGTTTTGCTCTGCTCTGTTTGGGTTGGTACAACTTCTCTGTCTCTAAGTGCACCCACTTTGGAAACAAAGTGGTTTATTTGTGGTCTTTTCCTGTGTGCACACTCGGGGCTCCGAGAAGAATAAAGGAAAGATTTCACCTCTGTCTCTGCCTGGTTTGGCCACCGGGGTTAGCACAACCCTACCACGGGAGTGAAACATGGTCTCTGCTCTGTTGATGCTCTGTTTTGATTTGATGATGATACTCGGTTTATGTAATGCCAAAGTACTATGGGTTTACTTGTCTTAAAAACCATCGCTCTGTTATTTTGGAAATATGTTCTATTCTGCATAATAACTTTGGAAAAATATTTTGTTCTGCATACTCTACTTTATAAATGCTCATGTTTGCACGCTAGCATATGATTTCTGCTTACTGAGTTGTTGATAACTCACCCCCTATCTTCATAATATTTTTCAGATAATGTGGAGAGTCCAAATGAGGACCTGGATTAGATTGGTGAAAGGGTTTAAGCTGAGGAGATGTGGTTAGAAGAAAGACTTCTGATGTTCTTAGTTTTAATGTATTGAGTTTTAAAGTATATCTTTGGGTTTAGTAGGACCTATGGTTTTATCAGTTTGGGTATGTTACTATTACCGGGAGATTGTGGACCCTTTTATTATTATTATTGCATTTAAGATTGTGTGAAGTTTGTAATGACATTATTTTAGAAGATGTGAGATTGATTTCACTTATGAATTCTTTGGAGATTATTCTTTAGATGTGTTGGGAGACATGTTTATGAGCGACAGGTAGTGATTCTCCAAGCCACCCGGGTTTGGGGTGTTACATTTGGTATCAGAGCCAGGTTAGAATTCTGCATACTATAAACCTTGGAGGTTTAGATTTCTGTGGGTTCATAGGAGTGAATATTGTTGAAGTTGGAAGTCTTAGAATTTGCAGGCTTTGAGAATAGCTATGAAGGGTAGTATATCTAAGGTCATGTTGATTAAGGTTTATTCTAGTAACGGGGCTTTCTTAAATACTCAGAGGGAGTAAGATGTTAAAAAAATAAAAATTTAAACTAACTACACTATTACTTGTTATTATAGTACACTATTAACCGTTTTTTTTCTAATTATTTGTTATTATGCTAGACTATTTCATATTACTCACTATTAGACTAAGTCTTTTATATTATAATATAATTATATGATTCTATAATAATTAACATATACTAGTATAGTATCGGATTTAACTACGCAAGTTCTAGACTTTTTATGAGTAACAATATATATTTTTATAATCTATATATATATTAATATAAGAGCAAGAGGTATAAGTCGGAGGTGGAGGCTAAAGTCCGAGGTAGAGTCGGTTAGGCTACAAATCCTACTCCGACTCCGACTCAGACTCCGATTAGAAAAGCAAAAAAAAAAAAAAAAACTTCAACGGTGCTAGTCATTACCAAAGTCGGATTTTTTAATTTTTACACAGCCTACGAATTTTTCCACCCATTCTGAACCTCTCCCTCCAGAACGATGTCCATACTTATTTATCGGGCCACCACCTGGGAGATTGTCATATCGTTGATGGAGCAGTTTTCTTGTTCCAATTCAGATTTATTGCCCTCATGATCTTCATTTTTTTTTGTAGAAAAAGCTGGCCTTTTTGGGACTGTGAGAGCAGCAGTTTCACCTCTTAGCATTGAAAACACCTTCGACATGGATGGCCTATCACTTGCATTTTCCTGAACACATAAAAGACCTGTTTGCAGGCATGTGATTAATTTGCATGATGAAAATGCATCATCCAGTGATGGGTCCATTAGCTCCACGCCTTTGCCTGATTTCCACAGTTCATATGCCTGAAATCATTGGAAACAAAAAAAAAAAACTACCAATGACACAACTCGTGTAGCTGAAAAAGCAGAATTCAAGTCTTTTTTGTTTAAAAGCAGGGAGACAAAGTAGGATTAAACCAAATTACATAGTCTAGGAGGTTTAAATCTTCCTCCTGTCCATAGCAGCAGGCATTCTTCTTGCCACTTATGATTTGCAGCAGTAAAACTCCAAAGCTGTAAACGTCATATTTGGTCGAATATAAACCTTGTCTAGCATATTCTGGAGGAATGTAGCCACTGCATTGGTTGATGATACACATCATCATCTGACAAGAATGCTTAATTGTTGTTAAACTATAACCATTAGAGTACTTACTATGTTCCAACAATCCGGTCGGTGTTTGCTTCATGTTCATCTTTTGCAAAAATCTTTGCCATACCAAAATCTGATATCTTAGGTTTCATCTCATTGTCAAGTAAAATATTGCTGGCTTTCAGGTCTCGATGAATTACTCTCAATCTTGAGTATTCTTGGAGATATAGAAGTCCTTGAGTAATCCCTTCAATGACTTGAACGCGTTTACTCCAATCCAAAAGAAATCGTCTTGTTGGATCTGCATCAAATCACATTATACAAACCAATGTGCCATACTCCGTCAAAGCAACATATAAGTATTTGCCGTGGCATTCCTTTTGTACTAAAAAACTAGAAGGTAGAGTATCAACTATAAGCAGAAAGGATTCCTACCAAATAGGTAGAAGTCCAAGCTTTTGTTAGGCATGTATTCGTAGATCAGCATTTGTTCAACCCTTTCTATGCAAAATCCCAAAACTCTCGCAAGATTAACATGTTGCAGTTTTGCTGTGAGTATAACCTCATTCTTGAACTCCTCAAAGCCCTGTGTGGAAGTTTTTGAAAGTTTTTTCACTGCTATTTCCTGTCCATTTTCAAGAATACCCTGCGATATAGACACTTGTGGTTAGTATGTTTGGCTTGATAAGGCTTATTACAAGACTTTTGTATAAAATACGCCATTAATATACCTTGACAAGATATATACAGCAGCTAGCAGCCACAATTTTTATTTCAGAACAATTCCTTATTATATATGACTTAATACTAAAAATGTTTACCTTGTAAACAGGACCATATCCACCCTCTCCTAGCTTATTTTCAAATGAAAATGCACTAGTAGCCATCTCAATATCAGCATAACTGAAGATCTGAAGATCAGGAACATTGTTATTTATGTTCCCAGCAGTTACTATGTTGTTGACTTGTGCTTCTGGTTCTTTAGCTGCGTCCACCATCCGTATCACCAGGGGGTAAGCAAATACAGGGGAAAAAAATATTCAAAAACGTCAATTTTTCTTTTTAATTGGTTTAAAAAGCAGTAAATAATCAACATCCTACTTACAACTGAAGCAAAAGATATCACCTTTTGATTTTAGCTTTCTCTTCCTTAAAGAGCACATGATCACCAAGACTATGAGAATAAACAAAGCAGTTGGAACCAAAATGATCACTAATAATCTCCACTTTAGGTTCTGATTACTGTCAACCCCTTCAGCTGCTGCGAAAATCATTTTTCAATCAGAGAGAAATATATCAGTAGAGATGTTACTACATTGTCTAGTAGTTTTGACACCATAGTTTCGACAGCCTCAACACCATCAAAACCAATCCAAGTTGATCCATTGACGCAGGAAAATCCACGAAAAATCAATTTGTTGAGGGCCGTCCAAGTCAGGACAAAGTCAGAACATAAAGAGTAGAAAAAAAGAGAAAAAAAAAAGAAAAACAAACGAACCAATCAACAACAATAGAATAAAAAATTAAACGAATATTTTTATACAGTTGAACAGAGGAGGCCATTTCAATCTTTCTTCCTGATAATTTTGGGCTTTTTAAATTCTTTTAGCCAAGATGATAATTCAATTCATAATCTGAATTCTAATTTTAAAATGCAGGCAAATAGATTAACGTCCCACTAGTATTATGCAGGGTTAGAATCAAATAGATCTAGTTAGTGCAGCATCTCCTACCTGCTCGAGAAAGCTCCCAATTGTCATCCTGTGCCACTTGCCACACAAAGTAACCACGTAGCTTCTTCTCCTTGGCATAAGAAACCTTAATTTTGACAACTTCAACATCATCAAAGCCGATCCAGGTCGATCCAACTATGCAGTATTTCACTCTGTATGTAGGATTATACATTACAACAGCTCTATGTTGCTGAATGTAGCCCTTGATGGCCTTATAGCTCATGGGTCCACCATCTGGAAATGCTGGACCTGTAGCAGGTGCGCCTATAGCACTGTCGTTGGGATTCTTTAACGTCCAGGCATAACCGTAGAAAGGCAAACCCAGAACCAACTGGCTTGCAGACAAGCCTAAACGAATCCATTCGCCAATGCCATAATCTGTGTTAGACTGACTTGTTGGGTCATACAAGGCTGCATGAGCACCCGTAATGTTTGACCAGTTAGGCGCATGGTAGTCAAAAGCATTGACATGCACCCAGTTCAAGTAGATCCTGATTGGGTCCACAGGGTAAGAAGCACCTTCTACAAATGGGGTGTATCGAACTGCAGCTGTCAAGATCAATTCTTTCAGGCTAGAGTTGATCTTTGCCTCCAAATTCACGGAATCTCGCCACTCCTGAAAGAGTGATCCCATATTGGTCATGTCTGAGGTTGTCTTTGCTGAAACCCAACTAAGGTCTAGGCCTTGGAAGCCGTAATCCCTCGCTATCCTTATCGAAGAATCGATGAAAGATTTTCTGAAAGAGGCATTGCTAACCATCAATGAAAGGGTTGTGTCGCTTGCATTTGCTCCCGCAATAGAAAGAAGGGTCGTAATGGATGGATTCTTTTTTTTAACAGTTTCCGTGAAGGTGGAGAAGTTTTTCTCACGTGCGGACGGGATAGAGACCTCGTAGGAGGAAGAGTTTAAATCAGCAAAAGCGCAAATAAGGTGACTAAATAAGGCTGAGTTTATGTCAGAAATTGGGAACTCGCTGCCGTAGTACCAGTAACCTGCTTTCACCCAAGTTTGTGCCCCTGAAGGCTTCAATTCTAAAGACAGAAACATAAGGAAAACAACAACGATAGTTTTGGACACCATGGAGCTAAGGTTATACCTCTATTATACTAAAGGAAGCAAGAGATTGCAATGTGGTTGCAGAGGCGGATTAGTTTTCTGAGGAAGACCGAGAGGAGACTTCAAATTAATGCGGCTTTTGTGGGTAGGAGAAAACAGGCCTTGATAAAAATGGATATGATGGGATTGCCTGTATACGATGATGCTTTATAGAGTTTTGAAAAATGAAAAAAAAAAAAAAAAAAAAAGTTGAATTTTATTATAAAATAATTTTTTAATATTATATTTGTTTTAAAGTTTGAAAAGGTTAAATTTATTTTGGTGAATTATGGAATTTTATCGAATCTGATAATTAGATTAAAGTCCACTTAATACTAAGTAATTAAATTATTTTCGAGAATATCTATCTCATAGACAGACGAGAATAATGAAGTCGTTCACACTTTCAAACAATGCAAGGTTCAACAGTATGAACTGGGCAGCAATTATGCCAACCACTACCCAACATTGGATCTGTTTGAGAATTGGTCAATGAAACATTCTCTAATATTAATCCATTTGACAGGCCAATTATAAGCCTGATGGATGATGTTCCGACTAAGGATTGAGTCAATAACCTTAATTAACACAAACTTAATTGGTTTGAGGACAAGATCACTTTCATCTTGTACGCAGTCCATATGCAAAAATTCAAAGTAGCCGGACGGCAAAAGCACTTGTAATAATTTAATTACTTAGTATTGTGTTATTAACTTATTATACTAAACTTATTTATATAATAACATCTAATTTATTTTTATACTAGACTTGTACTATAGTGTCTAATTACATCATGTTGTTATAGTACTATAGTATTAAAAATTATTATATTATACTAGCCTCTAAGTTATTTCTACTATAGTTATTTCTAGTATCTAATTATATGTTATTATACTTTAATAAATTAGTATTATGTGTTATTAATTTAATATAATTTACTTATTTCTATACTAGACTTATACTATAGTTTTTAATTACACGTTATACAAGTATCTAACTTATTTCTAACTTAATTTTATACTAAACTTATTTTTAGTGTCTAATTCCATGTTATTATATTATGTATGGTAATAATACTATCATGTTTACATATATTAAATTATTAGCCTATTTATATTTTAGTATAAGCATATTATTTTATAATAATTAGCTCATAGTATTATATTATTGAATTTAACTATGTAAGTTCTATATTAATATATATGATCAACATATAAATAATACATATTTTTATAACATATGTAAAATATCGAAGAGTTAAAGTCTGTCCGGCGACACCTCCGACTCCGACTCTAATTAAAAAATAAATAAATAAACATATGAAGAGTTTTCTTGTTGCAATTCAGATTTATTGCCCTCATGACCACTGTTTTGGATTTCGTATCGTATCGGCCATTTGGTCGGTACAGGTACATACCCATTTCGTACCGGCCTAAATATTGGCGGTACCGACCTCAATTTTGGCCTTTTGTTTTTTTTTTTTTTTTTTGTTTATTCAAACTACAAACTTATTTTTTAATCCTCAATTTAGACTAGATTATTTATAATTTATATATATATATGTATTTATATATAATTTATTTAAATATAGACTATTATTTTGAAATATAATTTATATACCACATATTTTGAAAATTTTTAAACATAACTTTACACACCACACTTTTTTTCTTTCTTTTATCAAATATTTGATATATAGATAATGAGTAGAATAATTCAATTAGTTGAAGAAAAATAATTCAAAAAAAAAAGTATAATATGTGGTATATGAGATTATGAGTAGCAAAACTCTTAATTTCTACAGTTCATATGCCTGAAATCATTGGGAACAAAAGAAAACTACCAATGATACAACTCATCATGTCTAGTGATCATAAGCAGAACAGTTCCTCTTTGAACAGGTAGCTCCTATTTTGTGAGCTTATCGGCACCTAATACATCAGGAGTCTTCATAGTAAATTGTTGCACCTTATCATAGGATAGCAAAAACAAAGCACCCAAACCTGCATCTCTAATTTGATCTTATTTTTCTTCATGAAACTACAAAACCGCTCCCAGATTCTACTAATCGGATAGAAAAGGAAAGCTCTTTTTTATTTGAATCGACTAGTTGACTCCTCCTTCCCCTGGTGAAGATGTCGGGCACAACATACATGCAAACCAATAATTTAGCAGCAACTAAGGTGTAACGCCCCGGTCCCACACGGGTCTGAGAGTTACTTCCTAGCACTTAAACACACATTCCAACAATATAAAAATAGATTCCAAATTTCCAATATCATAAAGAAAAATTTGATTCAAGCCACTATACATACATCATCTCACCCAAAGCCTTAAAATCTTGATTCTCAGCTAAACCATCAAAATATCTGAAAAATATTGTGGAGATAAGGGGTGAGTTATCAACAACTCAGTAAGCAGAAAACATATACTAGCATGTAAACATGAGCATTTATAAAGTTCGATATGCAGAACAAGACATTTACTTTCAGAATGCAAAAACAAAACAACATATTTTCTTTCAGAATGTATAAACAAAACTTGTTACAAAACATCAGAGCGAAATTTTCAGAAAAATAAACTTGTTCCCAAAAAGAAAGTCCTTTGGCATATCCAAACTGAAACATTATTTCATATTATCTCATAGCATCACATCAGGACAAATACCATGTTTAACCCCCGTGGTAGGGTTATAAACCACCATTATACTCGTGGTTGGGCCGTATACCATGTTTCACCCCCGTGGTAGGGTTATAAACCACCATTATACTCGTGGCTGGGCCGTATACCATGTTTCACCCCCATGGTAGGGTTATAAACCACCATTATACCCGTGGCTGGGCCTTAATAGAAACAGAACGGAACATCATCGAAACCAGATCACATTCAAATACAGAATCAGAACTTAATGCCAAGGTTTTCAGATGACACATCATATCAAAACAAAATACTGAATAGCTTCGGATCATTTCACATGTTCGAAATAAACAGAGTCCAAAACATCTTCATTTATTTATAACAAAAACTTTTAGATTTTTCATATTCGCTCCTTTTGCATAGTTCAGAACAGAATGCGCAAAATTAGCACATGTCTATACCAGTCATGACAGAAAATAATTTCTCTTATATAGAATTTATGCATATGCAGAACAAACATTTGAGGTCGTTTCATATTTCTTTTCAAACAAACATGCATATTTTTAAAGTCGACCTCATTTCATTTCTTTATGCAAAACTAGTATATGAACCCCGCTTACCTGGACAACTTAGCTTTTCAGAATTTTCCTCAAAAAAGTCGAGTCGACTATAAATCGTCACCTATAAAAATAATCACACAATTTCCGTAAGTTTTCAATCAATCACGAATTTCGATATTTAAGCCTAAACTTCTAAAATAACCTATTTTAATATCTCAAAACTTAAAACCCTCATAATCCCAAAATATATCATCACTTCTTAAAAATCACCAATATCCACCATGACCAACATCAAACTCAAAACACCAATATTTAAACCCGAAACAGCCAACAAATTTCAAAGCATAAACTAATCTCACACAAACAATTCCATCATCCAATCCAACTGACCCCTTTACTCCTCGGACTCAGTCCGGCATAACCAACAAATTTACAGTAAATATGAATTAGCGCAAAAATACATTTACATCTCAAAAGTTCTTTGGGAAAAATACTTACAATGCTATAATATAATTTTTGAAAGATCACGGAGGTGCTAGAAGCGGCAAGGCAGCAACAAAATAGTGCGAAATGCACTGTGGCCGTGGGTCTCAAAAACTCACTTTTGAACGGGTGTAAATGATAACCCGAAATTGATAGGGTAGGACTTAGGGATGTAGGTGAAGCTAGTGGTGGTAGTGGTTAGCCGTGGGTGGCGGCGTGGGCGGCGGTTTAAGGCCAAAATGCTCAAATCGGAGATGGAGATAGATGGGCTTCACCGGTGACAGATCGGAGCCAAGGATGGGTGCATTAGGTTACTAGAAGGTCGATGATGATCTGGTGAGAAGATGGTGGCCGGAGGTGGTGTGACGGCGGCGCAGCGGCGCAAGGAGTGCCGCGGCTTGGTGTGGTGTGCGGGGCTAACGGCGGCACTGTGTGTCCATAGATGAGGGAAGGGAAGACCTTGTTATACATTTTTCTAGATCTACATGATATTTGGATTTCGAAGCCAGCCACTGTGTGTCCATGATATTTGGCTATGATGTTTTACCATTTTTGCCATGCGAAGAACTGCTCTGTGGGGTTCCCATGGAGGAGGCAGGGAGGGAGAGGAGGGAGAGAGAGAGGCACGGGAAGGGTTTTTTTCTTCCTTTGCAGTGCGTTGCAAGATTGAGGAAACGTGATGTCTACGTGGCAAGCCACTATTAGAGGCTATTATTTATAAGAAAACGGAACAACCTGGGGGACTGGGACGATAAACTCTAGGCCAAATTCAAAGTCTTTTTTGTTTAAAAGCTAAGAGACAAAACTAGGATTAAACCGAATTACATATTCTAGGAGCTGGTTTAAGTTTTTAGTTAGATGTTAAATTGAGTTGAGATGATAAAATATTATTTTTTAATATTATTATTATTTTAAAATTTGAAATAATTTAATTGTCTATTATATTTTATATTAAAATTTAAAAAAATTATAATGATAAATTAAAATGAGTTAAGATGGATTTACAAAAACAAACCAATCCAAACAAATGGCATGTTAAAAAGTAGGAAGAAGCAGGACGGCAGGACCAATTAATTGAACCTCTTCTTTTTCTTTCATGCAATAAAAATAGATTACAAATGTCTTTAAGGATTATGCCAACCACTACACATAATTGGATCTGTCTGACAATTGATTAATGAAACATTCTCTAATAATCCATTTGGCAGGAAAATTAAAAGGCTGATGAGTAATGTTAATTCCGACCAAGGATATATGGACAATAACCTTAATTAACACAACTTAAATCAACTTGTTTAAGGACAAGACTATCATCTTGCACCATTCCATAGGCAAAAATTCAAAGTAGCCGGACGGCAAAACCCGTTGTAATGATTTAATTACTTAATTCATAGACCCTCGATCGTGACTATGATTTTTTTTTCTTTTTTTCTTTTATGTTATATACTTTTTTGAAAAACTTCGTACTCGTTTGGTTACACAAACAATCTTATTTTATTTAATAATTACAATTCTCTCAAACCCTTTCATAAAATATAATAAATAATTCAAAATTTTTAAATTTTTTAAAATAAAAATTATATTATAATGATATTTTATTTAACTTTCGTCTCATCTCATTCCAACTTATATGTATATCGCGATAGGGAAATGCTATATCTCCCGCTGGGGGCTCCCGCTTGGAGCTCTCGCTGGAGATTAACGTATTTTTTATGTGTTTTTTTTTAAGTTATTTTTTATATAGATTTTTTTAATAATTTTAAATATTTTTAAAAAATAAAAAAAATTTAAAATATTATTAAAAAATACTTTCTTAATCACGAAGTAATATAAAAAAATTATAAAAAAATATTTTTTTATTTTACTTCGTGATTAAGAAAGTATATTTTAATGATTTTTTTTTTACTTTCTAATTAAGGAAGTATTTTTAATGATGTTCTAAATTTATTTTAATTTTTTAAAAATATTTTTTATAATCTTTTATTTTACTTTATGATTAAGAAAGTATTTTTTAATATATATTTTTTTACTTTCTAATTAAGAAAATATTTTCTGAATGATGTTTCAAATTTATTTTATTTTTTTAAAATATTTTAAAATAATAAAAGATCTATATAAAAAATTACTTAAACAAAACACATATAAAATAACACTACACCTTAGCGGAGCTCCCAGCTGGGACTGTAGCATCACCCATCGCGATAATGAGGCCCAAACTTTGTTTTTAATATGGTGGTCGTCGACGCAATACGCCAAACACTAATCTTCCCTCTCAAACATATAAAACACAAACATCTGAACTCAAAAAAGTTTTCACTTGTCTTCGAAACATTCTTTTCACTTCTTTAATTGAGAAATAACATTAGTGAAGTGTTCGGGAAGCTAAGTGATCTGTTGTGAAGGATTGTTGAAGCATTTGGGCCTTGGGCTCTTGATGGGTTTAGGCCATTTATCTTATTGTGCTTGTTAATTAATTACTACTTTATGTTAGGCCCATGGGCCCAGTTGTAATAAAAACTCTACGATAGTTAAATACGCACGGGTAGGGAAGGAAATGAATCATCTACACTATTTCCTGATTTGTTTCAAAATCTTATGGAGGAGCTCCCTCGAAGTGAGCGGTTACCAGAAATATTCAATACAGTTCATCTTTTCATCGATTTCTCTGTTCAATCTCATCTATTCATCTCTCATTTCTATACTAAAGTATTACAAGTGGTATCCAGAGCCCCAGATCCTCCTTCAATTTCCATGGCAGAAGGCACTCGTATAACTCAGGTTTTACTTCCTTCAAGAAGACCACCGAAAATCATATGCGTAATACTGAGTCCCAATTTAAGGTTGTTGAAGTGGAAATGTTGGGCTTAAGGCGGCAGATGGAAGCAATGATGTAGCAGTTCTCAACACTTGCAGCAGATCTGAAAAATCAACACAACCAGCAATCAGAGGACTATAATGAAAGGGTTATGTCTAATAGAAACGTGGAGTCTGGGTAGAGTTGTGGTTGTTAACCATCATTTCATAGTTGAGCAACTCTGTCTGAAATTTATCAAAAGAGAATGAAGTTTGACAGAGTTTCAAAAGAAGAAGTAACAAATGCATGAAAATATGGATTTAAACCACTGATCAAGTAAGATATCAAGTCGTCATCATCATCAACTAGCTTTCCAACTTTTCCCGGAAAGTTGGTAGTCGTAAACCACAATATTTAACCAGTCCAAGTTGTTCTGCTTTGAGACCACAGGTAAAACTTTGGCGAGTAATTAACTGCAGCAGTCAAGATCAGTTTTTCGTTGGCTGGACTTTTTAGCCTCAGACTCTGCAGCTGCTCGCCACTCTTGAAAGAGTATGCCCATGTTGGTCAAATCAGAGCTTGTACTCGGCGAGAACCAGTTGAGTTCTTGGCCTTGAAAGCCATAGTTTCTTGCTATTTTTATTGAAGAATCAACGAAGGACTTTCTATGAACAGAACTATTGGCCATTGTGTAAAGACCGAGGTTGCTTTTCCACGTCCAATAGAAAGAAGGGTGGTGATTGATGCATTCTTTCGTTTTACTGTTTCCGCAAAGGCGGAGAATTTTGAGTCAGCAGAAGATGGGATGGATAGCTCGTATAGGTTGAAACGCTTATACCGGCATAGCCACAGAAAAGGTGAGTGAAGAGCATTGAGTTTATGTCAGAAATGGGGGATCTGCGTGGGAAAGCCAATAACCAGCTTTCACCCAAGTTTGTGCTACAGAAGGCCGATGAAAGATCATCTGGGATAAGAAAATATAAAAGAGGAAGCTGATAGAAATATTAGACACCATTGCTGAAAGCTTTCTGATGCTGTCAGGAGCTAGCAGAAATTTGGTGTATTTAGAGAAGCAAGCACTTGAAAATAATGCCATGCAGTATCGATATGCCAAATTTCCATGCCAAATAAAGTCTAAATTGTGCTGCCAAGATTGTCAAGAATATCCACAGAACATAGAAAACAAGATAGTAAAGCAGTAGAGAACACAAGTGATTTACGTGGTTCGATCCTATTGATCTACATCCACGGCAGGAACATCTAGGAGCTTCTGTATTATTGATCAAGATGAAAATATACAGTATCAATATTACAAGATATCACCCTCTCCTCACTTTCTCTCAAGTGACTCTCTGGAGGTCTCTCTCTCTCTCTGTTTTCTCCCTGATATTTCACCAAGATAACGTGCAATACTTTTTTATCACTCTCACATTCTAACAAATGAACCACATCAGTTCTTATATATATTCTGATATGCATAACAGAATGGCTGCATAACAGAATGGCTTCAGTCTTTTTCTTTCAGCTGATAGAGGATCTTATTGATGTAGCCTTTCCTTCATTTGACAGTTATAAGGATCTCAATGGTTGGCATTTGTTATAACAAATCTCCACCTTGACAAGCATTTAGTCCTTGTAAGATGTCTTCTTCCTCCCAGATGTTCCTGCAGGTTCCCCCTAGTGGGTACTTACCAATTTTCCATATTGATCAAGTTTAGGCAGTGTCTAAACTTGGTTGATGTTAAAGATTTAGTCATCATATCAGAGGGATTGTCTTCGGTGGGAACTTTTTCAACCCCAATCTCTCCAGCAGCTATAATGTCCCTCACAAAATGAAGTCTGACATCGATATGTTTAGATCTCTCATGATAGACATTATTTTTGGCAAGATGAATGGTACTTTGATTGTCACAGTGAACTGTGACATTGCCTTTATACATGTCCAATTCGTGAGAGATCCCCTTTAGCCATATAGCTTCCTTTATTGCCTCAGTCATTGCTATATACTCTGCCTCAGTTGTTGATAAGGCTACCACAGACTATAGGTTAGACTTCCAACTAACAGCCCCTCCATAAGAAGTAAACACAAAACCAGTTAGAGATTTGCTTGTGTCTAAATTTCCAGCATAATCTGAATCAACAAAACCTTGGAGATCAGAACCTATTTGCACATTCTCACCAAATTTTAGTCCTAAGCACTGTGTTCCAGATAAGTATTGAAATACATTTTTAAGAGCATGCCAGTGAGTTTTTCCTGGATTACTCATAAACCTGCTCACAATGCTAACAGCATAGGTCAGATCTGGTCTAGAGCAGACCATTGCATACATGATGCTACCAACCATGCTAGCATATGGAATTTTATTCATAAATTCTTTTTCCTCATCAGTTTCTGGTGCTTGAGTGACTGACAGTTTAGAATGCTGCCCAATAGGAGTGTTTACAGGTTTTAATTTATCCATTCCAAATCTGTTAAGAATTTTGGAAATGTATGACTTTTGAGATAAGTAGAGAAGTTTTTTATTCCTTTGTCTTTTTATCTCCATTCCCAGAATTCTCTTAGCTGGACCTAATTCTTTCATTTCGAATTCTGACTTAAGCATGCACTTGACTTGGTCAATTTGAATTCTGTCCTTACATGCCACAAGCATGTCATCCACATATAGCAGTAGGTATATTGGATTTACATCAACTTGTTTGTAGTATACACAACTATCATAGTTGCTTCTACTGAAACCATTGTGAATCATGTGGTTATCAAATCTTTTATACCACTGTCTTGGGGACTGTTTTAGTCCATATAGTGATTTCTTTAATAAACACACTTGATTCTTTGTGGATTCAGTATAAAAGCCTTCAGGTGGTTGCATGTATAGAACTTCTTCAAGTTCACCATGCAAGAAGGCTGTCTTGACATCCAATTGTTCCAAATGCATGTCTTGGTAAGCTACATAAGAGAGCAAAAGTCTTATGGAGCTGTGTTTAACCACAGGAGAGAAGATTTCAGTATAATCTACTCCTTCCTTCTGTGTAAACCCCTTAGCAACTAACCTAGGTAGTTCCACCCCTGAGATGCCATCCTTTCTTTTATAGATCCACTTTGACCCAATGAGTTTGTGATTTTCTGGTTTGGAAACCATTTCCCATCTTTTATTTTTGTTTAAGGATTCCATTTCCTCTTGCATTGCTAGCATCCATTTTTCTGCCTTTTTGCTAGCCATGGCTTCCTTAAAGGTTCTAGGCTCCATTTCAATTACTTCCTCAGCAACAGTGAGAGCAAAGGCAATAAGCTCAGCCTGCCCATACCTTTGAGGAGGTTTTATTACTCTTCTTTCCCTGTCTCGAGTTAATTGGTAAGTGTTTTCTCCACCTTGCCTTCTAACCTCTAAATTTGAGTCCTCAGTTTTACTAAACTGAGTTTCATTATCACAAGGTGAGACTAATAACTGCTCCACCTCAAGTTCAGTAGTGACAGGTGTTTGCTCATGATTCTTTCCTGCCATTTGCCTTTCATTATAGGTTACATCCCTACTAATGATGCATCTCTGTTTTCCAGGTTCATTTATCCACAATTTATATCCTTTTACACCTTCTGGATATCCCACAAAAATGCACTTAAGTGCACGTGGTTCCAACTTATCAGTTTTTGAGTGTGCATAGGCTACACATCCAAAGATTCTTAAGTGATCATATCCTGAGGGTTTTCCTGACTAGATTTCTTGTGGAGTTTTAAAGTTTAATGCTGAGGAAGGACACCTGTTAATTAGATGCACAGCAGTAGCAGCAGCTTCAGCCCAAAAGGTTTTTGATAAACCTGATGTGGCCAGCATGCATCTCACCCTTTCTAAAATGGTTCTATTCATTCTCTCAGCTAGACCATTTTGTTGGGGTGTTTCCCTAACAGTTTTATGTCTAGCAAGCCCTTCCCTTTTACAGAACTCATTAAACTCATTTGACAGATACTCTAGGCCATTATCTGTCCTTAATCTCTTAATTTTTCTGCCAACCTAATTTTCTACCAAGGTCTTCCATTCTTTGAATTTAGAAAATGTGTCACTTTTATTTTTTAGAGTATATAACCATACCTTCCTCGAGAAGTCATCAATAAAGGTCAGAAAATACCTTGCACCCCCATGTGACATTACCTTTGCAGGTCCCCATAGGTCTGAGTGGATGTAATCCAAGGTCTGCTTGGTTTGATGAATAGCAGTTTTGAAACTCACTCTTGTTGATTTCCCTAGTATGCAGTCCTCACAGAAGGGTAACTCTCCAAGATTCTCATCTTTCAGTAAGCCTTGTTTCTTGAGCTCTTGAAGGCCTTGTTGACTAACATGTCCCAGCCTTCTATGCCATACAAGGACCTTGTCTTCCATCTTCTTTTGGACTGAAGATGCCTCACCAAGGACTGTCTTGCCAACCAATGTGTAGAGACCATTTCTTATGACTCCTTTCATGACTGTAAGTGATCCTCTTGCCACCTTTAAGATTCCAGATTTTGATTTAAAGGTACAACCAGATTGATCTAGCATTCCTAGAGAAATCAAATTTCTCTTCAACTCAGGTATGTACCTCACTTCTTTGAGTAATCTTTCCATACCATCATGCATCTTCAACCTTACTGACCCTATTCCTTGAATCTTGCAGGATTTGTTGTTGCCAAGAATCACATGTCCTCCATCGAGATCAGTGAAGGTTTCAAACCATGATTTGGAGGGACACATGTGGAATGAACAACCTGAATCCAAGATCCATTCATTTTTAGAGTCCACCTCTGAAACATTAAGGACTTCTGCACTTTCATACCCATCTAGAGTAATAGCTACATTTCCTTCCTCCTTAGACTTATTTCCACTATTTTGTTTCTTTTCTGGGCAATCTCTTTTGAAATGTCCCTCTTTGTGGCAAGCAAAACATTTCAATTGTTTTCCTCTTGATTTTGATCTTGCTTTGTTCTTCCCTTTGTGATTTCTCTTATCTGGCCTGCCCCTTACATTTAACCCTTCTCCAATTTCTAATTTCTCATCACTTTTATTTTGTAACTCTCTTGAATGCAAAACAGACTGAACTTCTTCAAGTGAAAGACTTTCTCTTCCATACATCATAGTTTCTTTAAGGTTTGCATAAGAGGAATCTAAGGAACTCAGTAATAGAATTGCTTGATCCTCATCCTCTATTGATATATCTATGTTTGAAAGATCCAAGATGATCTTATTAAACTCATCGAGGTGTTCTTCCATAGCCATACCTGGAGACATCTTGAAGGTGTAGAGCCTTGTTTTCTTATGGAGTCTGTTTGCCAGAGATCTTGTCATATACAAGTTCTCTAGTTTTAACCAAACTCCAGCTGTAGTTTCTTCTTGAGCAACTTCCCTCAAGACTTTATCTCCAAGAGAAAGGATGATGGTACTGTGGGCCTTCTGTAGAACTTGTGCCTTCTCATTTTCTGATAAAGAACTCAATTTCTTTTCTCCAAGAAGTGCATCTTGAAGACCTTGTTGAGCCAGTAATGCTTTCATCTTAATTCTCCATAAGCCAAAGTCATTCTTCCCCGTGAACTTCTCGATATCAAACTTGGCTGTCCCCATTGAACCTGGGCTCTTGATACCACTTGTTGGACTTATTCAAATAAAGTCTAAATTGTGCTGCCAAGATTGTCAAGAATATCCACAGAACATAGAAAACAAGATAGTAAAGTAGTAGAGAACACAAGTGATTTACGTGGTTCGATCCTATTGATCTACATCCACGGCAGGAACATCTAGAAGCTTCTGTATTATTGATCAAGATGAAAATATACAGTATCAAGATTACAAGATATCACCCTCTCCTCACTTTCTCTCAAGTGACTCTCTGGAGGTCTCTCTCTCTGTTTTCTCCCTGATATTTCACCAAGATAACATGCAATACTTTTTTTATCACTCTCGCATTCTAACAAATGAACCACATCAGTTCTTATATATATTCTGATATGCATAACAGAATGGCTTCAGTCTTTTTCTTTCAGCCGATAGAGGATCTTATTGATGTAGTCTTTCCTTCATTTGACAGCTGGAAGGATCTCAATGGTTGGCATTTGTTATAACAGTACCGATTGAAGCAAAACCTCTTATCCAGCAATAGAGAGAATCTATCTCGTGCTAATTAATGGATGAGACCCCAATTTAAGTAAATATTAATCAACACATGACGTCGCAGTTACTAAAACAAGTTTGGTTCACATTATTTTAATTAAATTCAGTAATAATTAATCCAATCACATTATACATTATACAGAGTTGAATTACCACTGTTCGGGATATCTATTGAGAGAGTGGCCGGCCGAGCAGAAAAACCATAAAATAATTAAGTGCTTGATTTGTGAAGCAAGAACATCAAACAACAATATTAGAATAGAAAAATTCTTTTATCAATCACTATTCACTACTCCATACCCGATAAAAAATACTCTCATATCTTATGAAAAATTAAACTTCCATATCCTATAAAAAAAAAACTATAGATGTGTGGTGTGTGAGTAGTAATTAAAGCATAATAAATCATAAGTGAATAGTAATTGATGCAAAGTAAATCTCATTAGAATATATATATGCACCTGTGCCTGTAACACTTCAGGATAAAATAATTGGTTTCAATCCAACCTCACAGGAAGACCGAATAAGGGTATTAATATACTTACAACTCCTTTATAATTAGAAAAATATTCTAATTATAAAAAAATTACATAAAAGTAATTTTACAAACTGATATGGCTTGATGATGTGATTCTTCAGGTTATAAAATTACTTTTATTATAAATTAGATTTAACAGGTCATATAAAACTACCTCAATTTATGAGATTATTTTTGTATAATATCTTTGTGATTATAATACTCCTCAATTAATTATATTTTTTTTTATTAAAAATGAATTTTAATTTACAAAACTACTTTCCAATTTATAAAGTAATTATAAAAAACTTGTAGTTTTTCAATTTCAATGGTCAAATATGGCAGACTAAATAGTAATGTTACGTATAGTTGTGGAGTGAGCAAGCGTCGTATAATAGTTTAAAAATAAAATAAAATATATTATTAAAAAATTAATTTTTTTATATAAATTTTATATTTATTTATTTTTTTAAAAATAATTGTACTGTACTTACGAAGTGATGACTGAATTACCAGCGTGACTCACTGAATTACCATTTCTGGTAAAGTAATCATGAAGACGTCCACGTACCGTTGCTAAAAATATTTTAAAGGTTTGAAAACATGAAGTGGGAGGACGGCAGGTGTACGCCAACTAATTAATCCAGAATTTGTTTTGATTATGTTGCCCAGCGACCGTTAGGCGCGTCGGCCCAGATATATAATTTTTTTTTCTGTTAACATTTTAACAATATCTTTAAACAATTTTAAAAAATAAAAAAAAATATCAATAAATAAATAATTACTTCTTTAATCAATAAATAAAAATTAAATTAAAAAAATTAAATATATAAACGATCAAAATAATAGAACAAAATGATCATACAACTTAATTAATACAACTTAATATATTAACATGTTCAAGGATAATCACAACATATCACGATCATCGTATTGTGACTTTAATTATTACTTGTCACAGACCACGAAATGATCATACAAGAAATATAGTTGATATATTTCGTTTTAAAATGTTTTAAAGATATTTAAAGTGTTTAATTTAGACTCGTTTTATACCAAAAAGAGTAATTAATTAATCGTTAAAAAAATACCAATAATAAATAGTTGAAAGACTTAAAACTATTTAAATGAATAAATGAAAAAATAATTAAAATAATGGCTGATGTTGGGCAATAAAAACAAAAAGGAAAAGTCTTCTTGCAAGTGAGTTCGTGTACCAAACCGCGCACCGATATTGATATGTAAGGCATATGTTTAATGAAATGGTGCAAATTTAAGATGGAAATGATTTTCATGAGATATAGACCTTCTTCTTTCAAAATTTTTCTTTTTAATAAAAAAATATGTAAGCGTCGGTATGCGGTTTGATGCGCGAACTCACTTGTACCTAGCAAAGCTCAAACAAAACTAGATCACCCTGTGATTTGGTTTTGAATTTTTTTGTTGGTTTTGCGGTTCGGTTCTATAGTGCCGGTTCGTTCGATTGTGGTTATCAAAATTCAAAATCATTAAAAACTGGTACTAATTTTCACGATTTGAAAATCGAACCGAAGTAATATATATATTTTATATTATAAAATTAATCTAACATAAAATTTTAATCTTATTATTTGTACTTCCTTGAAATAAACTTACTGATCTTAAACATAAATATTAACATGAAGTGATTAACATATTTCTATTTAATTAGCGGTACATATTAAATTAGATAGTACTTATTAATATATAATATGGTATAAGTACTATAACATATGTATATTTTTTGATAAGTTAATTTTTATGCCAAGTAGTAATTGGTAAGCGGTTATTGTGTAATTTTTCTAAATGCTTTAGAGTTGGACACTACAAGAAATAAGGCATTTTCCGGCGCCAAAAATCGCCGCAAATAACCCTCAAAATCGCTGTAAATAACCTTTCGCAGCGATTTATGATGCGCCGGACATTCGTCGCAATTGTTGACTCACTTAAAAGTTAAACCAGCAAAATCCAAAAATCGTCGCAAAAAATTTTTATTTGTAGCGATTTTTTTCGTTGCTAATATTATAAATTACGTCGTAAATAACGTTCATATTTCAGCTCTTTATCGTTACGAAAAAGTATTTACAGCATTTTATATCGTCGCGAATACACAAAATATCGCCGCAAATATCTTCATATTATTTGCAGCGTGATAAAAAATCACCGTGAATAATATTTTTTGCAGCGGTTAAAATCGCTACAAATAAGATTGTTTCTTTTTCAACAAGTAATTGTCGCTGCAAAAGACTATTTGTAGCGATATGGATTAGTAATGATATGGATTTTAAACAACTGTGGGAGAAGATGCAGGAAAGGTTCAACCAAGAGAAGTTAGAGGAGATTGCTATAATTTTCAAGAGGACATTTTTGAAAACAGGTTTGAGAGTCCAAGTTATATGTAGCAGAAGTTGCATTGTCTAATTTTTTGGCCAACCTTTCCTAACAGAAATCTATGCTTTGTGGGAAACAATGGAAATATGTACTGATCTACAGATCTACAAGCATATGAGGATATATATATAGATTCCTTTTAGATTAATTTGATCTCCTGATCTCATCAATAACATTAATATTTCTTAAAACCCAATATATTTATATATGTAATACCAAAATGATCAACTATTAATTAAATTGACTAAGACCCTTAATTTCTTACGCCACATTAAAATAAAACCTCTTAAATTAACAAAACGTCAGGAAATGAATAAAGATAATCTAAGTCTAATTACGGGTACTGATAATTAATTTAAAGATATCAAACAACTTTATATTCCGAGATATGGGGTTGCTTTCATGTACGATGCTACATATGTGATGAATTATTGCATAGTTGGATCAGCTTTTATTAGTTTTGACTATGTTGAGGCTATAAAAAATAAGGTTTCCTATGCCATGCATGTCGCCAACAACGTCGATTGGGTGCTTTCTCTAACTGCAGGTAGGAATCCATGTCTCCTCATCAGTCATATATATCCATTCCTCACCACGGATTTGGAGAATATAGTTTTATTGCCTTTCTGATGTTTTGTCCTTAATTTCATTGACTTGTCTTCATATATAGATTTTTTTTTTTTTTTTGAAGGGAAATCATCTCTCACATTTCATTATAACTGAGAAGAAATACATGGAGGAGTCTCCTCCACAGTTACAATGAAATCTGAAATGGAAAGAGCATTTTTTGCTAACAAATGTGGTATATTATTACCATTTCTCCTTACATGAGAAACTTCACATTTAGCAAAACAACTAGATAACACTCTAGCCTCACTCACGAACATGCTTGCACTGGACCAAACCTCAGCAGTGGCCTTGAGGTCATTAATAACCTGCATAGAATCTCCTTCGATGATGACTTGTCCAAGGACTAAATCAATGCCAAACTTAATGGCCTGCAATGCACCATAGGACTCAGCTAGCAGTGGATCAAGATACATTTGTTTACTGTGCCTTAAGGTAGCAACAATCTGACCCTCACAGTCCCTAACACAAATGCCAATACCGATCAGCCCTTTAAACTTATCAATAGCCCCATCACAGTTGATTTTATACCAGTTGAAAGGAGGAGGATTCCAGACCTCTGTTGATGGGCATCCTGAAGTGATTCTGCACAAAACTCTTTGCTCTTCCTCTCTTAGCATGTCTATGGTGTGGTTGGCCTCTCTAACCAGAGAGTTAGGATGAGAGAATTCTCTGTTAAAAATAAAATTGTTCCTTCTCCACCATATTCTTTTAGCTACAATCATAAATTCTTGTAAAACATCAGGAGCCATGGAGACTATAATGGCTTCAACAAGTTTCAACATGTCGGCCAAGCAAACACCGGTCGGGTTGTTGGAACGTAGTAAGTATTCTAATCATGGCCAAAGTTTAATTCAATTTTTTAAGTATTCTTGTCAAATAGTGTTTGATGTAGAATCAACCCATGCATGATGCAGTGGTTACATTCCTCCTGAATATATTAGACAAGGCTTGTACTGTGTTAAATCCGATGTCTACAGCTTTGGAGTTCTGCTACTACAGATCATAAATGGCCAGAAGAATGCCAGTTGTAATGTTTAGACGACTGAAAATTTAACCCTTCTAGAATATGTAAGTTGGTTTAACACGTACTGCTTTCATCATCTCTGTATCCTCCTCTGTCTTTCTGTCTGGGCTGAACATAATTTGTATTACTATGAGCTACATGAGTAACATCATATATAGATTGGTAATCTTCGAATCTTTCACGCATATGACCTGTGGAAATCTGGAAAAGGCATGGAGTTCATGGACCAGTCTTTGGATGATACACATTCATCATGTAAATTAATCACATGCATGCAAATAGCTCTTTTATGTGTTCAAGAAAATGCAATTGATAGACCATCCTTGTTGGAAGTTTCTTCAATGCTGAAAGGTGAAACTGCTACTCTTGTAATCCCAAAAAACCCAGCATATTCGAAAGGAAATGAAGATGAGGAAAAGAAATCTGAATGGCAGCAAGAATATTGTTCCATCAATGAATTAACAATCTCCGAAATGCTAGCTCGATCATAAAGCATTTGGGCCTTTCTCTGATGTCTTGGGCATGTATTCTTGTCAATGTACTAGATTTTAATCCTTCGTCAACCTCTATTTTAGATTATAATAATAATGTTAGAAGAAGTCTTGGACAAGATCATTGGTGCATGTAGTCGGTTAAGGACAAATAAGGACTGCAGCAGATAGAGGCCGTTGATTTCTGCCAGGAAGAGGATTTAGTAATAAATAGAATCTCCTTCGTTTGGATGATGAACTCATCTCATATGAGTTCATTTTTAGGGTGCCTCCAACGTCCAAATATACTTGAGTCTTCGTTTTAAACTACTTCCACTTGAGATTTCGTGGATTCATTGACATTCTCTCTATTTCTCTCCAAAAAGTAATCGAATTCTCTCGAACTCAAAAAGTAATGGGACCCACTGACACCCTCTCTCTTTCTCTTTAATTTGTGGGACTCACTGACATTCTCTCTCTCTCTTTAATTTATGGGACCATTGACCCATTGTCTCTCTCTCAAGATGCAAAAGCTTCAAGAATGAGTCCGTGCTAAAGAATAAATAGAATCTTAGTCATGCTAAATTGCTAATTCGAGTTTATGAGAATTTTATCTGAAAAGACAAAATCTCAATTATTGTATAAAATAAAATATGTCATAAAATAATAATTTTGGCAAAATCAGAATGAAAATTATCTCTAACAGTGACAGTGATATATTTCTACAAAAGAAAAAAAATAACTTAAACTAACTAGACTATTACATGTTATTATAGTATACTATTACCCCTTTTTTTTTTTTATAATTATTTGTTATTATGCTAGAGTACTCACTATTAGTTAAAGTATTATTTCTATACTTGAGTATGTATGACAATAGTATTATGATATTTAGATATACTAGACTATTAGTCTTTTTATATTATAATATAAGTATATATATTATTTTATAAAAATTAACACATACTAGTATAGTATTTAATTTAACTATGTAAGTTCTAGACCTTTTATGAGTACGTATGATCAATATATAAATAATATACATTTTTATAATCTATATATATATATATATATATATATATTAATATAGGATTCGGAAGTATAAGTTGGAGTTGAAGTCGGAGATGGAGGTTAAAGTCAAAGGCAGAGTCGGTTAGGCTACAAATCCGACTTCGACTAGAAAAGCAAAAAAAACTCCAACTCCGATTCCAACGGTGCTAGTCATTACCAGAGTCGGATTTTTAGATGCTTACACAATCCTATGATTATTACTTATTCGTAGCAATAAAAAAGTAATAATAAAGTAAAATTTCTTAGTGTGGTAATAATAAAGTAAAACTTCCACCCATTATGAACCTCTCCCTCCGGAAATATGTCCATACTTAATTATCGGGCTTCCATTTGGGACATTGTCGTATCGTTGATGGAGCAGTTTTCTTGTTGCAATTCAGATTTATTGCCCTCATGATCTTCATTTCTTTTTGTAGAAAATGCTGGCCTTTTTGGGACTGTGAGAGCAGCAGTTTCACCTCTTAGCATTGAAAACACCTTCGACATGGATGGCCTATCACTTGCATTTTCCTGAACACACAAAAGAGCTGTTTGCAGGCATGTGATTAATTTGCATGATGAAAATGTATCATCCAGCGATGGGTCCATTAGCTCCATGCCTTTGCCTGATTTCCACAGTTCATATGCCTGAAATCATTGGGAACAAAAAAATTACCAATGATACAACTCTTGTGCAGCTGATCATAAGCAGAATTCAAGTCTTTTTTTAAAAAAAATCTGAGAGACAAAGAAGGATTAAACCAAATTACATAGTCTAGGAGGTTTAAATCTTCCTCCTGTCCATAGCAGTAGGCATTCTTCTTGCCACTTATGATTTGCAGCAGCAAAACTCCAAAGCTGTAAACGTCATATTTGGTTGAATATAAACCTTGTCTAGCATATTCTGGAGGAATGTAGCCACTGCATTGGTTGATAATACACATCATCTGTCAAGAATGCTTAATTCTTGTTACACTATAATCAATAGAGTACTTACTATGTTCCAACAATCCGGTCGGTGTTTGCTTCATGTTCATCTTTTGCGAAAATCTTTGCCATACCGAAGTCTGATATCTTAGGCTTCATCTCGTTGTCAAGTAAAATATTGCTGGCTTTCAGATCTCGATGAATTACTCTCAATCTTGAATATTCTTGGAGATATAGAAGTCCTTGAGTAATCCCTTCAATGACTTGAATGCGTTTACTCCAATCCAAAAGAAATCTTCTTGCCGGATCTGCATCAAATCACATTATACAAACCAATGTGCCATACTCCGTCAAAGCAACATATAAGTATTTGCCATGGCATTCCTTTTGTACTAAAAAACTGGAAGGCAGAGTATCAACTATAAGAAGAAAGGATTCCCACCAAATAGGTAGAAGTCCAAGCTTTTGTTAGGCATGTATTCGTAGATCAGCATTTGTTCATCCCTTTCGATGCAAAATCCCAAAACTCTCACAAGATTAACATGTTGCAGTTTTGCTGTGAGTGTAACCTCATTCTTGAACTCCTCAAAGCCCTGTGTGGAAGTTTTTGAAAGTTTTTTCACTGCTATTTCCTGTCCATTTTCAAGTATACCCTGCGACATAGACACTTGTGGTTACTATGTTTGGCTTGATAAGGCTTATTACAAAACTTTCCTATAAAATACGCCAATAATATACCTTGACAAGATATATACAGCAGCTAGCAGCCACAATTTTTATTTCAGAACAATTCCTTATTATATACGACTTATACTAAAAATGTTTACCTTGTAAACAGGACCATATCCACCCTCTCCTAGCTTATTTTCAAATGAAAATGCACTAGTAGCCATCTCAATATCAGCATAACTGAAGATCTGAAGATCAGGAACATTGCTATTTAAGTTCCCAGCAGCTACTATGTTGTTGACTAGTGCTTCTGGTTCTTTAGCTGCATCCACCATTCGTATCACCAAGGGGGTAAGCAAACACGGGAAAAATATTCATAAACGTCAATTTTTCTTTTCATTTGTTTTAAAAAGCAGTACATAATCAACATCCTACTTACAACTGAAGCAAATATCACCTTTTGATTTTAGCTTTCTCTTCCTTAAATAGCACATCACCGAGACTAGGAGAATAAACAAAGCAGTTGGAACCAAAATGATAATTAATAATCTCCACTTTAGGTTCTGATTACTGTCAACCCTGTTGTGAGGCTTATCCCCTTGAGCTGATGCAAAAATCATTTTTCAATCAGAGAGAAATATATCAGTAGAGATGTTACTACATTGTCTAGTAGTTTTGACAAACTTGCTGTACTACTGAGAATATAATAGAATGCTAAGAGCAAGAAAAACAAAATACCAACATGCTCCATTCTAACCTAATCAAATTTAATTCTTGCTGCTTAATTATGTTTTGATTCTAGGAGAAATGAAAAAGACAAAATTTGATAGGAGAGGCCATTGAGATCATGTCAACTTCTGATATAATTCAGTGCCAGCAAGTTAATGGCTACTCTAGCTTTCCTCTGTCGATTGCAAGATAAAATTTCAAATGGTGGGTCACACAATCAAGAATAGACTCTAAGGAGACACTAATTTCTACCAGCAGAAAGAGAAAGCTCCCAATTGTCATCATCCGTGACTTCGAGGACATAGTAACCGAGCAACCCCATCTCCTTGGCGTAGGACACCTTAGTTTCGACAGCCTCAACACCATCAAAACCAATCCAAGTTGATCCATTGACGCAGTAATTCATTACATAAATAGAATTGTACTTTACAGCAGCCCGATATCTCTGAATGAAAAGTTGCTTGATATACTTGTAGGCGATGTTTCCTTTTTCTGTAAAAAATCGACCAGTTGCAGGACCAGTGACAGGTGCACCTATACCATTGTTCTGGGAATTCTGAAGTGTCCATCCAGAGCCAAAGAAAGGCAACCCCAAAACCAATTTGTTTGCAGATAGTCCCCTATAAATCCAGGCCCTAATGCCATCAGCAGTATTAATATGGCTCGCTGGATCATGCAAAGCTGCACGAGGGCCCGTAATGTTTTCCCAAGAAGGGTCGTAATAGTTCTGAGCCAGAATGTTTATCCAATTCAAGTTCTTCTGCATTGAATCCACAGGATAGGAGACATTTTTTATAACTGGTGAGAAGCCAGCTACAGCAGTCAAGATCAGTTGCGGCTGGCTAGAGCCTTTAGCCTCAGACTCTACCGACACTCGCCACTCTTCAAGGAGTAAGGCCATGTTGTTCATATCAGAGCCTGTGTTAGGGAAAACCCAGCTCAGATCTAGCCCCTGAAAGCTATAGCTTCTGGCCATTTTTATTGAGGAGTCAATGAATGACTTTCTGCCAACAGAACTATTGGCCATCAGTGAAAGAACCATGCTGTCTTGGTTTCCACCTCCAATGGACAGAAGGGTAGTGATTGATGGGTTTTTTTGTTTGACAGTGGTCATGAAACCGGAGAAGCAGTGCTCATCATCATCGGAGATTTTTATCTCATAGTTCGAAGTGTTGATATCGGCACGACCACAAATAAGGTGAGTAAAGAGTGTTGAGTTTATCTCAGAAATATCTAGTCCGGAAAGCCAGTAACCGGCTCTCACCCAACTCTGTGCTTCTGCAGGGTGAAATATTAGAGATGGGAAAACATAAAAGAGAATCATAAAAAGTTTAGACAACATTGTGGATTGAAGGGATCAAGAAGTTGCAAAGATTATATGCTGCTAGAGAAGCAAGAACATCAACAACTTCTGAATATACACCTGCACATGTAACATTTCCGGATAAGTAATTGGTTTCAATCCAACCTCATATGGAATGAGTCCAAAATATTGCTTATTTTCAAGAATATCCATCTCATAGACAGACGAGAATAATGGATCTGTATGAACTAGCAGGACGGCAGGACCATTTTTGTTTTCTTTTATGCAATAAAAAAAGACTACAAATGTCTTTAAGGATTATGCCAAGCACTAATTGGATCTGTTTGACAATTGGCAAGGAAACATTCTCCATGCGTTGTTCTCTAATAACCCATTTGGCAGGCCAATTATAAGGTTGCTGAGTAATGTTCCGACCAAGGATGGACAATAACCTTAATTAACAAAACTTAATCAACTTGTTTAAGGAGACCAGTTGTAATACTTAATTCATAGACCCTCATGGCTACGAATTTTTTATTTTTTTGTGTAATATAAATTTTTATTCTTAATGTTATTTCAATTAAAGAAGTGAAAATAATGTTTCGAAGAGAAGTTTTGAGTTTGGATGTTTTTGTTTTTGTATGTTTGAGAGGGAAGATAAGTGTTGGCGTATTGAGTCGATGACGACCATCTTAGAAACATAGTCGAAGTCTTTCAAACGCCAGTCTCTACTCTCTAGTAACGATATTTATTCGTTGCTATGAGTCAGAAAGGTGTCGCTTTCTGAACTTTAACTGTCGCTGCTACAAATACTAAAACGGCGCAAAAGGTTTAGAGAGAGAGAGAGAGCGCGCGGGTGACAGAATCTCACAGTTTTGTGAATCCGTGGGAGACTGCAGCGATGTTAATTCTTTGGTCCAAAGCTTTGTTCTTGGACACCAATGCCAGAAGAACGACCTCCTCTGCCCTGTGGTTCAACACTTCAACTGTTCAAGGACAGGGAATGGGCTTAACTGAGCATAGAAACGAGAGGAATAAGGAAGCACTTAGACAGCAGACTATGGAGGCTGCAATGGGTCTGGAGGACTGTATCAAGCAGGTATATTATTTGCTTGCAGCTTTACTGAATCGGGCTTTCTGGGTTCTGCTTGAATTTATAATTGATGATTTTAGTTTGTGGAATGGTTGGATTGTGCGTTTTGTTTTTTATATATGATATTGTCTTAATTTTCTGTTACTGTTTTAGGATTTTAAGAAATGAGGTTTTTTTTTTCAAATATATCAGGGTGTTAATAATTTTCTAACCATGAAAGTTTATCTGAATAAAATGTACGCATAAAATTTTGCTGTTCTTCAATTATAAATATGATCTAAATGTTTTGTTTGGTGTTTTGAGATTTGTATTAATGAATTGTGTAAAGATAGAGTGAGGATAAACTGTTTGTGAAAAGGCCTCAATCACCTTTCAGTTTTCATTTTCTCCACTTTCTTTAGTACATCCGCTGGCCAATATATAGATACAATTTCATAACAGAATTCCATCCTCCAATCACATTGTGATACCTAGCTATTCTGTTACAAGGTACCCTTCTAGAACTTTACAAATTATTCTTCGTGAGTATTCTCAAATCTTCTAGAAACTTCCTTTTGACTATGTTGTTCTGAGGCAGGGAAATCTGCTGCCTTGACATGTATTATTCGCTATGATTTCTTTTTCTGGTTTCGTCGGGACTAGTCTGTGAATTGCCATTGGGATATTGTAATGCTAATCTATGCAAGTCATGGGATTTGTGACTGAGGCACGTGTCCAAAAGATGGGCTTTGGTTAGGTAGTTTTGAGCATAGGAAGTCTACTGGAATCTTGAAGAATTATAGTACCAGTAATATATGAATGCACAAGTCTAGAGTCAATAAATTAATTGAACGAGTGTGAACACATATACCATGTATAAGAGAAAAAAAGGATGAAGAAAAGGATGTTTTTTCACCAAGACTCCATCTCATCTTGCCACAATCTCGGAGACCGTTGCATCATTGACTGAACAAATTTCAAGCTGCAATGTGGACTTTTTCTCCTCATCTTCATAACTTTTCTTTGAAAAAGCTGGCTTTTTGGGAATTGTTAGAGCTGCAGTTTCAGTTTTTAGCATTGAGGAAACTTCCAACTTAGATGGCCTATCATTTGCATTTTCCTGGACGCATAAAAGAGCTACTTGCAGGCATCAAACTAATTTACATGATGAAAGTGTGTCATCAAGAGATGGATCCATAAACTCCATGCCTTCGCCCCCTTTCCACAGCTCATATGCCTGAAGTTATCGAACACTTATCAGTTTGTTGAACAAATGTAAGATTTTGATCCTAGCAAGTCTTAGCAACAGTACTAAAGTTACTTACATATTCTAGGAGGTTTAGGTCCTCATCCGAACCGTAATAACAAGCAGTTCTCTTCCCACTAATGATTTGTAGAAGTAGGACTCCAAAGCTATATACATCCGATTTAGTGGAGTATATGCCCTTTTTAACATATTCAGGAGGAACATAACCGCTGCATTGGATATTTTAAAATCAAGGTTAATTATTTAACAAGAAAGGTTTGGTTATAAATCTTCATCAGGTAGAGTACATACTTTGTTCCAACAATTCGGCCAGTGTTTGCTTCATGTTCATCTTTCGTGAATATTCGAGCCATACCAAAATCTGATATCTTGGGCTTTCAAGTCTCGGTGAATAATTTTCATTCTTGAGTATTCTTGGAGATATAGAAGCCCTTGAGTAATCCTGCCGACATGATAGTTGTGCGATGGATTCTCCCAAACAGTAACTGCTACTAAGATATTTTCCGTGCAAAATTGACTATTTGGCTGTAATTATGATAGCAGCAGAATATAAACCCATTTATATATCGTACCAGATAATATTCCAAGAGAATATCCGAAGAGGACATGATTACAATTTACAATAACGATACTTTTAAAAAATGTGGGATATTGCTTCGTGACAAGCTCCTCTTAGACAACAATTAATGGACTTATGTTGTGCATATTACACTATTAATTGTAACATCCGTATTCAATACTATAAGGAATGGGTTATGCATAATATCATTGGGCTAAATTAATATTAATGGGTCAATATTTTTTAAAGCCCAATTGAGATCTATTGGATAATTATGAAATGGCCACGACCCAAAATTTATTTTAGTGGATTATTAGATTTTATCGAATTTGATAATTGGATTAAAACTCATTTAATATTTATGGACCAAGTGAGTCCAATTTAATTGGTATTAGACTCACAAGCTTATTTAAAAGACTAAAAGTATTTATTGGATGTGTTGGGCTCATTATGGAGTTTAAGATCGGCTTAATAGGGTTGTTAAGCAATTGGGTCTATAAAATTATATAGGGGATTACAAAATTAGAAGGGACTAACCGTTGCTGATTGTGGTGCCCCCGATCCCCATGTACGGGAATACGGGAATCGAGACACCCGGATGACGACAATACGGTCACGCATCCCAACAATAGTGTCAAGTGTGTGTATATGCAACAGTGTACAATAACAATGCAGCGGATAATTAAGTCAACTAAGTACTAGAATTTAAACACAATTTAAACATCAATAAAAGTGGTCTAAAAAGTTATACAGTCATCCAAAATAAATATAATACAAGTCCCAAATACAGATATGAGTGATCCCAAATCACTTCTCGAGCGGAGCCGAATCCTCAGGCTCACCCTTAGCCTCATCTGCATCGAAATATGCGTTACCATAAAACGGTACCGCAGGTAAGTATAAACCAAACAACCCTCGATAATAAAAATGCATAAATGCTGCCAACATGCATGCATATATGCATTATGCCCCAAAACGTCATTTTCCCCGAAAATGAATATTTTCCAACGCACACCAAAATCCTATTTTGACCCAAACATATCCATAAAACATTTTCCCAGAAAATGATTCACACAAAATCCATATGCAACACACGTTATTTTCCTAGAAAATAGTCAATTAATTCATTATTACCATATGCACCATGATCTCCCCTAGGGACCATCCACACGTCTTGGCTTCGTAGCGATGCCCAGTTCCGCACCCAGTGCGTTCGTGGCCAAGCATCCTCTAGCCCCCGCCAGCAGAGGGGCCACGAAATCGGCACGAGACCATCTCGTTCGATCCCATTGTCGCCCAGAAACAATCCAGGGGACGTCACTCAGTATATTCTGCTCCCGAGTGACCAGAGGAGCTACAGCGAGATAATGCCTCATCTCGATTTGGGATCGTGATACACACGCACCCAGAAATCCTTTTACATGAAAAACCAGTTTTCAGTAAACACATAAACATAAATGCAATTACACGAAAACCCAGTTTCCTTTAAAAACATGATCATGCGTGCAAACATGCCATGTACATGAAACATCTCAATAACCAACATCCAACAACACTTAACACAGCCCAAACACACAATAACTTCATCCACCAATCCATCCGACCCCCTTACTCCTCGAACTCAGTCTGGCAAAACCAACCAGATCACAGTGAAATGAGTTAGCGCAAAAATACATTTAAATCACGAAAGTTATTCGAGAAAATACTTACAGTGCTATAATATAATTTTCGAAGGATCATGGAGGTGCAAGAGGTGGCGGCACAACAACAGGACAGTGCAAAATGCACTGTGGCCGTGGGTCTCAAAAACTCACTTTTGAACGAGGACAAACCAAGACCCGAGATTGATAGGGAAGGGCTTAGGGATGTCGGTGAAGCTAGTGGTGGTGGTGGTGGGTGGCAGTGGGTGGCGGCGTAGAGGGCGGTCGAAGACCACAAAGCGCAAAACAGAAATGTTGATGGATGTGCTTCACCGGTGACAGATCGGAGCTGAGAATGGATGCATTGGGTTGCTAAGAGGTCGAGAATGAAGTGGTGAAGAAATGGTGGCCGGAAGTGGCGTGACGGCAGCGCTTGAGCGAAGAGAACGCAGTGGCTTCAAGCCGTGCGTGGAGGAGAACAACGGCGAGATAGGGGCTGGGATTGAAGAGGGATGGTCGACGGCCGGTGAGGAAGCTAATAGGAGGGGCGGTGTCGGACACGGCGGCGCGCGGCGGTGGCTAGGTGGAGAAGAAGAAAACGCACGGGGAAGAGGGAGAGAGGGACGTCGCGCGCGGGAAGAGCAGGGGAAAAGAAATGGGGAGAAAGAAAAGAAGAAGAAAGAAAAAGGGGAAAAAGAAAAGTGGGGGAAAGAAAAAAATGAGGAAAAGAAAAGTTGGGGAAAGAAATGAGGTCCAATCCTCACATCTTGGGTCACAAAAAAAATGATCCAACGAAAATAATTTCAAAACAGCAAGTTACATAAAATAATTTAAACGTAGTGATTAAATGAAAATAAAATAATTAAACCCAACAATAAACTAATTTAAAATAAAGAGCAATTTAAATGCATAATAATAATTAATATTAAGAAAGCATATCAAAATAATTTTCACAAATTAAAAATCATAGAAATAACTCAATTCAAAATCCAACTTTAAAACAAGAGAATAAATTTTTGAATTAATAAAAATAATCCTTCAATAAAAATACACTAAAATGCGGGGTGTTACACTGATCGGAGACCTAAATCGGCCAAAACTGATGAACTGGCTGGCCAACGATAGAAAATAGTAGAAACCAACGTTGGTCAATTCGGTCAATTCAAACTGTCAAACCAGCTGATATATATATATATATATATATTATTCTTATGTAAAATGATATTGTTTCACTTAAGTGAGTTATACGGGGTCGTTTTATATCTAAGGTTTTGAAAACAATTAATATGAAATGACGTTGTCCGGTTTAATACACCAGACAATGTCGTTTTGAATTAGGGTTTAATAACCCCGCCCCTCCGCACCCTCTTTTTCATCCTGATTCTCTCCAACACTTCTCTCTTACACAGTCAAACCTCTATCGACAGTTCCTCTCGCAGTTGGTGGGCCTAGTCTCTCACAATCAGTGCCACCGCCATGGTGCCACCCATGGAAAATCTCCCATTTCCACCGTTGATTCATATAATGGATTCTTGGAATTTGAATGTTGTGAACTTGTGAATCTGCGATGGAAATTGTGAATCTATGATTAGAACGTGGGGATAAGACTAAAAAACCGACCCTAAACCATTAAACTGATTGGAATCAATCGTCAGATTTTGACCGATTTTCTCTCTCCCAGTTGGCCAATTTTGCCCAATTCCAAGCAAATTAAAAACCTGTCAATTCAATTTTGGATTTTGGATCGAAATGGGCCGATAAATGCGATTCTCAACCCTAAAATTATAGGCAATCTTAAGAATTTAGTTACACCCATTCAATGGGCCAATCTATTTGCTAGAGCCCAAATAAAGATCCAAGGAAAAACCCTAGTACCCATGAACATGACCCAAACTATTTGCAATACCCATGACTGGACTACCTTCTATAAAGAGTCCATCTTTGGACCCATCATGGTGTAAACCCATACCTTTTATACAGATTCCAGGTTTATTTAGCGACTTGCTTAATTAAGTACTTGCATGTATAAAAAATTGTCTACAACTTCCCAAACTAAATATGGGACTTTTTTTTTGGTTTTCTTTTCTCTAATGATAATCGTAAATGATTTATATAACGATTAAGGCTATTATTCTATTCCCTTTAGCCGATATAAATGCTTGCAGAAAGATTACTGATTTTTTTTAAGTCTAATTAATTATTTTGATTAATTTTAGGATTAATTACACTTTGCCCCCTCCAACTATCACCCAATTCACAATGTGCCTCCGAAACTATTGATTGCATCAAAGTGGACCCTCTTACTTTTATAACGTTCCAATCCCCCCCTTCCGTCTACAATGAGAGTAAAATCAAACGGAAGACTCACCCATGTGCTCTCACATGCTAATCCTTCAATACAAAGAAAAAATCACCCCTCACTCCATCGGCTTCCATTTCCCCAAACTGAACTTCATATCCGAAAATCTCCAAATCCATGGCCAAAATGACTCGTTTTATTAATGCCGAAAAACGGTTTTGTTTCAAAGTGAAGAACGTCTGACTTGAAGCCATTAGGAGCGATGGAGAAATAAGCTGGGGTAGACTGCAAAGAAGGTGGGCAACGATGAACCCTAACAAAACTGCCGACCACGGTGTGAGCTGCCGACCACGACGTCAGCGTCCCCTTCGAGCTGTCAGTGACTCCATTGCAGAGGAGTTCTTTTGTAGAGTTCTCATTCAAATTACTTCTCCATCGCAGGTACCTCAGTGATTGTTAATATTGATAACAAATCTCCCGCCTTGATATAGCTCAAGAATGCTATAAATGACTGTACGTTGTAGGGTGAAAAAATTATTCGAGTTTATTATAGCTCAAGCATGCTATAAATGATTGTACATTGTAACTCAACAATGTTCCAGTTTATTTGTCATGATATTGATTCGATACCATGCTTAGATAATGTTCTAGTTTAGTTTGTTAGGATTCTTTTCTCCTTTTGTATAAAGCTGCAGTAGTCTGTAAAGAATAATATTGATTCAATTCTATAGAGTAGAAATTTTTTGGCTCATCAACCTCTCTTTTGACTGTTTCCTTTCTACACTCATAATCCTGACATATTTCAGCAAGTTGTGAAAGATGTCTACTGGTTCATCTAGCACAAGCTGG
Organism: Juglans cinerea; assembly: GCA_961763995.1. Lineage (NCBI taxonomy): Eukaryota > Viridiplantae > Streptophyta > Magnoliopsida > Fagales > Juglandaceae > Juglans > Juglans cinerea. Next base: position 33,376,758 of record CAUIVZ010000007.1, on the reverse strand, counting down.
GGTGGTAAAGCACCACTAGATGGCCCATTTTGTCGTTGCAATCTGCGAGCACGTCTAAGAGTGTCAACTACAGATGATAACTACAAAAGGAAGTTCTGGAGATGCCCATATTGGACTCCTGGTTGTCAACATGGGGGTGGAGACAGGTTTTGTACATTTTTTTATTGGATAGATGATGATTTTTGCTCCACGTGCGAAGATGTTGTTGGCCAGTTACGAGATAGACTCCGGATACGGAGTCGTGAGTTCAAGATTGAGAAATCCGAATTGGAGGCTAACTTAGTGATGGAGAGGGAGCGTAGGGAGCATATCCAAGAGTTATACAATAAGTGGAAGGAAAAATCTACGGAATTGGAGGCTAAGTTAGTGATGGAGAGGGAGCCCATGAAACATATCCAACAGTTCTTGTATAAGGAGAATGAAAAATCTAAATATTTGCACAAGAAATGCAATAATTGCATATGGTGTGGTGTCATTGTAATTGTTCTAGTTGTTGCTGTTATCTACATGAAAATGTCTCATTATGCTAATGAAGGTCGTCATTACTTGATGATAGCGTAGGATGGGTTAATGTAATTTTTTGGATGTGTATTGATCATGGTTGTTGTTTTGAATTTGATTTTTGTATTGAACATCACTTGTTGTATGTAATTTGGTTATGGAGTGAATTTTGTGGCAACAACTTACTGTGTTGATAATGATTAATAATAATATCACCCTACATATCAAAATTCCTCAATTGGAACAGCAAGTCAATATTGACAACAAATAATATCACCCTAATAATGTCACCCTACTATAGACCATTACAACAAAAGTTTTCTAATAACAGTAATGTCATTAAGCCCTAACTACACCATTACAACAGCAAGTCAATATTGCCAATTTGGTCGCTTATGTTTTCCCTTTTTATCTTCGTTCATCCTCTCCACACGTGAAGATGACTCTACATCCTTCCCTTTTTGCACTGATGCATTAGCCTTGGCAGGAGGCACTTGGGTGTTGGGTGGCAGTTGACCAACTCTGAATTGCATGCCTCCCCTTCCAGGATTACCCCAAGAACACAATCTTCCTTGTGCTGGATTGCTTGTATCAACGTCTAAGTCCACAAACACTGGTCTACGTGTACTAGTCTGTGAGTGGTGGCCCCCAAGTCTTGCAGACCGCCTCCTGGGTAGTCGTTTGGCCAACATCTTTACACGACCCACATTGACTTGCAGTTGATTACTTTGGCCTGCCTGCGAAGTCTCTGATAAGGGAGTCTGCACTGTTGGACTTGTTTGGCATGCTGCCTGCGAAGGCGACGAAGGTGGAGCGTTCTCAGTTTGCATAGATTGGGTTGTTGGCTGTGAAGGCTCTGACATTGGAGATTGTGGAATGACCTAGTACCACATTTAAATGTAAATTAACATTCTCAACATTTTCAAGCAATATGTAAATGAATACCGTATAGTAAATAAGGAAGAAGTAGCTACTAACTTGTTCATCTGGAAATGAAGGAGCTTGAAATTCTGCTGCAAAAGTGAAGGAGGGTGTGCCTACATTCCCACGCGGACATTTTCTTCTGTTGTGACCAACTTGATTACATCTCGAACAGGTCATATGCACACCAGTTTTCCTCAACTTGTTTGCTCCTTGTCGATCGTCCTCATTTCTTCTTCGATGTTTCTTTGGCCTACTAGGTTGTTTCGTAACCTTAGGAGCAGTGGGCTTCTATTATGTGGTAGTGAGCCACTGATCCTCACTTGGCATAGGTAAATTTAAGGCTCGTATGCTGCCCTCCACATCTCCACACTATAGTAATGATGCACATATCCCTTGGGATCTTGGTCATAATACACAATACATGTGTATGCATGCGGGCATGGAATACCTGTGATGTCCCATCTCAAACATGAACAGATCCTCTTTTTCAAATCAACCACATATTGCCTACCAGCATTGTTAACTTCAAACTGACCACATCCTGCATACGTTGAAGTACAATAGATGGACGAGTCATGCATAAGTTCAAACTTCGCAACTATCCGAGGTGTGATTGTATTCTCCCATTTACCAATTGCTTCCCTTTTCAACTGATATCGTCCCATCAGTTTCTTCCGTATGGTCTCCACCATAGTCACAATTGGCTTATCCCGTGCTTGCAGAATATACGCGTTGAAACATTCACTAAGATTATTCACTACCAAGTCAGACTTTGAAAATGTGTTAAACCATACTCTAGACCATTGTGATGGGTCTATAACCTTTAGGTAGTCATATGCAGGCTGACTGAGGGCTTTCAGTTCCTCCATAGCTCTCTCAAAGTCCCTCTTCATGTATGATGTGGCTGCCTGCCACAATTTCTCCTTTAAAGCCACACCCCTGTGGCCAGCATCTCGAAAATTGGCATATAAATGCCTGACACAAATACGGCTATCATTGTAAGGCACCAACTCCTCTATTGCTAGCTTTAAACCCTACAAAAAATATTCAATGAGTGGCTCATTTAATAGGTTTTAGTTAATAGAATATATTGAAATATTTACAAAATTATCTTTTGTCTGTCATTGATAAATGTCCACCCGCCTTTAGGTTGCTGTCCAAGATCGGATATAAGTGTCTCAATAAACCATCCCCAACTATCCTTTAACTCTGCCTCCACAATGGCCATTGCAATTGGGTACATGTTATCATTTGCATCCCTACCAAAAGCACATAGGAGCTGCCCTTTAAATGGTCCTTTTAAGAAACAACCGTCCAAACCAATCAATGGTCTACAACCAGCCTTAAAACCCTCTCTACAGGCTGCCAATCCTACGTACATCCTTTGAAAAATAGGAGGTAACTCAGGAGCTATTCGTTCCACCCTAACTAACAAACAACTACCTTGGTTCCTTTGTTTCAAGGTCTCACAATAGTCCCATACCTTGGCATACTGTTCTCTATGGCTGCCAAATATGGTAAACTGAGCCTTCGCTCGAGCACGATACAACTTCATTTTAGGAACTTCCACTCCCCACTTTCTCTTAATCTCATCAGCAAGTGCTTTGATAGGCACATTAGGTTGGCTTATAAACAGTGGCATCATCTTATCTGCAATCCAAGATGATGTGACAATGGAGTTCTTATAACTCCTGCTACAATCATGTCTTGGGTTCATAGACTTTATCTGGAAAGTTTGTTGCCCTCTAATCCAAGACCCATAAACCCGGTAAGGACATTTAGGGGTATTGCAAACAACAGTAACCCTATCCACATCATTCTTTGCAAATTTTATCGACTTACCTATATTTAGGTTCAACCTCCTTATTGTCTCTCTAAACTATGCTGTAGATCCAAACTTCATTCCAACAGATATTTTTGGCTTCTCCAAGTCAATAGTTTGAAATTCGGGAAACTTCAAATCACGATGTCCTTCGTCACCACTATGGACAGGAGATTGAAGGACGTCACTTGGTGTCATATCAGAACAATTACCTGCTAATTGTGAAAGCAAGCACTGTTTAACAAGTTCTGAAAAATGAACACTAAAATAATAAACAAGAAAATAGAAGAGTATTTTATACCTATGTCATCCTCCTCTGGCCACCTTGGACCACTTCTGTCTTGATTCCTCCCTTCATCCTCCTCTTCCTCAGCATCTGAGGAAGATTGTGGCTCTTTATCATCAACTGTCACTTGAAACTCAACACCTTTACTCCTTGGTTGTGCAGGCCTTGACCTTGATGTTCCCACTGTGTTGACATCAATGTCATACAACTCATCCTCACTACTCAACACTTCTTTCCAAAATGGATCATTAAGTCCAAGGCGACATGCTTCTGCTTCCTCCTCATCCTCAGTCACATCCTCCTCGACATGATGATCATGCAAAGAAGATTGGTGCACTGAAGTTTGAGAATGAGACATAAGATACAAATGAGCCACTTGTTGATCCTGAAGCACAGCCACCATAGACAGCACATCATGGTCAGATGTAAGCAATTTAAGACCATTGTGCATCCCCAAGCTAGGGTGTCTATAGTAGACTAGGTCACCTGGATGGTAACCATACTTGACCATAATCGTCTGTATCTCAATCCATGATAGCTGATCCTCATCATATGGTTCATGGTACACATCAGTCTTACCCTCAACATATTACCCATTTTGCCGCCTATCAATTATCCCACCATGATGGACTTGAAATAACAAATTCCTCGTAGCCATCCTACAAAATATTGTCTATTAAATTAGTCATGGACCGTAGTCAATTGTTAGACCAACCATAAAGTAAACAAAAGTAAACTATTGGACCAACCAAATAAATTTGGTCATTTTCCTATGCAAGAGACCACCTCTGTGGTCCCTCTGTCACAACCCGACAATAAAGACAACAACAACACACTCATGTTATTGTGTTCACAAACTGGGACAACTAACGCCACTCAGCAATACACTATCGTCATATTAGGAAGTATACAACATTGGACCCACCTATGTGCAATATTGGAGGGGGATATAATAAAAAACAGTACACTTTGACATTCCAAATTACTCAATTTTACACGAAAAATATACAAATTCGATGAAGACAAAGATGGAGTGATTTTGAGATAGACTCACCTCTGCGACACCCACTGCACGAAGAAGACAGATACCAACTCGATGAAGATGAATGGAAATATTTTATGAAGCCACTCAGATTGGTGCGAAGACGAACGAACACCAATGCGAACAACAATCGATCGATGGTCACTGGTTTTCAAGTTAGGGTTTTCGAATTTTGGATTTGGGGATTTTCAGATATGAAGTTCAGTTTGGGGAAAAGGAAACCGATGGAGTAAGGGGTGATTTTGTCTTTGCATTGAAGGATTAGCATGTGAGAAGCACATGGGTGAGTTTTCCATTTGATTTAACTCTCATTGTAGACGGAAGGGGGAGATTGGTACGTTATAAAAGTAAGAGGGTCCACTTTGATGCAATTAATAGTTTCGGGAACACATTGTGAATTTGGTGATAGTTGGAGGGGGCAAAGTGTAATTAACACTTAATTTTATCCTTTAAAATTTTCCTTTTATCCATGAAATTCTTATTTATTTTGATTAATTTTTGTTAAGAGCGATTTAGGATCCCAAATTTAGTAACTACTACAGATCAGGACTTTAAGAAAGATCGAGTACCTTCACAGTCTTTAAAAAAAAAATAGTATGCATGCATTCATGCGACATTTTTATGTCAAATGTTCGATCCTATTTAGTAGCAATATTTAGGTCCATTGTTTTGATCTGATTTTGATTCTATATTCGTATGTGACTTTCCATGTACACACACTTAGCACTTTCGTTGGGATGCGTGACCATGTTGTCATCATCCCGACGTCACAATTCTCGCATTCTTGTACGTGGGAGTCGGGGCGTCACACTTGTTGTTTTGAAATCGTTTCCATTGAATCATTTTTGTGATGTGAGAACTAGATCTCATTTCTTTTCCTCTATTTTCTCTTTCCTCTCTATTTCTTTATTTTCTTCTTTTTCTTCTTTCTTCCTCTGCTTTCCCGCGCGACGCACTTCCCCTCCCTCTCTCCCGTGCGCTTCTCTCTCTCCACCCAACCACCGTCGCACGCCGCCGTGCACCTCACCACCCTTCCCATTAGCTTCCCCACCGGCCGGCGACCACCTCCCTCCATTTCCAGCTCCTCCATCGCCGCCGATAGCCCCTACGCCCAACACCAAGCCACGGCACCTCTTGTGCTCGCGCACCGCCATCACGCCACCTCCGGCCACCATTTCTTCACCACTTGATCCTCGACCTCATAGCAACCCAATGCACCCATCCGCACCTCCGATCCGTCACCGGTGAAGCACATTCATCAACATTTCTATTTTGAGCTTTTTGGTCTTCAACCGCAGCCTACGCCGCCACCCACGGCCAACCACCACCATCACTAGCTTCACCGACATCTCTAAGCCCTACCTTATCAATCTCGGGTCTTGGATTGTCCCCGTTCAAAAGTAAGTTTTTGAGACCCACGGCCAGAGTGCATTATACACTGTTACGTTGCTGAGCCGCCACTTCTTGGACCTCCGTGATCCTCCGGAAATTATTATATAGCACTGTAAGTATTTTCCAAAGAACTTTCGTGATTTAAATATATTTTTCTCATTACACTGTGATCTGGTTGGTTTTGTCAGACTGAGTCCGAGGTGTAGGGGGTCGAATGGATTGGAGAATAGAGTTGTTTGTGTGATTGGATTGTGTTGGCAATTGTTGGTTGGGAATTGTGTTGTTCATGTACATTGCATATTTGCACACATGATCATGTTTGTAAAGGAAACTGGGTTTTCGTGTATTGCATTCATGTTCATGTGTTTATTGAAAACTGGGTTTTCATGTGAAAGGATCTTTGGGTGCGTGTGTATCACGACCCCAAGCCGAGATGGGGCATTATCTCGGTGGAGCTCCTCTGGTCACTCGGGAGTGGAATATACTGAGTGACGTCTCCTGGATTGTCGTTGGGCGACAATGGGATCGGACGAGATAGTCTCGTGCCGACTTCGTGGTCCCTCTGCTGGCGGGGACTAGAGGACGCTTGGCCATATACGCGTTGGGAGCGGAACTGGACGTCGCTCGTTGCGTAGAGGATGCTTGGCCATGTACGCGCTGGGCACAGAACTGGGCATCGCTACGAAGCCAAAGTGTGTGGATGACCCATAAGGGAGATCATGGTGCATACGGTAAAATGGACTATTTTCTGGGAAAATAGAGTGTGTTGGATTTTGTAAATTGTGTGATCATTTTCTGGGAAAATGTGTTGCGGATATTTTTGGGCCAACTGGGATTTTGGCGTGTGTTGGAAAATATTCATTTTCGGGAAAAATGATGTTTTGGGCATAATGCATATTTCATCATATGCATGCATTATTGTTTGTGGCATTAATGCGTTTTTATCTTGTGGTTGTTTGGATTTTACTTACATGCGGTATCATTTTATGGTAACGCAGATTTCGATGCAGATGAGGCTGAGGGTGAGTCTGAGGATTCGGCTTCGCCCGAGGAGTGATTTGGGATCACTCGTATCTGTATTTGGGACTTATATTATTTTTATTTTGGATGACTGTATAACTAATTTTTAAACCTTTACTAATGTTTAGATTGTGTTTAAATTCTGATACTTAGTTGACTTAATCTGCTGCGTTGTTATTATACACCGTTGCATGTACACATACTTGGTACTATCGTTGGGATGCGTGACCATGTTGTCATCATCTGGGTGTCTCGATTCCCATGTTCATGTACATGGGGTCGGGGGTGCCACATGGATCGCCAGTAATTTAACTTTTGATTTGGGTGGTGAATTTTATATATATGTTATGAAGTCGATACTTCTTTGTATATAATATAATATAATATAATAATATATATATATATATATTTATATATAAAGGATACAAAAAGAAACAAAAATAACTATATTAACCTCGAGATCATGTTTAAGGCACATTATGATTTTCTTTCTATAAGGGAAAATTCAATATCATTTAAAATTATGAGCATGGAAATTAAAAGAGCAATAATAAGGTAATTGAGGGTGAAATTAGGAGATAATTGAAACAAAAATCGTATGTTGGTTGTTTGTTTTGGAAAAATACATCTTTTAAAAACTTTTTAAAGTCAAACTTTTGCCAAGATATCAATACATTGAAGCTGCATGGAGCAGCTTTCTTTCTCCAGACTCACCCGTACATGTTTGTTTCTTTTTTTTTCTGAGTTCTCTTCCATATTCATGATCTAGATCTAATGTTTCTCTTATGCCAGGAGGTTGATGGTCTAAGGGCATATGACCCGGTCCTCAAAATGAAAAACCTGGGATTCAAACTCTCATCCCCCGGCTCTTTGTAAAAAAAAAAAAAAAAAAATCTCTTATGCAATTATTATTTTTTTATTGCACCTCATGTACTGTGAATAATACCTAGAAAATCAAACAGTTAATAAATCCATGGCAAATCCTTAACGTGAAAATTAGAGCCCATATCATGATCAACAAGAGGCCGTTATTCGTTATCTTAGGATTGAAAATAAATAATTAGTAGGCTACCCAAGATTGGTTTAATCAAACTCGAGTTTTACTCAATTAATTAATTTATTCGTATACAAAAAATGGTTGTTCCTAAATATAAAATATAAGTTGACGGTAAATTAACTCGAACTCAATTCTTATAAATCATATAAGAATTAATTGAATAATTCTTAACTATAATTCGCTTAAATTCTTAACTATAAGAACTCAATTCTTATGATTCCAGTCAACTCATAAGCCGGACTGTGATAGCTAAAAATCGACCGGATTATAATTTTATAAAAAATAACAAAATTTCAATAATTATGTCAAAAATAAATATGTAATAAAAGAAATAATCTGTCAAAAATCTTACCCAAAGATCCGTTAATATTTTCCTTTCTGGAATTTAAATTTTGTCAAATATTTCACCCTTGGTTTTGTAAATTTCTTTCAATCTATGAGAATTATCTTTGCTCTTATTCCGGCCTCGACCTCTAATTTCTTGCTAGCTAGAACTTCCATCTGTTTTTTTTTTTTATTATTTGTCCGTTTTATATATATCTCAATATTTATGTTTCGTAGTAGATGCGGGCCAATTAATTAACTCATCATGATAATAATAGAAAAGGAAGTACTTCGATCTTTTTTAATACACAACATTTATAAATTACCGCACATGAACGCTGTGGCCATAAGAATGACTTTATTATAAATTGGGGGATAATATTACACAATTAACACAGCATAGCCATTGGCCTTATTGTTGATGTTACAATTACCAACTTCTATTTTATATATAATTGTAACAGAACATCCGTATATCTGATACCATTGGCCTTAATATTGATAATACAAGCACACACAAACACACATACATACATAGCAAACACACCATATGATCTGATTGCTGGCCATGCTGTTGATTATTCTTCACTATACTGGCGGCCATTACGGATTAGCCTCAGGCGCCGGCGGTTCTACTGATGACTCGAAGGCTACGAGGACATAATGATCGAAAGGAAAGTTCATTAGAAAATAGAAATTAAGATTTACAGAAAAGAGAGCTAGCATATATATTCATTATAGAAAATTCAAACAATGTGTCATGGACTTTGGTAGCTTATATCTAGACAAGAAAAAATTACTGGATATCATCATGTAATGTATACTTAAAAAAAAAAAAGGAATCATGAGATCTGCATGTTCATTGATTCATCTCAATTCATGCTCTTATTCATTCATTTACATAACATTAGCGCACATGATATATCTCTAGCTATAATCTAGTGATAATTTCTACTCTGGATGTAACGATGTAACAAGTAAAAGTAGTCAAGAATTAACTACACTTATGCATCACAAACTTGGAAATCGGCCACTAATTTAGTTTTGATTTTTTAGCTTCTGGCTTGGAAAATTCTAAATGCATATTAATTAATATATAATTACGAGCAATATCATATTTTATATATATATATATATATATATGTAGGATACGATTTGAATTGATGCAGCTTATAATATAAACCTGAACGAGAAAGAGTCCAGTTGCAGTCGTCGTCTTCCAGATGCCATGCAAAGTAACCGTGCAATTTGAAGTCAACAAATAGTGCCTTGGTAACCTTTCCAGTGATGCTGCATCCATCATCATAACCAATCCATTTCTTCCCATTCACTTCATGCGAGTAAACAGCTTCATAGGACCTACAATACACGGTTTTATAAATACCCTGCCGGAGTTCTTTCAGGATATCTCTGTAGGACAGGGAGTCACTTGTTTCTACACGAGCCGGTGCAAAGAACCCAAACTCTGTCTTCTCCTTTACAAGTTTCCATTCATAGCCATAAAATGGAAGGCCGAGGACTAATTTGTTGGTCGCAACCCTTTAGTCAATCCATTCTTGAATGCCTATTTTTCCGCACCTTTTTGGTCGATCCATAGGTCGAGTATCCCATGCATGAACCGGTCCAGTCTCCTTGGGAGAGTTGGAGGGAGTATAGAAGTCATTGGCCACTACGTTGATCCAGTCCAAGTATTTTGAAATAGCCGGAATGGGATAACTGAAAGTAATGTGACCCTCTTCATCAGAAATGACCGGGTGGTGAAACACCGTTGCTGTTAGAAGCAACTTATCAGCTGGCCGGCTCTTTGTCTTCGTGAATTCGTTGTCCAGGGCATCTCTCCATTCATAGAGGAGCGAGGCAAGCGGTTTCTCCAGGCCGGCAATGAAGGGGTACAGCCAGCAGAGGTCCAGGCCAACGAAACCGAATTTGCTCGCTAGATCTATGGAGTCCGTTATGAGATTTGCACGCCTCTCTTTGCTTGCCACCACTGGAGATAGGTCAGCGCCTTCACCACCGATGGATAAAAGAGTTTTCACCTCAGGGTTTCGTCTTCGAACCGTGTCGGTGAAGGCTTGGAATCGGGTATGGATCAGGGATGAATACGTTGCCATTATCGTTGACCGTGGCAAAGCCAGCATAAAGATGTGTGAAGAGTTCGGAAGGTATATCTGCTACATGCCGGTTGTCATGACCCCCGAAAATCCAGTATCCGGCTTTCACATGAACAGAAACAGTACTAGCACCGGAAGCCATTCAATCGAGGGAAAGGCGAAGCAGGTGTAGTTACTATATTTTTTTTTTGTGTTTGGGGGTACGAGTAGTGGTAGTTGCTAGCCATGTATGCGTGCATATTTATAGCCTAAAAATTTAAAAACTATTCATCATTTTTATATATACACATAATTTAAAAATTTTTAACTTTTTATTATTAATTATATAATGTATGGATAATAAACCGAAGAACTCAATAAACTTAAAAATAATAATTTTTTTTTAAATTTTTTGATATTGTCCCAACTTCCATATAGTGTCATTGCCGGTTCCAGTAATGGCCCAGCAAGGCAGTACTAGACTACTTGTACTAATCCGACGGACAGACTTTAATGTCATCACGAAGAATATGGATGTGATGACGTGACGTCATACTTCCACGTGTGCATGACGTGTATGAGAAGACTGTTAAGGTGTTCGGAATCTTCGGATGGACATAAAACGTCTATACATAAACATAACTCATCATCCGTAACATAATTGTTCTAGTTAGGGAAGGTCCTAAGCATCTGCCTCTCCCTCTACAGTAATGCCTTGCTCCCCAACCTTTTTGTCATTACCTAGACGTTTAAAACATTTAAAACAAAATGAGTCGAATACTCAATAAGTAGTATACCATGCAGTGAACATACTAGGCATCTATTCTTTTCTTTTGAAAACATGCATACATAAACATTTTTGCTAATTCTTGACAACGCTTTCATGCATAACAGTTTAAGGAATAAGCCATATTTTCATGCGTAAACATTTCTTTGCTTTCATGCATAAACATTGCTTAGCTTTCATGCATAAACATTTTTTTAGAAATAACTTTACGTTTCACTTTCTTTGGCCGGTATACATTATTACGCCCCTTGTGTTGGGGTTACCGGTCTTCCTTTTGACCTGGATTCCGCTTGTGGCCATAGGTTGGGAATCCCTTTTCAGTTAGGGGGCATCAGTGGGTGCACTACCAGTACTACTTGCCCGGCATTGCAATCTGCCCATTACTTGGTACCCTTTTCATTCATTTATATGGCCATTACGTAATTTCATACATTAAGCATTCATTCATTCATGTCAGTCCTTTACATTTACTGTTCATTCATGGAAAACGTCATTTAAAAGTATGAACTTAACATCATCTTTTCATTTAACAGTGCATTCATGAAGAAACATCACTTTTAAAGCATGAGCTTAAACATCATTTTTCATAGCATCCATAAAGCGTCAGTTCATAGAGACAATTTAACATCAGTTCGTAGGAACATCTTAAAACTCTTTATTCGCATTATTTAAAACATTAGTTCATAGGGACATTTTAAAACATTTTCTTTGCGTCATTTAGAGCATCTCATAAAGCATAAGGCATGAGACGTTCATCTCCTTCCATTTTTGCAATCTAAACATTTTCATTATCTTTCTTACTCCAATGCACATGCATTTTTATGAAAAATATACATTTTCATGCTATACTACATATATCACTAATCAATAAGTTTTTTGAAAGCATGTATGGAAATCTCATGACTTAGAACTTACGTGCATGCATTACCTTATACATACACACAATTATAATCGATAGGGTGCTTAATAGAGGCTATCAAGGAAGGGCTTGTACATACTATATTCATTTACAATTTTCTTTAGAAGAACATTTACAATAAGAGAGAGAGAGACATTCTTTTATAAAGAGAACTTGGTGTAAAAAGCATGGTCATAGCCACTTACCTCGATGCTTTACTAGTAGGTTCCTTAAATCTTGAAATTAAGCTCCTATTCAATGAAATGAGATAAACATATTAATACTCACTTGACTTAAAGCTTTACTATCCAACACCCATACACTCTCACTTAAATTTCAAATTGGAATTTAAGTACCTTCCTTAACCCACTTAGCTACATACATGGCACTAAATCAATCCCAAGTACATTTATTCCAATATTTAAGAAAAACCATGAAAGTATGAAGCTTGCTTGATATCCCTCTTTAAAGGCTATTATTTTCTATACAAGGGCTATGTAGGGGTCATGAGTTAAAATGTATAGGATGGTATGGGTTTATTTATGTATGGTAGGGAACAAGGAGGTACCACCCAAATCTGAAAATTTTATCAAAGGGGCACTTTGACAGCTTTTGTAACATCTTGTGGGAAGTAGTCCAACAAGAGCCAATGCTTACAAGAGGTTGGCTTTTTGTCACTTGTTCTTCAAGGATTTTTCATACTAAAGTTCATCTTGATTAAACAAAAGGGTGAAGTTGAGCAAGGGGTAAAGTGGGCTGGTTTAGGCTTCCAAAACAGAACTTGTTTTAGAATTTTGCAAATGCATGGGCAGCTAGCAAGGTCTAGCATATTCATGGTCTTAAACATACTTTACTTAACCAAAATCCCAACTATATAATTAAACCATACAAGAGTGGTAGAAAAATTAATGAAAGCCTCATATATTTTCTGAAAACATAGCATAGATAAAAAGATACAACTCTTGGCAACTTAAAATTCCTAAGGTAAGTTTACTAGTTTAATTTAAAAGTCTTAGTGGCTTACTTAGGCCAAAAACTTGAGGAAAGTATATCTAAAATCATAAACCTCAACTTCATTAATTTAACACATAAAAGCATAATAAATCATGGCTTAAACTCAAGAAAACACAAGATAGGACTACAATTTGCTTTGTACAACACACGGTTGGAACACCAAAACAGAGCCTAAACACACACATGGCTGGAACCATAAAACAGAAGACACACACACGGCTAAAGCCAAAACAGAGCATTGATGTTTGTCAGCACATAGAGAACAACTAAAAATTAAGATTCAAACTAAAACTAACTCAATGGGTCTCCCAAAATCAACACAACCGAGTGGGTCGAGTTTAGGGGTTTTACCTTTGGTGGAATCCTTCCAAAGCACGAAAATAAGGAATATGAAGACAGATTTGGCTTAGGGAAATAGAGGGTACACGGAACCCTTTGCTGGAAGTCCAAAACTGAACATCAACAATCGATCAAGAGAAACCCACTTGATTAGACCATGGCTAAATTTCGAAATACACGGGGAGATGTGAGGGTCCTTTTGGAGAGACAACAAGAGTATGACAAGTTGATGAACATGTTAATGTCTGACAGGCAGTCACGGGAGATTTTCTCCCTACTGCTTAGGATATTAGGTCCTCCAAACTCCAATGAAGCATTTTGTTTTTCTTTGGGATTGATGTGCTAGCATTCTTTTGCAGGAATCAGTATTTTGCTTTTAAGGCTAGAAGTAATGGGTTCTAGCTATTGTGTAGTAACCTAGCTGCGCTGGCAATATTTTCTAATTTTTGGAGGCTCAACCAAACGTCGTGAAGTGGAATTGATGGTTATATGGTTTGATGCAAGAGGTGAGAGATGCAGATTAATCATGTGAGTAGAACCATATTATCCCCTCCATTGATTCCATGTATAAATATATAAGTTAAGTCGTGCATATATATATCTGGGTGCAATTTCATATTGAGTAAATCATTTTCAAGTAGTTTAGATTCTTGGGAAATGTAGAAAACTTGTGTATGATAAATTGCTTGCCATTTTGCCACACATACTGGGTGTTGGTATAAGACAGGTAAATACTGAAATTTTCATTTCTGAATATGCTTCTAAGTTTGATAACCGCCAGTTGTTGCCTCTTTTAATTATTTCAAATGTAGTGTCAATAATTAATGTTATTTTTTTCCTCTTCTTCTAGGTGTTATAAGGTGATGTTTGTTGAAAGTGGATGTGGTTATGCATGTGAGACTTGTCAACATTGAGTTTGAGAATAATGATTGTGGATGGCCTTTGTAAATTCCAAACTTGTGGTGAACAAATGAGAGGTAACGAACTGAGGCTATTTTTGTGTTTTCTTGCAATACTTCATGCTATCAAAGCTGTGCATATGTTTTCTTGTTTCGTGGAATGTCCCTGCATATGTAATGTTTTCAGATGGATTGAGTTTATAATGGGCTATTGTCCAGTTTTTTGTGTTTGTGCTGAAGCAGTGTTTGTGTTTTTAAAAATCATTACTTATCTTCAAATAAGCCAGATGCTTCAAATCCCTACTAACTTCCTATGCAATATTGTGCACTTAAAAAAATGTTGTTGTGTAAAGCCTTTTGAGTGGGTAAAATATTTAATGCTTCACCATGTTTGGCTTAGAAGATTTGACAGTAGGCAAACATATAAGTGTAGTTTCCTTTACCAATAGTATTTGACAATTTCTGTACAGCTTCTTATAAGATAATTGTAGTGAAATGGTTTTTTGTTATATAATGTTATAACATATTTGAATGATGTTGTCCGTAATTGTAGTGATCCATGTTAACTAGTTCTTCTATTTTGTTTTAGGCAACATAAAGTTATGGGTAGATGATAAGTATAACCATCCAAGAAGCAATATGGTACAATGATAAAGTAGATGCAACACCAACTTCAGATCAAGCAAGCAGCCCAACTGGAGATAGATTCCAAACATAAGGTTAATTATGCTAGCATATAGAGACTTATTCCTACATAGATGGAGGAATATCATGCGAGACTTGAGTAATATGTTTAGTACTTAATATGGATCTGTTACTTTATTAATGTAAATATTAGAGTTGTTGATATATCCAATATGCATTTAGATGTTGATCCACCACATGATATTTGACTTGAGTTCAATATATAGTTCATCAATGAAGTTGGACAACAATCGTGTTCTAGTATATTTTTGTAAATGGTGTCCCTACTAGTTTTTGCCCAAATATGGCACTTATCATTTTTTCCATAGTGATCTTGACTATGAATATTTATCCAATAATGGTGAATATTTATACTGCCGAAATGTTACTTTTGTTATTATTTGAAAATAGCAAAAAACCTTTAAAGAATACATTGAGGAGATTATAATTGAGAATTTATCATTAATTAATCTGCATTAATTTATCATAAAGTCATATTGTTGGGAAACTATATAACGTCGCTCATTTTTTCCCGACATTAATTAGTACCCAAAACTATTTTCAACGCCATTTGGGATGTTCCAAAAATACAGTTTTGAATAAAAAATACTGTCTCAACAAAATAAATCTGTCAAAGAAATACTACCTCAAAAGAACAATTTCAACCAAAAAGATGCTTAATAAATCTTATATGCAGTGAATGTTATCCACATCGAAAATTGTATCCTGTACTATTTTCAACATTACTATATGGTCGTCTGCGGCGACCATGATTCGACCCAAATAACTTTTTCCAACGATGTTACAATCGTAAAAAGAAAAGAACTACCATCGATTGATAAAACTGCTAGAAAAGAAGACACTATTTACGACGACGAAATGCACTTTTTGTGGCCACAAATACTCGCTAGAAATACTTTTTCCAGCAACAGAGAAATCGTCGAAATTCAGTTATGACCTTTTGCGGCAAAAATATATTGTTTTTAAGACGACCAAAACTCGCCACGAAAAAGTTTAGTGAACCATTCCCACGTCCGTCAAGCCAGACAATTCTATCAAATTTTGTGACTTGTTGTGGCGACATTCTGGCCAATGCAATAACTTTTATTTGTGACGATTTTACAATTTCGTCGCAAACAAGCAATTATGACCATTCTTTGGCAACCAACGTGCAATAAGCGAAAACCCACGCAAAAGACTTTTTGCAATGAAAATTCTGACCTTTTGTGACGATTCTTGGTGCTGGAAATCAAAGAAACAAGCTACTTTTTCTCGCTCTTCTGCTGAAGTAGAATATAGGGCCTTAGCTCAAACCAGTTGTGAGGTCATCTGGCTGATATCTCTACTAAAGGACTTCAACACTCATCATTCCCAACCTGTCCTCCTATATTGTGATAGTCAAGCAGCTCTACATCTCGTCAAAAATCCCATTTTTCATGTGAGAACTAAACATATAGAGTTGGACAGTCATTTTGTTAGAGAAAGAGTTCTAAATGGTGTCATCACACCAGTGCACATCAATACCAAGTTCCAACTAGCAGATGTGTTCGCCAAGGCTTTACTAGTTACACATTCCATTATTTGCTGTCCAAGATGGGCACATTAAATATATATGCCCATCTTGAGGGGGAGTCTCAAGATATGCACAAAATGAGGACTAAGCATCACCATGGTTTGTGCACTGTAACCTCAACACAGAAGACAAAACCCCCATGCCTACTGCCTGAGATCACCTAGAGCACAGCAGAGTAGCATACTCTTTATACTATAGCAGAGCAGCCACTACCACACTACTACTGCACAGCACAACATAGCATAATTAGTTAGGATTTTTTGTCTTTTATACTTTTGTATCTGCACATAATCCACGACCTCAAATTGTTTAGGGTTGGTTATTCATAGGGATGTATATATATTGATACTCCTTCTTTGTAATAACTTAATTCGTATTTTTAGTGAATGAGAACTACTTCAGTTTTCTCCCTTCTCTATCATTCTTCCTCAATTCCTAACAAGCTGGTCCTATAAAAGAGCTAGATGAAGATAGTAGAGAGATAAGTTGGCGACTAGTCTAGAAATTTGCCCCTATTTATAATGCCTTAACAGTAGTAAATTATTTTAGTGACGTTGAAGATGACTGTCCATGTCCAGAGGCTTACCAAGATAGTGAACAGAGTATGGATTTATTTGTTGAATTTGGCGGATATAAAATATTCCCATTATATGGAGATGTTTTTGTAGTTGGACATCTCGATGCATTGATAGTACCTAGGTATCTTAAAGGTTTATTTTTATTTTTTATTTTTATCTAAAAAGCACATATTTTTACATGCATACACAGGATCGGATCAAGGCAATGTTTGAAAATTTAGCGTACAAAGTTCAGACATAGGCGTTTGTGCATCTAAACGTTATTAATTTAACCTAACGTTCAAACTAATTACCCTATATAATTCTAATGTTACACAACTAACATTCGAACGACGGTTATAAATTAGTACGTTTGAAATATTTTTTACTTATTGTTCGCAGTATGATAATCAAACGTTAAAACATTATGTTTGAGCATGCATCTACGTACCAGGACATTTGACGATAATATTAAAATGTTTAGTCAGACGTTTGAACATTATTTTGGTGATCATGAAAAAAACTATCACAAATTGAGCATCACGCGGTTCAGATGATAACTTGAACGGTGAAAATATAACCGTCAGAATTGAAAATATATAATTTATGTGATGGTTAAATTAACAATAAAACAACACAACATCGATTTAGACTATTTGGCGACACATTTCTTGTGTCTGTTAGGCGATATTTGTTTCGGTCTTGTAACGCATTTAGTGCTGGTTTTGTTTTTTGAGTAATAGTTTCTTTTGTCACAAAAGGTACGATCTGTTGCAGTGTATATCCTTGAAATAATTACATAGTTTTGGCAAATGATGTGGCTTAGTGCTTTCCAATCACGTCATATGATGTATCCGCGATGAGTTGTTTCGAAAAATCTAATTAAAAATACATAAATGTATTTCAGGTTATCTTTAGTAAAATCTTGATACTTCTAACATGAGCTGCAAAGTTTGATCCTAAACTAGCGTTTCAAAAGATTAAAAGACATTTTTCTAAAACCACATGCAAGTAATATTTATATATTAACTAACATATATATATATATATATTTATTTTTCCCTCTCAGCTTAGCGCTCCCTTATTCCGGCCTCGACCTCTTTCTTGCTATATCTTCGATCTGTCTTTTTATTTATTTATTTACTCTATATCTTCAATTAAGTTTCGTAGTATATATTAGATGCGGGCCAAACTCATAATATATAATACAATAGGAAGTACTTATAAATTCCAACTTTTATAATACACAACATTTATCGTACTATATATAAGAATGACCTTATTAATTGGGGCTAATACAGTACACTTCCTATATAATATTACACACAATTAACACAGCATAGCCATTGGCCTTATTGTTGATGATATAACAAGCGTCTATGTTACATATAATTGTAACACAACATCTCATGTATATCCGATATCATTGGCCTTACTTAGTAGATAATATTGATAATACAATTAAGCACACGCAAACACACATATTATATATATAGCAAACACACCATATCGATCTGATTGCTGGCCACGCTGTTGATTATTGTTCCCAATAAAAGCCTTTACGGATTAGCCCATGCATTGGAAGCTACGAAAAGAAAGAGAAAGTTCATGATTAGAAAGTAGAAATTAAATAAAATTTTCGGACAAGAGCTAGCACATTCATGCACGCATGCGGACAGTACTAGAGAATTCAAGCATTATTAATACGTAATGCTGTATGTACATGGAGTACTACTACTTACGTATGTACTCTTCTGCCTTAATTCTCAGCAGTATCTCGATCATAGAGCACAGTCGGCTAATAAAACTCATATTAAACATGGCATCAACTACTTAAAAAAAAAATTTGTCAATAGCTAGGATAGAGATCTAATATTTATGTTTTCCCTTGTGTTGTTGGTTAAAAATTAATTACGAAAGTTATCGTCACGAATGACCTAAGTAACAGTCGTTTATAATTAACATATGTAGGATTAATCATGCATCGATCGGGAACTTGGAAACCTGCCAGGTTAATTTTGATGGTTTGCTAGCTTAATGGGGCTTGGATAATTCTAAATGTATTTATAATTACGATCGGTTAAGACATACATGCAGGATATACTGGAGTACATGGCTTTCTATTTTATACAAGATTATAAAGTTATTTTTTCAGTAAATACATCTAAGGTATCGCATTTAGCCGCAATAGTTCATAAGCTTTATACTCAATGAAATATCTATGTAAACCCAGCATGCAGTACTCATATACAAATATTATTGAATCCATGCTGCTAATTACCTGCATTTGAGAGAGTATCATTGTCGTCGTCGGCGGTCACATTCCAAGCAAAGTAACCGCCCAAGTTCTTGTCCCTAACCGCCGATCGAATTTTACTAGAGATGCTATGGGCATCTTCAAAACCAATCCAAATAGCCTCGGAATACGAGTAGGGAGCATAAAACGCGTCGGCGTCATCATGATCCACAGGAAGTGTACTGTTTCGATCATTGCTTTGGATATAGCGTGCCTGGATATTTCTGAACTCTATGGAGGTTTCAGTTGCTGGATTAGCCGCTGCAAAGAATCCATGTACATTATTGTTTCTCAGAGTCCATTGATAGCCATAAAATGGAAGGCCGATGAGTAATTTCTGGGGTCGCAACATTTTTTGCAATCCATTGTTGAATGCCTGCATTTCCGCATCTAGTGTTTCGCTCCTCAGGCCGAGTTAGCCATGCATGAACCGGTCCAGTCTTCTCCGGTGAGTTGGAGGGAGTATAGAAGTCAATGGCCAGTACGTTGATCCAGTCCAAGTTGTTTGAAAGAGCCTTAATGGGATATTGGAAATTAACAGCATTGTTATCGACCGTAGCAGAAATGGTCGGGTGGTGAAAGACTGCCGCAGTTAGAAGCAACGCAGGCCTATTTTCAGTTTTGGCTTCTTCGTCCAGGGCAGATCGCCACTCAAAGAGGAGATCGCGAAGCTGGTCCGACTGCTCCGTTTTAGAGGGGTACAGCCAGGTGAGGTCCAGGCCGTCGTATCGAGAAGCCCTTGCTAGTTGTATGGACTCTTTTATGAATCTTCCACGCCTTTCACGATCACTAACCGCGTAGGCAATGACTTCAGATATGTTACGACCTTCACCACCGATGGATAAAAGGGCTTTCACCGCAGGGTTTCGTTTTCGGACGATATTGGGGAATTCTTGGAATATTCCCTCGTAATTGAGAGGAAAGGTGATCACTTTATGCACTTCGTCATTGATCGGAATACGATTCACCACTGCAAAGCCAGCATAGAGATGAGTGAAGAGGGCGGAATTTATATGCTCGGCAGGGCGGCCGGATGCAGAAAACCAGTATCCGGCTTTCACAATTTGACGAGCCATTGGATGAAATTAGAGCGATTTCTTTTTTATTGTGGTTGCCTGTGACTTGGTGGTGGTGGTTGCTTGCTACCTATGCCTCCATATTTATAGCCTTTTCATTAGTCCCACATAAAAAAAATAAAAATAATAATGATCGTTGCAGTCGTTGCTGTAAGTGCCGTATAGTTATAGATTGAGCAAGTGAGGTGCACTATATTTTATAAAGAGTATACACTACAAGAAATCTGGCCTTTTCCAGCGATTTTAAAATCGTCACAAAAAAATCGTTGCAAATAAAGGTTATTTCCGGCGATTTTCAGGTCGCCGCTTAATTTTCGTAGCGAAGTTGAGAAATCATTGAGAAAAAATGTATAATTCACTTTTGCGGCGACATTTACACCTTTTGCGGCAATTTTTTGTTGTCGTAATAATGTTATTAACTGTAGCGCATTAATTTTCTGTCGATTAAAGGAAATCGCCGCAGTATTTATTATTTACGGCGAAAATTGTCGCTGCAAAAACACATGCGCCCATTTAAACTTATTTGCGGCGAGTCAAAAGCGCCGGAAAAGCTCTTTAAAATTAAATCCCCCGCGTTAGGTTTTCCTCTCATTTCATTCCCTCCAGTCATCTCTCCCCCTTCCCCCTTTCTCTCCGCAGTCCCTCTTCTCCCTCAAACCGCCGCCGCGCACAGACCGTCGCCAACGGCCCCAGCAGGCCACCACGACCTCACCTCGACGGCCACCCCCTCCTTCTCCCCCAGCCCCCACGCCAATCTCTTTCTGGCCTCACCTCTCTCTCTCTCACTCTCTCTCGGATTTCTCTATGTCGCCGTCGCTGGGGGCGCCGTTCGCCACCACCCACACATCGACGCCGTCGCCAGTCCTCCGTCCGAGCCCCTTCTCCTCTACGCCTAGCCCGAGGCCCGAGGCCCTCCCTGTCTCCCTTGCTCTGTTTGCAACCCACTGCCACCAAATGAGGAGGAGGCGCGGGTTCAACGAGTGGGAAGCCATACTGTTCATTGGAATAAATGCAGCTATAAGGTACATCGCTGAAACCCTGAATTCTTTTAGGAAAAATACACTTTTTTTGTTCCCTTCAACTACCAGATGTCTTGCTTTTCACACCAAACTATAAAAACTAAAACATTTAACTCTGTAAGTATAAAAAACTAACAAAGAATATCCAATCTAATTATATCCCTTAAGATGAATGAAAATATGTGATGCAACACAATTTTGATAATTAGATCTTAGCGGAGAGTACACATTGCAACATTTATTTATAGTTAAATTGTGTAATATATCAGTTTTAGTAAATTTGAGGGTGCGAAGTGGGTCTTTTCTCTTCTTTTAGTATCATGCATGAGACGTATGTCTTGAGAGATTTACTTCATTCTTTAAATATTTGGGGCAGCAATATTTTGGCTGCCATTGCAGAATCTTCACCAAACATAAGGCTTTTATGCATATACAGTACTTGAAATGTAAGATTATGGTCCTCTCACTAGAGATTACGATTCTAACACTGTTGGGTATTAATCAATGACCTCTTGGAAAAGAATAAATTCGAATCATTTCGGCTCCATTAATTGGAAACAAATTTCTCCATCCATCATTCGATGCTTAATTTGTGGTTAGAATTAATAAGGTCCCAAGACAGTGTTTGTGGTGCAAGAAATCTGATTCAAGAAAGTTCGAAGTATTAGGTTCTGTTTCCTTGATGAATTTGGATTCCAGTTTGTAGTGGGGAAAGTAGATGATCTTGGGATTTTGCCACTGGAATATGCTAGTTCTTTAAGCAATTTGTTCCACTGATCATCCTCTAATTAATTGCATGTGGTCTGATGATATCGTAAGGATTTTCTTTTTGGTTCTTGTTTATACTCGCTTCTTATGATCAATTTGTCGTAACTGTGAACTTTCCCTAGGAAGTGGGAAAAATTCACATTACAAAATGGAGAATATATTTATAAGTTTGAAACTAATACATAGCGAATCTTATCTTTCTCGCATCTTCCTCTTCCATATTAGGAAAATTTTACACACTAATCATCATCACAATCTAATCTCACTATCAGTATTCATTCATTTATTTATTTATTAATTTCCTCAAGCAAATTAAACTGAGTCATATATATATAGTTTAATCTAAATGGTTGAAAATATGTTTTCCATGATTGTTTACGCATTAAAAATAATAATAATAATAATTTGCATTAATCTTTCTACATTAATGACTCGACATATTTAGTAGATCGAACTCATGTTCATTTCATTCATGTATAAATATTTTGTTCTGTTTCTCTCTCTTCTCTCATTTTAATCATTTCTATCATATATATATATATATATATATATATATATATATATATATATATATACCTCTAGCTTATTATATATGTTTACGCTCTATTGTCGGCCTTCCGAAATCAACTTAATACCCGCCAAGCCTGCTGCAATATGCCTCTAATTTGCCTTGCTTTTCCACTAAGATGGATAATATATATGAAACATTATTTGTATGGCCGGCCTGTACTGCATGCATGGAATTCACACAATATTGTTTGCATTTTAATCCACATAATTTTCAAAAAAATCTTGCTAATTATTATCTCTTACAAAATTTGAATTGATACACTCCAGCTGAAATAAAAAAGATTAAAAAAGGGTCAAGTGTTGAGAAGAAACATAGTTTTGTTAATGTGGGTAATATCATCATGTGTATAATGTTTTTTTTTTTTTTTTAAAGTTTGGTATGCAAAAATTATTTTTTATGTATTTGTAGCCTTAGATACGTACGTAGATTTCCAGATTTTCGTTTTATAAAAAATATCATGTTATAAGGGGAAATTAATTATTCTCCCAGCTGTGAAATGCTGGAAACATCCTTCATCGAGGGCTCAAATATCTGCAACTTCTGAATGAACTGCATAAACTATAGCATATGGGCATGTTTTGTCAAATTTTTTTTAATTTTTTGATACTGTAGATTTGGCAGTAAATGCCACAGAAATGTCCACTCTGTATAAAGATTATTTCCTTCAGTCAATCCAGGATGGTCAGGCAGATATTTGTGTTTCACAAAGCCCAGGTTCTAGTATATATACAGACTATCATATGTCAGATATTGGTGTTTCTGAGATAAAAACTACCTCTTTAGCTTTGTGTAATAGTGCATTTAGAGAATTCCTCTTTTCCCAAAGGTGGTTGTGCCTTTCCTATCCCCTCATTTAGTTTTGTTTTTTTAAAGTTATATGGGGTAGAGTTGGAGAGAAAGCTGAGTTGAACACATTTAGAAGCCTGTGGAAAGTCTTCAATTATTTTGTGTTGGCTGTTGGTTCTGATTGTAAGTGTAACACTAATTTGCTTTCGAGTCTCACCCACTTCTTTCCTGCAGGAGTATTAATCTATTGCCCATTGTATGGCTGGTGGTTGTGCAAGCATTGCTACTTCATTCATTTTTATTCCTAGCGAGCGTATAAAACAACAGATGCAAGTTGGTTCACACTATCAGAACTGCTGGTATAACTATAAGATCCTGGTGTTATCTTTATTAATAGTACATCCTTTTATGCTTACTATGCATTGATTTTGATGTTGTCTTTAATCTCGAATTCACTCAACTGAGGGATTGGTTTGTTTCAACCATTGGTAAAATATTGTATATTTCTGGATTTTGCTATTTATTTATTCAGATTGTAAGATTAAAATCCAATATGTTTTGTTTTATATGATGCTTTGGTTCTGCCACGTTTCTTTCTTAGAGAGTTGGCTTTGGTAGTTTGCTATTTCCATGTTACTCATTGTTCTGTTTTTGCAGGAATGCATTGCTTGGAATTATTGGAAAGGGTGGTTTACGTTCATTGTATGCTGGGTGGGGAGCAGTACTCTGTAGGAATGTTCCTCACTCAATAATCAAGGTCAGGCTAGTTTTTGATTGTAGACACAGGTCTGTTTGATTGTAGAAATTTCATGGAGCTCTTTCAGGCTAGTTTTTGTTGCAATTAGCACACCATTCAGTAAAATATACATGAGCATTATCTATGCTGTTTTCCTGGACTAGTTTTGTGAGATAAGTATGAAGTCAGATTAATTTATTCTTTGGCTAGATTAGAAAGAGTTTTTTTTCCTCCCTGTAAGACTTTCCACAGATTGGCTTTTTTCTGTTAATGTCATATCCCAATGCCTAACTCTTATTGTACGCCTATATGAGTGAGTTCAGAAATAGACCTGCCTGGCCAACAAGGGGGGTTTAGATGACATTATAGATTGATCCTATAAAATGCTTCAAACCAATACAACCATGTTTATATTTTCATGTTCTATATCTTCATTAGCACACCATTCACACATGACTGTTTTTGCTTCTTGGTGGATGTTATGCAGATTCCAGGATCTATGAACCAATATGACAGTGTATTTCACACCCTTCGAGAAATAGGCAAAAATGAAGGTTTGTGAGGCCTCTACAGGTATCGTTCCCCTTGTTCTGCCTGTTATCATTTTTTTGAGAGAGAATTGTCATTTAAAATATTAGGATGACATATCCATGAGCTTATTTGATTTATTCTGCTGCTTGTCCCTTGAACTGGTCTCTCCTTCTCATGATTATTACCTTAATATGCTTAGTATAGTCTTAGTATAGTTACTATAGATCTTTGGATCTTTTTTGAGTATGTGAAAAGAATATTAGGACAATCCATAGTGTAAGGTAAAATTGTGAAGCCTGCAAAACTTGGATGTGTATAATATTTTCTCTATACTGTTTTGTTCATTTTTTTTTATTTTCTGAAACATATTTTCCGGCGATTTTTACTCGCCGGAAATATTTTTTTCATAGAAGCAATATATTTTCGGCGATATTAAATCGCCACAAATAGTTTTTTACGACGAAAATTAATCGCTGGAAATACTTCATAACGGTGATTATTTTAAATCGCTACGAAAAATATTAAGTTATTGCGGCGATTTTTTAAGTTTTTGTGACGATAAATATCGCCGGAAATAGTAGTTCTCAGCGATTTTAAAGTAACCCGGAGGGCTATTTCTGTCGATTTTTTTTAACATTTCCGGCAGACGAAAATCGCCGGAAATAGTAGTGTTTGTGACGATTTTTTCCTATCGCCGAAATTGATCAAAAATGGCTTTAGGATTGCGGCGAACCTGCAGCGATTTATAAATCGCCGAAATTGATCAAATACAGCGATTTCTAAAGGTATTTGTGACGATTTTGAGCGCTGGAAAAGGCCAGATTTCTTGTAGTGATAGTTTATTATTAAAATATTAATTTTTTAAATAGATATGATATTTATTATTATTATTATTATTATTTTAAAAAATGCACTTTAACTTAATAGATATCACAGCAAATATCTTTTTTTTAACTTAATACTACCTACCCATGCACAACTGCACGATAATGATCTATATCTACATACATGACGAAGATCTTTTGATTATAAAGATAAGAGTCCTGCACTCAACTAGTACCAATAAAAGGTATTGATTGTGTGGACCGATCACTACAATTTATTTTTTCTCTTTTAATTATCTTTTAAACATATTTAAATATTTTAAAAATATATACAAATTATTTAATAATAACTTTCTTAACCACCAATAAAAAATTAAAAAAATAATAATCGATTCAATTAATTGGTAGGACTACTGTTACATTTAACATTTCTCTAAAGATAATGATCTATCTCTACATACGTGACAAGAGCTTTATAATTCATCATCTCATACAGTAAATATCATATATTTTCTTTTTTTAAATTAATTGATTTCTTCTATTCAATTCTTATATCATATACTTGCTAATGAAAGCAATAAAAAGATAAAAAGGAAAATCATGTGTGAAGAATGGCGTAGAAATTATGGGAAGAAATTTTCATATAAAAAAGAGCTTTCGAGCACCTGTCTCAATCAGTACCATTGCTGGCTCTATATCATGACGCATCTGTAGTTGACGTCATCCATCGACGTGTACATGATGACGTGTGATCAGAGAGAAAAATAATGAATGCATGCCTTTGGATCGTAATCCATTCCATTATTTCCATATTAGGGTGGGAGAACCGGTTTCGGCCGGTTCTATCACATACGGTTTTCAACCCTCAGTGTAATTATTCAAATCCATTAATGTGATAGGTATAGACGGTTGGGCTTACAAGGTACATAAATTAGAAATTACACATATTAAATGCGTGTTATTACACATTACGTGGGTAATATTATACACATCCAAATTGTATGTTCTTGCTCAAAAAAGCAATTGCACAAGTGGGAAGCACAAAACCAAACTTACAAATGATCTAAAAATCAATAACAAAGTGTCACCAAATAGGTAAAATATCTGAGTTGTAAAAAATGATATGTAAGAAACCAAGCAAATAACAAAATAATTCATCAATGAGGGGCCATATTTTGCCAGCTTTAGCAGGTCTAAGGCTTGAAATATATTTCCTGAAATAATGGATATAAATGTCTAAGGTCATGAATAACAAACAATGCATTCTGTTTATGTAGCGGTAATAATTAAAACAACATAATGCACTTAAAATTAGGGATGAAGAATAGCATTACTCTTGCTACTAAAAAAAATTCTTTTTTAAATCACCGAAATTATATCACTAAAGTAGTTTAAAGGTATTTATTTAAAAAAATATAAAAGATAATTGAGTAATTAAATAGAAGATGTTTGGGACTCGAGATAAATTCATTGGGTTTGTACGGAATCAGAAAACGTTTTAATATTGCTATTCATTGCTCATAAATAATGCATAAATAAAAATAAGAACAATACATTAACAATAATGAAAAAAATTTATAGAATTTGTGCAAAACCAGGAACAGACCCGAGAACAAAAAAATTACATAAATTATATTATATATAATATTATAACTTGTGCAAAAATTATAATATTACAAGGCCCATTAAAAAAAGAAAAATGATATTTACAATTATAGAATGTACAAGCGTCGTGCAACTAATCTTTTCGAAAAAAGTGAATAATACAAAGCCCATATAAAAAATAATAATTTTTTAATAATGAATCTCAATCTTTTTTAAAATGATTGTCATGCGGTGGCATTCAATGACTGTATCTAACATTATTCTTAAACAAATGAAGCAGATAGTGGCTTTTTTTTCTCTAGACTCTCCCGTATGTTTTTTAAATTATTTTCAACATTTATCTAGATTTATATTTTTCGCATGCAATTTTTATTTTTTTTATTGCACCACATGTGTTAACGACACCTTGAAAATCCAAACTGTTAATAAATCCAAATTCTTAAGGTGCTTATTATTAGAGTCCAAATCATTCATTGATAAGTGAAAATCAACAACGTACACACAAGAGGTTATCTTACGACTGTAAATAAATAAGGCTACTCAATAAATCGCTTGAGATTGATTTAATCAAACTCGAGTTTAACTCCAATTCATTTATTAATCATTAAAATTATAAATAAATTTAGAATATATAATACCAAGAACTTATTATGTCAAAATTAAATAATTCGTAAACAAGCTTGAACTCACTTGTATAAAAAAAAATTATTGCTAAAAATAAATTAATACATAAGAATTAATTGAATAATTCTTAACTATAATTCGCTTAAATTCAGACTTGTTCACAGTCTTGCTATCTCAATACACAAGAGTTGCCATCATTCACGTGATGCACACTTTGGGGTACTGCATATCAAACCTAAAAAAAAAAAAAAAAAAAAAAAGGCCCATTTGTCTTGTCGGGAGCCATTCACATCATCTAGATGATCTGTCAATATCACATGAAAGGCAGCCAACTAATTAATTATGTGTTTAATGTAGATAAGTCTATCCAGTCAAGATTCCATATATTGATCTCCTTAATTGAATGTTAAATGTGGCACCCCCGAACCCATATGTGATTTGGCAGGAGATGCGATGTCGTTGGCATGTTGGCCCCTTGATCGGGTCATTCACCCCTCGCACATTGTGATAAGCGCGTGCTCACATACTTAAATAATGTGTACAGTTATATCACAGCAGAAAATAAAAAAGTATTCATAAAAATCTAACTAACAGTACTAGAGAAATTTGAATTACATCACCATCCTAGTGTCTATAAGCCACAGGTCTTCCACCCATAGACAAAATAATATATATTACAGTCTTCCAAAAATAACAAAGAGCCATAAATTAACACATAAATATCTAGGAGAAATAATCTCAATCTTTACTCCTCACGCAGAGCTAGCCAGACCTCCATAGTCGTACCCATCCTTTGCATCAAAATCTACAGTTCTGGAGAGCGAAACTGCAGGTATGGATACCAAAGTGAGATTTTGCAAAATTTCATTAAGTAAAACTAAGTCTAACACTCAAAATACATGCAGCTGGAAAAGAAAAATTAAGATCAAGTTCCTAATTAAGTAATTTTTTTTTCTTGAGATTTGTATTAATATTGACATGAAAAATCTAATTTTCAAACTAGAAATTTCAATACTACTGCGCGCTTCATTGAAGCCATCTTGGAGAAGCAGTTTAGGCAAATTAAGCAGTATACATCGATCTGCTTAATTGCTATAAAACGTACGTACTCGCTGCGAGGAATTAAAAGCAACTAAAGAATAAAAAGACAACTCATGTAACGCATGATCAACTATATCTCTTTTGCTTTAATTAGTTTCTTTAAATGTATATTATTTATAAAGTCTTTCTAAGTCTAAAAAATTCCTTTACGTACCTAAAACATGAGATCACTACGGCCTTCAGACTCATGATATATATATATATATATATATATATATATATATATATATATATATATATATAGTAGATCACATGCATTATTAATTGATCCTTAAAGTACGGCATTAGTTATTAATTGTTTTTCGATTGTAAAATTAATTGGCATGTGAACTAAACGGAAAATGGAAGTGATATTAAGTTATATATGATCTAACAGTAGTCTATTAATCGTGCATTTACGGCTAATTGTGGGAAAGAAAGCCAAATGACGTTTCGAGGGTTATGTTTGCTTTCGTGCTGCTCTAAACCACACCCTAATTTATCACGTCTTCATTATTAATTAAAATCAAAATCTTAGGAATAAAGAAGGGTTATCCATTTTAAAATTCCAAAACTTTCAAAAACTAATACATATTTAATATATATTATAATCATGAAAAAGACATGAGAACATTGATCATCATCTCGTACAATTGGTCACAAGATTAACCTTATTGATGATAATAATAATAATAACACACGATTCTATAATAATAATATTACACACAACGTAGTTACTACACAGCATGATATATAGCCAGCTAGCCATTGGCCTTATTGTTGATAATACAAGCATCTTATAATATGTTACATATATTAACAGAACTATTACTAGTAGCAGTAGCAGCAGTAGTAGTAGTAGTAGCACTAGTGGTAGTAGTAGTAGTAGTAGTACTTGTCCTAGAACGAGTGTTTTGATCTGAATTTTGCGTATCATTATTAATATCTCCTTCCCCAGAAGCAGCACCAACAGGAACAGTAGTAGTATCAGTAAGAACAGTCTTAGTAATTTCCCCATCTCTAGAAATAGCAGTAGTAGTTGTAGTAGTAGTAGTAGTTATAGTACTACCAGTATTAGTAGTAGTAGTAGTAATAGCAGTAGTACTACCAGGATTATTAATACCATTATCCCATGCATTGGAAGCTACAAAAAGAAAGAGAAATTATGTTCATTAGAAAATAGAAAATAAAATTTTCAGAAAAGAGAGCAAGCAGCTAACAGACCTATCGAGTTTCATTTGCTGCACATAATAAAAATGAAAACACCAATTATATATATTTTTCAATATAGTTGATATGGAAATTAATTAAGCTTCTAAACCAGTGGTATACTGTACTTGGGTGTGTAAAAAATAAGGTTTATTATTAAATAGATTTTCTCATTTCTAAAAGAATTTATTATTACCATTATTTAAGAAATACTGCATGCATGAGATACCGAGGTGATCACTTTTTATATTATCTGAGATGTAAATTTTTTTATTATTATTATCTAATAAATTACATTTAGCCGCAATAGTTTATAAGTTTTACTTGATTGAAATCACTACGTAAACCTATAGCAAGCAGTACTCATAAAAATATTATTGAATCCATGCTGCTAATTATTACCTGCTTTTGAGAGAGTCCAATTGTCGTCATCGGCGGCCAGATCCCATGCGAAGTAACCGCGCAAGTTATTTCCCCTAATCGCCCCCTTAACCTTTGTAGCGATGCTATGCTTATCGTCAAAACCAATCCAAGTAACATCGTGATGCCAGTAGGAGGCAACAAACATGTCAGGATCATTCACGAGACGGCCTGCATTATTAAGGTTGATATAGTCCGCCTGGATATTTCTGAACGCTATAGAGGCTGCAGGAGTTGGTGGATTAGCCGCGTCTGCAAAGAAATCATGTTGATGGCTGTCTGTCAGAGTCCATTTATACCCATAAAATGGAAGGCCAAGGACCAACTTCTGGGTGTCAATTTTTACAGGATTAGGACCAATTCCATTAATCCAGTTATAAATGCCTTCACTTCCACACTTGTTTTGCTCTCGAGGATTACGCCACGCATGAACCGGTCCTGTCTTAGTGGATGAGTTGGAGGGAGTATAGAAGTCAATGGCCAGTACGTTGATCCAGTCCAACTTTTCATTAATAGCCTGAATGGGATAATTGAAAGAAGTGGCCGGGTGGTGAAACACCGTTGCAGTTAGCAGCAACGACTCCGCGGCAGTACGCCACCCCTGCAGGAGTGACGTGAGATTGTCAGGGTTGTCGGTCGGGGAATTAGGGTACAGCCAGCAGAGGTCAAGGCCATCGAAACCGAGGTTCCTGGCTAGACCTATGGAGGTCGTTATGAATGTTTGACGCTTATCTGCATCTGCGACCACTGGAGATATGGGAGAGCCTTCACCACCGATGGATAAAAGAGTTTTCACTTGAGGGGATCGTACTCGAACGGTTTCAGTGAAGGTTCGGAATTGATCCGAGTATTGCTCAGGAATGGTGACCGTGCCATCATTAGCGTTGACGTCGGCAAAGCCAGCATAAAGATGTGTGAAGAGTTCGGAAGCTATATCTGCTACCGGCCGGTTGAAGTCACGCCCGAAAAACCAGTATCCGGCTTTCACAACAGAATCAGTACCAGCACTGGAAGCCATTCGATCGAGGAAAGCCGAATTAAGCAGGTGTACGTAGTTACTATTTTTTTTTACCTTCTTGGGGATACGAGTGGTGGTACTTGATAGCCATGTATGCGTGCATATTTATAGCCTTTTCAAACCCATATAGAAACAAGCTGCCATATTAATGTTGTCCCAACCACAATATTTTGTCCATGTTCAGATCATATACATAAATAAATATATATATGTGTGTGTATTATAAGACATTACCGATCATTAGTACGTATGGCATTTGATAATTGGTTTAAGTAGTTGTCTGTGCATTAAAAATCATTATTGCTTCACAAATATTTTTGATAATTGGTTCATTTTGCTGTCTAGTCCGTGCATGCATGCATGGGTACTGGTCCCTAGACAGCTGGGTTGAAACTTACAGCTCATCGACGCACCAACACGGATAGCTATTCATGTATATTGTTCAGCCAAAAGTGCAGGGGTACGTACGTGCATGACTATATTTTATTGAAAATCCATCCATTAAACACAATGCATGCATCACGTGGATGGGGCTCTAGATCATGGTGCGTCAAGGTAAATGATGTAGACACAAGATCAATACCTGATCTCATATTGTACGTAAATTATGATATGCATGATAATTTATAGACAACAAGTTACAATTCAAACAATTTAGACATGATAATATATGTCTACACAAGATGAATTATGAGTCCAATATTATATATATATATATATATATTTATATTTATATGGTAGGGATCGTAGGCACACTAAAACATATTAATGCATTTTCAAATTGAAAAAAAAAATGTTTACTTGTATTCAAATCGATAGTACTGTGTTGCCATTAAAAGTTGGACGATATCCTTTAAATCAATTAACTACTTGTGCAATATATTTTTGAATTTTACTACTTACCAATCGATATTTAGTCACACTACTTCTTTTTAAATGATCAATTACAGTTATTAGAAAAGAAAAATTCAAAACACTATAGAGTTTCTTTTTTTGGTTAAATATTGATATGATAGGTAGTGATGTGTTTAGTGGAAGAATAAGTAGACTAACGATTTTTTCCTATATTTCTAATGTGGACATTTCCTGTCAGATGTAGTGTATATAAACTAACTTTGTGGCACTGTCGAACCATTAATAAGTTGCAACAAGAAGTATGGAATATTCGGGCCTCGGTAATTAGGGTTTTGCTAGATACAAGCGACTTCATGCACCATATCGCGTACCGATAATTTATTTTATTTAAAAAAAAATGAAAAAAATTTTTTAAGAGAAGAAGAAAATCTCATATATCATAAAAATTATTTTTATCTTTAATTCACATCATTTCGTTAAACATATATATTATATATTAAGAAATAATCTCCTTCACACTCTACTGTGTGAAGCAGCCACAGCACACCTAACGTGCTGGGGTGAAAAAAAAAGAAAAAAAAATTATGTAAAGTATGTAGAGAGTGTGATGTATAGTAGAGTGTGATATAACATTACCCATATATTAATATTGGTGCATAAATTGTTGCACAAACTTGGTTGCAATATGATTTTTTCTTAATTAATGTCGACACATGTGGTAGAGCTGCATGATAATAATGATTTGTATCTGATCAATCACCATCGCAGTACTTGTGGTTGAGCAGCGGCTCCCTATCCTTTTGTCATTTAATGCTACCAACCGACCTTGAGTTGCATGATAATTAATGATCATTATCTGCTGAGAAAGAGCGTTTGATTATTCCATGATATATAGATTACTATAGATAGACCAATAGCTCAATCATCATTGCAGGCTCTACATATATCATGACGCATCAGTAGTAAACGTCATTCACCCACGTTTACATGACGTGTCAGACCAGAAAGGTTTTCTCCTGATAGTGTAAATTACACTAATTTTCTTCTATTTTTTTTTAACCACTTTTAAACATTTTAAAAATTAGCTACCTAGTTAATTACACTAATAACAGAAGAAATTTTAAAGTTTAACCAAGTATATAATGTGTGTAACATTATCTGACATAATTGAAGGAGCTATTTATATGTACTACATGCATCGGTAAAACCCCATGTCCATGTACATTATCTTTATAAGTGAAATGAATTTTAAATTTGCACATTAAGATTAATATTGTACATTATAATTATCACGTCTACAACTGCCATGTCCATGTTTAGATCATTTAACAAAGGACGTACCCTTCTAACGGTGTTTGTACTTATATTAAACCCCGACGTACAGTTGTGCATGGCAGATCGAGTGATGTCCAACATATTGTTCATGCATTGTCGAACCTGGATATAGTGGTTCGAACCATCAATAAAACAACCACGAATTCTTCAAGCTTTTTATGGTAAATGATATTTGCAGTTATATAGTGTGTAAATATTGCGTGATTTTTTTTCATAAAAAGTAAGTTAATTTAAGATTCACATTAAAAAATTAATTTTGTAATGGTGGACTTTACTCTTTTAAGTATTTATAAAAAATACATAAATTCACTAATAATCAATTCATTAACCATTAAAAGAAATTAAAAAAAAAATTGATTCAATTAATTGGTAGGATTGTTATTACATTTAGCATTTCTATGAAGATAATGATCTATCTCTACATATATAACAAGACTTTTGATACTCATCATCTCACAAGTCATACATATATTTATTTTATTTTTTTATTCATGATAAACTAATTGAGTTATTCCATTTAATCCCTATTATGGAAGTGTTTCACAGCTCCTCCCACACGATTAATAATGGTTGGCAAGTGGTAGAAGGGCTTTGTTATTTTCACAAACTATCTCATCTTATCTAATTATTACAACTTTTTTATATTTTCAAACAAAATGCAATAAACAATTCAACCATTCCAAATAAAACAAATAATAATATTAAAAAATAATAATCTAACAATATTTTACTTAACTTTCAATTTTCATCTTATTTTATCTGTGTAACTAAACGAGACCTAATTTTAGAGCAAAATTGGAAATTAGCAAGTCTTTTAAAAATGTTGGACAGTTTGGTGTAGCATGACGGGATTGGTTGATTATAAAATGAATTGTAAAATAAATATTATAATCGAGATTTGAAGGTGTATCATTGAGAAATGATATTCTTTATCCTTGATTTTATCGTCAACATTTATATTGTTGAACTACTTAAATGGCAACTACTTAAATGAACTGCTACTTAAAATATATCACCTCAACAAGTGTGACCAGAAATAACAAAATCAAAGATGAAGAATAGCATTACACCTTACTTAAAAGGGAATATTTTTAAAATCACAAAAATTATGAATAAAATAGTGCATGAATAAAACTATATATGAACATTACATGCATTGGCAATAATGTATTGAATCTACCGATGCTCTTATTACATTTGTTCGTTTTATTCCAAACCATCATCGTGGGTTGTTCAACTACTTCTCCGGTCCTGCTGGAAAAATATATTGCATCAACAAACTCATGAATAATTATGATAACCGTGAGATTTAATGATAAATAAATACAACAACTTGGTGCATGGTTGTATCTGAAAATGAATGAACATTAATATTGGGACACATAGTACTTTAATTAATGTGATAGGCTAGGTAAAGGTAGACACCATATTTTTTAATATTTAGTTTATAAATCTGGAAACGAACATGCATGCATGGTGCATTAATTGTCGGCAGGTCGTAAATTTAGAAGGCATAGTAACGTTGTAGATGAAAACCCTTTAACCCCTTAATACTATTTATAGACTTATGGTCATCATGAAATATAGAGATATTTGTGTTCCACGATGACTAAATCTAGAAATATTATTGTCTCACTGTGACTCATTAATTAAGTGATAATATTTGAGCTATTTTAAACCCATTAGGATATGTGTATGTGAGAAATAGAAATTCGTAAAATGCTTTAAAAACAAGTCCATATCATTTTATGAGTAATGCTAGATACAATCATGCTTGTATTAAGTAAGTACCGCACATTTCTTTTAAAAAGAGTGCGGTCCATTATATATTAAAATATTAAAATTTTCATATGGACGCTATATATATTTATTCACTTTTTTTTATTTTTTTTTTAAATAAGTACACGTAACTTACCCACTTTATAACTATACAAATATTATTTCTCTTAATTAAATACTACTTACCCACCTTCAGCAGCATGATAATGATCTATATCTACATTTGTGACAAAGAGCTTTCGATTATAAAGATAAGAGTCTTGCTACCGGTACCATCACCCATTTCTACATATAATATGATCTGAACATGGACGATAGTTTTGTCGAAAAACTTTTCCTAAGTCAGCCAAAAATATAATATTCATGAGCATTTCATCTAGCTAGCTAGCACTTTATAAATAATATAAATTTAAAACTAAAAGCAAACGAAATATGATTCATGTCTTACACTAGTCTTTTTTCTCTATACCCACAGTCAACTATCACTACATCTCCGCCAGGGTCCAGCCATTGCCGGCTTTGTCTATAGGTGCTTTTCCTATTTGCTTTCTAGTTTTCTGGCGATAGCACAAAGATGCTAGATCTGCTGCTTATCGGCCTTCCTAGATTGCCAAGCGCCCCTCCATCGGATCCCCTAGCCATCGATCTATCGAACGGTAGGAGAAAGCTGACCAAATAAGTGGCGCGTGTGTTTCACACGTGGTTACAGTGCGCATGAGCCACAAGTATGACCACAAAATAGTACTTGTGTAAGCTGACCACAGTTCGGGCATCTCGATTCCCGAGTTTCTGTACATGGGGGTCGGGGGCGCCACAGGTGGTATCAGAGCAGTTCGGCTCTGGGTAAAACCACATGTCCCTTAGGTGAGGTACTAGAAATTTTAAAAGTTGTAAATTGAAATTATTTAATTTAAAGTATGTGGTTTTTATTGGTTTTATTTAGTTTATTGTATACTACTTGTTTGTTTATTTATTTTATTGTATTATTTTATGGTAGGCTATTTTATTTGTTTTAATTATTTTTTTGTGAACTACTTCATTGGCTTTATTCATTTTTTCGTATGTTATTTTATTTATGGAATTTTATTTTGTTTTGTTTTGTTGGGAGTTGAAAGGTGGGTTAAGGGTTGTGCTATGACAGGAAGATGGTACGACTGTGAATGTCATTGTTAGGCTTAAACATTTGGTGTGGTAGACCTGAATTTTGGTGATTGGTTTGTTTTAATATTGAGGCTCAAACATCATGGTTTGGGTGAACTTTTTGGAGTAGGAACTCAAATTGCTACTAAGGAGGGGAATAATTTTAAATCACTTAGGATAATTGAGGTCTTAGATTCCGTAGAATTTATGTAATGAGTCTATGGGGTAGGAGGTTGTAAGTTCAATGAACTTCAAGGATAGATTTATGAGAAGTTCACCTAAGGTTTGAGGCCCCTTAGTTTTTAGGAAATAATTTTATGAGATTTAAGGTGGTAGGTTCAACAAGCAATTAAGGGATTACTTAGATTAGAAGTTTTCGATCTTGCTGACCTTGATAAGCAATTTGATAACATTTGGGGTTTTAGAATTTACAAGTTTATAAGGTGAATGTTTAGATTTAAGGTCATCGATCTGGAGGGTTTCGGGAAATGATTTTTATTTGGTTTAAGGTTTTAGAATTGCAAAGTTGATGGGCTGAAGTAAAATAGGATTGATCAGAGTTGAGTTACTGATATGAGAATTTTTCAGGAGAGAATTGCTTTGGAGATGGAAGGTGATGATCTAGTTCATGCATTTCGGGGGATTGAAGATGTTGATCTAGTTCAAAAAATCATTGTTTTTCGCTCGAGGTTATAGTGACAGGTTAATGATTTAATCCATTTTAAGGATAATAGATGGTATGGATTTAGGAAATAATTCTTGTTGATTTCGAGGATATAGGTCTAGATGATGAAAATGGTAGTGATGGACCACTTGCACATTTGGAGCATATTTTGTTTGGGCTAAGGGTGCTTGATATCGATACGTATTAGTGGTGAGTGTTTATGGAATTCGGAGAGTACGGGTCCTAGTCTCATTTTTTTTGGCTTGGAAGAAGTGGCTTTGTGGGTGTTGTAGAGGAGTCGATACAATAGTATTAATTCAAGAGACCTTGGCTTGGAGTTTTTTTTTTTTTTTTGTGAGTTGATCGAAGTGTATAGTCGAAGTGGGTTACTCAATGGAATGATGGTTGGGAATAATTGTTGTGATTACCTTCAGGACTTAGTTGTGACTTGAGGACACATAGGAATTTAAATTTTGAGGCTATACTTTCCTTTGAAGATTGAGCATCCAGTTGGTTGAATGAAGGACATTGTTATTTAACTTGAAGAGAGATTGAGGGGATGTCATGTATGGTGTATGATAAGATCTTGAAAGTTGAAGTTTAGGCATCAGCGGTGGATAATATGATCAAGTATGTGGGTTAATAAAGCACTAGGATCCTTGGGTGCTTTGCAATGGCTTTTGGTGGATTGAAGATTTGAGCAGTATGGCTTGCCTTGAGGTTTAATAGTGATGTGCTATTGAAGCAACTAGTCATGTTAATACTAGCTTATAGGAGTAGAAATAGGTGGGCGAGTTACCAAGAAGGTTTTGAAAATATT
The DNA here is from genome assembly GCA_961763995.1 of Juglans cinerea. Taxonomy (NCBI): domain Eukaryota; kingdom Viridiplantae; phylum Streptophyta; class Magnoliopsida; order Fagales; family Juglandaceae; genus Juglans; species Juglans cinerea. Next base: position 33,338,393 of record CAUIVZ010000007.1, on the reverse strand, counting down.
TTGGTGAAGTCAATGGTGGTTCCTAGTGAGTTTAGTCACCGCTAGATTATATGTTATTCAGAATGTAGGTGATGAGCTTTTGGGTTTAGGTTACCAAAGGTAGAATTCAATAGTAGCATAGGAGTTGATTGAGGTTGGCACATATTATTGTAAGGGCTATTAATCATTGGAATTTACTGGATGTTGTATTAAGGTTCTTATGGAAAATGAGATTTTGGATAGCATAGTCACCCTAGGAATACTGGCGGTGATGTGCCACTGGGGGACTAATACGAGTATGTCGGATATCGCCATGTTTATTGAGAAAAGTGCCACGTGCCGTCAAGTTAAGGCTGAGCATCAAAGACCTGTTGGCTAACTTCAACCTCTCCCTATTCCTGAGTGGAAATGGGATGATATTTCTATAGATTTTGTTGTGGGCTTGCCGAGGACCCCTAGTGGAAAGAATTCAGTTTGGGTAATTGTTGATCGGTTAACCAAGAGTGCCAATTTCTTGCCTATCAATAACATTGACTCTTTGGGTAAGTTGACTAGGTTGTATGTTAAAGAGATAATGCGTTTGCACGGAGTACCCAAGAGTATTGTATTGGATCGGGACCCGCGATTCACGTTCCATTTTTTGAAATGTTTGCAGGCATCTATAGGCACTAAGTTGAAGTTTAGTACTACATATCACCCTCAAACAGACGGTCAATCAGAGCGCACTATTCAGACTCTTGAGGATATGTTGCGGTCTTGTGTCATAGAATTTCAGGAAAGTTGTGATAATCATCCGCTGCTAATTGAGTTTGCTTATAATAATAGTTTACATTCCTACATTCAGATGGCCCCGTATGAAGCTTTGTATGGAAGGAAGTGTAGATCACCCTTGTGTTGGGATGAAGTTGGCGAGAGTAAAGTAATTGGGCTTGAGATAATTCAAGAAATGAAAGATCAAGTTCAGTTTATAAGGACTAAAATGGTGGAAGCGCAAAGTCGTCAGAAGAGTTATGCAGATACAAGAAGAATAGACTTATCCTTTGAAGTAAGTGATTGGGTTTATATCAAAGTCTCTCCTATGAAAGGTGTTAAACGCTTTGGTAAGAAAGGAAAGCTTAGTCCAATATATGTTGGCCCTTTTCAGATCGTAGAGAAGATTCGGCTTGTTGCTTATAGAGTTGCCTTGCCTGACTATTTTGGGGATGTTCATGATGTGTTTCATGTGTCTTCGTTGAAAAAGAGTTTTGGACAACAAGAGCCACGTTTTGTTGATCCTGAACGCATTCAACTTCAGCCTAACCTTACTTATGAAGTTGCCCCGACACAGATCGTGGATTTGAAAGAGCAAAGGTTAAGGTCCAAGACAATACCCTTAGTGAAAGTAGCATGGGGCGATCCATTGGCTCAAGATTTCTCTTGGGAGAGAGAAGCCGGAATGAGGGAGCAATATTCATATTTGTTTGATTGACTCTTGTGGTATGTTCCTTTTGTTTTCGCTTAGTCGAATCTTATTCCTATCTTAGCTTTAATGTTTGTGTATTTTAGTGTATTTTTAGGGGGGAGGATGTAACACCCCGTATTTTAGTGTATTTTTATTGAAGGAATTATTTTTATTAATTCAAAAATTTATTCTCTTGTTTTAAAATTGTTGGATTTTTAGTTGGTTTATTTTTATGATTTTTAATTTGGTGAAAATTATTTTGATGTGTTTTCTTAATATTTAATTATTGTTATGCATTTAAATTGCTTTTCATATTTAATTAATTTATTGTTGGATTTAATTATTTTAATTTCACTTTATTATTACGTTTAAATTATTTTAATTAACTTGTTGTTTTGAAATCGGTTCCGTTGGATCATTTTTGTGACCCAAGATGTGAGGACTGGACCTCATTTATTTTCCTCAATTTTCTCTTTCCTCTTTTTTTTCTTTCTTCTTTTCTTTTCTTTTCTTCTTCTTCTTCTTTCTTCCTCTGCTTTCCCACGCGACGCACTCCCCCTCCCTCTCTCTCTCGTGCACTTCTCCCTCTCCACCCAGCCACCGCCGCGCGCGACACCGCCCCTCCCATCAGCTTCCCTACCGGCTGGCGACCACCTCCCTCCGTTTCCAGCTCCTCCATCGTCGCCGATAGCCCCCACGCCCAACACCAAGCCGCGGCACCTCTTGTGTTCGTGCGCCACCGTGGCGCCACCTCCGGCCACCATTTCTTCACCCCTTCATTCTCGACCTCATAGCAACCCAATGGACCCAACCCTAGCTTCGATCCGTCACCGGTGAAGCACATCCAACCCCATTTCCAATTTGGGTATTTTTGGTCTTCAATCACCCATTGCGCCGCCACTCACGGCCAACCACCACCACCACTAGTTTCACTGACATCCCTAAGCCCTACCCTATCAATTTTGGGTCTTCGTTTGTTCCCGTTTAAAAGTAGGTTTTTGAAACCCACGGCCACAGTGCATTTTGCACTATTACGTTGCTGAGACGTCACTTCTTGCACTTTCATGATCCTCCGGAAATTACTATATAGTGCTGTAAGTATTTCTCCAAAGAACTTTTGTGATTTAAATGTATTTTTGTACTAACTCATTTCACTGTGATCTGATTGGTTTTGCCGGACTGAGTCCGAGGAGTACGGGGGTCGAATGGATTAGTGGAGAAAGTTTGTTTGTGTGTTTTGGGCTATGCTGAATTATTGGTTGGGATTTGTGTGGTTCATGTACATTGCATAATTGTACGCATGATCATGTTTGTAAAAGAAACTGGGTTTTCGTGTATTGCATTCATGTTCATGTGTTTATTGAAAACTGAGTGTTCATGTGAAAGGGTTTTTGGGTGCGTGTGTATCACGACGCAAGCCGAGATGGGGCATTATCTCGGTGGAGCTCCTCTGGTCACTCGATAGCAAAATATACTGAGTGACGTCCCCTGGATTGTCGCTAGGCGACAATGGGATCAGATTAGATGGTCTCGTGCCGACTCCGTGGCCCCTCTGCTAGCGGGGGCTAGAGGATGCTTGGCCACGAATGCGCTGGGCGCGGAACTGGGCATCGCTTGTTGCGTAGTGGGTGCTTGGCCATGAACGCGTTGGGCGCGGAACTGGGCATCGCTACGAAGCCAGGACATGCGGATGATCCCTAGGATGTGTTGAATAAAATGATTTTATGTGAATAATTTTCTGGGAAAATGTTTTACGGATATTTTGGGCCAAATGGAATTTTGGCGTATGTTGGAAAATATTCATTTTCGGGGAAAATGATATTTTGAGAATAAAGAATATTTAATCATATGTATGCATGTTGGTTGCATTAATGCATTTTTATTCCTGATGGTTGTTTGGGTTATACTTACCTGCGGTACCATTTTGTGGTAACACAAATTTTGATGCAGATGAAAAAGAAGGTGAGCCTGAGGATTCGGCTCCGCCCGAGGAGTGATTTGGTATCACTCATTTTATTGAGACTTGTATTATTTATTTTGGGATGACTGTATAACTTTTAAACTACTTTTACTGATGTTTAAATTGTGTTAACAATTTTGGTACTTAGTTGACTTAAATTATCCGCTGCGTTATTTTTGTACACTGTTGCATGTACACACACTTGGCACTAACGTTGGGATGCGTGACCGTGTTGTCATCATCCTGGCGTCTTGATTCCCGAGTTTTCGTACATGGGGGTCGGGGGCCCCACATCCTTTGTGAGTAACATCAACATGATTGCCATTGGGGAATTTAAATTGAAAATCAACTTTGGTAGGTAAATGATCCATGGAATATGTTGTGAAGAGGTTGGTGCCATGTGAGAAGCTGAGAAACAAGAAAAAATACCAGAGATAGTGGTGGCAGAGGTACAAATATAGGAATCAAGGGGCTGAACATGTTTAGCAGCCTGTTATGTAGCTTGAGATTGAAGCAAAGTAATGAGATGTTGATATTGCTCTTTAGTGAGAATAGCTTGTGAGTCCTCAATGATCTGTTCTTGGGTGGAGAGGCTAATTTGGTTAGCTGATGGGTCAAAACCTTTGCTTCGAGTAGCCAATTTATGGCCTAGTGGATAGCCATGTAGTTTCTATCATCTGTCAACAGTATGGCCAACAAGGTTGCAATGGGTGTAGGTGGGTTTTTCAAGGTGGGGATTGGCTTCGAAACATTTGTCTAAAGAATGTCCAAAGATTTTGCAAAAGGAGCAAAAAAGTTTCTCTCCTTTGAGAACCAAACTGTTTTGGGCTATCTCGGTTGGATAGAAAACAGGTTTTAGTAGCCATAGCAAGAGTGTCATGAAGACTATGGGACGTTGTTGAGATCTGTTTACATTTCTCTTCTTGTTGAACAAGAGCATAAACTTCACTTAAGGTAGGGGTGGGTTTAAGAAGAATGATTTGAGCTTTGATATTGGTGAAAGAATCATTAAGTCCTATGAGGAACATCATCATCTAGTCACGTTGTTGGTTTGCAATGATAGGTTGCATAGCACCACATGCACAAGATGGAATGATTTCAAAATTAAGAAGTTCATCAAATAAACTTTTAATTTCTAGAAATAGATACTACAAGAGTCATCCCCTTGAGTAAGAGAATGGATGGATTGTTTCAATTCATATTTTGGCCACTGTTTTGTGCAAAATGTTGCTCTAACTCAAGCCATAGGACATGAGCAGTCTCAACATACACAACACTGTTTTTGAGTTCAAGGGACATTGCATTTTAAAGCCAAGTTACAACCATGTCATTACATTCAAGCCATGGTTCTAACAGAGAAGAGTTTGGGGCAGTAGGTTCATGAATCGTACAATCAATGAAGCCCAGTTTCTTCTTGATTCGAAGAGATCTACGGATGGTATGAGCCCAAGAATGGTAGTTTTCAGCTGTGAGGAGATGAGTGGTAAGGAGGGTTCCAGGTCCATCGTTTGAATTAAGGAAGTAGGGGCTAGAGGGGTCTTTAGGGTTGGTATTGAAATCAATGGTATTGGTATTGGTATTGGAATCAGTGGTATTGGTATTGGTAGGAGGGGGATTGTTGATAGATGAATCAGTTTTCTCGGAGGCCATGGATGGCTCTTGATACCATAACAGTTATGGTAAAATCAGAATAAAATGCAGTAAAGCACACAAGGCAGAGAGTTGAGAAGAATTTTGTTTATTGATCTCAAGTATTACAATGTACATGGCCTTCTATTTATAGTAACTACAAAAAAGAATAATGAGAATCTGTGATGCCCCGACTCACACATACGGAAACGCGGTAACTGTGACGTCGGGATGATGACAACACGAGCCACGCATCCCAACGATAAGTGCTCAGGTGTGTGCAACATGCAAGAAGAGCACCACAAAAGTCGCAGCGGATAAATTAAAAGTAGTCAACTAACTACCAGAATTGTTTAATACAAATATTCAAAATAAATTGCCTTTAAAAAGTTATACAGTTATCCGTAAAATAAAGTAAAAAGCCGAATACATAGACAAAAGGGAAACAAATCCCATAATCCAAAAACAACCACATGTCATTCCCTTCACAGAGCCAATCCCTCAGGCTCTTCGTCCTCATCTGCATCAAAATAAACGGTACCATAAAACGGTACCGAGGTAAGTAATAATCCAAACAACCCACGAGACAAAAGTGCATTAATGCAACAAACATGCATGCATATGATGAAATGTGCATCAAACCCAAAACAACATTTTTCTGAAAATAAATATTTTCCAACGCACGCCAAAATCCCATTTTGGCCCAAAAATATAATCCGTCATTTTCCTGGAAAATGATTCACACAAAATTCAACCATTTATCGGACACTATAGGCGGGAATCGCAGGCGAGAATCGCAGGCGGGACTATACCACCATTGTAACGCCCCGACCCCGAGGGTCCGGAGAGTTAACTCATGTCACTTAAAAATCATTTTTCTTCCACATAGTACATACTCTAATTTTTTTCTATCACACAAAATACTCATATATTTACATCACTTACTCCAGAATAATTATTCTAAGACAATACAAAGTCTTAATATAAACATCAATCTCCCAACAAGCTTACTGAATGAAAATTTTCAATACCCATATAAACCTTCTATGCTTAAACCATCATTCTTAACTCTTCTCACCCATTCTCCATATCCTTGATCCACAACTGAAACATTCAAATCATCTGAAAAATATGGTGGAGATAAGGGGTGAGTTATCAACAACTCAGTAAGCAGAGAACATATACTAGTGTGTAAACATGAGCCTTTTCAGAAAGTTCAGTATGTAGAAACAAAAACATTTTATTTTTATATGCAGATCTCATAAAAGCGTATTATCGGAAAATCAGAGCGACTTTTCAATCTTTTCATACTCAAAATCATCAATTTGTATTTAAGGATCCATTTCACATTCAGAAACGCTTTGGCATAACATAACTGAACATCTTTATCTTATCATATCATATCATATACCATATTTAACCCCCGTGGTAAGGTTGTGCTATCCCCGGTGGCCAAACCAGGCAGTATCATGTGGTGAACTTCCCCTTTTTCAATCTCGAAGCCCCGAGTGTGCACACAGGAAAGAACACGGAAAAAGACCACTTTGTTTCCAAAGTGGGTGCACTCATATCATATCATGGTGGTACCAACCATATCACGTGAACAGTATCATCATATCAGAACCATATTCAGAACAGATAAGTATGCCAAAGTTTTATCATATCCATATCCATATCATATCAAAACATGTGCGAAACATATTCATATAATTTCTATTTGATCAAAAACAGATCCAAATCATTTCATATCACATGCATAAAAATTTCAATGACATCATATTCGCTCTTTTGCATATTTCAAAAACATGTCAAATATTGCTCATGTCTACACATTTCATGTCAAAAACATTTCTTTTCTCTTTCATATGTATCTCATGAGGGAATGCAAAACATATAGTGAGGTTGTTTTTCACTTTTTCTTTTTAAAACAACATGCACCTTTTTACAAACCAACCTCAGTTCATTTCTTTTTATGCAAATCTGGCATAGGAACCCCGCTTACCTGGACGACTTAACTTTTCCAAAAATTTCCTCAAAAATGTCGAGTCGACAATAAATCGTCACCTATAAAAATAATCACGTAATTTCTGTAAGTTTCCAATAAATCACATATGTCGATATTTAAGCCTAAACTTCTTAAATAACCTATTTTAAATTTCTCAAAACTTAAAACCTTCATAATCCCAAAATATATCATTACTTCATAAAATCACCAATATCCACCACAACCCACGTCATACACAAAACACCAATATTTAAACCCGAACAGCCAACAAATCTCATAGTCTAAACCAATCATACTAACAACTCCAGCACCCAAACCAATCAACCCCGTTACTCCTCGGACTCAGTCCGGCAAAACCAATCAGCAATTAAATACAGTGTAATGTGCTAGTGCAAAAATACATTAAATTCACGAGAATTCTTTGGAAAATACTTACATTGCTATATAATAATTTCTTGAGGATCACGAAGGCGCAAGAAGTGGAAAAAATAGCTGCAGAATAGTGCAAAATACTCTGTGGCCGTGGGTCACAGATACCCACTTTTCAACGGGTGCAAACGAAGACCTGAGATTAATAGGGTAGGGCCTAGGGATGTCGGTGAAGCTAGTGGTGGTGATGGTTGGCCGTGGGTGGCGGCGCAAAGGGTGGTTTAAGGTCAAAAATACCCAAAACGGAAATGGAGTTGGATGTGCTTCACCGGTGACGGATCGGAGGTGGGGTTGGGTTCAATGGGTTGCTTGGAGGTCGAGGCTGAAGTGGTGAAGAAATGGCGGCCAATGGTGGTGCGATGGCGGCGCTGGAGTGAGGAGAAGGCCACGGCTTTGTGTGGCGCGTGGAGGCTAACGGTGGCGCCGGAGGAGCTGAAACTGGAGGGAGGTGGTCGCCGGCGGCAGGGGAGTCGAGTGGGGCGGGCGGTGTCGCGCACGGCGGCGCGACGGCGGTGGGCTGGGTGAGGAACGGCTGCACGGCGAGAGAGAGAGAGAGAGAGAGAGAACTCGCGCGGGGAGGAAGACCAGGAGGAGGAAAAGAAAAGAAAAGAAAAAAAAGAAAAGAGAAAGAAAAGGAAAAGAAAAATAGAGGGAAAAGAAATGAGGTCCAATCCTCACATCTTGGGTCATAAAAATGATCCAACGGAAACGATTTTAAAACTGCAAGTGAAATAAAATAATTCAAACACAGTGATTAAATTGAAAATAAATAATTAAACCCAACAATAAGTTAATTTAATTCGAGAAGAAATTTAAACACACAACAATAATTAATTTAAAGAAAGCACTTCAAAAAAATAATTTTCGTACACTAAAAATCATAAAAATAGTCTAATTAAAAATCCAATAATTTTAAAACAAGAGAATAAATTCTGAATCAATAAAAATAATTCATTCATTAAAATACACTAAAATACGGGGTGTTACATCCTTCCCCCCTTAAAAAAAATTTCGTCCTCGAAATTAGTAAGGTCAAACATTAACGTAAAGGCAAGATACAAGATATAACTCAAAACACGCTCGAAAAGACCATACCATCAACAACTCCCAACAAGCATGAGTAATGCACTCCCAAGTCTACTCCTATAGGCGATTCCATTATGCTCGCATTAGTCTCCCAATGACACATCATGTCTATTACTCCTAGGGTGACCACGAAATCCAAAATCTCTATTTCCACCAACAACATTAATACAACACTCAGCAAAAACCCAATGATTATTATTATTTTCGTAACACGAACTGTGCTAACCTCAATCTACTCCTATTGGTAACCTATTAGCCACTTCCAAAGTTAACCATCAATAAACATTTCCATCATCCAGACCTATTCCCTCAAATTCAACAAGAATTATATCTTAAATCCGCATCACCAAAAGTTTAATCTCTAATTACAAGTATCATCTCAAATTTTCAAATCACTAATAATTCCTTAAGATCAACACAAGGTTTGAATCCTTAATTATATCACAACATAACACCATTGAGTACGAGGTAGCTCAACACCTACTAACCAGAAAACTCTCACCACATTTGGTAGAAAATTCTTGATCTCCAAAACCATGAACTACTTCACACTTTCCTCAAACTCACCAAGAATTTATTCCTGAATCTGCACCAACTATTATCCTTAAATCCGATATGGATCAAATCCCAAAACCTGCCACTAAAACCTCGAACTAATAACAATTATTTTCCCCAATTAAAACCAAATTTTCAATCCTCATGGAAATACACGAACTAAATCAATACCTTCAATACCCACAGAAATATTCTCCTTGAAAATTCTTATATCAATAACTCAACTCTGATCAACCCTATTTAGTGATCACAGACTAATCAATATCCAAAAATCAAGCTAGGACACTAAGCCTGCAGAATTAAAAACTTAAATCTTATTAGAAATTAGTCCTTCAAATCTGTAATTCTAAAACCTTAAACTATATTAGAATCATTTTCCGAAATCTGTAAGATCGATGAACTTATATCCAATAATAAGACAATCGACTCCCGAAGCTTTCAAGATCTAAAATATTAAAAGATAACAAATCATTTCTTAAAGTCTGCAAACCTTAATCCTTTAGTGAAATTCTCGTAAATCTATCCTTAAAGTTGTTGAACTTACAACCTCTTATTCTAAAGCCTTGTGTCATATCTCCACAAAATCTAAAACCACAATTATCCTACGCCCCAAAGAGATCACCCAGACATGCCGTTCCTTTCATGCCTCAAGATTTCAAAAGCAAACCAAGTCGATAAAAGTTCAAGCCTACTACACTAAATATTGATACCTAACAATGACATTCTCAGTCATACCATCTTCTTGCCATAACTTAACCTTTAACCCTTTTTTTTTTCTTTTAACTTTGAACAAAATAAAATAAAACAAAATAATATAAAATAAATAACATAATTTCAATTCAAATAAAATAAAATCAAATAAAATGAAATAAATTCAATTTAAATAAAAGTAATAATTTCAAATTAAACCCTTAAACTTTTCTGGTACTGTACCTACTGGACATATGGTCTTACCCATTCTTAGCCATATCTTTAACCAACTCATATAATCCTTCCTACCATCAAATATTGTAAACCCAACATTGTTCTAAACTCTCGTACATCTTTAGAATCTAAACCACAAAAATCTAAACCTTAAATCTCATAAAGATTATCCCTTATAGTCTACAAGGTAAGCTTGTCGGATCTAAAATCCCTAAATCTCAAAATCTCAAAACTCAATCGTAAAGTCTGTCAAATTTAAAACCTTAAATATCTACAAAATCCATTCTTATTCTTTACAAATTTACACCTCAAATCTGAAGTTTCTTCCTAAACCCACGGATATCCAAAATTTAAATGTTTTTAGTCTGCAGAACCTCAAACCTGAAATATTCTCATAATCATGTCTTAGTTCTCAAATTTCTATATATATCAAATATGAAATTACTTCCTAAACCGAATCGATATCCAAAACCTTATATGTTATAGTCTGTAGAACCTCAAACTTATCATACAATTGAACTTATGTGCACCTTCAAAAATATAAACCTTACATCTTATAAAAGATCCTTACCTATAGTCAACAGAGTACGCCTACCTGATCTAAAATTTCAAAAGTAAAGAAAGTCATTTCTTAAAATCTAAAGCCTTAGTTCTCTTCAAAATCTTCTTTTTAAAACCCACACCATCTAAGACCTCAAACATCCTAAAATATATTCCAAAATGCTGCCAGATTCTAAAACTAAAAAAAAAACAAATAAAATCATCTCTTGTAATCTACAAATTTCCATACCTCCAATCTGAGTTAACTTCCAAGCCTACAGATATTCAAAACCTCAGATTTCGTAGGCCACCCACATGAGTATGCAAAAGTTCAAACCAACTAACTTTAAAATCAGGTCCTAGTGCTTCCAAAATTCTAAAACCTTAAATGTCATCAAACATTTTATTATAGTATGCCAAACCTCATATGTCATCTTTCGAAAGTACATGCCCTAGAAATGCGATTGAATCAAGCCAAAATTCACACTTCTTCAATTTAGCAAACAACTTTTTATGTCTGAGTGTCCCAAGTATCAGTTTCAAATGTTCCTTATGCTCAGTCTTGCTTTTGGAATATACCAGTATATCAATAAAACAACTACAATCTTATCCAAAAATTCATGGAACACCCTGTTCATCAAATCCATGAATACTGCTGGGACGTTAGTCAGGCCAAAAGGCATGACCAAAAACTCATAATGGCCATATCGGGTCCTAAAAGCTGTCTTAGCTACGTCTTTTGCCCTGATCTTCAATTGATGGTAACCCGATCGAAGATCAATCTTTGAAAATACTTGAGCACTCTGGATCTGATCAAACAAATCCTCTATACGGGGTAGCGGGTACTTATTCTTTATGGTCACCCGAGTAAGTTCTCTGTAATTAATACACATTCTCATCGATCCGTCATTCCTCTTCACAACAACTCAAATAAAAAAAATGATTTCTTAAAATCTATCTATACTCCAAAATTTCACACACTATAGTTTGCAGAATCTCAAACCTGGAATTTCTCCATAATCATCTAGCTTGTAGTCCTCAAATTTCTATACCCCAAGTATGAAATTACTCCTTAAACTAACAGATATCCAAAACCTCATGTTATAGTCTGCAGAATCTCAAACCTGGCTTTCGGTCAAACTTATGTAAACTTTAAAATCTAGACCTCCAAGTCATGTCCTACAACCTTTAAAATAAGCCCATCAAATCTGCATCCTTAAATTCCCAAATCTCAACCCATAAAGTCTACAGAATCTCAAACCTGGCTCTGATACCAACTATAACGCCCCGACCCCGAGGGTCCGGAGAGTTAAATCATGTCACTTAAAAATCATTTTTCTTCCACATAGTACATACTCTAATTTTTCTCCATCACACAAAATACTCATATATTTACATCACTTACTCCAGAATAATTATTCTAAGACAATACAAAGTCTTAATATAAACATCAATCTCCCAACAAGCTTACTGAATGAAAATTTTCAATACCCATATAAACCTTCTATGCTTAAACCATCATTCTTAACTCTTCTCACCCATGCTCCATATCCTTGATCCACAACTGAAACATTCAAATCATCTGAAAAATATAGTGGAGATAAGGGGTGAGTTATCAACAACTCAGTAAGCAGAGAACATATACTAGTGTGTAAACATGAGCCTTTTCAGAAAGTTCAGTATGTAGAAACAAAAACATTTTATTTTTATATGCAGATCTCATAAGAGCGTATTATCGGAAAATCAGAGTGACTTTTCAATCTTTTCATACTCAAAATCAACAATTCGTATTTAAGGATCCATTTCACATTCAGAAACGCTTTGGCATAACATAACTGAACATCTTTATCTTATCATATCATATCATATACCATGTTTAACCCCCGTGGTAGGGTTGTGCTATCCCCGGTGGCCAAACCAGGCAGTATCATGTGGTGAACTTCCCCTTTTTCAATCTCGGAGCCCCGAGTGTGCATACAGGAAAGAACACGAAAAAAGACCACTTTGTTTCCAAAGTGGGTGCACTCATATCATATCATGGTGGTACCAACCATATCACGTGAACAGTATCATCATATCGAAACCATATTCAGAACAGATAAGTATGCCAAAGTTTTATCATATCCATATCCATATCATATCAAAACACGTGCGAAACATATTCATATCATTTCTATTTGATCAAAAACAGATCCAAATCATTTCATATCACATGCATAAAAATTTCAATGACATCATATTCGCTCTTTTGCATATTTTAGAAACATGTCAAATATTGCTCATGTCTACACATTTCATGTCAAAAACATTTCTTTTCTCTTTCATATGTATCTCATGAGGGAATGCAAAACATATACTGAGATTGTTTTTCACTTTTTCTTTTTAAAACAACATGCACCTTTTTACAAACCAACCTCAGTTCATTTCTTTTTATGCAAATCTGGCATAGGAACCCCGCTTACCTGGACGACTTAACTTTTCCAAAAATTTCCTAAAAAATGTCGAGTCGACTATAAATCGTCACCTATAAAAATAATCACGTAATTTCTGTAAGTTTCCAATAGATCACATATGTCGATATTTAAGCCTAAACTTCTTAAATAACCTATTTTAAATTTCTCAAAACTTAAAACCTTCATAATCCCAAAATATATCATTACTTCATAAAATCACCAATATCCACCACAACCCACGTCATACACAAAACACTAATATTTAAACCCGAACAGCCAACAAATCTCATAGTCTAAACCAATCATACTAACAACTCCAGCACCCAAACCAATCAACCCCGTTAAAACCAATCAGTCCGGCAAAACCAATCAGCAATTAAATACAGTGTAATGTGCTACTACAAAAATACATTAAATTCACGAGAATTCTTTGGAAAATACTTACATTGCTATATAATAATTTCTTGAGGATCACGGAGGCTCAAGAAGTGGAAAAAATAGCTGCAGAACAGTGCAAAATACACCGTGGCCGTGGGTCAAAGATACCCACTTTTCAACTGGTGCAAACGAAGACCCGAGATTAATAGGGTAGGGCCTAGGGATGTCGGTGAAGCTAGTGGTGGTGATGGTTGGCCGTGGGTGGCGGCGCAAAGGGTGGTTTAAGGTAAAAAATACCCAAAACGGAAATGGAGTTGGATGTGCTTCACCGGTGACGGATCGGAGGTGGGGTTGGGTTCAATGGGTTGCTTGGAGGTCGAGGATGAAGTGGTGAAGAAATGGCGGCCAATGGTGGTGCGACGGCGGCGCTGGAGTGAGGAGTAGGCCATGGCTTCGTGTGGCGCGTGGAGGCTAACGGTGGCGCCGGAGGAGCTGAAACTGGAGGGAGGTGGTCGCCGGCGGCAGGGGAGTCGAGTGGGGTGGGCGGTGTCACGCACGGCGGCGCGACGGCGGTGGGCTGGGTGAGGAATGGCTGCACGGCGAGAGAGAGAGAGAGAGAGAGAGAGAGAGAGAGAGAGAGAGAGAGAGAGAGAGAGACTCGCGCGGGGAGGAAGACCAGGAGGAGGAAAAGAAAAGAAAGGAAAAAAAAAGAAAAGAAAAAGAAAAGGAAAAGAAAAATAGAGGGAAAAGAAATGAGGTCCAATCCTCACATCTTGGGTCATAAAAATGATCCAACGGAAACGATTTTAAAACTGCAAGTGAAATAAAATAATTCAAACACAGTGATTAAATTGAAAATAAATAATTAAACCCAACAATAAGTTAATTTAATTCGAGAAGAAATTTAAACACACAACAATAATTAATTTAAAGAAAGCACTTCAAAAAAATAATTTTCGTAAACTAAAAATCATAAAAATAGTCTAATTAAAAATTCTATAATGTTAAAACAAGAGAATAAATTCTGAATCAATAAAAATAATTCATTCATTAAAATACACTAAAATACGGTGTGTTACAACCATTCCTAACGCGTGCACCGTAGGTGGGAATCACAGGCGGGACTCTACCACCATCCCTGCTTACCACCATCCCTACAGTTCCTTTCTACACAATGAGTACCTATCAGAGCACTGTAGGCGAGAATCACAGGCGGGACTATACACCATCCTTGCTTACCACCATCCCTACCGCATGCACCATAGGCGGGAATCACAGGCCGAACTCTACCGACATCCCTACTTACCACCATCCCTACCGCGTGCACCGTAGGCAGGAATTACAGGCGGGATTCTATCACCATCCATACTTACCACCATCCCAATAGTCTATTTCATTTCTCTCAAGTGAAAATTCAATTTTCAAATATACACATGAACATGAATGCAATTACACGAAAACTCAGTTTTTATTTATAAACATAAACATGCATGCAAATATGCAATGTACATGATACGACACAATATCCAACAACCAACAGAACACAACATGGACCAGTCACACAAATAACTCCATCCTCTAATCCATCCGGACCCCTTACGCCTCGGACTCAGTTCGGCAAGACTAACCAAATCACAGTAAATATGTGTTAGAGCAAAAATACATTAAAACCTCAAAATTTATTTGAAAAAATACTTACAGCGCTATAGTATAATTTTTGAAGGATCACAGAGGTATAAGAGCTGGCGGCACAGCAACAGAACAATGCAAAATGCACTGGGCCGTGGGTCTCAAAATTTCACTTTTGAATAGGGACAAACTAAGACCCAAGATTACTAGGGAAGGGCTTAGAGATGTCGGTGAAGCTAATAGTGGTGGTGGTTGGCCGTGGGTGGTGGCATGGGAGGTGTTTGGAGGCCAAAATGCTCAAAACGGAAATGTGGGTGGTGGAGTTTCACCAGTGGCGGATCGGAGCTGAGGATGGGGGTTAGGTTGCTGGGAGGTCAAAGATGATGTGGTAAAGAGATGGTGGTCGGAGGTGTTACAATGAAAATCAATAAAAATAATCTTTCAATTAAAAATATACTAGAATACAAGGTGTTACACATATATGCAAGCCACGCACACGACTTGGCATTATTTCCATCCACACATGCATGTGCTCGTTGATCTCAGTCAACTTTTGTTTCTGGTTTATGGCAAGATTTATCTTAATTCAAGGATAAAATATGCATTCCTTGGAAGTCGTCACAAGTACTTCATTAACACTACAAAAAAAAGGACTTGTTGTGGCCAAACAATGGAGTGGCGAGGCATTGTTGGACGAAAGAAGGTTCATTTAACTGTAGTCGCGTTTTTGTTATGGCGACCTAGAAATTCGCCACAAAAAGAGACTTTTTACGGTGACATTTTGTCTTCAAAAATAAGTCTGCGGCGAAAAGTGCCGCACCACAATGGCTTCCCTTTTGCGGCCAAATGTGATCATCGCAATAAGTCCAAAACAAAAAAAGGGACAAAAATCCAGTCTTCTCTCTTGGAAAAAACCCTACCATTCACTCTGATATTCTCTCTCTCTCCTCTGTGAAAATTCTGCCGCCGCTGCTGCTGCACCGTCAACCCCTGCTGCAGCGCTGTCAACCCCTGCTGCAGTGCCGTCGACTCCTCACGTAGCCGGTAAGTCTCCTCCGTCTCTCTCTTTATCTTTCACCGTCGATTTCTATTTCACACACTCGGTCCCTCTCTCTTCCTCCTTGATTAGGTTGCCCCACCGTCGCGCATGAC
The DNA here is from genome assembly GCA_961763995.1 of Juglans cinerea. Taxonomy (NCBI): domain Eukaryota; kingdom Viridiplantae; phylum Streptophyta; class Magnoliopsida; order Fagales; family Juglandaceae; genus Juglans; species Juglans cinerea. The sequence continues at coordinate 33,322,233 of CAUIVZ010000007.1, read as the reverse complement.
CTCCTCTAGTACTCGATCGACCTCTATTTCATCTCTATTTCAGCAACTTTCCAGTTTTCACATTTCAATCTCTGCCAAGGTATTTCTTTCACTAACCCTTCTGATCACACACACATGTGCTTGTGTTTATTTCTCTATGAGTTTTGTGCTGGCTACTTTTTCTATAGAATGACATCTACTTAATTTAAAGCTGAGAACATAGGAGATTGAAATTAGAGAACTATCACTTGACTGGGACTTTAGAGAACTAGAAGTATTGCTATATATTAATGCAACGATCTGTCTAGAATTACATTTCTATAATACAAATACAACATTTCTATATGTGGAACGATCCACTGGCTAATTATACTAATTATGGCCATAACGCCCCCCCCCCCCCAACACACACACAGCCACACATGTGTGAAGTACTAGTACTCTGTTAGCATACCATTTAGAGTGCAGTGATTCTCTTACCTCATATATGTGCATCCATATGAACATGCAGTCGCATGACTAAGTTCCATAAAAGCCTTTCATCCTATTTGAGAAATATTACTGAAAATTCCAGGCCTACAACTTATATATATATATATATATATATATTTAATGAGAGGTTTCAATTTTTAATGGTTATCTAAATATCCGCTAGCCAGGTACGTACTTAGGATTAGAAGTTAGTTTTGTTGGAGTATTCTTGTGTTAGCTAGGTAGACTAACTTTAGGAACAAATATGCTATATATAATTTAACTTGTGCAAATTATTTTACTATAGTCTCAAATTTATGCAATTTTTTTTTTTATATCTCATTATATATTCAGATATACTATATATGTTAATCTAACAACTATCACCTCATAATGTTTTTCTCTACAATCAATATTAAATGGACAAAAGTTGGATACATTTGACTGATAGATTTAGGTCCATCGAATACAGAGAAGGGGTACAACAATTCATTACAATGGCACGAGCTCATGCAAACACTACAGACAGTATTAGGTGTCCATGTCGTACATGTCACAACAACTTTTTTCGACCCATAGATGTGGTGGAAGGTCACTTGTTTACCAAAGGAATGGATCCTAAGTATACAGAATGGATCTTTCATGGGGAGGATGAGCACCTTCCTGAGTTCTAGGATTCTGATGATGATGATGTTGTGGTTGATCAAGGCCAAACTCATGAATATGTTGATGACATGGACGTGATGTTAGATGACATTCGTACCAACATGTTTGTCGGTGCAACGTCAACTGATCCTAGCATCCATGTAGATTCCACCTATGTAGAGCCTACTTCAAAATCATTTGATCAATTATTGGAGGATTCCTCACGCCCACTCTATCCTGTAAATTCTCGTTTATTGTGAAGTTGCTGCATATAAAGACCATTGGGGGCTGGACTGTCAAATCAATTGACATGCTTTTGAAGTTGTTGAAAGAAGCATTTCCCAATGCCCTTTTACCCAACACACACCGTGAGGCACGAAGATTAGGGCAGGGTTTGGGCTTCTCTTATGAGAAGATACATGCATATCAAAACGATTGCATACTATTCTAGAAGGAAAAAGGCAACATGAATAACTGTCCTAAATGAGGTAAATCCAGATGGGCCCTAGAAATAAGTCAACAAAAAAAGATTCCCTACAAAGTACACCGATATTTCCCCTTGGCACCAAGGTTGTAGAGGTTGTTTACATCCAAGAAGACAGCAGTGGCTATGAGATGGCATAAAGAATAGCGTGTTGATGATAATGATGTTATGAAGCATTCTGCTAACTCCATAGAATGGAAGAAATTCAATGAAGAGCATACCTCATTCACTAGAGATGCACGAAATGTCCTTGGATTAGCAAGCGATGGATTCAACCCTTTCAATAATATGGCAAGGCCATATAGTATATGGCCATTTATACTTTGTCCTTACAATCTACCCTCGTGGATGTGCATGAAAGATCCTTTCTTAATAGTGTCCCTCTTAATTCATGGACCAAAGGCACCGGGCAATGATATCGACTTGTACTTGCAACCTCTCATAGATGAATTGTTAGATTTGTGGGAAAATGGCGTAGATACGTACGATGCCACCACCAAAGGCATGTTTAAATTACACTCAACATTATTGTGGACCATCAATGATTTCTCTGCAGATGAGAATCTATCTGGTTGGAGTACTAAGGGAAAGATGGCTTGCCCAACTTGTAACGAGGACATAGACTTGATGTGCTTAACACATGGGCAAAAACATTGTTACATGGGATATCGTTGTTTCTTGCCAACATATCATACTTGGAGGAAGAAGAAGTCTATGTTTAATGTCAAAGATGATCATCATAGGCCACCTAGAGAATTTTCGGGGCAAGATGTACTCGACCAACTAAATTTTGTTGGCCATATACAATTTGGGAAAGGTGGAAAGAAGAGAAAACGCCGACCTGATGAGTTAAATTGGACAAAAAAAAAGCATCTTCTTCCAATAACCTTACTGGTCATCATTGAAATTGTGACATAACCTCAATGTCATGTATATCGAGAAGAACATTTATGATAATATATTGGGAACATTGATGAGTATTCCAGGCAAATCAAAAGATTCAATCAATGTACGCAGGGATTTGTATAGTCTTCGTTTAAGAAATGAATTGCATTTACATGAAGATGGAGCAGGTTGGTCTATGCCACACGCATGTTACACATTGCATGGAGATGAGAGGAAAATCTTTTGCATGTGGTTACAATCTATCAAATTCCCAGATGGATTTGCAAGCAATATTGCGAGATGTGTTACTGTAAATGATTGCAAAATACAAGGAATGAAGAGTCATGACTACCATATCTTCCTACAACGGCTACTTCCTGTTGCAATAGGTGGGGCTTTGCAACTAGATATTCGACTGGTTTTGACTGAGCTAAGTACCTTCTTCAGATAATTGTTGCGCGCACATTGCCTATAGAAGTCCAATGTAATATCTCGTTCCTGGAGGTCCGGAGAGTTAGCTCTTAATACTTAATATCAACTTTAATAACACAACCAAATAATCCAGAAAACTCCATAAAATGTTAATCCATTTAATCAACCCAAATATCTATATTCCTTCATGGGGGAACAAAAAAATTCTCAATAACATAAATTAAAAACTCTCCAAAAACTTGAAAATATCTTTAACTCATAAAAAAAAAATAACCAAAAACAAATCAGTTTACTAACTACGACTCTCAAATAAGCATTTGTACCCTCAAACACTTTTTCCACTACAGACATCACACCTTGCTAAAACTTCCTACGCTTGTTCTCCAACTGAACGATCAAAATTATCTAAAAAAATAATTGGAGATAAGGGGTGAGTTATCAACAGCTCAGTAAGCTGAGGACATATACTAGTGTGTAAACATGAACATTTACCGACTTCAGAATGTAGAACAAAATATTTTCTTTTAGAATGTAGAATCAGAATAATGTTTTCAAAATGTAGCGTCAGAACATGTTATCAAAAATATCAGAGCAAAAATTCAAAAATATTCATAATCAAAATCCCTTTGGCATAGCATAAACTGAAATATCACATCTTATCTTATCATATCAAAACAAATACCATGTTTAAACTCCGTGGTAGGATTGTCCAAACCCAGGTAGCTAACCGAGTAGAAACAAAATGTGAATCTTCCCCGTATTCATTCTCGAAGCTCCGAGTGTGCACATTGGAAATACCACACAGAAAACCACTTTGTTTCCAAAGTGGGTGCACCAGAAATAGAAAAGTTGGTACCAACCCGAACAGAGGCTACAGTTTTACACCTGTGGTAAGTGTGGCGGCCCCGACCTCCATGTACGGGAACACGAGAATCGAGACACCCGGATGATGACAACACAGTCATGCATCTCGACGATAGTGCCAAGTGTGTGTACATGCAACAATGTATAATGACAATGCAGCGGATAATTAAATCAACTAAGTACCAGAATTTAAACACAATTTAAACATCAGTAAAAGTGGTTTAAAGAGTTATACAGTCATCCAAAATAAATATAATACAAGGCCCAATAAAATGAGTGATCCCAAATCACTCCTCGGGCGGAGCCGAATCTTCAGGCTCACCCTCAGCCTCATCTGCATCGAAATTTGCTTTATCATAAAACGGTACAGTAGGTAAGTATAAACCAAATCGAGAATAAAAATACATTAATGCAACCAACAATAATGCATTCATATGATGAAATATGCATTATTCTCAAAACATCATTTTCTCCGAAAATGAACATTTTTCCAACACACGCCAAAATCCCATTTGGCCCAAAAATATCCGTAAAACATTTTCCCAAAAAATGATTCACATAAAATCCATATCCAACACACACTATTTTCTCAGAAAATAGTCCAATATTTTATTTTACTGTATGCACCATGATCTCCCCTAGGGACAATCCACACACCCTATCTCCCTTCGCCACGCGAAGTAACGAGCAATGCCCAGTTCCGCACCCAGTGTGTACATGGCCAAGCATCCTCTAATCCCCACCAGCAGAGGGACCACAGATTCGGCACGAGACCGTCTGCTCCCATTGTCGCCTAGTGACAATCCAGGGGACGTCACTCAGTATATTCCACTCTAGAGTGACCAGAGGAGCTCCACCTACATAATGCTCCATCTCGGCTTGGGGTCGTGATACACACACACCCAAAACCATTTCTCACATGAAAACCATGTTTTCAGTAAACACATCAACATGAATGCAATTACACGAAAACTCAGTTTCCTTTACAAACATGATCATGCGTGCAAATATGTAATGTACATGAAACATCTCAATTCCCAACCAACAATTCAACACAGCCCAAATACATAATCAAACTTCATCCACTAATCCATCCGACCCCCGTACTCCTCAGACTCAGTCCGGCAAAACCAACCAGATCACTGTATAATGAGTTTGTGCAAAAATACATTTAAATCATGAAAACTCTTTGGAAAATACTTACAGTATTGTTTATAATTTTTGAAGGATCACGGAGCTGCACGAAGTGGCAATACAGCAACAAAACAATGCCAAATGCATTATGGCCGTGGGTCTCAAAAACCCACTTTTGAAGGGGTACAAACGAAGACCCGAGATTGATAGGGAAGGGCCTAGGGATGTCGGTGAAGCTAGTGGTGGTGGTGGTTGGCGGTGAAAGGAGGAGTGGGCGGCGGTTGAAGGCTAAAATGCCCAAATAAAAAATGTTGATAAAATTGCTTCACCGGTGGTAGATCGGAGCTGGGGTTGGGTGTATTGGGTTGCTAAGAGGTCGAGGATGAAGTGGTGAAGAAATGGTGGCTGGAGATGGCGCGACGGTGGTGAGCGAGCTCAAAGGGTGCCGTGGCTTGATGCCATGCATGGGGGCTCACGGCGGAGCGAGACGGACTGAAAATGGAGGGGTGGGGTCGCTGACCAATGGGGAAGGTAGTGGGCTGGGCAGTGCCAGTCACAGCGGCACACGACGGTGGGTTGGGTTTATTGAGTTTCCTCAATTTTACACATTCCTTGTACAACTTCTCATAGATTTCCTCCAACTCATCTTCATCCCCGGATTCACTTCTGGATGTACTCACATTTTCAAACGTTGATTCACTTCTATGACTTTGACCACTAACAGAAGAAGTGAATGCCATGTAGTTGAAATTTTTCTTTGGAGAGGGACTCTTTGAAGAGTCACTTGTCTCATAACCATTATCACTCAAGGAAGCACCCTTTGCCTTCCCTTTGGCCTTTTTGTAATTTGCACACTCAAAGTGAATGTGCCCAAAACTATGACATTCATGACACTGTATATCAGGTTGTACCTTATCTTTGGTAGCTCTAGTGTATTTCTTAGAGCTCCTTTCCTTGTTTCCTGAACTGAAATTTCTATTGACTCTCTCAAAATTTTTCTTCTTATGTCCCCAGTTCTTTCTATTTCTGGACACAAACATCTTCCTGAATTTTTTAGCATAAAAGCCTACTTCTTTGACACTCATAGCCAACTCATCGGATGACTCATTGAAAGTGTTGAGGGCGATGGACCTATTTTTCTTATCCACAGGAAGAGTATGTTCATAGGTTTGTAGAGAGCCCACCAGCTCTTCAATCCTCATATTGTCCAGATCTTTGCTCTCTTCAATGGTAGTGACTTTGGGATGGAATCTCTCAGGAAGAGATCTAAGAACTTTTCTCACAATTCTATTCTCAGGAATTCTATCCCTTAAATTAAAACGAGAATTGACAACATCATTTAGTTTGGCATAGAAGGCATCAAATGTTTCATCATCCCTCATTCTAAGTTCTTCGAAACTCGTGGTCAGCATTTGAAACTTAGAATTCTTTACAGCCTTGGTACCTTCATGGGTAACCTCAAGAATGTCCCAAGCTTCTTTGCAATTTTCACACATGGAGATTCGCTTGAACTCCTCTTGGGATACAACCATGAAAATCGCATTCAGGCCTTTGCTATTCCAACCACACTCATTTATTTCATCCCTAGAGTAATTTTCCACATTTTTGGAAATTTCAATTTCTTCAACGACTGTAACAGGTTGTTTCCATCCTCTTACTATGGAAACCCACACTCGTTCATCTATGGATTTCAAAAAAGCTCTCATTCGAACTTTTCAATAGGCATAATTGCTACCATCAAAATATGGTGGTGATGTGAGTGATTGAGACCTATCAATTTTTAACCACTATAGCAGGATCACACTCAGAAACTAAATCCTAGCGGAGTGAACCCGCTCTGATACCAATTGAAAAATCAGTGGTTCTATCCCATACAACACCTAGAGGGGGGTGAATAGGTGCAAGTCAAATTTTCTGGTCTAATAAAATATAAGACAAGTAAGCAATTAAAAGATGAAACAAATTATACAAATAATCGACACAGAGATTTGGTCCCAAAGTGGAAACTCATTTGAAGAACGTTATCAAATTCTAAAACCATTCCGGGTGTAAGCCACCACCTAAAATCCACTATAGAAAAAAGTTTGTTACAACCAATATAGAGACACTCACAAAACCTTTGTAGTTCCTAAACTTGGCTTGCAACACCACGAGTGATCCACTCAATCTCTACACGTATGTAGTGTCAGAACTCCGACCTTCTATAGCTTCCCACAAGAACCTCTTGATCTCTATATCAGCAGCAGCTCCAGAAACCTTTCGGACAATCAACACATCCACTTCAATGGACTTTGAATAAGATTTGATCTTGGGTGTGGTGTGGTGGAGATGTGTTTGTCCAAGAGAGATTCACAAGGTGAGGAAATGTTTCTCTCTGTGGCTCTTGAAGCACTTAGGGTTTTTGCTCTGTTTCTCCACACCAAAAGAACATAAATAAGCTATTCTATATATAGTCCCAACAAATCACAGCGCTCAAAATCCTGAATTTTAAGTTGTCTTGAACATTGGCTTGAGCGAGGTGTCGAGCGCAAGTTGAGCGCACGTTGTCTTGAACATTGGCTCGAGCGAGATGTCGAGCGCAAGTCGAGCTCACCTCTTTGGCTCGAGCGCCACGTCGAGCTCACTTCGAGCTAACCTCTCAGTATGGGTTCCGCTCGAGCATTGAGTCGAGCGCACATCGAGCGAACCTCTCTGGAAGAGTTTTGCTCGAGCGCCACATCGAGCGCACTTCGAGCGAATATCTCTGTATGGGTTCCACTCGAGCACTGAGTCGAGCGCACATCGAGCGAACCTCTCTGGAAGGTTTCGTTCGAGCGCTGAGTCAAGCGCCAGATGAGCTGTGTTGAGCACACTTCAATCTTTTCTATGTTACACCGCTTCAACACTTGTTACAACTCAATTTTACACAGGTTTTCACAAGAATATGCCAATCAACTAATTTTTCCCTCAACATTGACTATTATAAGACTGGATCTTTTCTAAAGATTGGTTCATGGGTTCAATTGAAAGGATAATCATCAAGATTGACCTTTGTAAGTATGGCAACCTATTTGGTTAATTGATCATATCTCAATTAATACTATCATTGATGTGACTTGATATATTTCTTGTGTGAGTAAGAGTTGAAAATAAATTAAAACTCAAATGTTGAAATGGATGTTAATGTATTTAAGGACAGAAGAATGGCTCTTTATCAACTTATGGCATGTTGAGTCATGTGGGTGTAGGGAACGAGAAACTTCATGGGTGTAGAAGCTCAAGACTTGTTCATTGTAAGTATTCCTCCACGCCACTCCACTCCACTCCACTCATCAGTAACTAACATAAATGTATATGTAAATTCACAATGCAAGAGATTGATGTTAAGTTGCACAGCATAAGTTGAATGTTAAAATTCTCATTTTTTGGAAGATGACAAGGTAGTGTATTGCTACTTCCCTTGGAAATTGTTTCTATGCTGGCCATTCATTTTAAAGTATAATGGTCTTAAAAAACACTGAATAATTGTAATGGTACTTTTATTTAATTTGCAGGTAAACACTCTTAATACTAAAGGTCGATCATCCAAAAGGCAAAAGCCCAGCTCTCAAAAGTATCAATCTACCTTCTTCACTCCACACCAGGTTTTACATGATGGACATGATGAATTATATATAGCTGTGTTGTAGAGATTAATGTGACTAGTAGCTAGAAGCTATGTTTCTCCAAAGTGATACCAACCTTGTGTGGCAATATATGTAATTATTTATGGTGGATGGCAGACCATTAATTATGTAAATAGGCTGCATCCTTGCATACTGTGATGTGAATGCTTAATTAATATATATTATTAAATATATATGTAAGGTGCACCATTTATATATCCTGGACTGTTTCTGTTTTTTTTCGATTACTTTATTTAAATTCAAGTATTTTTTTCTTTGCAAATATATATATATATATATATATATATCGTCGCAAGAGGGCCCATAATATTCTTATATACTTAATAATAAAAATAATTACATATAAGACATACAAATATCGTGGAAAGAGGGCCCAGAATAAGCTTCATATATTGAATAATAAAAGTAATTAATTAGTTATAAGACCATGGATGTGACAAAAAAATTCTGAACAATGTTGTACTTTGAATGGGTTCATTTACGGCTTGAGATTTGTTTATGCCAATTAAATTCGAAAGCAAAAATAGTCTTTTTGTGAGTTTATATCCCCGAAAAAAGTGTAGTAGTTGTCCTGCCAAACCTATTCGACGGAGATAAGACATGCAATTGCTGCAGAAAAGATTTGTCGAGAACCCATTTCAATTACAGCCAAAAACATTTGTCAAGAAAAATCTGTACTCAACGGCGAAATAATGTCACCAGAAAAAAAAATCCATTGCGGAGGAAATAATAAGTCGTTTATGAGTTTCCGTCTGATAAGAAGACACCATTTATTGGCGTTCATAATCCACCGTAAAAAAAGGAGACCACGGCGAATTTAAAGTCTATCTGTAGATAGTCATCTCAGACGAAGTGTTGTCGGCCAACAACCAAGGAGGCAAACTCGCAGAGATTTTTAATTTACGGGGAAAACTGGACCTTTCTGTGGTAAACTCCTCACCACAAAAGTCACTTTTTTTGTAGTGTGAATTGGCAGGAGATTCGTCATTAGAATGTTGGCCGCTCGGATCACACACCTCTTGTACATTGTGATAAGTGTGTGCTCACATAATTAAATAATGTGTATAATTATATCACAACGGAAAATAAAAAAGCATTCATAAAAATTTAAGTAACAGTATCAGAGAAATTTTAATTATATCATCATCCTAGTGTCTATAAGCCACAGGTCTTCTAGCCATAGACAAAATAATATTATAGTCTTCCAAGAATAACAAAGAGCCAAATATTAACACTTAAATATCTAAGAGAAATAATCTCAATCTTTACTCAGGCAGAGCCTGACCTCCATAGTCGTACCCATCATTTTTATCAAAATCTACAATTTTGGCGAAACTATAGGTGTGGATACCAAAGTGAGATTTTACCAAATCTCAGTAAGTAAAATTAAGTCTAACACTCAAATACATGCTGCTGGAAAAGAAAAATTATGCAAATAGAAGATATACAAGAATATAATATTTGACACACTACAAGAAATCAAACATTTTCCAGCAATTTTAAAATCGCTGCAAAAAAAATCGCCACAATATGTTCTTATTTACTGCGAATTTTGGATCGCCGCTGAAATTCAACAGAATATACGACGAAAGTTTATGCTGAAATTATTGTTTATTTATTTGCAGCGATTTTTCACCTTTTGCAATGATTTTTTTGTCGTCGCATATGACTGTAGTGGAATTTTAGTTGCGACGAATAGGAAAATTGCCACAATAGATATTTTGCGGCGAGCGAATCTTATTAGCGGCGAATATAAAGCACCGGGAAAATTTTATTAGAAAATTCGCTAGGATAATATTTCCAGTGAATTTTTAGTCGCTAGGGATGAGCAGTCTCAACAATTTTAAACTTGATGAAAATGAGCGATTCATTTTGCGGCGAGTTAATATCGCCGCACATTATGTCAAAATTAAAATCCCGCGTTCCTTTTCTTCTTTTCCCTCCACACACCCATCTCACCCCCCCCACCCACTTTTCTCTCCCCCCCTCGCCGGCCTCCCCAATCCTTCTTCTCGCTCAACCCACGCTGCCGCGCATAGCCTGTCGCCACCAAGCCACCACCACGTCACCTCGATGGCCACCCCCTCCTTCTCCCCCAGCCCCCACGCCGATCTCTTTCCTTTTTCCCGAATCTGGCCTCGCCTCTCTCTCTCTCGGATTTCTCTACATCGCCGCCGCTAGGGGCGTCGTTCGCCACCACTCACACCTCGACGCCCGTCGCCAGTACTCATTCGGAGCCCCCTTCTCCTCCACGCCTAGCCTAGCCTAGCAGCACGAGGCCCTCCCTCTCTCCCTTGCTCTGTTCGCAATCAGCAATCACCAAGCATCCACCAACAGCCGTGATACCCCTCGGTCTCCCTTATCTCTCTGTTCCGCTCATCTCACAGCAGCCAGCCATCATCCGCGACCAACCACCACCCTTCACCGTCCACAAAAATAGGCCCCACTCTGGATCCCAGCTCAACACCTCCCTCAACCCCTTTGTTTTCATAGCCCTAAGCCAACCCCTCATTGCGGCAACCCTCACGGCACCACCACAGGTTCCTCCACACAAGGCCCATTGCCCACCAGTACTCAGCCCACCTCAAACCACTGGGAGCCTCTCTTCCGCATCTAGCACAGCCCTAGCACTGCCAAACTCAGCCTTCAATTTATGGTATAAACCCATCTCCTTATCTCGAGGAAAATTATGTTTATGTGATTGAATGGCATTATGTTTGCATAATTGGACATATATGTATATATTCACTGCGTTGATTATGGTAGACTTAGAAGAAGTGATGTGTGGTTGGGATTGTAATGGAGTTGGAGGTGAAGTATAAAGATTGTGAAATATGAGATTTGTGTTATTTGTTCTGTGTGGAGTTTAATTGGACCTTGTTTTGAGTTCAAGCGAATTCTAGTCTTCCAAAATTTTGTTTTATTTGTGAAATTGCTTCACGAGGCCTCACCTGTGTGATGTGGTCAAACTTGATAAACTTGCATGCATGGATACCTATATAACTTACCACATTCACACGTCTGTTTATGTGATTGAGAGTTTCTGCTTGCAAATATTAACATATCTTTTATTTACATTTGATATTCTCTCAGCATTCAAGTAAAATTTATTTTATGTATTTTTTCCTGAATCTTCATGTATAGCAAAATATCTTGATATATATATATATTTATATAGGTCATGTGTTGACATATATAAATTATGAATGACCAGATTTTTATTTAAAAGGTTCTTGTGTTGGCAGCTTGGATTTTTAGCTTTGTTGAATGCATCAATTCAGGTTAATCTCAGGATTGGTCCTTACGTTTGAGCTGAGTGGAACTTTGGATAATATTATAATTGTCTGATTTGTAAGTGTGAAAATTTCTCTTAATTTACTGTAAAGTTTTGACACATGCAAATTTAGCATTAACCTTTTTCCATAATAAATTAGTACTTGTTAGTAAGAGAGAGAAGAGAGGGGAGGGGGGAGGAGATGGATACTTGTCCTGCCTTGTTAATCTTCATACATATGCATGTTTATTTTATCTACAAGTCACTATCATAATGGAGATAATGTTATAATTGTTATTTTTTATTGCTCTTACTTTTGGAATATAATCATTTTTATCTTGTTTTCTAGTTGTTCAAGTGAGGTTGACACATTTCCTTCAATTATTACAGAACATATCAAGAACATTAAACCTCCATTGATGGAAGGTTTGGATGGTTTAGTAGCTATAAGCAATCTTCCTTTCTTCCTTGGTACTTTATGGTTGAAACTATTAATGCCATTGATCCTTTTTCTTGTTCCTCTTATCTCAGAATTAAATGGTGCGTAGATCTCCCAGCCTATCGATGTTATGAGCGATTTTTTTTTGCAAATCTGTCTCTTATTATGTGATTTTACCACTGTGTAGCAGGAAGTTTTCAACTTCATCCACACCATCAGCTCAAAGGTTTGGTTTAAAATCAACAAAGAAAGTAAGTTGTTGATCAAATCAAATCAATCACATTGCCATGTTAGCACCAATGAATTGCTGCCACATGTCACTAATAATTGTTTAAATACTGAATATTATAAAAAACAAAACTCTGCTGCTTGGGTTGTGCCGCTCAGGTCATGTGCTCAAGTCCATGGGGACTATTTTAGTAATTCTTTATTTTATATGGTTGCCTTGCTTGCTTTTAGTAATCTCAAAAATTTTAAGTTATTGTAGCCCATTTTCTTAATGATTTCCTAAATGCTTAATTTTTGTTGCATAATATCTTCTGCATGTAATTTGTTATTAAAAGTATAGTTGCCACATATCAATACAAATTATAAGAACTTTTACTATAGGACAGATTTATTTAAATTTGTGTACTTTGGTATCTTACTAACAGTAGGATGAAGTGCAGATTGGCGAGTTAATCATGATTATTTTGTTATACTTTCTAGGGAACTTTTGGTTATATTTTCCTAGTCAATTCATATTTATAATTTTTGTCTTGTGTATATCATTACATAAAAAACAATTCTTTATGTAAACATCTGACTATTAGATTTCTGGCAGTGTTGCCGAGGAAGTAGCAGTATCGCTGAGCACACAAGTGCAAAATCCTCTGATTCTGATTAGCTTGAGAAGTTGTGACGTGAGTGCAATGCATGGAGGAAATTACCATGAAAGCAAGTGGATATTTCAGGTGCTTCTTTTGGAGAGTTCCGAAGGAGATCCATTCCTTCCATTCTAAAGGAATCAAATTGCACAAATATGCAATCTTATTGAACTGCTATTAAACGTTTTTTATTGTTATTATTGAACCCTCAATCTTATTGTCAATGCTCAACATGTGCCTAAGATTTAACTAGTTTCCATGTTCAGGTTTTATTATTGTTATGATAAGCTACAATCAGATTTTAACTTTATTTTTTAACTTGCTGGAAGGCTTATGCAGGATCACAAACACTGCAGAGTATCATTTTATTGAACCTTGTTTCAATTGGCTCACATTTGTCTGTCTTAGTGAGTTTCTTGGTTGGTTGTTTATTCTGCTTTTCTAGTTTTTTATCAAACTTCTATGTTCTTATTTGTCAACTTGCTTCTGACAGTTGAGATTGGTTGGTGGCATGTTTTGGTTTGATGTCAAATGTAATAAACAAAAAGTTTGCAAATTCTGGTAATAGAAGCATGTAAGTTTCTAATCCACTAATTTTCTGCACTTATAAGTGTTGTAATAATTATTACAGCATATATTTGGCATGCTTAGAATGTTCTTAAGAAGATACTGACTTTAATGGTATCCCTTTCTCACTTTATCCTGTATTACTTTTTTTTTTTCTTTGCTCTTTTTCCCTTTACTTTTCTTGTTGCTATTTTAGATCATATTTTAGTTTTTACTGAGATGTGAGTAACACTAAGCTATTGTTTGTATCTATTTTAGATCTTGGTGAGGAAGGTAGGCATTTACCTGATCATATGGGTTCTAATGTCATAACATTGGCTCAGGTAAGCTTTATTTATTTTCTTCAAATTAGAGAGGTGATGTGAAAATGTCAGCTATATGCTTAGAATTGTTGAATGCTCATAACCAGTTTTGGCTTGCTGCTATAGTTGTATAATTCTTTATTTATTTTAACGAATGATTGAAGAACCCTTGTGTTTGGTTTGTGCTTTTTGGTCTAACCTTCTCCATTATCTGTCTCTGCTATTGCTGTTCGATCTGCTATGTAGAAGACTGGCTCTTACCATTGTTGTGGTTGTCATGCTCTTTTTGGCATTTCTTTGATTTTTCAAGTCTTTTGTGATTTTATGGAGTAGAAGAATAATATTCTACTCCATAAATAATAAATAAATAAAAATATGAACAGTGATGTGCAAACCCCTAGACAGACCCGAGAATCTACCCGCGGTGCTCTTCTTTCTGCAAACTTACCCATATGTTTGTTTCTTACCTTTTCTAAGTTCTCTTCCACATTCATGATATAGATCTAATGTCTCTCTTATGCCAAGAGTGTAACACACCGTATTTTAGTGTATTTTTACTGAAGGATTATTTTTATTTATTCAAACAAAATTTATTCTCTTGTTTTAAAATTGTTGGATTTTTAGTTGGTTTATTTTTATGATTTTTAATGTTGTGAAAATTATTTTGAAGTGCTTTCTTATTATTAATTATTGTTATGTATTCAAATTTCTCTTTATTCTAAATTAATTTACTGTTGGATTTAATTATTTTATTTTCATTTTACGTTTAAATTATTTTATTTATCTTGCTGTTTTAAAATCGTTTTCGTTGGATCATTTTCGTGACCCAAGATGTGAGGATTATACCTCATTTCTTCCCCTCAATTTTCTCTTTCCTCTCTTTTTCTTTCTTCTTTTGTTTTGTTTTCTTCTTTTTCTTCCTTCTTCCTCTGCTTTCCCGCACGACACCCCTCTCCCTCTCTCTTCTCGTGCGTTTTTCTCCTCCACCCAGCCCGCCGCCGTGAACCTCCTGTGATGGACACTGCCCACCGCCACAAGTTCCCCTCCCGCCGGCCATCATCCCCCACCAATCTCAGCCCCTAACTCGTTGTCGTTTGTCCCCACGCACAACACCAAGCCGCAACGCTCTCTTCACTCCTGCGCCACCGTCACGCCACCTTCGGCCACCATTTCTTCACCACTTCATCCTCGACCTCATAGCAACCCAATGCACCCATCCTCACCTCCGATTCGTCACCGATGAAGCACATTCATCAATATTTCCATTTTGGGCTTTTTGGTCTTCAACTGCTGCCCCCGCCGCCACCCACGGCCAACCACTACCACCACTAGTTTCACCGATATCTCTAAGCCCTACCCTATCAACCTCGGGTCTTGGATTGTCCCCGTTCAAAAGTGGATTTTTGAGACCCCCAGCCACAGTGCATTTTCCATTGTTACGTTGCTGAGCCGCCACTTCTTGCACCTCCGTGATCCTCCGAAAATTATTATATTGCACTGTAAGTATTTTCCAAAGAACTTTCGTGATTTAAATGTTTTAATCTCATTACAACTCATTTTGTTGTCTGAGTATGACATTAATGTCGAAGAACAATGCTTCTAAATGCAATTACCTCTTCAAACGGATGTTTTTGAAAAGCTTCCTTGCAGCAGCCCGAGTAAACATCTTAAACCCACACTGGATACAGTGATCAGCCAACATCAGGAAAACGCTTTAAGTGTATTTACTTAAGACTGAAAGACAAAAGAGCTTCATTGAACAGCATAAGCAAAGTATGGGATTTCTGGTAATGAACTGCAGATCAAATAAATAAATAAAAATGAAGTGTAGATACCTGTGTGTCACGAATTCCAGGACCCGCAGTCAAGAGAACCACAAGGTGGAAACCCTTCATCAAAAAGTTGCGGTACCATTTCCTCTGAGACATATAAGGGAAATGGCTCAAAGATGCAAAATATAAAACAAATTTAGCAAGAAATGGAGCACAAAACATATAAAGGGAGCAATATTAGTAAGACTGAACTGCAGCCAGAGCCTTCTCCTCGAGATGAGCACGTGAGCCAAATGCAGCAATTGGGATATCAAATATACGAAAACTTGAATTTCCAGATGCTGAATCTCCATAATTACCCTCCTTTCTGGCAAAAGCATGGATCTAGTACGCATAACATCAGATAATTTGCAGTAGATCTGTTAATATCTCCATAGACTAAAATTTGAAAATAGCTAAATTATTCATGAAAAACCAACAGTTAGAAAATGATGGATATACCGACCTGATTTTCAAGTTTTTCAAGGTCATTAACCTTGGTTGCTCCATCAGCATCCAGCATTAGAAGCAGTTCACCACGTGAATGAAGCATTCCCTGTTTTACAATGCTTTCGCGAACGAAAAGAGCTTCAATCAATTGTCGTCATGCATAAGGAGAAAACATGGTATCTTCACTAAAATCAGTACATGTTTGTGAGTGGTTTGAGTTAAGCTCACTTTTCTAATAGCTTCTCCCTTCCCATGATTTCTACCGCGAAGGATAACTCTCACTTTGTCTACAGTGTATTTCCTTACAAAGTCAAAAGCTACTCTTTTTGTCCCATCTGCACTTCCATCATCAATAATCACCACCTGTTGAAAACCCATTTATTTTGTCATTTAATGGATAGATAACATTGATGAAATTTCCTTGAAGGATAGCATAACACCATGCATTAGAATAATGAATTGCCATAGAAATTACAACAAAATATCTTCCAACACTCTCTTCACAGAAAACAGACTATAAATTAAGAGCCAGGACTACAGAGCTGGAGGAGGATTCTCCTACGCAACAATAAGGCAAACGTAACTCCGTCTACATTTTCTTGGGTAACTTCACATTTTCAATAGAAAGCTTTACAGGATAGACCAATGAAAATGATGAAGGACAAGATCTCAGTTCCAGAAAATATTTTACGTGCCTAAAACAAAATTATGCAAGTCCTCAAACCATGGTAACTAATTGAGATGATCCGGTAAATGAACAAAATGATACCTCATAAGAAAACGACTTATCCTTTGCCGCACGTTGTTGAAGATAACTACAACATAAAGACAAATCTCTTAGAAAGTTCATAAGCACAGTTTTTTAAGTAACTAGATATGTCATTCTACAACTCCCCACCTTAATTGTGTAACAATAATTAGTTATGCTACAGATTGAAAAGAGCAAAAAAAAAAAAAAACAAAGAGACGTTTTTTTTTTCTGTTTGTCATGCTTAAGCATGCATAACACCAAAAACATACAGCTTCATCAAAGAAAAAGCATAGTGCGACTAATTTTGCTCAAACTTACTTTACTGTTTCCTCAAGAGCTCCAGGAAGTCTATGCTCTTCATTGTAAGCAGGGATTATCAAAGATATATACTTCTCTGCTGGATCAGAAATATGGGGGCAAGGAACCTTGAACAAAGTCCTCCCAGAAAGTCAGAATCACCCAAAACCACCATGAATGTCAGTTAACTATCCTAAAATAAAGCTACCGGCATGACATTGTAAAGCAAATAAACTTAACAAAGTAATTCTTAACATTGTGAAGTGAATAATATTGCCGATATTTTTAAACCTATATACTTTCAAAAATATCGATATTTTTAAATCAATATTTTTTAACATCATTATTGTTTGGGGCATCAACAATAATATCAACGTGAATTCAGAAGTTTGTCGTTCTGAAACGCCTTCATAAGGTTGGAAAAAAAATCCTATCGCAAGCAGATTGAACTAGGATTTCATCACTATTCTTGTCCGAGGAGATATCTTCTAATTCAAGAAAGCCAAGGCTAAAGTGAAACATTGATCCTCTGTAAACATCACATTAGCTAGGACCTTTTACCTTCAAAATATAGAAATAATAGAAAATGACCATACTGAACGAGCATAGAGCCAAAGACCCGCTTGCGTTAATTAGGCCGTAAACAGTGACACAGACTGTTTGACAGAAGCCAAACGACGTTGCAATTCAGTTAGATATTTACGTTTCAATTTGGTTAGGTAGAAGTTTTGCAAGACAAGATGCACATTTAAACCTTAGTCATGCATTTGAATTATATTGCGTGCTTACAGCGTACTTGACTCCATGACTCATTCCCACACCAGTTAGAAAAAATTCCGTCAACTATGTCATTCAGATTTACACAAATCCTGCATTGTGCGGTCTGCTCAACAAAGACCACAGTCGATTGATTCAGAAAATCTCTTTTCAATCTCAGGACACGAACGAACTTCGAAACCACAAAACAACGGTAAACTATTCTTAGGAATTTCAAATTCACTTCCTCCTACTAGACTCCTACATATGTAAATCGAAGCTAAAGCGGAAATATCATACATATATATACATATATATATATATATATATATATATATATATGCATGTATTTGCAGCGTAGATTTACCTGTTTTAACGAATTAGGGTCCTCGAAGACTGCGGTAGCTTCGACATGCCTAGCAAAGAATAACATAAACTGCTATTGTAACGCCTTAATGGAAGGCCCAAACCACATGGCCTATACTCTAAATGGACTAGTCAATGATACAATTGGAGCCCCACTAGAACCTTATAAAGAGCAAGAACTTCTCCTTCCCAAGCAATGTGGGATCCCATACACCACCTACCCTTATTCATATCATATGGGGTATCACAATCTACCCCCCTTAAATTCCCGACGTCCTCGTCGGGCCTGTCCATTGTAGGTGGCACGGCTCAAGTCCCACATTTCTGGTTGGGATAGGTTCTGATACCATTTGTAACGCCCCAATAGAAGGCCCAAACCACATGACCTATACTCTAAAAGAACTAGTCAATGATACAATTGGAGCCCCACTAGAACCTTATAAAGAGCAAGAACTTCTCCTTCCCAAGCAATATGGGATCTCATACACCACCTACCCTTATTCATATCATATGGGGTATCACACACTGACCGGACAAAATGCAATTTGGGTGATAGTAGACCGTTTGACGAAGACAGCTCATTTTGTACCTATCAAAGTTTCTTATAAGTTGGAGAAACTAGCCGAGCTTTATATACAGGAAATAGTGAGGTTGCATGGGGTACCTGTGTCCATTGTGTCGGATAGAGATCCGCGTTTCACTTCGAAATTTTGGCGAAGCTTACAAGAGGCCATGGGCACTAAGTTAAATTTCAGCACGGCATTTCACCCACAGACAGATGGTCAGTCGGAAAGGACCATTCAAATTTTGGAAGACATGTTGAGAGCTTGTATGCTAGATTTTAAGGGGAATTGGACTCGACACTTGCCTTTGGTCAAGTTTGCTTATAATAACAGTTACCAGGCTAGTTTTGAGATGGCACCTTATGAAGCACTTTATGGTAGGAAGTGTAGATCTCCTTTATATTGGGACGAAGTGGGTGAAAGACAAATTTTGGGTCTAGAAATCATACAGAAGACAACAGAGAAGATTGAGACCATTCGAGCTAGAATGAGAGCAGCTCAGAGTCGACAGAAAAGCTATGCAGATAATCGTCGTCGCCAATTAGAGTTTGAGGTTGGGGATAAGGTATTCTTGAGGATTACACCCATGAGAGGGGTTATGAGGTTTGGAAAGAAGGGTAAGTTGAGCCCTAGGTACATCGGACCATTTGAGATTCTTGATCGGATTGGACCAGTGGCTTACAGAGTAGCCCTACCACCCGCACTCTCAGGTGTACACAATGTTTTTCATGTATCTATGCTGAGGAAGTATGTACCTGACCCCACCCACGTTATCGATTACGAGCCACTTCATTTTCAGGGAGATCTGACTTATACAGAAGAGCCGGTACGGATTGTAGAGAGAAAAGAACAAGTGTTACGTAATCGGACTATTTCATTGGTTAAGGTGGTATGGAATAATCATGCTATCAGTGAAGCCTCTTGGGAATTAGAAGAGGATATGCAAGTCAAGTACCCACAGTTATTCGACGATGATCCTAATAGCTTGTGACAAATTCCGGGGATGGAATTTTTATAAGGGGGAAGAATGTAACAACCGGGCTTTAAGCCCAACCCGTTGGAGAAGCCCAGCCCACGAGTGGTTAAGGTAAGACCGAACGACGTCGTTTGGGTGAAGGGATTAAATTCCCTTACACTGTTTTTCTTCTTCCTCCGTTGATCCCTTTGTTATGCAATTCGGTCTACAGCCCCACGATTTCCTCCATTTCTCGTGCAACTGCTTCCCACGCCCACGCCCCACGATTTTATTTGTTTCGGTTCCGCACATGAGTGTCTTCCTTATCACTTTTCTGAACTAATCAGATCCTCTCTTGCACGAACTGGTGATTTCACCTTGGCAGGCGTTTTCGGATCTCCGTGGGTCTTGAATTTTTCTAGTTCTTCGAAGTGTCGTTCGGTCTCTTGAACAAGGTTTGGTAATTTCTTTTTCCTTCAATCCAGATTTATCACCTTCTTTTTCCTGTTTTACTGGTTTTAATCGCACGGGTTCACTCCTTTTGGTGCTGCTGGGTTTGATCACACGCACACACTCAGATTCTCAAACTTTCCTTGTACAGGTCACTTTCCCTTTCACTAGAGTTTTCTGTGAATATTTTTGGACGTGAATTTGCAGCGACCCATTCGAAGCGGTTTGGAGTTTTGGGATATTTTTTTCTTGGGGTAAGTTCCCCGAAGCTTTTGGTAGCTTTTGAATGATAGGTTTGGACTGTGAAATGTAATAGAGTTACTGTTTTAATAGTGGTTGAGTGTGATGGAATTTTTTTTTATATTGAGGAGTATGATTTTTTTTTGGATGGATTTGTGAGACTGTTTTGGACTATTATTTGAGACTTTTTGGTGTAAAGTGATGGGTGTTTTGAAACTAGTTGTATTGAACTTTTGTGCAAGTTTTGAAATTGTTGAATGATTAGTATTGATGTGTGCACGGAAATTGTTTTATTCGAAGGTTGGAAGTGAAGTTTGGGTTGGATTATGTTTTAATTATTGGAGTTGCTGTGGTTGGTCTTGGAAATAATTATGTTAATAGAAAGTGGTGGCTGTTTTGGGTTTTAAATGCGAATGATTTGAAGAGAGAGTTGTTCGGGTTTAATTATTAGATAGTTATGGAGCTGTGAATGGGCTGTTTTGATTTATTATTCAATAAAAAGCAGTCTACTAGATTGGTTATTAAATGTTGGATATATGTTCTTTTTGTTTAAGTGGTGTTACTATTAGAGTTCCGGCTCAAGGTGTTAATAATACGAAGAAGTCAGGTAAGCGGGGTTCATATACTAGTTTTGCATAAAAGAAATAAAATGAGGTTGACTTGGAAAATGAACGTGTTTGTTTTTGAAAAGAAATGATCTGAAAACAACCTCAGATGGTTATTCTGCATATGCATAAATTCAGTATAAGAGAAAGTGTTTTCTGTCATGGCTGGTGTAGACATGAGCTAGTTTTGTACACTTTGTTTCTGAACTATGTAAAAGAGCGAATAAGAAATTCTAAAAGTTTTGTTATGAACAAATGAGAATATTTTGTTAATGTTTATCTCGGACATGTGAAATGATCTGAAGCTTTTCAGTGTTTTGTTTAGACATGATGTATCATCTGAAAATCTTGGCAAGAAGTTCTGATTCTGTATATGTTTGTAATCGGATTTTCGATGAAATCCGTTTTGTTTTTGTTAAGGCCCAGCCACGGGTATAATGGTGGTTTATAACCCTACCACGGGGGTGAAACATGGTATACGGTCCAGTCACGGGTATAATGGTGGTTTATAACCCTACCACGGGGGTGAAACATGGAAAATGGCCCAGCCACGGGTATAATGGTGGTTTATAACCCTACCACAGGGGTGAAACATGGAATATGGCCCAGCCACGGGTATAATGGAGGTTTATAACCCTATCATGGGGGTTAAATATGGTATTGTCTCGATGTGATATTAAACGATGATAAGATTATAATGTTTCAGTTTGGTAATGCCAATGGATATCTTTTTTTTGGGAACAAGTTTGTTTTTCTGAAAATTTCGCTCTAATGTTTTTGTACAAGTTTTGTTTCTGCATTCTGAAAGTAAATGTTTTGTTCGGCTTATCAAATGTTATAAATGCTCATGTTTACATGCTAGTATATGCTCTCTGCTTGCTGAGTTGTTGATAACTCACCCCGTAATCTTCATAATATTTCAGATGACATCAATGGCTCAGCTGAAGATCAATATTAGAGTCTATGGAGAAGATTAGCATTGTTTTGTTGTTGGGTATCTCATGATATTAGTGTTGGTGTTGCTTCAATGGATTTAGACGTTTTATGGAGACTATGTTAACGTTATATTATTTCTAATTGTTATTTGAGACATGAAGGAGAGTTGATTTTATTTGGGTTGTTGGATTGAATATTGGATAAATGAGTTTATTTGATTTATTTAATTGAAATATTTACATTCGATTTGAGGTTTGGGAAAATGGATATATTCTTGAATTTGGAAGTACTCTAGCCTTGTCAGAGTTGATTATCAGGTTTTATGAGTTAACTCTCCGGACCCTCGGGGTCGGGGCGTTACAGCTATAACGAAATGAATTGATCATATTTTTAATTTAGCAGTAAACGAAGAGGTTTTGAATGAGGAAAAAAACTTCTAGGGATTCGATTGGTATGGGGGGAACGTACGTGTGGTTGTTTCTTCTTCGATAAGCTTCGAAAAAGATTGTAGAAACTAAGACAAAGACCGCGATCAAAATGAGGGCGATTACAAGCTCCACCATCGTCCATAGAAACCCCATTTTTGCTTGCGGAGTTCGTCTGTGGGTTGGTCAGCTGATGGTCCTCCGTAAATGAATATGAACTATGAAGGCCGTGGTCAGAGATGGAAAACAATGAAAACATATATGTTTTAGTTATATAAGTTTAGCTCCATGCATTGTATAAGGCCCGTCTAGCTCAGTTGGATTACACTGTGATCGACACCGCCCACCGCCACAAGTTCCCCTCCCGCCGGCCATCATCCCCCACCAATCTCAGCCCCTAACTCGTTGCCGTTTGTCCCCACGCACAACACCAAGCCACGATGCTCTCTTCACTCCAGCGCCACCGTCATGCCACCTTCGGCCACCATTTATTCACCACTTCATCCTCGACCTCATAGCAACCCAATGCGCCCATCCTCACCTCCGATCTGTCACCGATGAAGCACATTTATCAACATTTCCATTTTGGGTTTTTTGGTCTTCAACCGCCGCCCCCGCCGCCACCCACGGCCAACCACCACCACCTCTAGTTTCACCGACATCTCTAAGCCCTACCCTATCAACCTCGGGTCTTGGATTGTCCCCGTTCAAAAGTGGATTTTTGAGACCCACGGCCACAGTGCATTTTGCACTGTTACGTTGCTGAGCCGCCACTTCTTGCACCTCCGTGATCCTCCAAAAATTATTATATAGCACTGTAAGTATTTTCCAAAGAACTTTCGTGATTTAAATGTATTTTTACACTAACTATTGATCTCCTTATAAAAAAAAAAATGAATCATTTAATATCTATCCACTCAAGATTCCATATATTGATCTCCTTAATTGACATTCTCTATCATTCAGCTGAAATATATATATATATATATATATATATATATAATCTGATGTTAAATGTGGCACCCCCAACACCCATATGTGATTTGGCAGGAGATGTGACGTCGTTGGCATGTTGGCCGCTCGATCGGGTTATTCACCCCTCGCACATTGTGATAAGTGCGTGCTCACATAATTAAACAATGTGTACAGTTATATCACAGCAGAAAATAAAAAAGTATTCATAAAAATCTAACTACCAGTACCGAGAAATTTAAATTATATCACCCTCCTAGTGTCTATAAGCAGCAGGTCTTCCACCCATAGACAAAATAATATATATTACAGTCTTCCAAGCATAACAAAGAGCCAAAAATTAACATATAAATATCTAGGAGAAATAATCTCAATCTTTACTCCTCACGCAGAGCCAGACCTCCATAGTCGTACCCATCATTTGCATCAAAATCTACAGTTCTGGAGAGTGAAAATGCAGGTGTGGATACCAAAATGAGATTTTGCAAAATCTCAATAAGTAAAACTAAAGTCTAACACTCAAAATACATGCAGCTGGAAAAGAAAAATTAAGATCAAGTTGCTAATTAATTAATTTTTTTCTTGAGATTTGTATTAATATTGACATGAAAAATCTAATTTTCAAACTAGAAATTTCAATACTACTGCGCACTTCATTGAAGCCATCTTGGAGAAGCAGTTTAGGCAAATTAAGCAGTATACATCGATCTGCTTAAAAGCAACTAAAAAATAAAAAGACAACTCATGTAGCACATGAACAATTATATCTCTTTTGCTTTAATTAGTTTCTTTAAATGTATATTATTTATAAAGTCTTTCTAAGTCTTTTGAATTTGGTTCACTTAGGAAAAGTCTTTCTAAGTCTACAACTACCGTGTCTATGTTCAGATCATATAATATATTATAGGCATTACAGATTATTAATTAACGTACGCGGCAATATTATATAAAGTTGTTTAGGATGTCATGAGGTAGTTATCTGTTTATTAAAAGCCATTAATATTGCTTTTCTAACAAATTTGATAATTGTGGGGAATGGCTTCATTTTGTTGTCTAGTCCGTGCTCCGTGCATGCATGCATGGGTACTAGTCCCTATCTAGAGTCCTAGCTAGACAACTTGGTTGAGACTTACAACTCATCGACTCATCAACACTATATATATATATATATATATATATATATAGTGGTTAAGTGGATCAAACCTCTTGCAAATTAGTCGTTCTCAACTCTATTGATGGGAAATTTTATCGTATTTAGGCTTGGTAGCGTACATGGAAGTTCTGTGAAGTGAAGTGAAGTGATTGTCGTGAGCAGTGAAGAAGGGTCATGGGCTTTAACACGCGTGGGCTTAATAAAGAAAAGGGCAGTCAGTAAATAGGTCTCAGAGTTGGGCTATTGGGCGTAGCCTTAATATTGCATCTACTAAGTCTAATTATCATTTTATAATTAGTTGTATTTTTTATTTCGGTAGTATTTTACTTTTAATTTCCTATTGGCTGGGAGCCATGCATCGAGTTAGGGGTGGGCTCCGACTCCAACGGAGACGGAGTTGTCATTTCCGACCTCCGACTCCGACAAAAGTCGGAGCCGAATTTCCCCTCCGACTCTGACTCCGAACGTAGTCGGAGTCCGATTCCGATCGGAGGTCGGAGCTCCGAACTCCGATCGGAACTCCGAACGGAGGTCGGAGCTCCGACTCCGAACAAAATTTCCGAACTCAATTTCGGGAATTTTGTTCTTTTTTTTTATTATTTAAATTTTGTTGTTCAATTTCGTTTCAGATAGTGAGCAACATATATATTTTTTTTAAAAGTGAACCATCTACAAATATTTGGTTTATTGAAGAGTTTTCAATAATTTAAATATTCGTTCTGATTTTGTTACTGAATTTTGATTATATCTTTAATTTGTTTTATGTCCGCCTGAAATTTAGCATTAAAAGTGCTCATGACTCATGAGTTGAAAATTACACAAATTTAAAATTTTATAGAAAAGAATAATGGTACGAATTTCTATAATTCGATTAATTTCAGTTGGATAATAAATTATAAACGTTTGAGAGAGGATGGATAAGTACTAATAGAAATTATAGAATAAAGAGTACTTATCCCACGTCTTTGCTCGGGATATAACTACATAAATATAACTATATAAATAGTTTAAAAAGTAAATAACATGTATGATGTAGCCATAAGTTATAACAGTCTCATTTATAACGTAATAACAATATGACTCAGTCTTGAAATATAACTACATAAAAATTAAACACGGATTTCACTCAAATACTTTTTGTTCCATTGGTCATGCCTGAAATGAAGATAGAAAGTAGCAATCAATAGATGAAAAAAAATTGATAATAAAAAATTGAATACGGTAAAAGATTAATTTGATTCTTACCAAGAAATGAGGTTCTCTCAACTCCATCCCAACTCTCAAGTTGCGTCCGTTCCAGACTCTCAATCATCGGTAATTATGTTAGGATTCATAATTAGATCTATAAAATCATAAAAAGTAGAAGTTAGAAACATTAAAAATAATTAAATCATCATTTTAAAGCATATTGTATTATACAATAGGACAAGTATTATTGTATCATAATAAATTATTGTATCGATGTATTATTACATCGAGGTTCGGGAGATACTGGAGTATCGGCTGGTGAGACATCTACACAGGCTGAGGTATCACGCACATATATTCGCGAGGAGATTGCTGACATATTGCGTGCTGAGATCGGCATACACACATTAGCAGTGATTGATGCAGTGCATACTGTAGTGCATACTGCCATGTCTGAGTTGCGTACAAAGATTATGGCTACCGTCTCTGGGTTACGTATAGAGGTTAATGAGTTACGTACAACGATTAATGCCAATAACGAAACTCAGGTCACACTTAGTACTCGACTGACACAGGTAGAGACACAATTAGCTACAGTCGAGGATGTGTGTAGAGACTTCGCATCACAGTAGTTTTTATCTTTTATTTATATTTTCTTTTGTTATAGTTATGAACAATATATATGGCATTTTGATAACTTGATTTATTTGGTTGATTAATATATATGTGGTTGATAATATTTATTTAACTAAAAATCTTATTTAACATAAAAGAAATCATTAAAATATTTTAAAATTAATTACATAAAATTAATTAATGAATTTGTATATATGATAGATATTTTTTACATTTTGAGTTTCGTACCGAAATTAATATTATACCTTCGAATATATAAATGTGGTGCTTGAATATGTTCTAACTAAATATATTCTGTTCGAACAGTTTAGAAACCTTCCCGCCAAGGTTTGCCACCAAATATTTTCCGTTCGAACACAACAACTTATCGTTCAAACGTTTTTCAACTTTCCCCGCCATAATAAAGTAATTATCCGTCAAATTTTACTGTTCGAACGTATTTTTTGATGCTCGAACGGGAAATTTTTTTTGAGACGATTTAATTCGTCACAGAAAATACTGTTCGAACGGTTATTTTAACGTTCGAACGATTTTGTAAAGTCATCAATTTTTTGGGACGAAATTTAAATTTCATCCCAAGAAATTACTTTTAGGGACGAAAAAAATTTTGTCCCTAAATAATTTCGTCCCAAAATCTCAAATTTGTTATAGTGAATGCAATTTTGTAACGAAGTGAAAACTCAATTGAAGAACATCTTCAAAATCTAAAATCATTCCAGGTGTAAGTCACCACCTAAAATCTACTGTAAAAATCTAGTTTGTTACAATCAATTTAGAAACACTCACAAGACCATTGTAGTAGCTAAATCTGGCTTGCAACATCATGAGTAACCCACTCGATCTCTGCACGCATGCTATTATGGAGAATAGTTTTCTTGTGTTCATATTAATGGTATTAATGCCTGTGTGGCGGATTCTAAATTAGATGATGGCCTTTAAAAAAACTCAACACTCAATTAATACTATTATTAGTAGTATTTTGTTATCCATATATATATATATATATATATATATATATATTAGTAGTATATTTATATGTCATTAAACACATATATTTGCATATTGATTTTTCTTTATTTCAAGTGTGAATCAACAATATGCACTTGCAGGACCGTTGCGTGAACAATAATGTAGCAAAAAGTCTGAGTCATTTATATATGATGGTACGTACAAGTCTAATTAGTTGTTGAATAGTAGATAAAATTATTTATAAGTGGGATAGCATTCATGCCTGGAATAGTAATTACTTGACATAATTAACTAAAGACTTGACATAATTAATTACTTGATCATGATAAGTCATATGATTAGACTTGACATAATTCTTTTTCAATAGAAGTTGGCTGGTTTGAGAAGTAAGATGATATGAGAATTTTGTAAATAGTAATAAGATAGTTTGTGAACAGTAGTGAGATAGTTTGAGTTGAGTATTATTTGGTTTTTGGAAAATGAGAGAAAAAAAGTTGAATAAAAAATATTATAAAGTTAAAATGTTGTAAGAATATAGTTTTATAATTTTATTTTTGTTTGGAGATTTGAAAAAGTTGTATTAATAATTAGTTTGAAAAAGTTGTAATAATTAGTTTGAGAATTTTGTTTTTGAATTATGTTTGGGAGTAAGATGGGATGAAATGAAATGAGATTAGATGAGAATTTTGTGTCTAATCTTAAGCCTCAAACTTGCCGTAAACAATCGGAAAAAATAGAGTTGATCAATCGGAAACGAAATTAAAGAGTTGTGGAATGGAACATAAAACCCATGATTTCTTGGCAATTAAATCGCTTCTGGATTTAAGAGCCCATGTTGTTAATTAATTAATTTTTTAAGAGAATTATACTTTATAAACTTTATTGATAAAATACTCACTTATGACGGAGGAATGCGTATTTATAATTATGAGATATGACCCAATTGTTATCAAATCCAGGTTCTAATTAGAACCACCTAAAGTACTATATATAATCACTTTATAATATATAATCACTTTATAAATGTATATTGTTTTTGAGTGACTTTGGAAAAGTCTTTCAAGATTTAAGTCTACATGATATATCACATGATTGTCTGTGTATTAATTTAGGATGTGAAGTAATATTTGTCTGTGTAATGAAAACCATTAGTTGTGGGGAATGCCTTCGATTGCATGCTTCATTTTGTTGTCTAGTCCGTCCATGCATCACTGCATGCGCCATCATGAGGCTGATCTAGTAGATCATGATTCGTTAAGGTCTCTAGCTAAGTACGTACTACTGACGTACATAAAACGTCCCACGATGTGCATCCAGAAGCCATCTGAGATTTATAATCCACGTTATCGCCATGCATGGAATAAGTTATTCTTCTTGGCTGCTTGTGCGATATTGGACCAAGGCTATATATTATGGCAATACCACGCACACAATCCATTGGCTAGCTTTTATAAGAAAGATATATAAACTATATATATATATATATATATATATATATATATATATATATGTGGCGCCCCCAATCCCCCTTATAAAAATACACGGGAATCGAGACACCAGGATGGTGACAACCCGGTCACACATTCCAACGAAGTGCCAGTGTGTGTACATGCAACGGTGTACAAATAAAAACAACGCAGCGGATAATCAAGTCTACTAAGTACCAGAATTTAAAAACAACTAAACATCAGTAGAGGTTTTAAAACAGATATACAGTCATCCCAAAAATAAAGTTTAACACATATCCCGAAAATACAAAAGAGTAAAATAAAATAGTAAAACCAGTGATCCCAGATCACTCCTCGGGCGGAGCCGTCTCCTCAGGCTCGCCCTCCTCCTCCTCATCTGCATCAAAATCTGCATTACCACAGAATGGTACCGCAGGTAAGTATAACCCAAATAATCCTCAGGAAATAAATGCATTTAATGCAACCAACATGCATGCATATGATGAAATATGCATTTTTCCTCAAAACATCATTTTCCCCGAAAATGATAATTTTCCAACACACGCCAAAATCTCATTGGTCCAAAAATAATCCGAAAAACATTTTCCCAGAAAATGATTTACACAAAATCCAACTCACTATTTTCCCAGAAAATAGCCAATTAATCCGTTATTAACCTATGCACCATGGCCTCCCCTAGGGACCATCCGCACGTCCTGGCTTCGTAGCGATGCTCAGTTCCGCGCCCAGCGCGTTCATGGCCGAGCACCCACTACGCAACAAGCGATGCCCAGTTCCGCGCCCAGCGCGTACATGGCCAGACATCCTCTAGTCCCCGCCAGCAGAAGGACCACGGAGTCGGCACGAATCTCTCGTCCGATCCCATTGTCGCCCAGCGACAATCCAGGGGACGTTACTCAGTTTATTCCGCTCCCGAGTAACCAGAGGAGCTCCACCGAGATAATGCCCCATCTCGGCTTGGGGTCGTGATACACACGCACCCAAAAATATCCTCACATAAAATCATAACTTTCCAAATCACACATGAGTATGAATGCAATACACAAAAACCCAGTTTTCTTTACAAACATGATCATGCATGAAATAATGAAATGCACATGTACCAACACCAATCCAACTTCCACCAATAACCAGTCAAATCCAACCAAACAACTCCAATCAACAATCCATCTGAACCCCGAACTCTTCGGACTCAGTCCGGCAAAACCAAACAGTAAATTAAATACAGTGAAATGCGTTAGTGCAAAAATACATTAAATTCACAAGAATTCTTTGGAGAAATACTTACAGTGCAATATAGCAATTTTCGAAGGATCACGGAGTTGAAAAAGGCGACGTTTGAGCAACACCACAGTGTAAAATACATTGTGGTCGTGGGTCACAGATACCCACTTTTCAACGAAGACAAACGAAGACCCAAAAATGATAGGTAGGGCCTAGAGAGGTCGGTGAAGCCAATGGTGGTGGTGGTTTGCCGTGGGTGGCGGCGCAAGGGGTGGTTTTAGGCCAAAAATGCTGAAATCGGAGATGGACTTGGTGGGGCTTCACCGGTGACGGATCGGAGCCGGGGTTGGGTCCATTGGGTTGCCAAGAGGTCGAGGATGAAGTGGTAGGAAGATGGTGGCCAATGGCGGTGCGACGGCGGTGCAACGGCGGAAAGAGTGCCGCGGCTTCGTGGGTCTCGTGGGGGCTAACGGCGGCGATGGAGGAGTTGGAAATGGAGGGGGGTGATCGCCGGCCGGTGGGGAAGCTGATGGGAGGGGCGGTGTCGGCCACGAGCGGCGCATGGCGGCGCTGGGTGGAAGAGAAGGAAACGGGCGGAGGAGAGGAGAGAGAGAGAGAGCTACGTCCGTGAGCGGGAAGGGGAGGGAAAAAGAAGAACAAAAAAGAAAAAGAAAGAAGAAGAAAAGAAAAAGAAAAGGAAAAGAAAAATAGAGGGAAAAGAAATGAGGTCCAATCCTCATAACTTGGGTCACGAAAATGATCCAACGGAAACAGTTTTAAAACAGCTAGTGAAATAAAATATTTCAAACACAATGATTATAATTAAAATAAATAATTAAACCCGATAATAATTTAATTTAATTCGAGAAG
Source organism: Juglans cinerea (assembly GCA_961763995.1). NCBI lineage: Eukaryota > Viridiplantae > Streptophyta > Magnoliopsida > Fagales > Juglandaceae > Juglans > Juglans cinerea. Next base: position 33,291,140 of record CAUIVZ010000007.1, on the reverse strand, counting down.
AAATTTAAACACATAACAATAATTAATTTAAAGAAAGCACTTCGGAAATAATTTTCGTAAACTAAAAATTATAAAAATAACTCAATTAAAATCCAATAATTTTAAAATAAGAGAATAAAATTTTGATTACATAAAAATAATTCCTTCAGTAAAAATACACTAAAATACGGGGTGTTACATTCTCCCCCCCTTAAATAAAATTTCGTCCTCGAAATTGGCAAGGTCAACATTAAGACTAAGACAGGAATAAGATTCAACTAAGAGCAGACTTAAGAACATATCGCCAAAATAGTCCGGTAAGGCCACTATAAGCAACAAGCCCAACCTTCTCTACGATCTGAAAAGGGACAACATATCTTAGACTAAGCTTTCATTTCTTACCAAAGCGCTTAACGCCTTTCATAGGAGAGACTTTAAGATAAACCCAATCACCTTCTTCAAGGATAAGTCTCTTCTTCTTGTATCTGCATAACTCTTCTGGCGACTTTGCGCTTCAGCCATTTTCTTTCTTATAAGCTGAACTTGATCTTTCATTTCTTGAATTATCTCAAGCTCAATCAATTTGCTCTCGCCAACTTCATCCCAACATAAAGGCGATCTGCACTTCCTTCCATACAAAGCTTCATACAGGTCATCTGATTGGAGGAATGAAAACTGTTATTATAAGAGAACTCAATTAGCGGCATATGATTCTCCCAACTCTCCAAAAATTCCATGACACAAGACCGCAACATATCCTCCAGAGTCTAAATAGTACGCTCTGTTTGACCGTCCGTCTGGGGGTGATACGCAGAACTAAACTTCGACTTAGTGTCTAAGGCTGCCTGCAAACTCTTCCATAAATGGGACGTAAACTGCGGGTCCCGATCCAACACGATACTCTTGGGTACTCCATGCAAACGCATTATCTCCTTGCCATATATCCGAGTCAACTTACCCAAAGAGTCTGTATTATTAACAAGCAAGAAATGGGCACTCTTGGTCAACAGATCAACAATCACCCAAATCGAGTTCTTCCCACTAGGAGTCCTCGGCAAACCCACAACAAAATCCATAGAAATATCACCCCACTTCCACTCAGGAATTGGGAGATGTTGAGGTCTACCTTGATACTCCGCTTTAACTTGATGGCACGTGGCACTTTCCTCAATGAACATGGCATTATCCTACATACTCATTTTAGTCCCCCAATGACACATCACGACCAGTATTCCTAGAGTGACTGCTATCCAAAATCTCATTTCCTCGAGAACCTTAATACAACATCCAATAAATTCCAATGATCAAAAGCCCTTACAATAATATGTGCCAACTGCAATCAACTCCTATGCTCCAACTTGTAAACCTTCATTGAATTCTACTATTGGAAACCTAATAGCCACTTCCAATGTTAACCATCAATAACAGATTGCAAAACCAAATGATTAATCTCCAATTACAAGTATCTTGTCAAAATTCAAGTCACCACTAATTCCTTAAAATCAACACAATCTGAACTCCTGACTACAACAAAAATACCACGCTTCTGCTGCGCACTCTGATATTCACCACATGCATAAAACTTATGTCCTCATAAAACTAACACCATCGAGTACAAGGTGGCTACATTCCTACTAACCAAAACTCTTATCACAATTTGGTAGAAAAATACTCTCTCCCAAAACCACGAGTTATAACTCAAATTCCTCAATTAACTCCTGCTGCCTTAATCAAAATCAAATTCCATTAAATACATTCATGATCATAGATAGAAACCCAATATCAAACAACCTTAGCATCCCAAACTGGAAATAAGCAATCTCAACCCAAAATACACTCATCTCATCTAAGATAAGAAACATACTTTAAAAGACTCAATTCCAACCTAGCAAACCAAAAAGAGCGCCTAGAGACTTCTACCTAACAACCTAAACCCAAAAGCTTATCATCTACATTATGAACAACATCTAATCTAGCGATGACTAAACTCACTACGAACCATCACTGAGTATACCAAAACATTATCGAAATCCTCTTGGTAACTCACCCACCTATCTCTACTCCTATAGCTAACATTAACACGACTAGTTCCTTCAATAGCATTTCACTATTTAAACCTCAATGCAAGCCATACTGCTTAAATCTTCAATTTACCAAAAGCCACTGCAAAGCACCTAAGGATCTTAATGCCTTATTAACCCACATACTTGATCATACTATCCATTGTTGATGCCTAAGCTTCAACTTTGAAGATCTTTTCTTACACCATACATGATGTCCCAACAATCTCTCTTCAAGTTAAATAACAATGTCCTTAATTCAACCAATTGGATGCTCAATCTCCAAAAGAAAGTATAACCTCAAAAATTTAAATTCCTAGGTAACCTCAAGTCACAATTAATTCCTGCAGATAATCACAATAACTATTCCCAACCATGATTCATTGAGTAACCCACTCGACTACACACTTCGATCAACTCACCAAAAATTCTAAGCCAAGCTCTCGTGACTTAGTACTATTGTGTCGACTCCTCTTCAACACTTACCAAAGTCAGTTTCTACAAACCAAAATAAGACTAAAACCTATACCCTTCGAAATGCGTACACACACCATTTCTATGCATCAATCTCATGCACCTCAGCCAAAACCAATAATCCTCCAAACGTGCAAGTGATCATCCTTACCATTTCCATCACTAGACCTATATCCTCGAAATAATAATTTCCTAAAGCCGCACCATCTATTATCCTTAAAATTAATATGGATTAAATCCTTAACCTGTCACTGTAACCTCGAGCTACAAACAATCATTAACCGAACTAGATCAACATCTTCCATCTCCAAAGAAATTCTCCCAAAAAAAATTCTCATATTGGTCACGCAACACTCATCAATCCTATTTTAATTCAGCCCTTTAACTCTGCAATTCTAAAACCTTAAACCAGATAAAAAATCATTTCCCGAAATCTTGAAGATCAATGACCTTACTTCTAAAACATTCACTTTATAAAACTTATAAATCTCAAATCTCAAATGCTATCAAATTGCTTATCAAGGTCAGCAATATCGAAAATTTCTAAACTAAGTCATCACTTAATTGCTTGTTGAACCTACCACCTTAAATCTCATAACTTATTTCCTAAAAACTATGGGGCCTCAAACCTTAGATGAACTCCTCATAAATCTAACCTTGAAATTCGTTGATCTTACAACCTCCTACCCCATAGACTCATCACATAAATTATACGGAACTTAAAACCTCAATTATCCTAAGCAATTTAAAACTATTCCCCTCCTTAGCAGCAACTTGAGTTCCTACTCCAATGAGTTCACCCTGACCATGATGTTCAAGCCTCGATATTAAAACAAACCAATCCCCAAGAGTTCAGGCCTACTACACCAAATGTTCAAGCCCTACAATGGCCTTCTCAGTCGTACCATCTTCCTGTCATAGCACAGCCCTTAACCCGCCTTTCAATTTCAAATAAAACAAAATAAAATAACATACGACAAATAAAATAACATACGACAAAATGCATAAAACCAATGAAGTAGTTCACAATAAAATGATTAAAACAATAAAATAATCTGCCATAAAATAAAACAAATAAAATAAAATGACATACAATAAAATAAAAAAACAACAAAATTATTATACAATAAAATAAATAAGCCAATAAAACAATACTCTAAATTAAACAATTCAAACACGAACCAAAGCAACATAATAAAAATATAATAACACGAAATAACATAAATACGTTCATTTAACACAAAATAAAATAATCATAAACTCATAATATACAATAAATAATTAAAACAAATAAATATCATACCATAAAATAAAACAATAAAATAAATAAATAAACAAGTAGTATACAATAACTAAACAAAACCAATAAAAACCACATATTTTAAATTAAATAATGTCAAATCAGAACTTAGAAAAATTTTCTAGTACCTCACCATTTTCCTGCCAAAAGCAATCCTCAACCCTGTTTAAATCCAGATAAAACCAAACTCAACCAAAAGTAAACTCCAACTAAACCAATAGCATAAATAAAATCAAATAACTTAACTTACCCCACTTCAACAAAAATTTATTATTTTAAAATAATAAAAATAATTTTCTGGTACTATCCTAAGGGACATGTGGTTTTACCCAGAGCCGAACTGCTCTGATACCACCTGTGGCGCCCCCAATCCCCCTTATAAAAATATATGGGGATCGAGACACCAGGATGGTGACAACACGGTCACACATCCCAACGAAGTGCCAGTGTGTGTATATGCAACGGTGTACAAATAAAAACAATGCAGCGGATAATCAAGTCTACTAAGTACCAAAATTTAAAAACAACTAAACATCAGTAGAGGTTTTAAAACAGATATACAGTCATCCCAAAAATAAAGTTTAACACATGTCCCGAAAATACAAAAGAGTAAAATAAAATAGTAAAACCAGTGATCCCAGATCACTCCTCGGGCGGAGCCGTCTCCTCAGGCTCGCCCTCCTCCTCCTCATCTGCATCAAAATCTGCGTTACCACAGAATGGTACCGCAGGTAAGTATAACCCAAATAATCCTTAGGAAATAAATGCATTTAATGCAACCAACATGCATGCATATGATGAAATATGCATTTTTCCTCAAAACATCATTTTCCCCGAAAATGATAATTTTCCAACACACGCCAAAATCTCATTGGCCCAAAAATAATCCGTAAAACATTTTCCCAGAAAATGATTTACACAAAATCCAACTCACACTATTTTCCCAGAAAATAGCCAATTAATCCGTTATTAACCTATGCACCATGGCCTCCCCTAGGGACCATCCGCACGTCCTGGCTTCGTAGCGATGCTCAGTTCCGCACCCAGCGCGTTCATGGCCAAGCACCCACTACGCAACCAGCGATGCCCAGTTCCGCGCCCAGCGCGTACATGGCCAGACATCCTCTAGTCCCCGCCAGCAGAAGGACCACGGAGTCGGCACGAATCTCTCGTCCGATCCCATTGTCGCCCAGCGACAATCCAGGGGACGTTACTCAGTTTATTCCGCTCCCGAGTAACCAGAGGAGCTCCACCGAGATAATGCCCCATCTCGGCTTGGGGTCGTGATACACACGCACCCAAAAATATCCTCACATAAAATCATAACTTTCCAAATCACATATGAGCATGAATGCAATACACGAAAACCCAGTTTTCTTTACAAACATGATCATGCATGAAATAATGAAATGCACATGTACCAACACCAATCCAACTTCCACCAATAACCAGTCAAATCCAACCAAACAACTCCAATCAACAATCCATCTGAAACCCGAACTCCTCGGACTCAGTCCGGCAAAACCAAACAGTAAATTAAATACAGTGAAATGCGTTAGTGCAAAAATACATTAAATTCACAAGAATTCTTTGAAGAAATACTTACAGTGCAATATAGCAATTTCCGAAGGATCACGAATTGAAAAATGCGACGTCTGAGCAACACCACAGTGTAAAATAAATTGTAGTTGTGGGTCACATATACCCACTTTTCAACGAAGACCCAAAAATGATAGGGTAGGGCCTAGAGAGGTCGGTGAAGCCAATGGTGGTGGTGGTTTGCCGTGGGTGGCGGCGCAAGGGGTGGTTTTAGGCCAAAAATGCCGAAATCGGAGATGGACTTGGTGGGGCTTCACCAGTGACAATCGGAGCCGGGGTTGGGTCCATTGGGTTGCCAAGAGGTCGAGGATGAAGTGGTAGGAAGATGGTGGCCAATGGCGGTGCGACGGCGGCGCAACGGCGGAAAGAGTGCCACGGCTTCGTGGGTCTCGTGGGGGCTAACGGCGGCGATGGAGGAGCTGGAAATGGAGGGGGGTGATCGCCGGCCGGTGGGGAAGCTGATGGGAGGGGCGGTGTCGGCCACGAGAAGCGCACGGCGGCGCTGGGTGGAAGAGAAGGTAACGGGCGGAGGAGAGGAGAGAGAGAGAGAGAGAGCTACGTCCGTGCGCGGGAAGGGGAGGGAAAAAGAAGAACAAAAAAGAAAAAGAAAGAAGAAGAAAAGAAAAAGAAAAGGAAAAGAAAAATAGAGGGAAAAGAAATGAGGTCCAATCCTCATAACTTGGGTCACGAAAATGATCCAACGGAAACAATTTTAAAACAGCTAGTGAAATAAAATATTTCAAACACAATGATTATAATTTAAATAAATAATTAAACCCGATAATAATTTAATTTAATTCGAGAAGAAATTTAAACACATAACAATAATTAATTTAAAGAAAGCACTTCGGAAATAATTTTCGTAAACTAAAAATTATAAAAATAACTCAATTAAAATCCAATAATTTTAAAATAAGAGAATAAAATTTTGATTACATAAAAATAATTCCTTCAGTAAAAATACACTAAAATACGGGGTGTTACAATATATATATATATATATATATATATATATATATATTATATATAGCATATATAGGGTCATGCATGTGGCGAAATACTTTTGTTCATATCAACAAAACTGGTTTTATATACACTTCTTGACCGGATTGATTAATATATATATAGAAACTATTTTAAAACTTGGGAAAGATGATTCGTAGTTTTAAAAAAAAAAACAAAGTCACCAGCTAACAAAAATACTCTCAGACAAAACTCCTGATCAGCATATATATATAGAGTTAAATTGTAAAATTAAGTGTAATCTAAGTATTCCACATGGCAGAAGTTCATATGGATGGCATGAAATATGCTGGTATGGATTGCAAAAAAAAAAAAAAGAATCATTTTATGATTTCACATCATCTAGATGATCTGTTAATATCACATGAAATGCAGCCAACTAATTGTGTTTAATGTAGATAAGTCTATCCACTCAAGATTCCATATATTGATCTCCTTAATTGACATTCTCTATCATTCAGCTGAAATATATATATATATATATATATATATATATATATATAATCTAATGTTAAATGTGGCACCCCCAGCACCCATATGTGATTTGGCAGGAGATCATGCGATGTCGTTGGCATGTTGGCCCCTTGATCGGGTCATTCACCCCTCGCACATTGTGATATGCTCACATAATTAAATAATATGTACAGTTATATCACAGTAGAAAATAAAAAAGTATTCATAAAAATCTAACTAACAGTACTAGAGAAATTTGAATTACATCACCATCCTAGTGTCTATAAGCCACAGGTCTTCCACCCATAGACAAAATAATATATATTACAGTCTTCCAAAAATAACAAAGAGCCAAAAATTAACACATAAATATCGAGGAGAAATAATCTCAATCTTTACTCCTCACGCAGAGCTAGCCAGACCTCCATAGTCATACCCATCCTTTGCATCAAAATCTACAGTTCTGGAGAGCGAAACTGCAGGTATGGATACCAAAGTGAGATTTTGCAAAATCTCATTAAGTAAAACTAAGTCTAACACTCAAAATACATGCAGCTGGAAAAGAAAAATTAAGATCAAGTTCCTAATTAAGTAATTTTTTTTTTCTTGAGATTTGTATTAATATTGACATGAAAAATCTAATTTTCAAACTAGAAATTTCAATACTACTGCGCACTTCATTGAAGCCATCTTGGAGAAGCAGTTTAGGCAAATTAAGCAGTATACATCGATCTGCTTAAAAGCAACTAAAAAATAAAAAGACAACTCATGTAGCACATGAACAATTATATCTCTTTTGCTTTAATTAGTTTCTTTAAATGTATATTATTTATAAAGTCTTTCTAAGTCTTTTGAATTTGGTTCACTTAGGAAAAGTCTTTCTAAGTCTACAACTACCGTGTCTATGTTCAGATCATATAATATATTATAGGCATTACAGATTATTAATTAACGTACGCGGCAATATTATATAAAGTTGTTTAGGATGTCATGACACTACAACACAATTGGTTTTTAGTGACGGTTAGGAATTTGTGACGGTCTCTAGACCGTCACTAAAAGGTATTTTCTGTGACAGTTTCTGGAAACCGTCACTAAAGATAGAATGAGATGTTTTTACGTTCCAACGTATGGGAAATATGCGTTCGAACGTTACATATACGTTCGAACATTATGTCTGTTTACGTTTGAACGTAAAATGTTTTGGCGCAACCGTTCGAATGTTATTAATTTTACGTTCGAACGTAAAATGTTTGCACCAATGTTCGAACGTTAAGTAATAACATTCGAACGTTCATTGTAAATTTAAATTAAATGACTTTAATTTAAAAATTATGTGGTTTTTATTGTGCATAATTTGTGAACAAGTCTAAAAAATTGAATTGTATATATTTATATATACACACTTTGTAATATATAAATATATATTATTGATTTATATATATTTGAAATGCAGTGATTTAGTATTAAAGTTGAAAAATATAACATCAAAGAAGGTTAAAAATTGAAATTAAAAAACGATAGAAATATTCAATAATATTTTTCGTTACAAATATTAAAAATAAAATATAAAATTTGATATTAACAGTCAGATGATAACGTTATCCGCAAAAGTCGAACTCCGTACCTCCTCAGTCAAGGTATCAACCTTGTCGTTGAGGATAGTTACACGATGGGTGAGTTCGGCAACAGACGCCGATATAGCCTCGAGCGATCGATCGATCTTATGATCGATATGCGCAGTCAGCTGTGAGATGACCGCATCAACCCAAGCAGGCCGCACATCTCCTGCAGATGTACTCGGCGTATGCTGACTACTACTCCCGACATGACCTGGCTCAGGCTGCGTCGGAGGAACTAGATCCTCTACAGGGGGTGGCTGACGTCCCCTCGCCTGTCCAATGCTACGTCGATGCGTGGTCATGTCGAGGGGGCTCATCTGATCTTTGACCCGGTCCTCTGGCTGGGTCGGCACTCCCCGTGCAAGTAATAGTCGGCTGATGAGGACACCATATGGGAGATTATCCGTGGAGACGATGCTCGCCTCGTAACGGATCCTCTGAAAGATGTGCAATGGCAAATCTATAGGATCTCCACGTGCCACTCGTATCAAAAATTGTGCCCGAAGCCGACTAAATGTGGTTTTATGAGCCACAGGATCCACATTTGTTGCAACAATAAGGTGCAACATGCGGAAGAAATGCAGCAGATGGTTCTGGTTGAAGGCGTTCTTCCGCTCGATCTGCATGCGATCCCTCCCGGTGAGGATGTAGAAATCCTCGTCTCGGTCATCATCCCGAGCCTCGACGCCAGTATCCTCAGCCTCTGACTGGCCTGCATCTCTGGCTGATGCTGGCTCACATCCCCGACCAGTAGATGATGTAGAAGTGCCTACATCCTCACGGGGTGTCGAGTGTGCAAATGTCTCCACTCCTCGACGAATCCCAAGGTGCTCGCCGATGACATCTGCTGATACCTCAATGGAAACACCGCGTACAGTCACGGTGTGAGAGGATGCATCCTGAGGCATGTCACACATCCCCATATAGAATTCTTGAACCATTGAGGGGTATACCTTCCCCCTCAATGTGCAGATATTTCCCCAGCCTCTACTGAGGAAAACATCTCTCAGGTTCGTCTGCTGCCAACAGAGTTCGTCGAACTCATTAATTAAGATCTCTCGCTCTACCATAACAGTACGAGCTCCAATGCGGGCAGTGTCCGACGTGGCTCCTTCCCTCCCTCGTTTCCTAGTATGCAGTGGAAGAGCCATATCCTGAAAATAGAAAAGGAAAAAAAAAATTATTTACAATAATGCATTTTTTTGATATTAATTCTAAGATGCTCTGCCGTAACGTTCGAACGTTTTATCTATAACGTTCGAACGTAAAGATAAAACGTTCGGATGTTTATTTATACGTTCCCACGTAAAATAATGTCAATATATTTACATTCGAACGTAAAAAAATACGTTCGAATGTAACAATGTACATTCGAACATAAGCAGTAAATAAATATTGGCTGACGTACGTTCGGACGTTAAAACAAATACGTTCGAACGTATTTGTTTTACGTGTGAACATAAATATGGACGTCCGAACGTCGAAGCATGAATATTGTAGAAAATCATTACGTTCGGATGTTATAATCAAACGTTCGAACGTGGAAGCCGTAACGGCTTTGTAATTTAAACGTCGTACGTTCGAACGTCTTGGTGAAACGTTCGAACGTTTCGACGCAGAATGGCTGAGTCGACTCAGCCATTATTGAAATCTCAAGAATTTCGCTACACGGTTCTAAATACCGAAATGTCACCGTGGAAATGAAGTATACACTTCAAGAAACATTTCTACGGTGACTATTCGGCAAATGACTAGCCGTGGTGGCCGGAAAATGAAGTTGAAAGTCTTGAAATAACTTATCCGGTTTAACACAAAACTCAATCCAAATTTCAATAAAATACATGTTACTTGAATAAAAGATGAATGCCTACCTTTAGTGACGGTTGTGGCGGAGTTGACGGCGGCGGCGAAGGAGGCGTGGCGGCGTGCAACGGAGTAGACGATGAACGTAATAGAGATGTCGTTTCGACGTTCGGTTTTGGCCTTATATACACATAACGTTCGAACGTAATTATTATTACGTTCGAACGTTATTCAATTTAATATTATATTATAAATGTTTTCTTTATAGATTACGATGTTATATAATATTATTGACAATTAGATTATTGGTTTTTTTGCGAGTGCTTGTTATATTTCTAAAGTTTAGCAATATGTTTATACATGTTGTTGTGATTTTATGCTTACTCTTGAAATAATTATGATTATTGTTTGTGAATTTTGTGAATAGTTTATGAGCTTATGGTATTTATTGATTATTTAATAAGTAGTATATAGATATAAATAGATATATAAAATGTAGAATACATATTATAGTATAAGTTAGTATATAATAAAGAATTTAATAAATAACAATTTAATATATATTATTTATTTATATATATGGTAAGTTTATATATTATATACATTTATATTCTCATCTAAAGTATTATGCTATCATACTATACAATGTAGTATATAGTTATAGATATATAAAATGTAGAATACATATTATAGTATAAGTTAGTATATAATAAAGAATTTAATAAATAACAATTTAATATATATTATTCATTTATATATATGGTAAGTTTATATATTATATACATTTATGTTCTCATTTAAAGTATTATGCTATCATACTATACAATGTAGTATATAGTTATAGATATATAAAATGTAGAATACATATTATAGTATAAGTTAGTATATAATAAAGAATTTAATAAATAACAATTTAATATATATTATTCATTTATATATATGGTAAGTTTATATATTATATACATTTATGTTCTCATTTAAAGTATTATGCTATCATACTATACAATGTAGTATATAGTTATAGATATATAAAATGTAGAATACATATTATAGTATAAGTTAGTATATAATAAAGAATTTAATAAATAACAATTTAATATATATTATTCATTTATATATATGGTATAGTTTATATATTACGTTCGAACGTTAAATAAGAGTAGGACTATTACGTTCGAACTATTCATGTTAACGTTCGAACGTTAAATAAGAGCGGGAAATTTCCCGCTCGATTAAGGTATGTGTGTGATTATTCAGACGTTCGAACGTTTAGACTATGCGTTCGAACGTTATTTGATGAATTAGTTCGGACGTTTAAGTTAAATGTTCGAACGTTTATCTGTAAATTTACAAACGTTCGAACGATAAATTGTGAAACATTCGAACATATATGAGGAAAGTGCGGGAACTTTCCCGCTAGATTTTATGATATAAATTAGAAGGGTACGTTCGAACGTGTATTGTAAACGTCCGAACGTTATGAATTAGTGAAATTTTAGCATATAACGTTCGGACGTAAAACTTAAACGTTCGAACGTTTAAACTAATAATTTGCGGTATTAATCAGTACGCGCACGGGAGGAAGCGGATCATTTCTCTTCTCCCGTGCGCGCAACAGACAGAGAGAGAGAGAGAGAGAGAGAGAGAGAGACAGAGAGAGAGAGAGAGAGAGACAGAGAGAGAGAGAGAGAGAGAGAGGGTGTTAGTGTGAGAGAGAGTTGAGTTAGAGAGTAAGAGAGAGTTGAGTTTTGGTAAGAGAATATTTTTATTTCTTATTTTTATTTGAATTTTATGATATTTATAGAATGTGTTTTTGTTATAGAATATTTCTAATAAGTTAGTGTTGTATTTTTTTGAAGGATTGCTTGTTTTGGGAAGTTGGAAGATTTTGATTTGTAAGAGGATATTGTGAGTGCTAGGTATATTTCTAAACTTTATCAATATATTGTTGTGATTTTATACTTACTCTTGAAATATTGTGATTATTATTTGTATAGTTTGTAAATAGTTTGTGAGTTTTTGTAAATATGTTGTGATATGAATTTGAAATATTGTGTTTCTTATTAGGTATATGTTTTCATTAGGCTTTGTTAATACATGTTTATTACTTACTCAACTTTAAAAATATGTTAATACATGTGGCATGTTATTTTGTGAATATATTGTGAGTTTTTTCTAGTATGTTGTGATATAAACTTTAAATATTTAAATTATTATTTGTGAATGTTTGAATATATTTACATTATTACAAATAAGTAAAATGTTCGTACAGTAGGAATCGTACGTTCGAACGTTTAAGTTAACGTTCGAAAGTTAAAATAAGAGCGGGAAATTTCCCGCTCAAGGTTTCTGTGTGATTATTGTACCGTTCGAACGTTTAGACTATGCGTTCGAACGTTACTTAAATTAGTGCGGAAAATTTAACTCTCAAATATGGTAACACTTTGATGAAATAAACGTTCGGACGTTTAAGTTAAATGTTCGAACGTTAATCTCTAAATTTACAAATAAGAAGGGTACGTTCGAACGTGTACTGTAAACGTCCGAACGCTACGAGGAGAGGAAATTTTATTAAATAACGTTCGGACGTTCAACTGAAACGTCCGAACGTTTAAGGTAACGTTCGGACGTACAAGTTAAACGTTCGAACGTTTAAACAAATAATGGTAGAACTTAATCCGTGCGCGCACGGGAGCGCCATTGAACATTTTTTCTTCTCCCGTGTGCGCAACACAGAGAGAGAGAGTGGAGTTGGAGAGTTAGAGAGAGTTGAGTTTGGTAAGAAAAAATTTTTATTTCTTGTCTTTATTTGAATTATATGATATTTATACAATGTGTTTTTGTGATATGGATTTGAAAAATTGTGATAATAATATGAAGTTTTAAGTAATAATAAATAAAAGTAACTCTTTAAGAATTATAATAATTAAAATTATTGTATAACCATTGAAATTTAAGAATGATAGTGTAAGTATAACAATTAAAATTATATTTTAGGAATGATAATAATTAAAATTATAATATAACCTTTAAAATACTCTTCAATAAAAAAGTCTTGAAACTACTAAATAAGTAGAGTTTGAATATGTAAATATACTTATTTATTACAAACTAAAGAGAAAGGAAATAAGGATCAAATAGATTCTTATATAAAAATTATATACTTATTGTCTATATAAGTAAATAACTCACTAAATTAAGTATAACAATTAAGATTATAATTGTAGAATGATAATAAGTCGAAATTATATAATAACATTTAAAATTATATATAACAATTATAATCTCTAAATTTTGGTCTAATTGCTTGACTGTCATAGTCTCTTCGGCCTTGAGAAGAGTGTCGAGGTCGGACAGTTTGTGACGGTTAAGTAATTAGACCAAAATTTAAACATTTCATCAAGATCATTCTCCCTCGTTGTGTACAAGACACGAAACAGGGGGTCACATAATCTTCCATCCCTCTTTAGTTTAACAAATATGGAGATATTATTGTATGATTATATTGCTAGATGCGTGTGTCATTGCATAAATACCCTTAGACCCGTTTGGGAATCAGTGTACATTTATGTGTCCACTGATTCCTGAATTGTCCAGTGTGGACAGTTTGAGATTATATTATCTGTATTGCACATTTTTGTTACTCGCTACTTTCCACGTTTAATATGAAGTTTCGGTGTCTTCTTCATTGTTCTTCGGGTATACTGTTCGTCGGGTCACAATCCCGATATTTGAACATGTATACTTGGAGAATTATGGGGAGGTGCTGCCGAAATTTCTACTAACGTAGAAATTAGTAGAGTGACGAGATTTGTGCAATATGGAGAATATAATCTCGAATGGGATAGGACCAACTACCTTATCAACAAAGTAATGAGAATTGGAGCATGACATGCATGTGAATTTTCAATGTACGTGTTATTAATATATAGATGTTTTTAGAAATGGATAAAAATTGGATGCGTCTGGACGATAGACTTGGAAAGGATTACGTACCCTATGCATGTGGAGTAAGAACTTTCATTGATTTTGCACGGGCTTCTGCTGATAGTCGTGGTTACATTAAGTGTCCATGTCGAGGGTGTAAAAATTTGTGTGCGATAGGATTGGATGAAGTAGAGCGTCATATATTTGTGAACGGTATGGATCTGGGGTATACGCGATGGGTACTGCATGGTGAGCCGTATGAAGGGTCAGCAGATGTATTGGTCGATCATCACAATTATTTGCGGCACATGGATGATGATTATGAGCATGATGAGATGGAGGAGATGTTGGGTGATATTGGAGCTGGGATGTTTATGGATGAGGTTAACGACAATGCCTCAACTGGTGGATCAGGGACTGATTGTGAAAATTTCCCTTCACTGTGGGAAGATGCAAAGCGCGAGCTTTACCCAGGTTGTACAAAACATTCGAAAATGTCGTTTATTGTGCGGTTGCTTCACATTAAATCATTGTGTGGGATGTCGACGAAAGCAATAAACATGGTATTGGACTTATTTAACGAGGTGCTTCCCGAAGGGTCTGCATTGCCTAAGAACTTTTATGAAGCGAAGCAGTTGAGAAAGGGATTAGGATTTGAGTACAAGTCCATACATGCATGCAAGAATGATTGTGTATTGTTCTGGAAGGAGAACGAGGAGAAACAAGCATGTCCTGTATGTGGAGAGTCGAGGTGGAAAGGTAAGAAAAACGTTCCGGTTAAGGTGTTGCGGTATTTTCCCTTGAAACCTAGGTTGCAAAGACTATATATGTGTAAGAAAACAGCTCATGATATGAGGTGGCATGAGGAGAAAAGAGTTAAGAATGACGGGTATATGAGGCATCCAGCTGATTCACTTGCGTGGCAGTCTTTCGATAATCAGTATCCAGAGTTCGGGTTAGAAGCTCGGAACGTGCGCCTGGGACTCACAACCGATGGATTCAACCCTTTTGGGAATATGAGTACAAGTTATAGCACTTGGCCCGTGGTATTGATTCCGTACAATCTTCCACCATGGAGGTGCATGAAGGCGCCAAACTTTTTGTTAACTTTACTCATCCCTGGCCCTAGATCACCTGGGAATGATATTGACGTATTCATGCAGCCGTTGATTGAAGAGCTGAAAGAGTTATGGGAAACAGGGGTTAGAACTTATGATGCATCTAAGTCGACATCTTTTCAGATGCATGCTGCGGTAATGTGGACCATAAATGATTTTCCAATGAAAAGTGCTGATGAAGATAGTGGGGAGATAACTTGGCGAGTCGTACAAAAATTTGTTCCTCGAAATATATATGAAGCAGGAACGGGTGCAGATTACGAGAATAGTGGAGATGAAGATGACACTCCGATTGTTGAGGCATACCAGGAAGATGGAGAGGGTATTAACTTGTTTGTTGACCTCGGTGCACTCGAGTTGCTCCCCTTGTGTAGAGATGATGTCCCACCCGTACATCTCGACCCGTCTGTATTAAATGATCATTCAATTCAAGTCAGTGAGGAGGAAGAAGAAGAAGACGAGTCAGAAGATGAAGACGAATCAGAATCCGGGCAGGAGGTGGATAAAGATGATGAAGAAGAGGTGCATGATGATGATGAAGATGTTATTGATGGAGATTCTGAAACAAGCATGGAAAATTCATCTGAAGAATAAAAGTACTAAATATTTTATTCATATAGGTGACTATAAAATATCTTGAATTTTCATAATTTCTTCTAATTAATTTTCTTTGATGAACGTTAATTATTTTCAAGAATGCCGCCAAAACGACAACGAAGAAATGTGCCTCCGCCAAGTCCAAGTCCTGAACCCATTGAGGACTTCCCACTCGAGGAATCCGTTCCTGAAGATCAAGCTAACACAGAAGAGAACAACAGCCAGTCGACACCTACCAGTAAGGAAATATTGTCGTTGATAATTATATATATAGTTAATACTTTTTTCTCAATAACTATATAATTATAATTATAGTATATCTATTATCATGTAGTTGATGCATCTGCACGTCGCGGTCGTGGCTATACACGTGGAATCTCTCTTGAAAAAAATAGAAGGCATGGTAAACTGAAGATCACAATTCCTGATAATTCCACTGGAGGAGTGGATGATAGTGCAGCAGCGCTTTCCTCCTATATTGGCACATTAGTTCGAGCTTATGCTCCATTTTATGTGCGCTCATGGCGAGATGTTCCGAATGAGATTAAGGAGCACATTCGAAGTCGTGTGCTGGTGAGTTTACTTTTCAGTACATTTTTTTCACCTAGATTAATATATTATATTTTTTACCTGATTCCCTTATTAGGATGAATTCGACCTCGACTTTGGCCGTAGCGAGGATTTGAGAACCGTGAATGAGTTGATGGCTACACTATTCCGACGTCACAAAGGACGATGTCATGACCACTTCAAGAAGTTTGAGACGTTGGAAGAGGCTGCGCAGTCTCCTTTTCAGCAGATGAAGTTAGATGATTGGAGAAAGTGTTGTGATCTTTTCGCATCTCCAGATTATCAGGTATTTTACATTTATCTCTTTTAATTATTTACATTCATATTCGTTTTATATATTATATGTATACATATTACAATTAACATTTTTAATATATTTTGTAGCACTTGAGTTCTACAAATGCACAGAATAGATCCGTTATGACTGTCCACCATCGTGCCGGTTCAAGGTCATTCCACCGTCTTGCTGAAAAAATGGTAATTAAAAAATTATAGAATTCATTTATTTTCCTGATATTATTTCTGATAAGTACGTACTAATATTATCTTTTTAAAATTGCTAATATTCTCGCTTTGTTAGAAACGTGATGATCCTGAAAACTTTTCCCTCATTCATGTCTATGCTGCTGCTCACACTAATGAGCATAGTGAGTGGATGGATCCTATCGCTGCAGATAATTATGTAAGCAGTGTTAATTTTGTTAAATAAATTATTTATATAATATTTTAATAGTTTATTTCTTATTTCTATTTCTTTTAATACGTTACTAATTATTTACGATCATTACCTTTTAAATTGCAGAGCAAAATGTTGGAGATGCAGTCGGCTTCTGAGGAATCATCTCCTAGTGACATAGACATATTCACGCAAGTGCTCGGGCCGCAGTCTAGTATGGCAAGAGGTTTGGGACGATCTATCAAGCATAAATGTTCATCCTCCTCAACCTCATCGGCTTCACAAATTAATAATCTTACGGCAGATTTAGAAGCTGCACGGCGTGAGAATGAGTATATGAGGTCTAGGCAACAAGAGTTAGAGTCTCTCTTAGAACGACAGTCTCATTTAGAGACGCGTTTGCAGGACCAACAGAGAGACCAGGAGGAAAGAATACGCAATGAAGTGCAAGAGCAAGTGCAACGGGAGATGATGGTGCAAATGGAACGTGTTATGTCGTTGCAACAGAATCCCCGTGGGAGAGGGAAAAAGAAGAAATAAATTTTATCAATATTTCTGACTAGTTTTAATATCTAATTTTGTACTTTTATAAGACATTCTTACTTCTTAATTGGGTATGTAATATGATACTATTGGTATTATATATGTTTTTAAATTTTATGAAATTAGTATTTCTGATCTGTACGTTCGAATGTAAATAAAAATCGTTCGAACGTTGGTTCACACTGTAACAAACGTTCGAACGTAAATACAATTGAATCGTACGAACGTTAAACTATACGTTCGAACGTACTCACGCTAAAACGAACAAACCGTTCGAACGGTAAAGCGACTAACGTTCGAACAAAAAACTTGCATTCGGACGCTCCTTCGTTTACATTCGAGTATACGTCCGAACATTAAACGCGCTACGTTTGAACATTTACGTTTACGTTCGAACAAATATTCGAACGTTTAATGTAATTAACGTTCGGACGCATTAACATTCGAACGTAAATTTATACGTTCGAACACGATATCCAACGAACGTCAACTTCTCTCATTCGAACGCCAATCGGTCGGGTATAACGTCCGAACGTTTTATTTTACGTTCGAACGTGATTTTCTGTGACAGTTCATAACCGTCACCAAAAAATGAACGTTCGAACGTTGTACCGAACGGAACACTTCCAACCGTCACTAAAAATATTTTTTGTGACGGTTGTACAGTAAACCGTTACCAAATGTTTTCTGTGACGCACTTTAGGTGACGGTCATGGTGACGGTTTCAAACCGTCACCAAAAATTTTTAGTGACAGTTTGCCATTTTTTTGTGACAGTTTTCTCTGTCACAAAATACAGATTCTGTTGTAGTGTGAGGTAGTTATCTGTTTATTAAAAGCCATTAATATTGCTTTTCTAACAAATTTGATAATTGTGGGGAATGGCTTCATTTTGTTGTCTAGTCCGTGCTCCGTGCATGCATGCATGCAGGGTACTAGTCCCTATCTAGAGTCCTAGCTAGACAACTTGGTTGAGACTTACAACTCATCGACGCATCAACACCGCGCGTATATATATATATATATATATATATATATATATATATATATATATATAGTGATATATATCGATCGGTCATGATCACACAATGACAAATTCTGAATTAATTAATTATCAAAAATACTCACAAACTAGTAAATTATTTATAACACTATATATATATATAGTGGTTGAGTGGATCAAGCCTCTTGCAATTAGTCGTTCTGTCACACGGCGGCTCAAGGGGGGTTAAGAGTTAAGTGAATTGATGAGTTGAAGAGGAACTGATCAAGTGATTGTCGTGAGCAGTGAAGAAGGGTCATGGGCTTTAACACGCGTGGGCTTAATAAAGAAAAGGGCAGTTAGTAAATGGGTCTTAGAGTTGGATCTACTAAGTCTAATTATCATTTTATTAGATGTATTTTTTTATTTTAGTAGTATTTTACTTCTAATTTCCTATTGGCTGGGAGCCATGCATCTAGGTGGAGTAGCGTTTGGGTCGGTTATAGACCGTAGCAAAGGGTTGTTAGAGGGCATCAGAATATTTCCAATTGTTCTTTCGTGTTTTTCCTGAAGGTGCTCCCCTTGAAGTGATCGGCTGTGTTCTTACCTTTGACATTAATTCCATAACTTTCCACATTTCCTATCAAGTTTATTACACTTTATCTGGGTTTATTACAAGTTCTTTGGGAGTTTTAGTACCCACGATCAGTTTTTAAAGAGTTCGGTTTTAATATTTTATATAGCCCTAAAAAACATATTCATCTGCTATATATTAGTAAATTTAATAATGCATGCATGATAGCTAGTTTTAACATAATCCACATTGGTTTTGGATTAAGATAAATGTACATGATTGTCCACCCTAGAGTGCAGGGGTATATGATTATTTATACAAAATCCATCCATGAACCACAATGCGAGCCTCGTGGCTAGATCACGATTCATTGTATTGAGACTAGTTATGTAAGATCATGAGAGATTGAAAAACCACTCAATATAGTGGATATTGCCCTTAAACGACCCATGAACATAGGCTTTCATGCCGAAGCATGTAAATCTCTCTCTCTCTATTTAAAGTTTATATATTTATGTTATTTATTATATGAATGAGCATGTAGAACCATATTAATGTCCAAGTCATTATTGTGGTCGATCAACCTCTTCGGCCTTGCTAGAAAACTGCATCAACAAACTCAATTATGACAACCTTTTTAAAATTTTAACAATTAAATCAATTATCTTCTCAAACAAAAGATATATAGATTAAAGTTATTACCATTAGAGTAGTATTACTCCCACTATGTCTAAAACAAATTATCCCAACTCCCAAAACTGCCTATTTAACCGACTAATCTAAAAAATTCCTTTACGTACCTAAAACAAGAGATCACTACGGCCTCCAGACTCATGATATATAGTAGATCACATGCAATATTAATTGATCCTTAAAGTTATATATGATCTAACAGTAGTCTATTAATCGTGCATTTGCGGCTAATTGTGGGAAAGAAAGCCAAATGACGTTTCTAGGGTTATGTTTGCTTTCGTGCTGCTCTAAACCACACCCTAATTTATCACGTCTTCATTATTAATTAAAATCAAAATCTCAGGAATAAAGAAAGGTTATCCATTTTAAAATTCCAAAACTTTCAAAAAATAATTAAAATCTAATATGTATTATAATCATGAAAAAGACATGAGAACATTGATCATCATCTCGTACAATTGGTCACAAGATTAACCTTATTGATGATAATAATAATAATAATGCACGATTCTATAATTATAATATTACACACAACGTAGGTACACAGCATGATATATAGCCAGCTAGCCATTGGCCTTATTGTTGATAATACAAGCATCTTATAATATGTTACATAT
Organism: Juglans cinerea; assembly: GCA_961763995.1. NCBI lineage: Eukaryota > Viridiplantae > Streptophyta > Magnoliopsida > Fagales > Juglandaceae > Juglans > Juglans cinerea. The sequence goes on along the minus strand of CAUIVZ010000007.1, from coordinate 33,270,531 downwards.
ATTAACAGAACTAGTACTAGTAGCAGTAGCAGTAGCAGTAGTAGTAGTAGTAGTAGCACTAGTAGTAGTAGTAGTAGTAGTAGTAGTAGTACTTGTCCTAGAACGAGTGTTTTGATCTGAATTTTGCGTATCATTATTAATATCTCCTTCTCCAGAAGCTGCAACAATAGGAACAGTAGTAGTATCAGTAGTAACAGTCTTACTAATTTCCCCCTCTCTAGAAACAGCAGTAGTAGTTGTAGTAGTAGTGGTAGTTATAGTACTACCAGTATTAGTAGTAGTAGTAATAATAGTAGTAGTACTACCAGGATTGTTAATACCATTATCCCATGCATTGGAAGCTACAAAAAGAAAGAGAAATTATGTTCATTAGAAAATAGAAAATAAAATTTTCAGAAAAGAGAGCAAGCAGCTAACAGACCTATCGAGTTTCATTTGCTACACATAATAAAAATGAAAACACCAATTATATATATTTTTTAGTATAGTTGATATGGAAATTAATTAAGCTTCTAAACCAGTGGTATACAGTTGGGTGTGTAAGAAATAAGGTTTATAATTAAATAGATTTTCTCAATTCTAAAAGAATTTATAGTTACCATTATTTAAGAAATACTGCATGCATGATATACCGAGGTGATTACCTTTTATATTATATGAGATTGTAAAGTTTTTTTTTTTTTAATCTAATAAATCACATTTAGCCGCAATACTTTATAAGTTTTCCTTGATTGAAATCACTACGTAAACCTATAGCTAGCAGTACTCATAAAAATATTATTGAATCCATGCTGCTAATTATTACCTGCTTTTGAGAGAGTCCAATTGTCGTCATCGGCGGCCAGATGCCATGCAAAGTAACCGCCCAAGTTATTTCCCCTAATCGCCTCCTTAACCTTAGTAGCGATGCTATGCTCATCCTCAAAACCAATCCAAGTAACCTCGTGATGCCAGTAGGAGGCAACAAACATGTCGTGATCATTCACGAGACGGCCTGCAATATTAATGTTGATATAGTCCGCCTGGATATTTCTGAACGCTAAGCGGGCTGGATCAGGATTATTAGCGTCTGCAAAGAAATCATGTTGATCTCTGTTTTTCAGAGTCCATTTATAGCCATAAAATGGAAGGCCGAGGACCAATTTCCGGGTGTCAATTTTTACAGGATTAGGATCAATTCCATTAATCCAGTTATAAATGCCTTCACTTCCACACTTTTTTTGCTCTCGAGGATTACGCCACGCATGAACCGGTCCTGTCTTAGTGGGTGAGTTGGAGGGAGTATAGAAGTCAACGGCCAGTACGTTGATCCAGTCCAACTTTTCATTAATAGCCTGAATGGGATAATTGAAAGTAATGTTACCCTCTGTATCAGGAATGACCGGGTGGTGAAACACCGTTGCAGTTAGCAGCAACGACTCCGCGGCAGCACGCCACCCCTGCAGGAGTGACGTGAGATTGTCAGGGTTGTCGGTCGGGGAATTAGGGTACAGCCAGCAGAGGTCAAGGCCATCGAAACCGAGGTTCCTGGCTAGACCTATGGAGGTCGTTATGAATGTTTGACGCTTATCTGCATCTGCGACCACTGGAGATATGGGAGAGCCTTCACCACCGATGGATAAAAGAGTTTTCACTTGAGGGGATCGTACTCGAACGGTTTCGGTGAAGGTTCGGAATTGATCCGAGTATTGCTCAGGAATGGTGACCGTGCCATCATTAGCGTTGACCTCGGCAAAGCCAGCATAAAGATGTGTGAAGAGTTCGGAAGCTATATCTGCTACCGGCCGTATAGAGTCTTTCCCGAAAATCCAGTATCCGGCTTTCACAACAAAATCAGTACTAGCATTGGAAGCCATTCGATCGAGGAAAGGCGAATTAAGCAGGTGTACGTAGTTGCTATTTTTTTTTTCGTCTTGGGGGTACTAGTGGTGGTAGTTGCTAGCAATGTATGCGTGCGTATTTATAGGCTTTTTCAAACCCATATAGAAACAAGCCATATTAATTTTTTGATGTCGTCGTAACGCTTCGTCCCTGAGAGTTCGGAGAGTTAACTCATATTACCTGATAATCAATTTTAACATTGCTGATACACTTTCAAAAGCTCCAAATCAAACGCAAACACTTCAAATTTAATTAACTACACATACTCATATATCAAATCCTCAATATAGTAACTCCAAAAATATCAACTTCTCTACATGTCACTTAAACTCACATTTCAACAATAAAATTAACAAAAATACCAATACTCATCGAAAACTTTCTATTCTTACTCAATTATTCTTAAGTTATTTTACCCAATGCTTCATTGTCTTGATTCTCAACTGAAAAATTCAAAATCATCTAATAATATTGTGAAGAAAAAGGGGGTGAGTTATCAACAACTCAGTAAGCAGAAAACATATACTAGTATGCAAATATGAACATTTACAAATTTCAGAATGCAGAACAAAACCTTTTTTTATTTTCAGAATGCAGAGTCAGAACATGTTATCAAAAATATCAGAGCGAAAGTTCAAAAATATTCTTATTCAAACTTTCATTAGCACAACATAACTGAAACATCATATCATAACAGAATTTCATGTTTAACCCTCGTGGTAGGGTTGTGCAAGTCCCGACGACCAATCGAGCATAAACAGAATGTGAATCTTCCCCTTATCAATCTCGGAGCCCCAAGTGTGCACGTAGGAAAGACCATGCAGAAAACCACTTTGTTTCCAAATTGGGTGCACCAGAAACAGAAAAGTTTGTACCAACTCAGACAGAGGCCACAGTTTTACACCCTTGGTAAGGTCAGAACAGAACAAAAACAGAATGTCATGCCAGAGGTTTTAGAAATCACATCATATCACATCAGAGTACAAAACATTTTCAGAACAGAATATAATCATATCACAAAATTACAATTTATGCACAATCTGTCATATTCGCTCTCTTTTGCATAGTTTAGAACCAGAATGCCAGAAGTTTGCTTATGTCTACACCAGTCATGACAGAAAGTACTTGTTCATAAACATAATTTCATGAGTCATGCAGAAAAAATAACTGAGATCATCTCAAATTTCTTTTCATAACAAAGCATGCATATTTTTTCAAAAATCAACCTCAGTTCATTTTGTTTATTTTTATGCAAAGTCTAGCATAGGGACCTCGCTTACCTGGACGACTTGACTTTTCAAAATTTTTCTAAAAAAATATCGAGTCGACTATAAGTCGTCACCTATTTCTGTAAGTTTCCAATCAATCACGTATTTCGATATTTAAGCCTAAGCTTCTAAAATAGCCTATTTTAATTCCTCTAAACTTAAAACCCTCATAATCTCAAAATATATCATCATTTCCTAAAATCATCAATATCCACCATAACCAACGTCAAACTCAAAACACCCATATTTAAACCCAAAATAGCCAACAAATCTCACAGCATAAACCAATCACACAAGCAACTCCATCATCCAATCCAACCGACCCCCTTACTCCTCGGACTCAGTCCGGCACAACCAACCAGTTCTCATTAAATATGAGTTAGTGCAAATATATATTTGAATCTCAAAAGTTTTTTAGGAAAATACTTACAACGCTATAGTATAATTTTCGAAGGATCACAGAAGTGTTAGAAGTGGCGATACAACAATGTAACAGTGGAAAAATGGACAAAGGTCGTGGGTCTCAAAATCTCAAATTTTGAACGGTGACAAACGAAGACTTAAGATTACTAGGGAAGGGTTTAGGAAAGTTAGTGAAGTTAATGATGGCGGTGGTTGGCTGTGGGTGGCGGCATAGAGGGCGGTTGAAGACCAAAATGTTCAAAAAGGAAATGTTGATGGTGGGCTTCACCGGTGGCGGATCGGAGTTGGGAATGGGTGGTTTGGGTTGCTAGGGGGTCAAGGATGATGTGATAAAGAGATGGTAGCCGGAAGTGGTGCGATGGCGGTGTGGGAACACAAAGAAGGCCGAGGCTTGATGCCGTGCGTGGAGGAGAATGGCGGCGAGAGAGATGTTTGAAATCGGAGGGTGAGGTCGCCGGCCGGAGAGGAAGCAAACGGGAGGGGCGGTGACAGACATGAGCGGCGCATGACGTCACAGGGTGGAGAACGACGCACGAATGGGGGAGAGAGGAACTGCACGAGGGAGAGAAAAGAGAGAGAGGAGAGAAAGAAATGGGGGGAAAGAAAAGGAGAAGAAAAGAAAAAGAGGAAAAAAGAAAAAGGGAAAAAGAAAAAGTGAGGGAAAGAAATGAGGTGAATCCTCACATCTTGGGTCACAAAAATGATTTAACAAAAAAAATTTCAAAACAGCAAGTTAAATAAAATAATTTAAATGTAGTGATTAAATGAAAATAAATTAATTAAATCTAACAATAAATTAATTTAAAATAAAGAGAAATTTAAATATATAACAATAATTAATATTAAAGAAACATATCAAATTAATTGTCAGAAATTAAAAATCATAAAAATAAATCGACTAAAAATTTGATAAACATATAACAAGAGAATTAATTTTTAAATTAATAAAAAAAATCATTCAATAAAAAAAATACATTAAAATATAGTGTGATACGGAATCCCAATTACTGCCAATGCGGCCGCGCAACAAGGAAATTTGTATAAAAAATCTCCCGGCCCCTTCCTTGAATTCTGTAACCAAAATACATATTTAAATCAATATTAATAATAATTCAGTACACCACAAAGATAAAATCTTGGATGATGCTATAAATCCTAGAAGGCCAAATCACGACCACCTCGTAGCTAGGATCGACTAAGTATTTAAGCCACAAATGTCGGATTCAATTATGATAAGTAAATACAACTACTTGGTGCGTGGTCATAATAGAATTTCATATATAATTTCAAAAGGGCACTTAATTTTTTAGGTCACAAAAAAAAAAAAAAAGAACCGAGTAATAACATATACTAGAATTAAAAGTAGTTTACTTTAAAAACAACCGAGTAATTACATATATCGAGAAATGCTATTCTTCATCCTTGATTTTGTCACTCACAGTCATACTGTTTAATTATGTAGTGCGTTATATAAAGTACTAATTTTATATGTCAACCACTTAAAATTAGAACAAGCAACTTAAAATCAAAGATAGAAAAAGTAGCATTACTCTTTTTCTTTTTCTTTTTTTTTTAGAAATCTGAAATTCATTTCATCAAAGGAATCCAATAGTACTTTATATAGAAAATAAGTGTAATCATTTAAAAAAACTGTAAATGCAATTGAGTAATTATATATAAAATGCTTGGGACACGAGACCTATCCATGGGGTTTGTACGGGATCGAGCAATGTTTTATTACTATTCATGCATTGTTACTAAATAGTAAATAAATAAAAATATGAATAATGTTGTGCAAACCCCTAAACAGACTCAGAATCTACCCGCAGTGCTCTTTTTACACATTACCCCTTAAAGAAATGAAGCTGTATGGAGCAGCTTTCTTTCTCCAGACTTACGCGTACGTTTGTTTGTTTGTTTCCTTTCTTTCCTTTTCTAAGTTCTCTTCCACATTCATGATCTAGATCTAATGTTTCTCTTATGTCAAGAGTTTAATGATCTGATGGTCTATATGACCTGGTTCTCTAAGGCTTTCTTTGTTTTCCAAAAACATCTCATCTCATCTCACCTCATCATTACAACTTTTCCAAATCCACACACAAAATAAAATAAACAATTCAACTTTTTCATATCCCAAAACAACAATAATATTAAAAAATATATTCTAACAATATTTTATTCAACTTTTTAATTTTAATCTCATCTTATCTCATCTCATCTCTAAAAACAAACGAACCCTAAATGACAAATCTGGGTTCGAAGCTTCCCTCCCCTGGCCCTAAATAAAAAAAAACTATTTCTCTTATATATGCAATTTTTTTTTTTTTTATTGCACCTCATGTGTGAATAATACCTAGGAAATCAAACATTTAATAAATCCATGTAGATCCTTAACGTGCAAATTAGAGCCCAAATCATGATCAAGGAGAGGTTATCCGTTATCTTATGATTGTAAATAAATAAGTTGGCTACCCAAGATTGGTAATTTTTTCAAACTCATGTATAACTCAATTAATTTATTAATCATTAAAATTATAGATAAAGTTAGAATATATAACACAAAGAATTTCTTATGTCAAAATTAAATATAAAGTTCGTAAACAAGCCTGAACTCTCAGCTTGTATAAAAAAAAATGGTTGTTCCGAAATATCAAATATAAGTTGACGATAAACTCGAACTCAATTCTTAATCATATAAGAATTAATTGAATAAGTCTTAACTATTCGCTTAAATTCAAACTTGTTCCCAGTCTTGCAGCTATCTCAATACATAGATCAGTCGTCCATCATTCACGTGATGCACACGTTGTGGCACTTTCGAACCATCAATACAACAGCCACGGATTATTCATGCCTCTATAATTAATGTTGACACATGATGTGGTATTTATCTAAAAGTTTTCTTATAATTGTGGGGAATTATACCTTCGATTGAGTTTGTCATGTTGTCTACTTCGTGCAATATTCAATTTGTAACTTTCCAATTTGAAGCTGATCATCTTCTTCCCTTCAACCTAAACCATATATAATGTCTATTAATTTTTTAATAATATTGATGAGGGATTGATATTGATTATTATCCACACTAGTACTCATTCTGTTTATGTAGCGTATTATAAGGTAAGACAGCATCCACTTAAAATAAGGGATGAAGAGTAGCATTACTCTTACTGCTCACAAGAACATTCTTTTTTAAATCACCGAAATTACATCACTAAAGCAGTTTAAAGCAATTAATCATTTAAAAAACTATGAAAGATAATTGAGTAATTAAATAGAAGATATTTTGGACACGAGATAAATTCATTGGGTTTGTACGGAATCAGAAAACGTTTTAATGTTACTATTCATTGTTCATAAATAATGCATAAATAAAAATAAGAACAATACATTAACAATAATGAAAATAAATTATGTAATTTGGGCAAACCCAGAAAAGACCCGAGAATCTACCGCGGCTCTTAATATTATTACAAAGAAAGAAAAATGATATTTGTAATCGTGGAGTGCACAAATGTTGCGTAATTAATCTTTTTTAAAAACGTAAATAAATATGAGGCTTTCTTTCTCTAGACTCTCCGGTAGATTTTTTAAATGCTCTCAACATTTATCTAGATTTATACTTTTCTCATGCAATTGTTTTTTTATTTTTTTTATGGCACCTCATGTGTGAACGACACCTTGAAAATCCAAACCGTTAATAAATCCAAATTCTTAACATGCTAATTATTATTAGAGTCCAAATCATTGATAAGTGAAAATCATCAACATACAAGAGGTTATCTTACGATTGCAAATAAATATGGCTACTCAATAAGGCGCTTGAGATCGGTTTAATCAAACTCGAGTTTAACTCCAATTCATTTATTAGTCATTAAAATTTTAGATAAAGTTAGAATATATAATACTGTTGGGGTATATGTAGAGACTGGTTTTTTAGATGAAAAAGTGTTTGCTGAAGTTGCCTCAACTATTGGCTCGAGCCAAGTTTCGCTCGACATCGTTCGACAGACCGCTCGAGTAAAGGCAAGTCAGAGAGAGTTCGCTCAAGTTTCACTCGACACTCCGCTCGAACGAGACACAAACACTAGTGTTCGCTTGACACTCCGCTCGAGCCAATGTTCATTTGGCTGTTCGCTCGAGTTGCGCTCGACACTCCGCTCGAGCGAAGTTTGCAGTTTTAGCCAGCTTAGGGTTTCCAGTGCCACTCACTATATATATGTCATATTAGACTTGTGTTGGACGGCCTTAAGCATATTTTGAGAGATAACAATTGTCTTGTGAGTGCATATTGTGTGAGAGAGTAAAAAGCCTTAGAGAGTGTGTGTTAAGATTGAGTGATTGTAATCTCCTCTGGTTAATAAGATTTCTGCAGTTCCTGTGGACGTAGGCAATTTGCCGAACCACGTAAATACTGTGTCATATTCTTGATTGTGTTGCTTTTGCTTTATTTGTCATCGTTGGTGTGTGTGCTTTGCATAGTATTTCACAACAACTGGTATCAGAGAGCCTAGGTTGGATCTAAAGGAGAATGATGGCTGGAGATAAAGTGAACGCACCCGGGATCGAGAAGCTGGAGAGCATGGCTGATACTGAGTGGACCCTGTTAGATCAACAGGTTCTAGGTCTTGTTCGGCTGACTTTGTCCAGAATAGTGGCATACAATATCAGTAAGGAGAGAACCACGGTGGATCTCATGGCGACTTTGTTAGCTATGTATGAAAAGCCGTCGGCGAACAATAAGGTGCACTTGATGAAGAAATTGTTCAATCTGAAGATGTCTGAAGGTATGTCTGTAGCCCAACACTTGAATGCATTCAATACGATCACAAATCAATTGTCTTCTATAGAAATTGAGTTTGATGATGAGATTAGAGTATTGGTTCTGTTGGCATCGTTGCCAAATAGTTGGAAGGCCATGAGGATGGTTGTGAGTAGTTCAGCCGGCAAGTTAAAACTGAACTATGATGACATACGTGACATAGTACTTGCTGAAGAGGTACGTAGGAGAGACTCAGGTGAGTCCTTGGGTTTTGGATCGGCCCTGATTGTTGACAATAGGGGCAGAAGACATGGCAAATCAAGCTCTAAGAGTAGGGGAAATAGTAAGATGAGATCTGAGCAGCAGATCACATGCTGGAGTTGTGGCAAGCCGGGCCACATCAAGAGAAACTGCAGGAATCAAGAAAGTTCTGATGATGATGCTGTGAATCTAGTGGTAGAAGAAATTCATGACGCCTTACTTCTTGCAGTGCACAGTCCGATTGATGATTGGGTGTTGGATTTAGGGTCTTCATTCCATAGCACTTCACATCAAGAAATCATGCAGAATTATATTGCTGGTGATTTTGGGAAGATGTATACGGCTGATGGAGAGGCACTGGATGTAGTGGGAGTGGGTGATATGCATATCAAACTTTCAAACAGGAGCGTGTGAACCTTACAGCAAGTCATACATGTTCCAAATCTGAAGAAACACTTGATCTCTGTGGGACAGCTTGATGACAGCGGTTTTGCAGTAGCATTCTCTAGAGAGGCTTGGAAGATCACTAAGGGTGTGTTGGTTCTGACGCATGGTAAGAGATCTAGTTCTTTGTATTTGACATCAGGATCCAATGATGTGCAGGAAAATACAAGAGTGTAAAAAGGCAGATTTAATTGCGCAAAACATGTGAGGAAGCCAAAGAGAGTTAGTTTTGTTGTTCCTCATGAAAGTTTGGGAAAGTTGGCTAAGGTTGCCAAGATCGGTTCGAAACCGGATACTCCTGGTGCAGTGGGAGTTGTGAATTGCCTTGTGGATGTGCTGACTAAGGGTGATGTATGTGGAACACTGAAGTCAGACTTGACTTCAGTGCATCTTCTAACTTGAAGACGGGAGCTATGAGCTGCAGAGATGGTAGGGCTTGGCTGGAAACAGTGGCTGTGTGACGCCCCGACTCCCACGTACAAAAGAACAGGAATCGTGACGTCAGGATGATGACAACACGGTCACGCATCCTAACGAAATGTGCTCAAATGTGTGTGCAACATGCAAAGGTGCACAATAAAAGTCGCAGCGGATAATATAAATAAGTCAACTAAGTACCAGAAATTTAAATATAAATATTTAAAACAATTTACCTTTAAAGAGTGATACAGTCATCCCAAATAAATTACAAGGGCAATATATAAATTGATAAAATAAGAAACTTGATAAACAGGAGCAATCCCAGATCACTCCACCAACGGAGCCAAGCTAAGGCTCGTCATCCTCATCTGCATCAAAATCTGCGATACCATAAAATGGTACCACAGGTAAGTATAAACCAAACAACTCTCAGGATAAAAACATATTAATGCAACCAACATGCATTCATATGACAAAATACACTTAGCCATAAAATACCATTTTTTCAGAAAATGATTCACACAAAACAAACCCTTTATCGGACACTGTAGGCGGGAATCGCAGGCGGGACTCTACCACCGTCCCTGCTTACCACCATCCCTACCGCGTGCACCGTAGGCGGGAATCGCAGGCGGGACACAACCACCATCCCTGCTTACCACCATCCCTATCGCGTGCACCGTAGGCGGGAATCACAGGCGGGACTCTACCACCATCCCTGCTTACCACCATCCCTACAGTTCCTTTCCACACAATGAATACTTAACACACACAACGAATACTTAACAGAGCACTGTAGGCGGGAATCACAGGCGGGACTATACCACCATCCCTGCTTACCACCATCCCTACCGCGTGCACCGTAGGCGGGAATCACAGGCGGGACACAACCACCATCCCTGCTTACCACCATCCCTACCGCGTGCACCGTAGGCGGGAATCACAGGCGGGACTCTACCACCATCCCTGCTTACCACCATCCCTACAGTCTCATTTCCTTTTCTCAAACCAGTCAAACCAATCGTTTCAAACACACTCAAAAATCATTTCTCGCATGAAAACCCAGTTTTCTTTACAAACACATGAACATGTATGCATTCATGCGAAAACCCAATTTTCAGTTACAAACATGATCATGCATGAAATAATGAGATGTACATGTACCAACAGAAATCCACAACCAGTTCACAGTTAAAAAGAGTTAGTGCAAAAATATATTTAAATCACAAAAGTTCTTTGAGAAAATACTTACAGTGCAATATAGCAATTTCCGAAGGATCACGAAGTTGCAAGTGGTGATGTCTGAGCAACACCACAGTGTAAAATACACTGTGGCCGTGGGTCACAGATGCCCACTTTTCAACGAAGACAAACGAAGACCCAAAAATGGTAGGGTAGGGCCTAGAGAGGTCGGTGAAGCCAATGGTGGTGGTGGTTTGCCGTGGGTGGCGGCGCAAGGGGCAGTTTTAAGGCCAAATAGTCGAAATCGGAGATGGACTTGGTGGGGCTTCACCGGTGACGGATCGGAGCTAGGGTTGGGTCCAATGGGTTGCTGGGAGGTCGAGGATGAAGTGGTGAAGAGATGGTGGCCGGAGGTGGAGCGACGGCGGCGCTGGAGCTCAAAGTGCGCCGCGGCTTTGGAGGGTGCGTGCGGGCTACCGGCGGCGAGATAGGGGCTGGGATTTGGGGGGTGAGGTCGCCGGAGGGAAGGGGTGCTAGTCGGCCGGGCGGTGTCGCGCACGGCGGCGCGACGGCGGCTGGGCTGGGAGAGGCGACGGACGCACGGGAGAAAGAGGGAGGGGGACGTCCGCGCGGGAGAGAAGGAAAAAGAAGAAGAAAAAAGAAAAAGAAGAAGAAGAAAAGAAAAGGAAAAGAAAAATAGAGGGAAAAGAAATGAGGTCCAATCCTCATAACTTGGGTGACAAAAATGATCCAACGGAAACGATTTTAAAACCACAAGTTAAATAAAATAATTTAAACGTAATGGTAAAGTCAAATTGAAATAATTAAATCCCACAATAATTAATTTAAAGAAAGCACTTTGAAAATAATTTTCGTAAACTAAAAATTATAAAAATAACCCAATTAAAATCCAATAATTTTAAAATAGGAGAATAAAATTTTGAATCGATAAAAATAATTCCTTCAGTAAAAATACACTAAAATACGGGATGTTACATTCTCCCCCCCTTAAATAAAATTTCGTCCTCAAAATTTGTAGGGACATACATCACGCTAAAATAGGATACATGATACAACCAAAACACGCTTGAGACAACATACCATCACCAACACCCAAAAGCGTAAGTAATGCTCTCTCAAGTGTACTCCCATAGGCAATTCCATCATACTCACATTAGACTTTCAATGGCATCTCACGTCCGTATTCCTAGGGTGGCTATGTTATCCAAAATCTCCCTTCCCCAGGAACCGTAATACAACATCCAACAAATTCCAATAATTAATAGCTCCATACAATAATCAATGCTAACCTCAATCAACTTCTATGCTACAACTTCTAAACCTCCACAGAATTCTACATTTGGTAACCTAATGGCACTCCCAAAGTTAACCATCAATAACAAATTTGCACAACCAAAAGATTAATCTCCAATTACAATAATCTTCTCAAAATTTCAAGTCACCACTAATTACTCAAAATCAGCACAATCTGAACTCCTGACTACAACAAAAATACCACGCTTCTGCTGTGCACTTTGATATTCGCCATATGCATAAAGTTCACGTCCTCATAAACTAACACCATCGAGTACAAGGTGGCTCCATTCCTTCTAACCAAAACACTTACCACAATTGGTAGAAAAAAAAAAATACTATTTTTCTCAAAACCACGAGTTATAACTCAAATTCCTCAATTAACTCCTGTAGCCTTGATAAAAAACAAATTCCATAAAATATAACCCTGATTATTGACAGAAAAACAATATCAACCAACCTCAGCATCCCAACTTGAAAATAAGCAACCTCAACCCAAAATACATTCATCTCATCTACAATAAGGAGCATACTTTAAAAGGCTCAATTCCAACTTGGCCAACCAATAAGAGTGCCTATAAACTCTTACCTGACAACCTATACCCAAAAACTCACCACCTACATCTATTCCTAAAAGCTAATATTAGCACGACTAATTCCATCAATAGCACATCACTACTAAACTTCAAGGCAAGCCATACTACTCAAATCATCAATCCACCAAAGGAAAGTATAGCCTCAAAATTTAAATTCCTAGGTAACCTCAAGTCACAAATTAATTCCTGAAGATAATCACAATAACTATTGTCAACCATAATTCCATTGAATAACCTGCTTCGACTGCACACTCCAATCGACTCACTAGAAAAACTCCGAATCAAAATCTCTTGAATTTAATACTATTGTATTTATTCATCTTTAACACCTACCCAAGACACTTCTTCCAAGCCAAAAATGAGACAAGAACCCATGTACTAAACGAAATGCATACACACTCACCACTACTACGCATTGATCTCATTCACCCTTAGTCAAAACCAAAAAGCCTCCAAACATGCAAGTGATCCATCGTTACCATTTCCATTATTTGAACCTATATTCTCGAACCCAACAAGAATCATTTCCTAAATTCGTACCATCTATTATCCTTAAAATTGATATGGATTGAATCCTTAACCTATCACTGTAACCTCGAGCTAGAAACAATTATTACCTTCCATCTCCAAAGAAGTTCTCTCCTAAAAATTCTCATATCAGTAACTCAACTCAGATCGATCCTATTTAATTCAGCCCTTCAACTCTGCAATTCTAAAACCTTAAACCAGATAAGAATCGCTTCCCGAAATCTTGAAGATCAATGACCTTACTTCTAAAACATTCACTTTATAAAACTTTTAAATTCTAAAACCCCAAATGTTACCAAATTGCTTAACAAGGTCTACAAGATCGAAAACTTCTAATCTAAGTAATCACTCAATTGCTTGTTGAACCTACCACCGTAAATCCCATAAACTCATTTCCTAAAAAAGATTATAAGACCTCAAACCTTAAATAAACTTCTCATAAATCTAACCTTGAAGCTTGTTGAACTTACAACCTCCTATTCTAAAACCTCATGTCCTATTTCCACAAAACCTAAAATCTCAAATATCCTATTTCCCAAAGAGATCACCCAGACCATGCCGTTCCCTTCAAGCCAATCACCAAGAGTTCAGGCCTACTACACCAAATGTTCAAGCCTAACAATAACATTCTTGATCATATCACCTTCCTGTCATAGCGTAACCATTAACCCACTTTCAATTCAAGCAAATTAAAATACAACTGTAGCAAAATAAATTAAAATACGACAATACAACATAAAATAAAATAGAATAAAACTAACAATAGAATGTCATAAGACAGATGAATAAAACAAATGAAGTAGTACACAATAAAATGATTAAAACAATAAAATAATCCGCTATAAAATAAAACAAATAAAATACAATAAAATACAATAAAATAAATAAGCAACAAAATTATTATACAATAAAATAAATAAGTAAACAAATAGTATACAATAACTAAATAAAACCAATAAAAACCACATATTTTAAATTAAATAATTTCAAAGCACAACTTTTAAAACTTTCTGGTACTGCACCTAAGGGACATGTGGTTTTACCCAGAGCCGAACTGCTCTGATACCACCTGTGACGCCCCGACTCCCACGTACAAAAGAACAGGAATCGTGACGTCAGGATGATGACAACACGGTCACGCATCCTAACGAAATGTGCTCAAATGTGTGTGCAACATGCAAAGGTGCACAATAAAAGTCGCAGCGGATAATATAAATAAGTCAACTAAGTACCAGAAATTTAAATATAAATATTTAAAACAATTTACCTTTAAAGAGTTATACAGTCATCCCAAATAAATTACAAGGGCAATATATAAATTGATAAAATAAGAAACTTGATAAACAGGAGCAATCCCAGATCACTCCACCAACGGAGCCAAGCTAAGGCTCGTCATCCTCATCTGCATCAAAATCTGCGATACCATAAAATGGTACCACAGGTAAGTATAAACCAAACAACTCTCAGGATAAAAACATATTAATGCAACCAACATGCATTCATATGACAAAATACACTTAGCCATAAAATACCATTTTTTCAGAAAATGATTCACACAAAACAAACCCTTTATCGGACACTGTAGGCGGGAATCGCAGGCGGGACTCTACCACCGTCCCTGCTTACCACCATCCCTACCGCGTGCACCGTAGGCGGGAATCGCAGGCGGGACACAACCACCATCCCTATCGCGTGCACCGTAGGCGGGAATCACAGGCGGGACTCTACCACCATCCCTGCTTACCACCATCCCTACAGTTCCTTTCCACACAATGAATACTTAACACACACAACGAATACTTAACAGAGCACTGTAGGCGGGAATCACAGGCGGGACTATACCACCATCCCTACCGCGTGCACCGTAGGCGGGAATCACAGGCGGGACACAACCACCATCCCTGCTTACCACCATCCCTACCGCGTGCACCGTAGGCGGGAATCACAGGCGGGACTCTACCACCATCCCTGCTTACCACCATCCCTACAGTCTCATTTCCTTTTCTCAAACCAGTCAAACCAATCGTTTCAAACACACTCAAAAATCATTTCTCGCATGAAAACCCAGTTTTCTTTACAAACACATGAACATGTATGCATTCATGCGAAAACCCAATTTTCAGTTACAAACATGATCATGCATGAAATAATGAGATGTACATGTACCAACAGAAATCCACAACCAGTTCACAGTTAAAAAGAGTTAGTGCAAAAATATATTTAAATCACAAAAGTTCTTTGAGAAAATACTTACAGTGCAATATAGCAATTTCCGAAGGATCACGAAGTTGCAAGTGGTGATGTCTGAGCAACACCACAGTGTAAAATACACTGTGGCCGTGGGTCACAGATGCCCACTTTTCAACGAAGACAAACGAAGACCCAAAAATGGTAGGGTAGGGCCTAGAGAGGTCGGTGAAGCCAATGGTGGTGGTGGTTTGACGTGGGTGGCGGCGCAAGGGGCAGTTTTAAGGCCAAATAGTCGAAATCGGAGATGGACTTGGTGGGGCTTCACCGGTGACGGATCGGAGCTAGGGTTGGGTCCAATGGGTTGCTGGGAGGTCGAGGATGAAGTGATGAAGAGATGGTGGCCGGAGGTGGAGCGACGGCGGCGCTGGAGCTCAAAGTGCGCCGCGGCTTTGGAGGGTGCGTGCGGGCTACCGGCGGCGAGATAGGGGCTGGGATTTGGGGGGTGAGGTCGCCGGAGGGAAGGGGTGCTAGTCGGCCGGGCGGTGTCGCGCACGGCGGCGCGACGGCGGCTGGGCTGGGAGAGGCGACGGACGCATGGGAGAAAGAGGGAGGGGGACGTCCGCGCGGGAGAGAAGGAAAAAGAAGAAGAAAAAAGAAAAAGAAGAAGAAGAAAAGAAAAGGAAAAGAAAAATAGAGGGAAAAGAAATGAGGTCCAATCCTCATAACTTGGGTGACAAAAATGATCCAACGGAAACGATTTTAAAACCACAAGTTAAATAAAATAATTTAAACGTAATGGTAAAGTCAAATTGAAATAATTAAATCCCACAATAATTAATTTAAAGAAAGCACTTTGAAAATAATTTTCGTAAACTAAAAATTATAAAAATAACCCAATTAAAATCCAATAATTTTAAAATAGGAGAATAAAATTTTGAATCGATAAAAATAATTCCTTCAGTAAAAATACACTAAAATACGGGATGTTACAGGCTGGCATGTGGAGACCTAGTCTCCAAGTGGGAGATTGTTGGGGTATATGTAGAAACTGGTTTTGGAGCTGAAAAAGTGTTTGCTGAAGTTGGCTCGACTGTTGGTTCGAGCTAAGGCTCACTCGACATCGTTCAACAGACCGCTCGAGCAAAGGCAACTCAGAGAGAGTTCGCTCGAGTCTCGTTCGACACTCCACTCGAGCGAGACACAAACCCTAGTGTTCGCTTGACACTCCGTCCGAGCCAATGTTCATTTGTCTGTTCGCTCGAGTAGCGCTCGACATTCCGCTTGAGCGAAGTACGCAGTTTTAGCCAGATTGGGGTTTCCTGCGCCACTCACTATATATATGTCATATTAGACTTGTGTTGGACGGCCTTAAGCATATTTTGAGAGATAACAATTGTCTTGTGAGTGCATATTGTGTGAAAGAGCAAAAGTCTTAGAGAGTGTGAGTTGAGATTGAGTGATTATAATCTCCTCTAGTTAATAATATTTCTGCAGCTCCTGTGGACATAGGCAATTTTCTGAACCACGTAAATACTGTGTCGTATTCTTGATTGTGTTGCTTTTGCTTTATTTGTTATCGTTGGTGTGTGTGCTTTGCATAGTATTTCACAACAAATACCACGAATTTATTATGTCAAAATTAAATAGTTTGTAAACAAGCTCGAACTCGAACTTAATTGTTGCTAAATATAATTAATTATAATTTCACGATAAACTCGAACGTAATTCTTATTCAAATAAGACTTCAATGAATAAATCTTAACTATTCATTTGAATTCAAACTTGTTTACAGATATATAGATTGATTAGAAAAAAAGGTTGATATATAGATCAGTCCATCAGTCACGTTGAGCCTTTATAATTAATGTTGACACATATATGTTAATTGTATTTATTTTTTTTAAAAAAAAGGCCAACTGTAAGACATGATAATTAAATTACATCTCTTCTGCTTTTAGATTCTTTAAATAAATGTATATATATTATTTTTGAGTGGCTTTGGAAAAGTCTTTCAACATTTAAGTCTACAACTATCACATGATTGTCGGTGTATTAATTTAGGATGTGAAGTGATATTTATCTTTGTATTAAAAGCCAGTAGTTGTGGGGAATGCCTTCGATTGCTTCATTTTGTTGTCTAGTCCGTCCTTGCATCACTGCATGCGCCATCATGAGGCTGAGCTTGATCGTGATTCGTTAACGTCTCTAGCTATGTACTACTGACCTACATAAAACGTCCCACGATGTGCATCCAGAAGCCATCTGAGATTTCTAATTAACCTAAGCCGGCCCCATACATATATCAATCAATATCAATCGATCAGAGACATTTCTACGTTGGAATCGTTTAGGATCGGCTACTATTTGTATCTTTATATCTCGTAGTGGATTGAGGAATCAATCTCTCAATTTCATTATCGCCATGCATGGAATAAGTTCTTCTTTTTGGCTGCTTGTGGGATACTGGGCCAAGGCTATATATATCTTTTATAAGAAAGATATATAAACTATATATATATATATATATATAGGGTCATGCATGTGGCGAAATACTTTTCTTTCTAATTTTGAAGGTCTTCATATCAACAAAACTGGTTTAATACACTTCTTGATCGGATTAAATCTATAAACTTGACGTGTTAATGAGGCGTATAATTAATTAATATAGAAACTATTTTAAAACTTGGGAAAGATGGTTCGTGGTTTTCCAAAAAAAAAAAAAAATGCACCAGCTAACAAAAGTACTCTTAGACAAAACTCCTGAGCAAATATACATCGAGTTAAATTGAAAAATTAAGGGTAATCTAAGTATTCCACGTGGCATGCAGAAGTTCATATGGATGGCATGAAATATGCTGGTATGGATTGAAAAAAAAAGGAATCATTTTATGATTTCACATCATCTAGATCTGTCAATATCGATCACATGAAATGCAGCCAACTTCTGTGCTTAAAGTAGATAAGTCTATCCACTCAAGATTCCATTGGTGTCCTTAATTAACTTAGCATGTAGGACGGTAGTCTTCTTTTATCTTCTAGTGTCAGTGGTGGATTGTTCGTCTTCAGATAACTTTGGAGTACCTTCAGAATCGTGTCCAAACATGAAATGCAGCCAACTTCTGTGTTTAAAGTAGATAAGTCTTTCCACTCAAGATTCCATTGGTCTCCTTAATTAACTTAGCATGTAGGACGGTAATCTTCTTTTATCTTGTAGTGTCGACAGTAGATCATTCGTCTTCAAATAACCTTGGGGTACCTTTAGAATCGTGTCCAAACAAGTTGCTGTATGGATTAGCAACTGAAGCCTCAGATGATGCTTCTGACTTATTATTTGATTCGTCAAAATTATCTTTTTCCACAGACTTCTTAAGTAAGTAAATTAAATCATTTTTATTAAGTCCTTCAAGAGCATTGCTTTCTTTTTAGATTTTGAGGATTTATTAGTCTTGGTAGAAGAAGAGGTAGCTACCTTTCCTTTTTGTGAGGCAGTAGGTGAAACAAGGGCCTGGATTAAAGGGTCTACAGTTGAAACAATGGAACAATAAGTGATAGCAGGGAATTCGTCCTTGTTTTTCAGATATAGAGCAGTCTGTGGGAAGTCTCTTATCACATGGTTGACAATTTCTTGGGTATAGGGATACATATCCCACCATTTTATAAAGCAGAATCGGACCAATGGATCACCATTTCTCTCATAAGTCCACTTCATGATCCAAGGAACCTTGTACCATTTGCATAAATGTAGAGAATAGGGGAACTTGGCAATATGTTTGTCCAATTTTGAAACAACAACAGTGGCAAAGCATTTAAATGCCTTGTGAAGCATTTTAGGGAAGATCTCAAGAACAAGGCCAAATTGGTTCCACCATTTTAGAAACCAGAGAGGGAGTTTTCCTTTAAACTTCTTGTCAAAATTAAGAAACTAGGAATGACTCAAATCATCTACTTGAAAGAGCATGAATCTCGACCAAGCATCGATATAGTCAAAGTAGTTGTAAACATTTCAGAATCAGCAAGTCTTTTGGAAGTAAAGGGGTGTGTACCCCAGTCCTCTTTAGTAATGACTTTGAGAATATAAGCACTGTGATAAATCAGTTTTTTCATATATTGGCTTAAGCAAGATACAAGAATAAAATTGGAGGGTTTTTGCTGAATTTTTGGAAATCCAGTATACCTCAGGGAAAAATAAGTTGAAGCAATTTTAAAATGATCTGTATATATAGAACGGTTAGGTTCTATATAAAAAAGATTCCATGAAAACAATTTTCTAATATACTCAGCTTTTGAATTGGGGAGGAAATCCTGAGTAGTCTTTGAAGCAAGTGGTTTAGCATAAGGATCCTAGGGGGTTGAAACAGTTGAAGCAAAGAAGCGGGTTGGATTATCTTGTCAAGGGTGGTAAACCTATTGACAGTTTCTATGGGTGAAACAGGGTCATTCTTGATAAGTCTATTATCAGGAATTGGGGGGGGGGTGGAATGGTGGTCTTTCCTTTGCCTTTTTTCATGCTCATTATTTGGATTCTGTAAGAATTCATGGGTAAGAAAGTCAGGGATATAATTATTAGTACCTTTAATATACTTGATATCAAAATAAAAAATACTTAAAATAGCTTGCCATCGTGCAAAAATATGTTTGGATGCAATGTTTTGAACATTTTTTTCTAGTACATAGTTAGCAATTTTGCAATCAATATGTAATAATAATTTCTTATTTAGTAAATCATTTTGAAATTTAGAGATACATAGTACTATAGATAAAATCTCTTTCTTAATAGTACTATAGTTACTTTGTGTAGTATTCCAGACTCTAGAATGGAATTAAACAAGTTGTTCAGATGAGCCTGGTGAAACAATTTGTTTCAGAATGTCACCATAACCAATGTCAGAAGCATCTGTTTCAAGTATTTTGAAAGAATTAGATATAGGAATACCAAGGCATGAGAGATTTTGACATGTGACGTGTAACACCCCGTATTTTAGTGTATTTTTACTGAAGGAATTATTTTTATGAATTCAAAAATTTATTCTCTTATTTTAAAATTGTTGGATTTTTTTTAGTGGATTTTTTTTATGATTTTTTTAATTTTGTGAAAATTATTTTGAAGTGCTTCCTTATTATTAATTATTGTTATGCGTTTAAAATATCTTTATTCTAAATTAATTACTATGAGATTTAATTATTTTAATTTCACTTTACCATTACGTTTAAATTATTTTATTTAACTTGCGGTTTTAAAATCGTTTCCGTTGGATCATTTTTGTGACCCAAGATACGAAGATTGGACCTCATTTCTTTCCTTATATTTTCTCTTTCCTATTTTATTTTTCTTCCTTTTTCTTCCTTTTTCTTCTTTCTTTTTTCTTTTCTTTTCCTGGTTCTTCCCTTCCCGCGCGCGCACTCCTTCCCTCTCTCTTCCCATGCATCGCCCCTCTCCCCCAGCCCGCCGCCGTGAGCCAGCGGTGGCCATCACCGCCCAGTCCGTTCGCCTCCCCTGCCGCCGGCGACCTCACCCCACCAACCTCACCTCCATTCGCGCCGCCGTTAACCACCAGCAGCCCTTCAAAGCCGCGGCGTCACCTTCGCTCCAGCGCTGCCGTCGCGCCACCTCTGGCCACCATCTTCTCACAACTTCATCCTCGACCTCTTAGCAACCCATTGGACCCAACCCCACCTCCGATCCTTCACCGGTGAAGCACATTCATCAACATTTCCGTTTTGGATTTTTTGGTCTTCTACCGCCGCCCACACCGCCACCCACAGCCAACCTTCACCACCACTAGCTTCACCGACCTCCCTAGGCCCTACCCTATCAATTTTGGGTCTTCGTTTGTCACCGTTGAAAAGTGGGTCTTTGAGACCCACGGCCACAGTGTATTTGACACTGTTCTGTTGCTGTGTTGCCGACTCTTGCAGCTTCGTGATCCTTCGAAAATTGCTATATAGCACTGTAAGTATTTCTCCACAGAACTTTCGTGATTTAAATGTATTTTTGCACTAACTCATTTCACTGTTTTTGGTTGAACATATCGGATTGAGTCCGAGGAGTTCGGGGGTTGGATGGATTGGTGATTGGAGTTGTTTGGTTGGATTTGATTGGATTGGTAATTGTTGGTTTGGATATTGTGTTCATGTACATTGCATTTGGCACGCATGATTATGTTTGTAAAGGAAAACTGGGTTTTCGTGTGTTGCATTCATGTTCATGTGTTTATGAAAACTGGGTTTTCATATGAGAATGATTTATTGGGTGCGTGTGTATCACGACCCCAAGCCGAGATGGGGCATTATCTCGGTGGAGCTCCTCTGGTTACTCGGGAGCGGAATATACTGAGTAACGTCCCCTGGATTGTCGCCGGGCGACAATGGGATCGGACGAGAGAGTCGTGCCGACTCTGTGGTCCTTTTGCTGGCGGGGACCAGTAGATGTCTGGCCACGTACGCGCTGGGCGCGGAACTGGGCATCGCTCGTTGCGTAGTGGGTGCTTGGCCACGAACGCGCTGGGCGCAGAACTGAGCATCGCTATGAAGCCAGGATGTGCGGATGGTCCCTAGGGGAGGCCATGGTGCATATGGTAATAATGGATTAATGAACTATTTTCTGGGAAAATAGTGTGTGTTGGATTACTGTGTAAATCATTTCCTGGGAAGATGTTTTACGGATATTTTGGGCGAAATGAGATTTTGGCGTGTGTTGGAAAATCATCATTTTCGGGGAAAATGATGTTTTGAGGAAAATGCATATTTCATCACATGCATACATGTGGGTTGCATTAATGCATTTTCATTACGTGGCTATTTGGGTTCTACTTACCTGCGGTACCATTTTGTGGTAATGCAGATTTTGATGCAGATGAGGAGGATGAGGGCGAGCCTGAGGAGACGGCTCCTCCCGAGGAGTGATCTGGGATCACTTGTTAGTTATTTTATTTTTGGATGACTGTATAACTGTTTTTAAACCTCTAATGATATTTAGATTGTATTTAAATTCTAGTACTTAGTAGACTTAATTATCCGCTGCATTTTTATTGTACACTATTTCATGTACACACACTTGGCACTTTCGTTGGGATGCGTGATCGTGTTGTCATCATCCTGGCGTCTCGATTCCTGTGTTTCCTTACATGGGGGTCGGGGGCGCCACAGGTGGTATCAGAGCAGTTCGGCTCTGGGTAAAACCACATGTCCTGTAGGTACAGTACCAAAAAGTTTTAAAAGTTGTAAATTAAAATTATTTAATCTAAAATATATGATTTTTATTGGTTTTATTTAGTTATTGAATACTACTTGTTTATTTATTTATTTTATTGTTTTATTTTATGGTATGTTATTTTATTTGTTTTAATTATTTTATTGTGGACTACTTCAATGGTTTTATTCATTTTGTCGTATGTTATTTTATTTATGGAATTTCATTTTATTTTGTTTTGTTTTGTTTTGTTCGGAATTGAAAGGCGGGTTAAGGGTTGTGCTATGACAGGAAGATGGTACGACTAAGAATGCCATTGTTAGGCTTGAACATTTGGTGTAGTAGGCCTGAACTCTTGGTGATTGATTTGTTTTAATATCGAGGCTCGAACATCATGGTCTGAGTGAACTCTCTGGAGTAGGAACTCGAGTTGCTGCTAAGGAGGGGAATAGTTTTAAATTGCTTAGGATAATTGAGGTTTTAGGTTCCGTAGAATTTAGGTAATGAGTCTTTGGGGTAGGAGGTTGTAAGTTCAACGAATTTCAAGGTTAGATTTATGAGAAGTTCATCAAAGGTTTGAGGCCCTATAGTTTTTTTTTAGGAAATAAGTTATGAGATTTAAGGTGGTAGGTTCAACAAGCAATTAAGGGATTACTTAGATTAGAAGTTTTCGATCTAGTCGACCTTGATAAGCAATTTGATAACATTTGGGGTTTTAGAATTTACAAGTTTTCTAAGGTGAATGTTTTAGATTTAAGGTCATCGATCTTGAGGATTTCGGAAATGATTTTTATCTGGTTTAACGTTTTAGAATTGCAGAGTTGAAGGGCTGAATTTAATAGGATTGATGAGAGTTGAGTTACTGATATGAGAATTTTTTTTTAGGGGAGAATTTCTTTGGAAATGGAAGGTAATGATCTAGTTGGTGTATTTTCTGAGGATTGAAGACGTTGATCTAGTTCTGTTAATGATTGTTTGTAGCTCGAGGTTACAGTGGCAGGTTGAGGATTTAATCCATATCAATTTTAAGGATAATAGATGGTGCGGATATAGGAAATGATTCTTGTTGATTTCGAGGATATAGGTCTAGTGATGGAAATGGTAATGATGATCACCTGTACGTTTGGAGGATTTTTGGTTTTGGCTAAGGGTGTGTGAGATTGATGTATAGTAGTGGTGAGTGTTTATGGATTTCAGAGAGTTCAGGTCCTAGTCTCATTTTGGTTTGGAAGAAGTGGTTTTCGTAGGTGTGGAAGAGGAGTCGACACAATAGTAGTAATTCAAGAGACCTTGGCTTGGTGTTTTTGGTGAGTTGATCGAAGCATGTAGTCGAGTGGATTACTCAATAGAATGATGGTTGGTAATAATTATTGTGATTATCTGCAGGAATTAATTGTGACTTGAGGCTACCTAGGAATTTAAATTTTTGAGGTTATACTTTCTTTTGGAGATTGAGCACCCAATTGGTTGAATTAAGGACATTGTTATTTAACTTGAAGAGAGATTGATGGGATGTCATGTATGGTGTATGATAGGATCTTGGAAGTTGAAGTTTAGGCATCAGCAGTGGATGATATGGTCAGGTATGTGGGTTAATAAAGCTCTAGGATCCTTGGGTGCTTTGCAATGGCTTTTGGTGGATTGAAGATTTGAGCAGTATGGCTTGCCTTGAGGTTTAATAGTGATGTGCTATTGAAGGAACTAGTCGTGTTAATGCTAGCTTATAGGAGTAGAAACAGGTGGGCGTGTTATCAAGAAGGTTTTGATAATGTTTTGGTGAAGTCAATGGTGGTTCGTAGTAAGTTTAGTCACCGCTAGATTAGATGTTGTTCAGATTGTAAGTGTTGAGCTTTTGGGTTTAGGTTGTCAAGTAGAAGTCTATAGGCGCTCTTATTGGTTCGCCAGGTTGGAATTGAGCCTTTTAAGGTATGCTCCTTATTGTAGATGGGAAGGATGTATTTTGGGTTGAGGTTGCTTATTTTCAATTTGGGATGCTGAGGTTGGCAGATATTGGTTTTCTGTCAATGATCATGAATGTATTTTATGGAATTTGATTTTGATCAAGGTTGCGGGAGTTAATTGAGGAATTTGAGTTATAACTCGTGGTTTTTGGAGAGAGTATTTTTTCCACCAAATTGTGATAAGAGTTTTGGTTAGTAGGTATGAAGCCACCTTGTACTCGATGGTGTTAGTTTTATGTGTACATAAACTTTATGCATGTGGCGAATATCAGAGTGCGCAGCAGAAACGTGGTATTTTTGTTGTAGTCAGGAGTTCCGATTGTGTTGATTTTGAGGAATTAGTGGTGACTTGAATTTTGAGAAGATACTTGTAATTGGAGATTAATCATTTGGTTATACAATTTGTTATGGATGGTTAACCTTAGAAGTGGTTAATAGGTTACCAAAAGTAGAATTCAATGGTGGTTCAGAAGTTGTAGCATAGGAGTTGATTGAGGTTGGCGCATATTATTGTAAGGGCTATTAATCATTGGAATTTATTGGATGTTGTATTAAGGTTCTCGAGGAAATGAGATTTTTGATAGCATAGTCACCCGAGGATTATTGGTCATGACGTGCCATTGGGGGACTAATACGAGTATGTTGGATATCGCCATGTGCATTAAGAGATGTCTTCGTTGAAGAAGGGTTTTGGACAGCAAGAGCCACGTTTTGTTGACCCTGAACGCATTCAACTTTAGCCTAACCTTATTTATGAAGTTGCTCCGACGCAGATCATGGATTATAAAGAGCAAAGCTTAAGGTCTAAGACAATACCTTTGGTGAAAGTGTCATGCGGTGATCCGTTGGCTCAAGATTTCTCTAGGGAAAGAGAAGCCGCCATGAATAAAGAGAAGCCGCCATGAGGGAGCAATATCCATATTTGTTCGATTGAATCTGGCAGTATGTTTTTAAGTCTGCTCTTAGTTGAAGTTTATTCTTGTCTTAGCTTTAATGTTTGACCTTGTCAATTTCGAGGACGAAATTTTATTTAAGGAGGGGAGAATGTAACACCCCGTATTTTAGTGTATTTTTACTGAAGGAATTATTTTTATGAATTCAAAAATTTATTCTCTTATTTTAAAATTGTTGGATTTTTTTTTTAGTGGATTTATTTTATGATTTTTTTAATTTTGTGAAAATTATTTTGAAGTGCTTCCTTATTATTAATTATTGTTATGCGTTTAAAATCTCTTTATTCTAAATTAATTACTATGGGATTTAATTATTTTAATTTCACTTTACTATTACGTTTAAATTATTTTATTTAACTTGCTGTTTTAAAATCGTTTCCGTTGGATCATTTTTGTGATCCAAGATATGAGGATTGGACCTAATTTCTTTCCCTACATTTTCTCTTTCCTCTTTTCTTTTTCTTCCTTTTTCTTTTTCTTCTTTCTTTTTTCTTTTCTTTTCCTGGTTCTTCCCTTCCCGCGCGCGCACTCCCTCCCTCTCTCTTCCCGTGCATCGCCCCTCTCCCCCAGTCCGCCGTCGTGAGCCGGCGGTTGCCGTCATCGCCCAGTCCGTTCGCCTCCCCTGCCGCCGGCGACCTCACCCCACCAACCTCACCTCCATTCGCGCCGCCGTTAACCACCAGCAGCCCTTCAAAGCCGCGGCGTCACCTTCACTCCAGCGCCGCCGTCGCGCCACCTCCGGCCACCATCTTCTCACCACTTCATCCTTAACATCTTGGCAACCTATTGGACCCAACCCCACCTCCGATCCGTCACCGGTGAAGCACATTCATCAACATTTCCGTTTTGGGCTTTTTGGTCTTCTACCGCCGCCCACACCGCCACCCACGGCCAACCTTCACCACCACTGTGGCGCCCCAAATCCCCCTTATATAAAAACACGGGGATCGAGACGCCGGGATGGTGACAACACGGTCACGCATCCCAATGAAAGTGCCAAGTGTGTGTGTACATGCAACAGTGTACAATAAAAACGCAGCGGATAATTAAGTCTACTAAGTACCAGAATTTAAAATACAATTTAAATATCAATAGAAGTTTAAAAGCAGTTATACAGTCATCCCAAAATAAAGTTTAACACAAGTCCCAAAATACAAATGAGTAAAATAAAATAACAAAGCCAGTGATCCCAGATCACTCCTCGGGCGGAGCCTTCTCCTCAGGCTCGCCCTCCTCCTCCTCATCTGCATCAAAATCTACGTTACCACAGAATGGTACCGCAGGTAAGTATAACCCAAATAATCCACGGGAATAAAATGCATTTAATGCAACCAACATGCATGCATATGATGAAATATGCATTTTCCTCAAAACATCACTTTCTCCGAAAATGATAATTTTCCAACACACGCCAAAATTCCATTTGGCCCAAAAATAATCCGTAAAACATTTTCCCAGAAAATTATTTACACAAAATCCAACACACACTATTTTTCCAGAAAAATAGCCAATTAATCCGTTATTACCCTATGCACTATGGCCTCCCCTAGGGACCATCCACACGTCCTGGCTTCGTAGCGATGTCTAGTTCCGCGCCCAGCGCGTTCATGGCCGAGCACCCACTACGCAACAAGCGATGCCCAGTTCCGCGACCAGCGCGTACATGGCCAGACATCCTCTAGTCCCCGCCAGCAGAAGGACCACGGAGTCGGCACGAATCTCTCGTCCGATCCCATTGTCGCCCGGCGACAATCCAGGGGACGTTACTCAGTTTATTCCACTCCCGAGTAACCAGAGGAGCTCCACCAAGATAATGCCCCATCTCGGCTTGGGGTCGTGATACACGCGCACCCAAAAATATTCTCACATAAAATCATAACTTTCCAAATCACACATGAGCATGAATGCAATACACGAAAACACAGTTTTCTTTACAAATATGATCATGCATGAAATAATGAAATACACATGTACCAACACCAATCCAAAATCCATCAATAACCAATCCCAACAAATCCAATCAAACAACTCATCAACAACCAATAACCAATTCCACCAAACCAACCAAACAACTCCAATTACAAATCTATCCGACCCCCGAACTCCTCGGACTCAGTCCGGCAAAACCAATCAACAGATCAAATACAGTGAAATGATAAATCTCTTCTTCTTGTATCTGCGTAACTCTTTTGGCGACTTTGCGATTCAGCCATTTTCCTTCTTATAAGCTGAACTTGATCCTTCATTTCTTGAATTATCACAGGCCCAATTACTTTACTCTCGCCCACTTCATCCCAACACAAAGGCGATCTACACTTTCTTTCATACAAAACTTCATACGGAGCCATCTGGATGGAGGAATGAAAACTATTATTATAAGAGAACTCAATAAGCGGCAGGTGATTCTCCCAACTTCCTTGAAATTCCATGACACAAGACCGCAACATATCCTCCAGAGTCTGAATAGTACGCTCTGATTGGCCGTCCGTTTGGGGGTGATACGCAGAACTAAACTTCAATTTAGTGCCTAAGGCTGCCTGCAAACTCTTCCAAAAATGGGACGTGAATCGCGAGTCCCGATCTGACATGATACTCTTGGGTATTCCATGCAAACACACTATCTCCTTGACATATATCCGAGTCAACTTACCCAAGAGTCGGTATTAATAATACACAAGAAATTAGAACTCTTGGTCAACTGATCAACAATTACCCAAACTGAGTTCTTTCCACTAGGAGTCCTCGGCAACCCACAACCAAAATCCATAGAAATATCCAACATACTCGTATTAGTCTCCCAGTGGCACATCACGACCAGTATTCCTAGGGTGACTATGCTATCCAAAATCTCATTTTCCACCAGAACTTTAATACATCCAGTAAATTCCAATGATTAATAGCCCCATACAATAATCCATGTTAACCTCAATCAACTCCTTTGCTACAACTTCTAAACCTCCATTGAATTCTACTTTTGGTAACCTAATGGTCACTTCCAAAGTTAACCATCAATAACAAATTGCACAACCAAATGATTAATCCCCAATTACAAGTATCTTGTCAAAATTCAAGTCACCACTAATTCCTCAAAATCAGCACAATCTGAACTCCTGACTACAACAAAAATACCACGCTTCTGCTGCGCACTCTGATATTCGCCACATGCATAAAACTTATGTCCTCATGAAACTAACACCATCGAGTACAAGGTGGCTCCATTCCTACTAACCAAAACTCTTGTCACAATTTGGTAGAAAAATATTCTCTCCCAAATCCACGAGTTATAACTCAAATTCCTCAATTAACTCCTGCTGCCTTGATCAAAATCAAATTCCATAAAATACATCCATGATCATAGACAGAAACCCAATATCAAACAACCTTAGCATCCCAAATTGGAAATAAGCAACCTCAACCCAAAATACAATCATCTCATCTAAGATAAGAAACATACTTTAAAAGACTCAATCCCAACCTAGCGAATCAAAAAGAGCGCCTAGAGACTTCTACCTAACAACCTAAACCCAAAAGCTCATCATCTACATTATGAACAATATCTAATCTAGCGAAGACTAAACTCACTACGAACCACCATTGACTTCACCAAAACATTATCAAAACCTTCTTGATAACTCGCCCACCTATTTCTACTCCTATAAACTAGCATTAACACGACTAGTTCCTTCAATAGCACATCACTATTAAACCTCAAGGCAAGCCATACTGCTCAAATCTTCAATCCACCAAAAGCCATTGCAAAGCACCCAAGGATCCTAGAGCTTTATTAACCCACATACCTGACCATATTATCCACTGTTGATGCCTAAGCTTCAACTTTGAAGATCTTTTCCTACACCATACATGATGTCCCAACAATCTCTCTTCAAGTCAAATAACAATGTCCTTAATTCAACCAATTGGATGCTCAATCTCCAAAAGTAAATATAGCCTCAAGGTAAAAATGAATATAAAAATAAAAATACCTAAGTAACCTCAAGTCACAATTAATTTCTGAAAATAATCACAATAACTATTCCCAACCATGATTCATTGAGTAACCCACTCGACTACACACTTCGATCAACTCACCAAAAATTCTAAGCCAAGGTCTCGTGACTTAGTACTATTGTGTCGACTCCTCTTCAACACTTACCAAAGTCACTTTCTCCAAACCAAAATAAGACTAGAACCTATACCCTCCAAAATGCGTACACACACCATTTCTACACATCAATCTCACGCACCCTTAGCCAAAACCAATAATCCTCCAAACGTGCAAGTGATCATCCTTACCATTTCCATCACTAGACCTATATCCTCGAAATCAGCAAAAATCATTTCCTAAACCCGCACCATCTATTATCCTTAAAATTAATATGGATTAAATCATTAACCTGTCACTGTAACCTCGAGCTACAAACAATCATTAACCGAACTAGATCAACATCTTCAATCCCCAGAAAATACATGAAGTAGATCATCACCTTCCATTTCCAAAGAAATTCTCTCCTAAAAAAAATTCTCATATCAGTAACTCAACTCTCATCAATCCTATTTTAATTCAGCCATTCAACTCTGCAATTCTAAAACCTTAAACCAGATAAAAATCATTTTCCAAAATCTTGAAGATCAATGACCTTAAATCTAAAACACTCACCTTATAAAACTTGTAAATTCTAAAACTCCAAATATTATCAAATTGTTTATCAAGTTCGGCTAGATTGAAAACTTCTAATCTAAGTAATCCCTCAATTGCTTGTTGAACCTACCACCTTAACCTCATAAACTTATTTCCTAAAAACTATGAAGCCTCAAACCTCAGATGAACTCCTCATAAATCTAACCTTGAAATTCGCTGATCTTACAACCTTCTACCCCATAGACTCATCACATAAATTCTACGGAACCTAAAACCTCAATTATCCTAAGTAATTTAAAACTATTCCCCTCCTTAGTAGCAACTCAAGTTCCTACTCCAAAGAGTTCACCCAGACCATGATGTTCAAGCCTCGATATTAAAACAAACCAATCACCAAGAGTTCAGGCCTACTACACCAAATGTTCAAGCCCTACAATGGCCTTCTCAGTCGTACCATCTTCCTGTCATAGCACAATCCTTAACCCACCAATCAATTTCGAACAAAACAAAATAAAATAAAATTCCATAAATAAAATAACATATGACAAAATGCATAAAACCAATGAAGTAGTTCACAATAAAATAATTAAAACAATAAAATAATCTGCAATAAAATAAAACAAATAAAATAAAATGGCATACAATAAAATAAATAACAACAAAATTATTATACAATAAAATAAATAAAGCCAATAAAACCATACTCTAAATTAAACAATTTCAATTACAACTTAGAAAAATTTTCTAGTATCTCACCATTTTCCTGTCAAAAGCAATCCTCAACCCCGCTTAAATCTAGATAAAACCAAACACAAACAAAAGTAAACACCAACTAAAACAATAAGATAAAATCAAATCAAATAACGTAAATTAACATAAAATAAAATAACAATAAACTCATGATATAAAATAAATAACTTAACTTACCCCACTTCAACAAAAATTTATTATTTTAAAATAATAAAATAATTTTCTGGTAATATCCTAAGGGACATGTAGTTTTACCCAGAGCCGAACTGCTCTGATACCACCTGTGGCGCCCCCAATCCCCCTTATATAAAAACACGGGGATCGAGACGCTGGGATGGTGACAACACGGTCACGCATCCCAACGAAAGTGCCAAGTGTGTGTGTACATGCAACAATGTACAATAAAAACGCAGCGGATAATTAAGTCTACTAAGTACCAGAATTTAAAATACAATTTAAATATCAGTAGAAGTTTAAAGCAGTTATACAGTCATCCCAAAATAAAGTTTAACACATGTCCCAAAATACAAATGAGTAAAATAAAATAACAAAGCCAGTGATCCCAGATCACTCCTCGGGCGGAGCCGTCTCCTCAGGTATGCCCTCCTGCTCCTCATCTGCATCAAAATCTACGTTACCACAGAATGGTACCGCAGGTAAGTATAACCCAAAAAATCCACGGGAATAAAATGCATTTAATGCAACCAACATGCATGCATATGATAAAATATGCATTTTCCTCAAAACATCATTTTCACCGAAAATGATAATTTTCCAACACACACCAAAATCTCATTTGGCCCAAAAATAATCCGTAAAACATTTTCCCAGAAAATGATTTACACAAAATCCAACACACACTATTTTCCCAGAAAAATAGCCAATTAATCCGTTATTACCCTATGCACTATGGCCTCTTCTTGGGACCATCCGCACGTTTTGCCTTCGTAGCGATGCCTAGTTCCGCGTCCAGCGCGTTCATGGCCGAGCACCCACTACGCAACAAGTGATGCCCAGTTCCGCGCCCAGCGCGTACATGGCCAGACATCCTCTAGTCCCCGCCAGCAGAAGGACCACGGAGTCGGCACGAATCTCTCGTCCGATCCCATTGTCGCCCGGCGACAATCCAGGGGACGTTACTCAGTTTATTCCGCTCCCGAGTAACCAGAGGAGCTCTACCGAGATAATGCCCCATCTCGGCTTGGGGTCGTGATACACATGCACCCAAAAATATTCTCACATAAAATCATAACTTTCCAAATCACACATGAGCATGAATGCATGCAATACACGAAAACCCAGTTTTCTTTACAAACATGATCATGCATGAAATAATGAAATGCACATGTACCAACACCAATCCAAAATCCATCAATAACCAATCCCAACAAATCCAATCAAACAACTCATCAACAACCAATAACCAATTCCACCAAACCAACCAAACAACTCCAATCACAAATCTATCCGACCCCCGAACTCCTCGAACTCAGTCCGGAAAAACCAATCAACAGATCAAATACAGTGAAATGTGTTAGTACAAAAATACATTAAATTCACAAGAATTCTTTAGAGAAATACTTAGAGCGCTATATAGCAATTTTTGAAGGATCACGAAGCTGCACGAAGTGGAAAAACAGCTACAGAACAGTTTAAAATACACTGTGGCCATGGGTCACAGATACCCACTTTTCAACGGAGACAAACGAAGACCCAAAAATGATAGGGTAGGGCCTAGGGAGGTCGGTGAAGCTAGTGGTGGTGGTGGTTTGTCGTGGGTGGCGGCGCAATGGGCGGTAGAAGACCAAACACACCCAATCGGAAATGTGGATGGTGGAGCTTCACCAGTGGCGGATCGGAGTTGGGGTTGGGTCCAATGGGTTGCCAAGAGGTCGGGGATGAAGTGGTAGGAAGATGGCGGCCGGAGGTGGCGCGACGGCGGCGCAAAAGCGAAAGTGACGCCGCGGCTTTGATGGGTTCGTGGTGGCTAACGGCGGCACAAGGGAGGCTGAGATTGGAGGGGTGAGGTCGCCGGCGGCAGGGGAACACAATGGGGTGGGCGGTGAAGGCCACCGCTGGCTCACGGCGGCTCTGGCGTTGAAGGCGACGGACGCACGGGGAGAGAGAGGGAGGGGTTGGGCTTCGCACGCGGTAGAGAGGAAACCGAAGGAAGAAAAAGAAAAAGAAAGAAAAGAAAAGGAGGAAAAGAAAAATAGGGGAAAAGAAATGAGGTCCAATCCTCATAACTTGGGTCCCAAAAATGATCCAACGGAAACAATTTCAAAACCACAAATTAAATAAAATAATTTAAACGTAATGGTAAAGATATTTTAAAATAAATAAATCCAACAGTAATTAATTTAAAATAGAGAGATTTTAAACGCATGACAATAATTAATAATAAGAAAGCACTTCAAAAATTATTTCACAAAATTAAAAATCATAAAATAAATCCACTAAAAAAAATCCAACAATTCTAAAATAAGATAATAAATTTTTGAATCCATAAAAATAATTCCTTCTGTAAAAATACACTAAAATACGGGATGTTACAACCACTAGCTTCACCGACCTCCCTAGGCCCTACCATATCAATTTTGGGTCTTCGTTTGTCTCCGTTGAAAAGTGGGTCTTTGAGACCCACGGCCACAGTGTATTTGACACTGTTCTGTTGCTGTGTTGCCGACTCTTGCATCTTCGTGATCCTTCGAAAATTGCTATATAGCACTGTAAGTATTTCTCCAAAGAACTTTCATGATTTAAATGTATTTTTGCACTAACTCATTTCACTATTTTTGGTTGAACATGCCGGACTGAGTCCGAGGAGTTCGGGGGTCGGATGGATTGGTGATTGGAGTTGTTTGGTTGGATTTGATTGGATTGGTAATTGTTGGTTTGGATATTGTGTTCATGTACATTGCATTTGGCACGCATGATCATGTTTGTAAAGGAAAACTGGGTTTTCGTGTATTGCATTCATGTTCATGTGTTTATGAAAACTGGGTTTTCATATGAGAATGATTTATTGGGTGCGTGTGTATCACGACCCCAAGCCGAGATGGGGCATTATCTCGGTGGAGCTCCTCTGGTTACTCGGGAGCGGAATATACTGAGTAACGTCCCCTGGATTGTCGCCAGGCGACAATGGGATCGAACGAGAGAGTCGTGCCGACTCCGTGGTCCTTCTGCTGGTGGGGACTAGAGGATGTCTGGCCACGTACGCGCTGGGCGCGGAACTGGGCATCGCTCGTTGCGTAGTGGGTGCTTGGCCACGAACGCGCTGGGCGCGGAACTGAGTATCGCTACGAAGCCAGGACGTGCGGATGGTCCCTAGGGGAGGCCATGGTGCATATGGTAATAATGGATTAATGAACTATTTTCTGGGAAAATAGTATGTGTTGGATTTCTGTGTAAATCATTTCCTGGGAAGATGTTTTACGGATATTTTGGGCCAAATGGGATTTTGGCGTGTGCTGAAAAATCATCATTTTCGAGGAAAATGATGTTTTGAGGAAAATGCATATTTCATCACATGCATACATGTGGGTTGCATTAATGCATTTTGATTACGTGGCTATTTGGGTTCAACTTACCTGCGGTACCATTTTGTAGTAATGCAGATTTTGATGCAGATGAGAAGGATGAGGGCGAGCTTGAGGAGACGGCTCCGCCCGAGTTGTGATCTGGGATCACTTGTTAGTTATTTTATTTTACTGTATTGTATTTTATTTTTGGATGACTGTATAACTGCTTTTAAACCTCTACTGATATT
Source organism: Juglans cinerea (assembly GCA_961763995.1). Lineage (NCBI taxonomy): Eukaryota > Viridiplantae > Streptophyta > Magnoliopsida > Fagales > Juglandaceae > Juglans > Juglans cinerea. The sequence goes on along the minus strand of CAUIVZ010000007.1, from coordinate 33,235,998 downwards.
TAGATTGTATTTAAATTCTGGTACTTAGTAGACTTAATTATCTGCTGCGTTTTTATTGTACACTATTGCATGTACACACACTTGGCACTTTCGTTGGGATGTGTGACCGTGTTATCATCATCCTGGCATTTCGATTCCTATGTTTCCTTGCATGGGGGTCGGAGGCGCCACATGACGTCAGGAAATTTGTCAGTAAATTCAATAGCTCTATTGATAGGCCTAATTTTGCCTTCAGAAATATCATAGCCAAGGAATCAAATCTTGGTTTGAAAAAGTTTGATTTTATTAGCATAAACAACAAGACCATTTAATCTAATGATGTCTAGAAATGAATGCAAATGCTTCTAGTATTCATCAACAGATTTGAAAAATATAAGGACATCATCAATGTAGACAATAGTGAAATGGGTGAATGAATTGAAGATATCATTCAATACGTTTTGGAATTCATTAGGGGCACTTTTGAGATCAAAAGGCATCACATTCCACTCATAGTGACCAAAAGGGTTGGTAAAAGCGGCCTTATACCTATCTGACTCACTAATATGGATTTGTCAAAATCCTGACTTTAAGTCAAATTTGGAGAAGACAACAGCATTAAACAACCTATGAATTAGGTCATTTTTATTGGGAATAGGGTATCTAATCCACTCTAAGACTTTATTCAAAGGTTTGTAATTAATTACTAGGCGAGTATTTCCTCTCTCAATTTTTGTATTTTTTTGGACATAGAAAGCAGCACAAGACCAATGAGACTTACTATTCCTAATAATGGTTTTGTCAAGTAAATCATCGATTTCTTTTTTGAAAAATTTTTAAGTCTTAGTATTCATTTGAATAGGGCGAACTTTAGTTGGAATATGCTTCTCACAAAAATCTTTGACATAGGGTAAAGTAACAAGACGTTTCTTTTTATGATGGAAGGTATTCGGTAAATTAGAACAAATTTCGAAAATTAAACGTTTGCTAAAATCATCAATTTTGGATTGAAGCAAAGTACTAGATAATAGTTTTGAAATCTTCTTGTATTTGATTTCCTGCTGGAGGAAATTCAAATGTTTAATTTTTGCATAAAGCAAAGATTTTAGACTTTTATCCGTATCAATTTCAAATCATGAAGCAACTTTAAACTTAACTTTCTGTCCAAAATGATTAGTAGTAATACCATCTTTGTCAGAAAGAAATTGATATAAAGATGAAATAAATGATATTCCTAAAATAACCTTATCAGACATATTTCTGACAAGTGCAGAAGGAATTTTAAAACAGACATTATCCTGGCAAACATGAGCAGTATTTGACTTATAATTGATCTTCATCTGAGATCTATTTTCCATAAATAATCTTTCAGCAGATTTTTCAAAATACTTGCTAGGAATTAATCATTCTTGAATACAGTTCATGCCTGATCCGAAATCAATCATAGCGACTACAGAATATTGAAATTCATGGCAAACAATAATAGTAACTCTTGAAAACCATTTAGGAGGAATAGTTTAATGAATTAAACATATTAGATTATCAACATTTGCTCATTATCATAAGGAATATCCTGATTAAGTTGTTTGTCTATTTTAAAACATAAAAATTCTTGTTTTAAAGCATCATTTTCAGACTTAAGATTATTGATTTCAAATTTGAGTTCAATGATCTCCTTTTTAATAAAATTTATTTCATGCTATAAATCATTGGTAGAAACATCTTTGGGTTTTTTCTTTTGAAATCTCTCCAAAATGTCTTGAAAACTAATAATTTTCTTAGAAGTTTCTGGTTCTTGGAGAACCATAGTCTTCTCGAGTTTGTGAAGAAATTCTTCCTTAAGCTCAGGATTTGTAATTTGAAAAATCAGAATTAACAAAAGGTTTTCTTGTTCTTCAACTTTGATTAAAACATTAATTTTTTTACCCAAAGATTTGCAACAAGATTCAATACAATTGCAGCGAAGCTTAATACCAGGAGAATTAGGAGATTCAGTTTCTGAGTGATATTCTGAATCATTAGAACCAAACTCATGGATGTTGGATGATGAGGAACATTGTGTTTCCAGGAGTTGAAACAATTCTTGTTGATCATTGGCATCAATATTCAACTGATTAAGCTTGTTTTTGAATTTATTGGGCTTCTTGGGACATTTATCCGCAAAATGTTCAGTTTTGCCACAATTAAAACATTTTCTTTGTGAAGAATTTTGAAATTCTTTTTCTTAGGAAAAGATTTCTCATTAAAAGATTTTTTGTAAAAATCACCACGGGGTTTTCTCTTGCTCCCACCATGAGGTTTAGAAAACTTAGTGGAATATTTTTGCTTTCGTCTGGGTGGAGCAATAGGAGGGAGGCCAAATTGTTCACAAAAAATTTCCATTTCATATTTGACTTTCTTACTATTCTTCATATGTTTGCGAAGCATTCTTTAATCTTTACACATATTAATACCAAGTTTCTTAATTACACTGAAAATATCATCATATGTGTAATTTTTGTAATTAAGAAATCCCGAGATATCAGTAAATTCTTCTTTCACTTTATGAGCGAACAAATGAGATAATCTATCAATAAATTTTTTCTTCCAGTAAGGCTTATGACTATCGTCTCTAATCATTACTCTGGACATAAAAACATCTTGATACCATCTGTAATTAGACATTTGACGGCATCATAAATTATTCAAATAATCACTAATGCGATTAGTAATACTAGGAGTTCCCACAAAATGTTTAATAATAGTGTAGATCAAAGTATTAACACCATGAGGGAATGCCATCCCTATGGTTTCATTAAAAATTGGTAACTCTTCGTCGTTACGCTTAACAACATTTTGAATGGTTTCTTTAGTTTCAACAGTGAGATGTTTATCCCACCAACGACGAAGCACACCAGAAAATCCATTAGTTAAAATAATAAAAATATCAGGTTGTCTTATATTATTGTTAATATAAGCATTTGCAACTAAAGACATTTTACTCATGGTATTGAATATTTCTTATTAAGGTAACCCGTCAATATTTCATTCGTAAATTTTATCAGCAGAGTAAGAAGACTGGGTTTGAAAAACCTTTTCTTCGAATTGTAAATCAGGAGGTGTTGGCCTGGACTACCTGTTCTTTGTTAGGCTCATTGGTTTGGGCCATTTTGAAGAAAATCTGGCAATCTCAAGTTTTAAATCAAAATTTTGAAATTTTTTTTCAAGCAAATCAATATTTTGAATAGAATCACTGTCAGATGATTCATTTGTAGTTTCAACAAGGACGGCTTCCTTTTCAGTGCTATTTAAAGCAATAGTAGAAGCGTTCCTGTAGTAAAATAATCAAAAATTTTTCAATATTTTTTGAAAATATCTTTGGCTGATCTTTTGGTAAAACCAAAGGATTTTCAATAGTTTTTGAATTAGGTACTGAAGTAAAGATCTGCTTTTCTGTTTTTTCTTCAATCCTATCTAACTGATATCTAATAGCTTGAAGAGTATGATTTACAAAATTATTTTGATGAATAATCTTTTTTGTTTCTTGCAAAACAATGGATTCTTTCTGATCTTTGGACTCAGTTATAGGGATTTTGAAAGTAGAAGCAGTTACTTCAGATCCTTTATGAGAAATAAGTACTGTCTCTAAAGGCGGGTGGCTGGATTGGATCAGAGCATTGCCTTCTTCCTTGACAAAATTGGTTTTAACAACATTCAAACTATTTTTTGGCACATAATAATTTTCAACAAAATCAAAGAAAAGTATGTCTTTGAAGGTCGTGCATCCTTTCTTTCCATTTTCTTTTAACACGTAAATTTTCAGAAACAAAAAAAGTAGTATAATAAGCTTTTCTTTTATCACGGTTTTCTTTAGAACTATATTCATTAACAAGTGAAACTAAATCAAAGTCAACAGGTCTATTTATCACAGTAAGTTGGTTGTGATGAATAAGTGCAACTGGTGCGACCATATCCGAAGCTGTAGGAGATAAAGATAAAGTATCTTATTCTTTATCAACTTCTTCCTTTACAGACTTATCATTGGATGTTTCAGCATCCTTGGTAGAGTAATAAGCAGAAGTAACCTGAGAGGATGTAGAAATTCCTTTCAATTTTAAATCTGGATTAACAGGTTGGGCTGTTTTGACTGAATCTTTCATAAATTGTTCGAAATTTTGATCTCGTCTTACTGGATTTGTATTGCCCCGTCCTTAAGGTTTCGAAGAGTTAACTTGTGTTACTTGATCTTTAACTCCAACATTGCTAATATACTTCCAAAAGTTCCAAATCCTCGATACAGTAACCCAAAAAAAATATCAACTTCTCTACATGTCATGTAAACTCACATTTCAACAATATAATAATAAACTCTAAATTCCCAGTATTATAAAGAAATTTTAATTCAAACTAATTTCATCAATATAATTAATTCTTTAAAATACCACATCATCAGAACACATAGAAATTTCTTAACAAAAATCGCCAATATTCATCGAAACCTTCTATTCTTAATCATCTATTCTTAAGTCATCTCACACAATGTTTCATAGTCTTGATCCTCAGCTGAAATATCCAAAATATCTAAAAATATTGGAGATAAGGGGGTGAGTCATCAACAACTCAGTAAGCAGAGAATATATACTAATATGCAAACATGAGCATTTATTAAAATTCGAAATGCTGAACAAAATATTTTCTTTCAGGATGCAGAGTCAGAATGCAAAATCAAAACACGTTACTAAAAATATAAGAGCGAAACTTTCAGAAAACATTCTTATTCAAAATTTCCTTGGCATAGTATAATTGAAACATCATATCAGAACAAAATTTCATGTTTAACCCCTGTAGTAGGGTTGTGCATTCTGTGGAAAGCCAAGTAGAACATAAATCACCATGAAAAAGCAATTGCACTCAGAATAGAAAACCACTATTATATCTCGTGGTGGGTCAGAGGACACCATTGTATCCTGTCATAGGGTCAGAGGTCACTATTATATCCTGTGACAGGGCCATATGTCACTATTGTATCCCGCGACAGGGCAATAGGTGACTATTGTATCCCGTAACAAGACGAGAGGTCACTATTATATCTCGTGACAGGGCCACATATCAGAGCAAAACAGAATCAGAATTAGAACTAGAGTTAGAACAGAATCAAAAAGTCATGCCAAAGGTTTTTCAGATGCCACATCATATCAAAACATAGTAATGAAATTCAGATCATTTCACATTTTCCAAAACAGATTCAAAATATATTCACGTCATATGCAAAAATTATCAATTTTCATATTTGCTCTTGTTTTTCTAAGTTCAATAATAAAATGCCAAAAATAAGCTTATGTCTACACCAGTCATGCCAAAAAATACTTTATTCTTATATAGAATCGCATGAACAATGCAGAACAAATAACTGAGATCGTTTAACATTTCTTTTCATAACACAACATGCACAATTTCAAAATTGATCTCACTCCATTTCATTTTTATGCAAAATCTAGTATAGGAACTCCGTTTACTTGTACTTCTTAACCCCGTATTTACGTGTATTTTGACTAAGTAAATTATTGTATTTATGAAGATTATGAGTTTTCTTGTTTTAAATGTTAGATGATTTACGTTATATTATTTTAACATTTTTAATTGTTAATTCACTGTGTTTTCTTGTTATTAATTATTGTTCATTATTTAAATTACTTTTTATTTTAAATTAGTTTATTGTTGGATTTAATTATTTTATTTTATTTAATCACTACGTTTAAATTAGTTTATTTAATTTTTTGTTTTGAAATCTTTTTCGTTGGATCATTTTTGGGACCAAAGATGATCGGATTGAAACTCATTTCTTTCCCTCCATTTTTCTTTTCCTCTCTTATTTTTCTCTTTCCTCTTTTTCTTGTTTATATTTCTTCTTTTTTGTTTTCCCCCTTGCTTTCTCCCGCACGCTACACTCCTCCTCTCTCTCCCCGTGCGTTTTCTTCTTCTCCACCCATCCACTGCCGCGCGCCGCCTTGACCAACACCGCCCCTCCCATTCCCTTCCCCACCGGCTAGCAACCACCCCCCTTCAATCTCAGCCCCACTTGTGCCGCCCTTTGTCCCCACGCATGACGCAAAGTTGCGACACCTCTTGTGTTCGCGCGCCGCCATCGCTGTAACACCCCGTATTTTAGTGTATTTTTATTGAAGGAATTAATTTTATTGATTCAAAAATTTATTCTCTTACTTTATAATTATTAAATTTTTAATTGGGTTATTTTTATGATTTTTAGTTTACGAAAATTATTTTTGAAGTGCTTTCCTTAAATTAATTATTGTTATGTGTTTAAATTTCTTCTCGAATTAAATTAACTTATTATCAGGTTTAATTATTTATTTTCATTTTAATCATTATGTTTGAAATATTTTATTTCACTTGCCGTTTTAAAATCGTTTCCGTTAGATCATTTTTGTGACCTAAGATGTGAGGATTGTACCTCATTTCTTTCCTTACATTTTTCTTTTTCCTTCCTTTTTCTTTTCTTCTTTCTCTTTTTTTTCTTTCTTTTCTTTTCTTCCTGGCCCTTCCTGCGCACGTCCACTCTCTCTCCCTCTCTCCGTCCGTTCCTTCAACCGCCCAGCCCGCCGCCGTGCGCCGATGGTGGTCGACACCGCCCGGCCCCCTAGCTTCCCCAGCTGCCGACGAACACTTCCCTCCATTTTCAGCCCCAGCCGCGCCGCCGTTAGCCACCACGAGCCCATTGAAGCCGCGGCACCTCTTGTGCCGCTGCATCGCCTTCGCACCACCATTGGCCGCCATTTCTTCACCACTTCATCCTTGACCTCCTAGCAACCCATTGGACCCAACCCCACCTCTGATCTGTCACCGATGAAGCACATCCAACTCCATTTCCGTTTTGGATATTTTTTATCTTCTACCGCCTCCCACGGCCAACCTTCGCCACCACTAGCTTCACCGAACATCCCTAGGCCCTACCCTATCAATCTCGGGTCTTTGTTTGCACCCATTGAAAAGTGGGTATCTGTGACCCACGGCCACAGTGCGTTTTGCACTGTTCTACAGCTGTATTTCCACTTCTTGCGCCTCCGTAATCCTCCATAAATTATTATATAGCACCGTAAGTATCTGTGACCCACGGCCACAGCTGCATTTACACTGTATTTAAATTGTTGATTGGTTTTGCCGGACTGACTCTGAGGAGTACGGGGGTCGGATGGACTAGTGAATGGAGTTGTTTGATTGGATTTGTTGGGATTGGTTGTTGATTTGTGTTGGTACATGTACATCTCATGATTTCATGCATGATCATGTTTGTAAAGGAAAACTGGGTTTTTCATGTACTGCATTCATGTTCATCTATGTATTGGAAACTGTGATTTCATGTGTAATGATTTATTGGGTGCGTGTGTATCACGACCCCAAGCCGAGATGGGGCATTATCTCGGTGGAGCACCTCTGGTCAATCGGGAGCGTAATATACTGAGTGACGTCCCCTAGATTGTCGGTGGGCGATAGTGGGATCGGACGAGATGGTCTCGTGCCGACTCTGTGGTCCCTTGCTGGCGGGGACTAAAGGACGCTTGGCCACGTACGCACTGGGCGCGGAACTGGGTGTCGCTCATTGCGTAGAGGATGCTTGGCCACGTACGCGCCGGGTGCGGAACTGAGCATCGCTACAAAACCAGGGTGTGTGGATGACCCATAGGGGAGATCATGGTACAAACGTTAAAAATGGCCTATTTTCTGAGAAAATAACGTGTTGGATTTTGTGTAGACCATTTTCTGGGAAAATGTTTTACGGATTATTTTTGGGCGAACTGGGATTTTGGCGTGTGTTGGAAAATATTCGTTTTCGGGAAAAATTATGTTTTGAGAATAATGCATATTTTATCATATGCATGCATGTTGGTTGCATTAAATGCATTTTATTCCTGAGGATTATTTGGGTTATACTTACCTACGGTACCATGTTTGGTAACGTAGATTTTGATGCAGAGGAGGATGAGGGCGAGCCTGAGGAGACGACTACGCCCGACGAGTGATCTCGGATCACTTACTTGGCTATCTTATTTTAATGTATTGTATTTTATTTTTTGATGACTGTATAATTACTGTTTAAACCTCTACTGATGTTTAGATTCTATTTAAATTCTGGTACTTAATTGACTAATCCACTGCATTATTTTTGTACACTGTTGCATGTACACACACTTAGCACTTTCGTTGGGATGCGTGACCGTGTTGTCACCATCCTGGCGTCTCAATCCCCGTGTTTTTATTTAAGGGGGGTCGGGGGCACCACAGTCGCGCCACCTCTGGCCACCATTTATTCACCATTTCATCCTCGACCTCATAGCAACCTAATGCACACATCCTCAGCCCCGATCTTCCACCGGTGAAGCACATTCATCAACATTTTTGATTTGGACATTTTAGCCTTCAACCACCCTCTACGCCGCCACCCACGGCCAACTATCACCACCATTAGTTTCACCGACATCCCTAAGCCCTTCCCTATCAATCTCGGGTCTTGGTTTGTCCCCGTTCAAAAATGGATTTTCGAGACCCACGCCACAGTGCATTTTGCACTGTTCAGTAGCTGTGTTGCCACTTCTTGCAGCTCCGTGATCCTTCAAAAATTATTATATAGCGCTGTAAGTATTTTTCCAAATAACTTTCGTGATTTATATGTATTTTTGCACTAATTCATTTTACTGTGAACTGGTTGGTTATGCCAGACTGAGTCCGAGGATTAGGGGGTCGGATGGATTAGAAAATCGAGTTGTTTGTGTGATTGGATTGTGTTGACATTTGTTGGTTGTTGGAAATTGGTGTTGTGTCTTGTTCATTGCATATACACGCATGTTTATGTTTGTAACTAAAAACTAGGTTTTCGCATGATTGCATATATGTTCATGAGTTTATTTGAAAATTGGATTTTCATGTGAGAAATGATTTTGAGTATGTTTGAAATGATTGGATTGACCAGTTTGAGAGAAAGGAAAAGAGACTGTAGGGATGGTGGTAAGCAATGATAGTGGTATAGTCCCGCCTGCCATTCCCGCCTACGATGCACGCGGTAGGGATGGTGGTAAGCAGGGGTCGTGGTAGAGTCCCGCTTGTGATTCCCGCCTACAGTGCTCTGATAAGTACCTTTTGTGTGAAAAGGAACTGTAGGGAGGGTGGTAAGCAAGGATGGTGGTATAGTCCCGCCTGTGATTTCCGCCTACGGTGCACGCGGTAGGGATGGTCGTAAGCAAGGATGGTGGTGGAGTCCCGCCTGTGATTCCCACCTACAGTGCTTTGATAAATACCTCTTGTGTGAAAAGGAACTGTAGGGATGGTGGTATAGTCCCGCCTACGGTGCACGCGGTAAGGATGGTGGTAAGTAGGGATGGTGGTATAGTCCCGCCTATGGTGCATGCGGTAGGGATGGTGGTAGAGTCTTGTCTGTGATTCCCTCCTACAGTGTCTGATAAATGATTTTGTTGTCGGTCATGATTTAATGATTATTAGCATATTTTATGGGAAAATGATGGATATTATTCATGGCATGTTTATTGGTCAAATTGGGTTTTTGGTGTGTGTTGGAAAATAATCGTTTCAGGAGAAAATGAGGTTTTGGGATCTGTTTGTTGGTTGCATTAATGCGTTTTTATCTCGAGGGATATTTGGATTATACTTACCTGCGGTACCGTTTTATGGTATCGCAGAGTTCGATGTAGATGAAGCTGAGGATAAGCTTGAGGATTCGGCTTTGCCTGAGGAGTGATTTGGAATCACTCGTATATGTCTTTGGTTTTATATTATATTTTACCTTGGGATAACTGTATAACTATTTTTAAACGTTTTACTTATGTGAATTAGTATTAAAAATTCTGGTACTTAGTTTACCTATTTATATTATCCGCTGCGACTTTTGTTGTGCACTTTTACATGTTACACACACTTGAGTACATTTCGTTGGGATGCGTGACCCGTGTTGTCATCATCCTGAAGACACGATTCTCGCATTTCCATACGTGGGTGTTGGGGCGTCACATCCTAGCTTCTCTGAATTTCCTCACAACAGTGCCAAACGCATATCAATCATCGCCTATAGGAAATTTATGTAACTTAAATAAATCTACAATGAACAGATATCTTATATTTACACCTGAAGTGCCTATTTTAATTCCTCAATACTTAAAATTCTCTTAACTCTAAATATCACCACTTTCTAAATTCATCAATATCCACTTAAACGAATCCATACTAAAGAAAATAATCGAATAAATATTATGATAATTACGGAACTCAATAAATACTAATATTAAAATATCTAAAGTACCAACAATGTATTATAAATTAATAGAATACTTTGACTACTTTAAAAATCTAATAAAATACGGCCAACTAAAAAAACAAGTTCAATTAAAAACTAAATAGTTCAAATTGACAATATAATTATTTTTTATGTATAATAAAAACCGAGTCCATTCATTAAAACATAATCAATTAAACCAAGCCCATTAAAATATAAACCAATTAAACTAAACCCATGTAACAATATATCTGAAAATATCATACTAAAGGGGGGCAACATGTAAAAACACTTAAAAAAGTTTGAGGTGCTTTGTGGCGCCCCTGACCCCCATGTGAGGAAACACGGGAATCGAGACATCAGGATGATGACAACACGGTCACGCATCCCAACAATACTGCCAAATGTGTATACATGCAACAGTGTACAATAAAAATGTAGCGGATAATTAAGTCAACTAAATACAAGAATTTAAACACAATTTAAATATCAGTAACAGGGTTTAAAAAGTTATACAGTCATCCAAAATAAAGTATAATACATGTCCCAAATAACAAATGAGTGATCTCAAATCACTCCTCGGGCAGAGCCGACTCCTCAGGCTCACCCTCATCTTCATCTGCATCAAAATCTGCGTTATCATAAAACGGTACCATAGGTAAGTATAAACCAAACAACCACGAGATAAAAAATGCATTAACGTAACCAACATGCATACATATGATGAAATATGCATTATGTCTAAAACATCATTTTCCTCGAAAATGAATATTTTCAACACAAACCAAAATCTCAGTTGGCCCAAAAATATCCATGACACATTTTCCCAGAAAATGATCACACAATTTACAAAATCCAATACACGCTATTTTCCCAGAAAATAGTCCATTTTAACATATGTACCATGATCTCTCCTATGGATCATCTGCACACCCTGGCTTCGTAGCGATGCCCAGTTCCGCGCCCGGCGCGTAAGTGGCCAAGCATCCTCTACGCAACGAGCGACGCCCAGTTCCGCTAGCAGAAGGACCATAGAGTCGGCACGAGACCACCTCGTCCGATCCCATTGTCACCCGGCGACAATCCAGGGGACGTCACTCAGTATTTTCCACTGCCAAGTGACTAGAGGAGCTCTACCGAGATAATGCCCCATCTCGGCTTGGGGTCGTGATACACACGCACCCAAAAATATTCTCACACATGAAAATCCAGTTTCAATAAACACATGAGCAAGAATGCAATACACGAAAACCCAGTTTCCTTTACAAACATAATCATGCGTGCATATATGCCATGTCCATGAACAATACAAATCCCAACCAACAATTGCCAACACAATCCAATTACAAACAAACTTCCTCCACTAATCCAACTGACCACGTACTCCTCGGACTCAGTCCGGCATGTTCAACCAAACACAGTATAATGAGTTAGTACAAAAATATATTTAAATCACAATAGTTCTTTGAAAAATACTTACAACATTATATAGCAATTTTTGGAGGATCACGGAGGTGCAAGAAGTGGAAATGCAGCTGCAGAACAGTGCCAAATGCACTGTGGCCGTGGGTCTCAAAAGACCCACTTTTGAATGGGTGCAAACGAAGACCCGAGATTGATAGGGTAGGGCCTAGGGATGTCGTTGAAGCTAGTGGTGGTGATGGTTGGCCGTGGGTGGCGGCGTGGGCGGCGATAGAAGACCAAAAAGCCCAAACAAAGGAACATACCGTAAGAGTCAATCAAGCAAATATGGATATTGCTCCCTCGTGTCGGCTTCTCTCTCCCAAGAAAAATCTTGAGCCAAAGGATCGCCCCATGCTACTTTCACCAAAGGTATTGACTTGGACCTTAAACTTAGTGCCTAAAGCTGAAACATTCACCAAAGGATCGCCCCACAATCTGCGTCGGAGCAACTTCATAAGTAAGGTTCGGTTGGAGTTGAACGTGTCCAGGGTCAACAAAACGTGGCTCTTGTTGTCCAAGACTTTTCTTCAACGATGACACATGGAGCACATCATGAACATCCCCAAAATAGTCCGGCAGGGCAACTCTATAAGCAACAAGCTCAACCTTCTCTATGATCTGAAAAGGGCCAACATACCTCCTGCCATTACTTTACTCTCGCCCACTTCATTCCAACACAAGGGCGATCTACACTTCCTGCCATACAAAGCTTCATACGGGGCATCTGAATAGAGGAATGAAAGCTATTATTATAAGCGAACTCGATTAACAGTAGATGATTCTCCCAACTCCCCTGAAATTCCATGACACAAGACCGCAACATATCCTCAAGAGTCTGAATAGTGTGCTTTGATTGACCGTCAGTTTGAGGGTAATATGCAGTACTAAACTTCAACTTAGTGCCTAAAGCTGCCTGCAAACTTTTCCAAAAATGGGACGTGAACCGCAGATCCCGATCCGATACAATACTCCTTGGTAAACAGTGCAAACACACTATCTCTTTGACATACGGTCGAGTTAACTTACCCAAGGAGTCAGTATTATTAATAGGCAAGAGATGGACACTTTTGGTCAACTGATCAACAATCACCCAAATTGAGTTCTTTCCACTAGGGATCCTCGACAAACCCACTACAACATCCACAGAAATATCATCCCACTTCCACTCTGGAATAGGGAGAGGTTGAAGTCTACCTTGATGCTCAGCCTTAACTTGACAGCACGTGGCACATTTCTCAATAAACATGTCGATATCCAACATACTCGTATTAGTCCCCCAGCGGCACATCAAGACCAGTATTCCTAGGGTGACTATGTTATCCAAAATCTCATTTCCTCGAGAACCTTAATACAACATCCAATAAATTCCAATGATCAATAGCCCTTACAATAATATGCGCCAACCTCAATCAACTCCTATACTACAACTTCTGAACCTCCATTGAATTCTAGTTTTGGTAACCTAAAAGCCACTTCCAAAGTTAACCATCAATAAAAAATTTTGCACAACCAAATGATTAATCTCCAATTACAAGTATTTTCTCAAAATTCAAGTCACCACTAATTCCTCAAAATCAGCACAATCTGAACTCCTGACTACAACAAAAATACTACGCTTCTGCTGCGCACTCTGATATTCGCCACATGCACATGCATAAAATTTATATCCTCATAAAACTAACACCATCGAGTACAAGGTGGCTCCATTCCTACTAACCAAACTCTTATCACATTTTGGTAGAAAAAAATACTCTCTTTCCCAAAACCACGAGTTATAACTCAAATTCCTCAATTAACTCTCGCAGCCTTGATCAAAATCAAATTCCATAAAATATATCCATGATCATTGACAGAAACACAATCTCAAACAACCCCAGCATCCCAATTTTGAAACAAGCAACCTCAACCCAAAATACACTCATCTCATCTAAGATAAGGAACATACTTTAAAAGACTCAATTCCAACCTAGCGAACCAATAAGAGCGCCTAGAGACTTCTACCTGACAACCTAAAACGCAAAAGCTCATCACCTACATTCTGAACAACATCTAATCTAGCGGTGACTAAACTCACTACGAATCACTATTGACTACTCCAAAACATTATCAAAACCTTCTTGGTAACTCGCTCACCTATTTCTACTCCTATAAGCTAGCATTAACATGACTAGTTCTTTCAATAGCATTTAACTATTAAACCTCAAGGCAAGCCATACTGCTCAAATATTCAATCTACCAAAAGTCGTTGCACAACACCCATAGATCCTGAAGATTTATTGACTCACGTACTTGATCATAATAGCCACTGCTGATGCCTAAACTTCAACTTCCAAGATCTTATCATACACTATACATGGCGTCCCATCAATCTCTCTTCAAGTTAAATAACATTGTCCTTAATTCAACCAATTGGGTGCTCAATCTCCAAAAGAAAGTATAACCTCAAAATTAAAGAAATTCCTAGGTAACCTCAAGTCACAATTAATTCCTGAAGATAATCACAATAACTATTGCCAACAATGATTCCATTGAGTAACCCACTCGACTACACATTTCGATCAACTCACCAAAAACTCCAATCCAAGGTCTCTTGAATTAGTACTATTGTGTCGACTCCTCTTCAACACCTACCAAAGTCACTTCCTCCAAACCAAAATGAGACTAGGACCTATACTCTCCGAAATGCGTACACACTCACCATTACTACGCATCAATTTCATGCACCCTTAGCCAAAACCAATAATCCTCCAAACGTGCAAGTGATCATCATTACCATTTCCATCACTAGACCTATATCCTCGAAATCAAAAAGAATCATTTCCTAAATCTGCACCATCTATTATCCTTAAAATTGATATGGATTAAATACTTAACATGTCACTGTAACCTCAAACTAAAAACAATTATTAACCGAACTAGATCAACATTGTCAATCCCCATAAAGTAAACAAACTAGATCATTACCTTCCATCTCCAAAGAAATTATCACCTGAAAAAATTCTCATATCAGTTACACAACTCTCATGAATCCTATTTTAATTCAACCCTTCAACTCTGGAATTCTAAAACCTTAAACCAAATAAAAATCATTTCCCGAAATCTTCAAGATCAATGACCTTAAATCTAAAACATTCACCTTATAAAACCTGTAAATTCTAAAACCCAAAATATTATCAAATTGCTTATCAAGGTCGGCAAGATTGAAAACTTCTGATCTAAGTAATCCCTTAATTGCTTGTTGAATCTACCACCTTAAATCCCATAAACCTATTTCCTAAAAACTATGGGGCCTCAAACCTTAGATGAACTTCTCATAAATCTAACCTTGAAATTCGTTGAACTTACAACCTCCTACCCCAAAGACTCATTACATAAATTCTATGGAACCTAAAACCTCAATTATCCTAACCAATTTAAAAACTACTCCCCTCCTTAGCAATAACTCGAGTTCCCACTCCCAAGAGTCCACCCATACCATGATGTTCGAGCCTCGATATTAAACAAACCAATCACCAAAAGTTCAGGCCTACTACACTAGATGTTCAAGCCTAACAATGGTATTCACAGTTGTACCATTTTCCTGCTATTGCACAACCCTTAACCCGCCTTTCAACTCCGAACAAAATAAAACAAAACAAAATAAAATAAAATTCCAAAAATAAAATAACATACGACAAAATGAAATAAACCAATGAACTAGTGCACAATAAAATAATTAAAACAATAAAATAAAATAGCATACAATAAAATAAACAAACAAACAAAGTAGTATACAACAAAATAAATAAAACCAATAAAACCACATACTCTAAATTAAATAATTTCAATTACAACATAAAAGAAAAAATAATAATTTGGTACCTCACCTAAGGGACATATGGTTTTACCCAGAGCCGAATTGCTCTGATACCACCTGTGGCGCCCCCGACCCCCATGTAAGGAAACACGGGAATCGAGACGCCATGATGATGACAACGCGGTCACGCATCCCAACGATAGTGCCAAGTGTGTGTACATGAAACAGTGTACAATAAAAATGCAGCGGATAATTAAGTCAACTAAGTACTAGGATTTAAACACAATTTAAATATCAGTAAAAGGGTTTAAAAAGTTATACAGGCATCCAAAATAAAGTATAATACATGTCCCAAATAACAAATGAGTGATCTCAAATCACTCCACGGGCGGAGCCGACTCCTCAGGTTCACCCTCATCTTCATCTGCATCAAAATCTGTGTTATCATAAAACGGTACCCAAGGTAAGTATAAACCAAACAACCATGAGATAAAAAATGTATTAATGCAACCAACATGCATGCATTGATGAAATATGCATTATGTC
Source organism: Juglans cinerea (assembly GCA_961763995.1). Classification (NCBI taxonomy): domain Eukaryota; kingdom Viridiplantae; phylum Streptophyta; class Magnoliopsida; order Fagales; family Juglandaceae; genus Juglans; species Juglans cinerea. The sequence goes on along the minus strand of CAUIVZ010000007.1, from coordinate 33,219,934 downwards.
TAAAACACAATTTTCCTCGAAAATGAATATTTTCAACACACGCCAAAATCCTAGTTGGCCCAAAAATATCCATGACACATTTTCCCAGAAAAGGATCACACAATTTAAAAAATCCAACACACGCTATTTTCCCAGAAAATAGTCCATTTTAATCTATGCACCATGATCTCCCCTATGGGTCATCCGCACACCCTAGCTTCGTAGTGATGCCCAGTTCCGCGCCCGGCGAGTACGTGGCCAAGCATCCTCTACGCAATGAGCGACGCCCAGTTCCGCCAGCAGAAGGACCACGGAGTCGACACGAGACCATCTCGTCCGATCCCATTGTCGCCCGGCGACAATCCAGGGGACGTCACTTAGTATTTTCCGCTCCCGAGTGACCATAGGAGCTCCAACGAGATAATGCCCTATCTCGGCTTGGGGTCGTGATATACACGCACCTGAAAATATTCTCACACATAAAAATCCAGTTTTCAATAAACACATGAGCATGAATGCTATACACGAAAACCCAGTTTCCTTTACAAACATGATCATGCGTGCATATATGCCTTGTACATGAACAATACAAATCCCAACCAACAATTGCCAATACAATCCAATTACAAACAAACTTCCTCCACTAATCCAACCGACCCCCGTACTCCTCGAACTTAGTCCGGTATGTTCAACCAAACACAGTATAATGAGTTAGTGCAAAAATACATTTAAATCACAATAGTTCTTTGGAAAATACTTAAGGCGCTATATAGCAATTTCCGGAGGATCACAGAGGTGCAAGAATTGGAAATGCAGTTGTAGAACAATGCCAAATGCATTGTGGACGTGGGTCTCAAACACCCACTTTTGAACGGTTGTAAACGAAGACTCGAGATTAATAGGGTAGGGCCTAGGGATGTCGGTGAAGCTAGTGGTGGTGATGGTTGGTCGTGGGTGGCCGCGTGAGCTGCGGTAGAAGACCAAAAAGTCCAGAATGGAGATGTTGATGAATGTGCTTCACCGGTGACAGATCGAAGGTGGGGTTGGGTCCAATGGGTTGCTAGGAGGTCGAGGATGAAGTGGTGAAGAAATGGTGGCCGGAAGTGGCGCGACGGCGGCGCTGGAGCGAAAAAATACCGTGGCTTCCAGCCGTGCGTGGAGGAGAACGCTGGCGAGTTAGGGGCTGAAAATCGGAGGGGGAGGTCGCTGGTGGGTGGGGAGGAAGGTGGGCTAGGCGGTGTTGGTCAGCTCACGGCGGCGGGCTGGGGGAGAGGGGCGACGCACGGGAAGAGAGAGAGATAGAGAGAGGTGTCGCGCGGGAGAGAAACTGAAGGAGAAGAAAGAAAAAAAAAAGAAAAGAAGAAAAGAAAAAAGGAAAGAGAAAATGTAGGGAAAGAAATGAAGTCCAATCCTCACATCTTGGGTCACAAAAATAATCCAACAGAAACGATTTTAAAACAGCAAGTGAAATAAAATAATTGAAACGTAATGATTAAAATGAAAATAAATAATTAAACCCAACAATAAGTTAATTTAATTTGAGAAGAAATTTAAATGCATAATAATAAATAATATTAAGAGCGCACTTCAAAATAATTTTCACAAAATTAAAAATCACAAAAAATAAACCAACTAAAAGTCCAATAATTTTAAAACAAGAGAATAAAATTTTGAATAAATAAAAATAATCATTCAGTAAAAATACACTAAATTACGGGGTGTTACATACTTTACGGAAAAATCAATGACCAAAGGCCTGATTACATTTTCGTAATTGCTAGGAAAATCATGAAAATAAAATTTAAAACTGTACATTAATATTTTCAAAGAGTCAGAAGTTTCTACTTGTTTCTAGGAAAACATAAAATACAACAAAAACAAATGGAAACCAAAAGAGAAGGTGTGCGATAGAGGCTCCCGGTGAGGGAAAGAGGTTGCGGTAGAGCAGGGCGAGAGAGAGGGGTGGTTGTCTCGACAATGGCGCACTGAGAGAAAGAAATAGTTGAGAGACACTACAAGAAAAAGCAGTTTTTGCTGCCAAAAAAATTCTCTGCGAGCGATTTTTGGACGTAACAAAGGATTTTCACTGTAGCTGCATTTTTCTTGTGGCGACTTTTAAATTTGCCATTACAGATACAAATTGCGGCAACTATAAAATTGCCGTAATGGATATTATCATGAATAGTATTGAAATTACATGCTATTATCCTGTTGTAATGGCATTATTATCGCTGCATTAGTCCATAACATCTAAATGAAGGTAAAAGCACTGTTTGTCTCTCCGCAAAATCTATTTCTCCTTCCTTGCACCGATACTCTCTATGTATTCTCTGTGAACCGTTGATTTCCATAGGTCAATTTGATTCCACCTCTTGGACGCCGTTGCTCCACGCCACCTCGCATGGCCAGTAAGTCTCCTCTATCTCTCTCTTCATCTTTCACCGTTCCTCTCTATCTCTCCCCCTCTCTTGATAACTTTCACTTAGTCCATCTCTCTTCCTCCGCGATCAAGGCTGCCCCATCGTGCCCCACCATCTCGCGCCACCTCTTTTCAATCTGTGTGGTACTTCTCTCACTCAATCTGTGTCTATCTCTAGCTCTCTATTTTGGGTATTTGTATTTAGCTAGGTTTTTTTGTTCAGGTGCAGTAAATAATGTAAAATTGCAGTTCGTGCTTGATCTACATCATAAATTCTTTGATGCTGAAAGATTGTTTTGATTAGTTTTTCATAAATCTAATTTCATGGCTCCAATTCGTTTTATGTTTTTTACATGTCCAAGCCCATATATATATATATATATATATATATATATATACACACACCCAATACTACTCCATTATCAATAATATTGGTTTGTATATGTTCATCTAATTATACTTATAATAGGGGTTCTATCTCAGATAAACTTCTAATTAGAAAAAAGAATTTTAGATGGTAATTATGGTGGTGGTTCAGGTACTTGATTAATTTATAAGAGAATTCTTATAAAGGGAAATGCATAGTTTTCTTTTACCCTCTGGTGCAGGATACGAGTAATTAGCATGAGCTTATATATATATATATATATGTTAATATACTTTCTAGAAACTATCTGATCTTTAGTTATGAATTAGTTCCTGTAAGTTAAGCTAATTAAGCAGAATGCATGCATATGCGGCATATGTATCAATCCTCAAGCACTCACAATTACAAATCCACATCTAGCTAGAGTTGATACTATTCATGTTGATTATGACTTTGTCCAATGTTTTTCTTTTGGGATTCATCCATCTCCATTGATAGTAACCAGCTAGATAATATTTTTGTTGAGAGTCCGTCAATGAATTGGTTCGTGTTGCGTGTGTTTATGGGTTTCCTATGTAATTAGCTTGGTGAAAATCGTGTACTCTGAATTAGAATACTCCATTGATAGTAACCAATGTTTTTCCTTTTTCACTAATGTGTGTGTATATATATATATATATATATATATATGGTGTTGTAGATGAAGAGGAAGGTTGCCACCTTGAAGCTCCTCAAACATGTATACGTGGTCAGATTACACGAGGTATACATGTGCATCCTTTTCTTATCTTCCTTTTCACCTTGAACCTCCTCAAACATTGTTGGTTTGTTATCTTCCTCTTAATCTGTCTTATAACTGTGAGCATACCTTCTTATTGCAATAAAAAAATTTATTAGCTTATCTAGACATGGCTTTGTGTAGTGGAATATTTGAGAACACATGTAATAAAATGTTCCTGGTATGGTATGGGCTTGGAATAATTGCATCTTTGTCTCATTGTTTTCTTGTTTGTCTAATCTTTATTATGTACAACAACCAAGGCCTGAGGCCAGTTGGTTGTTCTTCTTGCAACTCCCCATGGGCATATTGAATGTAAACCCATATAAATGGTGTGGTGGTATAAACTGCTTCTTTATTCTTGGTGATAACATGCTCTAGCATCCAAGTACCTTCTAGAAACACCGACCCAGTAATATGGGGGAAGTACTGGTATATATATGAGCTGATTTATTAATGGAAATTAATGTGCAAACTGAGCTTATATATATGTTGAACTATATATATATATATATTGAAGTTTGGCAATGCTTGTTGAGTGAGTCAATGGAGGCTCCCATCTGATTCATGGCTTCTGATTGTACTATGTCCCCCTTGTTTAAATTGCCCTCTCTTGTTTCAACCTTAGCATTGTTAAGAGGTTTTACATCACTTTCATTGTTAGAACATTAAAAATTTCAAGATTTAGACTTTGTCTCTAGTGTAACTCTCTTTTTAGCCAAACTTAGGATGCTGCTATCGTTCCCTTCCCTTTTTCTATTCTAATAACAATCGAGTATTTACAGTTTTTAATCCATCAAAACACAAAAAAGAATGATAGATAGATATTATCCTATTGATGGGTTTAAGTAATTTGCAATGCCAAGTGGATTTTATCAAAACTAATTATAGCTAGCTTAGCCTTTTTGGATATGAACACTCCAACCTTAATGACAACTCTACTGCTTGCATATGTATTCGTATACTGAAGTGCAAGGGATGTCTTTTCCATTTGCCTCATTCTTTAGAAAAAAGTATTTACAATGCTTTTTTCACTTGCATTGCATTGTATATTAGTATCTAAACCAGAAAGTGTTTTTGTTTTTTATTTCTCAAATAGGTCTGTTGATGGAGATTTTATGTGCATAGCTAAGGTTTGTGATAAGGAAATGTGCTGTTTATGTCAAAACATATATGATTTCTACTCCATTTATTATATTTAGTTGATTATTTATTTCTACTCCATTTATGTATTTGCTCACACATTGTCATGCATCCCAACGAAAGTGCTAAGTGTGTGTACATGCAACAGTGTACAAAAGTAATGCAGCGGATTAGTCAACTAAGTACCAGAATTTAAATACAATCTAAACATCAGCAGAGGTTTAAAAGCAGTTATACAGTCATCAAAAAAATAAAATACAATACAGTAAAATAAAATAACTATGCAAGTGATCCCAGATCACTCCTCGGGCAGAGCCGTCTCCTCAGGCTCGCCCTCATCCTTCTTTGCATCAAAATCAGCGTTACCAAACACGATATCGCAGGTAAATATAAACCAAACAACCCTCAGGAATAAAATGCATTTAATACAACCAACATGCATGCATATGATGAAATATGCATTTTATCTCAAAATATAATTTTTCCCGAAAATGAATATTTCCAACACAGACCAAAATTCCAGTTGACCCAAAATATATCCATAACACATTTTCCCAGAAAATGGTTTACACAAAATTCAACACACGCTATTTTCCTAGAAAATAGTCCATTTTAACGTATGCACCATGATCTCCCCTATGGGTCATCCGCACACCCTGGCTTCGTAGCGATGCCCAATTCCACACCCGGCGCGTATGTGGCCAAGCATCCTCTACGCAACGAGTGACGCCCAGTTCCGCGCCCAGCACGTACGTGGCGAAGCGTCCTCTAGTTCCTGCCAGCAGAAGGACCACGGAGTCGGCACGAGACCATCTCGTCCGATCCCATTGTCGCCCGGCGACAATCCAGGGGATGTCACTCAGTATATTACGCTCCCGAGTGACCAGAGGAGCTCCACCGAGATAATGCCCCATCTCGGCTTGGGGTCGTGATACACACGCACCCAATAAATCATTACACACAAAAACTCAGTTTTCAATACACACATGAACATGATTGCAATACACGAAAAATCCAGTTTTCCTTTACAAACATGATCATGCATGAAATCATGAAATGTACATGTACCGACACTAATCAACAACCATCAATAACCAACCCAAACAAATCCAACCAAACAACTCCATTCAGAAATCCATCCGACCCCCGTACTCCTCGGACTCAGTCCGGCAAAACCAATCAATAGTCCAAATACAGTGTAATGTGTTAGTGCAAAAATATATTTAATTCACAAGAATTCTTTGAAAAATACTTACATCGCTATATAGCAATTTTCGGAGGATCACAGAGGTGCAAGAAGTGAAAATGCAGCTGCAGAACAGTGCCAAATGCACTGTGGCCGTGGGACTCAAATAACCACTTTTGAATGGCTGCAAACGAAGACCCGAGATTGATAGGGTAGGGCCTAGGGATGTCTGTGAAGCTAGTGGTGGTGAGGGTTGGTCGTGGGTGGCGGCGCAAATGGTGGTTGAAGTGCAAAAATACCCGAAATGGAAATGGAGTTAGATGTGCTTCATCGATGACGGATCGGAGCTGGGGTTGGGTCCATTGGGTTGCTAGGAGGTCGAGGATGATGTGGTGAGAAGATGGTGGCCGGAGGTGGCGCGACTGCGGCGCTAGAGCAAATGGTGGCCGCGGCTTGGTGTGGTGCGTGGGGGCTAACGGCGGCACGAGGAGGGTTGAGGTTGGTGGGGTGAAGTAGCCGGTGGCTGGGGGAGCTGGTGGGCTGGGCGGTGTCAATCACTGCCGGCTCACGGCGACGGGCTGGGTTGATGAAGGAAACGGACGGGAGAGAGGGAGAGAAGGTGCGTCACGCGGGAAGGAAACCAGGGGAGAAGAAAAAAAAGAAAGAAAAGAAAAGAAGAAAAAGAAAAAGGAAGAAAATCAGAGAGGAAAGAGAAAATGTAGGGAAAGAAATGAGGTCCATTTCTCACATCTTGGGTCACAAAAATGATCCAACGGAAACGATTTTAAAACAGCAAGCGAAATAAAATAATTTAAACGCAGTGATGGAAATGAAAATAAATAATTAAACCCAACAATAAGTTAATCTAATTTGAGTAGAAATTTAAACGGATAAAAATAATTCATTCAGAGAAAGCACTTCAAAAATAATTTTCGTAAACTAAAAATCATAAAAATAACCCAATTAAAAATCCAATAATTTTAAAGCAAGAGAATAAATTGAATCAATAAAAATAATTCCTTCATTAAAAATACACTAAAATACAGGGTGTTACATCCTCCCCCCTTAAATAAAAATTTCGTCCTCGAAATTGGCAAGGTCAAACATTAAACTAAGACAGGAATGAAATTTGACTGAGAAGACAAAATGACCATACCGCAAGAGTCAATCAAACAAATATGGATATTGCTCCCTCATGTCGACTTCACTCATCCAAGAGAAATCTTGAGCCAAAGGATCGCCCCATGCTACTTTCACCAAAGGTATTGACTTGGACCTTAATCTTTGCTCTTTCCAATCCACAATCTGTGTCGGAGCAACTTCATAAATAAGGTTAGGTTGAAATTGAACGTGTCCAGGGTCAACAAAACGTGGCTCTTGTTGTCCAAAACTTTTCTTCAACGATGACACATGGAACACATCATGAACATCCCCAAAATAGTTCGGCAGGGCAACTCTATAAGCAACAAGCCCAACCTTCTCTATGATCTGGAAAAGGGCCCACATACCTCGGACTAAGCTTTCCTTTCTTACCAAAGCGCTTAACGCCTTTCATAGGAGAGACTTTAAGATAAACCCAGTCACCTCCCTCAAAGGATAAGTCTCTTCTTCTTGTATCTGCATAACTGTTTTGGCGACTTTGCGCTTCCGCCATTTTAGTCCTTATAAACTGAACTTGGTCCTTCATTTCTTGAATTATCTCAGGCCCAATTACCTTACTCTCGCCAACTTCATCCCAACACAAGGGCGATCTATACTTCCTGCCATACAAAGCTTCATACGGGGCCATCTGGATGGAGGAATGAAAGCTATTATTAAAAGCAAACTCGATTAACGGCAGATGATTCTCCCAACTTCCTTGAAATTCCATGACACAAGACCGCAACATATCCTCCAGAGTGTGAATAGTGCGCTCTGATTGACCGTCTGTTTGAGGGTGATATACAGTACTAAACTTCAACTTAGTACCTAAAGCTGTTTGCAAACTTTTCTAAAAATGAACGTGAACCGCGGGTCCCGATCCGACACAATACTCTTGGGTACTCCATGCAATAACACTATCTCCTCGACATATAATCGAGTCAACTTACCCAAAGAGTCAGTATTATTAATATGCAATAAACGGGTATTCTTGGTCAACCGATCAACAATCACCCAAATTGAGTTCTTTCCACTACAGTTCCTCGGCAAACCCATTACAACATCCACATAAATATCATCCCACTTCCACTCTGGAATAGGGAGAGGTTGAAGTCTACCTTGATGCTCAGCCTTAACTTGACAGCACGTGGCATATTTCTCAATAAACATGGCGATAAATCCAACATACTCGTATTAGTCCCCCAATGACACATCACGCCCAGTATTCCTAGGGTGACTATGTTATCCAAAATCTTATTTTTCACAAGAACCTTAGTACAATATCCAGTAAATTCCAATGATTAATAGCCCTTACAATAATATGCGCCAACTTCAATCAACTCCTATGCTACAACTTCTGAACCTCCTTTGAATTCCACTTTTGGTAACCTAATAGCCACTTCCAAAGTTAACCACCAATAACAAATTGCACAACCAAATGATTAATCTCCAAATACAAGTATATTCTCAAAATTCAAGTCACCACTAATTCCTCAAAATCAGCACAATGTGAACTCTTGACTACAACAAAAAATATCACGCTCTGCTACGCACTCTGATATTCGCCACATGCATAAAATTTATGTCCTCAAAAAAAAAAAACACCATCAAGTACAAGGTGGCTCCATACCTACTAACCAAAAACTCTTATCACATTTTGCTAGAAAATACTCTCTTTTTCAAAACCACGAGTTATCACTCTCAGTCCTCAAATAACTCCGTTGCCTTAATCAAAATCAATATTCCACAAAATACATCCATGATCATAGACAGAAACCCAATCTCAAAATACCTCAGCATCCCAAATTGAAAATAAGCTACCTCAACTCAAAATACATTCATCTCATCTACAATAAGGAGCATACCTTAAAAGACTCAATTCCAACCTAGCGAACCAATAAGAGCGCCTAGAGACTTCAACCTGACAACCTAAACCCAAAAGCTCATCACCTACATTCTGATCAACATCTAATCTAGCGGTGACTAAACTCACTACGAACCACCATTGACTACATCAAAACATTATCAAAACTTTCTTGGTAACTCGCCCACCTATTTCTACTCCTATAAGCTAGCATTAACACAACTAGTTCCTTCAATAACATTTCACTATTAAATCTCAAGGCAAGCCATACTGCTCAAATCTTCAATCCACCAAAAGTCATTGCAAATCACCCCTAGATCATAAAGTTTTATTAACCCACATACCTGACTATATTATCTACCGATGATGCCTAAACTTCAACTTCCAAGATCTTATCATACACTATACATGGCGACCCATCAATCTCTCTTCAAGTTCAATAACAATGTCCGTAATTCAACCAAATGGACGCTCAATCTCCAAAGGTAAGTATAGCCTCAAAAATAAAAATAAAAATTCCTAGGTAACCTCAAGTCACAATTAATTCCTAAAGATAATCACAATAACTATTGCCAACATTGATTTCATTGAGTAACCCACTCGACTACACACTTCAATCAACTCACCAAAAATTCCAAGCCAAGCTCTCTTGAATTAGTACTATTGTGTCGACTCCTCTTCAACACCTACCAAAGTCACTTCCTCCAAACCAAAATGAGACTAGGACCTATACTCTCCGAAATGCATACACACGCACCATTACTACGCATCAATCTCATGCACCCTTACCAAAACCAATAATCCCCCAAATGTGCAAGTGATCATCATTACCATTTCCATCACTATACCTATATCCTCGAAATCAATAAGAATCATTTCCTAAATCCGCACCATCTATTATCCTTAAAATTGATACAGATTAAATCTTTAACCTGTCACTGTAACCTCAAGCTAAAAACAATTATTAACGGAACTAGAATAGACAAACTAGATCATTACCTTCCATCTCTGAAGAAATTCTCACCTGAAAAAATTCTCATATCAGTTACGCAACACTCATCAATCATATTTTAATTCAGCCCTTCAACTCTGCAATTTTAAAACGTTAAACTAGATAAAAATCATTTCCCGATATCTTCAAGATCAATGACCTTAAATCTAAAACATTCACCTTATAAAACTTGTAAATTCTAAAACCCCAAATATTATCAAATTGCTTATCAAGGTCGGAAAGATCAAAAACTTCTAATCTAAGTAATCCCTTAATTGCTTGTTGAACCTACCACCTTAAATCTCATAACTTATTCCCTAAAAACTATGGGGCCTCAAACCTTAGATGAACTTCTCATAAATCTAACCTTGAAATTCGTTGAACTTATAACCTCCTACCCCAAAGACTCATTACATGAATTCTACGGAACCTAAAACCTCAATTATCCTAAGCAATTTAAAAACTATTCCCCTCCTTAGCAACAACTTGGGTTCCTACTCCCAAGAGTCCACCCATACCATGATGTTCGAGCCTTGATATTGAACAAACCAATCACCAAAGTTCAGGCCTATTACTCCACCGCCCACCCCATTGTGTTCCCCTGGCGCCGGCGACCTCACCCCACCAACCTCACCTCCATTCGCGCCGTCGTTAACCACCACCAGCCCTTCAAAGCTGCGGCCACCATTGGCTCCAGCGCCGCCGTCGCGCCACCATTGGCCACCATCTTCACACCACATCATCCCTGACCCCTTGGCAACCCATTGGACCCAACCCCAGCTCCGATCCGCCACCGGTGAAGCTCCACCATCTACATTTCCGATTTGGGTATTTTGGTCTTCTATCGCCCATTTCGCCGCCACCCACGGCCAACCTTCACCATCACTAGCTTCACCGACCTCCCTAGGCCCTACCCTATCATTTTTGGGTCTTCCTTTGCCTCCGTTGAAAAGTGGGTATCTCTGACCTACGGCCACAGTGTATTTTACACTGTTCTGTAGCTGTTTTTCCTCCTCTTGCAGCTTCGTGATCCTTCAGAAATTGCTTTATAGCGCTGTAAGTATTTTCCAAAGAATTCTTGTGAATTTAATGTATTTTTGCACTAACGCATTTCACTGTATTTAATCTGCTGATTGGTTTTGCCGGACTGAGTCCGAGGAGTACGGGGGTCAGATGGATTGGTGATTGGAGTTGTTTGGTTGGATTTGATGGGACTGGTTATTGATGGATGTTGGATTGGTGTTGGTACATGTGCATGTCATTATTTCATGCATGATCATGTTTGTAAAGAAAACTGGGTTTTCGTGTATTGCATTCATGCTCATGTGTGATTTGGAAAGTTATGATTTTATGTGAGAATATTTTTGGGTGCATGTGTATCACGATCCCAAGCCGAGATGGGGCATTATCTCGGTGGAGCTCTTCTGGTTACTCGGGAGCGGAATATACTGAGTAACGTCCCCTGGATTGTCGCCGGGCGACAATGGGATCGGACGAGAGATTCGTGCCGACTCCGTGGTCCTTCTGCTGGCGGGGACTAGAGGATGCTTGGCTACGTACGCGCTGAGCGCGGAACTGGGCATCGCTTGTTGCGTAGTGGGTGCTTGGCCACGAACGCGCTGGGCGCGGAACTGAGCATCGCTACGAAGCCAGGACGTGCGGATGGTCCCTAGGGGAGGCCATGGTGCATAGGGTAATAACGGATTAATGAACTATTTTCTGGGACATTTTCTAGGATGTTTTACGGATTATTTTTGGGCCAAATGGGATTTTGGCGTGTGTTGGAAAAATTATCATTTTCGGAGAAAATGATGTTTTGAGGAAAAATGCATATTTCATCATATGCATGCATGTTGGTTGCATTAAATGCATTTTATTCCTGAGGATTATTTGGGTTATACTTACCTGCGGTACCATTCTGTGGTAACGCAGATTTTGATGCAGATGAGGAGGAGGAGGGCGAGCCTGAGGAGACGGCTCCGCCCGAGGAGTGATCTGGGATCACTGGCTTTGTTATTTTATTTTACTCATTTGTATTTTGGGACATGTGTTAAACTTTATTTTGGGATGACTGTATAACTGCTTTTAAACCTCTTCTGATATTTGAATTGTATTTTAAATTCTGGTACTTAGTAGACTTAATTATCTGTTGCATTTTTATTATACACTGTTACATGTACACACACTTGGCACTTTCGTTGGGATGCGTGACCGTATTGTCACCATCCCGGTGTCTCGATTCCTGTGTTTCCTTACATGGGAGTCGGGGCGCCACAAGGTTGCTAGGAGGTCGAGGATGATATGGTGAGAAGATGGTGGCCAGAGGTGGCGCGACGGCGGCGCTGGAGCAAATGGAGGCCAGGGCTTGGTGTGGTGCGTGGGGGCTAACGGCGGCGCGAGGAGGGCTGAGGTTGGTGGGGTGAAGTCGCCGGTGGCTGGGGGAGCTGGGTGGCTAGTCGGTGTCGATCACCGCCGGCTCACGACGGCGGGCTGGGTGGATGAAGGAAACGGACGGGAGAGATGGTGAGTCGCGCGGGAAGGAAACCAGGGGAGAAGAAAAAAAGAAAGTAAAGAAAAGAAGAAAAAGAAAAAGGAAGAAAAGAAATGAGGAAAGAGAAGATGTAGGGAAAGAAATGAGGTCCAATCCTCACATCTTGGGTCACAAAAATGATCCAACGGAAACGATTTTAAAACAGCAAGTAAAATAAAATAATTCAAACGCAGTGATTAAAATGAAAATAAATAATTAAACCCAACAATAAATTAATCTAATTTGAGAAGAAATTTAAACGCATAACAATAATTAATTCAGAGAAAGGACTTCAAAAATAATTTTCGTGAACTAAAAATCATAAAAATAACCCAATTAAAAATCCAATAATTTTAAAACAAGAGAATAAATTTTGAATCAATAAAAATAATTCCTTCATTAAAAATACACTAAAATACGGGGTGTTACATGGCTAGTATTGGAATTCAACAAGTTTTACATTATATTGGGAGATTTGTATACTCAGGTCTAACAATGTTTCTTCACAAGAACAGGTCATTAGGTCACTCTTTGAGAGTATTTAGGTAAACTTAAAAAATAAGCCTATCTATTAAATGGGAGTTATGGTGTGGGTCAACAAGAATTTGTTGTAATTGAAGTGAGGTTTGGCTTGTCGTTATTGAGAATTTTTAAAGAATGTTGGTGTTTTCTTCTTTATATCATATGGAAATTAGTCCTTGCGTGCATACATAATTATCTGGCTTCAGAAAACTAACTGGGTAGCACTAAACTTATATATTTGGTGGTGTGGAAGAAAAAAAAAATGGCATGAAGATGTCATTTGCTGGAATTTTGGGCTTAGGTTGTAATTTCCACCATTCATTCCCCTGTTTTTCGATAGGCTATATACTTGCATATCATATAGCCTCAAATGTAGTGCATATCATATACTTGGATATCATATCATACTTGCATATACTTGGACAGGTCATCCATTTTGTGCTTAGGTGTGTGCATTATTATGTAGTTTTCATATCATATATAGGGCTGAAAATTTTCTCCACCCTACAGATGGTTGAGTTGTGACCATTGTTAAACCAAAATATGTGAGTTTGGTTTAGGATTGATATGTTTTCCTCCTGGAGCTCATGCCTCAAAACTATTATATTTGCACATTGATAAACACAAAAGGGTCTTTATTCTTGAGCCTAGAGCATTTAACTGGAAAAATTCATGCCACTGCCTGATGCATCTTCTGTTTTCCTGTGAAATATGGATGATATAACAGATTTTTTAATGAATTATTGGAGGCTTTTGCTTAGTTTAGTTTGTACATGCAATGACTGGCATGAATTATTGTCTGCTTTAGTTTGTACATAATGACTGTCATAAGTTTAATTTTTGGTTGTTTCTTTATAATTTGCAGGTAGACATCAATAATTACTTCAAGCACATCAATAATTGTTTGAAGCATGCGTATTTTGCAGGTAGACATAAGCACTCAGTTGATATCAACCAAGTGGAATTTTTGATGCACCAATGAGTTTGCTGGATGCTACATATATGGATTCACTCCCAGGTTTAAATTAATGTATAGCCATGTTGACAACAATTCTAATGAGATGCACATATTTTTCATGTGTTAATTAGTGGCTGTAGACGTTTTTAGGAATTTAAGCAATTGCATGACAATTAGAAACTTGCTATAATGTATGATGTGAAAGTAAATGAAATGTTCACATTCAAGCTTATTTGTATGAAAACTAGATGGCAATGTACATGTAAATTATTGGTAAAATATATGGTGTTTGATTTATATTAAATCTAAAACAAAAGTCCTCAAATACTGGTTTGGCAGAGTACAAAAATGAGAGGAATCTCAAAGATATATTAATTTGCTATTGGGACAGCTTCAATTATTCCTTGGTTACGTACGTTACTACTCTTCAGAGTTCTTTCTTCTTGATCTTCGTTATTTTTTCCTGAGTTAGTGCAGTATAATTCAACCTAATCTAATTAGATCCTGTTACCACCAAGTTGTTAAGAAATTAATAAACACTGCAAAGTATTGCAAAAATTAGTTGTAAAGGTCCTTTCTGTGTCTAATTTTCTTTAATTCCATGATTTATATAAAGAATCATCGATATGCATGGAATGAGAACCTCATCTTAAATTTAACCTCATCCTAAATTTCTAAATAGACTTGGAGTACTGCTATATGTTAATATATGCTATTTCCCTAGCTCTTATTATATATAATATTGCTCCAGGCTTGTAATTTATTTTTGGCAAATTCATGAGTCACAGGCCTGCTGATCATCATGATCATGGCAAAGAATCAATATTTTAAACATTTATTCCATGATTGGTGGAGAATCAATATGCCAAGATGATATACATGGGAATTGCTTGAGGTTATTTCAATTAATTGCTTATATCGATTGATTTGCAAACGTACCTGGGTTCAAAACATGAGCATTCAAATAACGTTGCTGCATGCATTCCAAAAACCCATAAATTTGCTCTCAACTATTGTTTGAAGCCAGCGTTTGGAAAACCCATTGATCTAATTTTGCAAGTGATTTATTCACCGCCTATCCAACCCACGCAGGTGCAAATTTTAGCAAGTGGTGATATTTGGCATTTCCTGTGCCACATCTGCTCACCGCATGTAGAATATTTAAGATTGCGGCGTGGTAATCGAATTCACCGCATGTAGAATCAAAACAAATTTTGGGGATCTCACTCTTTCACCGTGTGTAAAATCTCCTCATGCGGCATCTACGAATTCACAGCAAATGGGAAGAAAGCTTCTTACTACCAGCCCCAAAATCGCCGTATATTAGATTTTACAGCCCCACAAAATCGTCATAACTGACCCCAAATTTGCGATGCCTCCTTACTGTAATTGCCCTTCTCCCAAATTGGCAAGGCGAGTTTGCTGCGAGAGTAGTTGGCTGAGTTAGTTGCAGCAATTGCGGCCGTCCATGATTTCTCACCGAAACTCCTCTAAGCAGACGTTTTACTTTCGACTGATTAGCAAAGAGCGATTCTCACAGTTTCTAAAAATTTGTTGCGAGAAAACAGGTGAAATGCAGGGATCACGCTCCCCGCGAGAAGGAAAATTTCCTGTAGTGAGAGGGAGAACAAAGGGGAGGAAAGAGAAAGCACAATGGAGGAAGAGAGGGAGACAGAGAAAGAGAGAGCTACGGGTTGAGGTGAAAGAATAAAACCAGAGGGGAAGTGCAATACGAGAGAGGAAGGAAAAAGAAAAGAAAAAAATATGACAAGAAGAAAGAAAGAAGGTGCGGCGCCTAAAGATGATGAAATAAAAAGGAAACTAGGGTTTTCTATCTTCAGGCCAAAATGGCCCAAAAGTCCACTACACACAATAAAAAAACAAAACAATCCTTTCTAAACTACAAAAACCCATTGGACCTCAAGGTAATTTTCTTTTTTAAACAAAAAGAATGGAAATAAAATAAACAGTAATAATACTAATAAATAAATTAAAAACCTCCAAATTTTTGGGGTCTCATAGGATTATCAGAAACAGAACCAACAATAGAACATTTAGATCCAGTAAAAGAATTTATTCTTATTGTGGGTACTAGAGGTTAATCAAAACTAATTTTAAAAGTGCCATCGAAATATTGTTGAATATAGTTAAGACTAATCTCATCAGCACATGCTTTGGCAGGCGGAACTTCATGTTCCAAAGTCCATTCATTGGAAAGAGAAATATATTTCCAATAAATCATCTTAGGAACTTGAATTTTCGTACAATCTTTGGAATACTCCATCGATTGAAATCAACTAAATCAGTTTCCATAACAGAAAAATCTTCTTCATTAATGATATCAGGGGAACATACCTGGAACTAATAGATGAATTAGATCTAAACATTCTATTCATTTTGTCACCAATGAAAACAGAACTTCACACTCCAGTGCCTAGTTACTATCATGTCTTATCATAACCTTATACCAACCTACCCTAACACTTTCCTGGCAAACGGGTCTTACTAAGGTTCTAGGTTCCACATAAATGGGGAGTGAACAAAACAAAGTAAGAATTCAGTGTTTGGTTTGAATGACGACAAACCAAATGAAATGAAAAGAAATAAAACAGTCTGTCAGCAACCAAAGCTGGAACTTAGCTCTGATACCATAAAGATGCAAAAGGAGATAGAGGATTGATTATATGAAATAGGAAATAACAAAAAATAACAATTAATAGCAAGCAATTGAACCAACCATATGTATATATGCAAGATGCAAGAAATAGATAAATATGAAAATAAATATATATATATTATATATATAATCTAATGTTAAATGTGGCGCCCCCAGCACCCATTATATATCTTTTGCTTTAATTAGTTTCTTTAAATGTATATTATTTATAAAGTCTTTCTAAGTCTTTTTTTGTTCACTTAGGAAAAGTCTTTCCAAGTCTACAACTACCGTGTCTATGTTCAGATCATATAATATATATATATATATATATATATATATTACTGACATTACCGATTATTAATTAACGTGCGGCATTAGAAGTAGTTTAGGATGTGAGGTAGTTATCTGTTTATTAAAAGCCATTAATATTGCTTTTCAAAGAAATTTGATAATTGTGGGGAATGGCTTCATTTTGTTGTCTAGTCCGTGCGTGCATGCATGGGTACTAGTCCCTATCTAGAGTACTAGCTAGACAGCTTGGTTGAGACTTACGACTCATCGACACATCAACAATGTGTGTATATATATATATATATATATATATATATATATATATATATAGTGATATCGATCGGGCATGATCACACAATGACAAATTCTGAATTAATTAATTATAAAAAATACTCACAAACTAGTCAATTATTTATAACACAAAATATATATAATGGTCGAGTGGATCAAGGCTCTTGCAATTAGTCGTTCGCAACTCTATTGATGGGAAATTTTATCGTATCTAGGCTTGGTAGCGTTCATGGAAGTTCTGTCACACGGCGGCTCAAGGGGACTGAAGTGATGAGTTGAAGAGGAGCTGAAGTGATTGTCGTGAGCAGTGAAGAAGGGTCGTGGGCCATGGGCTTTAACATGCGTGGGCTTAATAAAGAAAATGGCAGTTAGTAAATGGGTCTTAGAGTTGGCCATGGGGCCGAAGCCTTAATATTGGATCTGCTAAGTCTAATGATCATTTTATTAGTTGTATTTTTTATTTCAGTAGTATTTTACTTCTAATTTCCTATTGGCTGGGAGCCATGCATCTAGTGGAGTAGTGTCTGGGTTGGTTATAGTCCGTAGCAGAGGGTTCTTAGAGGGCATCAGAATATTTCCTATTGTTCTTTCGTGTTTCCCTGGAGGTGCTCCCCTCGAAGAGATCAGCTGTATTCTTACCTGTGACATTAATTCCAGAACTTTCAACGTTTCCTATCAATTTCTATATCTTTTCCAGCTTAATTTATACTAAACTTTATCTAGGTTTATTACAAGTTCTTTGGGGGTTTTAGTACCCATATTGATCAATTTTTAAAGAGTTTGGTTTTAATATTTTTTATAGC
Organism: Juglans cinerea; assembly: GCA_961763995.1. Classification (NCBI taxonomy): domain Eukaryota; kingdom Viridiplantae; phylum Streptophyta; class Magnoliopsida; order Fagales; family Juglandaceae; genus Juglans; species Juglans cinerea. The sequence goes on along the minus strand of CAUIVZ010000007.1, from coordinate 33,202,013 downwards.
CCTAGAAAACATAGTCATCTACCATAAATAAGACGCTATATATTAGTAAAATTTAATAATGCATGCATGATAGCTAGTTTTAACATAATCCACATTGGTTTTGGATTAAGATACATGTACATGATTGTCCACCATAAAGTGCAGGGGTACATGATTATTTATACAAAATCCATCCATGTACCACAATGCGAGCCTCGTCGCTAGATCATAATTCATTGTATTGAGATTAGTTATGTGAGATCTTGAGAGATTGTAAAATTACTTAATATAGTAGATATTGCCCTTAAACGACCCATGAACATAGGCTTTCATGCCGAAGCATGTAAATCACTATATATGTCTCTCTATTTGAACTTTATATATGTTAACACTACAACACAATTGTTTTTTAGTGACGGTTGAGAAATTGTGACAGTCCCTAAACCGTCACTAAAAGGCATTTTCTGTGACAATTTTTGGAAACCGTCACTAAAGACATATGAGATTTTTTTTACCTTCCAACGTATGAGAAATTTACGTTCAAACGTCATATATACATTCGAACGTTGTGGCTGTTTACGTGCGAACGTGAAATGTTTTGGGCAACCATTGAGCGTTCGAACGTGAAATGTTTGTGCCAATGTTCGAACGTTAATTAATAACGTTCGAATGTTCATTGTAAATTTAAATTAAATATGAATTTAATTTAAAAATTATGTGGTTTTTATTGTGCATAATTTGTGAACAAGTCTAAAAAATTGACTTGTATATATTTATATATACACAATTTGTAATATATAAATATATATTTATGTTTATATATATTTGAAATGTAGTGATTTAGTATTAAAGTTGGAAAATATAACATCAAAGAAGATTAAGAATTGAAATTAAAAAACGATAGAAATATTCAATAATATTTTTCTTTACGAATATTAAAAATAAAATACAAAATTTGATAGAATGTAGTAAACAACAGTCAGATGATAACGTTATCCGCGAAAGTCGAACTCCGTACCTCCTCAGTCAAGGTATAAACCTTGTCGTTGAGGATAGTTACACGATGGGTGAGTTCGACAACAGACGCCGATATAGCCTCGAGCGATCGATCGATCTTATGATCGATATGCGTAGTCAGCTGTGAGATGACCGCATCAACCCAAGCAGGCCGCACATCTCCTGCAGATGTACTCGGCGTATGCTGACTACTACTCCCCACATGACCTGGCTTAGGCTGCGTTGGAGGAACTAGATCCTCTACAGGGGGTGGCTGACGTCCCCTCGCCTGTCCAATGCTATGTCGATGCGTGGTCATGTCGAGGGGGCTCATCTGATCTTTGACCCGCTCCTCTGGCTGGGTCGGCACTCCCCGTGCAAGTAATAGTCGACTGATTAGGACACTGTATAGGAGATTATCCGTGGAGACGATGCTTGCCTCGTAACAGATCCTCTCAAAGATGTGCAGTGGCAAATCTATAGGATGTCCACGTGCCACTCGTATAAAAAATTGTGCCCGAAGCCGACTAAATGTGATTTTATGTGCCAGAGGATCGACATTTGTTGCAACAATTTGGTGCAACATGCGGAAGAAATGTAGCAGATGGATCTGGTTGAAGGCGTTCTTCCGCTCGATTTGCATGCGGTCCCTCCCAGTGAGGATGTAGAAATCCTCGTCTCGGTCATCATCCTGAGCCTCGACGCTAGTATCATCGGCCTCTGACTGGCCTGCATCTCTGGTTGATGCTGGCTCAAATGGGCAGCCAGTAGATGATGTACAAGTGCCTACATCCTCACGAGGTGTTGAGTGTGCAAATGTCTCAACTCCTTGACGAATCTCGAGGTGCTCGCTGATGACATCTGGTGATATCTCAATGGAAACACCGCGTACAGTCATGGTGTGAGAGGATGCGTCCTGAGGCATGTCACACATCCCCATATAGAATTCCTGAACCATTGAGGGATATACTTTCCCCCTCAATGTGCAGATATTTTCCCAGCCTCTACTGAGGAAAACATCTATCAGATTCGTCTGGTGTCCAAAATACACATTCTGATTGTCTATATATATATATATAAAATGTAGTATATATATAGATATATAAAATGGTGTATATATATAATATTATAAGTTAGTATATAATGTAGAATTTAATAAGTAACAATTTAGTATATATTATTGATTTATATATATGGTATAGTTTATATACTTTATTATTATGTTCTCATCTAAAGTATTATGCTATCATACTATACAATGTAGTATAGTTATAGATATATAAAATGTAGTAAATATACTATATTATAAGTTAGTATATAATGCAGAATTTAATAAGTAACAAAGAATTATATATTATTGATTTATATATATGGTACAGTTGATATACAATATTATTATGTTCCCATCTAAAGTATTATGCTATCAAACTATACAATGTAATATAGTTATAGATATATAAAATGGTGTATATATACTATATTATAAGTTAGTAGATAATGCAGAATTTAATAAGTAACAAAGAATTATATATTATTGATTTATATATATGGTATAGTTTCTATACTATATTATTATGTTCTCATCTAAAGTATTATGTTATCATACTATACAATGTAGTATATATATAGATATATAAAATGGTGTATATATACTATACAATAATATAGTATATTAGGAATGGTACGTTCGAACGTTAAACTAAGAGGCGGGAAATTTCCCGCTCGATTAAGGTAATTGTGTGATGATTTGAACGTTCGGACATTTATACTGTATGTTTGAACGTTAGTTGATGAAAATCACTAGAAAATTATGAATGTCCAAACGCCAAATTTCTTAACGTCCGAACGTTAGGAAAATTAGTGCGGGAAATTTCCCACTCAAATATGGTAACACTTTGATGATATGTACGTTCGGACGTTTAAGTTAGATGTTCAAATGTTAATCTGTAAATCTACGAACGTTCGAATGGAAAATTGTGATATGTTTGAACATAAAAATAAAAGTGCGGGAAATTTCCCGCTAGATTTTATGTTCTATCATAAGAAGGGTACGTTTGAACGTGTATTGAAAACGTCCGAACGTTCTAGGCTGGAATAATTTTTACTTTTCATTACGTTCGAACGTTATTTAAACATATAACGTTCGAACGTACAACTTAAACGTTTGAACGTTTGAACTAATAATTTTATAACTTAATGAATATGCGCACGGGAGGAAGCGGATCATTTCTTCTTTTCCCGTGCGCGCAACAGTGAGAGAGAGAGTTGAGAGATAATCGGCCCGAGGCTCCTGTAGGAGAGAGAGAGAGAGTTGAGTTAGGTAATACAAGATTTAGAGTGAGAGAGAGTTGAATTTTGGTAAAAAAAAAATATTTTCTTGTCTTTTTTTGAATTTTATGATATTTGTATTGCGTTTTTGTTATATAATGTTTCTAATAAATTAGTGTTGTATTTTTTTGAAGGATTGGTTGTTTTGGCAAGTTGGAAGATTTTGATTTGTAAGAGTATATTGTGAGTACTAGGTATATTTCTAAACTTTATCAATATATTGTTGTGATTTTATGCTTACTCTTGAAATATTGTTTGTATAGTTTGTATAGTTTATAAATAGTTTGTGAGTTATTGTAAATATGTTATGATATGGATTTGAAATATTGTGATTATTATTTGTGAATGACGTTTTCAAGAAATATTGTTAGAAATATATTATCCTTAGGCTTTGTTAATACATGTTTATTGCTTACTTTAGTTTAGGAATATGTTAATACATGTGGCATGTTATTTTATGCTTACAATTGAAATATTGTGATTATTGTTTGTATAGTTTGTGAGTTATTGTGAATATGTTGTGATATGGATTTGAAATATTGTAATTATTATTTGTGAATGACGGGAGATTGAATACGTTTACATGTGACATGTTATTTTGTGTTTTTTGAATTCGTTCTTTAACAAGAAAATGATAAATTTAGAATTTTAATTGAAGTAAAGATTAAAACATTTCATTTACATTTAATATGAGACTTAATATCTAACATTTAATAAGTATAAATAATATATTCATACTAATCTAGTTATTATTATTCTAATTATAACTATAGTATAAAACTTGATTTTAAAAAAAAAATAAAAAAAAGTATATAACTTAACTATATAAAATATAATATATACATACAATAAATATAATTAATAATTACTTATTAAGTATGATAATTAAAATTCAACTTTAAGAATGATAATAATTAAAATGTTATAATAACATTTGAAATTAAGTATAACAATTAAAATAACTCTTTAAGAATTATAATAATTAAAATTATATTATAGCTTTGAAATTAAGTATAACAATTAAAATTATACTCTAAGAATGATAATAATTAAAATATTATAATAACATTTGAAATTAAGTATAACAATTAAAATAACTCTTTAAGAATTATAATAATTAAAATTATATTATAACCTTTGAAATTAAATATAACAATTAAAACTATACTTTAAGAATGATAATAATTAAAAGTATAATATAACCTTTAAAATACTCTTCAATAAAAAAGTCTTGAACCTACTAAATAAGTAGAGTTGAAATATGTAAATATATTTACTTATTATAAACTAAAGAGTAAGTAAAAAAGGATCAAATAAATGCTTATATAAAACTTATTTATTTATTGTCTATATAAATAAATAACTCACTCAATTGAGTATAACAATTAAGATTATAATTGTGGAATGATAATAATTAAAATTATATAAAATCTTTTGGTATTTAGTCTAATTGCTTGACTGTTATAGTCTCTCCGGCCTTGACTAATCTCCTCCGGTCTTGACATACACTAATTGAGAGTTATCAAGACTGGAGAGTTTATGGCAGTTAAGCAATTAGACTAACATTTAGATATGGTGTGTCATTGCATAAATAACCATAAACCCGTTTGGGATACATTTATGTGTCCACTAATTCCTGAATTATCCAGTGTGGACAGTTTGAGATTATATTATCTATATTGCAGAACCAACAGAGAGACCAGGAAGAAAGAATAAGCAGTGAAGTGCAAGAGCAAGTGCAACAGGAGATGATGGTGCAAATGGAGCGTGTTATGTCGTTGCAACAGAATCGCGGTGGGCGATGGAAAAAGAAGAAATAAATTTTATCAGTATTTTTGGCTAGTTTTAATATCTAATTTTGTGCTTTTATAAGACATTGTTACTTGTTAATTGATGGTATGTAATATGATACAATTGGTATTATGTTTTTAAATTTTATGAAATTAATATTTCTGATTTGTACGTTCGAGTGTAAATAAAAATTGTTCGAACGTTGGTTCACATTCGAACAAACGTTCAAATGTAAATACATAAATTAAATCATTCGAACGTCAAACTCTATGTTCGAACGTCCTCACACTCAAACGAACAAACCATTCGAACGATAAAGCGTTTAACGTTCGAACAAAGAACTTGCATTTGAACGCTCATTCGTTTACATTCTAAATAACGTCCAAACTTTAAACGCGTTATGTTTGAACATTTACGTTTACATTCGAACGAAAAGTCGAACGTTTATTGTAAATAACATTAGGACACATTAACATTCGAACGTAAATATGATACATTCGAACGATAATCAACGAACGTCAAATTCTTTCATTCGAATGCCAATCGGTCGGGTTAACGTCTGAACGTTTAATTTTACGTCTCGTCCGAACGTGACTTTCTGTGACAGTTCCCAACCGTCACAAAAAAAAGAACGTTCAAACGTTGAACCGAACGGAACACTTCCAAGCGTCACTAAAAAATTTTTTTGACGGTTGAACAGTAAACCGTCACCAAATGTTTTCTGTGATGCACTTTAGGTAACGGTCGTGGTGACGGTTTCAAACCGTCACCAAATATCTTTAGTGACGGTTTGCCATTTTTTTGTGACAGTTTCCTCTGTCACAAAAGACACATTCTATTGTAGTGGATGTTGTTCGAATGACTCTTAATTAGAATTGAAATTCATGACTTGATGATGAGACGTTGTGTCTTTGCATCAGGACATGTATTGAAATATTAGCTATATAGGTACTCTTTCAAGAAAATCTAGATTTCAAGTAATTCTGGCGTAAGTTGATCAGCAGATCGAAGCTATATTTGAAATGAGGAGTACAACTTTTTCTAAGCATTCTATTCTATTCTGCACGCTAAATTCTGATGATCTGATCTCACCTTGCACAAAAGACAAAAACAAAAAAACACGAAAGTTCAAAGATTATTGATTGCCACAATATTTGGTAAACATAGTAGTAGAATTAGTTTCAAGATTATTGCCACAATATTGTATATAATCTTGTAGAATACGGCCATAGCTCGATCGAAACTTCTTCCATTTTGTTGTCCATTGAAGCAGCTTATTTGCATAATGAAATGAGATGATAAATATTAATGAGATGGTTTGTGAAGAATGGTAAAATTGTTTGAGTTAAGATATTTTATTGAATTTTGAAAAATGAGGGAAAAAATTGAATAAAAATATGATAAGTTAAAATTTTGTTATAATATAATTTTTGCACAGTAGGACAGGGATCTTTTGCTTCTTCCACAGCAACTAAGAGGACATACAAATATCGGACTTTATAAATCAAGGTTCTCTTTATCTAATTGAGTGGGGAAATCATTACACTCTCCTAATGTTTAATATCCTAACATGGCCCTTTGTTGGAAATAGAAGAAATGAGAAGGCTCTTAACACATTCAATTTGCCTAGCTAAAGTGTCTGGTGATAATTGACGTCAAAAAGATAAGATGATTTCTAGTTTCTCCACCCTTCTACTTCCCATATTAGGCTTGGGCTGTATAACTAATAGACTTATTTAACTGATAGTTGCGCCAGTGGTGTTACATCTATGACAATGAAAATAAGAGGGGTAAAAGACCCATGACTGATTTTTGTTTTTGTAATTTTATCACAAGGCAGAATAGTTTCCAGATGATCTCACCCTGCCCTGCATTCCTTTGAAGCAGTGATATCCCATTTTGAAGCCAACAATAATTGCTTGGTTCCTTGTGCAAGACTGACTAAGCGGTTGTTGCTCATGCTTACTGTAACATCCCATATTTTAGTGTATTTTTAATGAAGGAATTATTTTTATTGATTCAAAAATTTATTCTCTTGTTTTAAAATTATTGGATATTTAATTGGGTTATTTTTATGATTTTTAGTTTAAGAAAATTATTTTTGCAGTGCTTTCTCTAAATGAATTATTGTTTTGCGTTTAAATTTCTTCTCAAATTAAATTAACTTATTGTTAGGTTTAATTATTTATTTTCATTTTAATCACTGCGTTTGAATTATTTTATTTCACTTGTTGTTTTAAAGTCGTTTCTGTTGGATCATTTTTGTGACCCAAGATGTGAGGATTGGACCTCATTTATTTTCCTACATTTTCTCTTTCCTCTTTTCTTTTTCTTCCTTTTTCCTTTTCTTCTTTTCCTTTCTTTCTTTTTCATTTTCCTCCCTCGTTCCCTTCCCGCGTGCGACGTCCACCTTCTTTCCCTCTCTCCGTCTGTTTCTCGTCTCCCCCAACTTGCCGCCGTGTGCCGGCGATGACCGACACCGCCCCTCCCATCGGCTACCCCACCGGCCGGCGACACCACCCTTCCATTTCTAGCCCTCCCCGCGCCGCCGTTAGCCACCATGAGCCTCTTCAAGCCGCGGCGTCATCTTCACTCCAGTGCCACCGTCGCACCACCTCCGGCCACCATCTCTTCACCACTTCATTCTCGACCTCCTAGCAACCCAAAGGACCGAACCTCAACTACGATCCGTCACCCGTGAAGCACATCCAACTCCATTTTCGTTTTGGGTATTCGTTTGCACCCGTTCAAAAGTGGGTATTTGAGACCCACGGCCACAGTGCATTTGGCACTGTTCTGCAGCTGTATTTCCTCTTCTTGCACCTCCGTGATCCTCCGAAAATTGCTATATGGCGCTGTAAGTATTTTCCAAAGAACTATTGTGATTTAAATATATTTTTGCACTAACACATTACACTGTATTGGACTGTTGATTGGTTTTTCCGGACTGAGTCCAAAGAGTACGGGGGTCGAATGGATTGGTAAATGGAATTGTTTGATTGGATTTGTTTGGGTTGGTAATTTTTGGTTGTTGATTAGTGTCGGTACTTGTACATTGCATAATGTCATGCATGATCATGTTTGTAAAGGAAAACTGGGTTTTCGTGTATTGCATTCATATTCATGTGTTTATTGAAATTGGGTTTCATGTGTGAGAATATTTTTTGGGTGCGTATGTCTCACGACCCCAAGCAGAGATGGGGCATTTTCTCGGTGGAGCTCCTCTGGTCACTCGGGAGCGTAATATACTTAGTGACGTCCCCTGGATTGTCGCTTGGCGACAATGGGATCGGACGAGATGGTCTCGTGCTGACTCTGTGGTCCTTCTGCTGGTGGGGAGAAGAGGACGCTTGCCCACGTACGCGCTGGGCGCAAAACTGGGCGTCGCTCGTTGCGTAGAGGATGCTTGGCCACGTACGCGCCGGGCGTGGAACTGGGCATCGCTACGAAGCCTGGGTGTGTGGATGACCCATTGGGAAATCATGGTGCATACGCTAAAATGGACTATTTTCTAGAAAAATAGCGTGTGTTGGATTTTGTAAATTTTGTGATCATTTTCTGGTAAAATGTGTCATGGATATTTTTGGGTTAACTGGGATTTTGGCGTGTGTTGGAAATATTCATTTTCGGGAAAAATGATGTTTTGGACATAATGCATATTTCATCATATGCATGCATGTTGGTTGCATTATTGCATTTTTATCTCGTGGTTGTTTGGTTTATACTTACTTGCGGTACCATGTTTGGTAACGCAGATTTTGATGCAGAAGAGAATGAGGGCGAGCCTGAGGAGACGTGTGACGCCCTGACTCCCACGTACATGAACGCGAGAATCGTGACGTCGGGATGATGACAACACGGGTCACGCATCCCAATGAAATGTACTCAAGTGTGTGCAACATGCAAAAGTGCACAAGTAAAGTCGTAGTGAATAATATAAATAAGTCAACTAAGTACCAGAATTGTTTAATACAAATATCTGAAATAAATTATCTTCAAAAGTTATACAGTCATCCCAAAATATATTGCAAACGGCAATTACATAAATAAGGGATAAAATGAATCTCAACACACTAGGGCAATCCCAGATTGCTCTTCCAACGGAGCCAACCCTCGGAGCCAGCCCATAAAACGGTACCGCATGTAAGTACAAATTCAAACAACCCTCAAGATAAAAACGCATTAAAGCAACCAACTAACAGATCCCAAAACCTCATTTTCTCCGAAAACGAGTATTTTTCCAACACACGCTAAAAATCTCATTTTTAGCCAAAACGTAAAATCCAACATTTTCTCAGAAAATAATTTACACAAAAACCCAAACATTTATCACACACTGTAGGCGGGAATCACAGGCGGGACTATACCACCATCCCTGCTTACCACCATCCCTACCGCTTGCACCGTAGGCGGGAATTACAGGCGAGACACAACCACCATCCTTACCGCGTGCACCGTAGGTGGGAATCACAGGTGGGACACAACCACCATTCCTGCTTACCACCATCCCTACAGTTCCTTTTGACACAATGAATACATATCAGAGCACTGTAGGCGGGAATCACAAGTGGGACTCTACCACCATCCCTGCTTACCACTATCCCTACTGCATGCACCGTAGGCGGGAATCACAGGTGAGACACAACCACCATCCCTGCTTACCACCATGCCTACCGCGTGCACCGTAGGCGGGAATCGCAGGCGGGACTCTACTACCATCCCTGCTTACCACCATCCCTACAGTCTCTTTCCCTTTTTCTCAAACTTGTCAATCCAAACATTTCAAACATTCTCAAAATCATTTCTCACATGAAAACCCAGTTTTCAAATAAACAAGTGAACATGCATGCAATCATGTGAAAACCCAGTTTTCAGTTACAAACATAAACATGCGTGCAAATGAAATAAACACAACACAACAACAATGACCAACAATCAACAATGCCAACACAATACAATCACACAAGCAACTTCATTCTCCAATCCATCCGACCCCCGTACTCCTCGGACTCAGTCCGGCAAAACCAACCAACAGTCCAATACAGTGTAATGTGTTAGTGCAAAAATACATTTAAATCACAAGAGTTATCTAGAAAATACTTACAGCGCTATATAGCAATTTTTGGAGGATCGCAGAGGTGCAAGAAGTGGAAATGCGGCTGCAGAACAGTGCCAAATGCACTATGCCCGTGGGTCTCAAAGACGCACTTTTGAACGGGTGCGAACGAAGACCTGAGATTGATAGTGTAGGGCTTAGGGATGTCGGTGAAACTAGTGGTGGTGGTGGTTGGCCATGGGTGGCGGCGCAAATGGTGATTAAAGTGCAAAAATACCCAAAACGGAAATGGAGTTAGATGTGCTTCACCGGTGACGGATCGGAGCTGGGGTTGGGTCCATTGGATTGCTAGGAGGTCGAGGATCATGTGGTGAACAAATGGCGGTCAATGGCGGCGCAGCTGCGCAAAGAGTGCCGCGGCTTGGTGTGGTGTGAGTGGGCTAATGGCGGCGCGAGGAGGGCTGAGGTTGGTGGGGTGAAGTCGCCGGTGGCTAGGGGAGCTAGTGGGCTGGGCGGTGTTGATCACCGCCGACACACTGCGGCGGGCTAGGTGGATGAAGGAAACGGACGGAGAGGGAGAGGGGGTGTAGCGCGGGAAGACCAGGGAAAAAGAAAAGAAAAGAAAGAAAAGAAAAGATGAAAAAGAAAAAGGAAGAAAAGAAAAGAGGAAAGAGAAAATGTAGGGAAAGAAATGAGGTCCAATCCTCTTATCTTGGGTAACAAAAATGATCCAACGGAAACGATTTTAAAACAACAAGTGAAATAAAATAATTCAAACACAGTGATTAAAATGAAAATAAATAATTAAACCCAACAATAAGTTAATTTAATTTGAGAAGAAATTTAAACGCATAACAATAATTAATTTAAAGAAAGCACTTCAGAATAATTTTCGTAAACTAAAAATCATAAAAATAATCCAGTTAAAAATCTAATAATTTTAAATATGTCCTTCATTAAAAATACACTAAAATACAGGGTGTTACAAGACAGCTCCGCCCGAGGAGTGATCTAGGATCACTTGCTTATTTATTTTATTTTACTGTATTGTATTTTAATTTTGGATGACTATATAACCACTTTTTAAACCCTTTTACTGATATTTAACTTGTGTTTAAATTCTGGTACTTAGTTGACTTAATTATCCACTACGTTTTTATTGTACACTGTTGCATGTACACACACTTGGCACGACCGTTGGGATACGTGACCGTGTTGTCACCATCCTGGCGTCTCAATTCCCGTGTATCCTTACATGGGGGTTCGGGGGCGCCACAAGTGGTATCAGAACAGTTCGACTTTGGGTAAAACCATATGTCCCTTAGGTAAGGTACTAGAAATTGTTTAAAGTTGTAATTGAAATTATTTAATTTAGAGTATGTGGTTTTATTTATTTTATTGTATACTACTTTGTTTGTTTATTTATTTTATTGTATGTTATTTTATTTTATTTGTTTTATTTTATGGTAGGTTATTTTATCATTTTAATTATTTTATTGTGAACTACTTCATTGGTTTTATTCATTTTGTCATATGTTATTTTATTTATGTTATTTTATTTTATTTTGTTTTGTTTTGTTCGGAGTTGTAAGGCGGGTTAAGGGTTGTGCTTTGGCAGGAAGATGGTACGACTGTGAATGTCATTGTTAGGCTTGAACAGTTGGTGTAATAAGCCTGAACTTTTGGTGATTGGTTTGTTTAATCGAGGCTTGAACATCGTGGTCTGGGTGAACTCTTGGGAGTAGGAACTCAAGTTGCTGCTAAGGAGGGGAATAGTTTTAAATTGCTTAGGATAAATGAGGTTTTAGGTTCCGTAGAATTTATGTAATGAGTTTATGGGGTAGGAGGTTGTAAGTTCAACGAACTTCAAGGTTAGATTTTTGAGAAGTTCGTCTAAGGTTTGAGGCCCTATAATTTTTAGGAAATAAGTTTATGGGATTTAAGGTGGTAGGTTCAACAAGCAATTAAGGGATTACTTAGATTAGAAGTTTTCGATCTTGCCGACCTTGATAAGCAATTTGATAATATTTGGGGTTTTAGAATTTACAAGTTTTATAAGGTGAATGTTTTAGATTTAAGGTCATCGATCTTGAGGATTTCGGGAAATGATTTGTATCTGGTTTAAGGTTTTAGAATTGCAGAGTTGAAGGGTTGAATTAAAATAGGATTTATGAGAGTTGGGTAACTGATATGAGAATTTTTTTTTTCAGGAGAGAATTTCTTCGGAGATGGAAGGTAATGATCTAGTTTGTGTATTTTCTGAGGATTGAGGATGTTGATCTAGTTCGGAAAATGATTTTTTTTAGCTCGAGGTCATAGTGACAGGATAAGGATTTAATCCATATTAATTTTAAGGATAATAGATGGTGTGGATTTAAGAAATGATTCTTGTTGATTTCGAGGATATAGGTCTAGTGATGGAAATGGTAGTGATGGATCGCTTGCACGTTTGGAGGATTATTGGTTTTGGCTAAGGGTGCATGAGATTGATGCGTAGTAATGATGAGTGTGTATGCATTTTGAAGAGTTCAGGTCCTAGTCTCATTTTGGTTTGGAGGAAATGGTTTTGGTAGGTGTTGAAGAGGAGTCGACACAATAGTAATAATTCAAGAGACCTTGGCTTGGACTTTTTGGTGAGTTGATCGAAGTGTGTAGTCGAGTGGGTTACTTGAAGAAATCATGGTTGGCAATAGTTGTTGTGATTATCTTCAGGAATTAATTGTGACTTGAGGTTACTTAGGAATTTAAATTTTTGAGGCTATACTTTCTTTTGGAGAGTGAGCATCCAATTGGTTGAATTAAGGACATTGTTATTTAACTTGAAGAGAGATTGATTGATCGTCATGTAAGGTGTATAAAAAGATCTTGGGGTTGAAGCTTAGGCATCAACGGTGGATAGCATAATCAAGTATGTGGGTTAATATAACATTAGGATCCAGGGGTGCTCTGCAATTGCTTTTGGTGGATTGAAGATTTGAGCAGTATGACTTGCCTAGAGGTTTAATAGTCATATGCTATTGAATGACCTAGTCGTGTTAATACTCGCTTATAGGAGTAGAGATAGGTGGGCGAACTACCAAGAGGATTTTGATAATGTTTTGGTGTAGTCAATGGTGGTTCATAGTGAGTTTAGTCACTGCTAGATTAGATGTTGTTCAGAAAGTAGGTGTTGAACTTTTGGGTTTAGGTTGTCAGGTAGAAGTGTGGCACCCCCGACCCCCCATATACGGGAACACGGGGATCGAGATGCCCGGATGATGACAACACGATTGTCTCAAATTAAATTAACTTATTGTTGGGTTTAATTATTTATTTTCATTTTAATCACTGCGTTTGAATTACTTTATTTCACTTGTTGTTTTAAAATCGTTTCCGTTGGATCATTTTTGTGACCCAAGATGTGAGGATTGGACTTCATATCTTTCCCTACATTTTCTCTTTCCACTTTTCTTTTTCTTCCTTTTTTCTTTTCTTCTTTTCCTTTCTTTCTTTTTTCTTTTCCTCCCTGGTTTCCTTCCCGCGCGCGACGTACACCCTCTCTCCCTCTCTCCGTCCGTTTCTCGTCTCCCCCAGCCAGCCGCCGTGTGCCGGCGGTGACCGACACCGCCCCTCCCATCGGCTCCCCCACCGGCCGGCGACACCACCCTTCCATTTCCAGCCCTCCCCGCGCCGCCGTTAGCCACCACAAGCCTCTTCAAGCCGCGACGTCATCTTCACTCCAACGCCGCCGTGTCGCCACCTTCGGCCACCATCTTTTCACCACTTCATCCTCGACCTCCTAGCAACCCAAAGGACCCAACCCAGCTCCAATCCGTCACCAGTGAAGTACATCTAACTCCATTTCCGTTTTGGGTATTTTTGCACTTCAACCACCATTTGCACCGCCACCCACGGCCAACCATCAGCACCACTAGCTTCACCGACATCCCTAGGCCCTACCCTATCAATCTCAGGTCTTCGTTTGCACCCGTTCAAAAGTGGGTATTTGAGACCCATAGCCACAATGCATTTGACACTATTCTGCAGTTGCATTTCCACTTCTTGCACCTCCGTGATCTTCCAGAAATTGCTATATAGCGCTTTAAGTATTTTCCAAAGAACTATTGTGATTTAAATGTATTTTTGCACTAACACATTACACTGTATTGGAATGTTGATTAGTTTTACCAGACTGAGTCCGAGGACTACGGGGGTCGGATAGATTGGTAAATGGAGTTGTTTGATTGGATTTGTTTGGGTTGGTAATTGTTGGTTGTTGATTAGTGTCGGTACTTGTAAGTTGCATAATTTCATGCATGATCCTGTTTGTAAAGGAAAACTGGGATTTCGTGTATTGCATTCATGTTCATGTGTTTATTGAAACTGGGTTTCATGTGTGAGAATATGTTTTGGGTGCGTGTGTATCACGACCCTAAGCCGAGATGGGGCATTATCTCGGTGGAGCTCCTCTGGTCACTCGGAAGCGTAATATACTTAGTGACGTCCCCTAGATTGTCGCTGGGCGACAATGGGATCGGACGAGATGGTCTCGTGCTGACTCTGTGGTCCTTCTGCTGGCGGGGACTAGAGGACGCTTGGCCACGTATGCGCCGGGCGCTGAACTAGGCATCGCTACGAAGTCATGGTGTGCGGATGACCCATGGGGTTGATCATGGTGCATACGTTAAAATGTACTATTTTATGAGAAAAATAGCGTGTGTTGGATTTTGTAAATTGTGTCATCATTTTCTGGGAAAATGTGTCATGAATATTTTTGGGCCAACTGGGATTTTGGCGTGTGTTAGAAATATTCATTTTCGGAGAAAATGCTGTTTTGGACATAATGCATATTTCATCATATGCATGCATGTTGGTTGCATTAATGGATTTTTATCTCGTGGTTGTTTGGTTTATACTTACCTACGGTACCATGTTTGGTAATGCAGATTTTGATGCAGAGGAGGATGAGGGCGAGCCTGAGGAGACGGCTCTGCCTAAGGAGTGATCTGGGATCATTTGCTTATTTATTTTATTTTACTGTATTGCATTTTAATTTTGGATGACTGTAGAACTACTTTTTAAACCCTTTTACTGATATTTAAATTGTGTTTAAATTCTGGTACTTAGTTGACTTAATTATCTATTCCCGTGTATCCTTACATGGGGGTTCGGGGGTGCCACTGCTAACGGTATTCAGTATCCAACAACTATCTCACTTATCTTGTTTCATTTTTCTTCTTTTGCTTCAGAATATAATTAAATGGCATACTAAACTCTTAAAATGTAAACTTTCACCAATAAGAGAAGTATGAGGCCTCTGATCACACATATGCACAAAGAGAGAGGCACAGAGAGAAAGAGAGGGAGGTTATGAAGAAACAAGATCTTTTGGTGCATGCTTAGGATCTTTCTGTCATAAATACCATAACTTTTTTGCTTCATCATATATCTACATATAATAGCTCTCAGTATTTAAATTTTTAACGAAAAATATCTCGTTTCACATTTGATTCAGTTCACAGTTAGCGACAATGCTTTTACGGAAGCACTTCAACTCATAATATGCTTGATATCACAGTAGACTAAGATCTATGAACTACCAAACTATTTTCAGTTATAAGCTCACATAAAGAGCTTACTGCATGCAATTCTTATCTGAGATGGCATGCAAAAAATACCTAAAAAACCATGGCTTATAACACCAGATAAGTTGAGAATGTCAAAAACACAGAAATGTCAAAACGCACAGATCATATATATCTCGAAAATAGAAACCTCATAGCAAGTAGATGAGGCTAAGTCAAAGCATTATAGAGAATAGATTTTCCATGACAGGTGAAGGTTCGCATATACCAGGAACAATTTGCCATTGCCTAAAGTCCCCTCTAAAACCTCTAAATAGAGGTAGATCCTCTATGATTAATAAACGTTATTACAAACAAGAAATGAAGCATTATACTTTGATACATCACATACCCCATCCCTCCAAGCGAAACCCCTTGAGATGGTGATGGCTTGCAACTTTCTCGAGTGAAAGGATCAATAGGTGCTTTCTACAGAGATAATACCAGTCGTAGTTCAAGTTTCTGAAGCTAAGTTTCAATGGTCTAAACTAATGTAAAAACATTTCTTTATTCGTTCATTGGACTTTGAACATTAAGGAGGTCAAATAGATCTAACATGAATGATCTCTTCGTTAAGGAAAAATAGAAATTACCCTCCCATGTGAAGCCTCTTCCCTGACATAGGACCACAATCGTATACCTAGTCGAACCTTGAAATTCAAAATTCAAAAATAGTGAGTGGGACATAACTGGGAAAGGAAATTGAAAATCTATATAAATATAGGATAAGCTATTCACAAGATTAAATATTGCACACGTCTGTTTCCACAATCAGTGAACTAATAAGAAAGAGAACAATCTCTTACCATCCTTATTGCGTCCATAAATGTGACACTAAATTCTTTGAGAATATTAGCGTGGCTATTTAAACTCCTCCTCCAGGCTTGTTCCGCAGCACTATCGAAATCAAACTACAAAAAACACTCATAGAAAAAGAAATATTAGTCAAAGAAATATTAGTCAACGTACAATATTAAAACCAGATATCCTAACTACAAGAATCAACTTTCATGTAATGGACAATAATTGTTTTGACAAAACCAATGCATCACTACAATTTAAATCGCACAGCAATCCTTCCAAGTGGATATTGTTTCTTTTCAATTTCTATCCATCTGGTAAATAAAGCTAAAATTCTAGTTTTCAAAGTCTGCCTTTTCTTTTTTTCATTCTTAAAGTTTCTCAGCAACCAAATAGAGTCCGATGAATATTAGAAATTAATTTTTGGAAAAAAAAATGCAAGTGACATAAAAGCTTACCAACTGCAAAGTGTTCCTGCTAATATACTCCTCGGGCAGCCATGAATTCTTTCTACAATGGAACAAATTCCCACTAACCATGTCGACTAATCATGTATAATATATATATATATATATATATACCACACAAATCTTTTTCAAAAAACTTGCACAATCCCAAAACCCCTCTGACCAGTTGCCAAGAAAATAGAGCAAAACAAAAGAACCCAAAATATCCAATTCTCAAAAGGAAAACCAACTCCCAACTCAATGAAGATTCCTTCTTTAACTTTTGAAGCCCTCCACTTTCCGGGAAACCGGAAATAGGATAACAAGAATCAGAGAAACCAAAGAGAGAAAAGAGGAAAAAGAGAGACAGACCTGAAAAATCAAGATTTCAGGTTGGGTAGAGAACCCCAGATTTCAGCTGTCCATAAGCTCGACAGAGGGTCCAGTTCTGCATGGATGTGGTGTGCGGCTTGTCGTGCGTGACTGAGTTCCTCCACGGTGGAGTCCCTTCGTTGGCGATCCTTCAAGGATATACCTTGCAGGCCAGCTACCAGTTCATGAATGAACGATTTATATAATTAATTAAGTAGTGAGCATGATTCCAATGGTTTCTAATTATTAAATGCGAACAAAAGATCTATTGAATCTGGATGGCATCCATTTTGATTACTCAATTCCGAAGCGACAAATTCTCTACGTACGTACAAATTCATGCACTCCTTTTGTTTTGGGTTTTTTGGATATATACGTGAATGCATGCATGTACGCATATGCAGAAGCAGCTAGTTGCATATTTAAACATCGAATCCTAGAATCAAGTGCACGCAGATATCGATGTCCTTAATAATGAATTGAAGTACATGCATGATGCAGCGGCTGCCAACCAAATGAACGGCGTTAACTTTTAACGAAAAACAACATAAACTGTTAAAATAAGAAATTTCTGTTTAATAGGCTCTTTATATATATAAAGATATATATATATATATATATATATATATATATGTTCACACATGAACTACACGAGCACTGATCCCACCATATCGTTTATAATATGAGAGGTAATATCTTAGTACTCTTCGATTAATTAGTCCAATAATTTCATGCACGTCAAGGCTTAATTTCTTGTCGGCCACATGATGCATGCATGCACATGTCTACGATGTCATGATCTAGAGCCTCATATGTATGTACACGTGATGCACATGAACGCATTAACGAAGTTAGCGATGGATTGTGAATTAATGCTTATTTATGTACCCCTGCACTCAAGGGTGGAAATCATTAACGTCGCTTTGTGCGGTAAAAGTAGCTAGCTTAGCTTGCTTTAAGATAAGATCAATAACTAGAACAATCCGTAAATTTTATTAACTAGAAACTAACTAACTACCCCCGATATGTTAATTCTTGGGAAAATTGCACCTTGTAACTTAACTATATATATGCATGATCTTTTGCAAGACAATCCACCCAGCCATATTATCTGCATGCACGTTCCAGCTGCGAGGAAGATCAGTTTCAAATAGGAACGTCGTAAATGAATTTGTCAGTCATGTTGATGTTTCTATATATGAGTTTGAAGTTTCAATCCAATCGATCGAAGGTACGTATTCCCCACAATTAGCCGTAAATGCACGAATAGACTACTGTTAGATATATGACTTTAATTAATATCACTTCCATTTTCCATTTAGTACTACACAGATCATAACTACTTAACTGTAGAGAAATTAAACAGCAAATAGAAGCGGAATTACGACAATATGGTGACACTCCCGTGAGGGTATTTGTCCCACAAGTTGGTGATGAACAAAGGGAATTGAGTGATTTCATTTGTGCACCAATGACCCCTATTTATAGGCCATCATGCACCGGTTGGTAAAAGACACATCCATTGGTTTAACCAATGGCAACCCAAAGGTCACATCCTTAAGAAGTGACACAACTTATTGAAAATGGCAGAACCATTGGTAAACCAATGGTAACCCAAAGGCTACAACCTTAAGGAGTGACACAACCTTTTGACTAAATCAAAAGGTTGTGTCTCTTGACACTTTACCAATCACATACAACCTTTCAACTTAAATCAAAAGGTTGTGCCTATTGACACTTCCTTAAACATCACCTCTCATGGGAACCATCAGCATGTTAGAGAATATATTTCCAAGGGGTACACCGTTTGGTGATCACACCCCTTAGAATAACATCTCCCACTTGATCACAAAACGGTGATGATCCAGTTGAGTATTTTACCTTGGTACCAATATGAGTTTCCACTACTCAACTCTCATCTGCAACTCTTGCAGATCGGCGTCAGAGCATGACAAGCCTCTACGTGCACACGTTTTTGTTATTACCTTATCTGACCGCACCCTTTACCATATGTGCTCCCACTGATCACATATTAGGGGTGACTACATTTCACTAAAAATTTTTAGTGAACGGCATCAATTCTCCGTAACTGGATCAACAATCCATATCTCTGTCACAATTGACGACTTCAGCCGAATACATAACATATGTATCGACCTGCGCTGAATTTTCGTTAAGTACTTCCTCTAGAGGCTTTTCCTGAGGTTTTTCCCTAATCACCTTATCAATGACTTTGCAAATGATTAACCATTTACTTGGGTAATCAAATCACATTTCACTAAAACTTTAGTGAATGGCACTGAATTTTCGTTAAGTACTTACTCACCTGAGTTTTTCCTTACTCACCTGAGTCTTTCCTTAATCACCTTATCAGCGACTTTACCATGATCAACCTTTTACTTGATTAATCAATCTGCACTGAAATTTTATCAAGTACTCACCCTAAGGCCATTTCTGAGGCTTTTCTTGATCACCTTATCAGTGACTTTACAAATGACCAAAATTTTCATTTTTGGGTATCTTCATAACTCCAATTTTCTAGGCGTCCCCTGAATTTGTTGAGTTATGCATGTTGACCATGAGATTTCTTCACCTAGGTTTCTTTCAATCCCATTCTAGTCACATGTTCTCTGAATTTCTCCAGAGATAAACCTTTGGTCATTGGATCTGCTACCATCTCGGTCGAGGAAACAAAATTAACCTTGACCTCACCTCTTTCCACTATATCTAAAATATAGTGATAATGCACATCAATGTGTTTTCCCTTGGAACTCTGTGTTCCACTTTTTATCAAAGAAATGGCAGACTGATTATCACAAAACACATTGATTGGTTCTGTGGATATACCCAAATTTAAGCTTTCAACAAAGCGTTTTATCCACACCGCATTACTCACTGCAGTACTACAAGCAATATATTCTGCTTCCATAGTAGACTTAGCAACACAGCCCTGTTTCTTACTTAACCAAGAAACTGCTGTTCCACCAAATAGAAATATATATCCAGTTATAGATTTTCTATCATCTACATCACTTCCAAAATCAGCATCACTATAGCCGATTAATTCTAGATCACTGTTTCCAAAGCACAATTTCAAATTTTTGGTACCTTGTAAATATCTCAATATACGCTTCACTGCTTGCCAATGTTCTTTACCTGGATTGGATTGAAATCTACTTACCAAACCAACTGCATGACAAATATCTGGTCTAGTACTTGTCATTGCATACATGAGGCTTCCCACAGCTTGAGCATAGGGAACTTTAAGCATTTCACTTATTTCCTCATCATCTTTTGGGCACATACTTTTATTTAAAGTATGAGCTTTGCAAACAGGCGTACTTAAAGATTTACAATTTTCCATACCAAATCTTTTAAGCACTTTTTCTAGATATTTTTCTTGATCTAAATATAATAGATTTGAATTTCTATCCCTAGAAATTCTTATACCAAGAACATAAGCGGCTTCACCCATGTCTTTCATTTCAAATTTAGATTTCAAGAATTCCTTTGTTGCATGCATCATATCTAAACAATTACTTGCCAATAATATATCATCAACATATAATGATAATAATGTTAATTGATTATCATTTTTCCATATGTATACACAGTGATCTAGTGGACTCATTTCATATCCCATTTCCAAAATGGCTTGGTGAAACTTCAAGTACCACTGTCTTGAAGATTGCTTAAGTCCATACAGTGACTTTCTCAACCTGTAGACTTTCTCTTCATGTCCTTTAATTTGGAATCCTTCTGGTTGAATCATAAAGATATCCTCTTTTAATTCACCATTAAGAAAAGCTGTTTTTACATCTAACTGATCTAATTCCAAATTCATCCTGGCAACAATAGACATGATGATCCTTACGGATGTGAACTTCGCCACAGGCGAATATGTATCCACAAAGTCTACACCTGGTTGTTGAGTATATCCCTTGGCCACTAACCTTGCTTTGTATCTTTCCAAACTGCCATCAACTTTAAATTTTCTTCTGAGAACCCATTTACAGCCAATAGCTTTTCTATCTTTTGGAAGATCTGTTAACTCCCAAACATTATTTTTGTTTATTGATTCTATTTCATCTTTCATGGCCTCAAGCCATTTATTTGAATCAATACTATTGACTGCCTCAGAAAAATTTTCAGGATCATTATCTAAATTTTCCAAACTGGTATTTAGTGCATAATGATCTTGAAATAATATTGATGGTCTTCTGGATCTTTTACTCCCACTGTCTCCAACATCAATGCCTGAAGATTGATTTTCATCTGACTTTCTTTTATTATTCTGGATTTGAATAATATTATTATTTTCATTGTCAGATTCTGTGGAGATCCGTTGATTCTCTAAATCATTTAATAAATCTATTTGATCAACAAGAGTAACAAGGTTCGTGTTTTCCAAGAAAACGGCATCCCTACTTTCTATCAATCCTTTTTCAGAATGATATAATCTGTAGCCACTTCCGTTTTCTACATACCCAATAAACCTGCATTCCCAGGTTTTATTTTTTAATTTATCCTATAGTGGCCTTGGGATAAGCACTTGTGCCTTACAACCCCACACTTTGAGCTTACTTAAGTCTGGTTTATGTCCCGTCCATAATTCGTAAGGTGTAACAGGTTTCGCTTTAGTTTCAACTCTATTTAATATATATGTAGCAGTCGATAATGCTTCACCCCAAAAATGTATTGGTAGATCAGCATATGCCATCATCGATCGCACCATATCCAATAGAGTTCTATTTCTCCTTTCTGCAATGCCATTTTGTTGAGGTTTATATGGCATAGTATAAATATGTCTTATACCATTTAATTTGCAGAAATTGTCTAAAGCTTCAAATTCTCCTCCTCTATCACTATTCAAACTTTTAATGGGTCTACCCAACTGGGTTTCTACTTCTAATTTAAATTCTTTAAATTTCTCAATTGCTTCAGATTTATGCTTGAGTAAGTAGATATGCCCATATCTTGAATAATCATCAGTGAAAGTAATAAAATACTCCATTCCTCTATGAGTTTTTGTTTTAAAAGGTCTACACACATCAGAATGTATAATTTCTAGTAAATCCGTGGATTTCCAACTTTTTGAAAATGATTTACTACTCATTTTTTCTTTGATACATGGTTCACATATATCAAAATTATCTGAGTTTATTTGTGGTATTAATCCACTTTTATATATTCTGATCATCTTATTTTAATTATATGACCTAATCTTAAATGCCATAAATATGCACAATCTGTAGACACATTCAAATGCTCAGAAATATGTACTTTATTAATATCAACATTCAGTACATACATATTGTGATCTTTCACGCCTTTCACTGACACATTTCCCTTACTTATTACAACGGTTCCAGACTTAAACTCAACTGTGTAGCCTTTCTGATCTAGTACAGGCACAGATACTAAATTCCTACAAATACTAGGTACATATAGAACATCACTAAGTAAAATAATGGAACCATTCACTTTGAATTTACATGTACCTTGCCCCAAGACATCGCAATATGTATTGTTGCCCATATAGACTTTGTGCTCTCCAGTTTGTTTATCTTCAAGTTTGACAAACATATCTTTGTTCCTACATATATGTCTTGTCGCTGCAGAGTCAACCCACCATGAATCTGTCACTGGTTCCACTAGCATTACTTCTGAGATCGTCATCACAATTTCCTTGCTTTCTTGTGCTTTTCCTTTGTTAGGACATTGTGATTTGTAATGACCCTTCTTTCCACACTTAAAACAGTTTCCAAAAAATGGTTTATTTTGTTTTCTTTTTAACCATTTCTTTTTCTTGAACTGTTTTGGCTTCATCTTATTCTGTGTAGAACGCTTATCTTGATCCATTAATAAATTGGATGATTCACCATCTTTATTCCTTCTTTTCATCCTTTCTCCTTCAAGTACTAAAAGTACTGGAAGCGATATCATTGTTACTTCATTTCCACTGTGTGTTAAAGAAGTAATAATGTGATCCCAAGATAAAGGAAGACTATTTAGTATGGTTGTAACTTGCATTTTATCAGTGAGAGGATGACCGGCATCATTTAATTCTTTCGCCATCAACTCCATTTGAAGTACATGATCGCCAATATCATCATTCTCTTTCATACAAGTCCGGTTATACTTATCCAACAATAACTGTATATAAGTATTCGACCTTAAACCATACTTTGCTTCAACTGCATCCATAATTTCTTTAGCAGTTTCATAGTCTTCAAATAAAGGAATAATGTGATCACTCATGCAATGCAAAATTAAAGCTTTTGCCCATGCATTGTGTTCTATCCATTTATCTACATTTGAAACGCTGCTTCCACTTTCACTTTCATCATTTTCTACAATTTCTCCCCATGGCTTTGGTGTTGTTAATGTATATAAGGTCTTTTCATGGGTTAGAAGAAAAGTTATATGCCTTTTCCAGGCCCGGAAATTTCTCTCATTCAATTTTTCTATCCCTGAGGGATTAATACTTTTCTTCGGTGCCATGAATAATAAACCTTAAAAATTAATCAACAAGAAGAATTGTAAAAATAATAAATGTGTACTATTTAAATACAATAGTTCAACTGTGAAAAATTTAAAATTATTACAAACTTAATTAGTAATAATAACCCTTGGATTTAATCCAAGGTGGCAGCCTAAAAATTCTCCTATTATATTTTATATAAGGAGAATAATGAAAATGACGCCCCGATCGAGGATATCCACGACCTTTCCTTGATGTTTCACCTCTTTCAAAGAATTTCTGGCGATAATTTCGATCAACAGGGGCTTTGTAATATTTTGGCTTGAAATTTGGAGCACAACGGCTTTTGAACGGACGAAATCGGGCTTGAAATGATCTCGAACGGCCCGATTGAAAAATTCTGCCCTGAACCGGTTCAGGAAACCGGGTGAACTGGTTCAGCCGGTTCAAGCCGGGTTCTGGAGATCGGCTTCTGGAGGCTGCTCGGTCAACGGCTCGATAGTCGGCTCGGTTCGTAAATCGACTTGCGGCTCGGCTCGAAGGGCGTGAAACGGTGCCGTTTGGAGGTGTTTGTTGTGGTTCTTCAGTGCCGAAAACGACGTTGTCGTTTTGCTCCTTGGGCTGAACGACAATGTCGTTTAGTCCAGGTGGAATTTCAAATTCCTTACCGTTGGACAAAACGACGTTGTCGTTTGGATCTACGGGCTGAACGACACTGTCGTTAGCCCCTCCCGAATTTGAATTAGACGACCGTTGGACGCCGTTTCGTCCTGGGTCGTCTTCAACCTCGCGCAGAGGCGTTCCAGCGTCCGTGAAGCTTGTGTCTTCACTCCCGTCCGACCAGTTGGTGGCCGGCGACGACGACTCCGACGTGCTCCCGAGGTCGACGAAGTCCGGCGGTGGTGAGAGGCTCCGGCGGCCGGCCGAAACAGTAACTTTATGTGCAAATGGGCTGTTTAAATCACTATTCCTTTGTGTAAAATAATACCAATAATTTTCTTCAAAATAGTAACAATTTACTAAATTTTGAAGATTACCAGCATATTCTAAACCTCCCACCGTGATCTGAAAGAGTTTCTCTCTCGGATTTTCAAGCAAACGAAGATGATTAAAATATGCAAGTGTGGTTGTCAAACCAAGCACTTGCCTATTTATCGTCTTCGTTATGCGTGATAAAACTCCCTCTGACATGACCAGGCTCTTGATACCACTGTAGAGAAATTAAACAGCAAATAGAAGCGGAATTACGACAATATGGTGACACTCCCGTGAGGGTATTTGTCCCACAAGTTGGTGATGAACAAAGGGAATTGAGTGATTTCATTTGTGCACCAATGACCCCTATTTATAGGCCATCATGCACCGGTTGGTAAAAGACACATCCATTGGTTTAACCAATGGCAACTCAAAGGTCACATCCTTAAGAAGTGACACAACTTATTGAAAAGGGCACAACCATTGGTAAACCAATGGTAACCCAAAGGCCACAACCTTAAGGAGTGACACAACCTTTTGACTAAATCAAAAGGTTGTGTCTCTTGACACTTTACCAATCACATACAACCTTTTAACTTAAATCAAAAGGTTGTGCCTATTGACACTTCCTTAAACATCACCCCTCATGGGAACCATCACCATGTTAGAGAATATAATTCCAAGGGGTACACCGTTTGGTGATCACACCCCTTAGAATAACATTAACAGCCGAAACTAATGCCGTACGTACTTTAAGGATCAATTAATAATGCATGTGATCTACTATCATGAGTCTGGATCGAGGTAGAAGTGATCTCTTGTTTTAGGTACGTAAAGAAATTTTTTAGATTAGTCGGTTAATTAAATAGGCTGTTTTGGGAGTTGGGATAATTTGTTTTAGACATTGTGGGAGCAATACTACTCTTATGGTAATAATTTTAATCTATATATCTTTTGTTTGAGAAGATAATTTATTTAATTGTTAAAATTTTAAAAAGGTTGTCGTAATTGAGTTTGTTGATGCAGTTTTCTAGCAAGCTGGCCGAAGAGGTTGAACGACCACAATAATGACTTGGACATTAATATGGTTCTAGATGCTCATTCATATAATAATTACGTATATCCACTCAAGATTCCATATATTAATGTTCTCCTTAATTGACATTTTCTATCATTCAGCTGATATATATATATATAATCTAATGTTAAATGTGGCACCCCCGGCACCCATATGTGATTTGGCAGGAGATGCGACGTCGTTGGCATGTTGGCCGCTCGATCGGGTCATTCACCCCTCGCACATTGTGATAAGAGCGTGCTCACATAACTAAATAATGTGTATAGTTATATCACAATAGAAAATAAAAAAGTATTCATAAAAATCTAACTAACAGTACAAGAGAAATTTGAATTACATCACCATCCTAGTGTCTATAAGCCGCAGGTCTTCCACCCATAGACAAAATAATATATATTACAGTCTTCCAAGCATAACAAAGAGTCAAAAATTAACATATAAATATCTAGGAGAAATAATCTCAATCTTTACTCCTCACGCAGAGCTAGACCTCCATAGTCGTACTCATCCTTTACATCAAAAATATAATATTGAGCATTTCACCTAGCTAGCTAGCACTTTATAAATAATATAAATTTAAAGAAACAAAAGCAAAAGAGATATGATTCACGTCTTACATTTATCGTTTTTTTTAAAAAAACCTCAGAGCAAGGATTTTATCATAGCCTAAGGAACTCTCAATTTTTGTTTCTCACTCTAGACTTTGTTCTCTCTACCCACAGCCAACTATCATTGCGTCTTCACCCCCTACCGGCTTGTCCAGCCACTGCCGACTTTGTCTATAGGTGTTTTTTTCCGTTTGCTTATTAGTTTTCCAGCGACAGCACGAATATGTCCATATCTGCTACTTACCGGCCTTCCTAGCTAGACCGCCATGCGCCCCTCCAACAGATCTCCCAACCGCTGATATGTCGAACGGTATGAGAAAACTGACCAAACGAGTGGCACATGTGTCTCACTTGCAACTTATAGTGCGCTTGAGCCTCACGCGCCGCCGTACCTTGAGGAGTCCTCTGCCATCACGCACGACACCATTGGGGTTCAGATCTCTCTGATCCGAGTGTTCTCTTCTTTCTTAGGTGACGCGTGACCCACAAGCGCCACCACCGTTGGTGGCGGTCCTACGCCAGTGTATCGGGTCATTCACTCGTTGTTATTCTCCTATGTTCCTATTTTCTCTAACCAACGATCAAGATGAAGTGGTCATGATAGTCTCCTTTAGCCGAACCAGATCAGCAAAATGCAGCACACCCCCTCACCTGTGGCTTTCAGTCGTAGGTTTATAGTCTATTTATCAGATTATGTTAAAACAGCTTTAAAACGGCTTCCCCTTGTGAGAATGTGTTGGAGTCAATCTTTTGGCTTAATAACCCGTTTTTTGTTTTAATTTTTCTCTTTGTTTTGATTTTGGTGTGCAATGTTTTATTACTGTTCATGCATTGTTCCTAAATAGTAAATAAATAAAAATATGAACAGTGATGTGCAAACCCCTAAACAGACCCGAGAATCTCCCCGCGGTATCGCTTAAAGAAATGAAGATCTATGGAGCAGCTTTCTTTCCCAGACTTACCCGTATGTTTGTTTCTTTCCTTTTCTAAGTTCTCTTCCACATTCATGATCTAGATCTAATGTTTCTCTTATATCAAGAATTTGATGGTCTAATAGTATATGACCCGGTTCTTTAAATGAAAAGTCTGAGTTCGAAACTTCCCTCCGATATCTGAAAAGTCTGAAAAGATTGGTTTAATCAAACTCAAGTTTTACTCAATTAATATATTAATCATTAAAATTATAGATAAAGTTAGAATATATAACACAAAGAATATGTCAAAATTAAATATATAGTTCGTAAACAAGCTTGAATTCTCAGCTTGTATAAAAAAAATGGTTGTTCCTAAATATAAAATATAAGTCGACGATAAACTCGAACTCGAACTCAATTCTTATTCATATAAGACTTAATTGAGTAAGTCTTAACTATTCGCTTGAATTCAAACTTGTTCGCAGTCTTGCAGCTATCTCAATACATAGAGTCGGCCATCATTCACGTGATGCACACGTTGTGGCACTTTCAAACCATCAATACAACAGCCACGGATTATTCATGCCTCTATAATTAATGTTGACACATGATGTGGTATTTATCTAAAAGTTTTCTTATACTAAAATTATTATAGGCTTAATAGCCACGGATCATTTAATGCTACCAACCCACCTTCAGCTGCATGATAATGATCTATATCTGCATTGAATTATACCTTCGATTGAGTTTGTCATGTTGAATTTTATAATGATCTATATCAAGCTGATCTTACTCCCTTCAACCTGAACCATATGTCATGTCTATTAATTTTTTAATATTGTTGATGGGGGATTGATATTGATTATCATCCACAGTAGTCATTCTGTTTATGTAGCGCATTATAATTGTTTGAGTTTTCTTTAGTCTCTATTTGAGATCAAATTTGTAGTATTTTAACGATGATTAATTTAAACAGATTATGGTTTTTGGATTTTTGTAGGACCTCTTTTAATTTAAGTCACAATTTGCAGTAAATACAAGAACAACGTCTTGGGGGTACTTCAATTAATGTGGTAAAGGTAGACAGTATATTTTTTATTTAGCTTATGAATCAGAAAAGGAATTAACATGCATATATGGTGCATGGTCGGCAGGTCGTAGACTTGATTTTAGAGCAAAACTGGAAATTAATAAGTCTTTTACAACTGTTTTCTAATATTATATTAAATGCCGACCGGGCAGTTTTGTATAATCGAATTCACTTTTAATGAAGTAACTCGATTGGATTGGTTGATTATAAAATAAAATGTAAAATAAATATTGAAAAATTAGTGGTTCTAACCTAACACAACACCTAGAGGGGGTGAATAGGTGTTTTTTAATTTTACTGTACTATTTAAAAATATTGTTGTCAAACAAGTAGTTAATCAATGAAACAAATCGCTGAAAAATAAACAACAAACACTACAACAGAAAGGGTCTTTTGGGACGAAAATTTTCATCCCAAAAGACCCCAATTTCATCCCGAAAAATTTTTTGGGACGAAAAAAATTCATCCCAAAGTCGTTCCAATATCGCTGTGCCAAAAGGTATTTTGGGACGGAAATCACCATTTCGTCCCAAAAAATTTCTTTTGGGACGAAATTGAAGGAAACCGTTCGAACGGAAATTTTTTTTGTCACGGTTAAAATTCGTCCCAGAAAATAGTTCGAACGGAAAAAATTTTAAGTTCGAACAGTAGTGACGTGTTTGAACGATTTTGAAATATGTTCGAACAAACATGAATTCGTTCGAACGTTATGAATTGTCTTTGTGTTCGAACGTTAAATGGTCAGGTCGAACGGTATATGGGTTCGAACGGTATAGGCTATGTTCGAACGCGACTGAAATTATTTACGTTCGAACGTTGTGTGATCGTTCGAACTCTACGAACATAAATTTCGTTCAAACATTATGTTCACGTTCGAACGCTGTTGTCGTTACATAGAGCTCAAACGTTTTATGTTCGTTCGAACGAAATCTCTTTAATTTAAATCAATAATAGAAAATCAAATAGACATTCATACTATTTGAAAAAATACATTAGAAACTGTTTAACACTCACAAAAGTGTTATAATAAGCGCAAACTAAATAAATAACAGTCGAGACGGGCATTGTTCGTACATAAATAGATAATCCCAAAATCTATACGTAAAAAGCCATCAGTTGCTTGGAGGCCTGTACTGTTGCATAAGCTGCTACTTTGGAGTTGCATCTGCCTTCTGAACTCTTCTTGTTGTTCTTCATGTTGTTTGAGGCGCATCTCCATATCTGCTTGTTTTGCCAATTGAGCCTCTAACTCATGCTGCCTTGCAGTCAATTCTTCGATTCTGGAATTCGCATTCTCTAGCACTATAGAAGTCATAGATGCATTCCCAGAAGAAGAGGAAGAGGAACCAAGCTTTACACAACGACCCAAACCCCTCAAATATCCTGAACGTTGGCCCAGGACTTGTGTAAAAATCTCAATATCACTTGTTGAAGAATTTTGATCTGATGCAGATCAAATATCGTCATAAATATTCTAATATATTTAATTAAAACAGGTTATAATACTTACATAATTTTCACGGGCATCAGGATGAGTCCACTCTCCATTACGATCAGTGTGCAATGCAGCATATAATTTTGTCAGATCATAATTAGTATCTGAATCTTGCTACAATAAATGTGTTAAGATATAAAGTCATTATGATTCATCCAAATAATTAACTATATCCAATAAAAAAAATAGCAATACCAATTTCTTAGAAAGGAGATGGAAAGATCTTGAGCCTGCATGATGATTAATCTTCAATTTTGATCTATTTGTTTTGTTTATAGAACTTCGTTCCTGCAAAGAAATTGAAAATATTATGAAGCGAAATGACAAATAGGACAAGTAAAATAATTAAATTTCATTATACCTGATATGATGGATCCTCAAACATGTCACAAAGTTTTTCCCACTCAGAAGGTCGGACATCTTGGAAAGGATGTTGACGTGCATCTTCCTTCTTCTCAAACTTATTATAATGCTCATGACACATCACCTTATATTTGCAGAATGCATTACCCATAAGCTCTTCCACAGTCTTACGCTCCTCTCTCCGACCAAAATTTAATTCGAAATCATCCTTAAAACAATAGTCACAAACACATTATCATTTATAATATTCTAAATTTAAGTAAAATATAGAAATTTATTCTACTAAATCAATGTTTTAAACATTACCAAACAACGCTTCTTAATAAGCTCTTTAACATCTTGGGGGACTTTCTTCCATGAAGTCGTTGCCAAAGGTGCGTAAGTTCGTGTAAGAGCACCCACATGCGATGCAAGCCAAGTTGCTGGTTGTCCTTCGCTCCCGGTATGTTTGTCAGGAATGTTAACCTTGATCTTACCCACCTTCCGATATTTTTCCAACGTCACCCCTCTAGTGGTGCCTCGACCTTGACGAGATTGTACTGTAGATTCTATAAAATATAAAATTGTAATCAATTTCATTTATATGTCTATTATAGGACCTTAATTAATAACTTTTATGAGTATTAGATTTTTACCTTGCTCTGTAGAGTCAATCTCTAATGGTGAGTCTGAAGGAGAGCTAGGAACAAGTGGAGATGGGTTGCGAACTTCCTTCCTCTTTGGCGGCATAATTTCAAACTACTGATACATTCAATAAGTAAAATATTTGTCATCAAGTGTAATGTTAACACATAATTGGTCAATCAGAATCTGTATCAGTTTCATTTGACAATTCGCTCTCATCATCTGTAGATACTTCAAATGATTCAACATTTTCCTCTACTGTCGCATCAACAATTTCAGCCTCAATATCTTCTCTATTTAATGGAATCATCTCATACTGGCTCAAATCCACAAACAAATTTAAGGCGGGTTGACTCTCTTGGTATGCTTCTTGAGTAGAGGAGTCATCTTCTTCTTCATCTTATCCTTCCGCCTGAGGGATAACATCATATATATTTCTTGGAGAATATTTTTGTACTACTCGCCATTGATCTCCTAACTTCGGGTCATCTAAGTAGAATACTTGAGATGCTTGAGAAGCCAAAATAAAAAGATCATCTTCATACCATTTTTTGATGTATTAATACTCAAAAAATATTCATCATCACGGACTCCAGTACGAGGATTGCTTAAATCCCACCAATCACACTTAAACAGATACACCGCAAGCTCTCCCAAATATTTTATTCCAATTATATCGACAATAACCCCATAGAAATCAATATTTTCTCCATCATGATTTCCTTCGATTAGGACACCACTATTTTGGGTTTTCCTATAACAATCTCGATCCAGTGTGTGATACCTACTTCCCCGAGAAATACATGCAGAATATCGAGCAGCACGTCTCGATGGGCCACGCTCCAATGCATACAGTTCATCCGATATATCATTTGGATTATTCGCATGCATTTGTACAACCTACATATTGAGTAAAGCATATACTATATCAAAATTGAAATTAATATTTTTTCATTTGTTATTGAGTAACGCATATGTAATGTCATTACCCGTTCTTCAAACCATCTCGGGAACTCCTCTTCATGTTTCTGGTTTATATCATTTATTCCCAGTTCCTTGAGCACGTTAATATGATCACTGAAATTGATGATTACCACAAATCTTTTATATTTTGTATTTTTTTTAAAGTAATGAGGCAATTTAAATTAAGAAAAAGTTAAAACATACTTCAAGTAGTTCTCTATCTCAAGGCAATTGTTCAGCACGTACCACTGAGCTTTCTCGAACTCTCTTCCACACTAGTCATAACCACGCACTGCACCAATTGGACGAACTTGTTGGGAAAACACTGAAAATACATTCCGTTGTCTTGCTCGGTCAACGTCAAAGTTTCTTTCTGGCCGATCAAACCGAGTGTCAACTCTGTGGAAATATTTGAAACAGAAGGTATGCCACTCATCGTCAATATATGCTTCTGCAATTGATCCTTCTGGACGGGCCTTGTTACCCACTGTACGTTTCAACATTCCAAGAAATCATTCAATGGGATACATCCATTTATATTGAACTGGTCCTGCAAGCCGAGCCTCACGTGGCAAATGAACGGTTAGATGAACCATGACATCGAAGAATGACGGTGGGTAAATATTTTCTAGCTTATACAATATTATGACAATTTCTCGTTCCATTCGATCCAAAGCTTCTACATTCAACGTCCTAGCACATAAGTCTTTAAAAAATGCACCCAACTCAGTCAAAGCCACACGCACATCTCTGGTCAAGTACCCACGGATACCAATAGGCAAGATACGCTATAAGAAAACATGACAATCATGACTTTTTAATCCAGTTATTTTCCAATCAATTGTTCTCACACACCTTGTTAGATTCGAGGCATAACCGTCCGGTAATTTGATCTTCATTAGCCACTCACAAAATGTAACCTTTTCATTCCTTGACAATATATACCACCCAATCGGCATGTAGACAGACGAACCATTTTCTTGCAACTGCATTTCCCGTCTTATTCCCAACCGCTTCAAATCATTCCTTGAGTTTATTGTATCCTTTGTTTTTCCTTCAATTGATATCAATGTTCCCAATACGGATTCGCAAATATTTTTTTCAATATGCATAACATCAAGGCTATGTCGCAATTTTAACTTCGACCAGTACGGGAGTTCGAAAAATATACTCTTCTTTGTCTAATTCAACTCATTCGTAGCTCGTTTTCTCTTACGTTGTTTTTTACCAAATTCATTACAACCAACATCTATAAATTGTGCAAGTACATCTTCGCCAAACTTCATTTTATTAATTTATAATTAAGTATTTAAGTATTATTAAATCTTAACTATTTCTATTTTAATTTAAAGATTTAGTAGTATTTTAATTTACAAACTTCATTTTATTAATTTATAATTAAATTTTTAAGAATTATTAAATCTTAACTATTTCTATTTTAATTTAAAGATTTAATAGTATTTTAATTTGAATATTAATTTTATTTATTTAGAATTAACTATTTAAATGGTAGTTGGTCCTAATTATTTGTGATTTAGTAGTACAAATAATTTACAACTATCCCAAAATATTTGTATTTTGTATATAAAAGTTGATGTAATGTTTACGTTCGAACGATGATAACCTATGTTCGAACAAAATGAATACGTTCGAATGGTAATCCTAACCCGTTCGAACGTATTCATTCCAGATTCCAGTCGTCTTCAACAATGCCGAAAACTCCATTAATCACAAACTCTAACAAACACAAACAACAATCTCAAAGCATACAACTTTCTAACATTGCAAAATATTAAGTTCAAACCATACATGAGAATATAAAAGGAATACCTGAATTTTTGAAGATGAAAAGGGAAGGAGATGGTGATATGCCGTGCAAAAAAACTCTCCTACAAGTAGTAATCCGAGAATAATTGAGTGAGATGGAAATTTTTTTGAGCTTAGGGGCTAGTTTGAGAAAGAATACCTTTGATATGCGAAGGGGTAAACTTCGGGCGACACTGAGAAGGTGCGCGGGAGGAGAGAAACAATATTGTGAGGTTCTGTCGTGTTTTTGCAGAACATTTCATGTTCGAACGGTTATTTACTAACCGTTCGAACGTGAAAATATTAAGCGGGAGAAAATTACCTCCTAATTTTCACGTTCGAATGTATAAATAGTATGTTCGAACGTTATTGATTTATTCCCGCTCGAATATTAACCGTTCGAACTTTTATTTTTAACTGTTCAAATGGTATTGTAAATGTTTATTTGTATTTTTGTTTTCATTATACCTTTGAATAAAAGAACAACATTAATATATATAGACATATTAGATGATACTATAGTTTAATTGGCGGGATATTTTCCCACCA
The DNA here is from genome assembly GCA_961763995.1 of Juglans cinerea. Classification (NCBI taxonomy): domain Eukaryota; kingdom Viridiplantae; phylum Streptophyta; class Magnoliopsida; order Fagales; family Juglandaceae; genus Juglans; species Juglans cinerea. Next base: position 33,167,692 of record CAUIVZ010000007.1, on the reverse strand, counting down.
CTGCAATAATCCGTTCGAACTATAACAAATTACGTTCGAACGGTAATCCAGCAGTCTTTAATTGGCAGGATGTTTTCCCGCCATTGCAATAATCCGTTCGAATGTTTTTTTATACGTTCAAATGCAACATATGTGTTCGAATGGTTTACGAGTACCGTTTGAACACATATCCTTTATGTTTAAATATAATTTTTTTCATCATTAAATGAAAAGTACTATAAGATCATATGTATTAGTTATATATACTATCATATATATAGTAATATATACTATCATATATATAGTGACCTATACTATCATATGTATTATTAAGATCATATGTATTAGTAATATATACTCACATATATATTATTAAGATCATATGTATTAGTAATATATACTCACATATATATAGCCTCAAATATACTAAGGTCACATAATAAAGTATAGAGAAATTTATAAGATGATAGTATATTAGTAAGCTATACTCTATATATATATATGCTGTATAGTATCATATATAACTTTAGTAGGTAAAGTATAATGGAATATATAGTATGACATATATTAGTTAAAGTATAAACTCATACCATATAGTACTATATGCTATCATATGGTACTATATATATATTACAATCTCATATATAACACTTTGATAGTAAAGTATTATGATATATTACTATTATACTATAAAAAAAATACATATAAGTTATTATGTTTTCATTTAAAGTATTCTACTATCATAATATATATTATAATATATTATAATATTACATATATATTACAGTATATATAATCTACTATAATAGTATATATATTATAATAATTTATAAGAATATAAATATAGTATACATTTAATATAATTTTTAATAAACTTACAAAACTTCCGTTCGAATGTGAAATATTAATGGTCGAACGGTTTTATAGTAACGTTCGAAAATTAATATTTAACGTTCGAACGGTTATGCACGTATAAGTTATAGCGGGCAGCGATTTCTCTCACGCCGCCATCCCCACCGTTTGAAAAATCAGAAAACATTTGAATGCACTACATTCACCGCCGTCTGCCGCCGTGATCAGCACATACGTCAATCACTTTTCCTCCCAAGTAAAGGTATGTATTTTCAAACTCATTTTACCGTTTATTTTATAATTTTATGGTTTTATTTGTTTTTTAAAAAAAAATTAGATTTTTTCATCAATAATTACCGTAGAACACCATAAATCTATCGTAGGATGTTTAGAAATGAAGAATACTTTGTTTTTAGTCGAAGAAACCACGGAATCGATTATTTTTTGGGTGTTTTCATGGCCGCTGAGTTGACTCAGCCATGGCCGAGTTAGATCTGTTTTCCGTTCGAACCATTTAACCTGTCCTTTCGAACGAGTAAACCTGTACGTTGGAATAGGTTTAAAACGTTCGAACGTTACTAATTGTCCGTTCGACCATATATTTAGACGTTCAAACGCTAATTATTAAATTCAATCCATTTACATTTTATTAGCTTATTAAATTGTTTTCATCGTTTAATTGATTATAAGTTCTATCAATTAATTTATTAAATTTCTATTAGTATATAATTTTGTAAATCTTTTAGTCGTAATTAGATTTTATCACTAATCTTGAATGTATATTTTATTTTTAAAATTTCAGGATCATAATAATGTCTTATCGGGGCCGTAAACATGGTAGATCAGGAGAACCTTCCATCCAAACAGTTCAAGAGCGGACCGTTTTACTTGAGCGACAGGTAAAACTGTCTGATTTTGTAGCTCTTATATGGGAGGGTCATTCCCTCCCATCAGTATTCAATGATCGTGGTTGGGCACCAATCTTAGATCAGCGAGAAGAAGGAATGGAGCTTGTTTCCTTCATTGAGATCGTTACTGAGTTCTATAAAGAGCTCAGTGCTGCCAACCCAGACGATGGAGGGGCATATAGGATCTGTGTCCGATGAGCTCCTGTTATATTTTCAGCGGACAGACTCGCTGCATATCTGGGTATTCCTAGGCTTCTTGATGCCTATCCAAACCTGCCGCCTAGAGAGTATGATCCTTCAGGTGATGCAGCTAAGTCTCAGGACGAGGGACCAGATTACATAGATGAGATCGATACACTTGCTGATCATGAGGTCAGAGACTTGATTGTTGGCCCAGATGCTCCAGTGTACGATGGGACGAAGAGTATTAGGCAGGCAGATTTATCTTCTTTATTCAAGATCATGAATTTGATCATTGCCAATCATATTGACCCACGGCAGCACAAGACTGAGGTCGGCATGGATCGAGCGAGATTTATGATACGGGTTGCTCGTGGCATCCTGATCGACCTCGTTGGTTATATATTTGAGAGGATCCGATCAGAGGCATGGTTCATTACGACAGATATATTGCCGTTTGGGATCCTCATCACTCGATTTTTGCTACATGCCGGGGTTGTGTCCGAACCTGCCGAGCGTTCCCGATTTCCGATGGCACCGATCAACAGCACCACCCTATCACGGAGCACGGGACACTCTAGATTTTGTTTTCGTGGGGCTGTTCCTGACAAGGCTGAGATTCAGAGAGATGCACAGCCGGGAGATACTGGAGTATCGGCTGGTGAGACATCTACACAGGCTGAGGTATCACGCACATATATTCGCGAGGAGATGGCTGACATATTGCGTGCTGAGATCGGCATACACACATTAGCAGTGATTGATGCAGTGCATACTGCCATGTCTGAGTTGCGTACAAAGATTATGGCTACCGTCTCTGGGTTACGTATAGAGGTTAATGAGTTACGTACAACGATTAATGCCAATAATAAAACTCAGGTCACACTTAGTACTCGACTGACACAGGTAGAGACACAATTAGCTACAGTCGAGGATGTGTGTAGAGACTTCGCATCACAGTAGTTTTTATCTTTTATTTATATTTTCTTTTGTTATAGTTATGAACAATATATATGGCATTTTGATAACTTGATTTATTTGGTTGATTAATATATATGTGGTTGATAATATTTATTTAACTAAAAATCTTATTTAACATAAAAGAAATCATTAAAATATTTTAAAATTAATTACATAAAATTAATTAATGAATTTGTATATATGATAGATATTTTTTACATTTTGAGTTTCGTACCGAAATTAATATTATACCTTCGAATATATAAATGTGGTGCTTGAATATGTTCTAACTAAATATATTCCGTTCGAACGGTTTAGAAACCTTCCCGCCAAGGTTTGCCACCAAATATTTTCCGTTCGAACACAACAACTTATCGTTCAAACGTTTTTCAACTTTCCCCGCCATAATAAAGTAATTATCCGTCAAATTTTACTGTTCGAACGTATTTTTTGATGCTCGAACGGGAAATTTTTTTTGAGACGATTTAATTCGTCACAGAAAATACTGTTCGAACGGTTATTTTAACGTTCGAACGATTTTGTAAAGTCATCAATTTTTTGGGACGAAATTTAAATTTCATCCCAAGAAATTACTTTTAGGGACGAAAAAAATTTTGTCCCTAAATAATTTCGTCCCAAAATCTCAAATTTGTTATAGTGAATGCAATTTTGTAACGAAGTGAAAACTCAATTGAAGAACATCTTCAAAATCTAAAATCATTCCAGGTGTAAGTCACCACCTAAAATCTACTGTAAAAATCTAGTTTGTTACAATCAATTTAGAAACACTCACAAGACCATTGTAGTAGCTAAATCTGGCTTGCAACATCATGAGTAACCCACTCGATCTCTGCACGCATGCTATTATGGAGAATAGTTTTCTTGTGTTCATATTAATGGTATTAATGCCTGTGTGGCGGATTCTAAATTAGATGATGGCCTTTAAAAAAACTCAACACTCAATTAATACTATTATTAGTAGTATTTTGTTATCCATATATATATATATATATATATATATAGTAGTATATTTATATGTCATTAAACACATATATTTGCATATTGATTTTTCTTTATTTCAAGTGTGAATCAACAATATGCACTTGCAGGACCGTTGTGTGAACAATAATGTAGCAAAAAGTCTGAGTCATTTATATATGATGGTACGTACAAGTCTAATTAGTTGTTGAATAGTAGATAAAATTATTTATAAGTGGGATAGCATTCATGCCTGGAATAGTAATTACTTGACATAATTAACTAAAGACTTGACATAATTAATTACTTGATCATGATAAGTCATATGATTAGACTTGACATAATTCTTTTTCAATAGAAGTTGGCTGGTTTGAGAAGTAAGATGATATGAGAATTTTGTAAATAGTAATAAGATAGTTTGTGAACAGTAGTGAGATAGTTTGAGTTGAGTATTATTTGGTTTTTGGAAAATGAGAGAAAAAAAGTTGAATAAAAAATATTATAAAGTTAAAATGTTGTAAGAATATAGTTTTATAATTTTATTTTTGTTTGGAGATTTGAAAAAGTTGTATTAATAATTAGTTTGAAAAAGTTGTAATAATTAGTTTGAGAATTTTGTTTTTGAATTATGTTTGGGAGTAAGATGGGATGAAATGAAATGAGATTAGATGAGAATTTTGTGTCTAATCTTAAGCCTCAAACTTGCCGTAAACAATCGGAAAAAATAGAGTTGATCAATCGGAAACGAAATTAAAGAGTTGTGGAATGGAACATAAAACCCATGATTTCTTGGCAATTAAATCGCTTCTGGATTTAAGAGCCCATGTTGTTAATTAATTAATTTTTTAAGAGAATTATACTTTATAAACTTTATTGATAAAATACTCACTTATGACGGAGGAATGCGTATTTATAATTATGAGATATGACCCAATTGTTATCAAATCCAGGTTCTAATTAGAACCACCTAAAGTACTATATATAATCACTTTATAATATATAATCACTTTATAAATGTATATTGTTTTTGAGTGACTTTGGAAAAGTCTTTCAAGATTTAAGTCTACATGATATATCACATGATTGTCTGTGTATTAATTTAGGATGTGAAGTAATATTTGTCTGTGTAATGAAAACCATTAGTTGTGGGGAATGCCTTCGATTGCATGCTTCATTTTGTTGTCTAGTCCGTCCATGCATCACTGCATGCGCCATCATGAGGCTGATCTAGTAGATCATGATTCGTTAAGGTCTCTAGCTAAGTACGTACTACTGACGTACATAAAACGTCCCACGATGTGCATCCAGAAGCCATCTGAGATTTATAATCCACGTTATCGCCATGCATGGAATAAGTTATTCTTCTTGGCTGCTTGTGCGATATTGGACCAAGGCTATATATTATGGCAATACCACGCACACAATCCATTGGCTAGCTTTTATAAGAAAGATATATAAATATATATATATATATATATATATATATATATATATATATATATATGTGGCGCCCCCAATCCCCCTTATAAAAATACACGGGAATCGAGACACCAGGATGGTGACAACCCGGTCACACATCCCAACGAAGTGCCAGTGTGTGTACATGCAACGGTGTACAAATAAAAACAACGCAGCGGATAATCAAGTCTACTAAGTACCAGAATTTAAAAACAACTAAACATCAGTAGAGGTTTTAAAACAGATATACAGTCATCCCAAAAATAAAGTTTAACACATATCCCGAAAATACAAAAGAGTAAAATAAAATAGTAAAACCAGTGATCCCAGATCACTCCTCGGGCGGAGCCGTCTCCTCAGGCTCGCCCTCCTCCTCCTCATCTGCATCAAAATCTGCATTACCACAGAATGGTACCGCAGGTAAGTATAACCCAAATAATCCTCAGGAAATAAATGCATTTAATGCAACCAACATGCATGCATATGATGAAATATGCATTTTTCCTCAAAACATCATTTTCCCCGAAAATGATAATTTTCCAACACACGCCAAAATCTCATTGGCCCAAAAATAATCCGTAAAACATTTTCCCAGAAAATGATTTACACAAAATCCAACTCACTATTTTCCCAGAAAATAGCCAATTAATCCGTTATTAACCTATGCACCATGGCCTCCCCTAGGGACCATCCGCACGTCCTGGCTTCGTAGCGATGCTCAGTTCCGCGCCCAGCGCGTTCATGGCCGAGCACCCACTACGCAACAAGCGATGCCCAGTTCCGCGCCCAGCGCGTACATGGCCAGACATCCTCTAGTCCCCGCCAGCAGAAGGACCACGGAGTCGGCACGAATCTCTCGTCCGATCCCATTGTCGCCCAGCGACAATCCAGGGGACGTTACTCAGTTTATTCCGCTCCCGAGTAACCAGAGGAGCTCCACCGAGATAATGCCCCATCTCGGCTTGGGGTCGTGATACACACGCACCCAAAAATATCCTCACATAAAATCATAACTTTCCAAATCACACATGAGTATGAATGCAATACACAAAAACCCAGTTTTCTTTACAAACATGATCATGCATGAAATAATGAAATGCACATGTACCAACACCAATCCAACTTCCACCAATAACCAGTCAAATCCAACCAAACAACTCCAATCAACAATCCATCTGAACCCCAAACTCTTCGGACTCAGTCCGGCAAAACCAAACAGTAAATTAAATACAGTGAAATGCGTTAGTGCAAAAATACATTAAATTCACAAGAATTCTTTGGAGAAATACTTACAGTGCAATATAGCAATTTCCGAAGGATCACGGAGTTGAAAAAGGCGACGTCTGAGCAACACCACAGTGTAAAATACATTGTGGTCGTGGGTCACAGATACCCACTTTTCAACGAAGACAAACGAAGACCCAAAAATGATAGGGTAGGGCCTAGAGAGGTCGGTGAAGCCAATGGTGGTGGTGGTTTGCCGTGGGTGGCGGCGCAAGGGGTGGTTTTAGGCCAAAAATGCTGAAATCGGAGATGGACTTGGTGGGGCTTCACCGGTGACGGATCGGAGCCGGGGTTGGGTCCATTGGGTTGCCAAGAGGTCGAGGATGAAGTGGTAGGAAGATGGTGGCCAATGGCGGTGCGACGGCGGTGCAACGGCGGAAAGAGTGCCGCGGCTTCGTGGGTCTCGTGGGGGCTAACGGCGGCGATGGAGGAGTTGGAAATGGAGGGGGGTGATCGCCGGCCGGTGGGGAAGCTGATGGGAGGGGCGGTGTCGGCCACGAGCGGCGCATGGCGGCGCTGGGTGGAAGAGAAGGAAACGGGCGGAGGAGAGGAGAGAGAGAGAGAGAGCTACGTCCGTGAGCGGGAAGGGGAGGGAAAAAGAAGAACAAAAAAGAAAAAGAAAGAAGAAGAAAAGAAAAAGAAAAGGAAAAGAAAAATAGAGGGAAAAGAAATGAGGTCCAATCCTCATAACTTGGGTCACGAAAATGATCCAACGGAAACAGTTTTAAAACAGCTAGTGAAATAAAATATTTCAAACACAATGATTATAATTAAAATAAATAATTAAACCCGATAATAATTTAATTTAATTCGAGAAGAAATTTAAACACATAACAATAATTAATTTAAAGAAAGCACTTCGGAAATAATTTTCGTAAACTAAAAATTATAAAAATAACTCAATTAAAATCCAATAATTTTAAAATAAGAGAATAAAATTTTGATTACATAAAAATAATTCCTTCAGTAAAAATACACTAAAATACGGGGTGTTACATTCTCCCCCCCTTAAATAAAATTTCGTCCTCGAAATTGGCAAGGTCAACATTAAGACTAAGACAGGAATAAGATTCAACTAAGAGCAGACTTAAGAACATACCGCCAAAATAGTCCGGTAAGGCCACTATAAGCAACAAGCCCAACCTTCTCTACGATCTGAAAAGGGACAACATATCTTAGACTAAGCTTTCATTTCTTACCAAAGCGCTTAACGCCTTTCATAGGAGAGACTTTAAGATAAACCCAATCACCTTCTTCAAGGATAAGTCTCTTCTTCTTGTATCTGCATAACTCTTCTGGCGACTTTGCGCTTCAGCCATTTTCTTTCTTATAAGCTGAACTTGATCTTTCATTTCTTGAATTATCTCAAGCTCAAACAATTTGCTCTCGCCAACTTCATCCCAACATAAAGGCGATCTGCACTTCCTTCCATACAAAGCTTCATACAGGTCATCTGATTGGAGGAATGAAAACTGTTATTATAAGAGAACTCAATTAGCGGCATATGATTCTCCCAACTCTCCAAAAATTCCATGACACAAGACCGCAACATATCCTCCAGAGTCTAAATAGTACGCTCTGTTTGACCGTCCGTCTGGGGGTGATACGCAGAACTAAACTTCGACTTAGTGTCTAAGGCTGCCTGCAAACTCTTCCATAAATGGGACGTAAACTGCGGGTCCCGATCCAACACGATACTCTTGGGTACTCCATGCAAACGCATTATCTCCTTGCCATATATCCGAGTCAACTTACCCAAAGAGTCTGTATTATTAACAAGCAAGAAATGGGCACTCTTGGTCAACAGATCAACAATCACCCAAATCGAGTTCTTCCCACTAGGAGTCCTCGGCAAACCCACAACAAAATCCATAGAAATATCACCCCACTTCCACTCAGGAATTGGGAGATGTTGAGGTCTACCTTGATACTCCGCTTTAACTTGATGGCACGTGGCACTTTCCTCAATGAACATGGCATTATCCTACATACTCATTTTAGTCCCCCAATGACACATCACGACCAGTATTCCTAGAGTGACTGCTATCCAAAATCTCATTTCCTCGAGAACCTTAATACAACATCCAATAAATTCCAATGATCAAAAGCCCTTACAATAATATGTGCCAACTGCAATCAACTCCTATGCTCCAACTTGTAAACCTTCATTGAATTCTACTATTGGAAACCTAATAGCCACTTCCAATGTTAACCATCAATAACAGATTGCAAAACCAAATGATTAATCTCCAATTACAAGTATCTTGTCAAAATTCAAGTCACCACTAATTCCTTAAAATCAACACAATCTGAACTCCTGACTACAACAAAAATACCACGCTTCTGCTGCGCACTCTGATATTCACCACATGCATAAAACTTATGTCCTCATAAAACTAACACCATCGAGTACAAGGTGGCTACATTCCTACTAACCAAAACTCTTATCACAATTTGGTAGAAAAATACTCTCTCCCAAAACCACGAGTTATAACTCAAATTCCTCAATTAACTCCTGCTGCCTTAATCAAAATCAAATTCCATTAAATACATTCATGATCATAGATAGAAACCCAATATCAAACAACCTTAGCATCCCAAACTGGAAATAAGCAATCTCAACCCAAAATACACTCATCTCATCTAAGATAAGAAACATACTTTAAAAGACTCAATTCCAACCTAGCAAACCAAAAAGAGCGCCTAGAGACTTCTACCTAACAACCTAAACCCAAAAGCTTATCATCTACATTATGAACAACATCTAATCTAGCGATGACTAAACTCACTACGAACCATCACTGAGTATACCAAAACATTATCGAAATCCTCTTGGTAACTCGCCCACCTATCTCTACTCCTATAGCTAACATTAACACGACTAGTTCCTTCAATAGCATTTCACTATTTAAACCTCAATGCAAGCCATACTGCTTAAATCTTCAATTTACCAAAAGCCACTGCAAAGCACCTAAGGATCTTAATGCCTTATTAACCCACATACTTGATCATACTATCCATTGTTGATGCCTAAGCTTCAACTTTGAAGATCTTTTCTTACACCATACATGATGTCCCAACAATCTCTCTTCAAGTTAAATAACAATGTCCTTAATTCAACCAATTGGATGCTCAATCTCCAAAAGAAAGTATAACCTCAAAAATTTAAATTCCTAGGTAACCTCAAGTCACAATTAATTCCTGCAGATAATCACAATAACTATTCCCAACCATGATTCATTGAGTAACCCACTCGACTACACACTTCGATCAACTCACCAAAAATTCTAAGCCAAGGTCTCGTGACTTAGTACTATTGTGTCGACTCCTCTTCAACACTTACCAAAGTCAGTTTCTACAAACCAAAATAAGACTAAAACCTATACCCTTCGAAATGCGTACACACACCATTTCTATGCATCAATCTCATGCACCTCAGCCAAAACCAATAATCCTCCAAACGTGCAAGTGATCATCCTTACCATTTCCATCACTAGACCTATATCCTCGAAATAATAATTTCCTAAAGCCGCACCATCTATTATCCTTAAAATTAATATGGATTAAATCCTTAACCTGTCACTGTAACCTCGAGCTACAAACAATCATTAACCGAACTAGATCAACATCTTCCATCTCCAAAGAAATTCTCCCAAAAAAAATTCTCATATTGGTCACGCAACACTCATCAATCCTATTTTAATTCAGCCCTTTAACTCTGCAATTCTAAAACCTTAAACCAGATAAAAAATCATTTCCCGAAATCTTGAAGATCAATGACCTTACTTCTAAAACATTCACTTTATAAAACTTATAAATCTCAAATCTCAAATGCTATCAAATTGCTTATCAAGGTCAGCAATATCGAAAATTTCTAAACTAAGTCATCACTTAATTGCTTGTTGAACCTACCACCTTAAATCTCATAACTTATTTCCTAAAAACTATGGGGCCTCAAACCTTAGATGAACTCCTCATAAATCTAACCTTGAAATTCGTTGATCTTACAACCTCCTACCCCATAGACTCATCACATAAATTATACGGAACCTAAAACCTCAATTATCCTAAGCAATTTAAAACTATTCCCCTCCTTAGCAGCAACTTGAGTTCCTACTCCAATGAGTTCACCCTGACCATGATGTTCAAGCCTCGATATTAAAACAAACCAATCCCCAAGAGTTCAGGCCTACTACACCAAATGTTCAAGCCCTACAATGGCCTTCTCAGTCGTACCATCTTCCTGTCATAGCACAGCCCTTAACCCGCCTTTCAATTTCAAATAAAACAAAATAAAATAACATACGACAAATAAAATAACATACGACAAAATGCATAAAACCAATGAAGTAGTTCACAATAAAATGATTAAAACAATAAAATAATCCGCCATAAAATAAAACAAATAAAATAAAATGACATACAATAAAATAAATAAACAACAAAATTATTATACAATAAAATAAATAAGCCAATAAAACAATACTCTAAATTAAACAATTCAAACACGATCCAAAGCAACATAATAAAAATATAATAACACGAAATAACATAAATACGTTCATTTAACACAAAATAAAATAATCATAAACTCATAATATACAATAAATAATTAAAACAAATAAATATCATACCATAAAATAAAACAATAAAATAAATAAATAAACAAGTAGTATACAATAACTAAACAAAACCAATAAAAACCACATATTTTAAATTAAATAATGTCAAATCAGAACTTAGAAAAATTTTCTAGTACCTCACCATTTTCCTGCCAAAAGCAATCCTCAACCCTGTTTAAATCCAGATAAAACCAAACTCAACCAAAAGTAAACTCCAACTAAACCAATAGCATAAATAAAATCAAATAACTTAACTTACCCCACTTCAACAAAAATTTATTATTTTAAAATAATAAAAATAATTTTCTGGTACTATCCTAAGGGACATGTGGTTTTACCCAGAGCCGAACTGCTCTGATACCACCTGTGGCGCCCCCAATCCCCCTTATAAAAATATATGGGGATCGAGACACCAGGATGGTGACAACACGGTCACACATCCCAACGAAGTGCCAGTGTGTGTATATGCAACGGTGTACAAATAAAAACAATGCAGCGGATAATCAAGTCTACTAAGTACCAAAATTTAAAAACAACTAAACATCAGTAGAGGTTTTAAAACAGATATACAGTCATCCCAAAAATAAAGTTTAACACATGTCCCGAAAATACAAAAGAGTAAAATAAAATAGTAAAACCAGTGATCCCAGATCACTCCTCGGGCGGAGCCGTCTCCTCAGGCTCGCCCTCCTCCTCCTCATCTGCATCAAAATCTGCGTTACCACAGAATGGTACCGCAGGTAAGTATAACCCAAATAATCCTCAGGAAATAAATGCATTTAATGCAACCAACATGCATGCATATGATGAAATATGCATTTTTCCTCAAAACATCATTTTCCCCGAAAATGATAATTTTCCAACACACGCCAAAATCTCATTGGCCCAAAAATAATCCGTAAAACATTTTCCCAGAAAATGATTTACACAAAATCCAACTCACACTATTTTCCCAGAAAATAGCCAATTAATCCGTTATTAACCTATGCACCATGGCCTCCCCTAGGGACCATCCGCACGTCCTGGCTTCGTAGCGATGCTCAGTTCCGCGCCCAGCGCGTTCATGGCCAAGCACCCACTACGCAACCAGCGATGCCCAGTTCCGCGCCCAGCGCGTACATGGCCAGACATCCTCTAGTCCCCGCCAGCAGAAGGACCACGGAGTCGGCACGAATCTCTCGTCCGATCCCATTGTCGCCCAGCGACAATCCAGGGGACGTTACTCAGTTTATTCCGCTCCCGAGTAACCAGAGGAGCTCCACCGAGATAATGCCCCATCTCGGCTTGGGGTCGTGATACACACGCACCCAAAAATATCCTCACATAAAATCATAACTTTCCAAATCACATATGAGCATGAATGCAATACACGAAAACCCAGTTTTCTTTACAAACATGATCATGCATGAAATAATGAAATGCACATGTACCAACACCAATCCAACTTCCACCAATAACCAGTCAAATCCAACCAAACAACTCCAATCAACAATCCATCTGAACCCCGAACTCCTCGGACTCAGTCCGGCAAAACCAAACAGTAAATTAAATACAGTGAAATGCGTTAGTGCAAAAATACATTAAATTCACAAGAATTCTTTGAAGAAATACTTACAGTGCAATATAGCAATTTCCGAAGGATCACGGAGTTGAAAAATGCGACGTCTGAGCAACACCACAGTGTAAAATAAATTGTAGTTGTGGGTCACATATACCCACTTTTCAACGAAGACAAACGAAGACCCAAAAATGATAGGGTAGGGCCTAGAGAGGTCGGTGAAGCCAATGGTGGTGGTGGTTTGCCGTGGGTGGCGGCGCAAGGGGTGGTTTTAGGCCAAAAATGCCGAAATCGGAGATGGACTTGGTGGGGCTTCACCGGTGACAATCGGAGCCGGGGTTGGGTCCATTGGGTTGCCAAGAGGTCGAGGATGAAGTGGTAGGAAGATGGTGGCCAATGGCGGTGCGACGGCGGCGCAACGGCGGAAAGAGTGCCACGGCTTCGTGGGTCTCGTGGGGGCTAACGGCGGCGATGGAGGAGCTGGAAATGGAGGGGGGTGATCGCCGGCCGGTGGGGAAGCTGATGGGAGGGGCGGTGTCGGCCACGAGCAGCGCACGGCGGCGCTGGGTGGAAGAGAAGGAAACGGGCGGAGGAGAGGAGAGAGAGAGAGAGAGCTACGTCCGTGCGCGGGAAGGGGAGGGAAAAAGAAGAACAAAAAAGAAAAAGAAAGAAGAAGAAAAGAAAAAGAAAAGGAAAAGAAAAATAGAGGGAAAAGAAATGAGGTCCAATCCTCATAACTTGGGTCACGAAAATGATCCAACGGAAACAATTTTAAAACAGCTAGTGAAATAAAATATTTCAAACACAATGATTATAATTTAAATAAATAATTAAACCCGATAATAATTTAATTTAATTCGAGAAGAAATTTAAACACATAACAATAATTAATTTAAAGAAAGCACTTCGGAAATAATTTTCGTAAACTAAAAATTATAAAAATAACTCAATTAAAATCCAATAATTTTAAAATAAGAGAATAAAATTTTGATTACATAAAAATAATTCCTTCAGTAAAAATACACTAAAATACGGGGTGTTACAATATATATATATATATATATATATTATATATAGCATATATAGGGTCATGCATGTGGCGAAATACTTTTGTTCATATCAACAAAACTGGTTTTATATACACTTCTTGATCGGATTGATTAATATATATATAGAAACTATTTTAAAACTTGGGAAAGATGATTCGTAGTTTTAAAAAAAAAAACAAAGTCACCAGCTAACAAAAATACTCTCAGACAAAACTCCTGATCAGCATATATATATAGAGTTAAATTGTAAAATTAAGTGTAATCTAAGTATTCCACATGGCAGAAGTTCATATGGATGGCATGAAATATGCTGGTATGGATTGCAAAAAAAAAAAATGAATCATTTTATGATTTCACATCATCTAGATGATCTGTTAATATCACATGAAATGCAGCCAACTAATTGTGTTTAATGTAGATAAGTCTATCCACTCAAGATTCCATATATTGATCTCCTTAATTGACATTCTCTATCATTCAGCTGAATATATATATATATATATATATATATATATATATATATATATATCTAATGTTAAATGTGGCACCCCCAGCACCCATATGTGATTTGGCAGGAGATGCGATGTCGTTGGCATGTTGGCCCCTTGATCGGGTCATTCACCCCTCGCACATTGTGATATGCTCACATAATTAAATAATATGTACAGTTATATCACAGTAGAAAATAAAAAAGTATTCATAAAAATCTAACTAACAGTACTAGAGAAATTTGAATTACATCACCATCCTAGTGTCTATAAGCCACAGGTCTTCCACCCATAGACAAAATAATATATATTACAGTCTTCCAAAAATAACAAAGAGCCAAAAATTAACACATAAATATCTAGGAGAAATAATCTCAATCTTTACTCCTCACGCAGAGCTAGCCAGACCTCCATAGTCATACCCATCCTTTGCATCAAAATCTACAGTTCTGGAGAGCGAAACTGCAGGTATGGATACCAAAGTGAGATTTTGCAAAATCTCATTAAGTAAAACTAAGTCTAACACTCAAAATACATGCAGCTGGAAAAGAAAAATTAAGATCAAGTTCCTAATTAAGTAATTTTTTTTTTCTTGAGATTTGTATTAATATTGACATGAAAAATCTAATTTTCAAACTAGAAATTTCAATACTACTGCGCACTTCATTGAAGCCATCTTGGAGAAGCAGTTTAGGCAAATTAAGCAGTATACATCGATCTGCTTAAAAGCAACTAAAAAATAAAAAGACAACTCATGTAGCACATGAACAATTATATCTCTTTTGCTTTAATTAGTTTCTTTAAATGTATATTATTTATAAAGTCTTTCTAAGTCTTTTGAATTTGGTTCACTTAGGAAAAGTCTTTCTAAGTCTACAACTACCGTGTCTATGTTCAGATCATATAATATATTATAGGCATTACAGATTATTAATTAACGTACGCGGCAATATTATATAAAGTTGTTTAGGATGTCATGAGGTAGTTATCTGTTTATTAAAAGCCATTAATATTGCTTTTCTAACAAATTTGATAATTGTGGGGAATGGCTTCATTTTGTTGTCTAGTCCGTGCTTCGTGCATGCATGCATGGGTACTAGTCCCTATCTAGAGTCCTAGCTAGACAACTTGGTTGAGACTTGCAACTCATCGACGCATCAACACTATATATATATAGTGGTTAAGTGGATCAAACCTCTTGCAAATTAGTCGTTCTCAACTCTATTGATGGGAAATTTTATCGTATTTAGGCTTGGTAGCGTACATGGAAGTTCTGTGAAGTGAAGTGAAGTGATTGTCGTGAGCAGTGAAGAAGGGTCATGGGCTTTAACACGCGTGGGCTTAATAAAGAAAAGGGCAGTCAGTAAATAGGTCTCAGAGTTGGGCTATTGGGCGTAGCCTTAATATTGCATCTACTAAGTCTAATTATCATTTTATAATTAGTTGTATTTTTTATTTCGGTAGTATTTTACTTTTAATTTCCTATTGGCTGGGAGCCATGCATCGAGTTAGGGGTGGGCTCCGACTCCAACGGAGACGGAGTTGTCATCTCCAACCTCCGACTCCGACAAAAGTCGGAGCCGAATTTCCCCTCCGACTCTGACTCCGAACCTAGTCGGAGTCCGATTCCGATCGGAACTCCGAACGGAGGTCGGAGCTCCGACCTCCGATAGGAACTCCGACTGAAGTTTGGAGGGAGTTCCGAACGGAGGTCGGAGCTCCGACTCAGAACAAAATTTCCGAACTCAATTTCGGGAATTTTGTTCTTTTTTTTTATTATTTAAATTTTGTTGTTCAATTTCGTTTCAGATAGTGAGCAACATATATATTTTTTTAAAAAGTGAACCATCTACAAATATTTGGTTTATTGAAGAGTTTTCAATAATTTAAATATTCGTTCTGATTTTGTTACTAAATTTTGATTATATCTTTAATTTGTTTTATGTCCGCCTGAAATTTAGCATTAAAAGTGCTCATGACTCATGAGTTGAAAATTACACAAATTTAAAATTTTATAGAAAAGAATAATGGTACGAATTTCTATAATTCGATTAATTTCAGTTGGATAATAAATTATAAACGTTTGAGAGAGGATGGATAAGTACTAATAGAAATTATAGAATAAAGAGTACTTATCCCACGTCTTTGCTCGGGATATAACTACATAAATATAACTATATAAATAGTTTAAAAAGTAAATAACATGTATGATGTAGCCATAAGTTATAACAGTCTCATTTATAACGTAATAACAATATGACTCAGTCTTGAAATATAACTACATAAAAATTAAACACGGATTTCACTCAAATACTTTTTGTTCCATTGGTCATACCTGAAATGAAGATAGAAAGTAGCAATCAATAGATGAAAAAAAATTGATAATAAAAAATTGAATACGGTAAAAGAATAATTTGATTCTTACCAAGAAATGAGGTTCTCTCAACTCCATCCCAACTCTCAAGTTGCGTCCGTTCCAGACTCTCAATCATCGGTAATTATGTTAGGATTCATAATTAGATCTATAAAATCATAAAAAGTAGAAGTTAGAAACATTAAAAATAATTAAATCATCATTTTAAAGCATATTGTATTATACAATAGGACAAGTATTATTGTATCATAATAAATTATTGTATCGATGTATTATTACATCGAGGTTCGGTTGACGTGCGCTCGACTCAGCGGAACCCATCCAGAGAGGTTCGCTCGACGTGCGCTCGACATGCGCTCGAGCAGAAACCATCCAGAGGGGTTCGCTCGACGTGCGCTCGACGTGCGCTCGAGCAGAAGCCATACAGAGAGGTTCGCTCGACGTGCGCTCGAAGTGGCGCTCGAGCAGAACCCATCCAGAGAGGTTCGCTCGACGTGCGCTCGACGTGCGCTCGAGCAGAAGCCATCCAAAGGGGTTCTCTCGAGGTGCGCTTGAGCAGAAGCCATACAGAGAGGTTCGCTCGACATGCGCTCGACGTGGCGCTCGAGCAGAACCCATCCAGAAAGGTTCGCTCGATGTGCGCTCGACGTGGCGCTCGAACAGAATCCATCCAGAGAGGTTCGCTCGACCTGCGCTCGACGTGGCGCTCGAGCAGAACTCTTCCAGAGAGGTTCGCTCGACTTCCGCTCGACATATCGCTCGAGCCAATGTTCAATACAACGTGCGCTCGACTTGCGCTCGACACCTCGCTCGAGCGCAAGTCTGCAATACAATGTAAAATTCAGGGTTTTGAGCGCCGTGTTGGGACTATATTCAATATTCAATACAACCAATTCACAAGAATCACAACTGCTGGCTCCAATTCGTAAGAGACATGCTTGAATTAAATTTAGGGCTCATAAATTTAGGGCTCACCGTAGGTGGAAGCTGAACATAGGAGCAACGAGGAACGGCGGCACGGAGGAGCAATGACGAAAGGCGGCACGCTAGCAAGAAAGACACAAGACTTGAGGACGGCTCCACAGTTCACTGGTTCAGTCAATGGGACGGGAGACGCGAGAGAGAAGAGAGAAGGAAGAAGAACTGAAGAAGGAAGAAGAAGAACTGAAGAAGGAAGAAGAAGGGGGGGGACGTATGAAGAAGGAAGTCTATGAAATGATGCCGTTCCATATTAAGTGGAACGGTGTCGTTCAATAATTTTTTTTTAAACCCAGCTGTAAAATGACGTCGTTTTACAGCTGGGTTTAAAAAAAAATTCGGAGTCGGAGTCGGAGCTACAAGGAGCTCCGACTCCGACTCCGACTCCAAATAACTATTCGGAGCTACTCCGAATTCCGACTCCGAATTCCGACAACTCCGACTCCGTCGGAGTCGGTGTCAGAGTGGAGGTCGGACGGAGTCGGAATTCTCGAAATTTTGCACACCCCTACATCTAGTGGAGTAGCGTTTGGGTTGGTTATAGTCCGTAGCAAAGGGTACGTTGTTAGAGGGCATCAAAATATTTCCAATTGTTCTTTCGTGTTTTTCCTGAAGGTGCTCCCCTCGAAGAGATCGGCTGTACTGTTCTTACCTGTGACATTAATTCCAGAACTTTCCACATTTCCTATCAATTTCTATCTCTTTTCCAGCTTAATTTCTACTACACTTTTTCTGGGTTTATTACAAGCTCTTTGGGGGTTTTAGTACCCACGATCAGTTTTTAAAGAGTTCGATTTTAATATTTTTTATAGCCTTAAAAAATATATTCATCTACCATAAATAAGATGCTATATATTAGTAAAATATAATAGTGCATGCATGATAGCTAGTTTTAGCATAATCCACATTGGTTTTGGATTAAGATACATGTACATGATTGTCCACCCTAGAGTGCAGGGGTATATGATTATTTATACAAAATCCATCCATGAACCACAATGCGAGCCTCGTGGCTAGATCACGATTCATTGTATTGAGACTAGTTATGTAAGATCATGAGAGATTGAAAAACCACTCAATATAGTGGATATTGCCCTTAAACGACCCATGAACATAGGCTTTCATGCCGAAGCATGTAAATCTCTGTCTCTCTATTTAAACTTTATATATTTATGTTATTTATTATATGAATGAGCATCTAGAACCATATTAATGTCCAAGTCATTATTGTGGTCGTTCAACCTCTTCGGCCTTGCTAGAAAACCGCATCAACAAACTCAATTATGACATCCTTTTTAAAATTTTAACAATTAAATCAATTATCTTATCAAACAAAGATATATAGATTAAAGTTATTACCATAAGAGTAGTATTACTCCCACTATGTCTAAAACAAATTATCCCAACTCCCAAAACAGCCTATTTAACCGACTAATCTAAAAAATTCCTTTACGTACCTAAAACAAGAGATCACTACGGCCTCCAGACTCATGATATATAGTAGATCACATGCAATATTATTAATTGATCCTTAAAGTACGGCATTAGTTTAGGCTGTCAAGTAGTTATGATCTGTGTAGTACAAAAAATTATTATTGTTTTTCGATTGTAAAATTTGGTGTGAACTAAATGGAAAATGGAAGTGATATTAAGTCATATATGATCTAACCGTAGTGATCTATTCGTGCATTTTCGGCTACTTGTGGGGAATACGTACCTTCGATCGATTGGATTGAAACTTCAAACTCATATATAGAAACTGATCTTGCTTCCTCCCAGCTTGAACATGCATGCAGATAATATGGCCGGGTGGATTGTGTTGCAAAAGATCATGTATATATAGTTAATTAGTTACAAGCTGGTGGAATTTTCCCAAGAATTAACATATCGGGGGTAGTTAGTTTCTAGCTAAAATATCATGATCTGTTGGATGATGAAGTTGGTCTTCCCTACGTTAGTTAGTTTCTAATTATTGATTTTATTTTAAAGCAAGCTAGCTACTTTTACCGCACAAAGCGACGTTAATGATTTCCACCCTTGAGTACTGCAGGGGTACATTTTTATTTTTTTTTCTAATCAAGCATATTATATATAAAAAAAAGTACAAAAGTTTAAGGTGGATCATTTCCACTATCAATATACAAGAAACAACTAGGAATATTATCTAAGGGTAGGCTTCCAAAAACAAGATTGGTAGCTGCCCATTGTGCCACTGAGTGCGCACATCGATTTTGAGATCGATGTATCTTAGTAAATTTCCAGTCTTGATGAAGTTGAGAGATGAGAAGAATGTCACCAATAATTGTTGAGATGTTCCAGAAATGAGTGACATCTGGATTCTCAATAGATGTAAATACCGACTGAGCATCCCCTTCTATTATTGCTAGATTCTGATTGGAAGCCATGTTAGATGCTAACAGTGCTGCGAATAGTGGTTTGAAATTTTTTGGTTTTATCCCTAGAATGTCTCCACTGTGATTTCTTTGTATTACCGAGCCTACTGAGAATTGATCACGTACTGCTGCATCAAAAGAGAAGCTTTGGTAATTTGACGGAGGGGATTTCCATTCTTCTTCTTTGCTATGTTGACTCTGTCTTTCTTTCCAAGCTTCTTTATAATCTTCATAGATGTGTTTAAGCTGGATATTTGCATCTTTAAGTGATAAGGAGGTGTAATTGTGGACAATGTCATTTCTCTTTCTACAAATAAAATCTAAGATTATAACTGCAAATAGCTGGAAGTGATGCATTTCCTCTGTTAGAAGACCCAATTCTTTTTCTGGATAGATGATCATTCTAATCCAATCTGATATGAAATTTATAGGCAATCTTGCAAGATTTAAGGGCCAGCTGCTCTGTTGCCACAAAATCCTGATGACAGGCCAGTCTATAAAAAGATGCTTTAGAGTCTCTTTCTCTTGGTTGTAGAGTGGACATTCTACTGAATCTTGATGAGGAATGAAATCACCAATTCGTAATTTAGTAGGAAGAATATTCCGAAGTAGCTTCCAAATAAGCAATTTATGGCGATCATGAATTTTAAGACTCCACATTGGCTTGAAAAGAGATATTGAGAAGCCAGGTTGAACTAATACTTGGGTTTTTAATGTTGCCTGGTAAGCTGTTTTAACTGAGTATTTTTCATTGTGACTAAGTGCTCAAACAATTTTATCTTGCTCAAGTGATCTTACTGAGAGATAGATTTTTATATACTTTCTTGATCAAAGAGATTTTGTATTTTTGGAATATCCCAACTCCTAGGATTACTGATAATGAGATCTGAAACTGTAAGAACTAGGTAATCAAGAGCCATACCTTGTATTTGCTTTGGCATGAAGTTATTTAGCAAATGAACCCATGGATCTGATCAGATATTTACAAATATTTACATAAATGAGCATTAATTCACAATCCATATATAGCTAACTTCGTTAATGTGTTCATGTGCATCACGTGTACATACATATGAGGTTCTAGATCATGATATCGTAGACTTGTGCTGTTGTGCGTGCTGCATGCATCATGTGGCCGACAAGAAATTAAGCCTTGACGTGCATGAAATTAATTTACTAATTAATCGAAGAGTACTACGATACCTCTCATATTATAAACGATATGGGATCAGTACTAGTTCATGTGTGAACATATATATATATACACACGCGCACACACACAGAAAAATAATCAAAATATTCAAATCATTATACATAACATGCATGCACGACAACGTTAGCGGTACATGATAATGAATCATGTACATTTGTTATTATCTAGCTAATACGTACGTGAATGATCATACAATATATAGTAGCGAACGTTGTCGCACATAGCCATGAGATGATCATGCATAAAATGGTTTTCTTTTTTTAAATTAAAATTAAAAAAAAATGTCTACACAAGATATATGTCAGTTTTTGATTATTTGATTAATGGGTGATAAATGATTAATACTAGCTAGGAATTTTAGTCGGGGAGCAAAAAAGATATTCATTTGTAGCCGTCTCAATCAGTATTTAATGTAGGTCATTTATATACAATATCATGCATGACGATTCTGTAATTGACGTCATTCATTCCACGTGTACATGACGTGTACGTCAGACGAGATAATATATATATATATATGTACCTGCCTGTAGATTATTCATGCCCCAATATTGCTTTATATCAAGCACGGACCATAATTAATTAATTCTTATATATCATACGTATATACGATATCATGCTCAGACGTGTGCATGCATGACGTGTATGACAGATCAAACTAATCGCGCGAAGAGGTAGCCCAGTCCTCAAATACTAGATGAGGTGGCCGGGATTCGATTCTATGAATAAAAGTGGCTATGGATTAATTGAATAGTGATTTTTCTCTAAATTTTATTTTTTCATTTTGTCCTTATTTTTTCTCCAATTTTTTTTTTCTATTTTGTCCCTCTTTATTCTTACTTTTTTCCATTTTTATCCTTATCATTGCATTTCTTCTTTTATAATATAATATAATATAATAAAAAGAGCCTATACGTACATAAACAGTGATTTTTCTCCAAATATTATTTTCCTATTTTGTCCTTCTTTGATCTTGCTTTTTCTCCAATTTTTTTTCACATTTTGTCCCTCTTTATTTTTACTTTTTCCTTTTCATCATTGTCATTGCATTTCTTCTATTTAAAAAATTACGTTTTTATCCTTTTATTTTATTACTTGGACCAAGTTTATCTTTTTTACACTCACTCATTCCCTTCAAATCGTTTAAAATTTTATTTTATAATTTTCTTATTAAAAATTATGAAACAACTTATTTGAACTAATCTATTATTCTTATAATCGACCCCAATAAATGTAAATAATTTGGAATCATTTTTATAACCATCTTCTATTATTTTATTTACTTATCTCATTCTCTATTGGGGAAAAGAGGAACATAAAACTCATTTGTTCACATCGAATGTATACGTTCTTCTACAAGAACATCAATAACTACAACATAATTAATTAAGAACACGAAAAAATACTCTCAATTACAGCGCATCTATGTCCCAAAATAACCGTACAAAATTAAAAAAGCATGGAATCATCGAAAGATGTGTTTTTTTAAAGATTAGGACGGTACTTAATTTGTAAATTTTATTGATAAGATGTAGCTTATTTATGATGGAAGAATATTGTATTTACAATTATGAGCTATGACTTTAATTGATATCAAATCCAGCTTCTTAGAACCACCTAAATTAGTCATTAGTTTAAATAGAAAACTATATATATACCGCCGGCCTTCAATATATATAATGTTCTTAATTGAAATACTATGTAAATCACGAAGGTCCATCATAATTGAAGTGGTCACAACTAATGAAGCTTCCACATGTAATGGCCATGCATGCATCCAGCAAAGCAGCTCGATCGAGCTGCCTCATGAGTCCACATAGATGGGGCCAGCATGGGTTGGAAACCCCAACCCGAAGTTTTCTTTGATATATATGTTCTGATTATGGCATTATGGCGAGGTTCTAAATGCAAACTCAGTCAGTCCAACAGGCCGCTTCTAGCTTGCTAGGTTTGACATGATGACCAACTGCAAATTAATGGTACATGTCCGATCAACAATGAAGAAATTCATGGGTTTAATTTTTCTCTTAAAACCGGTTCTACAAGAGATAATTGTTCATTCCTTATAAACATGCTCAAGACATTGTTCATAGGTAATGTGAGATTATTCTTCAACACCATCTCTCATATGCAGGCCAGTATTTTTTTTAGTCTTTGTCACGGGGTAAGTAGTGTGGCCTTCCATTCGTCCTGTAGCAGGCTTTGATATCATGAAAAAAATTCATGAGCCTAACTCATCTTATAAAATCGGTTCTACAAGAGATGATTGTTCATTTCTTATAAATATGCCTAAGACCTTGTCTACTTATATATATTATTGTGAGATTATTCCTCAACAGACAACAAGAAGTAGTCATGTGAATCAAATCGATCGGCTTCAACAGTACTATATATCTACTACGGCCAAGTCTCATGTGAAGGCGATGTGTACATGTATATAAATGTTCATCAAGCACTCATTCACATAATAAAAAAAACTAGCTCCCAACTATTGTGTAAAGAAATAAGAGAGTCGGCTTAAATTTCTCCCAGAAGAAAGTCTAAATAATCATCGATCGACAGCCATTGCACAGCTATCAAATTTGTAGTTTAAAGATCAACTTGCTTGCTATTATTCTAAGTCATTGACGGTGACGAAGACTTGCCCGAATCTAAAGATCGAATATATATTTTAGGCAAATTAGCAGTCTCTTTTTTATATGCAAAACAGCATTGACCAAAAACAATAAGTGCCTTTCTAACTGCAGGGTATGTATTTTCCCAAGGTCTTCCAGCGTTGACTGAGTAGCCCAAGTGTGAAAGGAAGCGAGACTACGTCGTTTATCATGTCCTACGAGTGCATTATAAAGAGGCAATATTGCCTCTTTATAAAGCACAACTGCAGAGTCAGAAAATTTATAAGCGGCTGCGTTTTTTAAAATAGCTAGATATATATATAGCTCATCCATCGATCCATGGCATTATTGCTCGAATTCCTTCCCCTTATAATTTCCTGCGGTGTCTTTGTCGTATTGTAAGTGCAGTACTACTACTGGCTGCATGCACCATGCATTAATCATTATTATTTTTATTACTATTATTATAATTCCTATTTGGATTTCTAGCGCCTTTTCATTAATTCGTTCGATCGATTTCCGACGTGCATGTACTACCAATTCTTACTCCTATTGCATATATATATATATGCAGCTGGACATTCACGGGGTGTTTATGGATTGGAAACCTCTGCATCAATTGTCTTTCCTGAAGTTGAAGCTTTTATATATTATCATGATCTTAACGGAGCCAATATTCGGTTATATATATATATATATATATATATGTATGTCTGTATACAATTTGTAATGTAGAAGCTGCTTGCATTATCAAAGACAAGGCCATAATATCTATGTCGTAATTTGTATTTATTAATGCACAATAAGGCCAGTAATAATGTCGTTGAAGCTTATTTTGTATTTTGATCAAGGTGATGATCTGTCCTCATGTACGTGTAGCCAGCAGCTTGTTGAGGTACAACAAGCAGGGTTTAATTTGCTGTGTTCGGCGGCTCAGCCTCAGGTTTGGGCTCTGCCAGATAGAACAGATGGTCGCCGGATGCCCCATTATGTATTGTCCTGATGTCCTGTTAATGTGCGAGCCATTGCCTCATTATCGATCGTTATGCTCTTAGGTAGTGCTTTTCTGGCCTGTTTTTCGTGCGTTTGTTGACTTTGACAATGTAATATGATGTCGCTAGGAGTGATTGACCACCGGCCGCGCGCGAGTCTGTCCTTTTTCCCTAATCTCTAGATTCGTACGTGTACTAGTACTATTTCTTTCACGTGCATATATATGGTTAATAAGATAACATTACCAGCTAAGAAAAACTTGAGTTATCAATATTACTGATATTAATGAAGTACTTGTGACGACTTCCAAGGAATGCATATTTTATCCTTGAATTAAGATAAATCTTGCCATAAACCAAAAGCAAAAGTTGACTCAGATCAGCGAGCACATGCGCGCATGTGTGGCTGGAAATAATTTAAAGTCGTGCGCGTGGCTTGCATATAAGCATGGGATAGAATAATATTCAACGTACGAGTCCCATACAATGAGTTGTACGGACATTATGATGCGTGTACGAAAGTTTTAGCTAGAAAATGAAAATAATCTATTTGAGGTGTATTAATTAAACAAGCAATATTATTCAACTAAAAACTTTTAAACTCGTAGCTAGCTCGTTATTTTCAGTACGTATCTCACATCATGCATGCACCATGAGCCGGCTCATAGGGACGGCCTTATTGTTTAGAGTACAAGCTTCTATTTTTGTATATTACACAGCGTATAGATCATAAGGTCATATCCTCGATCGGTCTTTTGGCAGACACAAAAGACTCGGACGCTCCAGAGTCAAATAAAATACAGGCATAAAAATCATACAGACGAACTCTACCTATAATCACTCCAACATTCTGAGTGTCTGGAGTCTCATAATCAACTTCCCCGAGAGTCACAGCATAAACCCAAGCTTGCACCACTTGCCTCTGGTTATTCCTACCACCACGTCGACTTCCACGACTTCCCTGAGATTGGTTAGGACACTCGCGAGCAAAGTGCCTCGGCTGGCCACATCTACAACACTGAGTCCCACTCTGACGGCACTCGCCCTCGTGGGCTCTGTTACACCTACTACATACTGGAGTTCAGCCTCCCACACGTACACCAGAGGCCGCTTGCGATTTGGGCTCAGACCTCTGCACAAACTTTTGTGGCAACCCGGAACTACTCCCTTCACCAGCAAAACTCCGCTTCTTCTGACCCGAAGGGGAGCCTACTGTAAAACTATTCTCACGCTCCGCAATGGTGGTCATATCAACCAACCTCAGAAAATTTGAAATTTGGTGGCAAGCTACCTATCTGCATATCTCATGTCGCAGACCCTCCTAGAAACGCTCGGCTTGCATCTCTTTAGTGGCAATGAGGTGGGTAGCAGATCGCCCGAGCTCCATAAATTTCTGGGCATACTACTCAACCGACATATTTCCTTGGACCAAGTTACTAAAATCCCGCGCCTTTTGTCTTCCACCAATTAGGGAAAAAAAGGAAAAAGAAAAAGTGAGAGAAAGAAATTAGGTCCAGTTCTCACAACTTGGGTCATAAAATTGTTCCAGCGAAAAGAATTTCAAAACAGTAAGTTGAATAAAATAATTTAAACGCAGTAACTAACTAAAATAAAATAATAATAAAAATTCAACAACACAATAATTTTAAAGCCCACAAACAAACTAATTTAAATTAAAGAACAATTTAAATGTAAAACAATAATTAATATTAAGAAAGCATATCAAAATAAATATCACAACTTAAAAAGCATAAAAATAAACCAACGACAAATCCGATAAATTTAAAACAAGAGAACCAATATTTAAATTAATTAAAATACTCTTTCAATTAAAATACACTAAAATACGGGATATTACACTCTCAGCCAAGGTTAGGAGTTGCTCTCGCAAAGCAAATAATTGTTGTTGTTTAGGAGTAGAGTGACAAAAGTTCCGACATTGAGAGCAATCGTGGCCATGGAGGAAGACTCTCTTCACTCACAATCGCTCTGATACCATGAAGAGATTAAGAACTCAAGGTGTTTGATAAAATGTCTGAAACGTCAGGAATGTTTTTAAAGTCTACCATTGCTCTTTATAATATTCATTACATTAATACAAGATGACAAAATGGTGAATTAGCCGTTGCATCAAGGGGCGGGAGGTTGTTGCCGTGATTGATTGGTTGTCTTCATTGACCATGGATAAGACTTGGGAGGTAGATGTTGACGTGCCTCAGCCGTGTGGGAGGTGTGCCTCAATTGTTGACTGGGGAAGTAGATGTTGCCGTGTGGGAGGTGTGCCTCAATTGTTGACTTGGGAGGTAGATGTTGCTGTGTGGTGTGCCTCAAGGTAGATCATGTTGCCTTGTGGGAGGTGTGCCTCAAGGTAGATCATGTTGCCGTGTGGGATAATTGAAAGTAATGTTACCGTCTATATAAGGAATGCCTGGGTGGTGAAACACCGCCGCAGTAAGAAGCAACCTATAAGCTTTTATGGCATCATGCCATTCACTGAGGAGCGAGGCAAGAGGTTTCTCTAGGCCGGCATTGGAGGGGTACAGCCAGCAGAGGTCCAGGCCATCGAAACCGAAGTTCATGGCTAGATCTAGGGAGTCCGTTATGAGATTCTTACGCTTATCACTGCTTGCCACCGCTGCAGATAGGTCAGCGCCTTCACCAACGATGGATAACAGAGTTTTCACGTTAGGGTTTCGTACTTTAACGGTTTTGGTGAAGTCTCGGAATTGTTGCAAGTATGGTTCAGGGATTATGAGATGGCCATCATCATCATTGACCTAGGCAAAGCCAGCATAAAGATGTGTGAAGAATTCGAAAGGTATTTCTTCTACTGGCCGGTTCAAGTCGAAAGACCAGTATCCGGCTTTCACAAGGCCATGACTAGCACTGGAAGCCATTCAATCGAGGGAAAGGCGAAGCAGGCGTAGTTACTATATTTTTTTTGTGTTTGGTGGTACGGGTAGCGGTAGTTGCTAGCCATGTATGCGTGCGTATTTATAGCCTTTTCAAACCCATATAGAAACAAGGCATATTAGTTTTTTGATGTTGTCCCAACTCCCAATTACTGCAATTGCCGGTTCCCTGTAATGGCCCTGCAAGGCAGTACTAGTTAGTACTAATCCGACGGACAGACTTTAATGGGATCTTTTATATATATATATATATATATATATGTATGAAGCCAACAAGAACGCACGGCCACAGTCGAATCAACACCGTTAACCAACCACAATACATGCATGCATCATGTGGCTGATTGATTTAGGGTAGGTTTGGGGGGTGAGATGAGAATTTTGTGTTTTGTTTTAGTGTTTAAAATATTATGTTTTGGTATTATTATTGTATTGGGATTTGAAAAAGTTGAATTGAGATTTGAAAAAGTTGAATTTTTTATTATATTTTGCATGGGGATTTGAAAAAGGTGTAATGATGAGATGAGATGAGATGAGAATTTTGTGTCTCATCCCACCCCCCAAACCTGCCCTTAGATGCCGTGAGAGAAAGAGAGTGAAAAATGAGACGGCACCTAAGGGCCGGTGGGGAAGGAAAGCCAGATGTTTCTAGGGTTCTGTTTGCTTTCATGTTGCTCTAAACCACACCCTAATTTATTGCGTCTTCATTATTAATTAAAATTAGACTCTCAGGAATAAAGCAGGGTTGTCCATTTTAAAATTCCGAAAACTTTCAAAAACATAAAAACTAATATATATTTAATATATATTATAATCATGAAAAAGACATGAGTACATTGATCATCATCTCGTACAATTGGTCACAAGATTAACCTTATTGATGATAATAATAATAATACACACAACGTACGTACACAACATGATAGCCAGCTAGCCATTGGCCTTATTGTTGATAATACAATCATCTTATAATATGTTACATATATTAACAGAACTAGTACTAGTACTAGTAGCAGCAGTAGTAGTAGTAGTAGCACTAGTAGTAGTAGTAGTGGTGGTGGTAGTAGTACTAGTACTAGTACTAGTGTTTTGATCTGAATTTTGCAGATCATTATCAATATCCTCTTCTCCAGAAGCAGCAGCAGCAGCTGCAGAAGTTGTAGTACCAGTATTAGTTTTATTAATATCCCCTTCTCCAGAAGCAGCAGCAGCAGCAGGCGCAGTAGTAGTAATAGTAGTAGTTGTAGTACCAGTATTATTATTATTAGTAGTAGTAGTAGTAGTATTACCAGTATTAGTAGTAGTGGTAGTAGTAGTAGTATCAGGATTATTAATCGCATTATCCCATGCATTGGAAGCTACAAAAAGAAAGAGAAATTATGTACGTTAGAAAATAGAAAATAAAATTTTCAGAAAAGAGAGCAAGCAGCTAACAGACCTATCGAGTTTCATTTGCTACACATAATAAAAATGAAAACACCAATTATATATATATATTTTTTAGTATAGTACGTTGATATGGAAATTAATTAAGCTTCTAAACCAGTGGTATACTGTTGGGTGTGTAAAAAATAAGGTTTATTATTAAATAGATTTCTCAATTCTAAAAGCATTTATAATTACCATTCTTTAAGAAATACATGCATGATATACCGAGGTGATCACTTTTTATAGTACTAGGGAACGATCCCGGGTGCGTTAATCCCGGAGTGCACCTGACATAATTATTTAAATAAAAGAAAAAGTAAAAAAATCAGTAACTTATTTGTCTGGAAAAAGAAAATACAAGATTAAAAAAAATCTAAACTTTAGCAAACTATGAGTATTGGTCTGTATCCATATTGAATTTATCTATTTACTCTCTATATAATAATAAAATATTATTAATTTAATATTAAAGGTGTTTCGGTAAAACATAATCATTCATTAAATTCTACAAGGGAACTATATGTCAAATGATCAAGGGTACTTTTAAAAGACCTTTTGATAAAACAAGTCCTTCATTAAATTCTACAAGGATGCTACACGTCTAATAGACAAGAATTTTAAGAGCCTTTTGATAAAACAAGACTTAACCGATTTGACGAAAAAATAAGAATAGTTAATGGAAAAACAAGAAAAGTAATTATTCACAGTTAGATAATCATTTATTATAATAGAGTAGATATGAGAATGTAAAATTTTTGTTTTTAATAAAGTAGATCTAATAAATCACATTTAGCGGCAATAATTTATAAGTTTTACTTGACTGAAATCACTACGGAAACCTATAGCTAGCAGTACTCATAAAAATATTATTGATTCCATGCTGGCTGCTAATTATTACCAGCTTTTGAGAGAGTCCAATTGTAGTCATCGGCTTCCAGATGCCATGCAACGTAACCGCCCAAGTTATATTCCGTAAACGCCTCCCCAACCTTAGTAGCGATACTATGCGCATCGTCAAAACCAATCCAAATAGCCTCCTGATGCCAGTAGGTGGCACCATACGCGTCATTATTCACGAGTCGGCCTCCATTTTTGTTGATATATTGCTCCTGGATTGTTTTGAACTCTAAAGAGGTTGCTTTTGCTGGATCAGCGCCTGCAAAGAATTCATGTTCATGTTTGCCTGCCAGAGTCCATTCATAGCCATAAAATGGAAGGCCGAGGACCAACTTATTGGTCTCAATTTTTACAGGATTAGGACCAATTCCGTTAATCCAGTTATCAATGCCTGCACTTCCACACCAGTCTTTGTTTGGAGGATTACGCCACGCATGAACCGGCCCAGTTTGCTGGTGTGAGTTGGAGGGAGTATAGAAGTCAATGGCCAGTACATTGATCCAGTCCAGGTTATCAGAAAGAGCCTGAATGGGATAACTGAATTGGTCTGCATGATCAGGATTAATGACCCGCTGGTGAAAGACCGCTGCAGTTAGAAGCAACTTTGTTTCGTTGGCCTCCTCGTCCAGGGCATGTCGCCAATCAGCGAGGAGTTGGCCAAGAAGGTTCGACAGCGACTGCGAGGAGTCCAGGGGCTGCGGGTACAGCCAGCAGAGGTCCAGGCCATCGAAATTGAACTTCCTGGCTAGTTTTATGGAGTCCTTTATGAATCTTTGATGCCTATTTGGATCGCTAACCACGTAGGCAATGTCATCAGAACGGCCTTCACCACCGATGGATAAAAGGAATTTCAAATTAGAGTTTTGATGGACGGTTTCGGATATTTTCCCGACGTCGCCAGGAGGGAAAACGATCACGCTTTGATCGCTGTCATCAAACGCACTACGATTGACCTGGGCAAAGCCAAGATAGACATGAGTGAAGCTCAGGCCGCCATTTACAATTCCATCGAACGGGCGGCTGCCGGCCGATGCAGGAAGAATCCAGTATCCGGCTTTCACGCCAGCCATTGAATGGATGAAATTAAGGAGATTTATTTTTTGTTGTTGTTGCTGATGACCTGTGTGCAGTAGAACTGGTGATTGCATATATGCAATCTATACCTCTATTTATATTGAAAAAGTCTATTTGCACTCGGGAGGGGATAAACCCCGCATAGAAGGCCTCCACGTGTACATGAAACGCTGCGTTATCTATCAAATCAGCTGGCACTCCTCGATCGTCATGAAAAATATAAAAAAGGTTCAAAAACTTTGTTGGGGGCCGCCATTTATAAGTGGGATAGCATCCATGCATGTACGATTAGCAGATTACCGTGTGGGACTTTTTCGTTCACCAATCATGAAAATTGACGAGATACAACTTCAAAAAAGATGTTTAAGCTATTTTGCTAACTGACATCAGACAGAGTAAAGATTAATTTTGAATATATGATCAATAAAAAAAAAGACAAGAGATTCTTCCAAAAAAATTTTTTTTTTGAATAATATTGATTAATAGTAAAATTTGAAATTAAATAATTGCAAAATTCGAAATTGTGAAGATTTTTTCAAAAATAAAAAATAAAAAACTAAATTATTGTATGAGAAATAAATATATAAATAAACATGAATCATACCAAAAATTTGGATAAAATCAAAATATGAATCACTTTCAAAATTTAAAACCAAAAATTTACATATAATGCAAAATATTATAAATATATATATGATTTGATAGAAAATATGGTAAATACATGAGCATTAATTAAATGGAAAATGATTTACACATAACTATATTTTAAATGAGTATTTTTATAGAACATCTTATAAAAGTAATATCATTTTATAGAAATACTCTCATTTTATAACATTATTATTGTGTAATGTGTTATATAATATGTTGTATGCATATCATTATTCTAATTAAATATTCATAATCCGTCCAACCACGTTTCGTGCAGCAAGCCCGCAGACATTAGGCTCCATCTCAATCATGATGCATGTAAATCATGATGTAGACTGATCATCACGTGGAAAATAAGTTCATTAAAACTTGACGTGAGTGATGAGAGATATATATGGACTAATCGAAGCTAGAGTACTACCTCTCAACATGATAGTGAACATTTATTATATACAGCAAATTAATTAAATTCAAATAATTTACAATGCTATAAGTTAATCATAACGTATATATGTCCACACGAGATCAGCTTTTGATTATTTAATACATGATGATGATCAATGAATGACAATAGTTTTCTTGTGTTCAAATCAATGGTATTGTGTGACGATTCTAAATTAGACTTTATATTTCTAGTATATTAATGTGTCATTAAACATATTTGCATATTGATTTTTCTTTATTTCAAGTGTGAATCAACAATATGCAGGACTGTTGTGTGAACAATAATGTGGCAAAAAGTCTTGAGTCATCTATATATGATGATACGTACAAGTATAAGTTGTTGAATACGTACAAGTCTAAGTTATCCAATGGAACGTCGACCTCCAAGATTTACCTACCTAACATAATGTATCACTACAAAAAATTTGACTTTTAAGGACGAAATTTGTTAGAGACGAATTAAATTTCATCCCAAAAAGTCCTTTTTGGAGACAAAATATCTCCAAAAATGCCTGAGCTACTAAATGAATGGCAAGTAAAATGAAAAAAATAAAAAAGGTAGCAAACACGAAAAATAAAAACCATACCTTAATTACATCTCAAATATATAATGCTCACACAACAAGAAATTTGTCTTTTTGCGGAGAGGAAAGTTCACTGCAAAAAGCATGTAAATCGCCACAATATATTTCACTCGGCCACAATTTGTTCCCGGGAAACTGGTCGAGAAAAACAAGTCTGGGTTGATCAATTGCGGTGAACTTTGACTTTCGTCGCATGGAATATCTTTGGCCGCGAGTAAATTCTGTCGGAAATAATAGTTTCAACGGAGGTATAAACAGTTTTGGCGCTTGATTAGTTCTCCGGAAATAATTATTTTCGGCGATAATTACTCGCCGCAAATAATGTTAAACATTTTAAAAAAATATCTGCTGCGAATCCTAATTCGCCACAAAGAACAATTATCCCCAAAAAAAATATAAACGCATAAAACCGTATTCATCAAAATCCAAGCCATGCACTAATTTTATATTTCAAGAAAAATCTATAAAATCCAAGCAGAATAAAAATTAACCAAAATCAAGTTGAGAGACCAAATCAAGTTTGGTGCAACCGAAAGTAACAGAATTTCCTAGCTCCTGCAGATGATCACCTTGAGCTCTAATATTAAACACCAAGATCGATCCTCAGACTTATGATTGAAAAACTAAAGCACCTATTCTTGCCACAGCTTGTGTTTCTGAACAGAATTTTGAAGTTGACCAACCATTTAATCCCATCAATCAATGAACTACACAAGGGACCAGAGGCACATTTTTGGGGAAGTTGCTCTGCAAGCTTCATCAAGCTCTCGACATCCTCAAAAGTAGGAGCACCAGAGCAGAAAGAAAGCACCTTCTTGCACCATTGCAGGGTAGATTGTGCACCTTGAAGTTCAAGAATCTCACAAAATTCAAAATGAAGAGATGATCCACTTTTTATGACAGATTCAATTTTAGAAACTACACATTCTATTTTCAAAATAAGGCATTTGCCCATTCCATCGCATATATCACTCATATTGAATATGAACATGCAGAACAGAAATTCGTCGCCTATATCACTCAAAAGCTTTCACTGAAAAACCAACTCCTTCATGGTGCAATAGTTCTGGTTCTTGGCTAGAAGAACTTGCTTCAACTTCTCTTTGACCTCCTCGTTGATCAGGTTGCCATTTTTATCAAACTTTGTAGGAGGCTGGAATGCATTAATGCAAAACAATGGTTTATTAATGAAGTGGAGATTAAGAAAAGCTCCAACTTGACGAAGATGATATTGTGCTCGTTCCCCACCAGCATTTCCTCCCGTACTTATGATTGCAGCAGGCTTGTCAGCCCAGGCATTTGGGGGTCTAAATGCCCAGTCAACAGCATTCTTCAGAGGTGCTACCAAAGGAAGACAAAACAACTCAAATTCAAGATGATGATGACACCAAGTTGAGATAACAATGTGATAAGGCCTTTTTCAATTTCAAATTTGTATTTCAATGTGTATTGTTATCTCTGTACAAAGTTCTTATCTATAAATACCGAGCCTTCACCTGTATTATGATAAGGCAAATAGTTCACTCATTGTAAAACTCTTATACGTTCCCACAAATGTAACACATATAACGTGAAGTTGAGGTATAGATAAGAGGTATGCCCAAGATATTTATGCATAATCTTCATTTTTGTACAGAAATTTTGCAGGCAACACTTCAAGATTCTGTTTTTATTAACATTTTTTTTTCACTTTCCGTTTGGGTAGTCTTCTCTATACTAGGTAGAACACAACCTTATATTGTTATCGAATTTTGCAAGTATATTTGTTATTTCCAAACTTAGATCGAAGGGAGCAAACCCCCAGGCCCAAGGCCTTTACCAAACTTGAACAAACCTGAAAGTACATTAATTGGAGAATGAGAGAAAGGATACTACCAGAGAGGGAGAAATTGTACTCAGGCGAAGCAAACAGAATACAAACAACTTCTTTTATTTTCTGACGAAAAGCTTCAAGCACTTGTGGGTAACTTCCCTTGTCTTCAAGATCTGTATTTAGCATCGGTAGCTGCTCGATCTCTATGTGCTCAATTTGCATGCCGTCGATCGAGTCCTCGCGTAGTTGGATTGCTACAATAAAACCCACCATACCAATAATCCATTTTTATACAAAAGAATCCGAGAGAAATCTTATCCAACCAAAAATAAATGTTCTTCTATGGTGATTAGGGTAGAACCCATCTAAACACAGTCAATAAATATATCATTCATCAACCAAAAAAACACTAAAAGTATTTTCATCTTTCTTTTTTTTTTAGAAAAAAAAATTGAAAATTTTCATGTATGTATCATGATCTATTATAGCAGGATTGGGACATAAATTATAGGAGATTTGAGAGAGAAACGAAGTACCGGCACGAATTAGGCCTCGGTGGTTGGAACGTTTATGAAGAGACCCAGATATGGCTGCCACTCTGACTACTGGCTTCGCTTCTTCTTGATCCTCCATCTTTCTGCCCCTCTTTACCTCTGACATTGAAATAAAACTTGTCTCCTGATGTTCGTTCTGCGGGAGAGAAAGGGAGAGAGCGTGGAGTGGGAGAAACGGACAAAGAGAGATAAAGGAGAGGGAGAGAGAGAGAGATGCGCACACACAGAGACGAAGATAGAGAAAGAAACAGACAAAGGATTGAGAGACTCACCTCCTCGGCGAGGTGGCGACAGCACGGAAACAGGCACGACTTGGGAGGGGCGGCAGCAAACTCATAAACGATAGAGAGGGAGTATCGATTGGGGGAAAAGAAAAAAGCGGGAGAAGGAAAAGAAACAAGGGGGAAAAAGAAAGAAGGGGACTTGGAAGGATTTTAATCTGACATTTTGCGGCGGTTACAAATCGCCGAAAATAGAGCGAAAACGTCGCCATACATGCTATACGCCGAGGTTGTATCTGCCATTATATTTGCGGCGACATATTGTCACCGGAAATAGTCTTTTTAGCGGTGATTTTCTCCCTCTCCAGAACAAAAGCACGGCTACAGTAATAAATGGCTCCTGCCATCCAATTGCTGCTCACCGCAATATGTTTTGGCCGCATAAACGGCTTTTTCTTGTAGTGTCAATACAACACAAAAAAGTAAAATAATAACTAAAACGACTATTTGCTAAGTAGATCAGCATCCTCTTGTAACATTTTAATGCATCCATCCAGATCCCTAAGCTTCTCCATAATGGGCTCAATGAGCTCCACCAATATAGCTTGTACCTGATCCAAAGTAGCCCTAGGAGGCTGTCTCTCAACAGCAGCAGTACTAGTAGAAGCTTGATCGGTGGGCAGGGCACTAGGTTATCCTGGTGCAGTCTTCCACAAGTGCCCCTTGCTCTTGCTGAATGTGATCTTGTTAAGGGGCCCCATCTATGGCGACCTCCACTCAGTCGCGGACACTGTAACCCCCAATCAGAGTAGGAGGTTAGATATCAGCAGTGCAAATGGTAGACTACCTTCACTGGAATAGAGTCACTCTGATCGAATGCAGTGGAAGAAATACAATGTCAGATCAATGGGGTCCCCCTGCGTTATCCGCAACAAAAATTTGGCTAAGTCGATCCTGAAATCAATCTTGTATCTTTTCGGATCGATATTATAGCCAACAATCAAATTAAGCATTATGAAAAATGCTATACAATCGGCATGTTGGATCACCTTGCTCCTATCATATGGAGGAGCCGAAAGGTCTCACAGTAGATGACGCACTTGATCGTCTGTGAGACCATCATTAGGTAGATCATCATCCTCACTACCATCCGGCTCTACATTCGGGGCTAGCATGGACGATGCAGCCAGTGTGTCGAAATCAAATGGTGCAGCCGCTAGTCCCGATGTAGCTGTTGCAGGATATACGCCGGCCACGCGCAGGATGTCAAGGAACTCAGCAATAATACGTGGAGAGTGTGGTTCCCCCAATCCCCCTTATAAAAATACACGGGGATCGAGACACCAGGATGGTGACAACACGGTCACACATCCCAGCGAAGTGCCAGTGTGTGTGTACATGCAACAGTGTACAAATAAAAATGCAGCGGATAATTAAGTCTACTAAGTACCAGAATTTAAAATACAATTTAAATATCAGTAGAGGTTTAAAAGCAGTTATACAGTCATCCAAAATAAAGTTAACACATGACCCGAAAATACAAAAGGGTAAATTAAAATAACAATAACCAGTGATCCCAGATCACTCCTCGGGCGGAGCCGTCTCTTCAGGCTCGCCCTCCTCCTCCTCATCTGCATCAAAATCTGCGTTACCACAAAATGGTACCGCAGGTAAGTATGACCCAAATATTCCTCAGGAATAAAAATGCATTTAATGCAACTAACAAGCATGCATATAATGAAATATGCATTTTTCCTCAAAACATCATTTTCCCCGAAAATGATAATTTTTCAACACACGCCAAAATCTCATTGGCCCAAATATTCGTAAAACATTTTCCCAGGAAATGATTTACACAAAAATCCAACGCACACTATTTTCCCAGAAAATAGCCAATTAATCAGTTATTAACCTATGCACCATGGCCTCCCCTAGGGACCATCCGTACGTCCTGGCTTCGTAGCGATGCTCGGTTCCACGCCCAGCGCGTACGTAGCCAAGCACCCACTACGCAACCAGCGATGCCCAGTTCCGCGCCCAGCGCGTACGTAGCCAACATCCTCTAGTCCCCGCCAGCAGAAGGACCACGGAGTAAGCACGAATCTCTCGTCCGATCCCATTGTCGCCCAGCGACAATCTAGGGGACGTTACTCAGTTTATTCCACTCCCGAGTAACCAGAGGAGCTCCACCGAGATAATGCCCCATCTCGGCTTGGGGTCGTGATACACACGCAACCAAAAATATTCTCACGTAAAATCATAACTTTTCAAATCACACATGAGCATGAATGCAATACACGAAAACCCAGTTTTCTTTACAAACATGATCTTGCATGAAATAATGAAATGCACATGTACCAACACCAATCCACAACCATCAATAACCAAACCAAACAACTCCAATCACCAATCCATCTGACTCCCGAACTCCTCGGACTCAGTCCGGCAAAACCAATCAACAGATTAAATACAGTGAAATGCGTTAGTGCAAAAATACATTAAATTAACAAGAATTCTTTGGAAAATACTTACAGTGCAATAAAGCAATTTTCGAAGGATCACGAAGTTGAAAAAGGCGACGTCTGAGCAACACCACAGTGTAAAATACACTGTGACCGTGGGTCACAAATACCAACTTTTCAACGGAGACAAACGAAGACCCAAAAATGGTAGGGTAGGGCCTAGAGAGGTCGGTGAAGCCATTGGTGGTTGTGGTTTGACGTGCGTGGCGGCGCAAGGGGTGGTTTTAGGCCAAAAATGCACAAATCGGAAATGGGCTTGGTGGGGCTTCACCTGTGACGGATCGGAGCTGGAGTTGGGTCCATTGGGTTGCCAAGAGGTCAGGAATGATGTGGTAGGAAGATGGTGGCCGGAGGTGGTGCGACGGCGGCGCTGGAGCGAAAGTGACGCCGCGGCTTGAAGGGTGCGTGCGGGCTACCAGCGGCGAGGTAGGGACTGGGATTTGGGGGGTGAGGTCGCCGGCCGGTGGGGGAGCTAGTCGGCCGGGCAGGGAGGGGGAAAGCAGAGGAAGAAAAAGAAAATGGGAAGAAAGAAAAGAAAGGGGAAAAGAAAAAGAGAAAAAGAAATGTGGGGAAAAGAAATGAGGTTCAATCCTCATAACTTGGGTCATAAAAATGATCCAACGGAAACGATTTTAAAACCACAAGTTAAATAAAATAATTTAAACGTAATGATAAAGTCAAATTGAAATAATTAAATCCCACAATAAATAATTTAAATATTAAAAGTAATTTAAATGCATAACAATAAATAAATATTAAGAAAGCACATAAAAATAATTTTCACCAAATTAAAATCATAGAAATAAACTCACTAAAAATCAACCAATTTTAAAATAAGAGAATAAATTTTTGAATAAATAAAAAAATAATTATTCAGTAAAAATACACTAAAATACGGGATGTTACATTCTCCCTCCCTTAAATAAAATTTCGTCGTCGAAATTGGCAAGGTCAACATTAAGACTAAGACAGGAATAAGATTCAATTAAGAGCAGACTTAAGAACATACCGCCAAAATAGTCCGGTAAGGCCACTATAAGCAACAAGCCCAACCTTCTCTACGATCTGAAAAGGGACAACATATCTTAGACTAAGCTTTCCTTTCTTACCAAAGCGCTTATCCCTTTCATAGGAGAGACTTTAAGATAAACCCAATCACCTTCTTCAAAGGATAAGTCTCTTCTTCTTGTATCTGCGTAACTCTTCTGACGACTTTGCGCTTCAGCCATTTTCTTCCTTATAAACTGAACTTGATCCTTCATTTCTTGAATTATCTCAGGCCCAAACAATTTGCTCTCGCCAACTTCATCCCAACACAAGGGCGATCTACACTTCCTTCCATACAAAGCTTCACACAGGGCCATCTGAATGGAGGAATGAAAATTGTCATTATAAGCAAACTCAAATAGCAGCAGATGATTCTCCCAACTTCCTTGAAATTCCATGACACAAGACCGCAACATATCCTCCAAAGTCTGAATAGTACGCTCTGATTGGCCGTCCGTTTGAGGGTGATACGCAGTACTAAACTACAACTTAGTGCCTAAGGCTGCTTGCAAACTCTTCCAAAAATGGGACGTAAACCGCGGGTCCCGATCCAACACGATACTCTTGGGTACTCCATGCAAAAGCACTATCTCCTTGACATATAACCGAGTCAACTTACCCAAAGAGTCAGTATTATTAACAGGCAAGAAATGAGCACTCTTGGTCAACCGATCCACAATCACTCAAATTGAGTTCTTCCCACTAGGAGTCCTCAGCAAACCTACCACAAAATCCATAGAAATATCACCCCACTTCCACTCAGGAATAGGGAGAGGTTGAGGTCTACCTTGATGCTCAGCCTTAACTTGACGGCACGTGGCACATTCCTCAATGAACATGGCATTATCCAACATACTCATTTTAGTCCCCTAATGACACCTCACGACCAGTATTCCTAGAGTGACTGCTATCCAAAATCTCATTTCCTCAAGAACCTTAATACAACATCCAATAAATTCCGATGATCAATAGCCCTTACAATACTATATGCCAACCTCAATCAACTCCTATGCTACAACTTCTAAACCTCCATTGAATTCTATTTTTGGTAACCTAATAGCCACTTCCAAAGTTAACCATCAATAACAAATTGCACAACCAAATGATTAATCTCCAATTACAAGTATCTTGTCAAAATTCAAGTCACCACTAGTTCCTCAAAATAGCACAATCTGAACTCCTAACTACAACAAAAATACCACGCTTCTGCTGCGCACTTTGATAATCACCTCATGCATAAAACTTATGTCCTCATGAAACTAACACCATCGAGTACAAGGTGGCTACATTCCTACTAACCAAAACTCTTATCACAAATTGGTAGAAAAATACTCTCTCCCAAAACCACGAGTTATAACTCAAATTCCTCAATTAACGCCTGCTGCCTTGATCAAAATCAAATTCCATAAAATACACCCATGGTCACAGATAGAAACCCAATATCAAACAACCTTAGCATCCCAAATTGGAAATAAGCAATCTCAACCCAAAATGCACTCATCTCATCTAAGATAAGAAACATACTTTAAAAGACTCAATTCCAACCTAGCGAACCAAAAAGAGCACCTAGAAACTTCTACCTAACAACCTAAACCCAAAAGCTCATCATCAACATTATGAACAACATCTAATATAGCGAAGACTAAACTCACTACGAACCACCATTGAGTACACCAAAACATTATCGAAACCATCTTGGTAACTCGCCCACCTATTTCTAGTCCTCCAGGCTAGCATTAACACAACTAGTTTCTTCAATAGTACATCACTATTAAACCTCAAGACAAACCATACTGCTCAAATCTTCAATTTACCAAAAGCCATTGCAAAGCACCCAAGGATCCTAATGCTTTATTAACCCACATACTTGATCATATTATCCACTATTGATGCCTAAGATTCAACTTTGAAGATCTTTTCCTA
The DNA here is from genome assembly GCA_961763995.1 of Juglans cinerea. NCBI lineage: Eukaryota > Viridiplantae > Streptophyta > Magnoliopsida > Fagales > Juglandaceae > Juglans > Juglans cinerea. Next base: position 33,126,741 of record CAUIVZ010000007.1, on the reverse strand, counting down.
CACCATACATGATGTCCCAACAATCTCTCTTCAATTTAAATAACAATGTCCTTAATTCAACCAATTGGATGCTCAATCTCCAAAGGTAAATATAGCCTCAAGATAAAAATGAAAATAAAAATAAAAGTACCTAAGTAACCTCAAGTCACAATTAATTCCTGAAAATAAACACAATAACTATTATCAACCATAATTCCATTAAGTAACCCACTCGACTACACACTTCGATCAACTCACCAAAAATTCTAAGCCAAGGTCTCGTGACTTAGTACTATTGTGTCGACTCCTCTTCAACACTTACCAAAGTCACTTTCTACAAACCAAAATAAGACTAGAACATATACCCTCCGAAATGCGTACACACACCATTTTTACACATCGATCTCATGCACCTCAGCCAAAACCAATAATCCTCCAAACGTGCAAGTGATCATCCTTACCATTTCCATCACTAGACCTATATCCTCGAAATCAGCAAAAATCATTTTCTAAATCCGCACCATCTATTATCCTTAAAATTAATATGGATTAAATCATTAACCTGTCACTGTAACATCAAGCTAAAAATAATTATTAACCAAACTAGATCAACATCTTCAATCCCCAGAAAATACACGAACTAGATCATTACCTTCCATCTCAAAGAAATTCTCTCCTGAAAAAAAATCCTCACATTAATAACTCAACTCTCATTAATCCTATTTTGATTCTGCCCTTCAACTCTGCAATTCTAAAACCTTAACCCAGATAAAAATCATTTTCCGAAATCCTCAAGATAGATGACCTTAAATCTAAAACATTCACCTTATAAAACTTGTAAATTTTAAAACCTTAAATGTTATCAATTTGCTTATCAAGGTCAGCAATATCGAAAACTTATCATATAAGTAATCCCTTAATTGTTTGTTGAAACTACCAGCTTAAATCTCATTAACTTATTTCCTAAAAACTATGGGGCCACAAACCTTAGATGAGCTCCTCATAAATCTAACCATGAAATTCGTTGATCTTAAAACCTCCTATCCTATAGACTCATTACCTAAATTCTACGAAACCTAAAACCTCAATTATCCTAAATAATTTAAAACTATTCCCTTCCTTAGCAGCAACTTGAGTTCCTACTCCAATGAGTTCACCCAGACCATGATGTTCAAACCTCGATATTAATACAAACCAATCACCAAGAGTTCAGGCCTACTACACCAAATGTTCAAGCCTAACAATGACCTTCTCAGTCGCACCATCTTCCTGTCATAACATAACCCTTAACCCGTCTTTCAATTTCGAACAAAACAAAATAAAATAAAATTACATAAATAAAATAACATACGACAAAATGCATAAAACCAATGAAGTAGTTCACAATAAAATAATTAAAACAATAAAATAATCAGCCATAAAATAAAACAAATAAAATAAAATGACATACAATAAAATAAATAACAACAAAATTGTTATACAATAAAATAAATAAGCCAATAAAACAATACTCTAAATTAAACAATTCAAACACGATTCAAAGCAACATAATAAAAATATAATAACATGAAATAACATAAATACGTTAATTTAACACAAAATAAAATAATCATAAACTCATAATATACAATAAATAAACAAGTAGTATACAATAACTAAATAAAACCAATAAAAATCACATATTTTAAATTAAATAATTTCGAATCAAAACTTTTTAAACTTTCTGGTACTGCACCTATGGGACATGTGGTTTTACCCAGAGCCGAACTTCTCTGATACAACCTGTGGCGCCCCCAATCCCCCTTATAAAAATACACGGGGATCGAGACACCAGGATGGTGACAACACGGTCACACATCCCAATGAAGTGCCAGTGTGTGTGTACATGCAACAGTGTACAAATAAAAATGCAGCGGATAATTAAGTCTACTAAGTACCAGAATTTAAAATACAATTTAAATATCAGTAGAGGTTTAAAAGCAGTTATACAGTCATCCAAAATAAAGTTAACACATGACCCGAAAATACAAAAGGGTAAATTAAAATAACAATAACCAGTGATCCCAGATCACTCCTCGGGCGGAGCCGTCTCATCAGGCTCGCCCTCCTCCTCCTCATCTGCATCAAAATCTGCGTTACCACAGAATGGTACCGCAGGTAAGTATGACCCAAATAATCCTAAGAAATAAAAATGCATTTAATGCAACTAACATGCATGCATATGATGAAATATGCGTTTTTCCTCAAAACATCATTTTCCCCGAAAATAATAATTTTCCAACACACGCCAAAATCTCATTGGCCCAAATATCTGTAAAACATTTTCCTAGAAAATGATTTACACAAAAATCCAACGCACACTATTTTCCCAGAAAATAGCCAATTAATCCGTTATTAACCTATGCACCATGGCCTCCCCTAGGGACCATCCGCATGTCCTGGCTTCGTAGCGATGCTCGGTTCCGCGCCCAGCGCGTACGTAGCCAAGCACCCACTACGCAACGAGCGATGCCCAGTTCCGCGCCCAGCGCGTACGTAGCCAAGCATCCTCTAGTCCCCGCCAGCAGAAGGAGCACGGAGTCGGCACGAATCTCTCGTCCGATCCCATTGTCGCCCAGCGACAATCCAGGAGACGTTACTCAGTTTATTCCGCTCCCAAGTAACCAGAGGAGCTCCACCGAGATAATGCCCCATCTCGGCTTGGGGTCGTGATACACACGCACCCAAAAATATTCTCACGTAAAATCATAACTTTCCAAATCACACATGAGCATTAATGCAATACACGAAAACCCAGTTTTCTTTACAAACATGATCATGCATGAAATAATGAAATGCACATGTACCAACACCAATCCACAACCATCAATAACCAAACCAAACAACTCCAATCACCAATCCATCTGACTCCCGAACTCCTCGGACTCTGTCCGGCAAAACCAATCAGCAGATTAAATACAGTGAAATGCGTTTGTGCAAAAATACATTAAATTCACAAGAATTCTTTGGAAAATACTTACAGTGCAAAAAGCAATTTTCGAAGGATCACGAAGTTGAAAAAGGCGACGTCTGAGCAACACCACAGTGTAAAATACACTATGGCCGTGGGTCACAAATACCAACTTTTCAAAGGAGACAAACGAAGACCCAAAAATGGTAGGGTAGGGCCTAGAGAGGTCGGTGAAGCCAATAGTGGTGGTGGTTTTCCGTGGGTGGCGGCGCAAGGGGTGGTTTTAGGCCAAAAATTCACAAATCGGAAATGGGCTTGGTGGGGCTTCACCGGTGACGGATCGGAGCTGGGGTTGGGTCCATTGGGTTGCCAAGATGTCGGGAATGATGTGGTAGGAAGATGGTGGCCTGAGGTGGTGCGACGACAGCGCTGGAGCGAAAGTGACACCGCGGCTTGAAGGGTGCGTCCGGGCTACCGGCGGCGAGGTAGGGACTGGGATTTGGGGGGTGAGATCGCCGGCTGGTGGGGGAGCTAGTCGGCCGGGCGGTGTCGCACACGGCGGCGCGACGACGGTGGTCTGGGTGAAGGTGACGGACGCACGGGGAGAGAGAGAGAGCTGGGTCGCGCGGGGAGGGGGGAAGCAGAGGAAGAAAAAGAAAAGGGGAAGAAAGAAATGAAAGGGGAAAAGAAAAAGAGAAAAAGAAAAGTGGGAAAAAGAAATGTGGTCCAATCCTCATAACTTGGGTCACAAAAATGATCCAACGGAAACGATTTTAAAACCACAAGTTAAATAAAATAATTTAAACGTAATGGTAAAGTCAAATTGAAATAATTAAATCCCACAGTAATTAATTTAAATATTAAAAGCAATTTAAATGCATAACAATAAATAAATATTAAGAAAGCACATAAAAATAATTTTCACCAAATTAAAATCATAGAAATAAACTCACTAAAATCAACCAATGTTAAAATAAGAGAATAAATTTTTGAATAAATAAAAAAATAGTCCTTCAGTAAAAATACACTAAAATACGAGATGTTACAGAGATGAATTAATACTCACTCCCCAAACCGATAAGGTGTAGAACAGAGCATCAACATTCTCCTCTCCCATGGCACGGTAAAACTCACCTACCATCTCTGGATATGCAGTCCCCCATTGCTGACAGATCGGTGTCCATCACCGTTCGGTGAAGATGGACTGTATGCTCCGTTCGTCCCATGAAAGATCGGAGAATTTAGACAAAATGAATTGTACTATATTGAACTGAATTGAAATAACTAGTTCGGATGAAACATATTCTGTTCGAACTAGTAAAATCTATTTGAATGGAATATTATGTTCATTCGAACCGACAATTTGTGTTCATTCGAACAAAATTATTTTATTCGAATAGAAATAAATATGTTTGGCAACTGAGCGTTCGAACAGACTAGAGTTAGATTGAACAAGAACATGCCAAACAGCCATGGCTGAGTAGACTCAGCCCCGATCGAATGATGTTATGCTTTGTTTTAATTGGTAGAAATGATTAAGGAGTGAAACCCAATCATTTATACCGATTATTTTGATGTTATTTCTACGGAATACACCAAAATGAGAAGATTTCGGATTCAAAATCCATACCCCCCAAACACAACCCATTCAACCAAAAACGTGGCGCCCCCGACCCCCATGTATGGAAACTCAGGATCGAGATGCTCGGATGATGACAACACGATCACACATCCCAACGATAGTGCCAAGTGTATGTACATGCAATAGTGTAGAATAAACAACGTAGCGGATAATTAAAGTAAGTCAACTAAGTACCATAATTTTTAATACAAAATTACATAGGTAAAATGTTTAAAGAGAGTTATACAGTATCCCAAAATAAAATATAATTCAAGTCCAAATACAATAACGAGTTATCCCATATCACTCCTTCGGCGGAGTTGAATCCTCAGGCTCAGGCTCACCCTCAGCTTCATCTGCATCAAAATCTGCATTACTATAAACGATACCGTAGGTAAGTATAATCCAAACAACCCTTGAGAATAAAAATGCATTAATGCAACCAACAATTATGTATGCATATGATGAAATATGCATTATGTCCAAAACATCATTTTCCCCGAAAATGAATATTTTCCAACGCACGCCAAAATCCCATTTGGCCCAAAACATTTCCACAAAAATATTTCCTGCCATTTTCCCTTAAAATGGCCCAAAACAATAATCCACCATTTTCCCAGAAAATGGTTCACATAAAATCATTTTATCCAACACACGCCATTTTCCTAGAAAACGGCCCATTAATCCATTTTTAAAGTATGCACCATGATCTCCCATAGGAACCATCCGCACACCCTGGCTCCCTTCGTCACACCACGGGTAACGACCGTGCAAGTGACTTAGTAGCGAGTGATGCCCAGTTTCGCGCCCAGCGCGTTCGTGGCCAAGCATCCTCTAGCCCCCGCTAGCAGAGGGGCCACAGAGTCGGCACGAGAGCGTTACCATCCCGTCCGATCTCGTTGTTGTCTAGCGACAACCCAGGGGATGTCACTCAGTATATTCCGCTCCCGAGTGACCAGAGGAGCTCTACCGAGATAATGCTCCATCTCGACTTGGGGTCGTGATACACATGCACCCATAAATCATTTCTCACATGAAAACCCAGTTATCATTAAATACACATGAACATGTATGCAATCATGTGAAAACCCAGTTTTCATTTACAAACATGAACATGCGTGCAAATATGCCATGTACATGAAAAGGCACAAATTCCAGCGACCAACAAATCACAACACACAACTTCATTCTCCAATCCATCCGACCCCCTTACTCATCGGACTCAGTCCGGCACAACCAACCAGATCACAGTAAAAATGGGTTAGTGCAAAAATACATTTAAATCACGACATTTCTTTGAAAAAATACTTACAGTGCTATAATAAAATTTTTAAAGGATCACGGAGGTGCAAGAGGTGGCGGCACAGCAACAGGACAGTGCAAAATGCACTGGGCCGTGGGTCTCAAAAACTCACTTTTGAACATGGACAAACCAAGACTTGAGATTACTAGGGAAAGGATTAGGGATGTTGGTGAAGCTAGTGGTGGTGGTGGTTGGCCGTGGGTGGCGTGGGAGGTGTTTAGAGGCCAAAATGTTCAAAACGAAAATGTGGATGGTGGAGCTTCATCAGTGGCGGATCGGAACTGAGGATGGGTGGTTTAGGTTGCTGGGAGGTCAAAGATGATGTGGTGAAGAGATGGTGGCGCGACGGCGACACTGGAACAAATAGTGGCCGCGGCTTTAAGCCGTGCGTGGAGGTTAACAGTGGCGCGAGAGGGGCTGGGAATGGGGGGGGGGTCGGCAGCAGGAGAGGAAGAGATGCGAGGGGTGGTGATGACCACGGCGGCGCACGGCGGCAGTGTGTGGTGGATGATGCAATGGACGGGAGAAAGGGAGGAATGTAACACCCCGTATTTTAGTGTATTTTTACTGAATGATTATTTTTATTTATTCAAAAATTTATCCTCTTATTTTAAAATTGGTTGGATTTTTAGTGAGTTTATTTCTATGATTTTAATTTGGTGAAAATTATTTTTATTTGCTTTCTTAATATTTATTTATTGTTATGCATTTAAATTTCTTTTAATATTTAAATTAATTACTGTGAGATTTAATTATTTCAATCTGACTTTACCATTACGTTTAAATTATTTTATTTAACTTGTGGTTTTAAAATCGTTTCCGTTGGATCATTTTGGTGACCCAAGTTATGAGGATTGGACCTCATTTCTTTTCCCCTCTTTTTCTTTCCTCTCCTTTTCTTTTTCTTTTTCCCTTTATTTCTCCTTCGATCTCCTTTCTCCTGCGCGTGCCCCTCCCTCTCTCTCTCCCCGTGCGTCCGCCCACTCCACCCAGCCCGCCGCCGTGAGCCGGCGGTGACTCTCACCGCCCATCCCCTTGCATTCCCCTGCCGCCGGCGACCTCACCCCACCAACCCCACCTCCGTTCGTGCCGTCGGTAGCCCCCAAGTGACCCACGAAGCCGCGGCGTTCCTTGAGCTCGCGCGCCGCCATCGCGCCACCACCGGCCGCCATCTTCCTACCACATCATCCCCGACCTCTTGGCAACCCAATGGACCCAACCCCAGCTCCGATCCGTCATCGGTGAAGCCCCACCAAGTCCATTTCAGATTTGTACATTTTTTGCCTAAAACCACCCCTTGCGCCGCCACCCACGGCAAACCACCACCACCATTGGCTTCACCGACCTCTCTAGGCCCTACCCTACCATTTTTGGGTCTTCGTTTGTCTTCGTTGAAAAGTGGGTATCTGTGACGCACGGCCACAGTGTATTTTACATTGTGGTGTTACTCAGACGTCACCACTTGCAGCTTCGTGATCCTCCAGAAATTGTTATATTGCACTGTAAGTATTTCTCCAAAGAATTCTTGTGAATTTAATGTATTTTTACACTAACGCATTTCACTGTATTAATCTGTTGATTGGTTTTGCTGGACTGAGTCCGAGGAGTACGAAAGTCAGATGGTTTGGTGATTGGGTTGGTTTGGTTGGATTTGATTGGTTTGAATATTGATGGTTGTGGATTTGTGTTGGTATATGAACATCTCATTATTTCATGCATGATCATGTTTGTAAAGAAAACTGGGTTTTCGTGTAGTGCATTCATGCTCATGTGTGATTTGAAAAATTTTGATTTTATGTGAGAATATTTTTGGGTGCGTGTGTATCACGACCCCAAGCCGAGATGGGGCATTATCTCGGTGGAGCTCCTCTGGTTACTCGGGAGCGGAATAAACTGAGTAACGTCCCCTGGATTGTCGCTGGGCGATGATGGGATCGGACGAGAGATTCGTGCCGACTCCGTGGTCCTTCTGCTGGCGGGGACTAGAGGATGCTTGGCTACGTACGCGCTGGGAGCGAAACTGGGCATCGCTCGTTGCATAGTGGGTGCTTAGCTACGTACGCGCTGGGCGCGGAACCGAGCATCGCTACGAAGCCAGGACGTGCGAATGGTCCCTAGGGGAGGCCATGGTGCATAGGTTAATAAAGGATTAAATTGGCTATTTTCTAGGAAAATAGTGTGCGTGGATTTTGTGTAAACCATTTTCTGGGAAACTGTTTTACGGATATTTGGGCCAATGAGATTTTGGTGTGTGTTGGAAATTGTCATTTTCGGGAAAAATGATGTTTTGAGAAAAATGCATAATTCATCATATGCATGCATGTTGGTTGCATTAAATGCATTTCTTTCCTGGGAATTATTTGGGTTATACTTATCTGCGGTACCCTTCTGTGGTAACGCAGATTTTGATGCAGTTCAGGAGGAGGAGGGCGACCCTGAGGAGACGGCTCCGCCGGAGGAGTGATCTGGGATTACTGGTTTTATTATTTTATTTTGCTTATTGTATTTTCGGAACATGTGTTAACTTTATTTTGGAAGACTGTATAACTACTTTTAAACCTCTACTGATGTTTAGTTGTGTTTAAATTCTGGTACTTAGTTGACTATCCGCTGCGTTATTTTATTTGTACACTGTTGCATGTACACACACTGGCACTTCGTTAGAATGTGTGACCGTGTTGTCACCATCCTGGTGTCTCGATCCCCGTGTATTTTATAAGGGAGATTGGGGGCGCCACAGGTGGTATCAGAGCAGTTCGGCTCTGGGTAAAACCACATGTCCCTTAGGATAGTACCAGAAATTGTTTTATTATTTTAAAATATTTTTAAGTGTGGTAAGTTAAGTTATTTATTTTTTGAGATTATTGTTATTTTATTTTTATGTTATTTGTTGTTATTTAAATATATTTTATCTTATTGTATTTTATGTTGCTTTTGGTTGAGTTTGGTTTTGTCTGGATTTAAGCGGGGTTGGAGATTGCTCTATGACAGGAATATGGTGAGACCAAGAAGACAAGCTAACGTGCCCGAGGATGAGCTACCTAGGGGTGATGGAAATTATGCTATGGTGAGGGCGTTGAATAGGATGACGGAGTTCCTACAACAGAATTTCCGACTGCCTCAAGTAGATCCTAATAGAGCGGTCCAAGTTGGGTGCACTTATGAGCGCTTCCTGACGCATAGGACTCCTGCCTTTACTGGGGAGGAGGATCCAATGCGAGCTAGGAGGTGGATTCAAGATCTGGAAAGAACATTTGAAGTATGTGGATGCACTGAGGCCCAGAGGGTATTATATGGAAGCTATATGTTGCAAGGTGAAGCGGCAAACTGGTGGGAGACCAAGCGGCCACTTTTAGAGATGGAGTTGGGGTCCTTGGCTGCTGTGTCTTGGCAGCGGTTTAAGAAAGAATTTGATAATCGATTCTTCCCTGTTTCGGTGAGGCGACAAAAGGCTCGAGAGTTTAATAATTTGGCTCAAGGAGGCACGACTGTTGAGCAATATGAATGGAAGTTCATGGAACTTGGACGGTTCGCTCCTCACCTTATTGCTACCGAAGAATTGCGGGTTGAGCGTTTCATGGAGGGTCTGCACCCCGAGATACGCAGACATGTGGCTTGTCTTCAGATTACGGAATTTCAGAAGTTAGTGGATTTGGCCAGCATTGCAGAGCGGGAAAATAGTTTTGGAGTAGGCTCCCCTCCTGGGCAGAAGAGGCGGAGTTCTCTTGGTGAAGGAAGTAGTTCTGGATCGCCACATAAATTTGTTCAGACGACCGGGGCCCGTTCACAGACAACCTCCAGTGTTCGTGCAGGAGGCCGGACTCCAGTGTGCCCTAGATGTAGTAGAGCCCATGAGGGCGACTGTGGTCAAAGGGGAATTCAGTGTTATAAATGTGGCCAGCCGGGTCACTTTGCTCGGGAGTGTCCTAGTCGAGTTCAAGGAGAGCAAGGAGCGCGAGGAGGTCGTCGAGGTGGAAGGGGCGGCCAAAGACAATTGGTACAAGCCCGGGTTTATGCAGTGACTCCTGGTGATGTGGACTATGAGGCTCCAGAGACCCACGACGCTGGGGTGATTACTGGTATGCGTTTAGTTGTTTTTATTTCGATTTAATGTTTGGTGTGGTTGGATTTTTTTGAATTTGTTTGGTGGTTGTGTTTGCCTCAGGAAGAGTTCGTCTATATGATTTTTATGCTTGTACTTTGTTTGATTCTGGGGCGTCCCAATCGTTTGTGTCTGCCACGTTTGCACGGATGTGCAATTTGGTTACAGAACCTCTACCTCAATCCTTAGTTGTGGCTCTTCCCAATGGCAAGATTGTGTGTTGTTCCAAGGTTGCTTTGGGTTGTCCTTTGGATTTTGGTGGAAGGACACTGGATGCAGATTTGATTGTATTCAAGTTGCTTTGTTTTGATATAATTTTGGGTATGGATTGGCTGTATCGCTATTCTGCGAATATTGATTGTAGAAGACGAGTAATTGGTTTTCAACTCTCGGATGAGGATTATTTAGAATTCGTGGGAAGTAAGTTAAAGGCAAGACCATCAATTATATCACCAATTCAAGCTAAAAGAGATATAGCTTGTGGGGCGGATGCTTTTTTGGTTCAAGTCGTGTCTACACCATCTGAGAAGAAATCTTTAGTGGATATTCCAGTGGTGGAAGAATTTCCCGATGTGTTTGTGGATGAGTTACCTGAATTGCCTCCCGTTTGTGATATGGAATTTGTTATTGATCTGGAACCTGGGGCGGCTCCTGTGCATAAGGCTCCTTACCGCATGGCACCGACAGAGTTAAAAGAGTTGAAGATTCAATTGCAAGAATTGGTCGACAAGGGATTTATTCAGCCGAGTACTTCGCCGTGGGGAGCGCCCGTATTGTTTGTCAAGAAGAAAGATGGTACGCTCAGAATGTGCATAGATTATTGGGAGCTTAACAAGGTGACTATTAAGAACAAGTATCCTTTACCTAGGATTGATGATTTGTTTGACCAGCTTCAGGGAGCAGCTGTCTTTTCGAAAATTGACTTGAGATCAGGGTACTATCAGCTGAGGATAAGGGATAAGGATGTGCCCAAGACTGCTTTCAGAACGAGGTATGGGCAATATGAATTTAAAGTGATGTCTTTTGGGTTGGCGAATGCTCCTGCCGCTTTTATGGATTTAATGAATCTGGTGTTTCGACCATTTTTGGATTCTTTTGTGGTGGTATTTCTCGATGACATTCTGATTTATTCTCGAGACTTGGAAGAGCATGCCTGTCACCTTCGTCTAGCACTTGGGAAATGAAGAGAGCATCAGTTGTATGCTAAGCTAAGCAAGTGTGAATTCTGGTTAGAAGAAGTTAAGTTTCTTGGGCATGTGATTTCCCAAGAAGGGGTGGTTGTGGATCCTAGTAAAGTGGAAGCTATTTTGTCATGGCCTCGCCCTTCAACAGTTCGTGAGATACAATGTTTCTTGGGACTTGCTGGATACTATCGAAGATTTGTGGAAGGTTTTTCTCGGCTATCAGGACCTCTCACTGCTTTGACAAGGAAGAATGCTGAGTTTGTATGGTCTGACAAATGTGAGAGAAGTTTTCAAGAGCTTGAAGCATCTGTTTAATCAGAAGAATCTCAATATGAGGCAGAGGCGGTGGTTAGAGCTGATTAGCGACTATCAATGTGAGATCAAGTATCATCCAGGAAAGGCAAATCTAGTCACTGATGCTTTGAGTAGAAAGTCTCAACAAGTGGATGAAGCAGAGTCATCAGATTTGGACTCTCTCCTTTATGGAATGAGGAGACTTCTTATCGAGAGTTCACAGCAAGAGGAATTATTATCTTCAGTTTTGGATGTCCGAGTAGTGGATTTTGAAGAATTGAAGACTCTTCAAAGAAGGGATCCTGAATTGATAGCTATCAGGAAAAGAGTCAGGAAGTCTAGAGGACCCTTGCATTACAGCTTGGATAAGGATGATATTCTTCGGTTTCGGGATCGTAGAGTAATTCCCCGAGATTCTGAATTTAAAGAGCGGATTTTGGCAGAAGCTCATGCGGCTCCTTATTCAGTTCATCCAGGAAGCACAAAGATGTATAGAGATTTAAAGAGAAATTTCTGGTGGGAAGGAATGAAGCTGGACATCGCTTTGCTTATTGAAAAATGTGACACATGCCGTCAAGTGAAGGCTGAGCATCAGAGACCTGCTGGTAGACTCCAACCTCTCCCAATTCCAGAGTGGAAGTGGGATGATATTTCTATGGATTTTGTTGTGGGTTTCCCGAGGACTCCTAGTGGAAAGAATTCAATTTGGGTGATTGTGGATCGGTTGACCAAGAGTGCCCATTTCTTACCCATTAATAATACTGACTCTTTGGGTAAGTTAACTCGGATATATGTCAATGAGATAGTGCATTTGCATGGGATACCCAAGAGTATTGTGTCGGATCGGGACCCGCGATTCACGTCCTGTTTCTGGAAGAGTTTGCAGGCAACATTGGGCACTAAGTTGAAGTTTAGTTCTGCATATCACCCCCAAACAGACGGCCAATCAGAGCGTACTATTCAGACTCTGGAGGATATGCAGCGGTCTTGTGTCACGGAATTTCAAGGAAGTTGGGAGAATCACCTACCGCTCATTGAATTCTCTTATAACAACAGTTTTCATTCCTCCATTCAGATGGCCCCGTATGAAGCTTTATATGGACGGAAGTGCAGATCGCCTTTGTATTGGGATGAAGTCGGCGAGAGTAAGGTAATTGGGCCTGAGATAATCCAAGAAATGAAGGACCAAGTTCAGCTTATCAGGAAGAAGATGGCTGAAGCGCAAAGTCGCCAGAAGAGCTACGCAGATACAAGAAGAAGAGAATTATCATTTGAAGAAGGTGTTTGGGTTTATCTTAAAGTCTCTCCTATGAAAGGCGTCAAGTGCTTTGGTAAGAAAGGAAAGCTTAGTCCAAGATATGTTGGTCCTTTTCAGATCATAGAGAAGGTTGGGCTTGTTGCTTATAGAGTTGCCTTGCCAGATCAAATAGTGTCCTCATTGAAAAAGAGTTTTGGACAGCAAGAGCCACGTTTTGTGGACCCTGAACGCATTCAACTACAGCCTAACCTTACTTATGAAGTTGCCCCAACTCAGATTGTGGATTGGAAAGAGCAAAGATTAAGGTCCAAGACAATATGAGAGAGCAATTTCCCTACTTGTTCGATTAATCTGGACGGTATGTTCTAAGTCTGCTCTTAGTTGAATCTTAATCCTGTCTTAGCTTTAATATTTGACCTTAATAATTTCGAGAACGAAATTTTATTTAAGGGGGGAGGATGTAACACCCCGTATTTTAGTGTATTTTTACAGAAGGATTATTTTTATTTATTCAAAAATTTATCCTCTTATTTTAAAATTGGTTGGATTTTTAGTGAGTTTATTTCTATGATTTTAATTTGGTGAAAATTATTTTTATGTGCTTTCTTAATATTTATTTATTGTTATGCATTTAAATTTCTTTTAATATTTAAATTAATTACTGTGAGATTTAATTATTTCAATCTGACTTTACCATTACGTTTAAATTATTTTATTTAACTTGTGGTTTTAAAATCGTTTCCGTTGGATCATTTTGGTGACCCAAGTCATGAGGATTGGACATCATTTCTTTTCCCCTCTTTTTCTTTCCTCTCCTTTTCTTTTTCCTTCTTTTTCTTTTTCCCCTTATTTCTCCTTCGGTCTCCTTTCTCCCGCGCGAGCCCCTCCCTCTCTCTCTCCCCGTGCATCCGCCCACTCCACCCAGCCCGCCGCCGTGAGCCGGCGATGACTCTCACCGCCCATCCCCTTGCATTCCCCTGCCGCCGGTGACCTCACCCCACCAACCCCACCTCCGTTCGTGCCACCGGTAGCCCCCACGTGACCCACAAAGCCGCGACGTTCCTTGAGCTCGCCCACCGCCGTCGCGCCACCACCGGCCGCCATCTTCCTACCACATCATCCCCGACCTCTTGGCAACCCAATGGACCCAACCCCAGCTCCGATCCATCACCGGTGAAGCCCCACCAAGTCCATTTCCGATTTGTATATTTTGGCCTAAAACCACCCCTTGCGCCGCCACCCAAAGCAAACCACCCCCACCATTGGCTTCATCGACCTCTCTAGGCCCTACCCTACCATTTTTGGATCTTCGTTTGTCTTCGTTGAAAAGTGGGTATCTGTGACCCATGGCCACAGTGTATTTTACACTGTGGTGTTACTCAGACATCACCACTTGCAGCTTCGTGATCCTCCGAAAATTGTTATATTGCGCTGTAAGTATTTCTCTAAAGAATTCTTATGAATTTAATGTATTTTTTCACTAACGCATTTCACTGTATTAATCTGTTGATTGGTTTTGCCGGACTGAGTCCGAGGAGTACGGAAGTCAGATGGTTTGGTGATTGGGTTGGTTTGGTTGGATTTGATTGGTTTGAATATTGATGGTTGTGGATTTGTGTTGGTACATGAACATCTTATTATTTCATGCATGATCATGTTTGTAAAGAAAACTGGGTTTTCGTGTAGTGCATTCATGCTCATGTGTGATTTGGAAAATTGTGATTTTATGTGAGAATATTTTTGGGTGCGTGTGTATCACGACCCCAAGCCGAGATCCTCTGATTACTCGGGATAAACTGAGTAACGTCCCCTGGATTGTCGCTGGGCGATGATGAGATCGGATGAGAGATTCGTGCTGACTCCATGGTCCTTCTGCTGGCGGGGACCAGAGGATGGTTGGCTACGTACGCGCTGGGCGCGGAACTAGGCATCGCTCGTTGCGTAGTGGGTGCTTGGCTACGTACGCGCTGGGCGCGGAATCGAGCATCGCTACGAAGCCAGGACGTGCGGATGGTCCCTAGGGGAGGCCATGGTGCATAGGTTAATAAATGATTAAATTGGCTATTTTTTGGGAAAATAGTGTGCGTGGATTTTGTGTAAACCATTTTCTGGGAAAATGTTTTACGGATATTTGGGCCAATGAGATTTTGGCGTGTGTTGGAAATTGTCATTTTCGGGGAAAATGATGTTTCGAGAAAAATTCATAATTGATCATATGCATGCATGTTGGTTGCATTAAATGCATTTCTTTCCTGGGAATTATTTGGGTTATACTTACCTGCGGTACCCTTCTGTGGTAACGCAGATTTTGATGCAGTTCAGGAGGAGGAGGGCGACCCTGAGGAGACGGCTCCGCTCGAGGAGTGATCTGGGATCACTGGTTTTATTATTTTATTTTGCTTATTGTATTTTCGGAACATGTGTTAACTTTATTTTGGAAGACTGTATAACTACTTTTAAACCTCTACTGATGTTTAGTTGTGTTTAAATTCTGGTACTTAGTTGACTATCCGCTGCGTTATTTTATTTGTACACCGTTGCATGTACACACACTGGCACTTCGTTGGGATGTGTGACCGTGTTGTCACCATCCTGGTGTCTCGATCCCCGTGTATTTTTATAAGGGGGATTGGGGGCGCCATAAGGAAAATCACGTGGGAGAGAAGAAAAAGAGGAGAAAAAGAAATGGGGAGAAAGGAAAAGAGGAAGAAAAGGAAAAGGAAAAAGAAAAAGAAAAAGTGAGGGAAAGAAATGAGGTCCAATCCTCACATCTTGGGTCACAAAAATGATCCAACGAAAAAGATTTCAAAACAGCGAGTTAAATAAAATAATTTAAACGTAGTGATTAAATGAAAATAAAATAATTAAATCCAACAATAAACTAATTTAAAATGAAGAGAAATTTAAATGCATAACAATAATTAATATTAAGGAAACATATCAAATTAATTTTCACAAATTAAAAATCATAAAAATAAACCCACTAAAAATCCGATAAACTTAAAACAAGAGGATCAATTTTTAAATTAATAAAAATAATCATTCAATTAAAAATACACTGAAACACGGGGTGTTATAAAAAAACCAAACAATAGATGTGGAGACTTGACCCATACCTCTTAGAAGTTCAAATGTGGGGTTGCTACAGCGGTTGAGTGGCAGTTTTCACGGCGGAGATAAGGGGCGAACTTGGAAGCTCTTAGCAGCTGCTGGTTCGAATGAAGTGATTTGTTTCATTGTATTCGAACTTGGTATATAATGACCATCGCGTCTCGTTCGAACGAGATAAATATACGTTCGAATGGTTATTATACTAATATATTTCTAATTATATTACTAATAGTAATATATAATAATACTAAATTACAAAGTACAAAAGTATAAAAATAAAACTAATAATAGTATTATAATACTTTTATGTAATATATTTAGTATATTATTTGTAAATATATTTATTCGATTACCTATAACAAACTAAGTACTTAGCATAATTACAATGGTTTAATTATATAGCTACTATATATAAATTATGATAACTATACTCGTATAGTTTATATAATATTATAACACTAACTATAGATATACGTTACTATAAGTTATGATAAGTAGTGACCAAGTACTTAATATAATTAATATATATAATTAAGTACTATATATAGTACTTATTAGTTATATAGCAACTATAGTGTAATATATATAGTTACTATATAGCTATAGCTATTATAAGTTATGATAACAATACTCATATATATACTATATAATATTAAAATATTTTATACAATAGATTATTAAAATTATAGGAAATTACTTATAAGCATAATAATACTATTATTAGTTCGAACCCAATAACATACCGTTCTAACGGATTTATCGCGTGAAATGTGTTTGGAGGGAAACTTAGCACCAAATACTCTGAATGTCAGTTAATTCAAACGTGAAAATTCCTCATTCAAACGAAAATACCCTTTGATCTTCTCCACATTTGAAGAATATGCCAAGAAATATTCTGATTTGTTAGTTCGAACGAGGAATTTTCGCATTCGAACTTAAATTAAATCGCGGCAGAATTTGGAGCCTATTTGAAATTTTCGTGTTTGAATGGGTAAATGTCCAGTTCGTACGAGACTTCACAGATTCAAATACCTCAACCTTCAGTTCATTTTCACTTCGATATTGCATTTCTTTGGAGGCAGAGCTTACTGGTGTGTGTGAGAGAGAGTTGTGGAGAGAGACAGGAACAAACTTAGTGAGAGAAGGGATTCTTGAGAGAGAGGAGAGGTTTATAAGAGGTAACTATTATTTTTTTGGTTTTTTTTTTTTTTTTTTTTTTTGTATTTCAAGTTTCACTAATGTTAGTTTATTGCACATGATTTAGGGTTTTCTCATAATGTGTTTTATGTTTATATAGGTATTGTATATTGCTATTTCGTTTGGATTGCTTAAATTTGAGGTAATATTTCTAATTTTTAGATTTTTTATAATTTATAGTTTTTAATTAATTATGTTAAGATTTTTGGTATATTTGTCTTTGTACAATCTCATTTAAAATGTATCCTACACCAATATGCATCTTATGAGATTGTGTTTGTGAAAATTATGTTTTGTGGTAAATGTTTTGTCTCTATTTCGTGTTTGGAATCTGGGCTTGTACCGTTCAAACGTTATAATCTTTGTTCGAATAGAATTCTGTCCGAACAGAATCTTGTTCGAACATAATTTTGTTTGAACAGACTAATAAGATTTTACTTAAAATTATAAGATATATAAAAATTATACCTAAAATATAAAAAACTTAAGAATTATTAAGTCTATATTTTGCCCTTAAATTAAAATGGAAACTTAAAATATAATATAACATAGGAATTATTAATACTTAAATTAATAATTAATACTTATAAAATATTTAATTAATAAACTATATAGTATAATTAATAAATTTTTTGGCCTTGAATTAAATTGATGTTTAATACTTATAAAATATTTATAATATTGGTGATTTGTAATGTATTTGTGATTTGGAATGTGATTTGCTTTTAAATTTATACAATAATTGTAGGAGTTTGACAGTTTTGGATTTTAGTGTTATTTTTATATGCACATGGTATAAGGACGATCTCTTCGTTCTTGTTTACCAAGCAAATCAAGTTTTTTATTTAGATGATCCGGAGTACGGAAACCCATGGTGGGTAGTGGAAAAGTTTACACCAAGAAATGTATATGATTACATTCCAGAGGCAGATGAACCACATGAAGAAGTTGATAGTGTAGCAAATGAATAAGTATATCAAGAAAAACGAAGCAGGCATCAATCTATTTGTTGATCTAAACCAATATGATATGGTCCTATCACGTAGAGAAGATGTTCAACTAGAAGTAATTGATAGTGAAATATCGAAAAAAGATGAATCAACTGACATGTCTAGTGAGGATAAAGGCAACTGGTCTAGCAAAACGGATAGTGAATGAACTTTTAACAAGAATTTTTGTAAGTATTATTCTTATAAATATCCGTAACGATTGTTTGAATAATAATTTGTTACAACTTTAAATAGATATGCCTCCCAAATGCAAAGTAACACGTGTGCCATCCTCATCTATTACTAACTTCTCGTGTGGTTCATCTGCCATGAATAGTGAGCCAACATTACCAGACCTAGAATAAGGTATTTTATCAAATTGAATACCACATTTTATGCTCAATTTAAGTAATGTATCTATAAAATAAAATAATGTAATTAAAATACATGCTTTAATTTTTCTATAAATAGCTGTTGTAAGCCAGTGCCGAGGTAGAGGCACTACGATGGGTGTCTACATAGAGAAAGTAAGGAAAGTCGGTAAAATTAAAGTTGATATTCTTGATGATCACACCGGTGGCTCTGGAGATTCGGCAGCGTGGCTTACTTCTTATGTTGATACGTTTACTCTCACGTATGCATTGATTGCTACATCCTATTGATCTAAAGTTTCCCAAGATGTGAAAGAGCACATCAAAAATCGTTGCTCGGTAATAAGATACATCTCAAGCAACTAAGTATATAACATGTTACTTTTAAGTTATTTTGTATTTATACTAATTGTTTATAATTTTTGAAATGATGAGTTTGAGCTAAATTTTGGCCGATGAGAGGATCGATTAACGGTTGAGGAACTGATGTCGAATGCATTCTAGAGGTACAAAGGTCGATGCAATGCACACTATAAGAAGTTCAGTACTACAATGGAGGTGCGCCAAAATCCATTCTAAGCAATGCCACCAAACGAATGGGAGAAGGTTTGTGCTATGTTTGAAGATCTTGCTTATCAGATAACTTCGCTGCTATCTTTTTTTAATACTATATAATAGATGTATTAAACATATAAACATAATATATATTTTTTTAGCAATGGAGTACTGTGAACAAAGCAAATAGATCAAATTTAACGATACACAATCATGATATCTCTTAAAGAAACTACTGCGGATCCATCTGATGCATCATCTGTCAACAATGCTCAGATCCTTTCTTAAGTGCTTGGATCACGTTCTGGAGATTTGAGGGACTTAGGACGTTGTGTCAAGCCATCATCAACATCATCATTCTCTTCTTGAGCCAAATCGAATGACGACAAGAGTAAGGAATTTGAGAAAGCAACACTTGAGATAGAATGATTGAGGTCCAAGGAAAAAGAGTTGCTAACCCGATTAGATCAAGCAGCGAATTTTGAGGCAAGATTAGAAGAGAACATGCAAAGGAGACTAGGGATGGAGGTACAAAAAGCTGTGCTTGAACAGTTACAATCAATTATGTCACAAAACTCTATACCACCACCACAATTGTAAAAAGTTATTTTTTCTTTCATTGTCTTTCTATTATTATGTTCCAAAACATTTGAATAATTTATGTTTGAATTACAATGTGTATTACTAGTATGGTTTTTTAATTAATTAAATCATGTTATGTATGATTAATACTATCGAACGGTAAATTACAAGTTCGAACGGTAAATTACTATTTATAATTCCATTCAAATAAAAACAGACCCATTTAAACAAAAAATAACCAATTCAAACGAGAAATGAGAAATACAGTTGGAACAGACATAATTTATATTTGAACAAAAGTCATTCGAACAAAATTTATTACCTCAAACACTACGTTCATTTGAACATGATCAAATATGGTTATTTGTTCAAATGGACAGGTCGGTTCGAACTGACAAATATTTCATTCGAACAATTTGTTGGGATGAAATTGGTTTGTCTCAAAAAAAATTTATGTTCGAATAGTTTCGACTGGTTCTACCAAATTTCGTCTCTAAAAGTGATTTTTTGATACAAAAATTGAATTTCGTCTCCAAACACCTTTTGAGACGGTCTTTTAGAGGCAAAATAGAGACGAAATTTTTTCATCTCCAATCCTTTTTTGGGATGAAATTGGGGTTTTTTGAGACAATTTTTTGTCTCAAAAAACCATATCTCTTGTAGTGTATGAGACTTAACATTAATTACTTGATCATGATCAGTCATATAAGACAAAAAATTCTATGGAAATTTCAAGTGTAAACAATCGGGAAAAACAGAGTTCTTCAATAGGGAAAAAAAATTAAAGAGTTGTGGAATGGAATTAACATGAAACCCAAGATTTGTTCACAATTAAATCGTTCTGGAATTAAGATAAAGTCGCTAATTAATTAATTTTTTAAGAGAATTATAGCTAGCTAGTTTATAAATTTTATTGATAAAATGCTCACTTGTGATGGAAAAATGCATATTTATAATTATGAGCTATGACCTATAGTTTTTTTTTTTAATTTTTCTAATATAATTGTAAACGAGATTTGTAGGTGTATCTTTGAAAATCAGGGATAAAGATTATTAGCATTACTCTTACTACTCAAAGGGGCATTCTTTTTAGGTCAACAGAATTTATATCAATAAAATCAATTTAAGGGTATTCATTTTGAAAAAATATAAGTGTAATTTAGTAATTATATAGAAAATGGTTGAGACACGAGATCACCTATCCATGAGGTTCGTATGTACAGGATCAAGCAATGTTTTATTATTGTTCAGGCATTGTTTATAAATATTAATGCATAAAAAATATGAACAATGCATTAACAATTATATAACCAGTGCAAACCCTTCTCTACCCATATCTATCTCTCTCTCTCTCTCTCTCTCTAAAACAGAAGAAAAAAACCCATTTGAGTTCAAAAACCCTAGCCATGCACCACCACTATTCCACCGTGCCACTTCATTTTCCATCAGCCACAATTAGCCCTAGATCTCTGTCTCCGTAACACTCACCCTCTGTGGCGCCCACGACCCCCATGTAAGGAGACACGGGAATCGAGACATCGGGATGATGACAACAGGGTCACACATCCCAACGTTAGTGCCAAATGTGTGTACATGTAACAGTGTACAAAAACAACACAGCGGATAATTAATACAACTAAGTACCAGGATTGTTAATACAATTTAAAGAATCAGTAAAATGGTTTAAAATTTATACAGTCATCCAAAAATAAATATTTTACAAGTCTCAAACCAAGACGAGTGATCCCAGATCACACCTCGGGCGGAGCCAAATCCTCAGGCTCACCCTCAGCCTCATCTGCATCGAAATCTGCGTTACCAAAAAAATGGTACCGTAGGTAAGTATAAACCAAACAACTCTCGGGATAAAAACATATTAATACAACTAACATGCATTCATATGACAAAATACACTTAGCCATAAAATACCATTTGTTTCCAGAAAATGATTCACACAAACAAACCATTTATCGGACACTGTAGGCGGGAATCGTAGGCGGGACTCTACCACCGTCCCTGCTTACCACCATCCCTACCACGTGCACCGTAGGCGGGAATCACAGGCGGGACACAACCACCATCCCTGCTTACCACCATCCCTATCGCGTGCACCGTAGGCGGGAATCACAGGCGGGACTCTACCACCATCCCTACAGTTCCTTTCCACACAATGAATACTTATCACACACAAGGAATACTTATCATAGCACTGTAGGCGGGAATCACAGGCGTGACTATACCACCATCCCTACCGCGTGCACCATAGGCGGGAATCACAGGCGGGACACAACCACCAGCCCTGCTTACCACCATCCCTATCGCGTGCACCGTAGGAGGGAATCACAGGCGGGACTCTACCACCGTCCCCGCTTACCACCATCCCCACAGTCTCTTTCTTTTTCTCAAATCAGTCAATCTATTCGTTTCAAACACACTCAAATCATTTCACATGAAAATTCAATTTTCAGATAAACACATGAATATGTATGCAATTATGTGAAAACCCAGTTTTCATTTACAAACATGAACATGCATGCAAATATGCCATATACATGAAACAACACCACAACCACCAACAATTCACAATACCAACCAAACACACAACTCCGTCCATAATCCATCCGACCCCCGAACTCCTCGGACTCAGTCCGGCATGTCCAACCAGATCACAATGATATGTGTTAGTGCAAAAATACATTTAAATCACGAAAGTTCTTTGGAAAAATACTTACAGTGCTATATAATAATTTCCGAAGGATCACGAAGCTGCAAGAAGTGGCGGCTTAGCAACGTAACAGTGTAAAATACACTGTGGCCGTGGGTCTCAAAAACTCACTTTTCAACAGAGACAAACCAAGACCCAAAATTGATAGGGTAGGGCCTAGAGAGGTCGGTGAAGCCGGTGGTGGTGGTGGTTTACCGTGGGCGGCGGCGCAAAGGGTGGTTTTAAGGCCAAAAAGTCGAAATCGGAGATGGGTTTGGTTGTGCTTCACCGGTGACGGATCGGAGTCGGGGTTGGGTCTATTGGGTTACCAAGAGGTCGGGGATGAAGTAGTGAAGAGTTGGTGGCCGGAGGTGGCGCGACGGTGGCGTTGGAGCTCAAAATGCACCGCGGCTTGGAGTGGTGCGTGGAGGCTAACGGCGGCGATGGACGAGCTGGAAATGGAGGGGGGTGGTCGCCGGCCGGTGGGGAAGCTGATGGGAGGGGCGGTGTCGCGCACGGCGACGGGCTGGGTGGAGGAGAAATCGGACGGAAGAGAGGGAGGGGCTGCGCGCGCGGGGAGAGAAAAGGAAGAGGAAGAAAAAAAAAAGAAAGAAGGAAAGAAAAGAAGAAAGAGGAAAGAGAAAAAAATGGAGAGAAAGAAATGAGGTCCAATCCTCACATCTTGGGTCACATAAATGATCCAACGGAAAAGATTTTAAAACCGCAAATCAATTAAAATAATTTAAACGTAATGTTACAATGCAAATAAAATAATTAAATCCAACACTCAATTAATTTAAAAGAAGAACAATTTAAATGTACAACAATAAATAAATATTAAGAAAACATAACAATTTAATTTTCACAATTTAAAGATCATAAAATAACCCATTTAAAATATCTGATAATTATAAAATAAGAGAATAAATTTTTGAATTATTAAAAATAATCATTCAGTGAAAATACACTAAAATACGGGGTGTTACACCCTCTCTTACCTCAATCTGCTTTTCCCACTCTCTCACTGTTAGGGTGATTTTATCTATTTATTCATTTTTCTGCATTGTTTTGTGTTCTCGTATTAACTGTTGTTGTTGTCAAGTCACATCGAGGGCATTTTTCCTCATTCACATTGTTGTTCAGTCATAAAGGAGGGTTAGAATTTCCCACTAATTTTACTATTTTATGGCTTTTGAAAATGTGCCGAAAATCCCATCCCTTACACTGAATTATAGTCAGTGAATGCATGTTGGAGGTTTTCCCATGTGATTAGTGAATATATCCTTTAAGTAATTGCCGTATTTTAGTGGACTACATTACAACTGATACATGTTGCTGATAATCTTGTCATTGAATTGTGATTATGTATATAAATTGAGATTTGTAAATTTACTTGATCTTGTATTATATGTCTTTTTGGGGGTATGTGTGTATCATGACCCCAAGTCGAGATGGGCCGGTGGTGTTCCTTTGGTCACTTCGAAGTGCATAAATTTAGTGATATCCCCTGGGTTATCTGTGGGAGACAACGGACTTGGATAAGACAGTAACGATCTTGGGTCGATGTTGTTACCTCTCTGTTGGGGAAGACTGGAGGATGCTTGGCCACAAGGGTGATGGGCGTGTACTTGGGCATTGCTTGTTACGAAGTCACAAGCACAGTCGTTACCCATGGTATGGTGAAAGAACCAGGCCGAGTGCATGGTTCATTTAGGTGTGAAGTCCAGCCCAACCTTAGGCCCAAGGCCCTTGGAAGTCTACCAAGTCCACCATCAAACCGACATTGTTTTGACCCCTTAAACAAGACCCTACTCCCTTTCCTCCCTCCCCCGTCCTCCCTCTTTCCCTCTCTTTCTCCTTCTCAGTCTTCCTTCTTGCTGTCTCCCTATGGTAATCCTATATGCAGTTTCACTCCTCGAAACTGTCAATTTTGATGCAAAGCATGGGTATGGTGATAGTTTATCTGTTGTCTCCCTATTGTAATCAAGTGTTGTACTTAACTTTTTGTAATTAGTTTGGGTTACTGTAATAACCGATTGCTTATGGTTTGAGACAAGTGACTTATGGATAATCCATTGTGATGTAATTTGAATATATTATGGTACTGATATTTAGATTTAATGGCCTACTCTTTAATTTAGTTGCAAATATAACTATATACCATTTAGTTTTAGCATGTGCATGCACACTTATTGCCACATCGAGCGAGAGGCGTATGATTCGTGTACCAAAATCTCGACATCATGCCGAGGTGAGCCCCAGGGGTACCACATTAGGGGATACCATGGTGCACACTTTAATAATTTGATTTTAAATGGGTGTGTGTATCATGATGAGAGGCGGAACCGGTAATTTTTTTTTTTTTGGGGGGGGGGGGGGAACCAACATAAATATAAAAGCATGTAAGTTCTAGTAGTCCCCCTCTATATGAGTACACGTGCATTACTAAAGATCTATTTAAAGACTTGAAGTAAAAAATCAATATTGTAACCACTCAAAATCGATTAAATAATACAAAAGTCAATATTGTTCTACAAATTCATCATAAAAGCACAAATAAAGGATAAAAATTAGGAAAATAGAAAATAAACTTCATTGTTGAATCTAAAACTGAATGTTGAAAGCCTTCTATTATATAGATAGGAATAGCCATGTGATATATGTTGCCTTCATTTCTAATTGTTAACTAACTCGATGGTAGCATAGATGTTAACAAAACCCAATCACAATTAGCTAGTAGAATACTTGAATGGAAAAGTGTCAACAAATAGGATAAATTAGGTTTCTAAATATACCAAAATAGCTTATAAAAAAAAATAGAAAAAAAAAAGGAGTTTTCTTGCCAATCATGAGATGTGGAAAAAAAAAACAATCAATGTGAGCATGTGAGATTTTATTAATGACCAAAAAATAAGTGCAAGTCTGAAAACGTTATTGATAAAATAAAAGGAACTTGGAAAAGTACTAAGTAAGACTTTTGGAAATTTAGGGGGGGGGGGGGGGGGAATCAAATTGTCTTTATATTGAGGACATTTTAAAAAAAAATTATGTATTAAAGAAGGGTTTTGAAAAACATGGCGCCCCCACCCCTATATGTAGTTTCGACCTTGATCGATCAGAACCCTAAGCTGAAATGGAGCAATATCTCGGTGGAGCTTGTCTGATTACTCAAGAACGCATAAAGTTGAGTGACATGCCCTGGGTTGTTATTGGGCAACAATGGGCTCGGGTGAAACCGTAATGCTCTGGGGTCGATGACTTTGCCTCTCTACTGGTGGAGGCTAGATGATGCTTGGCCACACATCCGTTGTGAGTAGAATTGGGTATCGCTTATTACGAAATCACATTGTTGTTACCTGTGGTGTGGTGAAGAGAGCCAAATTGTATGGATGGTCTGCATAGAGGAGACCGTGATGTTATATATCATGCAATTATGACTAATAAAATTTGATACGATATATTTATAAGCTAAATGACGGAACATAATTAGTTGGAAGTTTTTAAGATTTCTTCTGCTAGTTTGGTGAATTTACTCATCAATCCCTCTAAGAGAACTTTAGAGCAATGGTGCATAATACACTACAACATATAAAGTTTTTTGGGATGACAATTTTTGGAACAAAAAATAAATACTTCTTGGAACAAAAAAAAAAACCATCCCAAGGCCGTTCCAATAACAGTGTCCCAAAAGGTATTTTTGGACGAAAATATCAATTTTGTCCCAAACAAATCTTGTGGGATGAAATTGAGCAGAATCGTTTGATCACATTCGAACGGAATAATTTTTTTGGGACGTTTGAATTTCATCCTGGAATCACGTTCGAACGTATTTTGTGTTATTTATGATGGTATGAGGAAACATTCGAACAAACAATTGGGTCGAATAGTAAGACATTCGAACGGACCTTGGTAGGATTGAACGATTTCATATCAGTAGACGTTTGAACGTTTAGTTCACGTTCGATGATTCGTTCGAACGGTTTCACATACTGTTCAAACGTTTAATTTTGTTTACATTTGAATGTTTTGTATCAATGTTCAAATGATTTTAATCATCTTTTCGAATGGTTTTTTTCTCGTTCGACCGTTAACTATTTTAGTTACCCAATATTTAAAAACAAAATAGACATACATAATATTTAATAAAATACATTACAACATGTTCAATACCCATAAAACTAGTCTAATAAGTGTGAACTAAATTAATAAAATAGTAGTAGTACTAGCATTCTTCGTACAGAAATATATCCCAAAATTTGTATATAAAATGTAAATCAGTTGCTTGGAGGCCTTAACTGTTCCATAAACATCTGCATTTGGAGTTGCACATCTCTCCTAAACTCTTCTTATTGTTGTTCTTGTCGTTTAATGTAGATCTCCATATCTGCTTGTTTTGCCAATTGAGCCTCTAATTCATGCTGCTTTGCAGTCAATTCTTCAAGCTTGGAATTCACTTTGTCTAACGCTATAAAGGTATTATAGGCAAACCTGAATGATGATAAAGAGCTAAAAGGCTTTACATAGCGACCCAAACCTTCTGTACAAATTTCAATTGTTGAGAAATTTTGATCTAACGCTAATTCAACAAGTAGGGTAACCATTCTATCCTACACACAAGAAAGAATTAATATCGTCACAAATATTCAAATATGTTTAATTACAATAGATTATAATACTTACATAATTTTTACGAGTATCGAGATGAGTCCACTCTCCATTACGATTAGTATGTGATACATCATATAATTTTATCAGATCATAATTGGTATTTGACTTTTGCTACAAGAGACATTTATTGAGATATAAAATCATTAGAATACCTCCAAATAACAAACAATATACAATAAAAAAAAATAGTATTAACAATTTTTTAGAGAGGCGATGAAAAGATCTTGGATCTTGAACCTGCATGATGATGAATCTTCAACTTCGATCTATTTGTTTTGTTTATAGAACTTCATTCCTAATTAGAAGTTGTAAATATTAGGAAGCGAAAATTATAAATAGAACGCATAATGCTCATGATACCTTGCCTTATATTTACGGAATGCATTATACATAAACTAATAGACAGTTTTACGCTCCTCTCTCCGACCAAAACTTAGTTCGAAGTCATCCTTAAAAAATATATACACGAAGATATTATTATCCAGAATAGTCTAAATTTTGCATATATATTAAAAAATATTAGTATAAATCAATTATTTAAATATTACCAAACAACACTTTTTGATAAACTCTTTCACATCTTTGGAGAGTATTTACCATGAACTCGTAGCCAAATGTGCATAAGTTCGTGTAAGAGCACTCACATGCGATGATGCATGCAATGATGCATGGACGGACTAGACAACAAAATGAAGCAATCGAAGGCATTATCCACAACTATAAAAATTCTTAGAAAAGCATTAATGGTTTTTAATACACAAACAAATATTACTTCACATCCTAAATTAATACATAGACAATCATGTGATAGTTGTAGAGTACTTAAATTACATCTCTTTTCCTTTTAGATTCTCTAAATAAATGTATATTATTTTTTAGCGACTTTGGAAAAGTGTAACGCCTCAAACCCGGATTGTCTGGAGACTTACTACCTGTCTCTTAAGAACTTATTTTCCAACACAACTAAAATGAAACTCAAATCTTTAATAGCAAAACTCAATATCAAGAGTTCTAAATAACTACCTTGAAAACTCCACAAAGTCATTACTGCAACTAAAATAAACTAAAGAGTCCGTAATCTCTCGGTAGTCATAACAACCCAACCAATAATTTCATAAATCTTACTAAAACTCAAGATATTAATAAAACTCAAAGACATTAAGACTAAGAACACCAGAAGTCCTTCTTCTACCAACATCTCCTCAGCTGAAACACAAACAGCAATCTAATCCAGGTCGTCATTTGGACTCTCCACATCATCTGAAAAATATTATAATGATAGGGGATGAGTTATCAACAACTCAGTAAGCAGAAATCATATGCTAGTGTGCAAACATGAGCATTTACAAAGTAGAGCATGCTGAACAAAATATTTGCCAGAGTGATCATGCAGAACAGAACAGAGCATCAAAAGTAACAGAGCGATGGTTTTAAGACAAGTAAAACCCATAGTGCTTTGGCATAACATAAACTGAATATCATCATCAGATCAAAACAGAGCATCAAACAGAGCAGAGACCATGTTTCACCCCGTGGTAGGGTTGTGCTAACCCCAGTGGCCAAACCAGGCAGAGACAGAGGTGAAATCTTTCATTTATTCTTCTCGGAGCCCCAAGTGTGCACACAGGAAAGACCACAATAAAACCACTTTATTTTCAAAGTGGGTGCACTCAGAGACAGAGAAGTTGGTACCAACCCAAACAGAGCATAGCATAACAGAGCAGAGCAGAGCAAAGCAGAGACAGAGTCAGATACGAAAACCAGTGCACCATGCCAAAGGTTTTCAGATGTTATATCAAAATAATACAGAGTACCAAAACAGAATCAGACAGTTTACATACGCTGAACACAAAAGCCAGAATATCTTTCTAAATAAATGCACAACTTTTCATATTCTCAATATCGCTCTTTTTTTCAGATTTCAGAAACCACATGACAGAATTTAGCTCATGTCTACACAATGCATGTCAGAACATATTTTTCCCTTTTTCGTACATATTTCATGAGTATGCAAATAAACGACCGAGGTTGTTTTGTTTTTTCCAAGTTCTCATTTCACCACAAAAATATGCAAAGTTTTCAGAAATTCAACCTCAGTCTCAATAATTCGTATAAGGCCTAGCATAGGAACCCCGCTTACCTGACTCCTGTAGCGCATTATCTATGACTTGAATACGGTCTCTATCCGTCTCGTCACCTATTCATAAAAATAATATAAACTAAATATTAAAATCCAACAACATAAAATTGGTCTTAGACAACTTAAGACCCAATTTCTAGACCATAATTCTGCAAGTTTAATCCAACTCAAACAACCAAATAACAATCTGGACAACCCACACTTCGACCCAAAATATTCTATACCAATCTCAGTATTGTCCAATACAAGCATCAAAACCAATGTCAACTCCGATTATCACTAACTCACACTTATTTCAGCAGCTCATACTCCCAAGCAATCGTCAACAATTTAACCAAGACGACACTACACACTACTCTCTCTCCGTTCACAACTCCACAACAGGAAAAAATATCTCAACACTTCTAGATGTTAAAAGGCCCCAACAAACCCTTCTAAACATTTCCAAAACATCAAACTAATAATCCAAAAATATATCATAACTTCCTAAAAATCACCAATATTCACCATGACCAACGTCAAACTCCAAACACCAATATTTAAACCCGAAACAGCCAACAAATTTCATAGCATAAACCAATCTCACACAAACAACTCTATCATCCAATCCAACTGATCTCCTTACTCCTCGGACTCAATCCGGCACAACCAATAAATTCACAATAAATATGAATTAGCGCAGAAATACATTTAAATATCAAAAGTTCTTTGGGAAAAATACTTACAATGCTATAATACAATTTTTGAAAGATCACGAAGGTGCTAGAAGCGGCAACGCAGCAACAAAACAGTGCCAAAAGCACTGTGGCCGTGGGTATCAAAAACTCACTTTTGAACGGGTGTAAACGAAGACCCGAGATTGATAGGATAGGGCTTAGGGATGTCGGTGAAACTAGTGGTGGTGGTGGTGGTGGTTGGCCGTGGGTGGCGGCTCAGAGGGTAGTTGAAGTCTAAAATACCCAAAACGGAAATATTGATGGTGTGGCTTCACCAGTGACAGATCGGAGGTGGGGTTGGGTCCATTGAGTTGCTAGGAGGTCGAGGATGATGTGGTGAAGAGATGGTGGCCGGAGGTGGCGTGACGGCGGCGCAGCGGCGCAAGGAATGTCGCAGCTTTGTGTGGTGCGTGGAGGCTAACGGCGGCACGGCTAGGGCTGGAAACCGGAGGGGGAGGTCACCGGTGGGTGGGGGTGCTGGGAAGCCGGGCGGTGTCGACCACCGCCGGCGCACGGCGGCGGGCTGGAGAGGAGAAGGATTGAACGGAGAGAGAGAGAGAGGGAGGGGGTTGCGGCGCGCGGGAAGCAGGGGGAGAAAAAGAAAAAGAAAGAAAGGAAAAGAAGAAAAGAAGAAAAAGAAAAGAGGAAAGAGAAAATGTAGGGAAAGAAATGAGGTCCAATCCTCATATCTTGGGTCACAAAAATGATCCAACGGAAACGATTTTAAAACAACAAGTAAAATAAAATAATTCAAACGTAATGATTAAAATGAAAATAAATAATTAAATCCAACAACAAGTTAATTTAATTTGAGAAGAAAATTAAACGCCTAAAAAAAATATTAATTTAGAGAAAGCACTTCAAAAATAATTTTCGTAAACTAAAAATCATAAAAATAACACAACTAAAATCCAACAATTTTAAAACAAGAGAATAAATTTTTGAATCAATAAAAAAATAATTCCTTTAGTAAAAATACACTAAAATACGGAGTGTTACAAAAAGTCTTTCAACATTTAAATCTACAACTATCACATGATTTTCTCTGTATTAATTTAGGATGTGAAGTAATATTTGTTTGTGTATTAAAAACCATTAGTTGTGGGGAATGCCTTCGATTGCTTCCTTTTGTTGTCTAGTCCGTCCATGCATCACTGCATGCGCCATCATGAGGCTGATCTAGATCATGATTCGTTAACGCGGTCTCTAGCTAAGTACTACTGATGTACATAAAACGTCCCACAATATTGTGCATCATGAAGCCATCTGAGATTTATAATTAACCTAAGCCAGCCCTATACATATATCAAGCAATATCAATCAGAGACATTTCTACGTCGGAATCGTTTAGGATCGACTATTATTTGTATCTTTATATCTCGAAGTGGATTGAGGAATCAATCTCTCAATTTCAGGCCCTATCGCATGCATGGAATAAGTTCTTCTTCTTGGCTGCTTGTCGGATATTGGACCAAGGCTATATATTATGGCAATACCACGCACACAATCCATTGGCTAGCTTTTATATAAACTATATATATATATATATATAGGGTCATGCATGTGGCGAAATACTTTTGTTTATAATTTTGAAGGTCTTCATATCAACAAAACTGGTTTTATACACTTCTTGATCGGATTAAATCTATAAACTTGACGTGTTGAGGCGTATAATTAATTAATATAGAAACTATTTTAAAACTTGTGAAAGATGGTACGTGGTTTTTCAAAAAACATAAAGCACAAGATAACAAAAGTACTCTCATACAAAACTCCTGAGCATATATATACATATATATATATATATATATATATCGAGTTAAATTGAAAAATTAAGGGTAATCTAAGTATTCCACGTGGCAGAAGTACATATGGATGGCAAGAAATATGCTGGTATGGATTGCAAAAAAAAAAAAGTATCATTCCATTTCAATCAAAAACTAGTTAGGCTTCCTCGATGGCATCATTTATACTCTTGAGTTGTTAGATCCCTCGTATGTGTCATGGCTAAGATGCAACAACATCTTACTTGCTTGGATCCTAAACTTTGTTTCAAAGGATATTGCATCTAATGTATTTTTCATGACCTCAGCTAAATTGATTTGGGAAAAACTTAAAGAAAGATTTGCTCAACCTGATGAAGCTCGAACTTATCAAACAAACTCAGTAGCATTGTTCGAGGACATCTCTCTGTAAGTGATTACATCACACAGCTTAATGTTATTTGGGAAGAGTTACACAATTACATACCTCTTCCTTGTTGTTCTTGTGGAACTAGTTAATGGGGGTGAGACAATGAAAGTGTTGGCATTGTCACTATGATGTAGAAAGAAGGGACTGCTTGGGTCCTCAACAAGGGAAATAGGAGAAGAAGAAGAGGAGGATGTCATGGCTTATGAAATGAAGTTTGTTTGCAAACTTAAGCAAATACAACATGACAACTAGCCAGCTCTGATACCATGTTAGAAGTGAAAATAAGAACTCGAAGTGAATCCATAATATGGAGAAAATCTGATTCTCATTGAATTAATTACTAATACAAAGTTATGCTATATATATACACTACAGAAAACAAAAAAAACAAGAGTCCTAAAGTTAACTTTTTATCTTCTATTGATTTACAAGTAATCTTCTGTAGTAAGTTGGATTAGACATTGCTTTACATGTATTTCATCACTTTATCTGCTTTTGTGTGCAATCTGTGCAGCCTTTGAGAGTGATCTGTCGCCACATGATTTTCTTCTGTTGCTTTGCTTTTCTATGTCACTGCTTTACACCTTTTAGCTGCTGCATTGTGCTTTTCATCAACTTGGTTGCTGCATTGTACTTCCTGCATGTTGTGGTGTGTTTGTTCAGTGTTCTCATGTCTCTTTTCCTTGTATTAATCATATTTTGTTTCGTGAGAAGCTGTACATGATAATGTATGTACCCTACACAACAATTTTTTATTATCCAATACGCGGTACGTGAATGATCATACAATATATAGTAGCGAACGTAGTCGCACTAATGATCATAGCCTATTTTTAATATAACTTGGAGGACAGCACCTCTTGATCTTTTATTAAAGCTCACTTACGGCTGAGCAAACCGTGGTAAACAACCAATTAAAAAGGAAATCAACAAAACCACTAGAAAGAGGAACAAAGCTATGATTTTTAATGATCATAGCCTTGAGATCATGCATAAAATGGTTTTCTTTTTTTAAATTAAAAAAAGAATGACTAGACAAGATATATGTCAGTTTTTGATTATTTGGTTAGGGGACATTGATACATGATGATTAATACTAGCTAGGAATTACTTAGTCGGGGAGCAAAAAAGATATTCATTTCTAGCCATCACAATCAGTATTACCAATAATAATGTAGGTCATTTATATATATACAATATCAGGCATGACGATTCTGTAATGGGCGTCATTCATTCCACGTGTACATATATGACGTGTACGTCAGACGAGAGGAAACACTGTGCATGCATACGTACGTAATCATGCTTTGATCATGCTCAGACGTGTGCATGCATGACACATCAAACTAATCCAGTACTCAAATACTAGATGTGGGGCCGGGATAGGAGACTTTTATATATATATTCCTTTTATTAAATGATAAAAAGTGAGATATTTTTATAATTTTAAAAAATTTTAAAGATAAAATTACATAGCCTTTTTCTATCTAGATGTGGGGGCCGGGATACGAGATTTATATATATATATATATATATTCTTTTTTTTTTTAGAGAAGAGGTTTTTATATAAATATATATATATAGGTACGTACGTATCACCTAATTTATATTGCATACCATGCATGATACATTAATAATACTTGATCAGATGTAGCGAAGTCTTCCCTGTGGTTCAAGTGCGATTAATGATGATCCGTAATTATTAGTTACGCTAATTAAGACACGAGAGTAACGAAAGAGTATATATATAAATATATATATCTTTTGTAATTCAAAATTATTTTTTGTAAATTAATTAAAAGGTATTTCTCACTGAAAGAGTAGTACTGAGAGTACTTTAGTAATAATAAAATTAATGAGAGTCGTTTCTTCTCCGAAAACAAGCTTCGTACCTTTGAGACAATATTACACATTGCGTTTAATTAGTAATACATGATGATAATCAATGAATGAGTCCAACGTTAGAGAATTTAGTCAATCTAATAAATTATCATGGAGAATAGTTTTCTTGTGTTCAAATCAATGGTATTGTGTTGCAGATTCTACATTAAATGACGGCCTTTTAAATTAATGAACTAATTCGTGTGCAATATTATATTTTTTAGCTCTACTATATATATATATATATTATAAGTTCGGTGCTTAATTACACTGCTTACATTTACATCAATAAGATATACGTCAATAAGATATACATGATCAAGTTGGTACCCTGCATTATCAAGGATATGAAAAAAAAAAAAAAAAAACTCAATAGACTAAAACGTTTTTATTCTAGCTAACGTGGTCAATTTCCATATTAGTAGTATATATATTATATGTCATTAAACATATTTTGCATATTGATCTTTCTATCACAACAAGAAATCTATCATTTTGCGGAGAGGTAAGTTCACCGCAAAAAACATGTAAATCGCCACAATATATTTCACCCGGCCTCAATTTGTTCACGGCAAACTGGTCGAGAAAAACAAGTCTGGGTTGATCAATTGCGGTGGCCTTTGACTTTCGTCGCGTAGAATATCTTTTGTAGCGACTGAATTCGGTCGAAAATAATAGTTTGAACCGAGGTATAAACAGTTTTGGCGCTTGATTAGTTCTCCGGAAATAATTATTTCCGGCGATTACTACGCGCCGAAAATAACTAATTTTGACAATTATTACTCGCCAGAAATAAATTTAAACATTTAAAAAAATATATGCGGCGAGTCCTAATTCGCCGCAATGAACAATGATCCCCAAAAAAAATATAAAAGCTTAAAACCATATTCATCAAAATCCAAGCTATGCACTAATTTTATATTTCAAGGAAAATCTATAAAAATCCAAGCAGAATAAAAATACCAGAAGAATAAAAATAAATGTCCTCTAAAAGGCAAACATCATATAAAAGTTGAAGATGCAACAAAAAGGCAAAAATCATATAAAAGTTAAAGATGCAAACATGACACATATATTACAAAATCATTCTGCTATATATTACAAACATGCAAACTACAAAGCCTACAAAATATATTACAAACATGCAAATCTACACTGTAACACCCCGTATTTTAGTGTATTTTTACTGAAGGAATTATTTTTATGGATTCAAAAATTTATTCTCTTATTTTAAAATTATTGGATTTTAATTGGGTTATTTTTAGGATTTTTTTTTAATTTGGTGAAAATTATTTTAGGTGCTTTCTTAATATTTATTTATTGTTATGCATTTAAATTTCTCTTAATATTTAATTAATTACTGTGGGATTTAAATTATTTTAAATTGACTTTACCATTACGTTTAAATTATTTTATTTAACTTGTGGTTTTAAAATCGTTTCCGTTGGATCATTTTTGTGACCCAAGTTATGAGGATTGGATCTCATTTCTTTTCCCTCTATTTTTCTTTTCCTTTTCTTTTTCCTTTCTTCTTTTCTTTTTTTTCTTTTCTTTTTCTTCTCCCCTGGACTTCTCTCTCCCGCGCGAGCTTTCTCTTCCCTTCTCTCCATCCGAAACTTCTCTCCCCCAGCCCGCCGCCGTGCGCCGGCGGTGGTCGACACCGCCCAGCCGACCAGCTCCCCCTCCCTCCGGCGACCCTTCCCCGTGAATCCCAGCCCCTATCTCGCCGCCGGTAGCCCCCACGAAGCCCACGAAGTTGCGGGACTCTTTCCGCCGTTGCGCCGCCGTCGCACCGCCATTGGCCACCATCTTCCTACCACATCATCCCCGACCTCTTGGCAACCCAATGGACCCAACCCCAGCTCCGATCCGTCACCGGTGAAGCCCCACCAAGTCCATCTCCGATTTCGACTATTTGGCCTTAAAACCACCCCTTGCGCCGCCATCCACGGCAAACCACCACCACCATTGGCTTCACCGACCTCTCTTGGCCCTACCCTACCATTTTTGGGTCTTCGTTTGTCTTCGTTGAAAAGTGGGTATCTATGACCCACGGCCACAATGTATTTTACACTGTGGTGTTGCTCAGACGTCGCCTTTTTCAACTCCGTGATCCTTCGGAAATTGCAATATTGCACTATAAGTATTTCTCCAAAGAATTCTTGTGAATTTAATGTATTTTTGCACTAACACATTTCACTGTATTTAATTTGCTGATTGGTTTTGCCGGACTGAGTCCGAGGTGTACGGGAGTTAGTTGGTTTGGTGATTGGGTTGGTTTGGTTGGATGTGGATTGGTTTGAATATTAGTGGTTGTGGATTTCTGTTGGTACATGTACATCTCATTATTTCATGCATGATCATGTTTGTAAAGAAAACTGGGTTTTCGTGTGGTGCATTCATGCTCATGTGTGATTTGGAAATTATGATTTTATGTGAGAGTATTTTTGGGTGCGTGTGTATCACGGCCCCAAGCCGAAATGGGGTATTATCTCGGTGGAGCTCCTCTGGTTACTCGGGAGCGGAATAAACTGAGTAACGTCCCCTGGATTGTCGCTGGGCGACGATGGGATCGGACGAGAGATTCGTGCCGACTCCGTGGTCCTTCTGCTGGCGGGGACTAGAGGATGTCTGGCCATGTACGCGCTGGGCGCGGAACTGGGCATCGCTTGTGCGTAGTGAGTGCTCGGCCATGTACGCGCCGGGCGCGGAACTGAGCATCGCTACGAAGCCAGGACGTGCGGATGGTTCCTAGGGGAGGCCATAGTGCATAGGTTAATAAAGGATTAAATTGGCTATTTTCTGGGAAAATGTTTTACGGATTATTTTTGGGCCAATGAGATTTTGGCGTGTGTTGGAAATTGTCATTTTCGGGAAAAATGAGGTTTTGAGAAAATGCATGTTTCATCATATGCATGCATGTTGGTTGCATTAAATGCATTTTATTTCTTGAGGATTAGTTGGGTTATACTTACCTGCGGTACCCTTCTGTGGTAACGCAGATTTTGATGCAGATGAGGAGGAGGAGGGCGAGCCTGAGGAGACGACTCCGCCCGAGGAGTGATCTGTGATCACTTGTTATTATTATTTTATTTTGCTTATTGTATTTTCGGGACATGTGTTAACTTTATTTTGGATGATTGTATAACTATTTTTAAACCTCTACTGATGTTTAGTTGTATTTAAATTCTGGTACTTAGTAGACTTGACTAATTCCGCTGCTTTATTTTAATTGTACACCGTTCCATGTACACACACTGGCACTTCGATGGGATGTGTGACCGTGTTGTCACCATCCTGGTGTCTCGATCCCCATGTACTTCTATAATGGGGATTGGGGGCGCCACATACACAGCCAAAATTATTCCGCTAAAAGTTGAAGATGCAAACATGCAAACTAAATCTTGCAAACATTAAAAAAAAAAAACCAACTTATTTTGCTATATATTACATACTACAGAGCCTAAACCAGAGTCCTCAAGATTGAAAAACTGAGGCACCTGTTCTTGCCACAACTTGTGTTTCTGAATAGAATTTTGAAGTTGACCAACCATCACCGAAAAGAAGACATTAATATACTGAGAGTCAGTAAGAACTTCTTCAGCATCACTCAACTTGCATCTTTTGAAATTGTGTGGCGTAGTAATGGCCTCTAAGGCTTTCTTTAGCCATTTAACCCCATCAATCAATGAACTACACAATGGACCAGAGACACATTTATGGAGAAGTTGCTCTGCAACCTTCATTAAGCTCTCGACATCCTCAAAAGCAGGAGCACCAGAGCAGAAAGTAAATTCTCGACATCAAGCTCTCGACATCATCAACCTCCCCTGGCCTTGAGACATCAAGTCTTCTAATCAAATAATCCATCAAACAAAGTAAATTCTCACATGCAGTCGATAATCAGTCCTCACAGTTAGGATAACAAGTATAACATAGAACTTTGAAAAGAGAACAAAACATTCCCTTACTTCCACTGAATTCTGTTTTTGAGCTTCTTTTCTATGAGACCAATTCCTTCAAGCACGTTTGTTATATCATATATCCTCCTCTTTTGCACCTGCAGTAGAAATCTACAACTAACAGCACATTAAAAATAATTGATATGTTGAACAAGAAAGAATAACGGTCACCTCCAAAGTTTCAGCTACTTTATTTAGATAAGAATACCATCTTCAGCATGTTTGATTAGATTGATAAACTTCTTTGTCAAGAGACCTGTGTAAGAATCATATGACATTGATGTCACTCTTAAACAAGAAGTTGCTAAATTCCACAAATAGCCTATAACGAAATGAACCATGCTTATTTTTAAAATAATGAGATATAACATGTAACACCCCGTATTTTAGTGTATTTTTATTGAATGATTATTTTTATTTATTCAAAAATTTATTCTCTTGTTTTAAAGTTATTGGATTTTTAGTTGGGCTATTTTTATGATTTTTAATTTTGTGAAAATTAATTTGATGTGCTTTCTTAATATTAATTATTATTATGCATTTAAATTTCTTTTCATATTTAATTAACTTGTTGTTGGATTTAATTATTTTATTTTCATTTTATCACTACGTTTGAATTATTTTATTTTACTTGCTGTTTTGAAATCGTTTCCGTTGGATCATTTTTGTGACCCAAGATGTGAGGATTATACCTCATTTCTTTTCCTCACTTTTTTTTTCTTTTTTGTTTCTTCTTCTTTCTTTTTCTCCTCTCTCTCTTTCCTTTCCTGCGCACGCGCGACGTCCTTCCTCTCTCTCTTCCCCTCCACCCAGTCACCGTCGTGCGCCGCCGTGACCGACACCGCCTAGCCCACCTCTTTCCCCACCTGTCGGCGACCCCTCCCCTCCGGTCTCAGCTCCTCCCGCGCTGCTGTTAGCCCTCACGTGCATCACCAAGTCGCGGCCTTCTCTTCGCTCGCGTGTCGTCGTCGTCACGTGCATCACCAAGTCTCGGCCTTCTCTTCGCTCGTCGTCGTCTTCACCACTTCATCTTCGACCTCCTAGCAACCCAATGGACCCAACTCCAGCTCCGATCCGTCACCGGTGAAGTACATCCGACCCCATTTTCGATTGGGTATTTTTGGTCTTCAACCACCCTTTGCGCCGCCACCGACGGCCAACCACCACCACCACTAGCTTCACCGACATCCCTAGACCCTACCCTATCAATATCGGGTCTTCGTTTGTACCTGTTCAAAAATGGGTCTTTTGAGACCCATGACCACAGTGCATTTGGTACTGTTCTATATCTGTGTTGATACTTCTTGCAACTCCGTGATCCCTCAGAAATTATTATATAGCACTGTAAGTATTTTTCAAAGAACTTTTATGATTTAAATGTATTTTTGCACTAACACATTACACTGTGAATTGGTTGGTTTTGCCAGACTGAGTCCGAGGAGTACGGGGGTCGGATGGATTAGTGGAGGAAGTTTGTTTGTGTGTTTTGGACTGTGCTGAATTGTTGGTTGGGATTTGTGTGGTACATGTACATTGCATAATTGCAATCATGATCATGTTTGTAAATGAAAACTGGATTTTTTTGTAATTGCATTCATGTTCATGTGTTCAATGAAAACTGGGTTTTCATGTGAAAGGACTTTTGGGTGCGTGTGTATCACGACCCCAAGCCGAGATGGGGTATTGTATCGGTGGAGCTCATCTGGTCACTCGGGAGCGGAATATATTGAGTGACGTCCCCTGGATTGTCGCCAGGCGACAATGGGATCGGACGAGATGGTCTCGTGCCGACTCTGTGGTCCCTCTGCTGGCGGGGACTAGAGGATGCTTGGCCACGTACGCACTGGGCACAGAACTGGGCATCGCTCGTTGCGTAGTGGATGCTTGGCCATGAACGCACTGGGCGGGGAACTGGGCATTGCTACGAAGCCAGGACGTGCGGATGATCCCTATGAGAGATCATGTTGCATAGGTAAAATGGACTATTTTCTGGGATAATAGTGTGCGTTGGATATAGATTTGATGTGAATCATTTTCTGGAAAAATGTTTTACGGATATTTTGGGCCAAATGAGATTTTGGAGTGTGTTGGATAATATTCATTTTCGGGAAAAATGATGTTTTGAGAATAATGCATATTTCATCATATGCATGCATGTTGGTCGCATTAATGCATTTTTATCTCGTGGTTGTTTGGTTTATACTTACCTGTGGTACAATTTGTAGTAACACAGATTTTGATGCAGATGAAGATTCGGGTGAGCCTGAGGATTCGGCTTTGCCCGAGGAGTGATTTGATATCACTCATTTTATTTGAGACTTGTAAAATATTTATTTTGGATGACTGTATAATTTTTAAACCTTTTTACTGATTGTTTAAATTCTGTTATCAATTCTGGTACTTAGTTGACTTAATTATCCGCTGCGTTATTTTTTTACACTATTGCATGTACACACACTTGGCACTATCGTTGGGATGCGTGATCGTGTTGTCATCATCCTAGCGTCTCGATTCCCGTATTTCCTTATATAGGAGTCGGGGGCGCCACATAACATAACCAATAAATGCATAAATAGTAATTTGTTACCCAGGGAGCTGTCATAACGACAAGGACCAGCTGAAGTGAGATTCTTGCCGGAAGGAGAACCTGCCAAGTTTTGCAGAAATTTTGACAGTAAGTGTATCTCATGAATTTTAATAGAATCTACGTATCCTATGGTTTACATTGACCAATACTGACATTGATACATAGTAGGAGTACAGATATCTTTTTTGATAGGTTAGTAGGACTACAGATGTTGGAAAATACTCAACAAGTTTTGTTCTCACCAACATTTGAGACTGGAGTATGAGGTCTAGATTTACTGCACTTCGAAAGCCGTGATGTTTTAATTGCTGATAAACACCATTTGATTTATTTTTTCAAAATAAAATTATCAATATGTGCAAATACACTTAAATTAAATGCAAGAATTCAAGCCCCCATTCAAGACAATAGAAAGCTAATTGAACGTACAAATATACAAGCGGAAAAACCATCACCAAATTGACAACCAATCTAATTTTTAGGAGGCTAGACAATACAATTTTACAAAATGGCTGTTAGCAACTCATCAACTGCTAAAATTCACAGAACAAATATCAATTAAAAGTTGTAAGATGGCTTGGAAACAACCTGAAACAAAAAATAGTCAGAATAACAAAGATTTGTGACCAGAAAGATCATTTTTTTCTGGGCCACTAGAAAGATCATTGAATTGTAAGTATCTCATCACTCTCAGAAGTAAATTTACATTAAACATCTGAATTTTTTCTACAGCTGAGGTTTCTCAAAGGTAAACTCATGAAAACTCTTAATTTTCCAACTACCACACTTATATTACAAAATAATTGAAACAACAGAACAGAGGAATGTGATAGATATGAATGATTACTTGACAGACACCATTATCGTTATTCTACATAGAATGACTTGGATACATCATGTAGATAAAGCACTGCATTCGTAACAGATTCACAATCAATCATGGAGAATATCCAAAAAAATGTGAACTTACCCAAACAGTACACATGAACTCCAAATCTACGAAATCAAAACAAACATAGATGAAGGCAATAGCACTATGCTCAGATGAAATACTTGCAATACATATATCTAAAACGGGAGGGGAAAAATTTGAAAAAGACAGACCCATTCATTGAGCAGCAGCCCCTCGTCCACGATACAGTCGCGATCCCCCACATATGACGATGGAACCGAGAGAGAGAGAGCGAGAGAGAGAGAGAGATATTTAGGGTGAAATAGAGAGTGTGAGAAATGGATGGTGAGAGATAAAAGAGAGGGAGAGAGAAAGAGACGCGCTCACTCAGAGACGAAGATAGAGAAAGAAACAGACGGAGGATTGAGAGACTCACCTCCTCGGTGAGGTGGCGGTGGCACGATAGCAAGCACAGCTTGGGAAGGGCGGCAACAAACTCATAAACGATAGAGAGGGAGTATCAATTTGGGGCAAAAGAAAAAAGCGGGAGAAGGAAAAGAAACGAGGGGGAAAAAGAAAGAAAGGGACTTCGAATACTCCTTCAATTAAAATACACTAAAATATTGGGTATCACACTCTCTGCCAAAGCTAGGAGTTGCTCTTGCCAAAGGGGATAATTGTTATTGTTTAGGTGTAGAGTGACAAAATTTCCGACGTTGAGAGTAATGGTGGCCATGGAGGAAGACTCTCTTCACTCACAATCGCTCTGATACCATAAAGAGAATAAGAACTCAAGGTGTTTGATAAAATGTCTGAGACGTCGTGAGTGTTTTTAGAGTCTACCATTGTTCTTTATAATATTCATTACTTCACTACGCAACGAGCGACGCCCAGTTCCGCGCCCAGCGCGTACGTGGCCAAACGTCCTCTAGTGCCTGCCAGCAGAAGGACCACGGAGTCAGCACGAGACCATCTTGCCCGATCCCAAGGAGTCGGCGACAATCCAGGGGACGTCACTCAGTATATTCCGCTCCCGAGTGACCAGAGGATCTCCATCGAGATAATGCCCCATCTCGGCTTGGGGTCGTGATACACACACACCCAAAATCATTCTCACATGAAAACTCAGTTTTCATTAAACACATGAACATGAATGCAATACACGAAAACCCAGTTTCCTTTACAAACATGATCATGCGTGCAAATATGCAATGTACATAAACAACACAATATCCAATAACCAACAACCAACAAGTGTCAACACAACACAATCACACAAACAGACTTCCTCCACCAATCCATCCGACCCCCTACTCCTCGGACTCAGTCCGGCATGATCAACCAAAACACAGTGAAATCAGTTAGTGCAAAAATACATTTAAAGCACAAGAGTTCTTTGGAAAATACTTACAGTGTTATTTTATAATTTCCGGAGGATCACAGAGGTGCAAGTATCAACACAACTACAAAACAATGTCAAATGCACTGTGGCCGTGGGTCTCAAAGACCCACTTTTGAACTGAGACAAACGAAGACCTGAGATTGATAAGGTAGGGCTTAAGGATGTCGGTGAAGCTAGTGGTGGTGGTGGTGGTTGGCCGTGGGTGGCGGTGTGGGCGGCGGTTGAAGACCAAAAAGTCCAAAACGGAAATGTTGATGAATGTGCTTCACCGGTGATGGATCGGAGGTGAGGATGGGTGCAATGGGTTGCTAGGAGGTCGAGGATGATGTGGTGAAGAAATGGTGGCCGGAGGTGGCGCGACGGCGGTGCGCGAGCACAAAGAACGCCGAGGCTTCAAGCCATGCGTGGTGGAGAATGCCGGCGAGTGAGGAGCTGAAAACCGAAGGGGGAGGTCGCCGGTGGGTGGGGAGGGTCGTGGGCTGGGCGGTGTCGCCGGACGGAGGCGCACGGCGGCGAGCTGGGTGGAGGAGAAGCGATGCATGGGAGAGAAAGGGAGAGTGTGTCGCTCGGGAGAGAAGCAGAAGGGGAAGAAGAAAAGAAGAAAAAGAAAATAAAGAAGAAAAGAAAAAGAGAGGAAAGAGAAAATGGAGGGAAAGAAATGAGGTCCAATCCCCACATTTTGGGTCACAAAAATGATCTAACGGAAACGATTTTAAAACAGCAAGTGAAATAAAATAATTCAAACGTAATGATTAAAATGAAAATAAATAATTAAACCCAACAATAAGTTAATTTAATTTGAGAAGAAATTTAAACGCATAACAATAATTAATTTAGAGAAAGAACTTCAAAAATAATTTTTGCAAAATTAAAAATCATAAAAATAACCCAACTAAAAATCCAACAAATTTAAAATAAGAAAATAAATTTTTGAATCAATAAAAATATACTAAAATACGGGGTGTTACATCCTCCCCCCTTAAAATAAAATTTCGTCCTGGAAATTGTCAAGGTCAAACATTAAACTAAGACATGAATAAGATTCGACTGAGAAGACATAAGGAACATGCTGCTATAGTCAATCATGCTGCTATAGTCAATCAAACAAATATGGATATTGCTCCCTCATGTCGGCTTCTCTTTCCCAAGAGAAATCTTAAGCCAAAGGATCGCCCCAAGCCACTTTCACCAAGGATATTGTCTTGGACCTTAACTTTTGCTCTTTCCAATCCACAATCTACGTCGAAGCAACTTCATAAGTAAGGCTAGGTTGGAGTTGAATGTGTCCAGGGTCAACAAAACGTGGCTCTTGCTATCCAAAACTCTTCTTCAACGATGACACGTGAAACACATCATGAACATCCCCAAAATCGTTCGGCAAGGCAACTCTATAAGCAACAAGCCCAACCTTCTCTACGATCTGAAAAGGGCCAACATACCTTGGACTAAGCTTTCCCTTCTTACCAAAGCGCTTAACCCTTTCATAGGAGAGA
Organism: Juglans cinerea; assembly: GCA_961763995.1. Taxonomy (NCBI): domain Eukaryota; kingdom Viridiplantae; phylum Streptophyta; class Magnoliopsida; order Fagales; family Juglandaceae; genus Juglans; species Juglans cinerea. Next base: position 33,082,607 of record CAUIVZ010000007.1, on the reverse strand, counting down.
CTTTGAGATAGACCCAATCACCTACTTCAAAGGATAAGTCTCTTCTTCTTGTATCTGCATAACTCTTCTGGCGACTTTGTGCTTCCACCATTTTGGTCCTTATAAACCGAACTTAATCTTTCATTTCTTGAATTATCTCAGGCCCAATCACTTTACTCTCACCAACTTCATCTCAACACAAGGGTGATCTACACTTCCTTCCATACAAAGCTTCATATGGGGCCATCTGAATGGAGGAATGAAAGCTATTATTATAGGGAAACTCAATTAACGGCAGATGATTCTCTCAACTTCCCTAAAATTCCATGACACAAGACCGCAACATATCCTAAAGAGTCTGAATAGTGCGCTCTGATTGACCGTCTGTTTGAGGGTGATATGTAGTACTAAACTTCAACTTAGTGCCTAAAGCTGTCTGCAAACTTTTCCAAAAATGGGACGTGAACAGCGGGTCCCGATCGGATACAATACTCTTGGGTACTCCATGCAAACGCACCATCTCTTTGACATACAACCGAGTTAACTTACCCAAAGAGTCGGTATTATTGATAGGCAAGAAATGGGCACTCCTGGTCAACCGATCAACAATCACCCAAACTGAGTTCTTTCCACTAGGGGTCTTCGGCAAGCCCACAACAAAGTCCATAGAAATATCATCCCATTTCCACTCAGGAATAGGGAGAGGTTGCAGTCTACCAGCAGGTCTTTGATACTCAGCCTTCACTTGATGGCACGTGTCACATTTCTCAATAAACATGGCAATATCCATTTTCATCCCTTCCCATCAGAAATTTTTCTTTAAATCTCGATATATCTTTGTACTACCAGGATGAACTAAATAGGGAGCCGCATGAGCTTCTGCCAAAATTTGCTCTTTAAATTATGAATCTCGGGGTATCACCCTACGATCTCGAAATCAAAGAATACCATCTTTGTCCAAGCTATAATGCAAGGGTCCTATAGACTTCCTGACTCTTTTTCTAATAGCTAACAACTTAGGATCCTTCCTTTGGAGAGTCTTCAATTCTTAAAATCAACTGCTCAGACATCCAAAACTGAAGATAACAATTCCTCTTGCTGCGAACTCTCAATAAGCAGTCTTCTCATTCCACAAAGGAGAGAGTCCAAATCTGATGACTCTGCCTCGTCCACTTGTTGAGACTTCCTACTCAAAGCATCAACGACTAGATTCGCCTTTCCTGGATGGTACTTGATCTCGCATTGGTAGTCGCTAATCAATTCTAACCACCGCCTCTGCCTCATATTAAGATTCTTCTGGGTAAACAAGTGCTTCAAGCTCTTATGGTCAGTGTAAACCTCACAGACTTCACCATACAGATAATGCCGCCAAATCTTAAGAGCAAAAACTATAGCCGCCAATTCCTTGGTAGTCGCTAATCAATTCTAACCACCGCCTCTGCCTCATATTAAGATTCTTCTGGGTAAACAAGTGCTTCAAGCTCTTATGGTCAGTGTAAACCTCACAGACTTCACCATACAGATAATGCCGCCAAATCTTAAGAGCAAAAACTATAGCCGCCAATTCCAAATCGTGCGTGAGATATTTCCTCTCATGAATTTTTAACTCACGAGATGCATAAGCAACAACTCGTCCTTCTTGCATAAGGACACATCCCAACCCGAACTTGGAAGCATCACTAAAAATCACAAAGGGCTTGTGTGGCTCCGGGAGTGCCAAAACGGGTGTCGTTGTCAACCTCTTCTTCAACTCTAGGAAACTTCTCTCGCATCTGTCTGACCATACAAACTCAGTATTTTTTCTAGTCAAGGCAGTGAGAGGTCCGGATAGCCGAGAAAATCCCTACACAAATCTTTGATAATAACCGGCAAGTCCCAGAATGTGACGACCCAACTCCCACGTACAGTAACGAGAGAATCGAGACATCGGGATTATGACAACACGGTCACGCATCCCAACGATAGTGCCAAGTGTGTGCAACATGCAAAAGTGCACAGCAAAAGTCGCAGCGGATAATATAAATAAGTTAACTAAGTACCAGAAATTTAAATACAGGTATCCAAAACAAATTACCTTTAAAAAGTTATACAGTCATACAAAATAAAATAAAATACACGTCCCAAAAAAAATGAATGATCTCAAATCACTCCTCTGGCGGAGCCGACTCCTCAAGCTCACCCTCATCTACATCTGCATCGAAATCTGCGTTACCAAAAAATGGTACCGCAGGTAAGTATAAACCAAACAACCACGAGATAAAAATGCATTACTGCAACCAACAATTAGATCCCAAAACCTCATTTTCCCTGAAAATATTTATTTTCCAACACATGCCAAAATCCCATTTTAACTCGAAAACATAATCCGACATTTTTCCAGAAAGTGATTTATACAAAACCCAATCACTTATCGGACACTGTAGGCTGGAATCACAGGCGGGACTATACCACCATCCTTGCTTACCACTAACCCTACCGCATGCACCATAGGCGGGACAGAACCACCATCCCTACTTACCACCATCCCTACCGCGTGCACCGTAGGTGGGACTCTACCACCATCCCTGCTTACCACCTTCCCTACAGTTCCTTTCCACACAATGAATACATATCAGAGCACTGTAGGCGGGAATCACAGGAGGGACTATACCACAATCCCTGCTTACCACCATCCCAACCGCATGCACCGTAGGCGGGAATCACAGGTGGGACACAACCACCATCCCTACCGCGTGCACCGTAGGCGGGACACGCAGGCGGGACTCTACCACCATCCCTGCTTACCACCATCCCAACAGTCTCTTTTCCTTTTTCTCAAACCAGCCAATCCTAACATTTCAAACATACTCAAATCATTTCTCACATGAAAACTCAGTTTTCAAATAAACACATGAACATGCATGCAATCATGCAAAAACCCAGTTTTCAGTTACAAACATGAACATGCGTGCAAATGCAATGAACACAACACAACAAAAGTCAACACAATCAAATCACACAAACAACTTCTTTCACCAATCCATCCGACCCCTACTCCTCGGACTCAGTCTGGCATAACCAACCAGACAGGTCACAATAATGAGTTAGTGCAAAAATACATTTATATCACGAAAGTTATTTGGAAAATACTTACAGTGCTATATAATGATTTCCGATGGATCACGAAGCTGCAAGAAGTATCAACACCGCTACAAAACAGTGCCAAATGCACTGTGGCCGTGGGTCTCAAAGACCCACTTTTGAATGGGTGCAAACGAAGACCCGAGATTGATAGGGTAGGGCCTAGGGATGTCGGTGAAACTAGTGGTGGTGGTGGTTGGCCGTGGGTGGCGGCGCAAAGGGTGGTTGAAGACCAAAAATACCCAATCGAAAATGGGGTTGGATGTGCTTCACCGGTGATGGATCGGAGCTGGGGTTGGGTCCATTGGGTTGCTAGGAGGTCGATGATGAAGTGGTGAAAAAATGGTGGCCGGTGGTGGCACAATGGTGGCGAGCAAACACAAGAGGTGCCGCGGCTTGGTGTTGGTCATGGGGGCTATCGATGGTGATGGAGGAGTTGGAAATGGAGGGAGGTGGTCGCCGGCCGGTGGGGAAGCTGATGGGAGGGGCGGTGAGGTGCACGGCGGTGCAAGGCAGTGGATGGGTGGAGAGAGAGAAGTGCACGGGAGAGAGGGAGGGGGAGTGCGTCGCGCGGGAGAAGCAGAGGAAAAAAAGCAAGAAAAGAAAGAAAAAGAGAAAGAAGAAAAGAAAAAAGAGAGGAAAGAGAAAATTGAGGGAAAGAAATGAGGTCCAATTCTCACATCTTGGGTCACAAAAATGATCCAACGGAAACGATTTCAAAACAGCTAGTAAAATAAAATAATTCAAATGTAGTGATTAAATGAAAATAAAATAATTAAATCCAACAACAAGTTAATTTAAATATGAAAAGCAATTTAAATGCATAACAATAATTAATATTAAGAAAGCACATCAAATTAATTTTCACAAAATTAAAATCATAAAAATAAACCCACTAAAAATCTGACAATTTTAAAATAAGAGAATAAATTTTTGAATCAATAAAAATAATTCATTCAATAAAAATACACTAAAATACGGAGTGTTACATCCTCCTCCCCTTAAATAAAATTTCTTCCTCGAAATTAGCAAGGTCAAACATTCACCATGATATGGATATTGTATCATACCGTCAAAATCAATCAAACAAATATGGATATTGCTCCCTCATGTCGGCTTCTCTCTGCCAAGAGAAATCTTGAGCCAACGGATCACCCCATGACACTTTCACCAGAGGTATTGCCTTGGACCTTAACCTTTGCTCTTTCCAAACCATGATCTGCATCGAAGCAACTTCATAAGTAAGGTTAGGCTGAAGTTGAATGCGTCCAGGGTCAACAAAACGTGGCTCTTGTTGTCCAAAACTCTTCTTCAACGAAGACACATGAACACATCTTGAACATCCCCAAAATAGTCTGGCAAGGCAACTCTATAAGCAACAAGCCCAACCTTCTCTATGATTTGAAAAGGGCCAAAATACCTTGGACTAAGTTTTCCCTTCTTACCAAAGCGATTAACACCTTTCATAGGAGAGACCTTGAGATAAACCCAATCACCTACTTCAAAGGATAAGTCTCTTCTTCTTGTATCTGCATAACTCTTCTGGCGTCCTTGTGCTTTCGCCATTTTAGTCCTTATAAACCGAACTTGATATTTCATTTCTTGAATTATCTCAGGCCCAATCAATTTACTCTCACCAACTTCATCCCAACACAAAGATGATCTACAATTCATTCCATACAAAGCTTCATACAGAGCCATCTGAATGGAGGAATGAAAGCTATTATTATAAGCAAACTCGATTAACGGCAGATAATTCTCCCAACTTCCTTGAAATTCCATGACACCAGACCGCAACATATCCTCAAGAGTTTGAATATTGTGCTCTGATTGACCGTCTGTTTGAGGGTGATATGCAGTACTAAACTTCAACTTAGTGCCTAAAGCTGCCTGCAAAATTTTCCAAAAATGGGACATGAACTGTGGGTTCCGATCCGACACGATACTCTTGGGTACTCCGTGCAAACGCACTATCTCTTTGACATACAGCCGAGTTAACTTACCCAAAGAGTCGGTATTATGGACTGGCAAGAAATGGGCACTCTTGGTCAACCGATCAACAATGACCCAAACTGAGTTCTTTCCACTAGGGGTCCTCGGCAAGCCGACAACAAAGTCCATAGAAATATCATCCCATTTCCACTCAGGAATAGGGAGAGATTGCAGTCTACCAGCAGGTCTTTGATGCTCAACCTTCACTTGACGGCACGTGTCACATTTCTCAATAAACATGGCAACATCCAACATACTCGTATTAGTCCCCCAGTGGCACATCACGAGCAGTATTCCTAGGGTGACTATGCTATCCAAAATCTCATTTTCCACAAGAACTTTAATACAACATCCAGTAAATTCCAATGATTAATAGCTCCATACAAGAATCTGTGCTAACCTCGATCGAATCCTATACTATAACTTCTAAACCTTCATTATATTCTACCTTTGGTAACCTAATAGCCACTTCCAAAGTTAACCATCAATAACAATTTTTGCACAACCAGATGATTAATCTCCAATTACAAGTATCTTGTCAAAACTTCAAGTCACCACTAACTCCTCAAAATCAGCACAAAATCTGAACTCCTAACTACAACAAAAAAAATATCACGCTTCTGCTGCTCACTCTGATTATTTGCCACATGCATAAAATTTATGTCCTCATAAAAACTAGCACCATCGAGTACAAGGTGGCTCCATACCTACTAACCAAAAACTCTTATCACAATTTGGTAGCAAAATGCTCTCTTTCCCAAAACCACGAGTTATAACTCAAATTCCTCAATTAACTCCAGATGCCTTGATCAAAATCAAATTCCATAAAATACATCCATAATCATAGACAGAAAACCAATATCAACCAACCTCAGCATCCCAAATTGAAAATAAGCTACCTCAACCCAAAATACATCTGTCTCATCTACGGTAAGGAACATAACTTAAAAGGCTCGATTCCAACCTGGCAAACCAATAAGAGTGCCTATAAATTTCTACCTGACAACCTAAACCCAAAAACTCATTACCTACATTCTGAATAACATCTAATCTGGTGGTGACAAAACTCACTACAAACCACCATTGACTTCACCAAAATATTATCGAAACCATCTTGGTAACTCGCCCACCTATTTCTACTCCTATAAGCTAGCATTAACACAACTAGTTCCTTCAATAGCACATCACTATTAAACCTCAAGGCAAGCCATACTGCTCAAATCTTCAATCCACCAAAAGCCATTGCACAACACCCATGGATCTTAGTGCTTTATTAACTCACATACTTGATTATGCTATCCACCGTTGATGTCTAAGCTTCAACTCTCAAGATCTTATCATACACCTTACATGACGACCCATCAATCTCCCTTCAAGTTAAACAACAATGTCCTTCATTCAACCAACTGGATGCTCAATCTCCAAAAGAAAGTATAACCTCAAAAATTTAAATTCCTAGGTAACCTCAAGTCACAATTAATTCCTGTAGATAATCACAACATTTATTGCCAACCATCATTCCATTGGGTAACCCACTTCAACTGTACACACTAATCAACTCATCAAAAACTCATAGCCAATGTCTCTTGAATTAGTACTATTGTATTCACTCCTCTTCAATGCCTACCCAAGCCACTTCCTCCAAGCCAAAAATGAATCTAGGACCTGCACTTTTCGAAATGCATGCACACTCACCACTACTACGCATCGATCTCATGCACCCTTAGCCCAAAACCAAATATGCTCCAAACGTGCAAGTGGTCCATTGCTGTCATTTCCATCATCTAGACCTATATCTTCGAAATCAACAAGAATTATTTCCTAAATCCGTACCATCTATTATCCTTAAAATTGATATGGATTAAATCCTCAATCTATCACTGAAACATCGAGCTAAAAACAATCATCTTCCGAACTAGATCAGCATCTTCAATCCCCAGAAAATACATGAACTAGATCATCACCTTCCATCTCCAAAGAAATTCTCTCCTGAAAAATTCTCATATCAGTAACTCAACTCTCATCAATCCTATTTTAATTCAGCCATTCAACTCTGTAATTCTAAAACCTTAAACCAGATAAAAATCATTTCCCGAAATCTTCAAGATCAATGACCTTAAATCTAAAACATTCACCTTATAAAACTTGTAAATTCTAAAACCCCCAATGTTATCAAATTGCTTATCAAGGTCGGCAAGATCGAAAACTTCTAATCTAAGTAATCCCTCAAATGCTTGTTGAACCTACCACCTTAAATCCCATAAACTTATTTCCTAAAAACTATGGGGCCTCAAACCTTCACCTGTACACTAGTGACCCCTCCCCAATTTTATTAATAACCCTCACTTGTGGCGGAGGAAAACCGTGGTTACAAAAACAAGCATCTGGGGTACAAACGATAAACCCAGCATGCGGGAAACACCTAGCCATAAAAAAACTAACAAAAAAAAGAAAATAAACGAAAAACACCAAACTCTCGATACTAACTAAAACGCAAAGACGGTAAACCGGAGTAATCCATGCGGATAAGACCACACAATGCACGGGGAGTCTCCGTTAATTGCGAAACTGCTAAGTCTTTACCAGAAGCTCCATGTTTGGCTAACCAATCAGTAGCTTTATTTCCCTCTCTAAAAACATGGTGGATCGAGCAAGTCATGGAGGCCATAATGTCGATAATTTCCTCCCAGAAAGCCTCCAGATACCACACCCCACATCTCTTGCTCCTCCACCAGGATATAACAGTCATAGAGTCAAGTTCGATATGCACAAAATTAAGAGATAAAGATTTACAAACCTGGAGCCCATGAAGAAGAGCTAAAAGTTCTGCCCGATTATTATAACCTATGCCAATGAAGGAGGAAAAAGCATGAATTAGTTTTCCATGATTATTTCTAATGATCCCACCTATTCCCGAGGCACCAGGGTTACCCAAACTGCTGCCATCTGTGTTAAGCTTGACCCATCCTGCCGAAGGACGTTGCCAGGTGATAGTTTTGCAACTCCGAATTGGGGTAAGAACGGCCTGGACATTCAAACTTTACAATACCTGCAAATCAAAACTGGAAATGTGAGAAGTCGCATGCATATCACGGCACATAAGACTAATCCACCGACGAACAGAATGAATAATTTCGGAGACAGATTCAAAGCGACCCTCAAAATAAGCCCCAAAATGACACAACGAGATTTTGGTCCTCAAAGTGACCATTAGCATAACAATCACAACGAGAGGTAATAGGGATGTCAATACGACGAAGATGATGATCGACACTATGGGCCATATACCAAGCTTTCCACATAAGAGAAGACATTTTAAGAGGGAGGCTCTTATGCCAGATCCAGGAGTGACCCTCAATAGTATCACTTCTAATGCGGACACAATCCCAAGCCGACTTAGTAGAAAACAGACCATTATCATTTTTAGTCCAAATCAGAACATCCATACCCGGCTTAGCCTTGCAAAGATCCTCTAAAATATCATCAATTTGATCCGGCCCCACTAACTGACGAATAAAATTGACATCCCAATCATTATTTAATTTACAATCCTTCACGTGAAGATTGGGATGCCCCACTATATTCATATCATTGCTTAAAGGACCTCTGTCTCTCCATTTATCATACCAGAAAAAAAACCTTACCATCCTTAAGACGCCATTTCGAATTATCCAAGACCAAAGGAAGAGATTTAGCAATCATTTTCCAGAACCTAGTACCCTTAGTAGGATCAACTAGGGCCCAAGGTTTCAAACCCACATATTTACTCTTAAACAAATTAGCCCATAAAGAATTACCTTGAATAAGATTCCAAGCAAATCTGGCATGAAGGGCTTTCTGCATATCATCGAGGTTTCTAAGCGCCAAACCTCCTTCCTCCACGGGACGGCAGATAGAATTCCAGGCCACCCACTTTTTCTTACCTTTGCCATTATGCTCCCGCCAAAAGAAAGTACTCATCATCCGGTGAATTTTTTTAATAGTAGTTGAGGGACCTGAAGGACAGCAAAAAGATGAAGAGCCATACTAGAAATAACGTGACGAAGTAAGGTAATACGGCCACCCGTCGAAAGGAATCTCATCTTCCACCCCGAAATTTTCTTTTGAATATTAGCCAGCATATCTTCCAGATGAACCTGTTTAAGACGACCCAAAATAATAGGCACTCCAAAATATTTGAAAGGAAAAGATCCTTCTGAAAATCCAGTCTTCCATAATAATAAGCTTTTGCGAGCAACAGAGATTTTTTGGGAGCAGAAAATGGCAGATTTAGAGTGATTGATACACTGACCCGACCAGCTCTCATATTTATGCAGCACAGATAAAATCTCCCTTATGACTTGAGAGCTACCATTAGAAAAAATAACTACATCATCCGCATACATAAGATGTGAGATTCTGGGCGTACCTCGGGCCTGGGAGAATTGACCAAAATTTTGAGCCTCCACACTTTGCTTGATCAATCTAGAGAGAATCTCTTGAAGTATAATAAAGAGATAAGGAGAAAGAGGATCACCCTGACGTAAACCTCGGCCAGCTTTAAAAAATCCTTTAATAGTGCCATTCATCATAATAGAATACCAAGGAGTCGAGATGCAGGTTCTGATAAGATCACAAAAATTAGAGGAAAACCCAAAACAACGAAGAACCTCCAGAAGAAACAACCAATCCACGCGATCGTAGGCTTTAGCCATATCCAATTTAATCATGATATTACCACCATGGGCCTTTTTATTAATGGAGTGAATCATTTCCTGAGTGATGGTAATATTTTCAAAGATACTTCTCCCTGGAATGAAAGCTCCTTGTTCCCACGAGATCATTCTTGAGAGGAGTCCTGTCAGATGATTAACAATGATTTTGGAGCATATTTTATAGAACACCGAACAAAGGCTGATTGGCCTAAATTTATCAAAACCAGAAGGAGTATCAACCTTTGGAATTAAGACCAGAAAAGATGCAGTGAAAAATCTTGGAAGATGTTTAGAATTAAAAAATTCAGTAATGGCTTCCAAGACATCCTCTTTCACAATATCCCAACAACTTTTGAAAAAGCCCGAGCTAAAACCATCAGGTCTCAGAGAACTGTTAGAAGGAATAGAAGAAAGAGCAGAAGACACTTCCTTCATAGAAGGCATCGCACACAACATCGAATTGTCAGAATCAGAAATAATAGGAGAAATAAGAGTCGATAAATCAGGTAACAATCTAATCTGAGTGCCCTGCAAAAAAGAAGAAAAGAAATCCACAGCACCCTGATGAATACTCTCCGGCGAATTAAAAACCATACCATTCGATGATCTCATGTGCACCCCTTTTTTACGCCGTTTATTAGCAAGGCATGCATGAAAAAATTTAGTATTACGGTCTCCCTCCATATGCCATTTTAACTGGCCATTTGAGCCAGTCTAGTATCTTCACGACGGAGCCAATTATCCAATTCTGCTGAGACAGCAATAAGATCCCTCTCCGTTGATTCATCCCAATTTTGCTGAAGTTTCTTTTCCATCTCCTCAATTTGCTGCTCGAGGGAAATAATATGCATTTTAGTATGACCGAAATTCTGTTTATTCCATTCACGCAAGGCGACCTTAGTAATCTTCAATTTAATTAGTGTGAGCATGTGAGATTTTATTAATGACCAAAAAATAAGTGCAAGTCTGAAAACATTATTGATAAAATAAAAGGAACTTGGAAAAAACTAAGTAAGACTTTTGGAAATTTAGGGCCGGGGGGGGGGGGGGGGGAATCAAGTTGTCTTTATATTGAGGACATTTTAAAAAAAATTATCTATTAAAGAAGGGTTTTGGAAAACATGGCGCCCCCACCCCTATATGTAGTTTCGACCTTGATCACAACGCTAAGCCGAAATGGAGCAATATCCGTCTGATTACTCAAGAGCGCATAAAGTTGAGTGACATGCCCTGGGTTGTTATTGGGCAACAATGGGCTCGGGTGAAACCATAATGCTCTGGGGTCAATTCCTTTGCCTCTCTGCTGGTGGAGGCTAGATGATGCTTGGCCACACATCCGTTGTGAGTAGAATTGGGTATTGCTTATTACGAAATCACATTGTTGTTACTTGTGGTGTGGTGAAGAGAGCCAAACTGTATGGATGGTCCGCATAGAGGAGACCGTGATGCTATATATCATGCAAATATAACTCATAAAATTTGTTACGATATATTTATAAGCTAAATGACAAAACATAATTAGTTGGAAGTTTTTAAGATTTCTTTTGCTAGTTTGGTGAATTTACTCATCAATCCATAAGCTAAATGACAAAACATAATTAGTTGGAAGTTTTTAAGATTTCTTTTGCTAGTTTGGTGAATTTACTCAGCAATCCCTCTAAGAGAACTTTAGAGCAATGGTGCATAATACACTACAACATATAAAGTTTTTTGGGACGACAATTTTTGGAACAAAAAATAAATACTTCTTGGTACAAAAAAAAAATCATCCCAAGGCCGTTCCAATAACAGTGTCCCAAAAGATATTTCCGGACGAAAATATCAATTTGTCTCAAAAAGATCTTTTGGGATGAAATCGAGCAAAATCGTTTGATCACGTTTGAAAGGAATAGTTTTTTTGGGACATTTGAATTTCATCCCGGAATCACGTTTGAATGTTACAAAATTTACGTTTGAACGTATTTGGTGTTATTTATGATGGTATGAGGAAACATTCGAACAAACAATTTGGTCGAATAGTAAGACGTTCGAACGGACCTTGGTACGATTCAATGATTTCATATCAGTAGACGTTCGAACGTTTAGTTCACGTTCAATGATTCGTTCGAAAGGCTTCACATACTGTTCAAATGTTTAATTTTGATTACATTTGAATGTTTTGTATCAATGTTCGAATGATTTTAATCATCTTGTTCGAATGGTTTTTTTCTCGTTCGACCGTTAACTATTTTTGTTACCAAATAATTAAAAACAAAATAGACACACATAATATTTAATAAAGTACATTACAACTTGTTCAATACCCATAAAACTAGTCTAATAAGTGTGAACTAAATTAATAAAATAGTAGTAGTACTAGCATTCTTCATACAGAAATAGATCCCAAAATTTGTACATATAATGTAAATCCAGTTGCTTTGAGGCCTAAACTGTTGCATAAAAATCTGCATTTGGAGTTGCACGTCTCTCCTAAGCTCTTCTTATTGTTGTTCTTGTCGTTTCATGCACATCTCCATGTCTGCTTGTTTCGCCAATTGAGCCTCTAATTCATGCTGACTTGTAGTCAATTCTTCAACCTTGGAATTCACTTTGTCTAATGCTATAAAGGTATTATAGGCAAACCCGAACGATGATGTAGAGCTAAAAGGCTTTACATAGTGACCCAAACCTCTAAGATACCCTGAACGTTAACCCAGAACTAGTGTAAAAATTTCAACATCAATTGTTGAGAAATTTTGATCTAACACCGATTCAACATGTAGGGTAACCATTTTATTCTACACACAAGAAATAATTAATATCGTCACAAATATTCAAATATATTTAATTAAAATAGATTATAATACTTACATAATTTTCACTAGTATCGGGATGAGTCCACTCTACATTACAATTAGTATGTGATGCAACATATAATTTTGTTAAATCATAATTGTATCTAACTTTTGCTACAAGAGACATTTATTGAGATATAAAATCATTAGAATACCTCCAAAATGACAAACAATATACAAGAAAAAAATAGTATTACCAATTTTTTAGAGAGGCGATGGAAAGATGTTGAATCTTGAACCTGCATGATAATGAGTCTTCAATTTCAATCTATTTGTTTTGTTTATGGAACTTCACTCCTAAATAGAAATTGTAAATATTAGGAAGCGAAAATTATAAATAGAACACATAATGCTCATAATACGTTGCCTTATATTTATGGAATGCATTACACATAAACTCATAGACAGTCTAACGCTCCTCTCTCCGACCAAAACTTAGTTCAAAGTCATTATTCAAAAAATATATACACAAAGATATTATAATTCATAATAGTCTAAATTTTGCATATATATTAAACAATATTAACATAAATCAATTATTTAAATATTACCAAACAATACTTTTTGATAAGCTCTTTCACATCTTTGGAGACTATTTGCCATGAACTCGTAGCCAAATGTGCATAAGTTCGTGTAAGAGCACTCACATGCGATGATGAATGCAATAATGCATGCAATGATGCATGGACGAACTAGACAACAAAATGAAGCAATCGAAGGCATTCTCCACAACTGTAATAGTTCTTAGAAAAGCATTGGTGGTTTTTAATACACAAACATTACTTCACATCCTAAATTTATACACAGACAATCATGTGATGGTTGTAGAGTACTTAAATTACATCTCTTTTCCTTTTAGATTCTTTAAATAAATGTATATTATTTTTTAGCGACTTTGGAAAAGTCTTTAAACATTTAAATCTACAACTATCACATGATTTCACAATTTCACAATTCCAACTACATCAACATAATATTCCTCAAGATAAAGAGATAGAAAATGTACCATAATTTGAAGGGATGTTGAGTGGTGGCTCACGGCTGAAGGGAAGCCTACAGTGGCTTGTTTCGTGTGGTGGAGTTGCATTTGACGCAAACGATTTTTGGTGATTGCTTGTTGCTAAGCGTCTCAAGTGGGTCGCTGTGGCGGGTTGAAGAGAAGAGAAAGATACTGTGATAGAGAAACAGAGGGAGAAAGTAAGGGAGAGATGGAGAGATACAAATATTAGCTTAGAGTGTTGAGTTTTGTGGAGCCTAGCTCAGTCCTCGAGCCCAACATTTAGATGGCTCGAGCGGAGACGTTACAGAGAGTTTGCTCGTGAGCCACTTTACAGGTCGCTCGAGCGAAGATGTTACAGAGAATTCACTCTTTACTCACTTGACAAGTCGCTCGAGTGGAGTTCAGACAAAGAGTTCGCTCGTGAGCCACTCGACAGATGGCTTGAGCAAACAGCCAGCTGAAAGTTCACTCGATGTGCACTTGACACCCCGCTCAATCGAATATCGTAGATTATGAGAAATTAGGGTGTAATACCCAGGCCCAACACGAAACTTTTGTTCATATTTTTTTTTGGAGGAAATGCCCATTTGAGTGTTAGCGAGTATTATTGGAAATAGATTACGGACCTAATATTTATATTGATGGAATATGGACTTTATTAGGTTTGATATTTAGGTTTAATTCAATTAATATTTTATGGAACAAGTGAAATTTTTTTATTTTATTTGGTATTGAGAACGACATAGTTATGAAACAATTTAGACTAGTTTGGATGTAAGTCAAGGCCCAAATACTTTGAAACGAGCCCTAAAGCCCAAGCTTGTGATGTGGCGCCCCCAATCTCCGTTATAAAAAAATCACGGGATAGAGAAGCCAGTATGATGACAACACGGTCATGCATCCCAACGAAAGTGCCAAGTGTGTGTACATGCAATAGTGTACAATAAAAACAACGCAGCGGATTAGTCAACTAAGTACCAGAATTTAAAATACAATTTAAATATCAGAAGAAGTTTAAAAGCAGTTATACAGTCATCCCAAATTAAAGTTTAACACATGTCCCAAAATACAAATGAGTAAAATAAAATAACAAAGCCAGTGATCCCAGATCACTCCTCGGGCGGAGCCATCTCCTCAGGCTCCCCCTCCTCCTCCTCATCTGCATCAAAATCTGCGTTACCACAGAATGATACCACAGGTAAGTATAACCCAAATAATCCTCAGGAAATAAATGCATTTAATGCAACCAACATGCATGCATATGATGAAATATGCATTTTTCCTCAAAACATCATTTTCCCCGAAAATGATAATTTTCCAACACACGCCAAAATCTCATTTGGCCCAAAAATAATCCGTAAAACATTTTCCCAGAAAATTATTTACACAAAATCCAACACACACTATTTTCCCAGAAAATAGCCAATTAATCTGTTATTACCCTATGCACCATGGCCTCCCCTAGTGACCATCCGCACGTCCTGGCTTCGTAGCGATGCTAAGTTCCGCGCCCAGCGCGTTCGTGGCCAAACACCCACTACACAACAAGGGATGCCCAGTTCCGCGCCCAGCGCGTACGTGGCCAGACATCCTCTGGTCCCCGCCAGCAGAAGGACCACGGAGTCGGCACGAATCTCTCGTCCGATCCCATTGTCGCCCGGCGACAATCCAGGGGACGTTACTCAGTTTATTCCACTCCCGAGTAACCAGAGGAGCTCCACCGAGATAATGCCCCATCTCGGCTTGGGGTCGTGGTACACACGCACCCAAAAATATTCTCACATAAAATCATAACTTTCCAAATCACACATGAGCATGAATGCAATACACGAAAACCCAGTTTTCTTTACAAACATGATCATGCATGAAATAATGAAATGCACATGTACAAACACCAATCCAATGTCCATCAATAACCAGTCCCATCAAATCCAATCAAACAACTCATCAACAACCAATAACCAATTCAACCAAACCAACCAAACAACTCCAATCACAAATCTATCCGACCCCCGTACTCCTCGGACTCAGTCCGGCAAAACCAATCAACAGTTCAAATACAGTGAAATGCGTTAGTGCAAAAATACATTAAATTCACAAGAATTCTTTGGAAAATACTTACAGCTCTATAAAGCAATTTCTGAAGGATCACGAAGCTGCAAGAGGTGGAAAAACAGCTGCAGAACAGTGTAAAATACACTGTGGTCGTGGGTCACAGATACCCACTTTTCAACGGAGCCAAACGAAGACCCAAAAATGATAGGGTAGGGCCTAAGGAGGTCGGTGAAGCTAGTGGTGGTGAAGGTTGGCCGTGGGTGGCGGCGCAATGGGCGGTAGAAGACCAAAATAGCCAAATCGGAAATGTAGATGGTGGAGCTTCAGCGGTGGCGGATCGGAGCTGGAGTTGGGTCCAATGGGTTGCCAAGAGGTCGGGGATGAAGTGGTGAAAAGATGGTGGCCAATGGTGGTGCGAAGCCGGCGCGCGAGCACAAAGAACGCCGCGGCTTTGAAGGGCTGCTGGTGGTTAACGGCAGCACGAATGGAGTTGAGGTTGGTGGGGTTAGGTCGCCAGCGGCAGGGGATGCTGGGGAGTCGGGCAGTGTCTAACACCGCCGGCGCACGACGGCGGGCTGGGGGAGAGTGGCGTCGCACGGGAAGAGAGAGGGAAGCAGCTCACGCGGGAAGGGAGGGAAAGAAGAAGAAAAAGAAAAAGAAAAGAGAAGAAGAAAAAGAAAAGGAAAAGGAAAAGAAAAGAGGAAAAGAAAAAATGTAGGAAAAGAAATGAGGTCCAATCCTCATAACTTGGGTCACGAAAATGATCCAACGGAAACGATTTTAAAACAGCTAGTGAAATAAAATATTTCAAACATAGTGATTAACATGAAAATAAATAATTAAACCCAATAGTAAGTTAATTTAATTCGAGAATAAATTTAAACACATAACAATAATTAATTTAAAGAAAGCACTTCGAAAATAATTTTCGTAAACTAAAAATCATAAAAATAACCCAATTAAAAATCCAATAATTTTAAAATAAGAGAATAAAATTTTGAATCCATAAAAATAATTCATTCAGTAAAAATACACTAAAATACGGGGTGTTACATTCTCCCCCCTTAAATAAAATTTCGTCCTCGAAATTGGCAAGGTCAACATTAAGACTAAGATAGGAATAAGATTCAACTAAGAGCAGACTTAAGAACATACCGCCAAAGTAGTCCGGTAAGGCCACTCTATAAGCAACTAGCCAAACCTCCCTTATGATCTGAAAAAAGGCCAACATATCTTGGGCTAAGTTTTCCTTTCTTATCAAAGCGCTTAACGCCTTTCATAGGAGAGACTTTAAGATAAACCCAATCACCTTCTTCAAAGGATAAGTCTCTTCTTCTTGTATCTGTGTAACTTTTCTGGCGACTTTGCGCTTCAGCCATTTTCTTTCTTATAAGCTGAACTTGATCTTTCATTTCTTGAATTATCTCAGGCCCAATTACTTTACTCTCGCCCACTTCATCCCAACACAAAGGCGATCTACACTTTCTTTCATACAAAACTTCATACGGGGCCATCTGAATGGAGGAATGAAAATTGTCAATATAAGCAAACTCAAATAGCAGCAGATGATTCTCCCAACTTTCCTAAATTTCCATGAGACAGGACCGCAACATAACCTCAAGAGCTTGAATAGTATGCTTTGATTGACCGTCTGTTCGAGGGTGATACGCAGTACTAAACTTCAACTTAGTGCCTATGGCTGCCTGCAAACTCTTCCAAAAATGGGACGTAAACCGCGGCTCCCGATCCGATACAGTACTCCTGGATACTCCATGCAAACGCACTATCTCTTTGACATACAACCGAGTTAACTTACCCAAGGAGTCTGTATTATTAATAGGCAAGAAATGGGCACTCTTAGTCAACCGATCAACAATCACCCAAACTGAGTTCTTTCCACTAGGTGTTATCGGCAAACCCATAACAAAATCCATAGAAATATCATCCCACTTCCACTCTGGAATAGGGAGACCTTGATGCTCAGCCTTAACTTGACAGCACGTGGCACATTTCTCAAAAAACACAGCGATATCCAACATACTCGTATTAGTCTCCCAGTGGCACATCACGACCAATATTCCTAGGGTGACTATGCTATCCAAAATCTCATTTTCCACCAGAACTTTAATACATCCAGTAAATTCCAATGATTAATAGCCTCATACAATAGTCCATGTTAACCTCAATCAACTCTTTTGCTACAACTTCTAAACCTCCATTGAATTCTACCTTTGGTAACCTAATGGTCACTTCCAAAGTTAACCATCAATAACAAATTGCACAACCAAATGATTAATCTCCAATTACAAGTATCTTCTCAAAATTCAAGTCACCACTAATTTCTCAAAATCAGTACAATCTAAACTCCTGACTACAACAAAAATATCACGTTTGTGCAAAAGGAGAGCATTTTGATACAAAAGAAGTGACTACGGATCTAGACCAATTATAGGCAGCAAGATCTAAAGACAGCTGATGAGATTTGGGTTAGGAGCCTTGTCTCGTGGGCAACAAAGAGATCTTTCTCGCCCAAATGTGAGAAGACTTAGCTCTCGATAAGCGAGGAGACTCACAACCAGAAGGTGCAAATACTCGGCTACAAGGCTTTAGGCAGTTAGATTGGACGACTAGTCTAAACGACCAACTTAAAAGACTAACCTAAACGACATCGTGGGCAACAACTAGAAAAGGCGAAAGGAGTCTTTCATCCCAGTTGGGAGTCTTTCCACTCGGTAGGCAAGGAGAGGCCCGTTCCTTTGTGGCCTCCACCCCCATTCATTTGTGACCTCCACGTCCGCCAATTATATTCAGTGCACGTGGTATCTATTGGCGACCAAATCCTCCCGAAATCTGCAAATCAAGCATCATATCACTTAATCTTCCATTTTAGATAATTATGATATTCTTTGGATAATTTCCTTTTATGTTAACATTTATCTTTAGAAACTATTTTTCAGATTTTTAGGCTAGATTGTAGCCGCATTTATTTGTTTCCAGATTTGAGTTTTGACATCTATTTAATCTCGTTTTGCGGGATGAATAAGGGGTCTTTGGTTTTTAAATCTTAGTTTTGAGTTTTAGAGAGTCTGAATTTAGGTTTCGATAGTTCAGATTTTATTATTTTTCTTTTTAATTTCATTATGAACTAATTTTATTTTCCAGAGTTTTGATGTAGCCTAGCATTGAACACACTGTTTATATTCCAAGTTATATTACTTTCAATATTTCCATGATTGAGTGTTTATTCCTTACTCTTAATGTTTACAATCTTCTAGATAACTATTGTTTGATCTTTTGGATTGCAATGAGACTGAGAGGTGATTTATGATTAAAACTCTAGGATTAAACACCATTTGTTGATTAAAAGCAGAGATGCTTTACTGCGACTAGTGTGATTTTCAAGAATAATATAAAGAACTTAATGAGCCTCAAATTAGTTAAATTCACATAAAGATATGGATTTATTAGTTGGAGATATTTTGTTTTATTATTCGAGAGAAAATATTGAATAGTTAAGGGATTTTTATCATCAATTTTTAGATAATTGAGATTTTAAAATAAGGAAGAATAAATATTATATGGGATTTGCTAGGTGAAGTCAAACGTTTTAGATCTATTCTTATTAAATTTTTTTAATCTTAATTTTAATGTCCTTTTCTTCAATTTAGTTTAAATAAACCATTCTTCAAATTTTGGTTTTCCAAATAGTAATTAATTTAGTCAATTTCAATACTCAATAGCATAATTATTCCCTGTGGGTTCGATAACCGTTTTCTTTAAAATGCTTTACTACTTGTTACGATTTTGTGCACTCGCAAATATATTTTTATGTGAATAGATCACGCCATGCTTGCTTCTTCCTATTTTTCCTTGGGTTCCAACCACCTATTTAGGCATCATCTCATGCACGTAGAACCTCCCTCAACTAGGGTTGCTCTTCACGTCCGTTTCTCCACGGCATGAACATTCCTATCCTCACTACATTCATGGCAACAGTTGTATATTAGATATATATACACTTACGTATAGAAGTAAAACAGTTTGATAAACTAGGGTTTCCGCTTACACACTTCTTTCCCCAACAAGTCGCAGCCTATCTCTCCAGCTTCACACTCCTTTCCACCATAGATACAGCCCCAAATAGGAAGCCTCACTCCCGAAGCCAAAGCCCCACCATTCACCACACAACCAGCCTGCACCCTAACAGTTTTACTCAACCATCACATGGAAACTGTAGCTTCCCAAGGAGGACAAGCCGATGCATGCTCCTCCACAGTGCTGCCATATGCCACCACCATAACCCAGTCGTGAACCCACTAGTGGAGCCACCGTTAGCCATCACGCGAAACCTTTGTTCCTCACTCCTGAAAATAGAGTACAAATCTTCTCCACCTTGAACCGCTGCAAGCCATTATCACTGAGACCTCACCACATCGAGATCCCACAGAAACCTCCACCAAAGATTCTCTGGCAACCCCAATCCGTCGCACGCCTCTCACGATCTCACGGTGAGTTCCCTCTCTCCCTCATGCGTATCCTCTCTCTCTCTCATCACTCACTCTCTCTCTCCCAATGCCCCACCACCGCCGACCTCAGCTAGCTCCTTGTGCCGTCGCACGTTCCTTTCCCTCTCGGTAAGCCTCTGTCGGGCAAACCTTTGCTTCACGTAATATGAGCATGTTTCCTACTAACAACTATTTTACTGAAGATTCCTATAAAGTTAGTCAATCATAAATTATTTTGAGATGAAATTACATTATTACCCCTTTGAGTTACAAGTTGTGTTATTGTGTTTTGAACTTGTATTTTAGGATGGACATGTTTTTTTCACTATGGGCCTTAGTTGTATTGTGATAAAACTATTATTATAGTTATGATGGTATTGTTGTCATAAGACTAAGACAAATTAGATGATTGGGGGTGGAGAATAATTTTAGAGTTTAATCGATTAATAGGTGAAATTATGTGACAATCAAAGTATTTTGGAGAGTGATGATATTTTAGGATTTCAAGGATTTTAGACAATAGAAAAATATCGATTTTGTATAACTTGGGTGTTAATTACGAAATATGCGTTCGATCGAAAATTTATGCAGGTTACGTGATTATTTTATAGGTGACGATTAATATTTACTCGACACTGTTGTGAAAAAATTCAGAAAAATAAAAAGTCCAGGTAAGTGAGGTTCCTATACTAGATTTTGCAAAAAAAGAAAATAAAACGAGGTTGATTTTGAAAATATGCACGTCTATTTTTAAAAGAAATCTAAAAACAACCTCATATATGTATTCTACATGTGCATGAAAGCTGTATAAGAGAAAGCATTTTCTGTCATGATTGTTGTAGACATGAGTTAATTTTGTGCATTCTATTTCTGAACTATGCAAAAATAGCGATTATGAGATTTATGGAAATTTGTTTATGCGATGTAACACCCCGTATTTTAGTGTATTTTTACTGAAGGAATTATTTTATGGATTCAAAAATTT
Organism: Juglans cinerea; assembly: GCA_961763995.1. Classification (NCBI taxonomy): domain Eukaryota; kingdom Viridiplantae; phylum Streptophyta; class Magnoliopsida; order Fagales; family Juglandaceae; genus Juglans; species Juglans cinerea. Next base: position 33,061,443 of record CAUIVZ010000007.1, on the reverse strand, counting down.
ATTCTCTTATTTTAAAATTGGTTGGATTTTTAGTGAGTTTATTTCTATGATTTTAATTTGGTGAAAATTATTTTTATGTGCTTTCTTTATATTTATTTATTGTTTTGCATTTAAATTACTTTTAATATTTAAATTAATTACTGTGGGATTTAATTATTTCAATTTGACTTTATCATTACGTTTAAATTATTTAATTTAACTTGTGGTTTTGAAATCGTCTCCGTTGGATCATTTTCATGACCTAAGTTATGAGGATTGTACCTCATTTCTTTTCCCTCTATTTTTCTTTTCCTTTTCTTCTTTTCTTTTCTTTTCTTTTCTTTTTCTCCTCCCTGGTTTCTCCTTCCCTCCCGCGCGACCCAGCCCCCTCCCCTCTCCCTCCGTCCGTTCCTTCTTCAGCCCCTAGCACCGCTGTGCGCCGGCAGTGGTCGACACCGCCCACCCCATCGTGCTCCCCACCGGCCGGCGACCTCACCCCTCCAATCTCAACCTCCCTTGTGCCGCCGTTAGCCACCACGAACCCATTGAAGCCGCGGCGTTCCATGCACCACTGCGCCGCCGTCGCGCCACCTCCGGCCACCATCTTCCTACCACTTCATCCCCGACCTCTTGGCAACCCATTGGACCCAACCCCAGCTCCGATCCGCCACTGGTGAAGCTCCACCATCTACATTTCCGATTTGGGTATTTTGGTCTTGTATCGCCCATTCTGCCGCCACCCACGGCCAACCTTCACCACCACTAGCTTCACCGACCTCCCTAGGCCCTACGCTATCATTTTTGGGTCTTCGTTTGTCTCCGTTAAGAAGTGGGTATCTGTGACCCACGGCCACAGTGTATTTTACACTGTTCTGTAGCTGTTTTTCCACTTCTTGCAACTTCGTGATCCTTCAGAAATTGCTATATTGCACTGTAAGTATTTCTCCAAAGAATTCTTGTGAATTTAATGTATTTTTGCACTAACGCATTTCATTGTACTTGTACTGTTGATTAGTTTTGCCGGACTGAGTCCGAGGAGTTCGGGAGTCGGATGGATTGGTGATTGGAGTTGTTTGGTTGGATTTGATTGGTTTGGTTAGTGATGGTTGTGGATTAGTGTTGGTACATGTACATCTCATTATTGCATGCATGATCATGTTTGTAAAGAAAACTGGGTTTTCGTGTATTGCATTCATGCTCATGTGTGATTTGGAAAGTTATGATTTTATGTGAGAATATTTTTGGGTGCGTGTGTATCACGATCCCAAGCCGAGATGGGGCATTATCTCGGTGGAGCTCCTCTGGTTACTCGGGAGCGGAATAAACTGAGTAACGTCCCCTGGATTGTCGCCGGGCGACAATGGGATCGGACGAGAGATTCGTGCCGACTCCGTGGTCCTTCTGCTGGCGGGGACTAGAGGATGTCTGGCCATGTACGCGCTGGGCGCGGAACTGGGCATCGCTTGTTGCGTAGTGGGTGCTCGGCCATGAACGCGCTGGGCGCAGAACTGAGCATCGCTACGAAGCCAGGACGTGCGGATGGTCCCTAGGGGAGGCCATGGTGCATAGGGTAAAACGGATTAATTGGCTATTTTCTAGAAAAATAGTGTGTGTTGGATTTTGTGTAAATCATTTTCTGGGAAAATGTTTTACGGATTATTTTTGGGCCAAATGGGATTTTGGCGTATATTGGAAAATTATCATTTTCAGGGAAAATGATGTTTTGAGGAAAAATGCATATTTCATCATATGCATGCATGTTGGTTGCATTAAATGCATTTTTATTCCTATTTGGGTTATACTTACCTGTGGTACCATTCTGTGGTAACGCAGATTTTGCTGCAGAAGAGGAGGAGAAGGGCGATCCTGAGGAGATGGCTCCTCCCGAGGTGTGATCTGGGATCACTGGCTTGTTATTCTATTTTACTTATTTGTATTTCGGGACATGTGCTAAACTTTATTTTGGGATGACTGTATAACTGCTTTTAAACCTCTTCGGATATTTAAATTGTATTTTAAATTATGATACTTAGTTGACTAGTCTGCTGCGTTTTTTTTATTGTACACTATTGCATGTACACATACTTGGCACTTTCCTTGGGATGCGTGACCGTGTTGTCGCCATCCCGGCGTCTCGATCCGCGTATTTTTATATAAGGGGGATTGGGGGCGCCACATGCGATGCGAAAATGTTCTAAAACTGTTTTTGAATATGTGAAAAGATCTAAATTTGTTCAGTACTCTATTTGGATATGTTGTGGCATCTAAAAACCTTGGCATGAGATTCCGATTATGTATTCTGATTAAGTCTGATTCTGATATTCTGTTCAGTTTTCGTTACGGCCAAGCCACGTGTAATAATAGTGGCATACGGCCCTACCACGGGTTATAATAGTGGTACGGCCCAACCACAGGTTATAATAGTGGATATGACCCTTCCACGGGATAGATTTATGGTTATAACCCTACTACGGGGGTTAAACATGGTATACGGCCCAACCACGGATGATAATAATTGATACAACCCTTCCACGGGTTATAATGGTTGTTTATAACCCTACCACGGGGGTTAAACATGGTATATGTCACGATGCGATGCGATGCGATGCGATGCTCATATATGATGAAGATGGGGTTTCAGATTTTGATATTCCAAAAGATTTTTCAATAAGAATTTTTTTTCTGAAAGTTTCGCTCTCATATTTTTTGTAACATGTTTTAATTTTGCATTAAGCAAATGTTTCTGATTCTGCATTCTGAAAAAAGTAAATGTTTTGTTCTGCATTTTGAACTCTGTAAATGCTCATGTTTACATATTAGTATATGTTCTCTGATTATTAAATTGTTGATAACTCACCCCTTACCTTCACAATATTTTTCAGATAATTTTGATACCTCAGCTGGAAGTCAAGAGTAGGAAATATTAGCAAGGTTTGATGAATATAAAGGAATAAGTGTCAGAGGGTACAAGTTTTTATTGGAGAGTCTTATTTAATAGGTTTATGATTTTATGTTATTTAGTATTTGGAGTCATGGACATTTCTGAATCCTTATGAAGTTTTAAAATATTTCATTGAGGTGTTTATTTGGTTATGGGAGATTAGGTTACAAGAGCTAACTCTCCGGACTTTCGGAAATGTGGCATTACATAGAGTTTCCGTTGTGTAACCCTATAAATATTTATTCTTTATACTGTGGATGTACATTGAGCACATAAATTCTCCCCAAACACTATACCTTGTGATTCCTCAAGTAAATAAAATTCTCTACAGCTCCATGGACGTAGGCAAGTTGCCGAACCACGTAAACTTTGTGTTGTGTGATTGATTGCTTTTTTTTTCTAGTTTACTTTCATTGTTCTCATCGTTTTTGCACAACAATTGGTATCAAGAGCCAAGATTCGGGTCTGAGGAAAAATAATGGATAGGGAAGAAGTGAAGATATATGGGATTGAGAAGTTCGATGACACAAATTTTAAATACTAAATGATGCAAATAAAGGACTACCTATATGGGAAGAGACTTCAACTTCCACTATTGGAGAAGAAGCCGGACAATATGGAAGATGTTGATTGGAGCCTGTTAGATTGACTGGTTATGGGGGTTATTCGACTAATCTTGTCGAGATCCGTTGCACACAACGTCATCAAGGAAAAGACTACTGCATATCTCACGACGGCTTTGTCAGGTATGTATGAAAAATCGTCTGTAAATAACAAGGTACACTTAATGAAGAAGTTATTTAATCTGAAGATGGCAGAAGGAACGTCCGTGACGCAACATTTAAATGAGTTCAATACTTTCAACAACCAATTATCTTCTGTTGAAATTGAGTTTGATGATGAGACAGGTGCATTGGTATTGTTGGCTTCACTGCCAAATAGTTGGGAAGCATAGTTGGAAGCCATGAGAATGTCTGTTAGTAATTCTGCTGAAAAAATGAAATTAAAATATGATGACATTCGTGATTTGATTTTGGTTGAGGATGTGCGTATGAGGGATTCAGGTGAAACATTGGGGTCGAGTTCAGCACTAAATGTTGATACTCGGGGGAGATCACATGACAGGAAACAGGCAAGTCAAAGATTGGGCAACAGGCAACTTGGTGGAACTGTGGCAATAGTGGTAACATAAAGAAGAACTGTAAAAATCTAAAGAAGACGGAGAATGACAGTGCTGATGTGGTAACTGAAGAAGTACAGGATGCACTACTACTTGCAGGTCACAGTCCAGTTACTGACTGGATACTATATTCAAGGGCTTCATTTCACAAATCTTCCCATCGAGAGATAATGCAGAATTATGTTGCTAGTGTCTTTGGGAAGTTGTACCTGGTTGATGGAGAGGCACTGAATATGGTGGGAATGAGAGATGTTGACATTGCACTCCCTAACAAGAACAAATGGTCCTTGCAAAAGGTCAAACACATTCATGAGTTGAAGAAAAACCTCATCTCTGTAGGACATCTCGATGATTGCGGCCATTCAGTGGTGTTCTCAGATAGCACTTGGAAGGTTACCAGAGGGGCAATGGTACTAGCTTGGGGTAAGAAGACTAGTACTCTGTACCTAAGAACTAGTTTGACTGACACAATTACTACCATCATTGTAGAGAGCACCGTAGAGTTGTGGCACAGTAGGCTTGGCCATATGAGTCAGAAGGGCATGAAAGAACTACTGTCAAAAGGCAAGCTACCAGAACTTATGTCAGTTGATCTAAGCATGTGTGAGAGCTATATACTGGGGAAGTAGAAAAATGACAGTTTCTTGAAGAGTGGCAGAGCACTAAAATAAAGAAAACTAGAGCTTGTGCAAACAGACTTGTGGGGACCTTCTCCAGTATCGTCTCTTGGAAATTCTTTGTACTATGTCACGTTCATCGACGACCATAGTAGGAAAGTATGGGTCTATTTTTGAAACTTAAATCTGACGTATATGATGTTTTCAAAAAGTGGAAAGCTTTAGTTGTGACAGAGACAGATTTAAAGCTGAAATGCTTTAGGTCTGACAATGGTGGCTTGATGGAAGGTTCAAAGAGTACTGTGTAGCTCATGGTATCAGAATAAAGAAGACCATCCCTGGGACACCACAACAAAATGGTGTTGTTCAACGTATGAACAAAACCATTAATGAGCGTGCTAGAAGTATGAGGTTGCATGCTAGACTACCACCTACATTCTGGGTAGACACAGTCAGCACTGTTGTCTATCTGATAAATTGAGGGTCATCAGTTCCATTAGAGTATGGACTACCTAAGGAGGTATGCAGAGGAAAAACGTTAAACTTTCTCATCTTAAAACTTTTGGTTGTCTTTCTTATATTCATGTTGATTCTAATGCTCGTAGCAAACTTGAGGCAAAGTCAAGAAAATGTTATTTTATTAGCTATGGAGACAAGACATTTGGCTATCGCTTCTAGGATAAGTAGGGTCGAAAAATCATAAGAAGCAGGAATGTGATATTCAATAAGAAAGTTATGTACAAGGACAAGTCTAGTATAGCAGCTGATATAGTTCCTCAGGAGTCCGAGTTTGTGAGTCTGCAGGACCTTCCAGAGGTCACAGTGCAGTGTAAGGACGTGAGTGACGGAGAGAGTGGGCCCAGTGCACCCATTTCTATTATTCTACATTCAGATCCAGAGTCGTCCACACTTGCAGTTGCAGTTCACATGTCAATCAGGGCTATTCGACCCCCACAACGTTTCTCACCCACTTTGAATTATATTATGTTGACAGATGGTGGGGAACTACAAAGTTATGAGGAAATCTTGCAAGATGAAAATTCAAGAAGTAGGAGTTAGCCATGAAGGATGAGATGGATTCCATGTTAGGGAATCAAACATGGGAGTTGACAGAACTTCCATCAGGGAAGAAGCCATAGCACAACAAGTGGGTGTACCAGGTGAAAACCGAGCATGATGCCAGTAAAAGGTACAAGGCTAGTCTTGTTGTAAAAGGCTTTCAATAGAAAAAAGGTATTGACTATTCTGAGATCTTTTATCTAGTGGTGAAGATTACAATAATGAGGTTAGTATTGGCAATGGTTGCTACTGAAGATTTGCATCTTGAGCAGCTAGATGTGAAAACAGATTTCCTTCATGGAGACCACGAAGAAGACATCTATATGCATCAACTTGAGGATTTGTAGTGCAGGGAAAAGAGAGTTCACCATGTAAACTGAAGAAGAGCTTGTATGGCTTAAAATAAGCTCATAGACAATGGTACAAGAAATTTGACAGTTTCATATGCAGTTTAAGGTACATTAGATGTCAGGCAAACTATTGTTGCTATGTGCACTTTGAAAATTCTTACACATTATCTTATTACTGTATGTGGATGATATGCTCATTGCAGAGTCCAATATTGATGAGATTAATAATCTAAAGAAGCAGATGTCAAGGGCACGTGGAGACTCTCATAGGCTAAGTATGTGAAAAAGGTACTTAGCAGGTTTAACATGGACAAGGCCAAACTAGTTGGCACACCCTTGGGCAGTCACTTCAGACTTAGCAAGGATCAGTCACCCAAGTTAGAAGAAGAACAAGACTACATGAGTAAGGTTATTTATGCTTCAACTATTGGTTCACTTATGTATGCTATGATTTGCACAAGACCAGATATTGCCCATACAGTGAGAGTTGTGAGTATATACATGAGTAACCGAGGAAAACAACATTGGGAAGCTATGAAATAGATTCTAAGGTGCCTAAAAGGCTCCTCAGAAGCATACTTGTGCTTCTCGGGAGAGAGTTTAGAGGTGTAGGGCTATGTTGATGATGATTTGGCTAGAGACACTGATAGTAAAAAGAGTACCACAGGTTTTGTATATACTCTAGGTGGTGTTACCGTGTCTTGGGGTTCTAATTTGCATAATACAATTTCTTTGTCTACTACAGAAGTTGAGTATGTTCCTATGTCAGAAGCCTCAAAGGAGATGATTTGGTTACAAGGCTTGTTAGAGGAGTTGGGTAAGAAGAATCAGAAGAGCACTCTCTATAGCGATAGTCAGAGTGCCATATTTCAAAACCCTGCTGATATGTGTTGACAAAGGGTGTTACACTCGAGAAACTAAAGTTGTGCGCAATTTCAGTTGGTCTTCTAGCATGAAGATAGGGGTAATGAATTGTAGAGGTGGAAGATATCATGTTTTTTGAGGCAGAGGGTGATTTATTGGCTGTACCAATCTCCAAGTCGAAGAATTGTTGAGTTTTGTGAAGCTTGGCTCGATTTGCTGAAGCCAAGCATTCAGATGGCTCAAGTAGAGACGTTATAGAGAGTTCGCTCATAAGCCGCTTGACAGGTCGCTCGAGCGAATGCGATATAGAGAGTTCACTCGTTACTCGCTTGACAAATCGCTCAAGCAGAGTTCAGACAGAGGTGGAGGATATCATGTTCTTACTCCAAGTCTATCTCCCAGACGCATTAAATTTTTGTCCATTTCTAAAAACATCTATCTATTAATAACACGTACATAGAAAATTCACATGCATGTCATGCTCCAATACGAAGTTACTTTTTTTATAAGATAGTTGGTCCTATCCCATTCAAGATTATATTATCCATATTGCACAAATCTCGTCACTTTACTACTTTCCAAGTTAGTAGCAATTTCGGCAGCACCACCTCATAGTTCTCCAAGTATACATGTTCAAATAGAGGGATTGTGACCCTGCGAACAGTATACCCAAAGAACAGTAGAGGAGGACACCGAAACTTCATATTAAATGTGGAAAGTAGGAGTAACAAAAATGTACAATATAGATAATATAATCCCAAACTATCAACACTAGACAATTCAGGAATTAGTGGACATATAAATGTACACTAATTCCCAAACGGTTCTAAGGGCATTTATGCAATGTCACACGCATCTATCAAAAAATCCTATAAACAATATCTCCATGTTGTTTAAATTAACAATGTCACCTTCAAGTAGTGTTATATTGTTAAACTAAAGAGAGATGAAAGATTATGTGAACAAGTTTTGTTTCTTGTACACGAGGGAGAATGATCTTGACGAAATGTCTAAATTTTAATCTAATTACTTAACCGTCACAAACTGTCCGACCTTGACAACTCTCAAGGCCGAAGAGACTATGACAGTCAAGCAATTAAACTAAAATTCTAACATTTCTTCAAGATCATATTCTCTCGTTGTCTATAAGACACGAAACTTATTCACATATTCTTTGATCTCTCTCTAGTTTAACAATATAACACAATACGAAGGTGACACTGTTATACTTATAGAAAAAATAAAAATTAATAGTTATGGAATTGAAACTTCAGATTTTTCAACAAGCAACAAATTTTTTTATAGTGATTTTGGATTGGTTGGGGCAATCCTATACGAAGTATTAATTTTTTGATCTCGGATGCATCACAATTATAATTTAATTGTTATTATATATATTAGGACATTTTTAATTGATACCTATGTAATTTTAATAATTCTTATTATATAATTGTTATTATAATTATTATATATAATTTCTTCAAAGGTTATAATAAATAATTATTAATTATAGTTATTCCTAATGTATCATTTTAATTGTTATTCTTAATTGAGTGAGTTATTTATATTTAATAAGTAATTATTAATTATAATTATTGTATGTATATATTATACTTTATATATAGTTAAGTTATATACTTTTTTTTTTCTTTTTTTTAAGCAAATTAAGTTTTATACTAAACTTATAATTTGAATAATAATCATATTCTAACTAAATTAGCATGAATATATTATATATACTTTTTAAGTTAAATATTAAGTCCCATATTAATTGTATATTAAATGTTTTCAATCTTTACTTAAATCTAACCATATAAACATATTCAATAAAAATTCACAAACAATAATCACAATATTTCAAATCCATAGCACAACAACAACAACAATATTCCCACGACAATATTTCTACACATATTAATTCATCAATGAATACCATAAACTCACAAACTATACAAACAATAATTACAAATATTTCAAGAGTAAGCATAAAATTACAACATGTATAAACACAATATATTTCTAACCATGTAAACATATTCAAACAAAATTTACTATAAAAATCACAATATTTCAAATACATATCACAACATATTCACAATATTCCCACAATAATATTTCTATACATATTAATTCATCAATAATACCATAAACTCACATAGTATTCACAAACTATATAAACAATAATCACAATAGAAAAAGAGTAAGCATAAAATGTATAAAGTTTAGAAATATACCTAGCACTCACAATATCCTCTTACAAATCAAAAACTGCCAAATTGCCAAAACAACCAATGTTTCAAAAAAAAATACAACACTAACTTATTAGAAATATATATAAGAAAAATACAAGACAAATATAATAAAATTCAAGAAAATACAAAAGAAAAATGTATTTTCCTTACCAAAACTCAACTAAAAAATACACTAAAACTCTCTCACTCTAAGTCTCTCTCTCTAACCCACGTCCCTCTCTCACTCAACTCTCTCTCACTGAACTCTCTCTCACTCTAACCCTCTCTCCCTCTAACCCACGTCCCTCTCTCACTAAACTCTCTCTCACTCTAATCCTCTCTCTCTCTAACCCAGGAAGCTGATGGAGTTCTCTCTCTCACTGCTCTCTCTGTTACGTGCACGGGAGAGGCAAAAATGAGCCGCTGCTTCCCGTGCGTGTATTCATTAAGTCTTAAAATTTTTTGATGAAACATTCTAACGTTTAAGTTATACGTTCGAACGTTATATTAACCCGCCCACATTTTGGATGATGTTCAAACGTTAAAAGACATGGATAATATTTTCTTTAGAAAACGCTCGGACGTTTTCTATACACGTTCGAACGTTTATAAATTTAAGTGATTTTGATCGTCAAACATTCGAACGTAAAATTTTAACGTCCAAACGTTCAGATCATCACAAAGATACATAAATCGAGAGCCACATTTCCCGCACTTTTATTTTCATGTTCGAAAGCTACAAGAAGTTACGTTCGAACGTTTACCCTCACGTTCGAACGTAAATTTTAACGTCCGAACATTTCAGATCATCATAGAGGTGTCTAAATCGAGCGGGAAATTTCCCGCATTTTTCTTCTCCTGTTTGAAAGTATTATAATTGTACGTTCGAACATAAAAATGAGACTTTCATGTACCTCCATTAACGTTCGATCGTTCAATTTTCATCGGAGTTATGAAGAAATTCAGTGGGTAAATAATTTATAACATTCAAACGTTATCAATTCACATTCGAACGCTACTTTTATTCTGTTGCTAGTATTTGTTAATATAATAGTTATATTTATATTAATTTTTCTAGATACTCATAATATTTCTCTTCAATATAATCTTTTTTTTTAAAACAATTTGAGAAGAATACTAACTTTTTGTCACTATTATCTTCTTTCATATAACCTGCTTGTATTTTTAGCATTATGAGAGGTGTATGCCAAAGTGAGTAATCTGAACTATATATAGTAAACTATATTGTGGCGCCCCCAATCCCCCTTATAAAAATACACGGGGATCGAGACACCAGGATGGTGACAACACGGTCACACATCCCAACGAAGTGCCAGTGTGTGTGTACATGCAACGGTGTACAAATAAAATAACGCAGCGAATAGTCAACTAAGTACCAGAATTTAAACACAACTAAACATCAGTAGAGGTTTAAAAGTAGTTATACAGTCATCCAAAATAAAGTTAACACATGTTCCGAAAATTCAAAAGGGTAAAATAAATAACAATAACTAGTGATCCCAGATCACTCCTCAGGCGGAGCCGTCTCCTCAAGCTCGCCCTCCTCCTCCTCATCTGCATCAAAATCTGCGTTACCACAAATGGTACCGCAGGTAAGTATGACCCAAATAATCCTCAAGAAATAAAATGCATTTAATGCAACCAACATGCATGCATATGATGAAATATGCATTTTTCTCAAAACATCATTTTCCCCGAAAATGACAATTTTTCAACACACGCCAAAATCTCATTGGCCCAAAATATCCGTAAAACATTTTCCCAGAAAATGGTTTACACAAAATCCACGCACACTATTTTCTCAGAAAATAGCCAATTTAATCCTTTATTAACCTATGCACCATGGCCACCCCTAGGGACCATCCGCACGTCCTGGCTTCGTAGTGATGCTCGGTTCCGCGCCCGGCGCGTACGTAGCCAAGCACCCACTACGCAACGAGCGATGCCCAGTTCCGCGCCCAGCGCGTACGTAGCCAAGCATCCTCTGGTCCCCGCCAGCAGAAGGACCACGGAGTCGGCACGAATCTCTCGTCCGATCCCATCATCGCCCAGCGACAATCCAGGGGACGTTACTCAGTTTATTCCGCTCCCGAGTAACCAGAGGAGCTCCACCGAGATAATACCCCATCTCGGCTTGGGGTCATGATACACACGCACCCAAAATATTCTCACATAAAATCATAATTTCCAAATCACACATGAGCATGAATGCACCACACGAAAACCCAGTTTTCTTTACAAACATGATCATGCATGAAATAATGAGATGTACATGTACCAACACAAATCCACAACCATCAATATTCAAATCAATCAAATCCAACCAAACCAACCCAATCACCAAACCAATTGACTCCCGTACTCCTCGGACTCAGTCCGGCAAAACCAATCAGCAGATTAAATACAGTGAAATGCGTTAGTGCAAAAATACATTAAATTCACAAGAATTCTTTGGAGAAATACTTACAGTGCAATATAATAATTTCCGGAGGATCACGAAGCTGCAAGTGGTGACGTCAGAGCAACACCACAGTGTAAAATACACTGTGGCCGTGGGTCACAGATACCCACTTTTCAACGAAGACAAACGAAGACCCAAAAATGATAGGGTAGGGCCTAGAGAGGTCGGTGAAGCCAATGGTGGAGGTGGTTTGCCGTGGGTGGCGGCGCAAGGGGTGGTTTTAGGCCAAAAATGTACACATCGGAAATGGACTTGGTGGGGCTTCACCGGTGACGGATCGGAGCTGGGGTTGGGTCCATTGGGTTGCCAAGAGGTCGAGGATGAAGTGGTAGGAAGATGGTGGCCGGTGGTGGAGCGACGGCGGCGCTGTAGCGAAAATGGCGCCGCGGCTTTGTGGGCTTCGTGGGGGCTAACGGCAGCACGAACGGCGGTGATATTGGTTGGGTAGGACGGCCGGCGGCAGGGGAATGCAAGGGATCGGGCGGTGTCGACCACCGTCGGCGGACGGCGGCGGGCTGGAGGAGGCCCGAACGCACGGCGAAAGAGAAGAGAGAGAGAGTCCGCGCGGGAGAGAAGGAAAAAGAAGAAGAAAAAAGAAAAAGAAGAAGAAGAAAAGAAAAGGAAAAGAAAAATAGAGGGAAAAGAAATGAGGTCCAATCCTCATAACTTGGGTAACAAAAATGATCCAACGGAAACGATTTTAAAACCATAAGTTAAATAAAATAATTTAAACTTAATGGTAAAGTCAATTTGAAATAATTAAATCCCACAATAATTAATTTAAATATGAAAAGTAATTTAAATGCACAAACAATAAATAAATATTAAGAAAGCACATAAAAATTAATTTTCACCAAATTAAAAATCCTAAAAATAACCCAATTAAAATCCAATAATTTTAAAATAAGAGAATAAATTTTGAATCCATAAAAATAATTCCTTCAGTAAAAATACACTAAAATACGGGGTGTTACATATATAGTATATAATATACTATATTATATACTATATTATAGTATAGTAGATATACTATATTATATATATATATATACACTATGATAACATAATACTTTAAATGAAAACATAATAATATAGTATATATATTATACTATATATATGAATAAATAATATATAATTAATAAAACTAACAACAAAACTTATATATATAACTTATATATAGTACTATAACTATAGTATAGTATATATATATAATACTATACTATATATGGTATATATATAATACTATACTATATATGGTATATATAGTATTATATATAGTGTATACATATAATTAATATCTATAATTATATATATACACTATATAGTATATATATAGTGCACTATATATATACTATATAGTAATGATTTTCTAGAATTCCAAGTCATCTAAGGGTCATAATTTGTATGACTTTAAAAAAGTTCCAAATATATGACTTTAAATGAACACCTATATCGATGTCTGAATATACGTACAGCCCACTTCATAGCCACAAACGCAACAACTGAAAGTACGCAACTACAACGTGATCACCTAGCTAGATAGCTAGTCAGTCCTCTATAGTTATTGTATGTATATATTATACTTTATATATAGTTAAGTTATATACTTTTTTTCTTTTTTTAAGCAAAATTAAGTTTTATAATATACTTATAATTTGAATAATAATCATATTCTAAGTAAATTATTATGAATATATTATATATACTTACTCCATGTTAAATATTAATTCTCATATTAGCTGTATATTAAATGTTTTTAATCTTTACTTAAATTAAAATTCTAAACTTATAATTTTCTTGTTAAACATATTCAATAAAAATTCAAAAATAATAATCACAATATTTCAAATCCATATCACAACAACAACAATATTCGCACAACAATATTTCTACACATATTAATTCATCAATAAACACCATAAACTCACAAACTATTCACAATATTAACAAACAATACTCACAATTATTTCAAGAGTAAGCATAAAATCACAACAACATGTATAAACATATTGCTAAACTTGAAGAAATATAACTAGCACTCACAATTTCAAACGTAAAATAAATCTAATTGTCATTCATTAAAGAGAGTAATTTGATTCCAATTAATCTATTTAAGAATTTGTACACCTATATCGAATTTTGATTACTAGTTGTAATAAATAAAGTATATCGTTTTGGGCTAGTAATAAGAGCTTGTGGTTCTAATGTTGTTTTCATTAGTTTATAATGTATCATACATATATATATAATATATTATATATTATATTATAATATATATTAAGTAATATTAGATATATACTATACTATATATATAGTACAATATATATATAATATAATATATAATACATTATATATATGTATATTAATACACAGTATATATAGATACTATAATATACTATATATATTATAATATAATATAATATATAGTATGCTATGTGTTATAGTATACATTATAATATATAACATATATTAATATTATAATATATTAGTCAATATTTTGAAAAATAAATTGACAAACATTCGAACGTACTAAGAATTACGTTCGAACATTTCGTGTATATAAGCCCCAAACAGAACGGCGAAACGACATTTTCACCGTTACACACTTCATCCCATTTGCACGCCGCCACTCCTCCGTCGGAGCAGCCGTCAAACTCCGCCACAACCGTCACTAAAATGTAGGCATTCATTTTTTATTTAAATAATATGTATTTTATTTGAGATTTGGGTTTGGTTTTGTTTAAAATGGGCGAAGTGGTGGCCGGATGTTTAACTCCATTTTCCGGACACCACGGCTTACCATTGGCCAAATAGTCATTGTAGAAAAGTTTTTTGAAGTGTATACATCATTTCTATGGTGGCATTTCGGCATTTAGAATGTTGTAGATTGATTTTGGAGATTTCAATAATGGCTAAGTCGACTCAGCCATTCTGTGTCGTATCGTTCGTACGTTCCTCCAAGACGTTCGAACATACGACGTTTCAATTACATAGCCGTTAAAGCTTCTACGTTCGAATGTGTATTGTTTTACATTCGGACGTTATTTCTTCAAAAAATTTACGTTCGGACGTTTACTTATAACGTCCGAACGTACTACTTTTTAAATTTATTTGTCTCAACGTTCGAACGTCAATCCTTTACATTTGCATGTAAACATATGTTTGAACGTATAACATAAACGTCCGAACGTAAGTTATTTAAATTTATTTATTGTTTACGTTCGAACGTGTATGTAACACCCCGTATTTTAGTGTATTTTTATTAATGAAATTATTTTTATTGATTCAAAAATTTATTCCCTTGTTTTAAAATTGTTGGATTTTTAGTTGGTTTATTTTTATGATTTTTATTTTTGTGAAAATTATATTGAAGTACTTTCTTAATATTAATTATTGTTATGCATTTAAATTACATTTCATATTTAATTAATTTATTTTTGGATTTAATTATTTTAATTTCATTTTATCGTTACGTTTAAATTATTTTATTTAACTTGTTGTTTTGAAATCGTTTTCGTTAGATCATTTTTGTGACCCAAGATGTGAGGATTGAACCTCATTTCTTTCCCTCCATTTTCTCTTTCCTCTCTTTTTCTTTTGTTCTTTCTCTTTTTTTCTTCTTTTTTTCTTTTCTTTCTTCTCCTTCTAGTTCTCCCCCGCGCGGCACCTCCCTCCTTTCTCCCCATGCATTTCTTCCTCTCCTCCCAGCCGCCGCCATGCGCCGCCGTGCATGCCACTGCCCAACCCATCAGCTTCCCCACCGGCCGGCGACCACTTCCCACCGTTTCCAGCTCCTCCATCGCCGCCGATAGCCCCTAAGCGCAACACCAAGCCGCGGCACCTCTTGTGCTCGCTAGCTGCCGTCGCGCTACCACCGGCCGACATTTCTTCACCACTTCATCCTCGACCTCCTAGCAATCCAATGGACCCAACCCCAGCTCCGATCCGTCACCATTGAAACACATCCAACCCCATTTCCGATTTGGGTATTTTTGGTCTTCAACCACCCTTTGTGCCGCAACCCACGGCCAACCACCACCACTACTAGCTTCACCGACATCCTTAGGCCCTACCTTATCAATCTCGGGTCTTTGTTTGCACTCGTTCAAAAGTGGGTCTTTGAGACCCACGGCCACAGTGCATTTGGCACTGTTCTGTAGCTGCATTGCCACTTCTTGCAGCCCCGTGATCCTCCGAAAATTACTATATAGCGCAGTAAGTATTTTTCAAAGAACTCTTGTGATTTAAATGTATTTTTGCACTAACTCATTTAACTGCATTGAGCTGTTGGTTGGTTTTGCCGGATTGAATCCGAGGAGTACGGGGGTCGGATGGATTGGTGAATGGAGTTGTTTGTGTGATTTGATTGGGTTGGTAATTGTTGGTTGTTGAATTTTGTGTGGTACATGTACATTGCATAATTGCACGCATGATCATGTTTGTAAAGGAAACTGGGTTTTCGTGTATTGCATTCATGTTCATGTGTTTATTGAAAATTGGGTTTTCATGTGGAAGGATTTTTGGGTGCGTGTGTATCACGACCCCAAGCCGAGATGGGGCATTATCTCGGTGGAGCTCCTCTGGTCACTCGGGTGCGTAATATACTAACTGACGTCCCCTGGATTGTCGCTGGGTGACAATGGGATCGGACGAGATGGTCTCGTGCCGACTCCGTGGTCCTTCTACTGGCGGGGACTAGAGGATGCTTGGCCACGTATGCGCTGGGTGCGGAACTGAGCATCGCTTGTTGCGTAGTGTGGATGCTTGGCCATGTACGCGCTGGGCGTGGAACTGGGTGTGGCGCCCCCAATCCCCCTTATAGAAGTACATGGGGATCGAGACACCAGGATGGTGACAACACGGTCACACATCCCAACGAAGTGCCAGTGTGTGTACATGCGACGGTGTACAAATAAAATAACGCAGCGGATAGTCAACTAAGTACCAGAATTTAAACACAACTAAACATCAGTAGAGGTTTGAAAGTAGTTATACAGTCATCCAAAAATAAAGTTAACACATGTCCCGAAAATACCATAAGCAAAATAAAATAATAATAACAAGTGATCCCGGATCACTCCTCGGGCGGAGCCGTCTCCTCAGGCTCGCCCTCCTCCTCCTCATCTGCATCAAAATCTGCGTTACCACAAAATGGTACCGCAGGTAAGTATAACCCAAATAATCCTCTAGAAATAAAATGCATTTAATGCAACCAACATGCATGCATATGATTAAATATGCATTTTTCTCAAAACATCATTTTCCCCGAAATGACAATTTCCAACACACGCCAAAGTCTCATTGGCCCAAAAATAATCCGTAAAACATTTTCCCAGAAATGGTTTACACAAAAATCCACGCACACTATTTTCCCAGAAAATAGTCAATTTAATCCTTTATTAACCTATGCACCATGGCCTCCCCTAGGGACCATCCGCACGTCCTGGCTTCGTAGCGATGCTCAGTTCCGCGCCCAGCGCGTACATGGCCGAGCACCCACTACGCAACAAGCGATGCCCAGTTCCGCGCCCAGCGCGTACATGGCCAGACATCCTCTAGTCCCCGCCAGCAGAAGGACCACGGAGTCGGCACGAATCTCTCGTCCGATCCCATCATCGCCCAGCGACAATCCAGGGGACGTTACTCAATTTATTCAGCTCCCGAGTAACCAGAGGAGCTCCACCGAGATAATACCCCATCTCGGCTTGGGGTCGTGATACACACGCACCCAAAAATATTCTCACATAAAAACACAATTTCCAAATCACACATGAGCATGAATGCACCACACGAAAACCCAGTTTTCTTTACAAACATGATCATGCATGAAATAATGAGATGTACATGTACCAACACCAATCCACAACCATCAATAACCAAACCAATCAACTCCAACCAAACACTCCAACCAACAAACCATCTGACTCCCGTACTCCTCGGACTCAGTCCGGCAAAACCAATCAACAGAATAATACAGTGAAATGTGTTAGTGCAAAAATACATTAAATTCACAAGAATTCTTTGGAGAAATACTTACAGTGCAATATAATAATTTCCGGAGGATCACGAAACTGAAAATGGCGATGTCTGAGCAACACCACAGGGTAAAATACATTGTGGCCGTGGGTCACAGATGCCCACTTTTCAATGAAGACAAACGAAGACCCAAAAATGGTAGGGTAGGGCCTAGAGAGGTCGGTGAAGCCAATGGTGGTGGTGGTTTGCCGTGGGTGGCGGCGCAAGGGGTGGTTTTAGGCCAAAAATGTACAAATCGGAAATGGACTTGGTGGGGCTTCACCGGTGACGGATCGGAGCTGGGGTTGGGTCCAATGGGTTGCCAAGAGGTCGGGGATGAAGTGGTAGGAAGATGGTGGCCGGAGGTGGAGCGACGGCGGCGCGCGAGCTCAAGGAACGCCGCGGCTTCGTGGGTCTCGAGGGGGCTAACGGCGGCGATGGAGGAGCTGGAAATGGAGGGGGGTGTTCGTCGGCAGCTGGGGAGGCTGGGGAGCCGGGCGGTGTCGACCACCGCCGGCGGACGGCGGCGCTGAGAGGGGACGAAGGTTCGGGCGGAGGAGAGAGAGAGAGAGTCCGCGCGGGAGAAGAAAGAATCCGAAAGAAAATAAGGAAAAAGAAAAAAAGGATGGAAAAGAAAAGGAGAGGAAAGAAAAGAGGGAAAAAGAAATGAGGTCCAATCCTCATGACTTGGGTCACAAAAATGATCCAACGGAAACGATTTTAAAACCACAAGTTAAATAAAATAATTTAAACGTAATGGTAAAGTCAAATTGAAATAATGAAATCCCACAGTAATTAATTTAAATATTAAAAGCAATTTAAATGCATAACAATAAATAAATATTAAGAAAGCACATAAAAATAATTTGCACCAAATTAAAATCACAGAAATAAACTCACTAAAAATCCGACCAATTTTAAAATAAGAGGATAAATCTTTAATAAATAAAAATAATCCTTCAGTAAAAATACACTAAAATACGGGGTGTTACATTCTCCCCCCCTTAAATAAAATTTCGTCCTCGAAATTGGCAAGGTCAACATTAAGACTAAGACAGTAATAAGATTCAACTAAGAGCAGACTTAAGAACATACCGCCAAATTAGTCTGGTAAGGCCACTCTATACGCAACCAGCCAAACCTTCCCTACGATCTGAAAAATGGCCAACATATCTCGGGCTAGGTTTTCCTTTCTTACCAACGCGCTTAACGTCATTCATAGGAGAGACTTTGAAATAAACCCAGTCACCTACTTCAAAGGATAAGTCTCTTCTTCTTGTATCAGCATAACTTTTATGGCGACTTTGCGCTACCGCTATTCTAGTCCTTATGAACTGAACTTGATCCTTCATTTCTTGAATTATCTCAGGCCCAAACAATTTGCTCTTGCCAACTTCATCCTAACACAAGGGCGATCTACACTTCATTCCATACAAAGCTTCATACAGGTCATCTGATTGGAGGAATGAAAACTGTCATTATAAGAGAACTCAATAAGCGGCAAGTGATTCTCCCAACTTCCTTGAAATTCCATGACACAAGACCGCAACATATCCTCCAAAGTCTGAATAGTACGCTCTGATTGGCCTTCCGTTTGGGGGTGATACGCAAAACTAAACTTCAACTTAGTGTCTAAAACTGCCTGCAAACTCTTCCAAAAATGGGACGTGAATCACGGGTCCCGATCTGACACGATACTCTTGGATATTCCATGCAAACGCACTATCTCCTTGACATATATATGAGTCACTTTACCCAAAGAGTCAGTATTATTAACAGGCAAGAAATGGCACCCTTGGTCAACCGATCCAGAATCACCCAAATTTAATTCTTTCCATAGGGGTCCTCAGCAAACCCACAACATCTATAGAAATATCATCCCACTTCCACTCTGGAATAGGGAGAGGTTGAACTTTGAAGTCTACCTTGATGCTCAACCCTAACTTGACAGCACGTGGCACATTTCTCAATAAACATGGCGATATCCAACATACTCGTATTAGTCTCCCAGTGGCACATCACAACCAGTATTCCCAGGGTGACTGCTATCAAAAATCTCATTTCCTCAAGAACCTTAATACAACATCCAATAAATTCCAATGATCAATAGCCCTTACAATAATATGTGCCAACTGCAATCAACTCCTATGCTCCAACTTCTAAACCTTCATTGAATTCTACTATTGGAAACCTAATAGCCACTTCCAAAGTTAACCATCAATAACAAATTGCAAAACCAAATTATTAATCTTCAATTACAAGTATCTTGTCAAAATTCAAGTCACCACTAATTCCTCACAATAGCACAATCTGAACTCCTGACTATAACAAAAATACCACGCTTCTGCTGCGCACTCTGATATTCACCACATGCATAAAACTCATGTCCTCATGAAGCTAACACCATCGAATACAAGGTGGCTCCATTCCTACTAACCAAAACTCTTATAACAATTTGGTAGAAAAATACTCTCTCCCAAAACCACGAGTTATAACTCAAATTCCTCAATTAACTCCTACTGCCTTGATCAAAATCAAATTCCATAAAATACATCCATGATCATTGACATAAACCCAATATCAAACAACCTTAACATTCCAAATTGGAAATAAGCAACCTCAATTCAAAATACATCCATCTCATCTACAATAAAGAGCATACCTTAAAAGGCTCGATTCCAATCCGACCAACCAATAAGAGCGCCTATAAACTCCTACCTAACAACCTAAACCCAAAAGCTCATCACCTACATTCTGAACAACATCTAATCTAACGGTGACTAAACTCACTACGAACCACCTTAGACTACACCAAAACATTATTAAAACCTTCTTGGTAACTCGCCCACCTATTTCTACTCCAATAAGCTAGCATTAACACAACTAGTTCCTTCAATTTCAATAGTACATCATTAGTAAACCTCAAAGCAAGCCATACTGTTCAAATATTCAATCCACCAAAAGTCATTGCACAACACCCAAGGATCCTAATGTTTTATTAACTCACATACTTGATCATATTATCCACTGTTGATGCCTAAACTTCAACTTTGAAGATCTTTTCCTACACCATACATGATGTCCCAACAATCTCTCTTCAAGTTAAATAACGTCCTTAATTCAACCAATTGGATGCTCAATCTCCAAAGGTAAATATAGCCTCAAGAATTTAAATTCCTAGATAACCTCAAGTCACAATTAATTCCTAAAAATAATCACAATAACTATAATCAACCATAATTCCATTAAGTAACCCACTCGACTACACACTTCGATCAACTCACCAAAAATTCTAAGCCAAGGTCTCGTGACTTACTACTATTGCGTCGACTCCTCTTCAACACTTAGAAAAATCACTTTCTCCAAACCAAAATAAGACTAGAACCTATACCCTCCGAAATGCGTACACACCATTTCTATGCATCAATCTCATGCACCTCAGCCAAAACCGATAATCCTCCAATCGTACAAGTGATCATCCCTACCATTTCCATCACTAGACCTATAGCCTCAGAATCAGCAAAAATCATTTCCTAAATCCGCACCATCTATTATCCTTAAAATTTAATATGGATTAAATCATTAACCTATCACTGTAACATCAAGCTAAAAACAATTATTTAACCAAACTAGATCAACATCTTCAATCCCCAGAAAATAAACAAACTAGATCATTACCTTCCATCTCCAAGAAAATTCACGCCTGAAAAAAAATTTCTCATATCAGTAACTCAACTCTGTAATTCTAAAACCTTAACCCAGATAAAAATCATTTTCCAAAATCCTCAAGATCGATGATCTCAAATCTAAAATATTCACCTTATAAAACTTATAAATCTCAAATATCAAATGCTATCAAATTGCTTACCAAGGTCAGCAATATCGAAAACTTATAGTCTAAGTAATCCCTTAATTGTTTGTTGAACCTACCACCTTAAATCTCATAACTTATTTCTTAAAAACTATGATGCTACAAACCTTAAATGGACTTCTCATAAATCTAACCTTGAGGTTCGTTGAACTTACAACCTCCTATCCAAAGACTCATTAAATAAATTCTACAGAACCTAGAACCTCAATTGTCCTAAGCAATTTAAGAATTATTCCCCTCCTTAGCAACAACTTGAATTCCTACTCCAATGAGTTCACCCTGACCATGATGTTCAAGCCTCGATATTAAAACAACCCAATCCCCAAGAGTTCAGGCCTACTACACCAAATGTTCAAGCCTTACAATGGCCTTCTCAGTCGTACCATCTTCCTGTCATAGCACAGCCCTTAACCCGCCTTTCAATTTCGAACAAAACAAAATAAAATAACACACGACAAAATGCATAAAACCAATGAAGTAGTTCACAATAAAATAATTAAAACAATAAAATAATCCGCCATAAATAAAACAAATAAAATAAAATGACATACAATAAAATAAATAACAACTGAATTATTATACAATAAAATAAATAAGCCAATAAAACAATACTCTAAATTAAACAATTCAAACACGATCCAAAGCAACATAATAAAAATATAATAACATGAAATAACATAAATACGTCCATTTAACACAAAATAAAATAATCATAAACTCATAATATACAATAAACAATTAAAACATATAAAATATCATACCATCAAATAAAACAATAAAATAAATAAATAAATAAACAAGTAGTATACAATAACTAAACAAAACCAATAAAAACCACATATTTTAAATTAAATAATTTCAAATCACAACTTTTAAAACTTTCTGGTACTGCACCTATGGGACATGTGGTTTTACCCAGAGCCGAACTGCTCTGATACCACCTGTGGCGCCCCCAATCCCCCTTATAGAAGTACACGGGGATCGAGACACCAGGATGGTGACAACACGGTCACACATCCCAACGAAGTGCCAGTGTGTGTACATGCGACGGTGTACAAATAAAATAACGCAGCGGATAGTCAACTAAGTACCAGAATTTAAACACAACTAAACATCAGTAGAGGTTTGAAAGTAGTTATACAGTCATCCAAAAATAAAGTTAACACATGTCCCGAAAATACCATAAGCAAAATAAAATAATAATAACAAGTGATCCCGGATCACTCCTCGGGCGGAGCCGTCTCCTCAGGCTCGCCCTCCTCCTCCTCATCTGCATCAAAATCTGCGTTACCACAAAATGGTACCGCAGGTAAGTATAACCCAAATAATCCTCTAGAAATAAAATGCATTTAATGCAACCAACATGCATGCATATGATGAAATATGCATTTTTCTCAAAACATCATTTTCCCCGAAATGACAATTTCCAACACACGCCAAAGTCTCATTGGCCCAAAAATAATCCGTAAAACATTTTCCCAGAAATGGTTTACACAAAAATCCACGCACACTATTTTCCCAGAAAATAGTCAATTTAATCCTTTATTAACCTATGCACCATGGCCTCCCCTAGGGACCATCCGCACGTCCTGGCTTCGTAGCGATGCTCAGTTCCGCGCCCAGCGCGTACATGGCCGAGCACCCACTACGCAACAAGCGATGCCCAGTTCCGCGCCCAGCGCGTACATGGCCAGACATCCTCTAGTCCCCGCCAGCAGAAGGACCACGGAGTCGGCACGAATCTCTCGTCCGATCCCATCATCGCCCAGCGACAATCCAGGGGACGTTACTCAGTTTATTCCGCTCCCGAGTAACCAGAGGAGCTCCACCGAGATAATACCCCATCTCGGCTTGGGGTCGTGATACACACGCACCCAAAAATATTCTCACATAAAAACACAATTTCCAAATCACACATGAGCATGAATGCACCACACGAAAACCCAGTTTTCTTTACAAACATGATCATGCATGAAATAATGAGATGTACATGTACCAACACCAATCCACAACCATCAATAACCAAACCAATCAACTCCAACCAAACACTCCAACCAACAAACCATCTGACTCCCGTACTCCTCGGACTCAGTCCGGCAAAATCAATCAACAGAATAATACAGTGAAATGTGTTAGTGCAAAAATACATTAAATTCACAAGAATTCTTTGGAGAAATACTTACAGTGCAATATAATAATTTCCGGAGGATCACGAAACTGAAAATGGCGATGTCTGAGCAACACCACAGGGTAAAATACACTGTGGCCGTGGGTCACAGATGCCCACTTTTCAATGAAGACAAACGAAGACCCAAAAATGGTAGGGTAGGGCCTAGAGAGGTCGGTGAAGCCAATGGTGGTGGTGGTTTGCCGTGGGTGGCGGCGCAAGGGGTGGTTTTAGGCCAAAAATGTACAAATCGGAAATGGACTTGGTGGGGCTTCACCGGTGACGGATCGGAGCTGGGGTTGGGTCCAATGGGTTGCCAAGAGGTCGGGGATGAAGTGGTAGGAAGATGGTGGCCGGAGGTGGAGCGACGGCGGCGCGCGAGCTCAAGGAACGCCGCGGCTTCGTGGGTCTCGAGGGGGCTAACGGCGGCGATGGAGGAGCTGGAAATGGAGGGGGGTGTTCGTCGGCAGCTGGGGAGGCTGGGGAGCCGGGCGGTGTCGACCACCGCCGGCGGACGGCGGCGCTGAGAGGGGACGAAGGTTCGGGCGGAGGAGAGAAGAGAGAGAGTCCGCGCGGGAGAAGAAAGAATCCGAAAGAAAATAAGGAAAAAGAAAAAAAGGAAGGAAAAGAAAAGGAGAGGAAAGAAAAGAGGGAAAAAGAAATGAGGTCCAATCCTCATGACTTGGGTCACAAAAATGATCCAACGGAAACGATTTTAAAACCACAAGTTAAATAAAATAATTTAAACGTAATGGTAAAGTCAAATTGAAATAATGAAATCCCACAGTAATTAATTTAAATATTAAAAGCAATTTAAATGCATAACAATAAATAAATATTAAGAAAGCACATAAAAATAATTTGCACCAAATTAAAATCACAGAAATAAACTCACTAAAAATCCGACCAATTTTAAAATAAGAGGATAAATCTTTAATAAATAAAAATAATCCTTCAGTAAAAATACACTAAAATACGGGGTGTTACACTGGGCATCGCTACGAAGCCTGGACATGCGGATGATCCCTAGGGGAGATCATGTTGCATATGGTAATCAATGATTAATGGACTATTTTCTGGGAAAATAGTGTGTGCTGGAGTTTTGTGTAAACCATTTTCTGGGAAAATGTTTTACGGATATTTTGGGCCAAATGGGATTTTGGCGTGTGTTGAAAAATATTCATTTTCGGGGAAAATGATGTTTTGAGAATAATGCATATTTTATCATATGTATGCATGTTGGTTGCATTAATGGATTTATATCTCATGGTTGTTTGGTTTATACTTACTTGCGGTACCATTTTATGGTAACGCAGATTTTGTTGCAGATGAAGATGATGGTGAGCCTGAGGATTCGACTTCGCCCGAGGAGTGATTTGGTATCACTCATTTTATTGAGACTTGTAAAATATTTATTTTGGATAACTGTATAATTTTTTAAAACCTTTTTATAGATTGTTTAAATTGTGTTTAAACTCTGGTACTTAGTTGACTAATTATCCGTTGTGTTGTTTTTGTACATTGTTACATGTACACACTTGGTACTATCGTTGGGATGCGTGACCGTATTGTCATCATCCTGGCATCACGATTCCTGTATTTCCTTTCATGGGGGTCGGGGGCGCCACAGGTGGTATCAGAGCAGTTCGGCTCTAGGTAAAACCACATGTCCTTTAGGTGCAGTACCAAAAAGTTTTAAAGTTGTGATTTGAAATTATTTAATTTGAAGTATGTGGTTTTTATTGGTTTTAATTAGTTTATTGTATACTAATTGTTTGTTATGTATTTTATTGCTTTATTTTATGGTAAGTTATTTTATTGTTATAATTATTTTATTGTGAACTACTTCATTGGTTTTATTCATTTTGCCGTATGTTATTTTATTTATGGAATTTTATTTTGTTTTGTTTTGTTTTGTTTTGTTCGGAGTTGAAAGGCGGGTTAAGGGTTGTGCTATGGTAGGAAGATGGTACGACTGTGAATGCCATTGTTAGGCTTGAACATTTAGTGTAGTAGGCCTGAACTCTTGGTGATTGGTTTGTTTTAATATCGAGGCTCGAACATCATGGTCTGGGTGAACTCTTTGGAGTAGGAACTCAAGTTGCTACTGAGGAGGGGAATAGTTTTAAATTGCTTGGGGTAATTGAGGTTTTAGGTTCCGTAGAATTTATGTAATGAGTCTTTGGGGTAGGAGGTTGTAAGTTCAACGAACCTCAAGGTTAGATTTATGAGAAGTTCATCAAGGTTTGAGGCCCCATTGTTTTTAGGAAATAAGTTTTTGGGATTTAAGGTGGTAGGTTCAACAAGCAATTAAGGGATTACTTAGATTAGAAGTTTTCGATCTTGCCAACCTTGATAAGCAATTTGATAACATTGGGGTTTTAGAATTTACAAGTTTTATAAGGTGAATGTTTTAGATTTAAGGTCACTGATCTTCAAGATTTTGGAAAATGATCTTTATCTGGTTTAAGGTTTTAGAATTGCAGAGTTGAAGGGCTGAATTAAAATAGGATTGATGAGAGTTGAGTTACTGATATGAGAATTTCTTTTAGGAGAGAATTTCTTTGGAGATGGAAGGTGATGATCTAGTTCATGTATTTTTTTCTGAGGATTGAGGATGTTGATCTAGTTCGGAAAATGATTTCTTTTAGCTTGAGGTTATAGTGATAGGATAAGGATTTAATCCATATTAATTTTAAGGATAATTGATGGTGCTGATTTAGGAAATAATTCTTGTTGATTTCGAGGATATAGGTCTAATGATGGAAATGGTAGTGATGGATCGCTTGCACGTTTGGAGGATTATTGGTTTTGGCTAAGGGTGCATGAGATTGATGCGTAGTAATAGTGAGTGTTTATGCATTTCAGAGAGTTCAGGTCCTTGTCTCATTTTGGTTTGGAGGAAGTGGTTTTGGTAGGTGTTGAAGAGGAGTCGACACAATAGTAATTCAAGAGACCTTGGCTTGGAGTTTTTGGTGAGTTGATCGAAGTGTGTAGTCGAGTGGGTTACTCGATGAAATCATGGTTTGCAATAGTTATTGTGATTATCTTCAGGAATTAATTGTGACTTGACGTGTAACGCCCCATCCTCGAGGGTCCGGAGAGTTAACTCATAATACATGATAATCAATTCCAACATTTCTAAAACTCTTCTAAATGCTTCAAATCAAACGTAAATATTTCAAATTTAATTAACCACACATACTCGTATATAAAATCGTCAATACAGTAACCCTAAAAATTACCAACTTCTCTACATGTCACCTAAACTCACATTTCCACAATATAATCATGAAAAAAATCACCAATACTCATCAAAAACTTTCTATTCTTAAGCCACTATTCTTAAGTCATCCACCCAATTCTTCATAGTCCTGATCTTCAGCTAAAATATCCAAAAATCATCTGAAAATATTGGAGATAAGAGGGGGTGAGTTATCTTCAACTCAGTAAGCAGAGAACATATACTAGTATGCAAACATGAGCATTTACAGATTTCAGAATTCAGAACAAAACACTTTATTTTCAGAATGCAGAGTAAGAACATGTTATGAAAAATATTAGAACGAAAGTTCAAAAATATTCTTATTCAAATTTTTTTGGCATAGCATAACTGACCACCATCGTACCAGAGCATCATATCGCATCAGAGGCCATGTTTAACCGCCGTGGTTGGGTTGTGCAAACCCCGGTAGCCAACCGAGCAGAAACATAATGTGAATCTTCCCCTTATTTATTCTCGGAGCCCCGAGTGTGTACACATGAAAGACCACCAGAAAACCACTTTGTTTCCAAAGTGGGTGCACCAGAAACAGAACAGTTGGTACCAACCCAAACAGAAGCCACTATTAGCACCCGTGGTAGGTCAAATAGGTCACCATCCACAAACCACATCCCGATTCAGATTGTCATGCCAAAAGCTTTTAGAAATTTCATCATATCAGAGTACAGAACATTTTCAGAACATAACAGAGTTTTCAGAAATCACATCATATCAGAGTACAGAACATCTTCAAAACAGAATAGAGTTTTCAGAAATCACAAAACATAATTTTATGCACAAAATTTCATATTCGATCTCTTTTGCACAGTTCAGAAACAAAATGCAAAATAGCTCATGTCTACACCAGTCATGCCAGAAAATACTTTATTCTTAAACAGAATCTCATGAGTAATGCATAACAAATAACTGAGGTAGTTCAAATCTCTTTTCATAACAAAACATGCATATTTTCAAAAATCAACCTCAGTCCATTTTATTTTTATACAAATCTAGCATGGGGACCCCGCTTACCTGGACGACTTAGCTTTTCAAAATTTTCCTCAAAAATGTCGAGTCGACTATAAATCGTCACCTATAAAAATAACCACCTAATTTCCGTAAGTTTTTAATCAATCACGGATTTTGATATTTAAGTCTAAGCTTCTTAAATAACCTATTTTAATTCCTCAGAACTTAAAACCTTCATAATCCCAAAATATATCATCACTTCCTAAAATCACCAATATCTACCATAACCCACGTCAAAAACAAAACACCAATATTTAAACCCGAAATAGCCAACAAATCTCATAGCATAAACCAATCACACCAACAACTCCATCATCCAATCCAACAGACCCCTTACTCCTCGGACTCAGTCCGACACAACCAACCAATTCACAGTAAATATAAGTTAGCGCGAAATTACATTTAAATCTCAAAATTTCTTTGGGAAAATACTTACAATACCATAATATAATTTTTGAAATATCATGGAGCTGTAAGAAGCGACAACACAGTAACAAAACAGTGCCGAATGCACTGTGGTCGTGGGTCTCAAAAACCCACTTTTGAAAGGGGACAAACGAAGACCCGAGATTGATAGGGTAGGGCTTATGGATGTCGGTGAAGCTAGTGCTGGTGGTGGTTGTCCGTGGGTGGCGGCATAGAGGGTGGTTGAAGTGCAAAAATATCCAAAACGGAAATGGAGTTGGATGTACTTTACCAGTGGTAGATCGGAGCTCGGGTTGGATGCATTGAGTTGCTAGGAGGTCGAGGATGAAGTGGTGAAGAAATGGTGGCCGGAGGTGGCGCGACGGCGGCGCTGGAGCGAAGAGAACGTCGCGGCTTCAAGCCGTGCATGGAGGAGAATGGCGGCAAGTGAGGAGTTGAAAACCGGAGGGGGAGGTCACCGGTGGGAGTGGAAGGTCGTGGGCTAGGCAGTGTCGCCGGACAGTGGCGCACGGCGGCGGGCTGGGTGGAGGAGAAGCAACGCACGTGAGAGAGAGGGAGGTTGGCATCGCGCGAGAAAGCAGGGGAGAAGAAAAAAAAATGAGGAGAAAAGAAAAAGAGGAAGAAAATAAAAAGAGGAAAAGAAAAAGTGAGGGAAAGAAATTAAGTCCGATCCTCACATCTTGGGTCACAAAAATGATCCAACGGAAACGATTTCAAAACAGCAAGTAAAATAAAATAATTCAAACGTAGTGATTAAATTGAAAATAAATAATTAAATCCAACAACAAGTTAATTTAATATGAAAAGAAATTTAAATGCATAACAATAATTAATATTAAGGAAACATGTCAAATTTAATTTTCACAAATTAAAAATCATAAAAATAAACCCACTAAAATCTGAAAAATTAAAACAAGAGAATCAATTTTTAAATTAATAACAAATAATCCTTCAATTAAAAATTCACTAAAAATACGGGGTGTTACTTGAGGTTACCTAGGAATTCATTTTTTATTTTGAGGTTATACTTTCTTTTAGAGATTGAGCACCCAGTTGGTTGAATTAAGGACATTGTTATTTAACTTGAAGAGAGATTGATGGGATATCTTGTATGGTGTATGATAAGATCTTGGAAGTTGAAGTTTAGGCATCATCGGGGGATAAGCACTAGGATCCTTTGGTGCTTTGCAATGGCTTTTGGTGGATTGAAGATTTGAGCAGTATGGCTTGCCTTAAGGTTTAATAGTGATGTACTATTGTAGGAACTAGTCGTGTTAATGCTAGCTTATAGGAGTAGAAATAGGTGGGCGAGTTACCAATGAGGTTTTGATAATATTTTGGTGTAGTCAATGGTGGTTCGTAGTGAGTATAGTCACCGCTAGATTAGATGTTCAGAATGTAGGTGATGAGCTTTTGGGTTTAGGTTGTCAGGTAGAAGTCTCTAGGCGCTTTTATTGGTTTGCCAAGTTGGAATCGAGCCTTTTAAAGTATGCTCCTTATTGTAGATGAGATGAATGTATTTTGGGTTGAGGTTGCTTATTTTCAATTTGGGATGCTGAGGTTGGTTGATATTGGTTTTCTGTCAATGATCACAGATATATTTTATGGAATTTGATTTTGATTAAGGCAGCGGAGTTATTTGAGGATTGGGAGTGTTAACTCGTGGTTTTGGGAAAGAGAATATTTTCTACCAAAATGTGATAAGAGTTTTTGGTTAGTAGGTATGGAGCCACCTTGTATTCGATGGTGTTAGTTTTATGAGGACATAAATTTTATACATGTGGCGAATATCAGAGTGCGCAACAGAAGCGTGGTATTTTTTGTTGTAGTCAAGAGTTCAGATTGTGCTGATTTTGAGGAATTAATGGTGACTTGAATTTTGAGAAGATACTTGTAATTGGAGATTAATCATTTGGTTGTGCAAAATTTGTTACTGATGGTTAACTTTGTTTAGTTTACCAAAGGTAGAATACAATGAAGGTTTAGAAGTTATAGTATAGGATTCGATCGAGGTTAGCACAGATTATTGTATGGAGCTATTAATCATTGTAATTTATTGGATGTTGTATTAAAGTTCTTGTGGAAAATGAGATTTTGGATAGCATAGTCACCCTGGGAATACTGGTCGTGATGTGCTACTGAGAGACTAATATGAGTATGTCGGATATCGCCATGTTTATTGAGAAATGTGCCATGTGACGTCAAGTTAAGGCTGAGCATTAAAGACCTGCTAGTAGACTTCAACCTCTCCCTATTCCTGAGTGGAAATGGGATGATATTTCTATGGACTTTGTTGTGGGCTTCCCGAGGACCCCTAGTGGGAAGAACTCAGTTTGAGTGATTGTTGATCGGTTGACCAAGAGTGCCCATTTATTGCCTGTCCATAATACCGACTCTTTGGGTAAGTTAACTCGGTTGTATGTTAAAGAGATAGTGCGTTTGCACGGAGTACCCAGGAGTATTGTATCGGATCGGGACCTGCGGTTCACGTCCCATTTTTGGAAAAGTTTGCAAGCAGCTTTTGGCACTAAGTTGAAGTTTAGTACTGCATATCACCCTCAAACAGACGGTCAATCAGAGCGTACTATTCAGACTCTTGAGGATATGTTGCTGTCTTGTGTCATGGAATTTCAGGGGAGTTGGGAGAATCATCTGCTGCTATTTGAGTTTGCTTATAATAACAGTTTTAATTCCTCCATTCAGATGGCCCCGTATGACGCTTTGTATGGAAGGTAGTGTAGATCACCCTTGTGTTGCGATGAAGTTGGCGAGAGTAAAGTAATTGGGCCTGAGAAAATTCAATAAATGAAAGATCAAGTTCGGTTTATAAGGACTAAAATGGCGGAAGCACAAAATCGCCAGAAGAGTTATGCAGATACAAAAAGAAAAGACTTATCCTTTGAAGTAGGTGATTGGGTTTATCTCAAAGTCTCTCCTATGAAAGGCGTTAGCGCTTTGGTAAGAAGGGAAAAACTTAGTCCGAGGTATGTTGGCCCTTTTCAGATTGTAGAGAATGTTGGGCTTGTTGCTTATAAAGTTGCCTTGCCAGACTATTTTGGGGATGTTCATGATGTGTTCCATGTGTCTTCGTTAAAGAAGAGTTTTGGACAGCAAAAGCCACGTTTTGTTGACCCTGGACGCATTCAACTTCAACCTAACCTTACTTATGAAGTTGCTCCGACGCAGATTGTGGATTGGAAAGAGCAAAGGTTAAGGTCCAAGTCAATACCCTTGGTGAAAGTAGCATGGGGCGATCCTTTGGCTCAAGATTTCTCTTGGGAGGGAGCAGCTGACATGAGGGAGCAATATCCATATTTGTTTGATTGACTCTTGCGGTATGTTCCTTTTGTCTTCTCTTAGTCGAATCTTATTTCTGTCTTAGTTCAATGTTGACCTTGCCAATTTCGAGGATGAAATTTTATTTAAGGGGGGAGGATGTAACACCTCGTATTTTAGTGTATTTTTATTGATGGAATTATTTTTATTGATTCAAAAATTTATTCTCTTGTTTTAAAGTTGTTGGATTTTTAGTTGGTTTATTTTAATAATTTTTAATTTTGTGAAAATTATTTTGAAGTGCTTTCTTAATATTAATTATTGTTGTGCATTTAAATTGCTTTTCATATTTAATGAATTTATTGTTGGATTTAATTATTTTAATTTTACTTTATTATTAAGTTTAAATTATTTTATTTAAATTGTTGTTTTGAAATTGTTTCCGTTGGATCATTTTTGTGACCCAAGATGTGAGGATTAGACCTCATTTATTTCCCTCCATTTTCTCTTTTCTATCTTTTTCATTTCTTCGTTCTCTTTTTTTTTTCTTTTCTTTCTTCTCCTTCCAGTTCTCTCCCGCGCGGCACCTCCTCCCCCTCTCCCTGTGCATTTCTTCCTCTCCTCCTAGCAACTGCTGCGCGCTGCCGTGCATGCCATTGCCCAGCCCATCAGCTTCCCCACCGGCCGGCGACCACTTCCCTCCGTTTCCAGCTCCTCCATCGCTGCCAATAGCCCCCACACGCAACACCAAGCCACGGCACCTCTTGTGCTCGCGCGCCGCCATCACGCCACCACCTGCCACCATTTTTTTACCACTTCATCCTCGACCTCCTAGCAATCCAATGGACCCAACCCCAGCTCCGATCCGTCACCGGTGAAGCACATCCAACCTCATTTTTTATTTTGATATTTTTGGTCTTCAACCACCCTTTGCGCCGCCACCCACGGCCAACCACCACCACTACTAGCTTCACCGACATCTTTAGGGCCTACCCTATCAATCTCGGGTCTTCGTTTGCACTCGTTCAAAAGTGGGTCTTTGAGACCCATGGCCACAGTGCATTTGGCACTATTCTATAGCTGCATTGCCACTTCTTGTAGCCCCGTGATCCTCCGGAAATTACTATATAGCGTTGTAAGTATTTTCCAAAAAACTCTTGTGATTTAAATGTATTTTTGCACTAACTCATTTAACTGCATTGAACTGTTGGTAGGTTTTGCCGGACTGAGTCCGAGGAGTACGGGGGTCGGATGGATTGATGAATGGAGTTGTTTGTGTTATTTGATTGGGTTGGTAATTGTTGCTTGTTGAATTTTGTGTGGTACATGTATATTGCATAATTGCACGCATGATCATGTTTGTAAAGGAAATTGGGTTTTCATGTATTGCATTCATGTTCATGTGTTTATTGAAAATTGAGTTTTCATGTGAAAGGATTTTTGGGTGCGTGTGTATCACGACCCCAAGCCGAGATGGGGCATTATCTCGGTGGAGCTCCTCTGGTCACTCGGGAGCGTAATATACTGAGTGACGTCCCCTAGATTGTCGCCAGGCGACAATGGTATCGGACGAGATGGTCTTGTGCCGACTCCGTGGTCCTTCTGCTGGCGGGGACTAGAGGATGCTTGGCCACGTACGCGCTGGGCGCGGAACTGGGCATTGCTTGTTGCGTAGTGTGGATGCTTGGTCATGTACGTGTCGGGCGCAAAACTGGGCATCGCTACGAAGCCAAGATGTGCGGATGATCCCTAGGGGAGATCATGGTGCATATGGTAATAATGGATTAATGGACTATTTTCTAGGAAAATAGTGTGTGTTGGATTTTAGTGTAAACCATTTTCTGGGAAAATGTTTTACGGATATTTTGGGCTAAATAGGATTTTGGCGTGTGTTAGAAAATATTCATTTTCAGGGAAAATGATGTTTTGAGAATAATGCATATTTTATCATATGCATGCATGTTAGTTGCATTAATGCATTTATATCTCGTGGTTGTTTGGTTTATACTTACCTGTGGTACTGTTTTGTGGTAACGCATATTTTGTTGCAGATGAAGATGAGGGTGAGCCTAAGAATTCGACTCCACCCGAGGAGTGATTTCGTATCACTCATTTTATTGAGACTGGTAAAATATTTATTTTGGATGACTGTATAATTTTTTAAAACCTTTTTACATATTGTTTAAATTGTGTTTGAACTCTGGTAGTTAGTTGACTTAATTATCTGCTGCGTTATTTTTGTACACTGTTACATGTACACACTTGGCACTATCGTTGGGATGCGTGACAGTGTTGTCATCATCCTGGCATCTTAATTCCCATGTTTCCTTACAATGGGGTCGGGGGCGCCACAGTGTATGTTATACGTTCGCACCTATGTGCTTTACGTGCGAACGTAAAGGATATACGACCGAACGTAAATTTATTTGCATTGTTTTATGTGCGAACGTAAGGGATAAACGTCTGAACGTTTTATCTTAACGTTTGAACGTTTATTTTGCTATGTTCGAACGTTAATGCAGAGTAGCTTAAAATTAACACAAAAATGTATCAATGTAAATAATTTTTTTTTCCTTTTCTATTTTCAGGATATGGCTCATCCTCTGCATACAAGGAAACGAGGGAGGGAAGGAGCCACTCAGGACACGTCTCGTACCGGGGCTCGTACTGTTATGGTAGAGCGAGAGGTCTTGATTAATGACTTCAACGAACACATATGGGAGCAGACGAACCTAAGAGATGTTTTCCTTAGTAGAGGCTGGGGAAATATCTGCACATTGAGGGGGAAAGTATACCCCTCAATTGTTCAGGAGGTCTATATGGGGATGTGTGACATGACTCAGGACGCATCCTCTCACACTGTGACTGTACGCGGGTGTTTCCATTGAGATTTCACTTGATGTCATTGCCGAGCACCTCGGTATTGGTTGAGGAGTTGAGACATCTACACACGCTACACCCCGTGAGGATGTAGGCACTTCTGCATCATCTACTGGCCGCCCATTTGAGCCAGCATCAACTAGAGATGCAGACCCGTCAAAGGCCGAGGATACTGGCCTCGAGGCTCGGGATGATGACCGAGATGAGGATTTCTACATCCTCACCAGGAGGGACCGCATGCAGATTTAGAGGAAGAACGCCTTCAACCAAAACTATCTCTTACCTTTCTTCCGCTTGTTGCACCTTATTGTTGCAACAAACGTGGATCCTATGGCACATAAAACCACATTTAGTCGGCTTCGGGCACAGTTTTTGATACGAGTGGCACGTGGAGATCCCATAAATTTGCCACTGCACATCTTTGAGAGGATCTGTTACGAGGCGAGCATCGTCTCCGCGGATAATCTCTCATACGGTGTCCTGATCAGCTGGCTATTACTTGCACGGGGAGTGCCAACCTAGCCAGAGGAGTGGGTCAAAGATCATATGAGCCCCCTCGACATGACCACGCATTGACGTAGCATTAGACAGGGGAGGGGACGTCAGCCATCCCCTGTAGAGGATCTAGTTCCTCCGACGCAGCCTAAGCCAAGTCATGTGGGGAGTAGTAGTCAGCAGACGCCGAGTACATTTGCAGGAGATGTGCGGCCTGCTTGGGTTGATGCTGTGATCTCACAGTTGACTGCGCATATCGATCGATCGCTCGCGGCTATATCGGCATCTGTCGCCGAGCTCACCCATCGTGTTACTATCCTTAACGACAAAGTTGATACCTTGACTGAGGAGGTACGGAGTTCAAATTTCATAGACAACGCTATCATCTGAGTGTTGTCTACTAAATTCTATCATATTTTTTATTTTACTTTTAATATTTGTAAAGAAAAATATTGTATGAATATTTCTATCGTTTTTTAATTTCAATTCTCAATCTTCTTTAATGTAATATTTTCCAACTTTAATACTAAATCACTACACTTCAAATATATATAAACATAAATATATATTTATATATTACAAATTGTGTATATATAAATATATACAAGTCAATTTTTTAGACTTGTTCACAAATTATGCACTATAAAAACTACATAAATTTTAAATTAGAATCATATTTAATTTAAATTTACAATTAACGTTCGAACGTTAGTAATTAACGTTCGAACGTTGGAGCAAAACATTTCACGTTCGAATGTTAATTACTAACGTTCGAGTGTTGGCGCCAAATCATTTCATGTTCGCACGTAAGCAGCCACAAGGTTCGAACATTTATGTGACATTTGCACGTAGGCGGGAATCACAGGCAGGACTCTACCACCATCCCTACCTCGTGCACCGTAGGCGGGACTCTACCACCGTCCCTGCTTACCACCATCCCTACAGTTCCTTTCCACACAATAGATACACAATAGATACATAACAGAGCACTGTAG
This sequence comes from Juglans cinerea, assembly GCA_961763995.1. Classification (NCBI taxonomy): domain Eukaryota; kingdom Viridiplantae; phylum Streptophyta; class Magnoliopsida; order Fagales; family Juglandaceae; genus Juglans; species Juglans cinerea. The sequence goes on along the minus strand of CAUIVZ010000007.1, from coordinate 33,025,324 downwards.
GCGGGAATCACAGGCGGGACTCTACCACCATCCCTGCTTACCACGATACCTACCGCGTGCACCGTAGGCGGGAATCACAGGCGGGACACAACCACCATCCCTGCTTACCACCATCCCTACCGCGTGCACCGTAGGCAGGAATCATAGGCGGGACTCTACCACCGTCCCTGCTTACCACCAACCCTACAGTCTCTTCTATTTTTCCTCAAACCAGTCAATCCAAACATTTCAACATATTCAAATCGTTTTTCACACGTGAAATCATGATTTTCCAAATCACACATGCACATGAATGCAAAACACGAAAACCCTATTTTCTTTACAAACATGATCATGCATGAAATAATGATGTGTACATGCACCAACACTGATCCATAACAATCAACAACCAATTCAATCAAACAACCAAACAACTCCAATCACAATTCCATCCGACCCCCGAACTCCTCAGACTCAGTCCGGCATGTCAAACAAATACAGTGTAATATGTTAGTGCAAAAATACATTTAAATTACGTAAGTTCTTTGGAGAAATACTTACAATGCAATATAGCAATTTTCGAAGGATCACGGAGTTGAAAAAGGCGACGTCTGAGCAACACCACAGTGTAAAATACACTGTGGTCGTAGGTCACAGATACCCATTGTTCAACGAAGACAAACGAAGACCCAAAAATGATAGGGTAGGGCCTAGAGAGGTCGGTGAAACCAATGGTGGTGGTGGTTTGCCGTGGGTGGCGGCGCAAGGGGTGGTTTTAGGCCAAAAATGTACAAATCGAAAATGGACTTGGTGGGGCTTCACCAGTGACGGATAGGAGCTGGGGTTGGGTCCATTAGGTTGCCAAGAGGTCGAGGATGAAGTGGTAGGAAGATGGTGGCCGGTGGTGGAGCGACGGCGGCGCTGGAGCTCAAAGTGCACCGCGGCTTGTAGTGGTTCGTGGCGGCTAACGGCGGCGCGAGGGAGGCTGGGATTTACGGGGAGGGGTCGCCGGCGGCAGGGGAGGGTTGGAGCCAGGCAGTGTCGACCACCGCCGGCAGACGGCGACGGGCTGGAGGAGGCCGGACGCACGGCGAAAGAGAAGAGAGAGAGAGAGTCCGCGCGGGAGAGAAGGAAAAAGAAGAAGAAAAAAGAAAAAGAAGAAGAAGAAAAGAAAAAGAAAAGGAAAAGAAAAATAGAGGGAAAAGAAATGAGGTCAATCCTCATAACTTGGGTCACGAAAATGATCCAACGGAAACGATTTTAAAACCACAAGTTAAATAAAATAATTTAAACGTAATGGTAAAGTCAATTTGAAATAATTAAATCCCACAGTAATTAATTTAAATATGAAAAGAAATTTAAATGCACAACAATAAATAAATATTAAGAAAGCACATAAAAATTAATTTTCACCGAATTAAAAATCCTAAAAATAACCCAACTAAAATCCAATAATTTTAAAATAAGAAAATAAATTTTGAATCCATAAAAATAATTCTTTCAGTAAAAATACACTAAAATATGGGGTGTTACATTCTCCCCCCTTAAATAAAATTTCGTCCTCGAAATTGGTAAGGTCACAAACATCACGCTAAAGTAGGCTACAAGATACAACCCAAAACACGCTCGAAAAGACCATACCAACAACTTTCAACACGCATGAGTAATCCCCCTCCAAGTCTACTCCTATAGGCGATTCCATTATGCTCGCATTAGTCTCCCGAAGACACCACGTCAATTACTCTTAGGGCGGCCAAGTAATTCAAAATCTCCATTTCCACAAAAACATTAATACAACACTCAGCAACCCAAAGATTATTATCTTCCCACAATAAACTGCTAACCTCAATCAACTCCTATGCTATAATTTCCAAACCTTCCTTGAATTCTACAATTTGGTAATCTATTAGTCACTTCCAAAGTTAAACATCAATAAGTATTCCCATCATCCAGACCTATTCCCTCAAAATCAAGAAGAATTATATCTTAAATCCGCACTACCAAAATTTCAATATCTAATTACAAGTATCATATCAATTTTTATTTTTTTATTTTTTTTATTTTTTTATTTTTTTATTTTTTATTTTTTAATTTTTTTTTTGAATCCTTAAGATCAACACAAAGTTTGAATCCTTAATTATATCACAACATAACACCATCAAGTACAAGGTAGTCCAACACCTACTAACCAGCCACTCTCACCACGTTTTGGTACGAAAATTCTTGAACTCCCAAAACCATGAAATATTACACACTTTCCTCAAAATCACCAAGAATTCCTTTCTGAATCTGCATCAACTATTACCCTTAAATCTAATCATGAATCAATCCTAATCCTACTACTAAAACCTCGAACTAATAACATTCAATATCCAAACTAGACCAACACCTTCAATTCTCAAAGAAGTAATCCCCTCAAAAATCCATATATCAATAACTCAACTTCGATCAACCCCATTAATGGTCATAGATTAATCAGTCTCCAAAATAAATCAAGCTAACACACCAAGCCTGCAAAATTAAAATTCAAATCTCATTATAAATCAGTCCTCCAAATTGCAATTCTAAAACCTTAAAACCTTATAATATATAAGAATCACTTTCCGAAATCTATAAGATTGATGAACGTATATCCAATAATAAAACAATCGACTCCTGAAGCTTTCAAAATCTAAAATATCAAATGATGACAAAGCATTTCCTAAAGTCTGAAAACCAAAAACCCTTGGTGAAATTTTCGTAAATCTACCCTTAAAAGTTTGTTGAACTTACAACCTACTTATTCCAAAGCCTCATGTCAAATTTCCACGAAATCTATAACCTTAATTATTCTACTTCTCAAAGAGATCACTCAAATCAACTGTTCCCTTCATGCCTCAAGATTACAAAAGTGGATCAAGTCGATAAAAATTTAAGCCTACAACACTAAATATTTGTACTTAACAATGGCATTCTCGGTCGTACCATCTTCCTACCATAGCGTAACCCTTAACTCATCTTACAACTCCGAACAAAACAAAACAAGTCAAAGTAACATAAAATTAATTTTCAAAAATAAAATAACTTACGACCAAATGAATAAAACTCATAAAATAGTTCACAATAAATTAAATAAAAAGATAAAATAATCCTCCATAAAATAAAACAAATAAATTAAAATGACATGCAATAAAATAAATAAAGCCAATAAAATTATTATTCAATAAAATAAATAACAACAAAATTATTATACCATAAAATAAATAAAGCCAATAAAATTATTATACAATAAAATATATAAACAACAAAATTATTATACAATAAAATAAATAACAACAAAATTATTATACCATAAAATAAATAAAGCCAATAAAATTATTATACAATAAAACAAATAAACAAAAAAATTATTATACAATAAAATAAATAAACAACAAAATTATTGTACCATAAATTAAATAAAGCCAATAAAATTATTATACAATAAAACAAATAAACAACAAAATTATTATACAATAAAATAAATAAGTCAATAAAACAATACTCTAAATTACACAATTCAAACACGATCCCAAGCAACATAATAAAAATATAATAACATGAAATAACATATCTACGTTCATTTAACACAAATTAAAATAATCATAAACTCATAATATACAATAAATAATTTTACTTACACCACTTAAACAAAATTCTATTATTTTAAAATAATACAAATAATTTTCTGGTACTATCCTAAGGGACATATGGTTTACCCAGAGTCGTTCGGCTCTGATACCACCTGTGGCGCCCCCAACCCCCCTTATAAAAATACACGGGGATCGAGACGCCAGGATGGTGACAACACGGGTCACGCATCCCAACGAAATGTGCCCAAGTGTGTGCAACATACAAAAGTGCACAACAAAAATCGCAGCGGATAATATAATAAGTCAACTAAGTACCAGAAATTTAAATAAAGGTGTCCAAAATAATTTATCTTTAAAAAGTTATACAGTCATCCCAAATATATTACAAAAGGTAAATACATAAAAGACTAGGATAATAAATATCGATGCACGAGAGAAATCCCAGATCGCTCTCCCAACGGAGCCAAAGCCTAAGACTCATCATCCTCATCTGCATCAAAAGCTGCGATACCATAAACGGTACCGTAGATAAGTATAACCCAAAATAACAACATAATATAAATGCATTAAATGCGACCAACATGCATGCATAAAAAGAATATATACATTTCTCTCAAAACATCATTTTCCCCGAAAACGATTATTTTTCCAACACACGCCAAAATCCCATTTTTAGCCAAATCATATAATCCGTAAATCATTTTCCCAGAAAATGATTTACACAAAACTCAACAATTTATCGGACACTGTAGGCGGGACTCTACCACCATCCCTGCTTACCACCATCCCTACCGCGTGCACCGTAGGCGGGAATCACAGGCGGGACACAACCACCATCCCTACTTACCACCATCCCTACCGCGTGCACCGTAGGCGGGAATCACAGGCGGGACTCTACCACCGTCCCTGCTTACCACCATCCCTACAGTTCCTTTGCACACAATAGATACATAACAGAGCACTGTAGGCGGGAATCACAGGCGGGACTCTACCACCATCCCTGCTTACCACCATCCCTACCGCATGCACCGTAGGCGGGACACAACCACCATCCATTCTTACCACCATCCCTACAGTCTCTTCCCTTTTTCCTCAAACCAGTCAATCCAAACATTTCAACATATTCAAATCGTTTTTCACACGTGAAATCAGGATTTTCCAAATCACACATGCATATGAATGCAAAACACGAAAACCCAATTTTCTTTACAAACATGATCATGCATGAAATAATGATGTGTACATGCACCAACACTGATCCATAACAATCAACAACCAATTCAATCAAACAACCAAACAACTCCAATCACAATTCCATCCGACCCCCGAACTCCTCGGACTCAGTCCGGCATGTCAAACAAATACAGTGTAATATGTTAGTGCAAAAATACATTTAAATTACGTAAGTTCTTTGGAGAAATACTTATAGTGCAATATAGCAATTTCTGAAGGATCACAGAGTTGAAAAAGGCGACGTCTGAGCAACACCACAGTATAAAATACACTGTGGCCGTGGTCACAGATACCCACTTTTCAACGAAGACAAAGGAAGACCCAAAAATGATAGGGTAGGGCCTAGAGAGGTCGGTGAAGCCAATGGTGGTGGTGGTTTGCCATGGGTGGCGGCGCAAGAGGTGGTTTTAGGCCAAAAATGTGCAAATCGGAAATGGACTTGGTGGGGCTTCACCGGTGACGGATAGGAGCTGGGGTTGGGTCCATTGGGTTGCCAAGAGGTCGAGGATGAAGTGGTAGGAAGATGGTGGCCGGTAGTGGAGCGACGGCTGCGTGAGGGAGGCTGGGATTTACGGGGAGGGGTCACCGGCGGCAGGGGGAGGGGAGGAGCCCGGCGGTGTCGACCACCGCTGGCAGATGGCGGCTGGCTGGAGGAGGCCCGGACGCACGGCGAAAGAGAAGAGAGAGAGAGAGTCCGCGCAGGAGAGAAGGAAAAAGAAGAAGAAAAAAAAAAGAAGAAGAAGAAAAGAAGAAGAAAAAGAAAAGGAAAAGAAAAATAGAGGGAAAAGAAAAGAGGTCCAATCCTCATAACTTGGGTCACGAAAATGATCCAACGGAAAGGATTTTAAAACCACAAGTTAAATAAAATAATTTAAACGTAATGGTAAAGTCAATTTGAAATAATTAAATCCCACAGTAATTAATTTAAATATGAAAAGAAATTTAAATGCACAACAATAAATATTGTATGTATAACCCAATTAAAATCCAATAATTTTAAAATAAGAAAATAAATTTTGAATCCATAAAAATAATTATTTCTGTAAAAATACACTAAAATGCGGGGTGTTACAGTATCTATTGTATGTATTTTCAAAGAAAAGAAAAGAAATGTCGAGGCCTGTGCCTCGAGCTTTAAACAGATGCTTTAACTGACGTTTTAAATGTTGCCAAGAAAGATTATGTTTAAGCCCATGCTTTTAAATGACGTTTTCCATGAATGAACTGCTAAATGAAAAGAACTGAAATGAAAGCACTAAATTTAAAAAATGGACTGAAAGTTTAATGTATGAAAATACGTAACGGCAATATGAATGAATGGAAAGGGTAGTAATGAGTGGGCAGATTGCAATGCCGGGTAAGTAGTATTGGTAGTGCACTCAGTGTTGCCCTTGACTGAAAAGGGATTCCCAACCCATGGCCACGGGCGAACTCTGGGTCCAAAGGAAGACCGCTAACCTCAACACACGGGACGTAACAGTGTGCACCAGCCAATGAAAGTGAGAAGAAATAATGGATGAACGCAAGAACGCACGAACTTTTAAGAAATGAAGGCACTGACGGGTGAAACGTTTTACGAAAAGAAAGCAAACCCCGTCTAGTGATGTTTTCAAAAGAACGCATGCATGCACGCATGCATGTACATATAGTATGTATGAATGATGAATAAATGAATGAAAACCTATGTTATTATATTTTAATTGTATGAAGTAATGCTTACGAGTCATCGACTCATTTTAGTTTTTATGTATGCCACTTCCCCCCACAGGAACTGAATGAGAAGTATGTGTTAGGCGGACACGGCCCATGGGGAAGAGCACGGAAGTCTAGGCATAAGATTTTAAATGTATGAGAGGCCTTTTAATTGTAAGATTAATGTTTTTCACCGTAAACCTCTTTTATTCTAAAAGCACATTTTATTTTATAACGTAGAGTCTTGCACCCTGGTTATGTATACAAAAAGTTTTAAATCGAACGGTAATTCACGTCGCCAAAGTCCCACCACAAGGACGGGCATTACATAGTGGTATCAAATGCCGTGAGAGAGTGGTGTCAGTGGAAGGGGCGGCGAAGGTGGCACGGCGGTCCACGGTGGTGGAGGTGAAACTGGCCGTGTGTGAGGGGGAGAGATGCTGTGAGAGAGTGAGGGAGCATAGGTGGCAGATTGGGGCCATGGGTAGTCGAGATATGTCGGTGGTGGCTGGAGGAGGCTAGAGATGGCGGTCACACGCCGTGGGTGGCGGCATACGGCGGTGGACGGGGAGAACCCGTGCGTGAAGGAGGGAGAAAGCCCGTGCGGTGGAGAGAGGCTATGGGCCTTGGGTCAAGTGGAGGAGGAAGGTGGAGGGAAGGGGAAGTTCATGGCGGTGCTTGGTGGCCGTGGGTGGCTGCACAATGCGGCATAAGGAGGAAAAATGGTTAAAAACCCATTTTGGCTGCTTTCCGTGGAAAGGAGAGGGAGGACTGCACGATGGAGCCGAGCTCGCTGGAGGAGGATGGCCAATGGGAAGGGAGGCTACCGTGGAGGTGGTGCACGCCAGCGCAGCAACATCAAGCCCATTCGGGTTGTGCATTGCCGAGAGAGAGAAAGAGATAGCGTGAGAGAGGGAGACCGGTGTGGGGGAACTTGCCGGAGTGAGGTGGTGCCGGTGGAAGGGGCAGTCAGGCTCACCGACGCACGGTGGTGCCATGCTGGGCAGTGGAGGAATCGGGCATCGGGAGGGACAATGTGTAACATACGCTGGGGGAGAGGGAGGAGAGAGAGAGCCAGGGGAAAAGTGAGGGAGAAAGAAAGAGGGGGCTGAGGTTTTATTCTAAAACCTAACATCTGGGGATCTACGCAATGATCTAACGATCGATCTCAAGCACTGATTTAAAATGCATAAATATTAACTTAATTAAAAGCACTGAGAGGATTTATGGTAGAATATTATTTAAACTAAACTTTAGTTTATAAAATAATATTCCTTCATCATTAATAAAATTATGAAGTCTTATTTAACATCTTTAAAAGAATAAAACATTTAATTTAATTAGAGTTTTAAACATAATTTAAATCCCATAATATTTTAAATAACTGGAATCATTTTATATAAATAATTCCCCACAATTATAATATTTTTGGAGTTCTTCAAAGATATTATAATTGAGTTATTTAAAATATTACTTAGTTAAATAATGATGGAAATATTCCATTTAAAATACACAACTTCAAAACACAAAGCTAGCTTTCGAAATCACATAGTATCTTTAAAAACACGCCATCGGGGTTTGACACGGATAACGAGGCTCACGGTCATTAGAGAGAAGGGGCGGACTGTTGCATAATCGCATCCTTGGAATTTGCTTACGCTAGAAAGAAGAAACGTACGTCAGAAAAAAGGAACGTACGTCAAGAGGAATGAGCGGGGTGTTACAAAATTAGAACCTATACAAAAAAAACTTGGCTTGCACAGTACCCTAAAATTATATCTAATATTACTCTTATCTTTTAAACTTGTGATTGGATTGTAACGTTGGACATATTTAGTGATTTGGACGGATTGCCTTATTTTTGGGTGGTATGGGCCATTTTTAATTTTTTGTGTTCTTCTGTGTATGTATACATGCCTATGTATACATATATACACACATATATATTTATGGGAACTACTACTCATACAAAAAGATTTTACAAAAGTAAACTCACAAATTGACGTAACTTAATAAGATTCGTTAGATTTACTTTACAATAAAAGTAACTTTACAATTTGACGTACTATCACATCAAACCACATCAGTTTTACTTTTGTGTAGTCCTTTTGTGGCTAAAATATTTTCCTATATTTATATACATATACACAAAAATATACAGATATTAGTAATTTGGATGTACAATACTTAGTTAAATTTAATTAATGATTAATTATTATTTATCTTCTCCGGTTTAGATATTCATCATGAAGCTGGAAAATATAAGGAATCTAATAGCTAGATTGTATGTGTTTTTTTCATAGAGAAAGTTCTATATAAAGGATGAACTTGTACGTGAATTTTAATTCCATATAATGTCCTTCCTGTCTCTATATATAGCGAAATAAAAAGGATGAAGTTGAAGAAGGCAAAACGAATTTTCTTTCTGTAGACTAAAAAATTTGAAAAATCTCACATGTTGCCTCGAATAATCTAATTAAAAATACTTAGAAATTTCTTACAAAACTTATAAATTTATGTAATACACCCTTGTATATATATATATATATATATATATATAAGGAAAATGATATATAGTCAAAGTCAGCCTTCCAGCTTCATGTACCGGTTGGTTTGAGGTACCGATTGTTTATTTGTTTTTATTATTATTATTTAATGGTTATAAAAGTGACTATTAGTAACTTTGTGTAATTTTTTTTATAATGATTAAGGATATGAAAATAATATTTAAAAAAAATAAAAAATTCAAATACACTAGGGAACAAACCCAGCCGTACAAGCTGGGCGTACCGCTTGGGCGGCCCCCTAACATTGTCTTATATATAATATTACACAATTAACACAGCATGGCCATTGGCCTTATTGTTGAAGATACAAGCGTCTATGTTACATTTAATTGTAACAGAACATCTGGATATCTGATATCATTGGCCTTCATATTGATATTACATGCACACACGCATATATATAGATATATATATATATATATATATATATATATATATATAGCAATTACACACCATATCTGATATACTGCTGGCCATGCTGTTGATTATTCTTCACAATACTTGCGGCCATTACGGATTAGGTTTACAATTATAAGCCGACTGCCATGCGTTGTAGGCTACGCAGACAAGAAAAGGAAAGTTCATTAGAAAATAGAAAATAAAAAGAAAATAGAGCTAGCACATATATATATATATATATATATATATATATATATAAATATATATATATATATTCATGCGAAGCAGTAGTACTAGAAAATTCAAGCAATATGTCATGGAATTTGGCAGCTTATAATTGCAATCAAGATATGTAAGATACGATATTGAATTCATGCAGCTAATTAATTAATTACCTGCAGTCGAAAGAGTCCATTTGTCGTCGTCGGCGCCCACATCCCATGCAGAATAACCGCCCAAATTATCTTTACCACTTGCCTCTTTAACCTTTTTAGAGATGCTGCATACACTATCATAACCAATCCAACTCCCCTTATTGTTATGCGAGTAGGTAGCAACATAGTCGCAATCATACGTGGTTCTGTAATTATTCTTCGGGTTCTGGATAATCTCCAGGATAGTTCTGTAGGGTTTGGAGACTGTTTTTGCTGGATGAGCCGGTGCAAAGAATCCACTGTGACACGGGTTCTTTAGAATCCATTCATAGCCATGAAATGGAAGGCCGATGACTAATTGTTTTGTCGCAACTCCATTACTAATCCAGTTTCCAATGCCTGCACTTCCGCACCTGTTTCGCTCTTTAGGATTAAGCCACGCCTGAACCGGCCCAGTCTCCCCCGATGAGTTGGTGGGAGTATAGAAGTCAATGGACAGTACGTTGATCCAGTCCAAGTTGTCTGAAATAGCCTCACAAGGATAGTAGAAAAACCTTCCGCCTGTGCCGGGAATGACCGGGTGGTGAAACACCGCTGCAGTTAGCAACAATTCAGGCTTTGATCTTGTCTCAGCATCTTCCTTCACGGCATCACGCCATTCATCCAGGAATGAGCCAAGGTCAGCACCATTGTCGGACGGGGAGGGGTACAGCCAGCAGAGGTCAAGGCCATCGAAATCGAACTTCCTGGCTAGATCTATGGAGTCCTTTATGAGTTTTGCACGCTTATCTGCATCTTTCACCACTGCAGATATATTGTGAGAGCCTTGATGATCATCACCACCGATGGATAAAAGAGTTCTCACCTGAGGGGATCGTTTTCGAACGGTTCTAGTGAAGCTTTGGAATTGATCCTTGTATGTGCTAGGAAAGGTGACCCCGCCATCACGGAGGACAACGGCAAAGCCAGCATAGAGATGTGTGAAGAGTCTGGAATGTATTTCCGCTACCGGCAGGCACTGAGGCATGCAAACCCAGTAACCGGATTTCACATGATTAGGGGATTCCATTCGATCGAGGAAAGGCGAAAGCAGGTGTAGTTACAATATTTTGTGTCTTGGTGGTACGAGTAGTTGTAGTTGCTAGCCATGTATATATGCGTGCGTATTTATAGCCTTTTCAAACCCATAAAAAAACAAATTCATTACTTATTTATTTATTTTTATCTTATCCCATTAGGCACTCTCCCAATCACCGTCATTGCCGGCTGCCTGCAATGGCCCAGCAAGGCAGTTGTACTGATCCGACGGACAGACATTAATGGGATCATGAAGAATATATATGGATGTGATGACGTGACGGCATGCATGAGAAGAATTTTAAGCTGTTCGGATTAACATCCAAAATTACTTTATGATCCATTAATGTCTGGACCACGACGAATCTATCGTCTTTGCATGGCTGGCTAGCGCACGTTATGCTTCGGCCACTTGAGTTGTGCATGCATGCATGCGTGACGTCCAATATTGCAAATGAGATGCGGACTCTTGCGAGAAAAAACATCGTCAATCGAAGGAATGAATGCTTTTCTGCCACAACTTTAATTTAGTGCAGCTACAGCTAGGCTAGCTAACTGCATGTATCCAGAAGAGCCATCTGCAAGGATTTACAATTCTCCGTCCGAATCGTTGAGGACTAAACATTATTTGTATTTTAATTAGAGCTCGAAGTGACCCTTATAAGGAATCAATATCTCATTTTCAGGGCCTATTGATTGCCTGGCCGGGGCTGGGGCTGGGAATAAGTGCTTTTCCCTTGGCTGCTTGTGGGATAAAAGTAAAGGTCTAAATTCCATCTAGATAGTGAGATTAGATGAGATAAGAACTTCTGTATACAAAATTTGAATTCTTCACTCCAGTTGGACAAGCAAGCTAGGCTGCCGTGATCATATGACATAGAATTTGCCATCCATACGGCATTTATAAGGTGGATAAACTATATATAATATATACAATATATGTATATATGTATGTATATACACTCAAAATTTAACTGCCGCTGATATGTACTAGAATTTGACACTATTGTTACATTCGTACGTACCTAATTCTACAACAGCAGCTAACAAAACTTACACAAAAACCTTGAACATTAATTAGGTCTCGTTTGGATGGTGAGATAAGATGAGAAATCTGTGAATATTAGTAAAATAGTTTGTGAATAGTAATGAAATAGTTTGAGTCATGATGCTTTATGAAGTTTCGGAAAAAAAGCAAGAAAACATGATTTAACAAAAATATTATAAAATTATAATAATATTATTTTCGTTTTGGGATTTGAAAAAATTGATTTTTTTTTCTTTTGTGTTTTGTTGAGAAGTTTGAAAAAGTTGTAATGATTAGATGAAAAAGTCAAAAATTTGAAATTGAAAAGTGATTGTATTTCAGTGGTGTTTGAATGCTGAGATGAGATGAGATCAAATGAGATTAGATGGACTTACATAGTTTAGTAAACATTATAGTATTATTACCATAAACAATCAAGTATAGAAATAAGTCAGACGCTAGTATTTAAATAAGCTTAGTATAATATGTTAATAATACATATTATTAATTTACTAAAGTATAATAACATGTAATTAGACATTATAGTATAAGTCTTGTATAGAAATAAATTAGACACTAGTATAAAAATAACAAATAAGTCTAGTATAATATGTTAATAACACATAATGCTAATTTACTAAAGTATAATAACATGTAATTAGATACTAAAAATAAGTCTAGTATAGAAATAAATTATACATAAGTTAGACACTTGTATAATATAATAGAATGTAATACTATAGTATAATAACATGTAATTAGACACTAAAAATAATATGTAATACTATAATATGATAACTTGTAATTAGACATGAGTATAGTATATGTCTAGTATAAAAAATAAGTTAGAAATTAGTATAGAAGTAAATTAATAATGAATGATTTAGTTTTAGTTTCTAAATTTTTCGAAAAATTGATATTTGAAAGCCCACAGAAAATTCTTTTTTGAATTGGCTAAATATGAAGCTAAAAGAAAAGAAAATTAAAGCAGAAACCTCAAATCCGACTCCGCTTCGAAAAGTCAGAATTGGAGCCTACACAAGTAGGAGTCGGATTGGATCCTACACGTACAAGTCGGAGTCGGATTGGATCCTACAAGTCGGAGTCGGAGTCGGATTTAGGAGTATTTGACTAAGTCGATGCTCATCCCTATAGTTGATAATATCTGAAGATCCAAACGGAGGCTTCCGTACGTACACAGCATGAATGGAAACCACGCAACCGACCACGTAGCATGATACGGTTGGTTCATGTGGAAAGCGCTAGATACCTATTTAAAGAGAAAAGATAGTTGTGGACCATTAAGGGTCGTATAGTTATTTCATGTGGAAGGATTTTATAAATATATGGATATATGGCATGAATATGCTGGTCTAGATTACAATACAAAATGAAAGAGAATAATTTTACATCAATTCTCCATGTCACATGACGAGATGCAGCCAACTTCATTGTTCAAATTAATTGCATAAGTCTATCCCCAAAAGATTCTATATATATGTATATATGCGCGATCACGCGCTATGATCTAGAAATTAGATATATCCAATGAGTGGATTTAGAAAATGTGCGAGTCATATTCAGATTAATTAATATAATTTAATATTTAGGACTTTGACACGATATAAATACAAATTGTGGAATTCCAAACGAAAGGGAAAAATAATCAAGAGCTTGCCTAAACGATTTCTAATCATACGGGAGACATTGTAACATCCCGTACCTAGCTAGAAGGATCAGAGAGTTAGTTCTTTTCTCTTAAAATCTCAACTCAACAACACAGATATAAACTCCAAAGGGCAAGGAAACAATTCTATAACGTGTAAAAACTCATTTATTTAAAAAAAATACGTTCCTCCACAGAGACGTAAATGAACTCCTCCAACATATAAAATAAAAGAAAACTCCACAAAGTCTCAATTGATGCATCATTGTCTACTAATACTACTCAAAGGTATAATGACTAATGTAATATCCCGTATTTTAGTGTATTTTTATTGAATGAATTATTTTTATTGATTCAAAATTTATTCTCTTGTTTTAAAATTGTTGAATTTTTAGTTGGTTTATTTTTATGATTTTTAATTTTGTGAAAATTATTTTGAAGTGCTTTATTAATATTAATTATTATTATGCATTTAAATTACTTTTCACAACAAAATAGGCAAGTTTTCATAACATCAACCCTAGTCAATTATTGGCAAAATCTAGCATAGGAACACTGGTTACCTGACTTTTGCAAAGTACTATCGAAGATTGCAACCCGAAATTTAACAGAGTCGCAACCTGACCCAAAAAGATATCGCTAACATATTAAAAACTTGCACACGTACAAAAAAAGCCAACTAACAAAATTGTATAACCCGAAACTAAAGCTCATTACAAGTCCAATAAACAACCCATAAACTAAAATAGTCTGTCATGATGCCTTGGGTTTATAATGGCCCAAGTATACCATTCAAGCAGTACACCAACAATAGATTAATCCAACCTCTTTGGATTAGCTTAAATTTCATTCCAATGCACATGATATTTATATTCATACCCTAGCATATCGGAACACCAATCCAAACTTTTACTGCCCGCTCCTCTGTCCATGACATTACAAACAGAGACCCTCCTAACATCAAGCAACCATGAGATCATACAATCCACAAATTCCAAAAACTACAAAAAGAGGTCATCCAAACTTCTAATTGGCACTTACACATGTGTACAGTAGATGAAGGTTGCGGTGGCACAGTGTGGGCTTATTGGCGGCAGTTGAGCAACATTCTAGACCATGTAACAAAACACCCAATTTGAGAGAGTAAAAGACAAGCAATGGGAAGGGGGAGTGTGATGCCCGTAGATTCCGCTTGTGATCGGACAGACTTTGAAGCGTCGGGACATGCAACACAAGGTTGCATGTCACCATTCATGACAGATAAAAATGCAATGCACATAGGATACATATAACAACTTGCAATATTCGCAATAGATAATTTTTTTCTTTCAGAAATACTATGTACCAAATAAGATATATCCCAAAATAACATAACCATATTTCATAATCATATAATAATAGACGTCTAAAAGTTACAATGCTTGCCAAAAGCTCTGTAACGTCATGAGTACAGGAGACAATGCTCCCTACATACAACAATAAAAGAAATAAAACTACTAAACTAGCTCGATGAGTGGCTCGCACAACACGGCTAAGATAGCCATTATTCTATCTAAAAATTGGAGTGCTGAAGTGGTATGCTTCTGGTCGTCATGCTGTGGCCTAATCGACCTCCCCAGGTGATATGCTTTTGTCTCTCCACGTCCTGACAAATGATCATTTCCAGGAGAATGAATGAGTGCTTTTCTGCCACAACTTTAATTTAGTGCAGCTAGCTATGCTAGCTAACTGCATGTATCCAGAAGAGCCATCTGTAGGGATATACAATCCTCCATCGTAATCGTTGGGGACTAAACATTATTTGTATTTTAATTAGAGCTCGAAGTGGCCCTAAGGAATCAATATCTCATTTTCATGGCCTATTGATTGCCTAGTGCTGGGAATAAGTGCTTTTCTCTTGGCTGCTTGTGGGATAAAAATACAGGTCTAAATTAAGGGTTCGTTTAGATGGTGAGATGATATAAGATGAGTTGCAATAGTTTATGAATATTAGTGAGATTATTAGTTGAAATTAGATAAGATGAGATGAGAAGAGGTGAGGTGAGATCTCACATTTGTATGCAAAATTTGAATTCATCACTCCAATTGGACAAACAGGCTAGGCTTTTGTGATCATATCACAATGAATTCGCCATCCATTAGAGTACTATAGGTGGGAATCACAGGCGGGACTCTACTATTGTTCCTGCTTACCACCATCCCTTGCGTATGCACCGTAGGCGGGAATCGCAGGCGGGACTCTACCACCATCTCTGCTTATCACCATCCCTATTGCGTGCATCGTAGTTGGGAATCGCAGGCAGGACTCTACCACTGTCCCTACTTACCACCATCTCTACAGTCCCTTTTTCCTCTCTCTCAAACCGTTCAATCCATTCATTTTAAACATACTCAAAATCTCACATGAAAACCCAGTTTTAATTCACAACACATGAGCATGAATGAAATGATGCAATATATGCCAAGATGTCAAACACAACATAAATACACGCACACATAATTCAATTAAATAAACAACCCATCCTCACATCCAACTGACTCTCATACTTCTCGAACTCAATTTCTGGCACAACCAACCAGACTGCAGAAGATTTGTTAGTGCAAAAATATATTTAAATCTCAAGAAATTCTTTGAAAAATTACTTACAGTGCTAAAATATAATTTTTGAAGGATCAAAGAGGTGCAAGAGGTGGCGGTACGACGACGTAACAATGCCAATGGACAAGAGTCGTGGGTCTCAAAAACTCAACTTTTGAACGGGGACAAACGAAGACTTGGGATGGCTAGGAAGGACTTAGGGGTTTTGGAGAGGCTAGTGGTGGTGGTCGTTGGCCGTGGGTGGCGGCGTGGGCAACTGTTGAAGGCCAAAACACCCAAATCGAAAATGGGGATGGATGGGCTTCAACGGTCGCGGATCAAGGCTGAGGATGGGTGGGTTAGGTAGCCGGGATGCTGTTGGTGCTGTGGTGAAAAGATGGTGGCCAATGGCAGTGCTAGAATGCAAAGAACGTGCAACTTGAAGCCGTGCATGGAGGCGAACGGTGCTGAGGGAGGAGCTAAAAATGGAGGGGGCAGGTCGCCGGCCGAAGGGGAAGAAAATGGGAGGGGCGGTGATGGCCAAGGACGGTGCACGACGGCACACTAGGTGGACGGAAAAATACTGATCGGGGGTGAGGGGAGGGGGTGTCGCGCAGGCTGGGAGGCAAGGCAAAAAAAGGAAGGAAAAAGATAGAAGAGAAGAGAAAAAGGGAAAAAGAAAAGGAGGAAAAAGAAAAAGGAAATGAAAGAAATGACATCCAGCTTTCTCATCTTGGGTCTCAAACTGATCCAACGAAAATAATTTCAAAACGGCAATTTAAATAAAACTAATTTAAACACAGTGACTAAGTAAAATAAAATAATAAAATCTAACAATAAACTAATTTAAAATAAATATCATTTTAAATAATGAACAATAATTAATAACAATAAGACACATTGAATTAAATTTTCTAGTTAAAAGTCATAAAACAATACCACGTAAATCATCTAAAATTTAAAAAAAGAAAGCCATAATCCTAAGAAATGCAAAAATTTACTTAGTAAAAATACACGTAAATACGTAGTATCACATCCTTCACCCCTTAAAATAAAATTTTGTCCTCGAAATTTGTAAGACCAAACATCAGCACCAAAGCAGGATACAAGATACAACTCAGAACATGCTTGAGAAAACCATACCATCAACCACTTCTAAACAAGCATGAGTAATGCTCTCCCAAGTCTACTCCTATAGGCGATTCCATCATAATCGCATTAATCCCCCAGAGGCACATCACACCCAGTACTCTTAGGGTGTCTGTTTAATCCGAAATCTCCATTTCCACCATAACCTTAAAACAACACCCAGTAAATTCCAATAATTATTATCTTCACACCATAATCTGTGCAAACCACAATAAGCATTATCTTCCAAACTTTCATTGTATTCTACAAGTTGGTAACCTATTACCCACTTCCAATGTTAACCATCAATAAGCATAATTTGGAATAACACGCTCTTGCTACGCACATTTATAATTCGCCACATGCATAAAATTATGCTATCATAAATTAACACCTACCAAAATGACTTCTTCCAAGTCAAAATGGAACAAGGACCTGTACTCTCCAAATCCACACACTCACAACTGCAACGCCCGTCCTTATGGTGAGACTTTTTATAAAATATTTTTAGAAAGGACGACGGGAATTATTATTTCCTTAAAAACTTTTCACTTGCATACCCAGGATGCAAGACTCTACGTTTATAAAATAAAATGTGCTTTGGTAATAAAAGAGGTTTACTGCTGAAAATATTGATTTTACAATAAAAATGCCTTTCTTACATTTTAAAACTTGTGCCTAGACTTCCGTGCTCTTCCCCATGGGCCGTGTCCCTCCTGGCCGTTCAGTTCCTGTGGGGGGAGGGGCATACATAAAAACTAAAATGAGTCGAACACTCGTAAACATTACTTCATACAGTTAAAATATAACAACATAGGTTTTCATTCATGCATTCATCATTCGTACATACTATTACGTGCATGCATACGTGTCGTGCGTGCGTTCTTTTGAAAACGTCACTGGACGGGGTGTAGCTTTTAAACATGGATTTTCTTCTCGTAAAACGTTTCTCCCGTCAGTGTCTTCATTTCTCAAAGAGTCAATGCTCTCGTGCTTTCATGCATTCATGTGTACATACATTTTTTTCTTTTCTCTTTCATAGGCCGGTACACACTGTTACGCCCCGTGTGTTAGGGTTAGCGGCCCTATGGCCAATGGATTCGCCCATGGCCGCGGATTGAAATCTCATTCCGTTAGGGTGCAGCACTGGGTGCACTACCAGCACTACTGCTGTAACATCCCGTATTTTAGTGTATTTTTACTGAAGGAATTATTTTTATGGATTCAAAATTTTATTCTCTTATTTTAAAATTATTGGGTTTTAATTGAGTTATTTTTATAATTTTTAGTTTACGAAAATTATTTCCGAAATGCTTTCTTTAAATTAGTTATTGTTATGTGTTTAAATTTCTTCTCGAATTAAATTAAATTATTATCGGGTTTAATTATTTATTTTAATTATAATCATTGTGTTTGAAATATTTTATTTCACTAGCTGTTTTAAAACTGTTTCCGTTGGATCATTTTCGTGACCCAAGTTATGAGGGTTGGATCTCATTTCTTTTCCCTCTATTTTTCTTTTCCTTTTCTTTTTCTTTTCTTCTTCTTTCTTTTTCTTTTTTCTTCTTCTTTTTCCCTCCCCTTCCCGCGCACGGACGTAGCTCTCTCTCTCTCTCTCTCCTCTCCTCCGCCCGTTTCCTTCTCTTTCACCCAGCGCCGCCGTGCGCCGCTCGTGGCCGACACCGCCCCTCCCATCAGCTTCCCCACCGGCCGGCGATCACCCCCCTCCATTTCCAGCTCCTCCATCGCCGCCGTTAGCCCCCACGAGACCCACGATGCCGTGACACTCTTTCCGCCGTTGCGCCGCCGTCGCACCGCCATTGGACACCATCTTCCTACCACTTCATCCCCGACCTCTTGGCAACCCAATGGACCCAACCACAGCTCCGATCCGTCACCGGTGAAGCCCCACCAAGTCCATTTCCGATTTGCACATTTTTGGCCTAAAACCACCCCTTGCACCGCCACCCACGGCAAACCACCACCACCATTGGCTTCACCGACCTCTCTAGGCCCTACCCTATCATTTTTAGGTCTTCGTTTGTCTCCGTTGAAAAGTTGGTATTTGTGACCCACGGCCACAGTGTATTTTACACTGTGGTGTTGCTCAGACGTCACCTTTTTCAACTTCGTGATCCTTCGGAAATTGCTATATTGCACTATAAGTATTTCTCCAAAGAATTCTTGTGAATTTAATGTATTTTTTCACTAACGCATTTCACTGTATTTAATCTGCTGATTAGTTTTACCGGACTGAGTCCGAGGAGTTCGGGGGTCAGATGGATTGTTGATTGGAGTTGTTTGGTTGGATTGGAATGGTTATTGGTGGAAGTTGGATTGGTGTTGGTACATGTGCATTTCATTATTTCATGCATGATCATGTTTGTAAAGAAAACTGGGTTTTCGTGTGTTGCATTCATGCTCATGTGTGATTTGGAAAGTTATGATTTTATGTGAGAATATTTTTGGGTGCGTGTGTATCACGACCCCAAGCCGAGATGGGGCATTATCTTGGTGGAGCTCCTCTGGTTACTCGGGAGCGGAATAAACTGAGTAACGTCCCCTGGATTGTCGCTGGGCGACAATGGGATCGGACGAGAGATTCGTGCCGACTCCGTGGTCCTTCTGCTGGCGGGGACTAGAGGATGTCTGGCCATGTACGCGCTGGGCGCGGAACTGGACATCGCTCGTTGCGTAGTGGGTGCTTGGCCATGAACGCGCTGGGCGCGGAACTGAGCATCGCTACGAAGCCAGGACGTGCGGATGGTCCCTAGGGGAGGCCATGGTGCATAGGTTAATAACGGATTAATTGGCTATTTTCTGGGAAAATAGTGTGGGTTGGATTTTGTGTAAATCATTTTCTGGAAAAATGTTTTACGGATTATTTTTTGGCCAATGAGATTTTGGCGTGTGTTGAAAAATTATCATTTTCGGGGAAAATGATGTTTTGAGGAAAAATGCATATTTCATCATATGCATGCATGTTGGTTGCATTAAATGCATTTATTTCCTGAGGATCATTTGGGTTATACTTACCTGCGGTACCATTCTGTGGTAACGCAGATTTTGATGTAGATGAGGAGGAGGAGGGCGAGCCTGAGGAGACGGCTCCGCCCGAGGAGTGATCTGGGATCACTGGTTATTGCTATTCTATTTTACCCTTTTGTATTTTCGGGACATGTGTTAAACTTTATTTTGGATGACTGCATAACTGCTTTTAAACCTCTACTGATATTTAAATTGTATTTTAAATTCTGGTACTTAGTTGACTATCCGCTGCGTTATTTTATTTGTACACCGTTGCATGTACACACACTGGCACTTCGTTGGGATGTGTGACCGTGTTGTCACCATCCTGGTGTCTCGATCCCCGTGTATTTTTATAAGGGGGATTGGGGGCGCCACAGGTGGTATCAGAGCAGTTCGGCTCTGGGTAAAACCACATATCCCTTAGGATAGTACCAGAAATTGTTTTATTATTTTAAAATATTTTTTTAGCGTGGTATGTTAAGTTATTTATTGTATATTATGAGTTTTTGATTATTTTATTTTGTGTTAAATGAACGTATTTATGTTATTTCATGTTATTATATTTTTATTATGTTGCTTTGGATCGTGTTTGAATTGTTTAATTTAGAGTATTGTTTTATTGGCTTATTTATTTTATTGTATAATAATTTTGTTGTTATTTATTTTATTGTATTTCATTTTATTTTATTTGTTTTATTTATGGCGGATTATTTTATTGTTTTAATTATTTTATTGTGAACTACTTCATTGGTTTTATGCATTTTGTCGTATGTTTTTTTATTTATGGAATTTTATTTTATTTTGTTTTGTTTGAAATTGAAAGGCGGGTTAAGGGTTGTGCTATGACAGGAAGGTGATACGACTGAGAAGGCCATTGTTAGGCTTGACCATTTGGTGTAGTAGGCCTGAACTCTTGGTCATTGGTTTGTTTTAATATCGAGGCTTGAACATCATGGTCTGGGTGAACTATTGGGAGTAGGAACTCGAGTTGTTGCCAAGTTGGGGAATAATTTTTAAATTGCTTAGGATAATTGAGGTTTTAGGTTCTGTAGAATTTATGTAGTGAGTCTTTGGGGTAGGAGGTTGTAAGTTCAACGAATTTCAAGGTTAGATTTATGAGAAGTCCATTTAAGGTTTGTAGCCCCATAGTTTTTAGGAAATAAGTTTATGAGATTTAAGGTGGTAGGTTCAACAAGCAATTAAAGGATTACTTAGATTAAAAGTTTTTGATCTTGCGGACCTTGATAAGCAATTTGATAACATTTGGGGTTTTAGAATTTACAAGTTTTATAAGGCGAATGTTTTAGATGTAAGATCATCGATCTTGAGGATTTCAGGAAATGATTTTATCTGGGTTAAGGTTTTAGAATTGCAGTGTTGAAGGGCTGAACTTAATAGGATGGATGAGAGTTGAGTTACTGATAAGAGAATTTTTTTTCAGGAAATAATTTCTTTGGAGATGGAAGGTAATTATCTGGTTTGTGTATTTTCTGAGGATTGAAGACGTTAATCTAGTTCGGTTAATGATTGTTTTTAGCTTGTTGTTACAGTGATAGGTTAATGATTTAATCCATATTAAATTTTAAGGAAAATAGATGGTACGGGTTTAGGAAATGATTTTTGCTGATTCCGAGGCTATAGGTCTAGTGATGGAAATGGTAAGGATGATCACTTGCACGTTTGGAGGATTATTGGTTTTGGCTGAGGTGCATGAGATTGATGCATAGAAATGGTGTGTGTACGCATTTCGGAGGGTATAGGTTTTAGTCTTATTTTGGTTTGTAGAAATTGACTTTGGTAAGTGTTGAAGAGGAGTCGACACAATAGTACTAAGTCACGAGACCTTGGCTTAGAATTTTTGGCGAGTTGATCGAAGTGTGTAGTCGAGTGGGTTACTTAATGGAATTATGGTTGATAATAGTTATTGTGATTATTTTTAGGAATTAATTGTGACTTGAGGTTACCTAGGAATTTAAATTCTTGAGGCTATATTTTCTTTTGGAGATTGAGCATCCAATTGGTTGAATTAAGGACATTGTTATTTAACTTGAAGAGAGATTGTTGGGACATCATGTATGGTGTAAGAAAAGATCTTCAAAGTTGAAGCTTAGGCATCAACAATGGATAGTATGATCAAGTATGTGGGTTAATAAGGCATTAAGATCCTTAGGTGCTTTGCAGTGGCTTTTGGTAAATTGAAGATTTAAGCAGTATGGCTTGCATTGAGGTTTAAATAGTGAAATGCTATTGAAGGAACTAGTCGTGTTAATGTTAGCTATAGGAGTAGAGATAGGTGGGCGAGTTACCAAGAGGATTTTGATAATGTTTTGGTATACTCAGTGATGGTTCGTAGTGAGTTTAGTCATCGCTAGATTAGATGTTGTTCATAATGTAGATGATAAGCTTTTGGGTTTAGGTTGTTAGGTAGAAGTCTCTAGGCGCTCTTTTTGGTTCGCTAGGTTGGAATTGAGTCTTTTAAAGTATGTTTCTTATCTTAGATGAGATGAGTGTATTTTGGGTTGAGATTGCTTATTTCCAGTTTGGGATGCTAAGGTTGTTTGATATTGGGTTTCTATCTATGATCATGAATGTATTTAATGGAATTTGATTTTGATTAAGGCAGCAGGAGTTAATTGAGGAATTTGAGTTATAACTCGTGGTTTTGGGAGAGAGTATTTTTCTACCAAATTGTGATAAGAGTTTTGGTTAGTAAGAATGTAGCCACCTTGTACTCGATGGTGTTAGTTTCATGAGGACATAAGTTTTATGCATGTGGTGAATATCAGAGTGCGCAGCAGAAGCGTGGTATTTTTGTTGTAGTCAGGAGTTCAGATTGTGCTATTTTGAGGAATTAGTGGTGACTTGAATTTTGACAAGATACTTGTAATTGGATATTAATCATTTGGTTTTGCAATCTGTTATTGATGGTTAACATTGGAAGTGGCTATTAGGTTTCCAATAGTAGAATTCAATGAAGGTTTAGAAGTTGGAGCATAGGAGTTGATTGCAGTTGGCACATATTATTGTAAGGGCTTTTGATCATTAGAATTTATTGGATGTTGTATTAAGGTTCTCGAGGAAATGAGATTTTGGATAGCAGTCACCCTGGGAATACTGGTCGTGATGTGCCATTGGGAGACTAATATGAGTATGTTGGATATCGCCATGTTCATTGAGGAAAGTGCCACGTGCCGTCAAGTTAAGGCTGAGCATCAAGGTAGACTTCAACCTCTCCCTATCCCTGAGTGGAAGTGGGATGATATTTCTATGGATTTTGTTGTGGGTTTGCCGAGGACTCCTAGTGGGAAGAATTCAATTTGGGTGATTGTGGATCGGTTGACCAAGAGTGCCCATTTCTTACCTATTAATAATACTGACTCTTTGGGTAAGTTAACTCGGATATATGTCAAAGAGATAGTGCAGTTGCATGGGATACCCAAGAGTATTGTGTCGGATCGGGACCCGCGATTCACGTCCCATTTTTGGAAGAGTTTGCAGGTAGTCTTAGGCACTAAGTTGAAGTTTAGTTCTGCGTATTACCCCCCAAACGGACGGCCAATCAGAGTGTATTATTCAGACTTCGGAGGATATGTTGCGGTCTTGTGTCATGGAATTTCAAGGAAGTTGGGAGAATCACTTGCCGCTTATTGAGTTCTCATATAATAATAGTTTTCATTCCTCCATTCAGATGGCCCCGTATGAAGCTTTATATGGAAGGAAGTGCAGATCGCCTTTATGTTGGGATGAAGTTGGCGAGAGTAAATTGTTTGGGCTTGAGATAATTCAAGAAATGAAAGATCAAGTTCAGCTTATAAGAAAGAAAATGGCTGAAGCGCAAAGTCACCAGAAGAGTTATGCAGATACAAGAAGAAGAGACTTATCCTTGAAGAAGGTGATTGGGTTTATCTTAAAGTCTCTCCTATGAAAGGCGTTAAGCGCTTTGGTAAGAAAGGAAAACTTAGCCCAAGATATGTTGGTTTTTTTTCAGATCGTAGAGAAGGTTGGGCTTATTGCTTATAGAGTGGCCTTACCAGACTATTTTGGCGGTATGTTCTTAAGTCTGCTCTTAGTTGAATCTTATTCCTGTCTTAGTCTTAATGTTGACCTTGCCAATTTCGAGGACGAAATTTTATTTAAGGGGGGAGAATGTAACATCCCGTATTTTAGTGTATTTTTACTGAATGAATTATTTTTATGGATTCAAAATTTTATTCTCTTATTTTAAAATTATTGGATTTTAATTGAGTTATTTTTATAATTTTTAGTTTACGAAAATTATTTCTGAAGTGCTTTCTTTAAATTAATTATTGTTATGTGTTTAAATTTCTTCTCGAATTAAATTAAATTATTATCGGGTTTAATTATTTATTTTAATTATAATCATTATGTTTGAAATATTTTATTTCACTAGCTGTTTTAAAACTGTTTCCGTTGGATCATTTTCGTGACCCAAGTTATGAGGATTGGACCTCATTTCTTTTCCCTCTATTTTTCTTTTCCTTTTCTTTTTCTTTTCTTCTTCTTTCTTTTTCTTTTTTCTTCTTCTTTTTCCCTCCCCTTCCCGCGCACGAACATAGCTCTCTCTCTCCTCTCCTCCGCCCGTTTCCTTCTCTTCCACCCAGCGCCGCCGTGCGCCGCTCGTGGCCGACACCGCCCCTCCCATCAACTTCCCCACCGGCCGGCGATCACCCCCCTCCATTTCCAGCTCCTCCATCGCCGCCGTTAGCCCCCACGAGACCCACGAAGCCGCGACACTCTTTCCGCCGTTGCGCCGCCGTCGCACCGCCATTGGCCACCATCTTCCTACCACTTCATCCCCGACCTCTTGGCAACCCAATGGACCCAACCCCAGCTCCGATCCGTCACCGGTGAAGCCCCACCAAGTCCATTTCCAATTTGCACATTTTTGGCCTAAAACCACCCTTTGCGCCGCCACCCACGGCAAACCACCACCACCATTGGCTTCACCGACCTCTCTAGGCCCTACCCTATCATTTTTGGGTCTTCGTTTGTCTCCGTTGAAAAGTTGGTATTTGTGACCCACGGCCACAGTGTATTTTACACTGTGGTGTTGCTCAGACGTCGCCTTTTTCAACTTCGTGATTCTTCGAAAATTGCTATATTGCACTGTAAGTATTTCTCCAAAGAATTCTTGTGAATTTAATGTATTTTTGCACTAACGCATTTCACTGTATTTAATCTGCTGATTGGTTTTGCCGGACTGAGTCCGAGGAGTTCGGGGGTCAGATGGATTGTTGATTGGAGTTGTTTGGTTGGATTTGACTGGTTATTGGTGCAAGTTGGATTGGTGTTGGTACATGTGCATTTCAGTATTTCATGCATGATCATGTTTGTAAAGAAAACTGGGTTTTCGTGTGTTGCATTCATGCTCATGTGTGATTTGGAAAGTTATGATTTTATGTGAGAATATTTTTGGGTGCGTGTGTATCACGACCCCAAGCCGAGATGGGGCATTATCTCGGTGGAGCTCCTCTGGTTACTCGGGAGCGGAATAAACTGAGTAACATCCCCTGGATTGTCGCTGGGCGACAATGGGATCGGACGAGAGATTAGTGCCAACTCCGTGGTCCTTCTGCTGACGGGGACTAGAGGATGTCTGGCCATGTACGCGCTGGGCGCAGAACTGGGCATCGCTCGTTGCGTAGTGGGTGCTTGGCCATGAAAGCGCTGGGCGCGGAACTGAGCATCGCTACGAAGCCAGGACGTGTGGATGGTCCCAGGGGAGGCCATGGTGCATAGGTTAATAACGGATTAATTGGCTATTTTCTGGGAAAATAGTGTGAGTTGGATTTTGTGTAAATCATTTTCTGGAAAAATGTTTTACGGATTATTTTTGGGCCAATGAGATTTTGGCGTGTGTTGGAAAATTATCATTTTCGGGGAAAATGATGTTTTGAGGAAAAATGCATATTTCATCATATGCATGCATGTTGGTTGCATTAAATGCATTTATTTCTTGAGGATCATTTGGGTTATACTTACCTGCGGTACTATTCTGTGGTAACGCAGATTTTGATGCAGATGAGGAGGAGGAGGGCGAGCCTGAGGAGACGGCTCCGCCCGAGGAGTGATTTGGGATCACTGGTTATTGCTATTCTATTTTACCCTTTTGTATTTTCGGGACATGTGTTAAACTTTATTTTGGATGACTGTATAACTGCTTTTAAACCTCTACTGATATTTAAATTGTATTTTAAATTCTGGTACTTAGTTGACTATCCGCTGCGTTATTTTATTTGTACACCGTTGCATGTACACACACTGGCACTTCGTTGGGTTGTGTGACCGTGTTGTCACCATCCTGGTGTCTCGATCCCCGTGTATTTTTATAAGGGGGATTGGGGGCGCCACAACTGCCCAGCATTGCAATCTGCCCATTCATTCACTGGGTACCCCTTTTCATTCATTCATGTGGCCGTTACGTATTTTCATACATTAAACATTCAGTTCATTCAGTCCTTTCATTCATGCCAGCTCTAAAGAGATAGAGCTTTCATTCTTTTCTTATCTTTCGTTTAACATGTCCTTTCGTGAGAAAAAGTTCTTTTTCGTGAGAAAACATATTTTCATGAGCATGGGCATAAACATCTTCTTTTCATGACATTCGTAAAACATCCGTTCATGGCATCGTAAAACATTTAAAACGTCGGCCTTCATGGCATCCACAAGCATCACCTTTAAACGTCGTCTCCCGTGGTGTCAACGAGCATTACCTCGAGGCGTCCATGAGAGCGTTGGTTCGTAGGATCCATGAAAGCGTTTGTTTTCATGTCTTTTGTGCATTTACATCAGTTCGTGGATTTTCTTAGAAAATACATACAATAGATATAACGTATAGTCATCCATTTACATGCGTACAATTAATACTTTGGGTGCGTAAAAAGAGGCTGCCACGGAGGGGCCGTACATACTTATACGTTTGAACACTTATCGTTTTCTTTCTTAAAACGTCTTTCATCTTTTCGTAAGGCATCTTAAAGGAAAAGCGTTTCGTTTTCATTTTCGTATCTTTTAGAAAACTCTAGAAGAGTATGAACGTAACTCTTACCTGGACTCCATGCTACTTGCATATCATGCAGTCCATTCATGTGCTTGTCAGATGGCAACCTACATGTATACACATATCTTAACGTCACTCTCTATCTAATACATAAGCAACATAAACTTAGAAAGCACAAGCTACACTTCACTTGGAACACTCTCCTTCTATCCCGTGTTCTTACGTGTTCCTTACTAAGTTAAAACCTTCGGGGACCCATTACGGTCACCCCATCTTCCAACTCATGTCTTGCCTCGAGTACTCATCCACTAAAGTGAACCCATGATTCACTTTAGAATTAAGACACTAAGGCCTCTGTCTCAATTCTTCTCATTAACCTCATTCCGACGCATGACTTAAACCAACTAAGTCACGCATCCCATCCTTAGATAGTACACTCATCACTACTTCATGCATCTTAACCCATACTAACCCTCATTCCCATCCATACAAACCACACGGTTCTAAGCCAACTCTGAGGCTTACGCACTGTGCAACTATACTCAGGACAGATTACCCATTACACATGGTGAATCCGTCCGGCACATGTGTCTCACCATATTATACATGTACTCTACCCCTTTTTTTTTTTTTTCCAAAGAGCCGGACGCCACTAAACGCAGCCCCGTCCCAATTTTATTGAAGAAAAACCTCACTTATGGCGGAAGAATACCGTGGAACAAACAAAAAAATTATCCAACACCAAAAATAAAACAAAAAACAAACCCAACGCCCAAAAACCATGGAAAAACTAAAGAAAATATGAGAGCATTACTTCCTTAAGGAAGGACATCCCAAAGCATCTAACCTAATAATGCCCCTCAATAGCCTCGGTATGCACTCACCAGGTAAGAACATCCTAGTGAGACCCTCCTCACCTTTCCTTGCCAAAAAATCCGCTGCTTTGTTACCTTCTCTAAATTGATGCACCACTAAGAATTGAACTCCATCTAATTCTTGAAGGAGAGCATCCCAATAATCCCAAAGATACCATAAATTACAACCTCGCTTCTTCACCCAATCCACCACTACCTTAGAATCACACTCGAAAATAACATTTAGACAATTCATCTCTTTACAAAGCCGGACCCCTTGAAGTAAAGCTCTCAACTCAGCCTCATTGTTCGTTCCGAAACCGTAATGAGCAGAAAAACCTGCTATCATCCGCCCCCTATGGTCTCGCCAAACACCACCCCCACCACAATTCCCTGGATTACCACGACAACTTCCATCCACATTTAATTTCCACCATCCCATAGGTGGTTTTAACCAAGCAACTTGAAGTGGATTACGTGCTACCTGTCCCGGGATATTTATATCCAAAGCCTTCAAGACCTGTGCATCAACTTTAGAGACCTTCTTGGCATGCAAACCATTAGCCAAAATACCCAGCCATATCCGAACAGCTCTCCAAACTTCCATAGCACTGGATTGAACTCCCTCCATCCTAGCTTGACAGCATCGACGCCATAACTTCCAAGTAATAACACTTGGTAACATGCCCACTAAAATACCCTTCTGCGTTCCTTGTTTAGCACACGCCATCCAAGCTTCCACTCGGTGCGCCCAGGTCCTGGATTGTACACCAATGCCCAGCGCTAGTGAATCACAACGCCAAACCTGCTCTACAATCTCCCCAGTAGCAAGCACATGATCTAGAGTTTCGGTCTGTGGAAGATGACAGCAGTTACACTTTGAAGCCATAACAACTCCACAGGTCTACACCTTAGTGTCTGTTGCTGATAAATTAAATCGTGCCCTCCACATACAAACTGATATTTTCTTTGGCAAATATTTACTCCATATCCAATCCATCCAACCATGAGAAACTCCTCTCACTCGGATTAACTCCCATGTGCTTGCTATTGTAAACTCTCCCCCCACAGCAGGTTTCCAGATCAAGATATCTTGCCCAGTGCTCCCTGCAACAATTTCCCTCATCACCTCCTGTAACACCCCCGTATTTTAGTGTATTTTAATGAATGAATTATTTTTATTGATTCAGAATTTATTCTCTTGTTTTAAAATTATTGGATTTTAATTAGACTATTTTTATGATTTTTAGTTTACGAAAATTATTTTTTTTGAAGTGCTTTCTTTAAATTAATTATTGTTATGTGTTTAAATTTCTTCTCTAATTAAATTAACTTATTGTTGGATTTAATTATTTATTTTCAATTTAATCACTGTGTTTGAATTATTTTATTTCACTTGCAGTTTTAAAATCGTTTCTGTTGGATTATTTTTGTGACCCAAGATGTGAGGATTGGACCTCATTTCTTTCCCTACAATTTCTCTTTTCTCTTTTCTTTTTCCTTCCTTTTTCTTTTCTTCCTTTCTTTTCTCTTTCTTTCTCTGGTTTCCTCCCGCGCGAGCCCCTCCCTCTCTCTCTCCCCGTGCTTCCGCCCACTCCACCCAGCCCGCCGCCGTCGCGCCGCCGTGCGCGACACCGCCCCTTCCATTCCCCTCCCCATCGGCCGGCGACCCTTCCCCGTGAATCTTAGCTCCTATCTCGCCGCCGTTAGCCTCCACGCGCAACACCATGCCGCGGCCTTCACTTCCTTCGCGCGCCGCCGTCGCGCCACCTCCGGCCACCAACTCTTCACCACTTCATCCCCGACCTCTTGGCAACCAAATGGACCCAACCCCAGCTCCGATCCGTCACCGGTGAAGCCCCACCAAGTACATTTCCGATTTCGACTTTTTGGCCTTAAAACCGCCCCTTGCGCCGTCACCCACGGCAAACCATTACCACCACTAGCTTCACCGACATCCCTAGGCCCTACCCTATCAATCTCGGGTCTTCGTTTGCACCCGTTGAAAAGTGGGTATCTGTGACCCACGGCCACAGTGTATTTTGCACTGTTCTGCAACTATTTTTCCACTTCTTGCGCCTCCGTGATTCTCCATAAATTATTATATAGCAATGTAAGTATTTTTCAAAGAATTCTCGTGAATTTAATGTATTTTTGCACTAGCACATTACACTGTATTTAAATGCTGATTGGTTTTGTCGGACTGAGTCTGAGGAGTAACGGGGTTGATTGGATTGGGTGATGGAGTTGTTAGTATGATTGGTTTAGACTATGAGATTTGTTGGCTATTCGGGTTTAAATATTGATGTTTTGTGTATGACGTGGGTTGTGGTGGATATTAGTGATTTTATGAAGTAATGATATATTTTGGGATTATGAAGGTTTTAAGTTTTGAGGAATTTAAAATAGGTTATTTAAGAAGCTTAGGTTTAAATATCGACATATGTGATCTATTGGAAACTTACAGAAATTACGTGATTATTTTTATAGGTGACGATTTATAGTCGACTCGACATTTTTGAGGAAATTTTTGGAAAAGTTAAGTCGTCCAGGTAAGCAGGGTTCCTATGCTGGATTTGCATAAAAAGAAATGAACTGAGGTTGATTTGTAAAAAATGTGCATGTTGTTTTAAAAAGAAAAAGTGAAAAACAACCTTAGTATATGTTTTGCATTCCTTCATGAGATACGTATGAAAGAGAAAAGAAATGTTTGACATGAAATGTGTAGACATGAGCAATATTTGACATGTTTCTAAAATATACAAAAGAGCGAATATGATATCATTGAAATTTTTATGCATGTGATATGAAATGATTTGGATCTGTTTTTGATCAAATAGAAATGATATGAATATGTTTCGCAGTTGTTGTGATATGATATGGATATGATAAAACTTTGGCATACTTATCTATTCTGAATATGGTTCTGATATGATGATATTGTTCACGTGATATGGTTGGTACCACCATGATATGATATGAGTGCACCCACTTTGGAAACAAAGTGGTCTTTTTACGTGTTCTTTCCTGTGTGCACACTCGGGGCTCCGAGATTGAGAAAGGGGAAGTTCACCACATGATACTGTCTGGTTTGGCCACCGGGGATAGCACAACCCTACCACGGGGGTTAAACATGGTATATGATATGATATGATAAGATGAATATGTTCAGTTATGTTATGCCAAAGTGTTTTTGAATATGAAATGGATCCTCAAATATGAATTGTTGACTTGAGTATGAAATGTTTGAAAAGTCGCTCTGATTTTCTGATAACACGTTTTCTGAGATATGCATATAAAAATAAAATGTTTTGTTTTTGCATATTGAACTTTCTGAAAAGGGCTCATGTTTACATGCTAGTATATGTTCTCTGCTTACTGAGTTGTTGATAACTCACCCCTTATCTCCACAATATTTTTCAGATGATTTGAATGTTTCAGTTGAGGATCAAGGATATGGAGCATGGGTGAGAAGAGTTAAGAATGATGGTTTAAGCATAGAAGGTTTATATGGGTATTGAGGATTTTCATTCAGTAAGTTTGTTGTGCTCTGATTATGTGATTTGTTGGGAGATTGATATTTATATTAAATTTTGTATCGTCTTAGAATAGTTATTCTGGAGTAATTGATGTAAATATATGAGTATTTTGTGCCATTGGGAAAGATTAGAATATGTACTATGTGGAAGGAAAATAATTTTTAAGTGACATGAGTTAACTCTCCGGACCCTAGGGTACGGGGCGTTACACCTCCTCCGCCAACTCCTCACCAATAAGCTGCTGAAGCCTATCACCGTCCCAATTATTCCCAACCCATACATCTTTAATTTTTAATGAAGGTGTATCAACTACCCCCACCAAATTGCACAAAGTGCCATTTGAAAACCACCTATCAAACCAGAAAGATGAATTCCCCTCTCTCACTTGAACCTTGGACGCCTCACATACATCCTGCATAATAGAGACTATAGATCTCCAAATTCTCGAACTATTGTTTCTAGCTACCATCAACGAAGCATGCTGTCCTCTTCCGTACTTCGAAGCCATGAACCGAGTCCACAATGAATCCACCGACAAAATACGCCAAGCCAATTTCATATGCATCGCTTTTTGAATTTCCAGAAAATTCCTCAAACCCAACCCACCCTCTTCCGTTGGCTTGCTTATACGAGACCACGCACACCACTTCATGTTTGCTTTCCCACTCTTCTCTCCCCAAAAAAAAAGAGGTTAGAATTGAATTAATTTTTTTAAGCACAACTTGAGGGACGTTCATCACAGCCAAACAATGGGACGCCATACTAGTAAGAACATGTTTAAGTAGAACCAAACGCCCCCCTTGCCTCTTCTTACTTTAAGAACATGTTTAAGAAGAAGAACAGTAGCTTCTTCTTACTTTTCTGCTTTTTGTAATGTATATATATATATATATGACCCTTGTGTAATCAAAACAGATCAATCAATGAGAATCAGTTTCTTCTCATCCTCACTTTCTGTTTTTAACAGTTTCTAACATGGTATCAGAGCAGGAATAATTTCCTGCAATACCTTCTCATTTTTTAATCATCTTTCATTGAACCTATGGCCTCCTCATCTTCCTCTTCTTCTTCTCCTACAGAAGATCCAAATAGCCCTTTTTTCTTGCATCATAGTGACAATGCAAACACTATCATTGTTTCACCACCTTTGACTGGCCCCAACTACATTTCTTGGAGCAGATCTTTTCTTCTTTCCATTCCAATCAAGAATAAGTCAGGATTCTTGGATGGCACCATCCCCACTCCTGACCTTGCAGATTCTTCTTATGTATCTTGGTTACGATGTAACAACATCTTGCTTGCTTGGATTTTAAATTCAGTTTCCAAGGACATAGCCTCTAATGTGTTCTTCATGACTTCAGCTAAACAGATATGGGATAAACTCAAGGAGCGCTTGCACAGCCTGATGAAGCTAGGATATATCACCTTCAACACAAACTCAGTGGCATAGTTCAAGGACATCTTTTTGTAAGTGACTACTTCACCCAAGTTAATGCCATTTGGGAAGAACTGCATAGCTATAGACCACTTCCTTGTTGCTCTTGTGGTTTATGTACTTGTAATGCTTTAAAGAATGTTGGTGAAGTTCAGCAGAGGGACTATGTTTTCAAATTTTTAATGGGTTTAAATGATAGCTATGATGCTGTTAGAGGGCAAATTATCTTGTTGAGCCCCTTGCCTTCTCTAGATAAGACCTTCTCACTTATTTTACAAGAAGAGAGGCAAAGGCAAGCAAGAAACATAGTTGTTCCTACCACAGAACCATCTGCCTTGCTTGCCTATCAAAATTTCTCAAAGAAAAAGGAGAAAACAAATTTGGTTTGTGGACATTGTGGGAAGATGGGACACACAAAGGAAAAATGCTACAAACTAATAGGGTTTCCACCCACTTTCAAATTCACCAAATCCAAGTTTGGAAATGGTTTTGGAAAACCTGTTGCTCACTCTGCAAACCAGGTTGCTCTTGATGGTTCCACTATCGATCAAACTGTTGCTGCAAGCCATGCATCTCTTGCACCAATTACGTCTCAGTTAAACCTCTCTCAAGCACAAGCACAACACCTCGTGGCTCTTGTCAATGCCCAATTCCCTAAGCTAACCTCAGGACACAATAGACCTCTCATGCCACCACTTGTGCATCCCTCACCAATTATTTCAGAACCTGCCCCTTCAACAACATCTCACTCCAATCTGGCAGGTAATCATCATTGCTTTTCCAGTCCTAGCATCTCTCATAACCCCTCTCTTTTCAATGTCAGAAGTCATGATAAATTCACTGCTCTTTCACAAGATCAGCATGATACATTTCATCACACACCATGGATCATGGACACAGGAGCCACTGATCACTTGGTGTGCTCCACCTTATTTTTTACTAATTCTTCCTGTTGCATTCAAGCTTTTGTACAACTTCCAAATGGTACAAAAGCTCAAGTCACACACATAGGCACTGTTAAACTTTCAGACTCTCTCCTTCTTACTGATGTCCTATGTGTTCCCTCATTTGCTTTCAATCTCATCTCAGTCAGTAAGCTCACTCAAAGGCCAGCCACTTGTCTATTTTTCTTAAATAATCTTTGTTTCATTTAGGTCCTCTCTTCATGGATGACGATTGGACTTGCTAAAGTCCATGCTGGTCTCTATTACCTATTGCCTTCACAACCAGACAACTCCAATATTCCATCTTCAAGCCCATCTAGTCTAACTCGAGTCAACCAAGCTGTTGTACATCAATATTTTGAATTATGGCACTGTAGATTAGGACATTTATCCTCTCAAAGAATGAATTCAATTCCTTTCAATGTACCTAATGTAAAGTCCAAAGAAAAATCTCATTGTACAGTTTGTCATCTGGCTAAACAGAAACAACTTTCATTCCCTTCAAGTGTTTCAAGTAGTTCATTTCCTTTTGGTTTAATCCATTATGATATATGGGGTCCATACTCCCATGCTTCCCTTCAAGGATTTCATTATTTTTTAACAATTGTGGATGATTACTCTAGAGTTACTTGGGTTTTCCTAATGAGACTAAAATCAGACACAATATCTCTTCTACAATCATTCTTCCATCTCATACAAACCCAATTCAACAAAAACATTAAGCAAATCAGAACTGACAATGGACTTGAATTTGCTATGACTGATTTTTACAAAAAATATGGCATCATTCATCAAACATCATGTGTATATACCCCTCAACAAAATGGTGTTGTTGAGAGAAAACACCAACATCTCTTGAATGTTGCCTGAGCCCTTCTCTTTCAAGCCTCATTACTAATCCAATTTTGGGGAGATGCTATCTTAACAGCAGCCTATATCATTAACAGAATCCCCACACCTCTCCTCTCCAACAAATCTCCATATCAGATGCTTTCCTCATCACCACATTCATATTCTCACCTTAGGGTCTTTGGTTGTCTCTCTTATGCTAGTACTCTCAAACAAAATAGAACCAAATTTGAACATAGAGCTAAACCTTGCATTTTCTTAGGATATCCTGCTAATGACAAAGGTTATAAGCTATATGACATTGAATCTCACTCTACCTTTATCTCTCGAAATGTCATTTTTCATGAATCTTTTTTTCCCTTCAAATCTGGTTCACCTTCAAACAATGACCTGTCTTCCTTCCCTAATAACCTTGTCCTTCCTCCTGCACCACCAGATGACATCTTTTTCTTTCCCCAAACTTCTCAAACCCTCACTCAATCACACAATGATGAAGAACCTTCTTCATTAGAACCTTCTTCACCAGCTAATGAAGAACCTTCTTCACTAGCTGACCCCTCCACTCTTCCTTCACCTGCCCCCTCATCTCATCCTAACCCTTTCCCTCTTCGAAGGTCCACTAGAAATAGGAACCAACCTACTCATCTTCGTCAATATCATTGCCAGCTTGCAGCATCTCAACCCTTCCTTTCCTCCTCCACAAATCACCCCCTTGATGATTACATGACTTATAAAAATCTCTCTCCCTCTCACCAGTCATTTTCTGTTTCCCTTTCATTACTTCATGAACCTCAGTCCTATAATGAAGCTGTTAAGTTTGAGCATTGGCAAGATGCCATGAAAGATGAACTTCATGCTCTAGAAGAAAACAACACATGGACTGTCACCACTTTGCCCCCCAACAAAATTGCAATTGGTTGTAGATATGTTTACAAGACCAAGCTGAAATCAGATGGATCTTTTGAAAGACACAAAGCTAGACTTGTGGCCAAAGGCTACACTCAAAAAGAAGGCTTTGACTTCCAAGAGACCTTTAGTCCAGTTGCAAAACTCACCACAGTTCGAGTTTTCCTTGCCATAGCAGCCATTAAAAACTGGTCCCTCGCTCAAATGGATGTTCACAATGCCTTTCTCCATGGAGACCTTGATGAGGACATCTATATGCAATTACCTCCAGGCTATCACATCAAGAGTGAGCAGATTGAGGGGGAGAACTTGGTATGCAAGTTAAATAAGTCTCTCTATGGACTTAAGCAAGCATCTAGGCAATGGTTCTCAAAGTTTCCAAATTCACTCACTGTCATTGGATTTCATCAATCAAAATCTGACTATTCTTTGCTCACTAAGGTCAGTCCCAATGGATTTATAGCACTCTTAGTCTATGTGGATGACATCATAGTTGGAAGTGACTCTCAAGAAGGAGTTGATTCACTCAAATCTTACCTTCACAGCAAGTTCAAAATTAAGGACCTTGGACCCCTCAAGTGTTTCCTACGATTGGAAGTTGCTAGGTCCTCACTTGGAATTAACCTTTGTCAAAAGAAGTACACCCTTGAGATATTAGAAGATTCAAGTCTACTTGGCACAAAGACAGTTTCCACACCTATTGAACTGAACCATAAATTGAGTCACACCACAGAAGAACTCATCCAAGATCCTACAACTTATAGAAGACTCATTAGAAGGTTAATTTACTTAACCATCACTAGACCCGACATCACTTATGCTGTAAGTGTTCTAAGCTAGTTCATGGACAGACCCTCACAATCTCATATGCACTCAGCCTATAGGATTCTCAAGTACCTCAAGGGATCCATAGGTTAAGGCATTTTCTTGTCATCCAAATCAGCTTTACAACTAAGGGCCTATAGTGATTCAGATTGGACTGCCTACCCCGAGACAAGAAGATATGTCACAGGGTTCTGTATATTCATTGGAGATTCACTAATAAGCTGGAAATCAAAGAAGCAAGCAACAATTTCTAGATCTTCAACTGAGGCTGAATATAGGGCACTTGCATCTACAAGTTGTAAGATCATGTGGCTTCTCGGTTTGCTAAAGGAATTTAGTGTTGACCATGCACAATCTGCTTCCCTCTTATGTGATAATCAAGCAGCCATCCACATTACAAAGAATCCAATTTTTCATGAAAGGACCAAGCATATAGAACTAGATTGTCATTTTGTTAGGAAAAAGGTCTTGGCTGGTATTATCACACCTATGCATGTGTCCTCAAAATTTCAGTTGGCAGATATTTTCACTAAGGCCTTACAAACTTCTACATTTAGATTCTTATTATCCAAGATGGAAATTGTTAACATCTATGCCCATCTTGAGGGGGAGTCTTACAGAATACAATGTAATAAAGTGAAATGCAATCTGGTTCCACACGAGGAGAGCAACCAAAGCATGCCTAAAATACATTGCAGCACTCAAGACATGCATAAAGCTGATAAAGTATGCTGCAGTACATGGAAAGAAAAAGGCAGTAGCAGCAGCAGCAAAAAGGATGGCACAGAAAAGAAGAAGCTCAGCTAAAGAAATGCATGGTTGCACACAAAGAAATATGAGGAACACGATGCAATAAAGCTGCCTATACCATTCTGTCCACAAAAGTTCTGAATTGATGTTGTGTACATAATCAAAAGTTAAATTTCAGTAGCTTATTCTTACTTTTCTGCTTTTTGTAATGTATATATATATGTGACCCTTGTGTAATCAAAATAGATCAATCAATGAGAATCAGTTTCTTCTCCACTCAGTTTCTTCTCATCCTCACTTTCTGTTTTTAACAGTTTCTAACACAATGTGCCTCTGAAACTACTAATTGCATCAAAGTGGACCCTCAAACTTTTAAAACTTCCTAATCCCCTCCTTCCGTCTACCGTCTAACGATATATATATATATATATATATATATATATATATATATTGAGTTGGTTTTAATGGTCTATTAGGGATCAATTCATTAGGTTTCTTCGATTTGTAAGGGATTAGGTGGTTGCTCGAGCACTAATTATTAGAGTTTGAGTCCCTAATACTTGCAATATTGGACTTTATAATTGTATTTCTATAAAGTTTGTGGACTATAAATATAAAGTACTGATGGAAAGAGGTGGTGGGGATTTTTCTGAGTGTTTGTTTGAGCCAGAATCCATGTTTGGGTGCTGAGAAAAGAAAAGAAAATACAAAGAGGAAGAGCTAGACGTTGGTCTTATGAGGCTCTTGATACCGTATTAAAACAAAGATAATGAACGCACGCCTATTGTATGAAGAAAAACCTAAACAGACAAAGTTCATTTCATTGTGACCTTTTGAGGACAGTTTTTGTATCTATGATTTACAGAGTATCACAGCATATTTATAGAGACTACGTCAGAGGAATATTCTTAGCTAGAGAATATTTTCCTAACAGAATTTCTTACAAGGTTTTTCCAAATGATTCTGTTGTGTCAACTGCACCTTTTCCTTTTTGTTGTGCTGAGTCATTGCTTTTAGAATCTTCAAGTATTTGTGGGCCTTCATGCTCTGCTTTGTTTTTCCTATTAGTACACAAGCTCGAACTCGACTGTATAAAAAAAAAAAAGCATTGTTCCTAATTATTGTTCGCTTAAAAAAGAATTTAATTCTTATTCAAATAATAATTAACTGAGTTATAAGTCTTTAATTGTTCGCTTAAATTCAACTTGTTTACACTCCTAGTCGATCTCAATATATAGAGTCCATCATTTAGTACGTGATGCACACTTTGTGGCACTATCGAACCATCAATACAACAGCCACGGATTTTGAATTCATGCCTCTATAATTAATGTTGACACATATGGTATTTATTTAAAAGTCTTCTTATACAATTTTATTCTTTTTATTTCATCTTATAGCCTTGGTTTACACGTGTGTATATATATATATTACTATTATTATATAAATGTTAATATTTTTAGAGAAGGGTTTTAATTTGAATCTTGTGGACTATGCATTTCCTGATGCAGAGACACAACGAGCGAGTAACACCCGGGCCAACACGAAATTCGCATTCAATTTTCTTTAGCGTTATTTTATTTTATTTATTTTAAGTTCATTTACCTACAAGATGTAGGTCCAACTTTTTACGAATCTCCCATGCACGTTGATCTCCTTATCCCCCTCGAAGTCGTTTCTTCCAGCCAACCACCATGCACGTTGGAAAAAAACTGTAACCGTTGCCATGCACGTCGATCCCCCTATTCCCTTTTCTTTCCCCAACGTTTTTTTTTTTTGGTTTCAAATCTCCACCACTACTTCCCGATGCCTCCGTTTCCCCTCTGCACTGATTATTATTTTCATTTGTCCCTTCCCCACATCGCACTCAACCTCTGTTTCCCCTACACCGAAATAGAGCACAACCTCTTTCCACCCACACAACCGAGAAGCCAACTCCACAGCCACCGTGGGTTGTCAGCACTCGTTCACCAGCAACCACGCCCAACAACGAAGCCACTGCTCCTGCACAACGGAAGCTGCCCAAGACTTGTTGCTGCCGCCAACCACTGCACAGAACACCAGCCACCATGCACGTGCAGTGGGCCACTCGAAACTGTTACACACCCCAAGCTGCAGCACCTCCACCAACGACCACCGTCACCATTGCCATCCCACGGATGAGTAAGCCATCCTCTGTCCCTCACGGCAAAACTGCAAGCCTGCTCCATCCTCTATAAATCAAACCAAAACAATCTTTTTTTTAATACTCAGAACAGCGCACAAATTCCATGCTTAATGGTTTCACACTGCACGACACTGCCAGCCGCCGAGTGCACCAAACGCCACTCACTATCGATCCAACCCAACCACCCAGTCATCGTGAGCCCTATCTCGAACCACCAGCCGTTGGTCCAAGAGTCCCCTTGCACGACCATTCGTAGTAGATAGATGAGGGCTCGGGACACGGTTCAATCTTTTGACCACCACCAACGCCGTGCTCAGCTCCTCCGTCCATGGTTGCACCACCGTGCACGACCTCCAACCCTCATGGTAAGCCTCTATCGTTTTCACCGTGTCTTCCTCTCACGACTCTTAGTCTCGGACTCTCTCTCTTTTGCTCTCTCCCTTGGTGAGTATGCCTCTGTGTTTGTAACACCCCGTATTTTAGTGTATTTTTACTGAAGGATTATTTTTATTAATTCAAAAATTTATTCTCTTGTTTTAAAATTGTTGGATTTTAGTTGGTTTATTTTTATTATTTTTAATTTTGTGAAAATTATTTTGAAGTGCTTTCTTATTATTAATTATTGTTATGCCTTTAAATTTCTCTTTATTCTAAATTAATTTACTGTTGGATTTAATTATTTTTTTCTCATTTTAATCATTACGTTTAAATTATTTTATTTAACTTGTTGTTTTGAAATCGTTTCCGTTGGATCATTTTTTGTGACCCAAGATGTGAGGACACTGGACCTCATTTCTTTCCCTCCATTTTCTCTTTCCTATTTTTTTTTCCTTTTTTCTTTCTCTTTTTCTTTCTTTTCCTTCTTTTTCCTCTGCTTGCTGCGCGACGTTCCTTCTCCCTCTCTCCCCCCGTGTGCTTCTCCTTCTCCACCCAGCCACTGCTGCGCACCGCCGTACGCGACGCCGCCCAACCCATTCACTCCCCCACCGGCCAGCGACACCACCCCACCAATCTCAGCCTCTAACTCGCCATCATTTGTCCCCATGCACCATACCAAGCCACGACACTCTCTTCGCTCCAGCGCCGCCGTCGCGCCACCTCCAGCCACTATTTCTTCACCACTTCATCCTCGACCTCCTAGCAACCCAATGGATCCAACTCCAGCTCCGATCCGTCACCGCTGAAGCTCATCCAACCCCATTTCCGATTTGGGTATTTTTGGTCTTCAACCACCCTTTATGCCGCCACTCACTGCCAACCACCACCACCACTAGCTTCACCGACATCCCTAAGTCCTACCTTATCAATCTCGGGCCTTCGTTTGTACCCATTCAAAAGTGGGTCTTTGAGACCCACGGCCACAATGCATTTGGCAATGTTCTGTAGTTGTGTTGCTACTTCTTGCAGCTCCGTGATCCTTCAGAAATTATTATATAGTGCTGTAAGTATTTTCCAAAAAACTCTTGTGATTTAAATATATTTTTTCACTAACTCATTATACTGTGATCTGGTTGGTTATACCGGACTGAATCCGAGGAGTAGGGGGTCGGATGGATTGGAGAATGGAGTTGCTTGTGTGATTGGATTGTGTTGGCAATTGTTGGTTGGGAATTATGTTGTTCATGTACATTGCACATTTGCACACATGATCATGTTTGTAAAGGAAACTTGGTTTTCGTGTATTGCATTCATGTTCATGTGTTTATTGAAAACTGAGTTTTCATGTGAAATGATTTTTGGGTGCATGTGTATCACGACCCCAAGCCAAGATGGGGTATTATCTCGGTGGAGCTCCTCTGGTCACTCGGGAGCGGAATATACTGAGTGACGTCCCCTGGATTGTCGCTGGGCGACAATGGGATCAGACGAGATGGTCTTGTGCCAACTCTGTGGTCCCTCTGCTGGCGGGGACTAGAGGACGCTTGGCCATGTACGCGCTGGGCGCGGAACTGGGCGTCGCTCATTGCGTAGAGGATGCTTGGCCATGTACGCGCCGGGCGCGGAACTGGGCATCGCTACGAAGCCAGGGTGTGCGGATGACCCATAGGGGAGATCATGGTGCATATGGTAAAATGGACTATTTTTTGTATGAACTACTATTGTTTAAAGAAATTTACGATTTCCTCCTACGTCATATGTTAGTGGTATTAAATTATGATTTCAATAATAGTTTATAAATATATGAGTTTTAAATATGATTAAGTTAATTTTTAACATGAATCTAAGTTGCTTTACCATATTTGATAAAATTCTATTATGATAAGTTAAGAATATATATAATAATAATAGTATATATTAGATTTCTGATATCTTAATAATTATCAAAGCTATTTTCCATAGTATGAATTTAGGTAAATGAAGAGTTTTAGTAAGTCCTTTTAGAAGTTTAGTAATGTTTAGTGTTCTGTATAGGTAAAGATTGACATTCATTTAACATGATTGTGGAAAGAGTCAAAATAGTTAAAAAGTTCAGGTAAGCAGGGTTCATATGCTAGTTTTGTATAAAAGAAAGGAAATGAGATTGATTTTGAAAATAAGCATGTTTGTTTCTTAAAAGAAATCTGAAAACGATCTCAGGTGTTTATTCTGCATATGCATAAATTCTATATAAGAGAAAGTATTTTCTGTCATGATTGGTGTAGACATGAGCTAATTTTGTACATTCTGTTTCTGAACAATGCAAAAAGAGTGAATATAAAAATCTAAAAGATTTTGCTATGAAGAAATGAAGATGCTTTGATTCTGTTTATTTCAAACATGTGAAATTGTGACGCCCCGACTCCCACGTACAAAAGAATAGGAATCGTGACGTCAGGATGATGACCACACGGTCACACATCCCAACGAAGTGCCAGTGTGTGTACATGCAACGGTGTACAATAAAAAAAAAATAACGCAGCGGATAGTCAACTAAGTACCAGAATTTAAAATATAATTTAAATATCCGAAGAGGTTTAAAAGCAGTTATACAGTCATCCCAAATAAATTACAAAAGGCAATATATAAATTGATAAAATAAGAAACTTGATAAATAGGAGCAATCCCAGATCACTCCACCAACGGAG
The DNA here is from genome assembly GCA_961763995.1 of Juglans cinerea. NCBI lineage: Eukaryota > Viridiplantae > Streptophyta > Magnoliopsida > Fagales > Juglandaceae > Juglans > Juglans cinerea. The sequence goes on along the minus strand of CAUIVZ010000007.1, from coordinate 32,982,608 downwards.
CCAAGCTAAGGCTCATCATCCTCATCTGCATCAAAATCTGCGATACCATAAAATGGTACCACAGGTAAGTATAAACCAAATAACTCTCAGGATAAAAACATATTAATGCAACCAACATGCATTCATATGACAAAATACACTTAGCCATAAAATACCATTTTTCCAGAAAATGATTCACACAAAACAAACCCTTTATCGGACACTGTAGGCGGGAATCGCAGGCGGGACTCTACCACCGTCCCTGCTTACCACCATCCCTACCGCGTGCACCGTAGGCGGGAATCACAGGCGGGACACAACCACCATCCCTGCTTACCACCATCCCTATCGCGTGCACCGTAGGCGGGAATCACAGGCGGGACTCTACCACCATCCCTGCTTACCACCATCCCTACAGTTCCTTTCCACACAATGAATACTTAACACACACAACGAATACTTAACAGAGCACTGTAGGCGGGAATCACAGGCGGGACTATACCACCATCCCTGCTTACCACCATCCCTACCGCGTGCACCGTAGGCGGGAATCACAGGCGGGACACAACCACCATCCCTGCTTACCACCATCCCTACCGCGTGCACCGTAGGCGGGAATCACAGGCGGGACTCTACCACCATCCCTGCTTACCACCATCCCTACAGTCTCATTTCCTTTTCTCAAACCAGTCAAACCAATCGTTTCAAACACACTCAAAAATCATTTCTCGCATGAAAACCCAATTTTCTTTACAAACACATGAACATGTATGCATTCATGCGAAAACCCAATTTTCAGTTACAAACATGATCATGCTTGAAATAATGAGATGTACATGTACCAACAGAAATCCAAAACCAGTTCACAGTTAAAAAGAGTTAGTGCAAAAATATATTTAAATCACAAAAGTTCTTTGAGAAAATACTTACAGTGCAATATAGCAATTTCCGAAGGATCACGAAGTTGCAAGTGGTGATGTCTGAGCAACACCACAGTGTATGATACACTGTGGCCGTGGGTCACAGATGCCCACTTTTCAACGAAGACAAACGAAGACCCAAAAATGGTAGGGTAGGGCCTAGAGAGGTCGGTGAAGCCAATGGTGGTGGTGGTTTGCCGTGGGTGGCGGCGCAAGGGGCGGTTTTAGGCCAAAAAGTGCAAATCGGAAATGGACTTAGTGTGGCTTCACCGGTGACGATCGGAGCTGGGGTTGGGTCCAATGGGTTGCCAAGAGGTCGGGGATGATGTGGTAGGAAGATGGTGGCCGGAGGTGGAGCGACGGCGGCGCAGTGGCGCATGGAACGCCGCGGCTTCTAAGAGTTCGTGGTGGCTAACGGCGGCACAAGGGAGGCTGAAAATGGAGGGGTAGCTTCGTCGGCGGCAGGGGAAGCGGAGGGGCTGGGCGGTGTCGACCACCACCGACGGACGGCGGCGCTGAGAGGGGACGAAGGTTCGGGCGGAGGAGAGAAGAGAGAGAGTCCGCGCGGGAGAAGAAAAGAATCCGAAAGAAAATAAGGGAAAAAGAGAAAAAGGAAGGAAAAGAAAAGGAGAGGAAAGAAAAGAGGGAAAAAGAAATGAGGTCTAATCCTCATGACTTGGGTCACAAAAATGATCCAACGGAAACGATTTTAAAACCACAAGTTAAATAAAATAATTTAAACGTAATGGTAAAGTCAAATTGAAATAATTAAATCCCACAGTAATTAATTTAAATATTAAAAGCAATTTAAATGCATAACAATAAATAAATATTAAGAAAGCACATAAAAATAATTTCTCACCAAATTCAAATCATAGAAATAAACTCACTAAAAATCAACCAATTTTAAAATAAGAGAATAAAATTTTGAATCCATAAAAATAATTCCTTCAGTAAAAATACACTAAAATACGGGGTGTTACATTCTCCCCCCCTTAAAAAAAATTTCGTCCTCGAAATTTGTAGGGCCAAACATCACTCTAAAGCAGGATACCAAATACAACCATAACACTCCTAAGAAAATCACACAACCTCCAACACCCAATGGGCATGGGTACAGCTTGCATAACTTTCCAAAACCCAAGAATAAACCACACATGGCATCCATTACGAAAGGTAAGATTAGACCCATACCTGCCATAACTCCAGCGTCCTGAGTCTCTGGAATCTCGTCGCCAGCACTACCAGGAGTCACCGCATACACTCGAGCCTGAACTAGTTGCCTCTGATTAGTCCTACCACCGCGATGACCACCCTGATTCCCTTGGGTCCGATTAGGACACTCACGAGCAAAGTGCCCCGTTTGACCACACTCAAAGCACTGGTTCCAACCCTGACGACACTCGCCCTCGTGGGCTCTATTACATCTGCCACAAACTGGAGCTCGGCCCCCAATACGTAAACCGGGAGCTGTCTGCGCTCGGGCCCCGATCCTTTGCACAAACTTCTGTGGCGACCCGGAGCTGCTCCCTTCACCATCAACGTTCAGTCGTTTCTTACCCGGAGGGGAGCCTACCACAGCACCTCGCTCTCGCTCAGCAATAGAGGCCACATCGACCAACCTCTGAAAATTCTGGATTTCCAGGCATGCGACCTGCTTGCGGATTTGAGGGCGCAACCCTTCTTGGAAACGTTCAGCCCGCATCTCTTCAGTAGCAATGAGGTGAGGAGCTAACCGTCCAAGCTCCATAAATTTCCTTGCATACTGCTCGACAGTCATGTCTCCTTGAACCAAATTATTGAACTCCCGAGCCATTTGCCGTCTCATCGAAGCTGGGAAGAATCGGTCATCAAATTCTTTCTTAAAACGCTGCCAAGACACAGCAGCCAAAGATCCCAACTCCATTTCCAAGAGTGACCGCTTAGTCTCCCACCAGTTTGCCGCTTCACCTTGCAGCATATAGCTTCCATATAATACCCTCTGGGCCTCAGTGCATCCACAGACTTCAAACGTTCTTTCCAGATCTTGAATCCACCTTCTAGCCCGTAATGGATCCTCTTCACCAGAAAAGACAGGGGTCCTATGCGCTAAGAAGCGCTCATAGGTGCACCCGGCCTGCGTCGCCCTGTACTGTTCTCCTTGCTGTGGCCGAAAATTCTGTTGGAGGAACTCCGTCATCCTATTTAACGCCCTAGCCATGGCGTAGTTCCCATCACCCCTTGGTAACTCATCTTCGGGCACATCAGTTGGCCTTCTTGGTCTCACCATTTTTTTTTTCCTGCCATAGCGTAACCCTTAACCCCACTTTCAACTTAAAACAAACTAAAATATAATTATAGTAAAATATATTTAAAATACAAGAAGATATCTTGAAATAAAATAAAATAAAATAAAACCAACAAAATATAAAAACATACAATAAATTAAAACCAATTAAATAACATACTACAAACAAAATAATTTCAAATCACAACTTTAAAACTTTCTGGTACTGCACCTACAGGACATGTGGTTTTACCCAGAGCCGAACGCTCTGATACCACCTGTGACGCCCCGACTCCCACGTACAAAAGAATAGGAATCGTGACGTCAGGATGATGACCACACGGTCACACATCCCAACGAAGTGCCAGTGTGTGTACATGCAACGGTGTACAATAAAAAAAAAATAACGCAGCGGATAGTCAACTAAGTACCAGAATTTAAAATACAATTTAAATATCCGAAGAGGTTTAAAAGCAGTTATACAGTCATCCCAAATAAATTACAAAAGGCAATATATAAATTGATAAAATAAGAAACTTGATAAATAGGAGCAATCCCAGATCACTCCACCAACGGAGCCAAGCTAAGGCTCATCATCCTCATCTGCATCAAAATCTGCGATACCATAAAATGGTACCACAGGTAAGTATAAACCAAATAACTCTCAGGATAAAAACATATTAATGCAACCAACATGCATTCATATGACAAAATACACTTAGCCATAAAATACCATTTTTCCAGAAAATGATTCACACAAAACAAACCCTTTATCGGACACTGTAGGCGGGAATCGCAGGCGGGACTCTACCACCGTCCCTGCTTACCACCATCCCTACCGCGTGCACCGTAGGCGGGAATCACAGGCGGGACACAACCACCATCCCTGCTTACCACCATCCCTATCGCGTGCACCGTAGGCGGGAATCACAGGCGGGACTCTACCACCATCCCTGCTTACCACCATCCCTACAGTTCCTTTCCACACAATGAATACTTAACACACACAACGAATACTTAACAGAGCACTGTAGGCGGGAATCACAGGCGGGACTATACCACCATCCCTGCTTACCACCATCCCTACCGCGTGCACCGTAGGCGGGAATCACAGGCGGGACACAACCACCATCCCTGCTTACCACCATCCCTACCGCGTGCACCGTAGGCGGGAATCACAGGCGGGACTCTACCACCATCCCTGCTTACCACCATCCCTACAGTCTCATTTCCTTTTCTCAAACCAGTCAAACCAATCGTTTCAAACACACTCAAAAATCATTTCTCGCATGAAAACCCAATTTTCTTTACAAACACATGAACATGTATGCATTCATGCGAAAACCCAATTTTCAGTTACAAACATGATCATGCTTGAAATAATGAGATGTACATGTACCAACAGAAATCCAAAACCAGTTCACAGTTAAAAAGAGTTAGTGCAAAAATATATTTAAATCACAAAAGTTCTTTGAGAAAATACTTACAGTGCAATATAGCAATTTCCGAAGGATCACGAAGTTGCAAGTGGTGATGTCTGAGCAACACCACAGTGTATGATACACTGTGGCCGTGGGTCACAGATGCCCACTTTTCAACGAAGACAAACGAAGACCCAAAAATGGTAGGGTAGGGCCTAGAGAGGTCGGTGAAGCCAATGGTGGTGGTGGTTTGCCGTGGGTGGCGGCGCAAGGGGCGGTTTTAGGCCAAAAAGTGCAAATCGGAAATGGACTTAGTGTGGCTTCACCGGTGACGATCGGAGCTGGGGTTGGGTCCAATGGGTTGCCAAGAGGTCGGGGATGATGTGGTAGGAAGATGGTGGCCGGAGGTGGAGCGACGGCGGCGCAGTGGCGCATGGAACGCCGCGGCTTCTAAGAGTTCGTGGTGGCTAACGGCGGCACAAGGGAGGCTGAAAATGGAGGGGTAGCTTCGTCGGCGGCAGGGGAAGCGGAGGGGCTGGGCGGTGTCGACCACCACCGACGGACGGCGGCGCTGAGAGGGGACGAAGGTTCGGGCGGAGGAGAGAAGAGAGAGAGTCCGCGCGGGAGAAGAAAAGAATCCGAAAGAAAATAAGGGAAAAAGAGAAAAAGGAAGGAAAAGAAAAGGAGAGGAAAGAAAAGAGGGAAAAAGAAATGAGGTCTAATCCTCATGACTTGGGTCACAAAAATGATCCAACGGAAACGATTTTAAAACCACAAGTTAAATAAAATAATTTAAACGTAATGGTAAAGTCAAATTGAAATAATTAAATCCCACAGTAATTAATTTAAATATTAAAAGCAATTTAAATGCATAACAATAAATAAATATTAAGAAAGCACATAAAAATAATTTCTCACCAAATTCAAATCATAGAAATAAACTCACTAAAAATCAACCAATTTTAAAATAAGAGAATAAAATTTTGAATCCATAAAAATAATTCCTTCAGTAAAAATACACTAAAATACGGGGTGTTACAGAAATGATCTGAAGCTATTCAGTATTTTGTTTTGATATGATGTGTCATCTGAAAACCTTGGCATAAAGTTCTGATTCTGTATATGGCCCTGCCAAGGGTATAATGGTCGTTTATAACCCTACCACAGGAGTTAAACATGGTATTTGTCTCGATGTGATGCTATGAGATGATATGAATATAATGTTTCAGTTTGGATATGCTAAATGATTTTCTTTTTGGGAACAAGTTTGTTTTCTGAAAATTTCGCTCTGATGTTTTATACCAAGTTTTGTTTATGCATTCCAAAAGTAAATATGTTGTTTCTTCATTTTGAAAGTAAATGGTTTTGTTCTACATAACGAACTTTATAAATGCTCATGTTTACAAGCTAGTATATGTTCTCTGTTACAGAGTTGTTGATAACTCACCCCTTATCTCCACAATATTTTTCAGATATTTTGATGTTTCAGCTGAGTATCAAGATTATTAGGCATTGGGTGAGATGATTTAAGTATAGTGGATTAAGCATAGAAAATTTTTATGAGTATTGACGATTTCTATTAAGAAATTTTATTGTGTTATGAGGACTTGGCATTTTGGAAAATTGGTTATATTGAAAAAATTAGTTTGAATCAAAATTTCTAAATAATATTGGGAATTCGGAGTCTATTATTATATTGTTGAAATGTGAGTTTAAGTGATAGGAAGTAACTCTCAGACCCCTGGGAGACTGGGGCGTTACACAACGTCTCATCATCAAGTCATGAATTTCCATTCTAATTAAGAGTCATTCGAGATTTGAGCAATATCCATATGTGCATCACGTGGATGCATGTTTCCGGTAGTACTTGAAGTAGTAGTATACACTATAAGAAATTTGACTTTTCGGGATGAAATTTGTTAGAGACGAATTAAATTTCGTCCCTAAAAGTCATTTTTAGAGATGAAGATTTCATCTCAAAAAATGCCTGAGGTATTAAATTCGTTTGAATGTAGAAAGATCCATTCGAACAAGATATTTTGTGACGAACAAAATCGCCTCAAAAAAGCAAAATCGTTCGAACGGAACAAAATAGATTCAAATATGGAAAAGTTAATAACCGTTCGAACTTAAATTTCTTTGTTCGAACGGACATTTTTTCAATTAATTTTTTTATTAGTATGGATTTGTGCATATATTTTTTCCATTAAAGTAATAAATATTTTTTCATTAATTTGTTATCATTTTCAAAATATAAACATGTGTATATATTATATATTATGATTTGCGGGGAGTTAAAAAATTTATAAAATCATAAACTAATTTTATGTAATTAACTTCAAAACTTTATAGTGATTTCTTTTATGTTAAACTTATATAAATATGACTTTAAAGATAGTATCATTTTTTATATTATCATGAACGGCAAGTAAAATGAAAAAAATAAACAAAATAGGAAACACGAAAAATAAAAACCATACATTAATTACATCTCAAATATATAATGTTCAATACAACATAAAAAAAAGTAAAATAATAACTAAAACGATCACTATTGCCTAAGTAGATCGACATCCTCTTGCAACATTTTAGTACTTCTTTCCAGATCCCTAAGCTTCTCTATGATGGGCTCAACGAACTCCACAAACAGAGCTCGTACATGATCCAAAGTAGCCCCAGGAGGCTGTCTATCAACAGCGTCAGTACTACTAGAAGCTGGATCTGTGGGAGGATCACTAGGCTGTTCTGGTGCAGTCTTCCGCAAGTACCCCTTGCTCTTGCTGAATGTGATCTTATTAAGGGGCCCCATCAGTGGCGACCTTCGCTTAGTGGCTGACACTGTAACTCCCGATTGGAATAGGAGGTTAGATATCAGCAGTGCAAATTGTAGACTACCTCCACTGGAAAAGCATGACTCTGATCGAATGCGGAGGAGTAAATACAATGCCAGATCAATGGGATCCCCCCGTGCTATCCGCAACAAAAATCTAGCTCGATCGATCCCGAAATCAGTCTTGTGTTTTTTCGGATCGATGTTATAGCCAACAATCAAATTAAGCATTTTGAAAAATGCTATACAATCAGCCTATCGAATCACCTTGCTCCCATCATATGGAGGAGCCGATGGGTCTCGCACTAGCTGACACACCTGATCATCTGTGAGACCATCATAAGGTAGATCCTCATCCTCACTACCATCCGAACTAGCATCCGAATCTACATTCGGGGCTAACGTGGAGGATGCGGTCGGTGTGTCAGAATCAGATGGTGCAGCCGCTGGTCCCCGTGTAGCAGTTGCAGGATGTGCATCGGCCACACACGAGATTTCAAGAAACTCAGAAATAATGTGGGAAAATAAATTAACTCACTCGCCTGACCGATAAGGTGTAGAATAGAGCATCAGCTCTAAGTACTCCCATAGCACGATAGAACTCACTGACCATCTCTAGATATGTAGTTCCCCGCTGCTCACAGATTGGTATCCATCTCCGCTCGATGAAGATGGCCTGTATGCTCCGTCCCTCTCATGAAATATTAGAGAAGTCAGACAAAATGATTGGACGCTCGACAATTATAGGCCTCGTCTCCTGAGCATGAGCTACTCCACTACTTTGGCTCGGCTGATCTCTCGGACGTCTTCTTCTGCTGGATGCCATTGATATACTGTTTCAGGCTCAACATCAACATCTGCATCAAAATCTGCGATACCATAAAAGCTACTGCAGGGTAAGGAATACCACATGAGATGTGAATCTCAGTAAGTAACAATCCAAACAACCCACGAGCTAAAAATATATTGAAGCAACCAACAATTATGCATGCATATGATGAAATATGCATGACACCCAAAAATATCATTTATCCCAAAAATGATTATTTTCCAACGCACGCCAAAATTCCATTTTGGCCCAAAACATTCCATTAAAACATTTTCCGCAAATGGTCCAAAAATAAGTAATCCACTATTTTTCCAGAAAATGATCCACATTTAATCCTTTTTATCAAATCCCGTCATTTTCCTAGAAAATGGCCCAAGCATCCAATTTAACCATATGTACCATGATCTCCCAGGGGACCATCTGCACACCTTGGCTCCCTTCATCACACCACAGGTAACGACTGTGCGAATGACTTCATAATGAGCGATGCCCAGTTTCGCGCCCAGCACGTTCGTGGCCAAGCATCCTCTAACCCCCGCCAGCAAGAAGAGCCACGGAGTCGGCACAAGAGCATTACCATCCCGTTGTCACCGAGCGACAACCCAGGGAACGTCACTCAGTATATTCTGCTCCCAAGTGACCAGAGGAGCTCCAATGAGATAATACCCCATCTCGGCTTGGGGTCATGATACACACGCATCTAAAAACCATTTCTCACATGAAAACCCAGTTTACAATTAAACACGTGAACATGCATGCAATTATTCAAAAACCCAGTTTTCATTTACAAACATGAACATGCGTGCAATGATAAATGACACAACACAAATGTTCACAGCCAACAAATCCCAGCATAATCCAATCACACAAACAACTCTATTCTCCAATCCAACCAACCCCCTTACTCCTCGGACTAAGTCCGACACAACCAATCAATTCACAATAAATTTGAGTCAAAGTGAAAATATAATTAAATCTCAAAAGTTCTTTGGAAATATACTTGCAGCGCTATAATATAATTTTTGAAGGTTCACGGGGGTGCTAGAAATAGCAGCATCACAACGCAACAGTGCAAAATAGACAAAGGTCGTGGGTCTCAGAAACTCAACTCTTGAACGAGGACAAACGAAGACTTGTGATGGCTAGGGTAGCGTTTAGGGGTGTTGGTGAAGCTACTGGTGGTGGTGATTGGTCTTGGGTGGAGGCGTGGGAGGCAATCGAAAGCCAAAAAGCACAAATAAAAAAAAATGGATGGGCTTCATCGGTGACAGATCGGAGCAAGTGAAGGGTGGTTTGGGTAGCTGGAGGGTCGATGGTGGTGCGGTTAAGAGATGGTGGCCAATGGTGTCAGGAAGACGGCGCTGGAGCGAAAAAGGGCCTTGTTGGATTCCCTCGTGGTGGCTAACAACGACAAGAGAGGGGCTGAGATTGGAAGGGGAGGGACGCCTGCCGGAGGGGAAGAGAATGGGAGGGACGGTGTTGGCCACGCCGGTCTGCGGCAATGCACAGGAGGGCTAATGAAAAATGGATGGGGAGAGGGGAGAGGGTGGCTCGCGCGCAGGAGGAGTGAAGTAGAGGAAGCAAAGGAGAAAAAGAAAGAAGGAAAAAGAAATAGAGGAGAAAAAAAAAAGAAAGGGAAAAAGAAAAAGTGAAGGAAAGAAATGAGGTTCAGTCCTCACAATTTGGGTCACAAAATTGATCCAACGAAAAGAATTTCAAAATAATAAGTTGAATAAAATAATTTAAACGTAGTGACTAGCTAAACCAAAATAATAATAAAAAACTAACAATACAAAAATTTTAAAGCCCACAAACAAACTAATTTAAATTAAAGCGCAATTTAAATCAAAACAATAATTAATATAAGAAAGAATATCAAAATAAATTTCACAACTTCAAAATCATAAAAATAAACCTACGAGAAATCCAAAAAATTTAAAACAAGAGAACCAATATTTAAATTAATTAAAATCCTTAAATAAGATTTTGTCCTCGAAATTGGCAAGGTCAAACATTAAAGCTAAGATAGGGATAAGATTCGATTAAGAGCAGACTTAAGAAGGATACCGCCAGGGTCAACCAAACAAATACGGATATTGGTCCCTCATGTTAGCCTCCCTCACCCAAGAGAAATCTTGAGCCAACGGATCACCCATGACACTTTCACCAAATGTATCGTCTTGGACCTTAACCTTTGCTTTTTCCAATCCACAATCTACGTCGAGGCAAGTTCATAAGTAAGGTTAGGTTGAAGTTGAATGCATTTTGGGTCGACAAAAGGTGGTTCTTTTTGTCCAAAACTCTTCTTTAATGATGACACATGAAACACATTGTGACGACTTTCGTAGGAGAGACTTTGAGGTAAACTCAATCACCTTCCTCAAAGGATAAGTCTCTTCTCCTCGTATCTACATAACTCTTCTGACGACTTTGCGCTTCCGCCATTTAGTTCCTTATAACCCGAACTTGATCTTTCATTTCTTCAATGAACTCGGGCCCAATTAATTTACTCTCGCCAACTTCATCCCAACACAAAAGCGATCTGCATTTCCTTCTATACAGAGTTTCATACGAGGCCATCAGAATGGAGGCATGAAAACTGTTATAAGCAAACTCACTACAAAATCCTTAGAAATGTCATCCCACTTCCATTCAGGAATAGGGAGAGGTTGAAGTTTAGCACCGGATCTGCCTTAACTTGACGGCACTTATCACATTTCTCAATAAACATGGCGATATCCATCTTCATCCCTTCCCACCAGAAATTTCTCTTTAAATCTCGGTACATCCTTGTTCTTCCAGGATGAACTGAATAAGGAGTCGCATGAGTTTCTGCCAAAATTTGCTCTTTAAATTCTAAATCTCGGGGAATCACTGTACGATCCCGAAACCGAAGAATACCATCTTTGACCAAACTGTAATGCAAGGGTCCTCTAAACTTCCTGACTCTCTTCCTAATGTCTAATAGCTTTGGATCCCTTCTCTAGAGAGTCTTCAATTCCTCAAAATCAACTACTTGGACATCCAAAACTGAAGATAACAATTTTTCTTGTTGCGAAATCTCAATAAGAAGTCTTCTCATTCCACAAAGGAGAGAGTCCAAACCTGATGACTCTGCCTCATCCACCAATTGAGACTTCCTATTTAATGCATCAGCGACTAGATTCGCCTTTCCCGGATGATACTTGATCTCACATTGGTAGTCGCTAATCAACTCTAACCATCGCCTTTGTCTCATATTGAGATTCTTCTGAGAAACTAGATGCTTCAAGCTCTTATGGTCAATGTAGACTTCACAGACTTCTCCAAACAAATAATGTCGCCAAATCTTAAGCACAAAAACTACAGCCGCCAATTCCAAATCACGCGTGGGATAATTCCTCTCATGAATTTTCAACTGGCGAGATGCATAAGCAACAACTAGTCCCTCCTGCATAAGAACACATCCTAACCCAAACTTGGATGCATCACTAAAATCCACAAACAACTTGTGTGGCTCCCAAAGTGCCAAAACAGGCACTGTTGTCAGTCTCTTCTTCAACTCTTGGAAACTTCTCTCCCATCTATCTGACCAAACAAACTTGGTATTCTTCCTAGTCAAAGCAGTGAGAGGTCCGGATAATCGAGAAAATCCTTCCACAAATCTCCGATAATACCCCGCAAGTCCCAAGAAACTCCGAATCTCATGCACTGTTGAAAGATGAGGCCACGTCAAAACAATTTCCACCTTGCAAGGATCTACGTGTGACGCCCCGACTCCCACGTACGGAAACGCGGGAATCCTGACGTCGGGATGATGACAACACTGGTCATGCATCCCAACGATAAGTGCCAAGTGTGTGTACATGCAGAAAATGTACAACAAAAATGCAGCGGATAAATTAAATAAGTCAACTAAGTACCAGAACTTTAAATACAAGACAACCAAAATAAAAGTATTACCAAAAATGATACAGTTATCCATGAAAGTAAAGTAAAAATCCAAATACATAGACAAAAGGAAAACAAATCCCATAAAAACATAATAATACCAAATACATAACTCAAAACGGGAAACAATTCCTAAACACGAGCAAGTGATCCCAAATCACTCCTCCAACGAAGCCAAATCCTCAGGCTTAACATCAGCATCTGCATCAAAATCTGCGATACCATAAAACGGTATCGCAAGGTAAGGAATACTACATGAGATGTGAATCTCTGTAAGTAACCACCCAAACAAACCAAGAGATAAAAATATAATAATGTATCCAAGAAACATGTGTGCACATGACGAAACACGAATGTGACCCAAAACCCTCATTTTCGCCAAAAATGATTATTTTCCAACGCACATCAAAAATCCTATATGACCTAAAACACGCCATGAATAATATTTGCCATTTTCCAAAAATCCTATTTGTGCTCGTAACCATCCCTACCGCATGCACCGTAGGCAGGAATCACAGGCGGGACTATACCACCATCCATATAGTTCCTTTCCACACAAGGGGTACCTATCAGAGCATTGTAGGCAGGAATCATAGGCGGGACTCTACCACCGTTCCTGCTTACCACCGTCCATACTTATCACCATTCCTATAGTCTGTTTTTCCTCTCTCTCAAACTGTTCAATCCATTCATTTCAAACATATCCAAAATCATCTTTCACATGAAAACCCAGTTTTCATTCACAACACATGAGCATGCATGACATGATGCAATAAATGCATGATGTCAAACACAACATAAATGCACGCAAGCATAATTCAATTAAATAAAGAACCACATTCAACCGACCCCCATACTCCTCAGACTCAATGTCCGGCACAACCAACCAGACTGCAGAAGATTTGTTAGTGCAAAAATATATTTAAATCTCAAGAAATTCTTTGAAAAATTACTTATAGTGCTAAAATATAATTTTCGAAAGATCAAAGAGGTGCTAGAGGTGGAGGCACAACAACATAACAATGGAAAATGGACAAGGGCCGTGGGTCTCAAAAATCCAACTTTTGAACAGGGACAAACGAAGACTTGGGATTGCTAGGGAAGTGTTTAGGGGTGTTGGTGAAACTACTGGTGGTGGTGGTTGGCCGTGGGTGGCGGCGTGGGTGGCGGTTGGAGGCTAAAACACCCAAATCAAAAATGGGGATGGAAGGGCTTCAAGGGTGGCGGATGGGGGCTGAGGAAGGGTAGGTTAGACGCCGCCAGTGGGGAGGAGAATGGGAGGGGCGGTGATGGCAATGGGAGGTGCACAACGGCGAGTTAGGGTGAAAACGCACGGAGAGGGAAACAAGGGAGGGGGTCGCACAGGAAGGAGGGGAGGAAGAAAGAAAAAGGAAGAAGAAGAAAGAAGAAGAAAAAGAGAAAGGAAAATAGGAGAAAAAGAAAAAGTCAAGAAAAGAAATGAGGTTCAGTCTTCACAACTTGGGTCACAAAATTGATCCAACAAAAATAATTTCAAAACGATAGTTAAATAAAATAATTTAAACGTAGTGACTAAATAAAAATAAAATAATTAAATTGAACAATAAACTAATTTAAAATAAAAAGAAATTTAAATAATTAATAATAAGAAAACACATTGAATTAATAGTTAACTATCTTAAAATAATACCACGTAAATCATCTAAAATTTAAAACAACGTGGCCCATAATCTTAAGAAATGCAATAATTACTTAGTCAAAATACACGTAAATACTGGGTATCACACTACGGCCACTCCACCTCGGGAAATCAAGTGTCCAAGAAACCTGATTTCTTCCAACCAAAATTGACATTTGCTTAGCTTCGCATATAACTGATGTTCTCTTAACTTCCCAAGCACCAGACGAAGGTGATAAACATGCTCTTCCAAATTCCGAGGATAAATCAAAATGTCATCGATGAACACCACCACAAATGAATTCACATAAGTTCAGAATACCCGATTCATCAAATCCATAAAGGCAGCAGGAGCATTAGTTAACCCAAAATGCATCACTTTAAACTCATAATGCCCATACCTCGACCTAAAAGCAGTCTTGGGTACATCTTTATCTCTTATCCTCAACTGGTAGTACTCCAATCTCAAGTCAATTTTCGAGAAAATAGCTGCTCCTTGAAGTTGGTTAAACAAATCATCAATCCGAGGAAGAGGGTACTTATTTTTAATAGTCACCTTATTAAGTTCTCAGTAGTCAATACGCATCCTGAGAGTACCATCATTCTTCTTAACAAATAAAACAAGTGCTCCCCAAGGCAAAGTACTAGGCTGAATAAATCCCTTATCAACAATTCTTTTAACTGAGTTTTCAACTCTTTCAACTCAGTCGGTCCCATACAGAAGGGAGCCTTGTGCATAGGAGCCGCTCTAGGTTCCAAATCAATAACAAATTCCAATTCGCGAACTGGAGGCAATCTGGGCAAATCATCCACAAACACGTGAGGAAATTCTTCCACAACTGGGATATCCACTAAAGACTTCTTCCCAGATGGCATAGACACCACTTGAATCAAGAAGGCATCTGCTCCACAAGCTATATGTCTCTTCGCTTGAATTGCATATATAACTGTTGGTCTTGCTTTCAACTTGCTTCCCAAAAATTCCAAGTAATCTCCTTTCGAGAGTTGAAAACCAATTACCCGACTTCTACAATTAATGCTTGCAGAATACCGATACAACCAATCCATTCCAAGAATAATGTCAAACCCAAGCAAATCAAACACAATTAAATCTGCCTCAAGTTTCCTCCCACCAAAATCCAAAGGACAGCCTAAAGCGACTTTGGAATACCACACAATCTCACCATTAAGGAGAGTCACTACCAAAGATTGTGATAAAGGCTCCGTGACTAGATTGCACATCCGTGCAAAATTGTCAGACACAAAAGACTGAGACGCCCTAGACTCAAATAAAGTACTGGCATAAAAATCATACAACTCTACCTGTAATCACCTCAGCATTCTGAGTGTCTAAAGTCTCGTAATCAACATCCCCGAGAGTCACAGCATAAACCCGAGCTTGCACCACTTGCCTCTGGTTATTCCTATCACCACGTCGACCTCCACGACTTCCCTGAGCTTGGTTAGGACACTCACGAGCAAAGCGCCCTGCTGGCCATATCTGAAACATTGGGTCCCATACTGACAACGCTCGCCCTCGTGAGCTCTGTTACACCAACTACATACTAGAGTTCGGCCTCCCACACGTACACTAGAGGTTGCCTGTGATCGAGGCCCAGTCCTCTGCACAAACTTTTGTGGCGACCCATAACTACTCTCTTCACCAGCAAAACACCGCTTCTTCTGACCTGGAAGGGAGCCTACTGCAAAACTATTATCACGCCATGCAATGGTGGCCCTATCAACCAACCTCTGAAATTTTGAAATTTGGTGACAAGCTACCTGTCTGCATATCTCACGTCACAGACCCTCCTAGAAACACTCGGCTTGCATCTCTTCAGTGGCAATGAGGTGGGTAGAAAATTGCCTGAGTTTCTAAATTCCTTGGACCAAGTTACTAAATTCCCGCGCCTTTTGTCTTCCACCAATTAGGGAAAAAGAAAAAGTAAAGGAAAGAAATTAGGTCCAATCCTCACAACTTGGTTCACAAAATTGATCCAACGAAAAGAATTTCAAAACAGTAAGTTGAATAAAATAATTTAAACGCAGTGACTAGCTAAAATAAAATAATAATAAAAATCCAACAATACAATAATTTTAAATCCCACAAATAAACCAATTTATGTGTAATGCTCCAATGGAAGGCCCAAACCACATGGTCTATACTCTAAAAGGACTAGTCAATGATACAATTGGAGCCCCATTGAGACCTTATAAAGAGCAAGAACTTCTCCTTCCCAAGCAATGTGGGATCTCATACACCACCTATCATTATCCATATCATATGGGGTATCACAATTGTAATGCCTCATACCCGGGTGGGGTAGAGAATTACTACCTGTCACTTATAAACATGTCACCCAACATATCTAAAAATCTCCAAAGGCTTCATAAGCAAAATCAATATCATATCTTCTAAATAACCACATTAAAAACTCCACAAAATCATTACTGCAATAATAATAAAACAAGGGATCCACAATCTCCCGGTAGTCATAACATAGCAAACTGATAAAACTATAAGTCCTACTGAACCAAAAACATAATTAAATCTCAACGTAATAAACTGATGCACCTTAAGTCTCAATAGATCCAAATAACATAAAGAACTTCAAATACTCAAGTCAAACCCTTCTACTAACAATGGTACCCTTAGGTACTCGACCTTCTATCCATATCTAGTCAAGCTCCAATTTCTATTCTTGACCTCCAGCTGGATCATCAATATCATCTGAAAAATAATGAAGATAAGGGATGAGTTATCAACAACTTAGTAAGCAGAAAACTTATACTAGTGTGTAAACATGAGCCCTTTTTAGAAAGTTTGGTATGCAGAAGCAAAACATTTCATTTTCATATTTACATCTCAAAACGTATTATCAGAAAATCAGAGCGACTTTTCAATCTTTTTATATTCATAAATCATTTTCATATTCA
Organism: Juglans cinerea; assembly: GCA_961763995.1. Lineage (NCBI taxonomy): Eukaryota > Viridiplantae > Streptophyta > Magnoliopsida > Fagales > Juglandaceae > Juglans > Juglans cinerea. The sequence goes on along the minus strand of CAUIVZ010000007.1, from coordinate 32,965,839 downwards.
AGAACGCTTTGACATAACATAACTGAACATTTTCATCTTGTCATATCATATCGTATCATATCATATCATATACCACATTTAACCCTCGTGGTAGGGTTGTGCTATCCCCGGTGGCCAAACCAGGCAATATCATATTGTGAAACTTTCCCTTTTTCAATCTCGGAGCCCCGAGTGTACATGCAGGAAAGAACACATAAAAGATTACTTTGTTTCCAAAGTGGGTGCACTCATATTATATCATGTTGGTACCAACCATATCACATGAGCCAGTATCATCATATCATAACCATATTCAGAATCTGAATCAAAACAGATAAGTATGCCAAAGGTTTTTCATATCCATATCATATCAACCACGTGCTGAACACATTCATATCATTTTCATTTGATCAAAAACAGATCCAAATCATTTTCATATCATATATACAAAAATTCACAGATATCATATTCGTTCTTTTGCACATTTCAAAAACATGTCAAATATTGCTCATGTCCACACTATTCATGTCAAAAAGCATTTTTCTCTTTCATATAGATTTTCATGGGTGAATGCAAAACACATATACTGAGGTTGTTTTCATGTTTTCTTTTATAAACATATCATGCACATTTTACAAACCAACCTCAGTTTATTTTCCTTTTTTTTATGCAAATCTAGCATAAGAACCCCGCTTACCTGACTCTTGCAACGTATTATCTAATCCTTGAAAACGACCTCTATCAGTCTCGTCACCTATTTATAAAAACAATATATATAAACTAAGTATTAAAGACCAACAACACAATTTCAATCTAAAATTAAGACCCAAATTCTAAACCATATTTCAGCAAAATAACTCACTTACACATCCAAATAATAATCAGGACAACTCACACTTCAACCCAAAATTCCATATACCAACTTCAATATTGGCCTATACACCCACCAAAACCAACGTCAACTCAAATAATCAATAAATCAAACCCATTTCAGCAGCCCATAACTCCAAGCAACCACCAACAACTCAACCAAAATAGCACTACACATTAAAAGTTTTTCTCCGTTCACAGCTCCACAAAAAGAAAATCCAACACTTCTAAATGTTAATCGACACCCAACAAGACCAACCACTATTTATTTCTAAAGCACAAATCCAAAAAATCAAATTCTATTCTTCTTACACACGTAAACAGGTGACTAAGAAAGTTTACAACAAGATCTTATACCTAGTGTCATGTGGTGATCGGTGAAAGAAAGTAGCGACGCAACACTGTCTAGAGATGAAAAAAATTCCTGTGATTTAGTGAGAAAGTTAGAATTTTGTTTCTTCAAGAGAGAAAAATTACCCAACTATGTAAATGACTTACGGTTGGAGGCTCTACGGTTATGAGAAACCGAGTAGAACAACGTAATCACGGCACCACAACAAACACGAAGATGCACGGAAAAATCCACCAAAACCACAGACTGCACTTTCACAAAAAATATTCTATTCAATAGCCATTTCGTGTGAGAGGAAGAGAGATGTGAAATCTTAGAGAGGGAAAGAGAAAAGAGAGTTTACCATAAACTGGTGTGAGAGAAACAAAAGAAGAAAGAAATCGTAAAGAATGTGGGGAGAATAGATGTTGGGTGAGTGAAAATCGGCTGGAAGAGAAACAGAAAGGAAAACCGAAAAGAGAAAGAGAGGGAGAAACTATCGGAAAGGAGAAAGGAAAAGAAAATAATATAATATAAAAAAATAAAAGAAAGCAGGTGGGGAAAAAAATATCTACCTAAACGATGACGTTCAGGGAACGTGGGCCACGGCACTGGGTCTTACATCATCCTCCCCTTACAAAAATTTCATCATCGGAATTTGCTACGAGCTATAAAATTTCTCGTCGAACAAGTGAGGATACTTAACTCGCATCTCTTCCCCGAATTCCCAAGACGCTTCATTGATAGCATGATTATTCCACAACACTTTAACCAAAGTGATAGTTCGAGTCCGTAACACTTGCTCTTTCCTGTCCAGAATCCGTACTAGTTCCTCGGTGTAGGTCATATCCTCTTGAATCTGAAGTGGTTCATGATCTATAATGTGGGTGGATTCATGGATGTACTTTCTCAACATAGACACATGAAACACATCATGCACTATCGAGAATGCCGGTGGTAGTGCCACCCTGTAAGCCACTGGTACAATCTGATCAATAATCTCAAACGGTCCAATATATCTTGGGCTCAACATACCCTTCTTTCCGAATCTCATAACTCCTTTTATCTATGCTATCCTCAAAAATACTTTATCTCCAACCTCAAACTCTAATTGACGGCAACGTCTATCTGCATAACTCTTTTGTCGGCTCTGAGATGCTTTCATTCTAACCCGAATGGTATCTATCTTCTCTATGGTCTGCTGAATAATCTCTAGCTCCAAAGGTTTCCTTTCACCTACTTCATCCCAATACAATGGAGATCTACACCTTCTACCATACAAAACCTCATAGGGTGTCATCCCAATGCTAGCCTGGAAACTATTATTATAAGCAAACTCGACCAATGGTAAATGTTGCATCCAAGTTCCCTTAAAATCCATCGCACACGCTCTCAACATGTCTTCTAAGATCTGAATAGTCATTTCTGACTGTCCATCTGTCTGAGGGTGAAAAGCAGTACTGAGACTTAACTTAGCACCTATTGCCTCTTGTAAGCTTCGCCAGAACTTGGAAGTGAAATGAGGGTCTCTATCCTACACAATGGATATCGGCACTCCATGTAACCTCACTATCTCCCGCACATACAGCTCAGCTAGTTTCTCCAGTTTATAAGATACTTTAACGAGCACAAAACGAGCAGTCTTTGTTAAGTGATCCACGATCACCCATATGGCATCTTGTCCGCTCAATGTCTTTGGTAGGCCAGTCACAAAGTCCATGGAGATATGCTCCCACTTCCACTCTGGAATCTGGAGTGGCTGTAATAATCATGCTGGTCTCTGATGTTCCGCCTTCACCTGTTGGCAAGTTAGGTATTGTTCCACAAATTTAGCAATTTCTCTTTTCATACCATTCCACCAGGTGTGCTTCTTCAAGAATTATCCTTTTCAGTTCATCATTTACAAGTACACATAATATACCTCTAAACCTCAAAACTCCATCCTTGGAATTGCTAAAATCAGATTTGTCCTCGTTCCTGACTTCTTCCACCAGCTTCACCAACCCTGAGTCCACTTGCTGAGCAGCTTTGATTCTATCTATCAACACTGGTTGAACAATCAAACTGGCCATGAAAGCATTTGTATCACTAGCGATGACCTCAATACCGGCTCTTTCTAAGTCCATTAACAACCTATGTTGAGTGGTAAGGGCTGCAACTGCCGGTCCCATTGACTTCCTACTTAGGGCGTCAGCTACAACATTAGCTTTGCCTGGGTGATAATTAATGGTGCAATCATAATCCTTGATCAACTCAAGCCATCTCCTTTGCCTCATATTTAATTCCTTTTGGGTGAAGAAATATTTCAAACTCTTGTGATCCGTATAAATTTTGCACTTTTCTCCATACAAATAGTATCTCCAAATCTTAAGTGCAAAAATGACTGCCGCGAGTTCCAGATCATGTGTGGGATAATTATTCACATACACTTTCAGTTGGCGTGAGGCGTATGCTATATAACCTTCCCATGTTGCATCAGTACGCACCCGAATCCAAGCCTTGATGCATCGCTATAGACTACAAATCTACCTCTAGCCGTGGGGACTGTTAACACTGGAGCTGTCACTAATCTCTGTTTCAACTCCTGGAAGCTTTCTTCACACTTTGCTGTCCATTCAAACTTATTATTTTTCCTGGTGAGTGTAGTGAGAGGAACTGCTATCCTAGAGAAACCATCAATGAATCGACGGTAATAACCTGACAATCCTAAGAAACTTCTAACCTCATGAACATTCTTCGGTGCCGACCAATCAACTACTACTTCCACTTTTCCCAGGTCTACTGAAATGCCATCTTTCGAAACTACATGCCCTAGAAAAGTGATTGAATCAAGCCAAAATTCACACGTCTTTAATTTAGCAAACAACTTTTTATCTCTGAGTGTCCCAAGTACCAACTTCAAATGTTCTTCATGCTCAGTCTTGCTTTTGGAGTATATTAGTATATCATTAATAAAAACAACCACAAACTTATCCAAAAATTCATGGAACACCCTGTTCATCAAATCCATGCATATTCCTGGGGTATTAGTCAAGCCAAAAGGCATGACCAAAACTCATAATGGCCATATCGGGTCTTAAAGCCGTCTTAGCCACGTCTTCTGCCTGATCTTCAATTGATGGTAACCTGATCGAAGATCAATCTTTGAAAATACCTAAGCACCCTAAAGCTGATCAAACAAATCTTCTATACAGGATAGTGGGTACTTATTCTTTATGGTCACCCGATTAAGTTCCCTGTAATCAATGCACATTCTCATCGATCCATCCTTCTTCTTCACAAGGAGAATTGGAGCTCTCCAAGTTGATACATTGGGCCTGATGTAACCCTTGTCCAACAAATCTTGCAACTGTTCCTTGAGTTCCACTAATTCAAACGGCGCCATCCGGTAAGGTGCTTTCGAAAGGGGTGTCGTGCCTAGGACTAGTTCAATAGCAAACTCTACCTCCCGCTCAGGTGGAAGTCCAGGTAAATCTTCTGGGAAAACCTTTGGATATTCACTCACAACAGGTATCTGTTCTAACTTCAACTCCTCTTTTGGTGCTTCTACCATGCAGGCTAAGGATCCCAAACAACCATCATGTAACAATTTTCCAACCTGAATGGCATATGTGATTGTTGGATGCAACCTCACTTTCGACCCTGTGAATCGAAATTCGCTTTCTTTTGGGGGTCTAAAAACCACTTCTTTTTTAAAACAATCAATACTGGCATGGTAGCAATCCAGCCAATCCATACCCAAAATCACATCAAACCCAAACATGTTAAACACTATTAAATATGCTGGTATTAATCTTTCCTCAATAGATAAAGGACACCCTGATAAAATCTCATCACAGACTACCGGATTTCCTATCGAGGTTGCGACCTCTAACTTGTGCTTTAAATTTTCAATTTCTAAAGTGAAAAATCTAGAGTAATTCATGGAAACAAAAGAATATGTCACTCTCGAATCAAATAACACAGTGGCATTATTAGAAAACAAAGAAAGGGTACCTGTGGTCACAATCAAACATCATTCATGACGTAAAATTTCCAAGTCTTAACATCAACCAACAGATTAATATCTTAAAACAAAACAAAGAAGTCATACCAGTGATCACATCATTTCTATCCTCAGCCTCTTCAGGTGTCAGAGCAAAAACCCGTGCAGGCGCAGTAGTACCCTAGATGTTGCCTCGCGCTGTCCCTACTGCTCTGGGTGGTGGCGGCCTGTTGCTATCCAATTGTAATGGGCAGTCCCTGAGATAGTGACCTGGTTTGCCACAACGGAAGCATAGTCCTGCCTCCATCCTGCATACTCCGGCATGTACTCGGTTGCAAGTTCTACACTGATATGCTTGTTGGGTGCCCTGAACTGGCCTCTTATCCATGTTACTACCTTCATTGCTCTTTATCCACAATCCCTTGTCCATGCTAGAATGATATCCATATGTTGTGGTCCTCTTCCTCTGATCATGCAATGCAGCACTCCTTTGAAGGCTTCGTTCAAATACTGTGGCCTTATTTACCAACTTTGAAAAGTTTCAATCTGGAAGCCGACTACTCGTTCATAAAGTTTTTCATTCAGCCCTTGCTCGAATTTAGCGCCTTCTTTTCCTCATCTGGAATCAGATACGCAAAACGGGATAACTCAATAAATCCAACTACATACTGATGTACAGTCATAGTTCCCTGTACCAAGGTGGCAAATTCCATAGCCTTATCCTCTCGAACCGAGCTTGGAAAGAAGCGTTCGAGAAAATTTTGCTTGAAATGCAGCCAACTGACTATTTCTGTCCCTTCCGCTACTCTAATGGTTCTTTCAGAAATCCACCAACTTTTCACCTCCCCAGTCAGCTTGACCATGGCATATGCCACTGTAGGTTAGGACCCGCAATATCTCCTCAATGTCTTGAATCCAATCCTCCGCCAGGGTTGGTTCGCCTCTCCCATCAAATAAAGCGGGGTGCATCCGATTGAATTGTTCTATAGTACAGCCTCCTTCATTATAGTTGCGTTGGTGACCAGGGGGATTCTGCGCGAGATCATCTATTAATTGATGTGCCGCTGCTCATAGTACTTCGGAAGCACTTGGGTTTGCTTCCCTTTCGTTCTTGTTTGCGTTCAGATCTGACATACTTCGTTCTCGACGACGAGGTGGCATCTTGACAAAATAACTTGGATTTTTACTAATCGTTTCAAAAGTTATAGAGTTCATATAAACATAATTATTTACTGGTACTCGTAAAGTAAAACATATATATAATACTTCAAAGTTATAAAGGTACCTATAATAAAGAGAAAAGAAGTACGCACAAGTCACAACAATAGTAATGGTCAATCTCCAAAATCTAAAACCTTAACCCCATCTAACTATATAAGAAGTCTCCGGAATCAAAATAAACCTCAATCAACATGAACTTAGCTCATAGATCCGTAAAATCCTACACATCAAAATGTTAATCGGCACCCAACAAGACCCACTACTATTTATTTCTAAAGCACAAATCCAACAAATCAAATTATATTCTTCTTACACACGTAAATAGGTGACTAAGAAAGTTTACAACAAGATCTTATACCTAGCGTCGTGTGGTGATCGGTGAAAGAAAGAAGCGACGCAACATTGTCTAGAGATGAAACAAATTCATGTGATTCAGTAAGAAAGTCAAAATTTTGTTTTTTCAAGAGAGAAAAATTACCCAACTATGTGAATAACTTACGGATGGAGGCTCTACGGTTATGAGAAACCGAGTAGAACAACGTAATCATGGCACCACAACAAACACGAAGACGCACGGAAAAATCCACCAAAACCACAGACTGCACTTTCAAAAAAAAATATTCTATTCAATAGTCATTTCGTGTGAGAGGAAGAGAGATGTGAAATCTTAGAGAGGGAAAGAGAAAAGAGAAAGTTTATCAAGTGGAGGAACTCTCGGCAACCCAAGTCTTTGTTTTCACCCAAAATCACCGCACCAAACTCACTGGAAAGTCACTAAAATTTGTAGGAGGTCAAGAAAGAGGAGATGAGAGGGGACTACTATTGAGAGGAAATTGGTGTGAGAGAAACAAAAGAAGAAAGAAACCATAAAAAATGTGGGGAGAATAGATACTGGGTGAGTGAAAATCGGTTGGAAGAGAAACAGAAAGGAAAACCGAAAGAGAAAGAGAGGGAGAAACTATCGGAAAGGGGAAAAGAAAAGAAAATAATATAATATAAAAATAAAATAAAAGAAAGTAGGTGGGGAAAAAATATCTACCTAAACGATGACGTTCAGGGAACGTGGACCACGGCACTGGGTCTTACATCCTCCTCCCCTTATAAAAATTCCGACCTCAGAATTTGCGACGAGCTATAAAAATTCTCGTCGAACAAGTGAGGGTACTTAACTCGCATCTCTTCCCAAGACGCTTCGTTGATAGCATGATTATTCCCAAGGCAGTACTAGTTAGTACTAACTGACGGACAGACTTTAAAGGGGACTTGTGTGTGTATATATATATATATGAAGCCAACAAGAACGCACGGCCACAGATGAAGCAACCAAATTATCATGTGTTAATGGACGTGATCTCTCTGTCACAACTATACGTCGGGGTTTAATGGCAAGTAAAAACACCGTTGGCCAACCACAATGCATGCATGCATCATGAGGTTGATTGATCTAGATGCCGTGAGAGAAAGGGAGTGAATAGAGAGGTGGCACCTGAGGGCCGGAGGGGAAGGAAAGCCAGATTTTTCAAGGGTTCTGTTTGCTTTCATGCTGCTCTAAACCACACCCTAATTTATCGCGTCTTCATTATTAATTAAAATTAGACTCTCAAGAATAAAGTAGGTTTGTCCATTTTAAAATTCCAAAACTTTCAAAAACATAAAAACTAATATATATTTAATATATATTATAATCATGAAAAAGACATGAGAACATTAATCATCATCTCGTACAATTGGTCACAAGATTAACCTTATTGATGATGATGATGATAATAGTAATAATAATAATACACGATTCTATAATAATAATACACACAGCATGATAGCCAGCTAGCCATTGGCCTTATTGTTGATAACACAAGCATCTTATAATATGTTACATATATTAACAGAACTAGTACTACTACTAGTAGCAGCAGCAGTAGTAGTAGTAGCACTTGTAGTAGTAGTAGTAGTAGTAGTAGTAGTAGTACTAGTACTAGTGTTTTGATCTGAATTTTGTGGATCATTATCAATATCCCCTTCTCCAGAAGCAGCAGCAGCAGTAGTAGTAGTTGTAGTACCCGTATTAGTATTATTAATATCCCCTTCTCCAGAAGCAGCAGCAGCAGTAGTAATAGTAATAGTTGTAGTACCAGTATTATTATTAGTAGTAGTAGTAGTAGTAGTAGTATTACCAGTATTAGTAGTAGTAATAGTAGTAGTAGTAGTATCAGGATTATTAATCGCATTAGTACCCCATGCATTTGAAGCTACAAAAAGAAAGAGACATTATGTTCATTAGAAAATAGAAAATAAAATTTTCAGAAAAGATAGCTAGCATGCAGCTAGGATATATAGAGATTCTTGTTTTCCCAGCGTTTGGCTTTGGTTAAAATTTATTTACAAAAGTTATCGTCACAAACGACCTAACGGACCTATCAAGTTTCATTTGCTACACATAATAAAAATTAAAACACCAATTATATATATATATATATATATATATATATTAGTATAGTACGTTGATATGGAAATTAATTATGCTTCTAAACCAGTGGTATACTGTTGGGTGTGTAAAAAATAGGGTTTATCATTAAATAGATTTTCTCAATTCTAAAAGAATTTATAATTACCATTATTTAAGAAATACATTCATGATATACCGAGGTGATCACTTTTTATATTACTAGGGAACGGCCCCGGGCGCATTAACCCCAGGGTGCACCTAACATAATGATTTAAATAAAAGAAAAAGTAAAAAATTCAATAGCTTATTTGTTTGAAAAAAAAAATTACAAGGTTAAAAAAAGACAAGAAATCAAAATTAAAAAAAAAATCTAAATTTCAGCAAAGTATGAGCATTGCATCCATATTGGATTATATATTTATTTATATAATAATAAAATATTATTAATTTAATATTAAGGTTATTTTGGTAAAACATGATCATTCATTAAATTCTACAAGGGAGCTATAGTACGTCAAATGGTCAAAGATCTTAAGGACCTTTTGGTAAAACAAAATCCTTCATTAAATTTTACAAGGGAGCTACACGTCAAATTGTCAAAAATTTTAAAGGTCTTTTAGTAAAACGGGACTTAGGACTTAGTGGAAAAACAAAAAAAATTATTATTCACAGTTAGATAGTTACTTATTATTCACATTTAGCCGCAATAGTTTATAAGTTTTACTTGATTGAAATCACTACCTAAACCTATAGCTAGCATTACTCGTAAAAATATTATGGAATCCATGCTAGCTGCTAATTATTACCAGCTTTTGAGAGAGTCCAATTGTAGTCATCGGCTTCCAGATGCCATGCAACGTAACCGCCCAAGTTATATTCCGTAAACGCCTCCCCAACCTTAGTAGCGATGCTATGCGCATCGTCAAAACCAATCCAAATAGCCTCCTGATGCCAGTAGGTGGCACCATACGCGTCATTATTCACGAGTCGGCCTCCATTTTTGTTGATATATTGCTCCTGGATAGTTCTGAACTCTAAGGAGGTTGCTTTTCCTGGATCAGCGCCTGCAAAGAATTCATGTTCATGTTTGCCTGCCAGAGTCCATTCATAGCCATAAAATGGAAGGCCGAGGACCAACTTATTGGTCTCAATTTTTACAGGATTAGGACCAATTCCATTAATCCAGTTATCAATGCCTGCACTTCCACATCAGTCTTTGTTTGGAGGATTACGCCACGCATGAACCGGCCCAGTTTGCTGGTGTGAGTTGGAGGGAGTATAGAAGTCAATGGCCAGTACATTGATCCAGTCCAGGTTGTCAGAAAGAGCCTGAATGGGATAACTGAATTGGTCTGCATCACCAGGATTAATGACCCGCTGGTGAAATACCGCTGCAGTTAGAAGCAACTTTGTTTCGTTGGCCTCCTCGTCCAGGGCATGTCGCCAATCAGCGAGGAGTTGGCCAAGAAGGTTCGACAGCGACTGCGAGGAGTCCAGGGGCTGCGGATACAGCCAGCAGAGGTCCAGGCCATGGAAATTGAACTTCCTGGCTAGTTTTATGGAGTCCTTTATGAATCTTTGATGCCTATTTAGATCGCTAACTACGTAGGCAATGTCATCAGAACGGCCTTTACCACCGATGGATAAAAGGAATTTCAAATTGGAGTTTTGATGGCCGGTTCCGGATATTTTCTCGACGTCGCCAGGAGGGAAAACGATCACGCTTTGATCGCTGTCATCAAACGCACTACGATTGACTTGGGCAAAGCCAAGATAGACATGAGTGAAGATCAGGCCGCCATTTATAATTCCATCGAACGGGCGGCTGCCGGCCGATGCAGGAAGAATCCAGTATCCGGCTTTCACGCCAGCCATTGCATGGATCAAATTAAGGAGATTACTTTTTTTTTGTTGTTGCTGATGACCTGTGTGCAGTTGAACTGGTGATTGCATATATGCTATCTAGACCTCTATTTAAATTGAAAAAGTCTATTTGCACTCGGAGTAACCCCCGCGTGCACTCGATCAGGGCCGCCATTTATAAGTGGGATAGCATCCATGCGTGTACGATTAGTAGATTACCGTGTGGGATTTCGTTCGAAACCTGCACACAACGACCACGATCATGTCTTTCAATCGTGAAAATTGACCAGATATAACTACAGGAAAGTTGCTTAAACTCTTTTGCTAACTGATACAAGATAGAGTAGAGATTAATTTTGAAGGCTAATTTCAATAGATGAGCAATAAAGAAATGACAAGAGATTCTTTCAAAAAAAAAAACTTTGAATAATATTGATTAATAGTAAAATCTAAAATTAAGTAGATGCAAAATTCGAAATTGTGAATATTTTCCCAAAAATAAAAATAAAAAACTAAATTATTATATAAAAAATAAATATATAAATAAACATATATATATATAAATAGAATCACTTTCAAAATTTAAAATTTAAAATTTACTAATAATGTAAAATATTATAAATATATGATTCGATGGAAAACATCTTATTAATATTGTAAATACATGAGCATTAAATATTCATAATCCGTCCAACCACATTTCGTGCATCCCGCCCGCAGAGATGAGGCTCCATCTCAATCATGTGGAGATTAAAATAAGTTCATTAAAAATTGACGTGACTGATGATAGATATATATGGACTAATCGAAGCTAGAGTACCTCTCAACATGATAGTGAACATTTATTATAGAGAAATACTACTTTGCCCTTGAAGTCTACAACTCAAATGTACTGCTTGTCATTTTAATATTTTTTTTACAATTATTTTTACTTAATAGTTAAGAAAATGAATTTATTTTAAAAAAATGTGAAAAAAAAGGTTAAAAATAAACTAGCAATATAATTGATCAGTGCCACTAAGACGGCAAAATAGCATTGTTCTTTATTACATAAAGCAAATTAATTAAATTCAAATAATTTGCAATGCTATAAGTTAATCATAACGTATATATGTCCACATAAGATCAGCTTTTTGACTATTTAATACATGATGATGATCAATGAATGAGAATAGTTTTCTTGTGTTCAAATCAATGGTATACATATAAATATTAAAGTATATTTATATGTCATTAAACATATTTGCATATTGGTTTTTCTTTATTTCAAGTGTAAATCAACAATATGCAGGACTGTTGTGTGAACAATAATGTAGCAAAAAGTCTTGAGTCATTTATATATACGATGGTACAAGTCTAAGTTGTTGAATAGTAGATAAAATTAACGTGATATCTCGTATTTACGTTTATTTTGACTAAGTAAATTTTAGATGATTTACGTGATATTATTTTAAGATTTTTAATTATTAATTCAATGTGTTTTCTTGTTATTAATTATTGTTCACTATTTAAATTGCTCTTTATTTTAAATTAGTTTATTGTTGGATTTAATTAATTTTTTTTTTAGGCACTACGTTTAAATTATTTTTTTTAACTTGTTGTTTTGAAATTATTTTCGTTGGATCATTTTTGTGATCCAAGATGTAAGGATTGGACCTCATTTCTTTCCTTCACTTTTTCTTTTTCCTTTTTCCTTTTTCCTCTTTTTATTTTCTTCTTCTCTTCTTTTTCTCTTCATTTCTTTTTCTCCTCTCTCTCTCTTCCCGCACGACAACTCCCTCTCTATCCCCCCCCCCCCGTTCTTGCGTCATCCTCCACAGCACCGCCATGCGCCTCCCATTTCCATCACCGTCCCTCCCATTCATCTCCCCAACGGCCGGCGACTCCACCTCCCAATTTCGAGCTCCTCTCGCACCATCGTGAGTCCCCACACACGGTTTCAAGCCGCGGCACTCCTTGCGCTCGCACACCGCCGTCGCGCCGCTATTGGCCACCACCTCTTCACCACATCATCGGCTACCCCCCTAGCTACCTAACTCACTCATCCTCAGCTCCGATCCGCCATCGGTGAAGTTCATCCAACTTCGTTTCCGATTTGGGCTTTTTGGACTTCAACCGCCCTCTAAGCCGCCACCCACAACCAATCACCACCACCATTAGATTCACCAACATCCCTAAATCATTCCCTTGTAATATTAAGTCTTCGTTTGTCTCCGTTCAAAATCTAGCATTTTGAGACCCACGGCCATAGTGCATTTTGCACTGTTACGTTGTTGTGCCGCCACTTCTAGCACCTCCGTGATCCTTCAAAAATTATATTATAGCACTATAAGTATTTTTCCATAAAATTTTTGAGATTTAAATGTATTTTTGTATTAACTCATATTTACTGCAAATTGGTTAGTTGTACCGGACTAAGTCCGAGGAGTAAAAGGGTCAGTTGGATTGGAGGATGGAGTTGTTTGTGTTATTGGACTATGTTGTGATTTGCTGGTTGTTGAATATTTGTGTTGTGTCATATACAATGCATTTACACGCATGTTCATGTTTGTAACTGAAAACTGGGTTTCTGTATACTTGCATACATGTTCATGTGTATACTTGAAATACTGGGTTTTCATGTGAGAAATGATTTTGAGTATGTTTGAAATGATTGGATTGACTGGTTTGAGAGAAAGGAAAGGAGACTAAGAGCCTAAGGATTTACTTGCACATTTGTGGTATAGTACCGTTTTATGGTATTGCAGATTTTGATGCAGATGAGAACGAAGAGCCTAAGGATTCGACTCTGCCGAAGAAGTAATTTGGGATCACTTGCTCGTGTTTTGGGATTTGTCTCCAACTTTTTGGCTATGTATTTAGTTTGTTTTATATTTATATTAGATAACTGCATAACTTTTTAAAGGCAATTTATTTTCGATATCTGTATTTAAATTTCTGGTACTTAGTTGGCTAACTTTTAATTAACTACTGCGACTTTTGTTGTGCACTTTTTGCATGTTGCACACACTTGAGCACTTATGGTTGGGATGTGTGGTCTGTGTTGTCATCATCCCGACATCACGATTCCTGCGTTTCAGTACGTGGGAGTCAGGGGCATCACAGGTGGTATCAAAGCAGTTCGACTCTGGGTAAAACCACATGTCCTGTAGGTGCAGTGCCAGAAAATAAGTTATGATTTGAAATTATTTTGTTTGAAGTGTGTTATTTTAATTGTTTAATTTATTTTATTGTATGCTACTATGTTTGTTTATTTACTTTATTGTATGTTATTTTATTTTATTTAGTTATTTTTTTATGGTAGGTTATTTTATTTGCTTTAATTATTTTATTGTGTACTACTTCATTTGTTTTATTCATTTTGTCATATGATATATTATTTTTTTTGGTTTTATTCCATTTTATTTTATGTTATATAGTTGTATTTTAATTTATTTTACTATAATTATATTTTAATTTGTTTTGAGTTGAAAGTGGGGTTAAGGGTTACGCCATGGTAGGAAGATGATACGACCGAGAATGCCATTGTTAGGTATAAATATTTAGTGTAGTAGGCTTGAACTTTTATCGACTTTGTTTGCTTTTATAATATCGAGGTTTGAAAAGAACGACATGGTCTGGGTGATCTCTTTGGAGAGTAGGATAATTGTGGTTTTAGATTTTGTGGAGATATGACATATGGCTTTAGAATAGGAGGTTGTAAGTTCAACAAACTTTAGGGATAGATTTACGAGAATTTCACCAAAGGTTTAAGGTTTTGCAGACTTTAGGAAATGATTTGTTATCATTTGATGTTTTAGATTTTAAAAGCTTCGAGAGTCGATTGTTTTATTATTGGATATATGTTCATCAATCTTACAGATTCTGAAAAATGATTCTTATATAATTTAAGGTTTTAGAATTGCAGATTGATTTGTAATAAGATTTGAGTTTTTAATTCTGCAGGCTTTGTGCTAGCTTGATTTATTTTGGAGATTGGTTAGTCTGTGAGCATTAAATTAAATAGAGTTGATCAGAGTTGAGTTATCGATATAGGGATTTTCAAGGGGATTATTTCTTTGGGAAATGAAGGTATTGATCCAATTTGGATAATGATTGTTATTACTTCGAGGTTTTAGTGGCAGGTTTTGGGATTTGATCCATATCAAATTTAAGAATAATAGTTGGTGCAGATTCAGGAAGGAAATCTTGGTGATATTGAGGAAAGTGTGTAATAATTCATGGTTTTGGGAGATCAAGAATTTTTTACCAAAATGTGGTAAGAGTTTTCTGGTTATTAGGTGTTGGGCTACCTTGTACTCAATGGTGTTATTTTGTGATATAATTAAGGATTCAAACCTTTTGTTGATCTTAAGGAATTAGTGGTGATTTGAAAGTTTGAGATGATACTTGTAATTAGAGATTAATCATTTGGTGGTGCAAATTATGCTTACTGATGTATAACTTTGGAAGTGGCTAATAGATTACCAACTTGTAGAATACAATGAAGGTTTGTAAGTTTTAACATAGGAGTCGATTGAGGTTAGCGCAGTTCGTGTTATGAAAATAATAATCATTGGATTTTGCTGAGTGTTGTATTAATGTTTTTGTGGAAATGGAGATTTTGGATTATATGGCCGCCCTAGGAGTATTAAACGTGAGGTGCCATTGGGAGACTAATGCGAGTATGATGGAATCGCCTTTGGGAGTAGACTTGAGAGAATTGTATCCATAGTTGTTTGGGCATTAGTGATGGTATGTTTGTCTCCAGCGTGTTCTGGGATGTATCTTGTAACTGCTTTACCATTAATATTTGACCTTACCATTTCGAGGACGAAATTTTATTTTATGGAGGGGAGGATGTGATACTCCGTATTTACGTGTATTTTGACTAAGTAATTATTGTATTTGTTATGATTATGGGCTTTCTTGTTTTAAATTTTAGTTGATTTACGTGATATTATTTTAAGATTTTTAATTGTTAATTCAATGTGTTTTCCTGTTATTAATTATTGTTCATTATTTAAATTTCTCTTTATTTTAAATTACTTTATTGTTGGATTTAATTATTTTATTTTTATTTAGTCGCTACGTTTAAATTATTTTATTTAATTCACTGTTTTGAAATTATTTTCGTTTGATCATTTTTGTGACCCAAAATGTGAGGATTAGACCTCATTTTTTCCCTCACTTTTTCTTTTTCCTTTTTTTCTTTTTCCTCTTTTTCTTTTCTTCTTCTCTTCTTTCTCTTCATTTCCTTTTCTCCTCTCTCTCTCTTCCCGCGCGACACCTCCATCTCTCTCCCCCCAATTCGTGCGTCATCCTCCACAGCGCCACCGTGCACCACCCACTTCCGTCACCGCCCCTCCCATTCATCTCCCCACCGAACGGTGACTCCACCTCCCAATTTCCAACTCCTCTCGCGCCGCCGTGAGTTCCCATGCACAGCTTCAAGCCGTGGCACTCCTTATGCTCGCGTGCCGCCGTCGCGCCGCCATTGGCTACCACCTCTTCACCACATTTCTGGCTACCCCACAGCTACCTAACCCACCCATCCTCAGCTCTGATCCGTCACCGGTGAAGTCCATCCAACTTCATTTCTGATTTGGGCTTTTTGGACTTCAATCGTCCTCTACGCCGCCACCCACGGCCAACCACCACCACTATTAGCTTCACCAACATCCCTAAGCCATTCCCTTGTAATCTCAAGTCTTCGTTTCTCTCTGTTCAAAATCTAGCATTTTGAGACCCACGGCCATAGTGCATTTTGCACTGTTACATTGTTGTGCCGCCACTTCTAGCACCTCCGTGATCCTTCAAAAATTATATTATAGCACTGTAAGTATTTTTCTAAAAAACTTTTGAGATTTAAATGTATTTTTGCACTAATTCATATTTACTGCGAATTGGTTGGTTGTGCCGGATTGAGTCCAAGAAGTAAGGGGGTCGGTTGGATTGGAGTATGAAGTTGTTTGTGTTATTGGACTATGTTGTGATTTGCTGGTTGTTGAATATTTGTGTTGTGTCATATACAATGCATTTACCCGCATGTTCATGTTTGTAACTGAAAACTGGATTTTTGTATAATTGCATACATGTTCATGTGCATACTTGAAATACTGAGTTTTCATGTGAGAAATGATTTTGAATATGTTTGAAATGATTGGATTGACTGGTTTGAGACAAAGGAAAGGAGACTATAGGGATGGTGGTATAGTTCCGCCTGTGATTCCCACCTACGGTGCAAGCAGTAGGGATGGTGGTATAGTCTCGCTTGTGATTCCCGCATACGGTGCATGCTGTAGGGATGATGGTAAGCAGGGATGGTGGTATAGTCCTGCCTATGATTCCCGCCTACATTGCACGCAGTAGGGATGATGGTATAGTCTCGCCTGTGATTCCCGCCTACGGTGCATGTGGTAGGGATGGTGGTACGCAGGGAAGGTGGTAGAGTCCCGCCTGTGATTCCCGCCTACAGTGTCTGATAAATGATTTTGTTGTCGGTTTATGATTTAATGGTTACGAGCACATTTTCTGGGAAAATGACGGATATTATTCATGGCGTGTTTTTGGTCAAATGGGGTTTTTGGCGTGCGTTGGAAAATAATCATTTTCGGGAAAAATCAGGTTTTTGGATCACATTTGTGTTTCGTGATGTACTCATGTTTGTTGGCTGCATTAATGCATTTTTATCTCTTGGGTTGCTTGGTTGATTACTTGCTGAGATTCATAATCTCACGGTATTCGACACCTTGCGGTATCGTTTTATGGTATCGCAGATTTTGATGCAGATGAGGACGAAGAGCCTGAGTATTCGGCTCTGCCGGAGAAGTGATTTGGGATCACTTGCTCATGTATTGGGATTTGTCTCTCACTTTTTGGCTATGTATTTAGTTTGTATTATATTTATATTAGATAACTGTATAACTTTTTAAAGGCAATTTATTTTGGATATCTGTATTTAAATTTCTGGTACATAGTTGGCTAAGTTTTAATTAACCGCTGCGATTTTTGTTGTACAGTTCTTGCAAGTTGCACACACTTGAGTACTTGTCGTTGGGATGCGTGACCCGTGTTATCATCATCCCGAAGTCACGATTCCTACATTTCTGTACGTGGGAGTCGGGGGCGTCACAATTAATGTTTATTAGACTTGTAGATAAAATGGTTTACACGTGGTAAATTAAAGCACTAATTGAACGTACGTTGACCTCCAAGTTTTACCTACCTAACATAATTTATGAGACTTAACATGAATTACTTGACCGTGATCAGTCATGTAAGACAAAAAGGTCCCTTTCTTTTTCTATGGAAATTTCAAGTGTAAATAATGGGAAAAGAGTAATTCTATATACAATCGTGAAGTGCATAAATGTCGCGTAATTGCTTTGAAAAAAGTGAGGTCTATTATTAAAATATTAATTTTTTTTATATGGGTCTCATGTTTTATTCACTTTTTTCAAAGCGGTTACGCGACGATTACACAATTCACGGTTGCAAATATCTTTTCTCGTAAAAAAAAAAAGAGTTCTTCAGTAGGGAAAAAAATTAAAGAGTTGTGGAATGGAATTAACATGAAACCCAAGATTTCTTGGCAATTAAATCGTTTCTGCAATTAAGAGAAAGTTTCTAATTAATTAATTTCTTAAGAGAATTATAGCTAGCTGGTTTGTAAACTTTGTTGATAAAAATGCTCACTTATGATGGAAAAATGCGTATTTATAATTATGAGCTATGACGTATTTATATTATTACTAGCATTACTCTTACTACTCAAAAGGGCATTCTTTTTAGGTCAACAGAAATTATATCACAAAAATCAATTTAAGTGTAATTGAGTAATTATATATAAGTACGAGACCTATATAACCATGTGGTTTGTACGTACAGGATCAGGCATGCAATGTTTTATTATTGTTCACGCATTGTTTATAAGTAATGCATAAATAAAAATATGAACAATGCATTAACAATTATATAATCTGTGCAGACCCTTAAAGAAATATATCTACCAGTGCTCTTAATCATTACATTGCCCCTTAAAGAAATGAAGTTGCATGCATGGAGTGGCTTTCTTTCTCCAGACTCTCCGCGGGTATGTTAATTTGTTTCTATCCTTATTAAGTTCTCTTCCACATTCATCTAGAATATTTAATGGATTTTTTATGCAATTATTATTTTTATTGTACCTTATGCATGTGTGAATGAAACGCCAAGCAGCCATCCTATCGCCAAGAGATCAAAATTAAACATATAAAACTGGACTGCCACTTTGTTAGAGAAAAGGTCTTGGCTAGAATCATCACACCTGTACACATTTCCTCAAAGTTCCAACAAGCAGATATCTTCACTAAGGCCTTGTCAAAGTTTCTGTTTTTCAGTTCTTATTGTCCCAAATGGGAGTACTCAACATCTATGTCTATCTTGAGAAGGAGTCTCACGAAATAAAATATATGAATACAAGGAAAAGAGACATGAGAACACTGAAAAAACACACCACAACATGCATAAAGTACAATGAAGCAACCAAGTTGATGAAAAGCACAATGCAACAGCTAAAAGGTGTAAAACAGTGGCACATAAAAGCAAGGCAACAGAAGAAAAGTATGTCACAACAAAAAATCTGCCCGCCGCAAAAGGCATACTTTTCGCCACAAAAGACTTCATCCGACTGATACTCGTTCGCAACAAATTGGCCAAGAATAAATCGTCTGGGTTGATCAATTACGGTGACCTTCAGATTTCGTTGGGTAGGATATCTTTTGCCACGAAAACATTTCATCTTAAATAAACTTTTCACGCAAGGTTGAATCATTTTTGCTACTGGCTTAGTTCTCTGGAAAACGTTATTTGCGGCGAGTGGTATTCGCCGCAAATAATGATAATCATTTAAAAAAAATATCTGCGGCGAATTAGGATTCGCCGCAAAGAACCATTATGCCCAAAAAAAATATAAATACAGAACACCGTATTTTGTATAATCCAAGCCATGCACTAATTTTATATTAAGGAAAATCAATAAAAATCCAAGCACAATAAAAATTAACCAAAAGGATAAAAATAAATGTCCTCTAAAAGGTAAACATCATATAAAAGTTGAAGATGCAAACATGACACATGGATTTCACATGTATCACTGACAAAACATCCTCAGAAATATGTTTGCAATAGATTCACCAAATGCAATCTTGGATATATATAGTGACATGCACCTCGAAAAATAAGTTGACATATATAGTGCTATGAATGTTATGCATGGCAAATGTCCAAAATTATGATGCATCTCAAATGTCCAAAAGTTCAATGCCAACAAAGTAAGAATAAGTAATAAAGCAAGGGATTGACTAGAATTTGTAAAGCCACCTCCTACTGGATGTAGCAAACAGAAAACATCAAAGAAAAATCTGTTCCATTAAGCTATGTTAGGTTTAGGGGTTCAGACATACCCAAATGCAGTATTTTTGTTGATCTTTCAATCCCATCATCATGTTTACTATTTTCCTTTAGCTCAAAATATGCATCTACAAGTGTCCGATAATTGTCTTCTTCAATTAGTTCCCAACTTTTATCAAAATGAATTTCAATAGTTGCTTCAGCACTGGTTTGACCTCTTCAGGGCTGGTTGTAACACAACAGGTCTGGTTGTAACATATAATTCAAACACAACAGGGTTTGTCGAGGTACGTCTCTTAAATTTCCATGTCTCTCAAATTTCCTAAATATTGAGACATGTATTGGAGTTATATATATTGGGTAAAATTCCACCACCACAGGGTTGGTTAAAACTTTAGGCTCCAACATAAAAACTAAGAGAAATGATACTTGCAGTCGTGAGCGTGCAGTCGCCGTGCAGTCACTTTGAAAAAAGTGAATAAATATGGGACCCACATGAAAATAAATTAATTTTTTAATAGTGGACCCCACTCTTTTTCAAAGCGACTGCACGGCGTTTGCGCATTCCACGACTGTATGTAGCATTACTCAAAAACTAAATGATACAAACATTAAAAAAAAAACCAACTTATTATGCTATATATTACACACTACATAGCGTAAACCAGAGTCCTCAAGGTCATCAAAATTATACAAGAATTATAAGAGAAAATAAAAGTGAAATGAAAGTCTCAAGATACCAAACCAGCAAACCAAACAATCTGTTAAAGACCATTCAAAGAGCAAAATGCATAAAGAAAAAAATAAAAACTTTAGAGATGTAGAAAAATATTTTGAACCCATATTTTACTTGCATAAAAAAAAAACAAGCCTCCATAAAAGGGTCAGTCATGATACAACTACAAACAACCATGAGGAATTCAGAAACACATAGGAAAAAAAATTAAGTATTAAAATTTTGGGAAAAGAAAAGGCATGGGCCTGAATATACTAAAAGCTCTCGACATCCTTAAAAGCAGGAGCACCATAGCATAAATCTTATTCTCGACATCAAGCTCTCGACAACCTTCATCAAGCTCTCGACATCATCAACCTCCCCTGGCCTTTAGACATCAAGTCCTCTAATCAAATAATCCATCAAACAAAGTAAATTCTCACATGTAGCTGATAATCAGTCCTCACAGTTAGGATAAAAAATATAACATAGAACTTTGAAAATAGAAGAAAACATTCCCTTACTTCCACTGAATTCTGTTTTACAGCTTCCTTTCTATGAGACCAATTCCTTCAAGCACATTTGTTTGCCTTTCCCCCTTTATTGACACAGGTGTCACTCTTCCGCTTTAATTGTTGATAAACACCATTTGATTTTTTTTTTCAAAACAAAATTATAAATATGTGCAAATACACTTAAATTAAATGCAAGAATTCAAGCCCCCATTCAAGACAATAGAATGCTAATTGAACGTACAAATATACATGCGGAAAAACCATCACCAAATTGACAACCAATCTAATTTTCAGGAGGTTGGACAATGCAATTTTACAGAATGGCTGTTAGCAACTCATCAACTGCTAAACTTCACAGAACAAATAAAAATTAAAACTTGTAAGATGTCTGGGAAACAACCTGAAACAAAAAATAGCCAGAATAGCAAAGATTTGTCACTAGAAAGATCATTTTTTTCTGGGCCACCAGAAAGATCATTGAATTGTAAGTATCTCATCACTCTCAAAAGCAAATTTACATTAAACATCTGAATTTTTTCTATAGCTAAGGTTTCTCAAAGGTAAACTCATGAAAACTCTTAATTTTCCAACTACCACAAAATAATTGAAACAACAGAGCAGAGGAATGTGATAGATATGAATGATTACTTGGCAGACACCATTATCATTTTTCTACATAGAATGACTTGGATACATCATGTAGATAAAGCACTGCATTCTAACAGATTCACAATAAATTCGTAACAGATTCACAATCAATCATGGAAAAAAGCCCCTCATCCACACTCCAGTCGAGATCCCCACATACAACGATGGAACTGAGAGAGAGATAATTAGGGTGAAATAGACAGTGGGAGAAACGGACGGAGAGAGATAAAGGAGAGGGAGAGAGAGAGAGAGAGAGAGAGAGAGAGAGAGAGAGAGAGAGAGAGGGAGAGAGAGAGACGCACACACACAGAGACGAAGATAAAAAAAGAAACAGACGGAGGATTGAGAGACTCACCACCCCGGCGAGGTGGCAACGGCACGGCAGCAGGCACGGCTTTGGGAAGGGCGGCAGCAAACTCACTCAGAATAGAGAGGGAGTATCAATTTGGGGGAAAAGAAAAAAAAGGGGAAAAGGAAATGAAATAAGGGGGAAAAAGAAAGAAGGGGAAATCGTGGGATTTTAATCTGACCTTTTGCGGCGGTTAAAAATCACCGCAAATAAAGCGAAAATATCGCCATAAAGATCCATACGTGCTATATACCGAGGCTATATATGCGATTATATTTGCGGTGACATATTGTCGCCGGAAATAGTCTTTTTAGCGGTGATTTTCTTGCTCTCCAAAAGAAAAACGCGGCTACAGTGATAAACGCCTTCTGCCGTCCAATTCTTGCTCGTGGCAATATTTTTTGGCTGCAAAAACAGCTTTTTCTTGTAGTGTGTGGCAACAGATCACTCTCAAAGGCTACACAAATTACACACAAAAGCAGTTAAAGTGATGAAAGACATGTAAAGCAATGCCTAATCCAACTGACTGCAGAAGATTACTTGTAAATCAGTAGAAGATAAAATGTTAACTTTAGGTCACTTCCTTTTTTGTTTTTTGTAGTGTATATATATAGCATAATTAACTTTGTATCAGTAATTAATTCAATGAGAATCAACTTTTCTCCATATTATGGCTTCACTTCGAGTTCTTATTTTCACTTCTAACACAGCTAGCTGAAGGGGGAGGATGTGACGTACTAACGTCGTAGTGCATCTTATGTATAATGATTTGAATATTTTGATTAATTTGTGTGTGTGTATATCTCCCTATACTTAAAAGAGGCTATAAACGGAAGAACATGAATGAACAGTGATCTGTGTTTGACACTTTATTTCTTCCATCTATGCCCAACGGATGAACATGAATGGACAGCTATCTGTGTTTGACACTTTATTTCTTCCATCTTTGCCCATGTGTGGTTGGGTCTTATTATGGTTTTGTACTTATTTTTGTGATTTACTTTCCGCGTGTCCAATTCTGCAACTTTAAGATACAATGTGAAGTGATATTTCATTTCTCTCATCTCTCTCTCTCTCTCTCTCTCTCTCTTTCTCCAATAGCGGTAACCTTCTTCAAGGAGCAGGAGCTTGTCATCTCCGTTCTTGGTGTCGTTGCAATCTGGGTATAAATTTTGTGAAAATATAGATCTTTTTTTTTTTTTTGCATGTTTTCGAAGATGATCCGAAATCTGACTTTGGGTTTTTTGTTTTTTATTTACACGTGATAAATCTGTGACGCCCCGACTCCCACGTACAAAATAACAGGAATCGTGACGTCAGGATGATGACCACATGGTCACACATCCCAACGAAGTGCCAGTGTGTGTACATGCAACGGTGTACAATTAAAAAAATAACGCAGCGGATAGTCAACTAAGTACCAGAATTTAAAATACAATTTAAATATCCGAAGAGGTTTAAAAGCAGTTATACAGTCATCCCAAATAAATTACAAGGGCAATATATAAATTGATAAAATAAGAAACTTGATAAACAGGAGCAATCCCAGATCACTCTACCAACGGAGCCAAGCTAAGGCTCGTCATCCTCATCTGCATCAAAATCTGCGATACCATAAAATGGTACCACAGGTAAGTATAAACCAAACAACTCTCGGGATAAAAACATATTAATGCAACCAACATGCATTCATATGACAAAATACACTTAGCCATAAAATACCATTTTTCCAGAAAATGATTCACACAAAACAAACCCTTTATCAGACACTGTAGGTGGGAATCGTAGGCGGGACTCTACCACCATCCCTGCTTACCACCATCCCTACCGCGTGCACCGTAGGTGGGAATCACAGGCGGGACACAACCACCATCCCTGCTTACCACCATCCCTACCGCGTGCACCGTAGGCGGGAATCACAGGCGGGACTCTACCACCATCCCTGCTTACCACCATCCCTACAGTCTCATTTCCTTTTCTCAAACCAATCGTTTCAAACACACTCAAAAATCATTTCTCGCATGAAAACCCAGTTTTCAAATAAACACATGAACATGTATGCAATCATGCGAAAATCCAGTTTTCAGTTACAAACATGAACATGCGTACAAATGCAGTGAATAAGACACGACACCAATATCCAACAACCAACAAATGTCAACCCAACTAGTTCACAGTTAAAAAGAGTTAGTGCAAAAATACATTTAAATCACAAAAGTTCTTTGAGAAAATACTTACTGTGCAATATAGCAATTTTCGAAGGATCACGAAGTTGAAAAAGGCGACGTCTGAGCAACACCACAGTGTAAAATACACTGTGGCCGTGGGTTACAGATGCCCACTTTTCAACGAAGACAAACTAAGACCCAAAAATGGTAGGGTAGGGTCTAGAGAGGTCGGTGAAGCCAATGGTGGTGGTGGTTTGCCGTGGGTGGCGGCGCAAGGGGCGGTTTTAGGCCAAAAAGGTGCAAATCGGAAATGTACTTAGTGTGGCTTCACCGGTGGCGGATCGGGGCCGGGGTTGGGTCCAATGGGTTGCCAAGAGGTCGGGGATGATGTGGTAGGAAGATGGTGGCCGGAGGTGGAGCGACGGCGGCGCTGGAGCGAAAGTGGCGCCGCGGCTTTGTGGGCTTCGTGGGGGCTAACGGCGGCACGAACGGCGATGATATTGGTGGGGTAGGATGGCCGGCGGCAGGGGAATGCAAGGGACCGGGCGGTGTCGACCACCGCCGACGGACGGCGGCGCTGGGAGGGAACGTTAGAAACGGGCGGAGGAGAGGAGAGAGAGTGATCGCGCGGGAGAGAAGAAAAACCCGAAAGAAATAAGGGAAAAGAGAAAAAGGAAGGAAAAGAAAAGGAGAGGAAAGAAAAAGAGGGGAAAAGAAATGAGGTCAAATCCTCATAACTTGGGTCACAAAAATGATCCAACGGAAACGATTTTAAAACCACAAGTTAAATAAAATAATTTAAACGTAATGGTAAAGTCAAATTGAAATAATTAAATCCCACAGTAATTAATTTAAAGAAAGCACTTTGAAAATAATTTTCGTAAACTAAAAATCATAAAAATAACCCAATTAAAATCCAATAATTTTAAAATAGGAGAATAAAATTTTGAATCCATAAAAATAATTCCTTCAGTAAAAATACACTAAAATACAGGATGTTACAAAATCTATTCTCTGCATCATTTCTCTTCTTTTGGTCTTCTCTTGGTGGTGCAGGGGACAGAGGTAGTAGCTAAGAGAGGTGGGGCTTGGACATGGGCCGTGGTGGTCTAAGGTAGTTGGTGGCGGCACGAGGAGGGCTGGAGGCCGTGGGTTGAGAGATAAAGAATGGGAGAGGGACGCTGGGCTGGGTTGGAGCAGTGGTGGATCGAGGTGGCTCGACTAGGAGGAGGCCAACGGTGCCTTGTGGTGGCACTGCCAACTGTTGTGGGTGGCGGAGCTAGGCGTGGGTACATGGATCTATCTATTTCCAAGAGGGAGAGAGGTCCAAGGGGAGGGAAAGGGCTTGCCACCTTATGTTGGTGGTCGGCATGGGGAGATCAATGGCGTTGAGGCCGACAGGGCCGGGCCCAGTGGGCGGCGCATGGCAGCGATACAAGGATCTAACGAGATTCGAGAGATAGAGAGAGGGCTTCAGGAAGGGAGAGAGAGAAGGATTTGAGGTGGGGAAGTCGTCGGTGATGGCGTGCTCGTGGTACCGTCGACGTGCGGCGGCGACTGGCTGAGGAGAGGTGGCATGAGGGAGAAATGGTGTTGCTGATCTTGGATTTTAAGGAATTTTAGTTGTTCATTATTTGAGCCACTTTGGTTTTTTTTTTCCTGATCTGTTTGCTTGCTTGGAAATGCGAGAAGAGAGAAAAAATGGTTTTCTAACTGTAAGGTATTTCTTTTAACTTTTCTTTGTTTGGTTGCTGGGTAAGAGAGTGTTGGATATGAAAAAAAAAAGTACAAAATTTCTTAAGTTCTTTGTTTTCTTTCACTCTTGAGCATATTTATATATAAGGAATGAGCAATTCTCTCTTGTTGAACCAGTTTTATGAGATGAGTTAGACCCATTAATTTCTTCATAGTATCAGAGCAGAAGTCCTGAGTTCGAACCATGACTCTACACTCTACCTCATTTAATTAAACATTTCGCGTGTTGGGCCATTCATTGAGGAAGAGTCTAGCCCACACGTGAGGGAAATATTAAGATATAAAATAAATAATAAAAATCTAACTCTTTCTATCAGTTTAAACTCTTGAGACAAGTGATAATTTCACACGATGATCGATTAATATCTACTTATGTTGTCCCCAACAGCAGCCCTGCCACTTCAATGGCCTAATCCGAGACAGCTGGGCTAGGCTTTTAGATCATGCATGGCGAATCTATCGATCTGTGCATGGCTGGCTAGCGTGCGTACGTCATGGTTCCACTTGTGCATGCATGACGTGCATGACAAACGAGATGTGGACTCTTGTCTGAAAAAACTGCATCGTCAATCGAAGGAATATTGAATATTTACGTTTGTCTTTAGTGCAGAGCTAGCTAGCTAGCTAGCTGCTGCATGCATGTATCACCATCAGGCATCAGCTATATATATATCAACTTTGGAGCTTCCACGTAATCCTTCTCTTGTAGCTATACGTACATGAATCTATTATCCTCGGCCTTTTAAAACTAGTTGATATGCCACTACTTTCAAATCTAATGTGCATCCAGAAGCCACCTGAGATTTATAATTAACCTAAGGCGCTGGCCCTATACATATATCAAGCAATATCAATCAGAGACATTTCTACGTCGGAATCGTTTAGGATCAACTATTATTTGTATCTTTATATCTCGAAGTGGATTGAGGAATCAATCTCTCAATTTCAAACCCTATCGCCAACGAATAAGTTCTTCTTCTTGGCTGCTTGTGGGATATTGGACCAAGGCTATATATTATGGCAATACCACGCACACAATCCATTGGCTAGCTTTTATAAGGAAGATATATAAACTATATATATATATATAGCATATATAGGCTTATTTGGCGAAATGCTTTTGTTTCAACAGAAACTCGTTCGCTTTTCTAAAAGAGTAATGTTACATACAGTCGTGGAGTGCACAAGAGTTGTGCAGTCGCTTTAAAAAAGAGTGGGGTCCACTATTAAAAAAATAGTTACTTTTCATGTGTCTCATATTTATTCACTTTTTTCAAAGTGATTGCATAACGCTTGTGCACTCACGACTATAACTATCATTTCTCTTTCTAAAAACTAAAAGCGGGGACAACATAAGAAATTGCTCAAGGATTATATCATGAGTTTCTAATTTTGAAGGTCTTCGTATCAACAAAACTGGTTTTATACGCTTCTTGATCCGATTAAATCTATAAACTTGACTTGTTGGGGCGTATAATTAATTAATGTAGAAACTATTTTAAAACTTGGAAAAGGATGGTTCGTGGTTTTTCAAAAAAATAAAGCACCAGCTAACAAAACTCTCAGACAAAACTCCTGAGCATGATATATCGAGTTAAACTGGAAAATTAAGGGTAAACTAAGTATTCCACGAGGCAGAAGTTCATATGGATGGCATGAAATATGCTGGTATGGATTACAAAAAAAATGAATCATTTTACGATTTCACATCATGATCTAGATTTGTCAATATCACATGAAGTGCAGCCAACTTTTGTGTTTAAAGTAAAATAGGATATAAAGTCTATCCACTCAAGATTCCATTAATTGACATTCTCTATCATTCAGCTGAAATATATATATATATATATATATATATATATATATGTATAAAAAAAATCTAAGGTTAAATGTGGCGCCCAAGCACCCACTTGTGATTCGGCAGGAGATGCGACATTGGGATGTTGGCCACTCGGGTCATACACCCCTCGCACATTGTGATAACTTCATGCTAACATAATTAAATAATTTGTACAGTTATATATATCACAGCGGAAAATAAAAAATCATTCATAAAAATCTAACTAACAGTACCGAAGAAATTTGAATTACATCACCATCCTAGTGTCTATAAGCCACACGTCTTCCAGCCATAGACAAAATAATATTACAGTCTCCCAAAAATAAAAAAAAAAGCCAAAAATTAACACTTAAATATCTAGGAGAAATAATTTCAATCTTTACTCCTTAGGAACTGTAACACCCCGTATTTTAATGTATTTTTATTGAAGAATTCTTTTTATTTATTCGAAAATTTATTCTCTTATTTTATAATTATTAAATTTTATTTGGATTATTTTTATGATTTTTAGTTTATGAAAATTATTTTTGAAGTGCTTTCTTATTATTAATTATTGTTATGCGTTTAAAATCTCTTTATTCTAAATTAATTACTGTTGGATTTAATTATTTTAGTTTCACTTTACCATTTCGTTTGAATTATTTTATTTAACTTGAGGTATTGAAATCGTTTCCGTTGGATCATTTTTGTGACCCAAGTTATGAGGATTGGACCTCATTTCTTTTCCCTCTATTTTTCTTTTCACCTTTTCTTTTCTCTTTCTTTTCTTTTCTTCCTTATTTCTCCTTCGGCCCTCTCTCCCGCGCGAACTGCTCCCCCTCCCTCTCCCCCGTGCATTTTTTCGTCCGCCCAGCCCACCGCGCCGCCGTGACTTGCACCGCCCAGCCCACCGTCTTCCCCAACCGCCGACAAAGCCACCCCACCAACCTCAACTCCATTCGCCCCGCTGTTAGCCACCACGAGCCTCTCCAAGCCACGGCACTCTTTCAGCCGCTGCGCCGCCGTCGCACCACCATTGGCCACCATTTCTTCACCACTTCATCCTCAACCCCTTAGCAACCCATTGGACCCAACCCCAGCTCCGATCCGTCACCGGTGAAGCATTTTCAACAACATTTCCGTTTTGGGTGTTTTGCTCTTCTACCGCCTATTGCGCCGCCACCCACGACCAATCTCCTCCACCACTAGCTTCACCGACATCCCTAGACCCTACCCTATCAATCTTGGGTCTTCGTTTGTCTCCGTTTGAAAGTGGGTATTTGTGACCCACGGCCACAGTGTATTTTGCACTGTTGCTTTGCTCAGACGTCACTTCTTGTAGCTTCGTGATCCATCGGAAATTACTATATAGCGCTGTAAGTATTTCTCCAAAGAACTTTCGTGATTTAAATGTATTTTTGCACTAACTCATTTCACTGTATTTGGTTGAACATGCCGGACTGAGTCCGAGGAGTACAGGGGTCGGATGGATTGGTGATTGCAGTTGTTTGGTTGGATTGGATTGGATTGGTAATTGTTGGTTTGGATATTGTGTTCATGGACATTGCATTTGGCACGCATGATCATGTTTGTAAAGGAAAACTGGGTTTTCGTGTATTGCATTCATGTCCATGTGTTTAATGAAATCTGGGTTTTCATGTGTGAGAATATTTTTGGGTGCGTGTGTATCACGACCCCAAGCCGAGATGGGGCATTATCTCGGTGGAGCTCCTCTGGTTACTCGGGAGCGGAATATACTGAGTAACGTCCCCTGGATTGTCGCTGGGCGACAATGGGATCGGACGAGATGGTCTCGTGCCGATTCCGTGGTCCTTCTGCTGACGGGGACTAGAGGATGTCTGGCCACGTACGCGCTGGGCGCGGAACTGGGCATCGCTCGTTGCGTAGTGTGGATGCTTGGCCATGTACGCGTCGGGCGCGGAACTGAGCATCGCTACGAAGCCAGGACATGCGGATGGTCCCTAGGAGAGGCCGTGGTGCATATGGTAATAATGGATTAATGAACTATTTTCTGGGAAAATAGTGTGTGTTGCATTTCTGTGTAAATCATTTTCTGGGAAAATGTTTTACGAATATTTTGGGCCAAATGGGATTTTGGCGTGTGTTGGAAAATAATCATTTTCGGGGAAAATGATGTTTGAGGAAAATGCATATTTCTTCATATGCATGCATGTTGGTTGCATTAATGCATTTTCATTACGTGGTTATTTGGATTATACTTACCTGCGGTACCATTTTATGGTAACGCAGATTTTGATGCAGATGAGGAGGATGAGGGCGAGCCTGAGGAGACGACTCCGCCCGAGGAGTGATCTGGGATCACTTGCTTAGTTATTTTATTTTACTGTGTTGTATTTTAATTTTGGATGACTGTATAACTACTTTTTAAACCTTATTGATGTTTAGATTGTATTTAAATTCTGGTACTTCGTTGACTATTCTGTTGGGTTGTTTTGTACACCGTTGTATGTACACACACTTGGCACTATCGTTGGGATGCGTGACCGTGTTGTCTTCATCCTAGCGTCTCGATTCTCGTGTTTCCTTGCATGGGGGTCGGGGGCGCCACAGGTGGTACTAGAGCAGTTCGGCTCTGGGTAAAACCACATGTCCTATAGGTGCAGTACCAGAAAGTTTTAAACTTGTGATTTGAAATTATTTAATTTAAAGTATGTGGTTTTTATTGGTTTTAATTAGTTTATTGTATACTAATTGTTTGTTATGTATTTTATTGCTTTATTTTATGGTAAGTTATTTTATTGTTTTAATTATTTTATTGTGAACTACTTCATTGGTTTTATTCATTTTGTCGTATATTATTTTATTTATGAAATTTTATTTTATTTTGTTTTGTTTTGTGTTGTTTTGTTTTGTTCGGAGTTGAAAGGCGGGTTAAGGGTTGTGCTATGACAGGAAGATGGTACGACTGTGAATGCCATTGTTAGGCTTGAACATTTGGTGTAGTAGACCTGAACTCTTGGTGATTGGTTTGTTTTAATATCGAGGCTCGAACATCATGGTCAGGGTGAACTCTTTGGAGTAGGAACTCAAGTTGCTGCTAAGGAGGGGAATAGTTTTAAATTGCTTAGGATAATTGAGGTTTTAGATTCCGTAGAATTTATGTAGTGAGTCTATGGGTAGGAGGTTGTAAGTTCAACGAATGTTAAGGTTAGATTTATGAGAAGTTCATCTAAGGTTTGAGGCCCCATAGTTTTTAGGAAATAAGTTTATGGGATTTAAGGTGGTAGGTTCAACAAGCAATTAAGGGATTACTTAGATTAGAAGTTTTCGATCTTGCCGAACTTGATAAGCAATTTGATAACATTTGGAGTTTTAGAATTTACAAGTTTTATAAGGTGAATGTTTTAGATTTAAGGTCATTGATTTTGAAGATTTCGGGAAATGATTTTTTATCTAGTTTAAGGTTTTAGAATTGCGGAGTTGAAGGGCTGAATTAAAATAGGATTGATCTGAGTTGAGTTACTGATATGAGAATTTTTTAGGGGAGAATTTCTTTGAAGATGGAAGATGTTGATCTAGTTCAGTTAATAATTGTTTTTAGCTTGAGGTTACAGTGACAGGTTAAGGATTTAATCCATATCAATTTTAAGGATAATAGATGGTGCGGATATAGGAAATGATTCTTGTCGATTTTGAGGATATAGATCCAGATGATGGAAATGGTAATGATGATCACTTGCACGTTTGGAGGATTATTGGTTTTGGCTAATGGTGCATGAGATTGATGCGTTGTAATGGTGAGTGTGTATGCATTTCGGAGAGTATAGGTCCTAGTCTCATTTTGGTTTGGAAGAAGTGGTTTTGGTAGGTGTTGAAGAGGAGTCGACACAATAGTAGCAATTCAAGAGACCTTGGCTTGGAGTTTTTGGTTAGTTGATTGAAGTGTGTAGTCAAGTGGGTTACTCGATGAAATCATGGTTGGGAGTAGTTATTGTGATTATCTTCAGGAATTAATTGTGACTTGAGGTTACCAAGGAATTTAAATTTTTGAGGCTATACTTTTTTTGGAGATTGAGCACCCAATTGGTTGAATTAAGGACATTGTTATTTAACTTGAAGAGAGATTGATGGGTCGTCATGTCTGGTGTATGAAAAGATCTTCGAAGTTGAAACTTAGGCTTCAACAGTGGATAATATGATCAAGTATGTGAGCTAATAAGATATTAGGATCCATGGGTGTTGTGCAATGGCTTTTGGTGGATTAAAGATTTGAGCAGTATTGCTTGCCTTGAGGTTTATTAGTGATGTGCTATTGAAGGAATTAGTCGTGTTAATGCTAGCTTGGAGGAGTACAAATAGGTGGGCGAGTTACCAAGATGGTTTCAATAATATTTTGGTGTAGTCAATGGTGGTTCGTGGTTAGTTTAGTCACCGCTAGATTAGATGTTGTTAAGAATGTAGGTGATGAGCTTTTGGGTTTAGGTTGTCAGGTAGAAGTCTCTAGGCGCTTTTATTGGTTCGCCAGGTTGGGATCGAGCCTTTTAAGGTATCCTCCTTATTGTAGATGAGATGGATGTATTTTGGGTTGAGGTTGCTTATTTTCAATTTGGGATGTTGAGGTTGGTTGATATTGGTTTTCTGTCAATGATTATGGATGTATTTTATGGAATTTGATTTTAATCAAGACAGCAGGAGTAAATTGAGGAATTTGAGTTATAACTCGTGGTTTTGGGAAAGAGAGTATTTTTTTCTACCAAAATGTTATAACAGTTTGGTTAGTAGGAATGGAGCCACCTTGTACTCAATGGTGTTAGTTTTATAAGGACAAAAATTTATGCATGTGGCGAATATCAGAGTGTGCAGCAGAAGCGTGATATTTTGGGTTGTAGTCAGGAGTTCAGATTGTGCTGATTTTGAGGAATTAGTGGTGACTTGAATTTTGAGAAGATACTTGTAATTGGAGATTAATCATGTGGTTGTGCAAAATTTGTTATTGATGGTTAACTTTGAAAGTGGCTATTAGGTTACCAAAGTAGAATTCAATGGAGGTTTAGAAGTTGTAGCATAGGAGTTGATTGAGGTTGGCACATATTATTGTAAGGGCTATTGATCATTGGAATTTTCTGGATGTTGTATTAAGGTTCTTGCGGAAAATGAGATTTTGGATAGCATAGTCACCCTAGGAATACTGGTCGTGATGTGCTGTTGGGGGACTAATACGAGTATGATGGATATCGCCATGTTTATTGAGAAATGTGCCACGTGCCGTCAAGTTAAGACTGAGCATCAAAGATCTGTTGGTAAACTTCAACCTCTCCCTAATCTTGAGTGGAAGTGGGATGATATTTCTATGGATGTTGTGGGTTTGCCGAGGACCCCTCGTGGGAAGAACTCAATTTGGGTGATTGTTGATCGGCGTTTGCACGGTGTACCAAGGAGTATTGTATCGGATCGGGACCTGCGATTAACGTCCCATTTTTGGAAAAGTTTGCAGGCAACTTTAGGCACTAAATTGAAGTTTAGTACTGCATATCACCCTCAAGCGGACGGTCAAACAGAGCGTACTATTCAGACTCTGGAGGATATGTTGTGGTCTTGTGTCATGGACTTTCAAGGAAGTTGGGAGAATCACCTGCTGCTTATTGAGTTCTCTTATAATAACAGTTTTCATTCCTCCATTTAGATGGCCCCGTATGAAGCTTTGTATGGAAGGAAGTGTAGATCGCCCTTGTGTTGGGATGAAGTTGGCAAGAGCAAATTGTTTAAGCTTGAGATAATTCAAGAAATGAAGGATCAAGTTCAGTTTATAAGGACTAAAATGGCGAAAGCACAAAGTCGCCAGAAGAATTATGCAGATACAAGAAGAAGAGACTTATCATTTGAAGTAGGTGATTGGGTTTATCTCAAAGTCTCTCATATGAAAGGCATTAATGCTTTGGTAAGAAAGGAAAACTTAGTCCAAGATATGTTGGCATTTTCAGATCGTAGAGAAGGTTGGATTTGTTGCTTATAGAGTTGCCTTGTCGGACTATTTTGGGGAAGTTCGTGATGTGTTCCATGTGTCATTGTTGAAGAAGAGTTTTGGACAACAAGAGCCACGTTTTGTTGACCCTAAACGCATTCAACTTCAGCCTAACCATACTTATAAAGTTGCTCCGACGCAGATCGTGGATCGGAAAGAGCAAAGGTTAAGGTCCAAGACAATAACTTTGGTGAAAGTGTCATGGGGTGATTCGTTGGCTCAAGATTTCTCTTGGGAGAGAGAAGCTGACATGAGAGAGCAATATCCATACTTGTTTGATTGATTGTGACGGTATGTTCTAAAGTCTGCTCTTAGTTGAATCTTGATCCTGTCGTAGCTTTAATGTTTGACCTTGCTAATTTCGAGGACGAAATTTTAATTAAAGGGGGGAGGATGTAACACCCCGTATTTTAGTGTATTTTACTGAAGGATTATTTTTATTTATTCGAAAATTTATTCTCTTGTTTTATAATTATTAAATTTTATTTGGGTTATTTTTATGATTTTTAGTTTATGAAAATTATTTTTGAAGTGCTTTCTTATTATTAATTATTGTTATGCGTTTAAAATCTCTTTATTCTAAATTAATTACTGTTGGATTTAATTATTTTAGTTTCACTTTACCATTGCGTTTGAATTATTTTATTTAACTTGAGATTTTGAAATCGTTTCCGTTGGATCATTTTTGTGACTCATGTTATGCGGATTGGATCTCATTTCTTTTCCCTCTATTTTTCTTTCCTCCTTTTCTTTTCTCTTTCTTTTCTTTTCTTCCTTATTTCTCCTTCGGCCCTCTCTCCCGCGCGAACTGCTCCCCCTCCCTCTCCCCCGTGCATTTTTTCTTCCGCCCAGCCCACCGCCACCGCGCCGCCGTGACTTGCACCGCCCGGCCCACCGTCTTCCCCAACCGCCGACGAAACCACCCCAACAACCTCAGCTCCATTCGCCCCGCCGTTAGCCACCACGAGCCTCTCCAAGCCGCGGCACTCTTTCCGCCGCTGCGCCGCCGTCGCACCACCATTGGCCACCATTTCTTCACCACTTCATCATCGACCCCTTAGCAACCCATTGGACCCAACCCCAGCTCCGATCCGTCACCAGTGACGCATTTTTAACAACATTTCCGTTTTGGGTGTTTTGCTCTTCTACCGCCTATTGCGCCGCCACCCGCGGCCAATCTCCTCCACCACTAGCTTCACCGACCTCCCTAGACCCTACCCTATCAATCTTGGGTCTTCGTTTGTCTCCGTTTGAAAGTGGGTATTTGTGACCCACGGCCACAGTGTATTTTGCACTGTTGCGTTGCTCAGACGTCACTTCTTGCAGCTTCGTGATCCATCGAAAATTACTATATAGCGCTGTAAGTATTTCACCAAAGAACTTTCATGATTTAAATGTATTTTTGCACTAACTCATTTCACTGTATTTGGTTGAACATGCCGGACTGAGTCCGAGGAGTACAGGGGTCGGATGGATTGGTGATTGCAGTTGTTTGGTTGGATTTGATTGGATTGGTAATTGTTGGTTTGGATATTGTGTTCATGTACATTGCATTTGGCACGCATGATCATGTTTGTAAAGGAAAACTGGGTTTTCGTGTATTGCATTCATGTTCATGTGTTTAATGAAATTTGGGTTTTCATGTGTGAGAATATTTTTGGGTGCGTGTGTATCACGACCCCAAGCCGAGATGGGGCATTATCTCGGTGGAGCTCCTCTGGTTACTCGGGAGCGGAATATACTGAGTAACGTCCCCTGGATTGTCGCTGGGCGACAATGGGATCGGACGAGATGGTCTCGTGCCGACTCTGTGGTCCTTCTGCTGGCGGGGACTAGAGGATGTCTGGCCACATACGCGCTGGGCGCGGAACTGGGCATCGCTCGTTGCGTAGTGTGAATGCTTGGCCATGTACGCGCCGGGCGCGGAACTAAGCATCGCTACGAAGCCAGGACGTGCGGACGGTCCATAGGGGAGGCCTTGGTGCATATGGTAATAATGGATTAATGAACTATTTTCTGGGAAAATAGTGTGTTGGATTTCTGTGTAAATCATTTTCTGGGAAAATGTTTTACGAATATTTTGGGCCAAATGGGATTTTGGCGTATTTTGGAAAATAATCATTTTTGGGGAAAATGATGTTTTGAGGAAAATGCATATTTCTTCATATGCATGCATGTTGGTTGCATTAATGCATTTTTATTACGTGGTTATTTGGGTTATACTTACATGCGGTACCATTTTGTGGTAACGCAGATTTTGATGCAGATGAGGAGGATGAGGGCGAGCCTGAGGAGACAGCTCCGCCCGAGGAGTGATCTGGGATCACTTGCTTAGTTATTTTATTTTACTGTATTGTATTTTAATTTTGGATGACTGTATAACTACTTTTTAAACCTTATTGATGTTTAGATTGTATTTAAATTCTGGTACTTAGTTGACTATTCTGCTGCGTTGTTTTGTACACCGTTGCATGTACACACACTTGGCACTATCGTTGGGATGCGTGACCGTGTTGTCATCATCCCGGTATCTCGATTCTCGTATTTCCTTACATGGGGGTCGGGGGCACCACAGGCACAGCCTGACCTCCGTAGTCATACCCATTCTTTGCTTCAAAATCTACAATTTCGAAGAGCGAGACTGCAAGTGTGGATGCCAAAGTGAGATTTTACAAAATCTCAATATGTAAAACTAAGTCTTAACACTCAAAATATATGCTGTTGGAAAAGAAAAATTATGCAAATAGAAGATATAGAAGAATATAATATTTGACGTTTTGCAAGTAACCGAACTCAAGTATGCACCAAATCGTTCACGCAAGACATTACACACCCAAAAATCACTTTTTATTTTGAAAACATCTATTTTATGAAGATATGCATCATGATCTCCCATATGGATCATCCACACACTCTAGCTCCATTTGCTAGAGTTGTAAGAGGACCGGACCGGACCAATAGTCTTATTGGTTGGTCTCAAGGTGTGATTTTTTTGGACCGGACCGGACCGAAACCAACTGAATGTATATATGTATATATATTTTTAAATATTTTTTTATATATATAATATATTATTTTATATAGTAGTTATATAAATTAATTATGTGGTTTTTATCCAATGAATCACCTTTGACTATATATACAATGAAATTATTTAATATTCATTAACCATATATAAAATGTTAAATCTATCACTTAATTTCATTAACCATATATATACAATGAAAAAAATGTTCTTGGACCAAATCGAACCGAATGGACCGATAGCTAGCTAATAGTCTGGTCTGGCAAAAATGATGAACCGAAATTTTCGATCATTGACTCCTCCCGAACCGGACCGATTACACTCCTACCTTTCGCCACACTACGCATAACGATTGTTTATTTAACTTCGTAAAAATCGATGCCAAGTTCTGCACCCAGTGCATTCATGACCAAGCATCCTCTAGCATCCACCAGTAGAGAGGCAATGACGTCATCTAAAAGTATTATCGTCTAGCCCGAACTTGAGAGATGAGAGAAATTAAGAGAATACAGATAGAAGGAGATAGCAAAATGGGAGGGAGGTTGTTGGGGTTGCACACCAAGGAAAAGAGAGAGGGAGAGAATAGGGATACGGGGGGAGACGGTGGGGAAGGGGAGAGAGAGAGAGAGAGTTAACTTAAAATTTTGGGGATGAGTAGTAAAACAATGCTATTTTTTAGGGATTTGGGCTGGCCTTCTCATACATGTCTTTGGGCTCTAACTCGGGCTGGGTTTCACATTAAATAATAAGAATATCAAATCTACATAATATGTTTATCTTTCTTGGAATATTTATACAAAAAATTATAGGATATGATGATGATCTAGTCTCTTTTTTAAATTTTTTAAGCTTTGGCAGTCACTTTCAAACCTCTTGTGTGTGTGTATATATATATATATATATATATATATATATATATATATATATATTGTGTGTTGGGGGGTGGCATTTATTTAGGAATCTAAAATCCAATTTGTAAGAGTTGTATAAATGACCATTAATTGGTCCTCACTCACAAGTTTCATGAAAATCCATTAAAAAGTTATAATAAGAGTTCAATCATACTTTCTAATAACTAATGTGGCGCCCCCGACCCCATGTACGGAAATTTGGGAATCGACATACCCGGATAATGACAACATGGTCACTCATCCCAACGATAGTGACAAGTCTGTGTACATGCAACAGTGTACAACAAAAGTCGCAGTGGATAATTTAAATAAGTCAACTAAGTACCAGAATTTTTAATACAAATTAGCATAAGTGAAACGTTTAAAAAGAGTTATACAGTTATGCCAAAAATATAATACAAAGTCTAAATACATAAACGAGTGATCCCATATTACTCCTCTGGCGGAGCCGAATCCTCAGGCTTACCCTCAGCATCATCTGCATCAAAACCTGCGTTACTATAAAACGGTACCGCAGGCAAGTATAATTCAAACAACTCTCGAGAATAAAAATGCATTAATGCACCCAACAATTTTGCATGCATATGATGAAATATGCATTAGTCCCAAAATATCATTTTCCCTGAAAATGAATATTTTCCAACACAGGCCAAAATTCCATTTGGCCCAAAACATTTCCCGCCATTTTCTCTGAAAATGGCCCAAAACAATAATCCACCATTTTCCCAGAAAATGGTTCACATAAAATCATTTTATCCAACACACGTTATTTTTTCAGAAAATAGCCCATTAATCCATTTTAACCGTATGCACCATGATCTCCCCTAGGGATCATCCGCACACCCTGGCTCTCTTCGTCACACCACGGGTAACGACCGTGAGAGTAATTTCGTAACGAGCGATGCCCAGTTCCGCGCCCAGCACGTTCGGGCCAAGCATCCTCTAACCCCCACCAGCAGAGGGTCGCACGAGAGCATTATCATCCCTTCTGATCCCGTTGTCACCCAGCGACAACCCAGGGGACTTCACTCAGTATATTCCGCTCCCGAGTGACCAGAAGAGCTCCATCGAGATAATGCCCCATCTCGGCTTGGGGTCGTGATACACACGCACCCAAAATCCATTTCTCACATGAAAACCCAGTTTTCATTAAATACATATGAACATGTATACAATCATGCGAAAACCCAGTTTTCATTTACAAACATGAACATGCGTGCAAATATGCCATGTACATGAACGACACAATATCCAACAACCAACAAATCACAACACACAACAACTCCATTCTCCAATCCATCCGACCCCCTTACTCCTCAGACTCAGTCTGGCACAATCAACCATATCACAATAAAATGAGTTAGTGTAAAAATACATTTAAATCACGAAATTTCTTTGGAAAAATACTTACAACGCTATAATATACTTTTCGAAGGATCACGGAGATGCTAAAAGTGGCGACACAGCAATGTAACAGTGAGAAAATGCACAAGGACGTGGGTCTCAAAATGCTAGATTTTGAACGGGGACAAACGAAGACTCGAGATTACTAAGGAAGGGCTTAGGGATGTCGATGAAGCTTGTAACACCCCGTATTTTAGTGTATTTTTACTGAAGGATTATTTTTAATTGTTCAAAAATTTATTCTCTTATTTTAAAATTGTTGGATTTTTTTTTAGTGGGTTTATTTTATGATTTTTGAATTTTGTGAAAATTATTTTGAAGTGCTTTCTTATTATTAATTATTGTTATACGTTTAAAATCTCTTTATTCTAAATCAATTACTGTTGGATTTAATTATTTTAATTTCACTTTACTATTATGTTTAAATTATTTTATTTAACTTGTGGTTTTGAAATCGTTTCCGTTGGATCATTTTTGTGACCCAAGATATGAGGATTGGACCTCATTTCTTTCCCTACATTTTCTCTTTCCTCTTTTCTTTTTCTTCCCTTTTCTTTTTCTTCTTTCTTTTCTTTCTTTTTTCTTTCTTTCCCCAGGCTCTCCCGCGCGACGCCCAGCCCCTCCCTCTCTCTCCGTCCGATCTTCCTTCGCCCCCAGCGCCGTCGTGCGTCGACGGTGGTCGACACCGCCCAACCCCCCAGCTTCCCCAGCAGCCGGCGACACCACCCCTCCGTTTCTAGCCCCAGCCGCGCCGCCGTTAGCCACCACGAGCCCACTCATGCCGCGGCACCTCTTGTTCTCGCGCGCCGCCATAGCGCCACCTCCGGCCACCATCTTCTCACCACTTCATCCTCAACCTCATAGTAACCCATTGGACCCAACCCCACCTCCGATCCATCACCGGTGAAGCACTTCCAACTCCATTTTCGTTTTGGGCTTTTTGGTCTTCTACCGCCGCCCACGCCGCCACCCACGGCCAACCTTCACCACCACTAGCTTCACCGACCTCCTTAGGCCCTACCCTATCAATCTTGGGTCTTCGTTTGTCTCCGTTTGAAAGTGGGTATTTGAGACCCACGGCCACAGTGCATTTTGCACTGTTACGTTGCTCAGACGTCACTTCTTGCACTTCAGTGATCCTCCGGAAATTATTATATAGCACTGTAAGTATTTCTCCAAAGAACGTTCGTGATTTAAATGTATTTTTACACTAACTCATTCCACTGTATTTGGTTGAACATGCCGGACTGAGTCTAAGGAGTTCGGGGGTCGGATGGATTGGTGATTGGAGTTGTTTGGTTGGATTTGATTGGATTAGTAATTGTTGGTTTGGATATTGTGTTCATGTACATTGCATTTGGTACGCATGATCATGTTTGTAAAGAAAAACTGGGTTTCCGTGTATTGCATTCATGTTCATGTGTTTATGAAAACTGGGTTTTCATGTGAGAAAGGATTTTGGGTGCGT
The DNA here is from genome assembly GCA_961763995.1 of Juglans cinerea. Classification (NCBI taxonomy): domain Eukaryota; kingdom Viridiplantae; phylum Streptophyta; class Magnoliopsida; order Fagales; family Juglandaceae; genus Juglans; species Juglans cinerea. Next base: position 32,924,994 of record CAUIVZ010000007.1, on the reverse strand, counting down.
GTGTATCACGACCCCAAGCCGAGATGGGGCATTATCTCGGTGGAGCTCCTCTGGTTACTCGGGAGTGGAATATACTGAGTAACGTCCCCTGGATTGTCGATGGGCGACAATGGGATCGGACGAGATGGTCTCGTGCCACTCTGTGGTCCTTCTGGCTGCGGGGACTAGAGGATGTCTGGCCACGTACGCGCTGGGCGCGAAACTGGGCATCGCTCGTTGCGTAGTGTGGATGCTTGGCCATGTACGCGCCTGGCGCGGAACTGAGCATCGCTACGAAGCCAGGACGTGCGGATGGTCCCTAGGGGAGGCCATGGTACATATGGTAATAATGGATTAATTGGCTATTTTCTGGGAAAATAGCTTGTGTACGATTTTGTGTAAATCATTTTCTGGGAAAATGTTTTACGGATATTTTAGGCCAAATGGGATTTTTGCATGTGTTGGAAAATAATCATTTTGGGGAAAATGATGTTTTGAGGAAAAATGCATATTTCATCATATGCATGCATGTTGGTTGCATTAATGCATTTTCATTACGTGGTTATTTGGGTTATACTTACCTGCGGTACCATTTTGTGGTAACGCAGATTTTGATACAGATGAGGAGGTTGAGGGCGAGCCTGAGGAGACGGCTCCGCCCGAGGAGTGATCTGAGATCACATGCTTGGTTATTTTATCTACTGTATATTATTTTAATTTTGGACGATTGTATAACTAATTTTAAACTTTACTGATGTTTTGATTGTATATAAATTCTGGTACTTAGTTGACTAATCCGCTGTGTTATTTTTTTGTACACCATTGCATGTACACACACTTGGCACTTTCGTTGGGATGCGTGACTGTGTTGTCATCATCCTGGCGTCTCGGTTCTTGTGTTTCCTTACATGGTGGTCGGGGGCGCCACAGGTGGTATCAGAGCAGTTCTGCTCTGGATAAAACCACATGTCCTGTAGGTGCAGTACCAGAAAGTTTTAAAGTTGTGATTTGAAATTATTTAATTTAAAGTATGTGGTTTTTATTGGTTTTATTTAGTTTATTGTATATTAATTGTTTGTTTATGTATTTTATTGCTTTATTTTATGGTAAGTTATTTTATTGTTTTAATTATTTTATTATGAACTACTTCATTGATTTCTTCATTTTGTCGTATGTTATTTTATTTTATTTATTAAATTTTGTTTTATTTTGTTTCGTTAGGAGTTAAAAGGCGGGTTAAGGGTTGTGCTGTGGCAGAAATATGGTACGACTATGAATGCCCTTATTAGGCTTGAACATTTGGTGCAGTAGGCATAAACTCTTGGTGATTGGTTTGTTTTAATATCGAAGCTCGAACATCATGGTCTGAGTGAACTCTTTGGAGTAGGAACTCGAGTTGCTGCTAAGGAGGGGAATAGTTTTAAATTGCTTAGGATAATTGAGGTTTTAGGTTCCGTAAAATTTATGTAATGAGTCTTTGGGGTAGGAGGTTGTAAGTTCAACGAATTTCAAGGTTAGATTTATGAGAAGTTCATCTACGGTTTGAGGCCCTATAGTTTTTTTAGGAAATAAGTTATGAGATTTAAGGTGGTAGGTTCAACAAGCAATTAAGGGATTACTTAGATTAGAAGTTTTCAATCTAGTCGACCTTGATAAGCAATTTGATAACATTTGGGGTTTTGGAATTTACAAGTTTTATAAGGTGAATGTTTTAGATTTAAGGTCATCGATCTTGAGGATTTCGGAAATGATTTTTATCTGGTTTAAGGTTTTAGAATTGCAGAGTTGAAGGGTTGAATTTAATAGGATTGATGAGAGTTGAGTTACTGATATGAGAATTTTTTTTCAGGAAAGAATTTCTTTGGAGATGGAAGGTAATGATCTGGTTTGTGTATTTTCTGAGGATTGAAGATGTTGATCTAGTTCAGAAAATGATTGCTTTTAGCTCGAGGTTATAGTGACAGGATAATGATTTAATCCATATTAATTTTAAGGATAATAGATGGTGCGGATTTAGGAAATGATTTTTGTTGATTTCAGGATATAGGTCCAGATGATGAAAATGGTAGTGATGAATGACTTGCACGTTTGGCGGATTATTGGTTTTAGCTAAGGATGCATGAGATTGATGCGTAGTAATGGTGAGTGTGTATGCATTTCGGAGAGTTCAGGTCTTAGTCTCATTTTGGTTTGGAGGAAGTGGCTTTGATAGGTGTTGAAGAGGAATCGACACAATAGTAGTAATTCAAGAGACCTTGACTTAGAGTTTTTGGTGAGTTGATCGAAGTGTGTAGTCGAGTGGATTACTCTATGGGATGATGGTTGGGAATAATTGTTGTGATTATCTTCAGGAATTAATTGTGACTTGAGGTTACCTAGGAATTTTTTTAAATTTTTGAGGCTATGCTTTCTTTTGGGGATTGAGTATCCAGTTGGTCGAATTAAGGACATTGTTATCTAACTTGAAGAGAGATTGATGGGACATCATGTATGGTATATGATAAGATCTTGGAAGTTGAAGTTTAGGCTTCAGCGGTGGATAATATAATCAAGTATGTGGGTTAATATAACACTAGGATCCTTGGGTGCTTTGCAATGGCTTTTGGTGGATTGAAGATTTGAGTAGTATGGCTTGCATTGAGGTTTAAATAGTGAAATGCTATTGAAGGAACTAGTCATGTTAATGCTAGCTTATAGGAGTAGAAATAGGTGGGAGAGTTACCAAGAAGGTTTTGATAATGTTTTGGTGTAGCCAATGGTGGTTCGTAGTGAGTTTAGTCACCGCTAGATTAGATGTTGTTCAGAATGTAGGTGATGAGCTTTTCGGTTTAGGCTGTCAAGTAGAAGTTTATAGGTGCTTTTATTGGTTGGTCGGGTTGGAATCGAGCCTTTTAAGGTATGCTCCGTATCGTAGGTGAGATGGATGTATTTTGGGTTGAGGTTGCTTATTTTCAATTTGGGATGCCGAGGCTGGTAGATATTGGTTTTCTGTCAATGATCATGAATGTATTTTATGGAATTTGATTTTGATCAGGGTTGCGGGAGTTAATTGAGGAATTTGAGTTATAACTCGTGGTTTTGAGAAAGAGAGTATTTTCTACCAAAATGTTATAAGAGTTTTTGGTTAGTAGGAATGAAGCCACCTTGTACTCGATGGTGTTAGTTTTATGAGGACATAAATTTTATGCATACGCATGTGGCATATCAGAGTGTAAGGCCCAGTGGGTTGTGAAGCCGATCCGTGCTTGAGGGCCCAGCCCTTTTCTTTTCGGTGGGCGAACGACGTCGTTTGGAGGGGTAAGCTTTTCTTTTTCCCTCCCCCGATTTCTTTTCCTTCTCTTTCGGCATTGCAATTACTCTGTTTAGTTTTTTTTTCTTTCTCCGCAACTCTCTCCGTCCCACGATTATTTCCTTTTCCTTTCAGTTTCAACTTCATTTCTTGTTGTTGGCTTTAGTTTGAGTTTCTGAATCCCATGCCCTAAACATCCTCACGTGGATTTCTGTTGCTGCATTGCTTCTGGTTTCCCGAGTGTTGCCGTCTGCTACACTCTGTTTTCTCTCCATTTCTGCATTTCAGTTTCCCTCTGCAACACACAGGCATCATTTCGCATCCCCTCCATTTTCGACTGGTAAGGGTTTCTTTCTCATCCTAGTCTCGGTTTCTCCTTCTGTAACCGTGCAAATTCTGCTTCTTAGTTTTGGGTTTGATTTATCTTCATTTTGATGCAATATCTGTTTTGGCTATGAGATTGAGTAGTTTTTGTGAGTTTTTCTGGTTGTTGCGTGGTGAGTATTTCGGGTTGGTGTTTTGTCCTAGGTTTGGATTATTTGAAGTTACATTGTAGTAGAATTGTGGTTTTGTGGTTGAGAAAATATTTGGAAGTATTAGTTTATACTTTCTGCTATGGAGTTGGGAATGGAAGGAAGAGTGCTTTGTGTAGTGTAAACGGGTTAAGTTGGCAAAATCTGCGTACTTCGCTCGAGCGGACTGTCGAGCGCGACTCAAGCGAACGGCCAAATGAACATTGGCTTGAGCAGAGTGTCGAGCGAGAGTCGAGCGAACCTCTCTGACTCGCTTTCGCTCGAGCAGAGTGTCGAGCGAGACTCGAGCGAACCTCTCTGTCTTGCTTTCGCTCGAGCAGGGTGTCAAGCGAGACTCGAGCGAACCTCTCTGACTTGCCTTCGCTCGAGCGGTATGTCGAGCGATGTCGAGCGAACCTCACTGACTTGACTTCGCTCGAGCGGCCTGTCAAGCGAAGTTGAGCGAACTTGGCTCGAGCCAACTGTCGAGCCAACTTTCAGCCAACACTTTTTCAGCTCCAAACCAGTCTCCACTTATAGCCAACATACTGAGTTTGGTATAGAATATTTTTGGGTCAAAGTGTGGGCTGTCCGGATGATTATTTGGCTAGTTAAGTTTGATTAAACTCGCTGAATTATGGTCGAGAGTTTGAGTCTTGAGTGTTTAAGACCAATTGTGTATTGTTGGATTATAACATTTAGTTTATATTATTTTTATGAATAGGTGACGAGATTGCTAGAGATCATTTTCAAGGCTTAGATAATACGCTGCAGGAGTCAGGTAAGTGGGGTTCCTATGCTGGGTTTTATACAAGCTAATAAGACTGAGGTTGATTTTATGAAAACTTGCATAATTTGTGTTGTGTTGGGAACTTGTGAAAACAAAGATCAACCTCGGTCACTCATCTGCATTATTCATGAAATCTGTGTGAAAAAGGAAAAATATGTTTTGGCATGCATTGTGTAGACATGAGCTAAATTCTGTCATGTGGTTTCTGAAATCTGGAAAAAGAGCGATATTGAGAATATGAAAAGTTGTGCATTTATTTAGAAAGATGTTCAGGCTTTTGTGTTCAGTGTGTGTAACTGTCTGATTCTGTTATGGTACTCTGTATTATTTTGTTATAACATCTGAAAACCTTTGGCATGGTGTACTGGTTTTCGTATCTGACTCTGTCTCTGCTTTGCTCTGCTCTGCTCGGTTATGCTCTGCTCTGTTTGGGTTGGTACCAACTTCTCTGTCTCTGAGTGCACCCACTTTGGAAACAAAGTGGTTTATTTGTGGTCTTTCCTGTGTGCACACTCGGGGCTCCGAGAAAAATAAAGGAAAGATTTCACCTCTGTCTCTGCCTGGTTTGGCCACCGGGGTTAGCACAACCCTACCACGGGGGTGAAACATGGTCTCTGCTCTGTTTGATGCTCTGTTTTGATCTGATGATGATACTCAGTTTATGTTATGCCAAAGTACTATGGGTTTTACTTGTCTTAAAAACCATCGCTCTGTTATTTTGAAAATATGTTATGTTCTGCATGATAACTCTGGAAAATATTTTGTTCTGCATACTCTACTTTATAAATGCTCATGTTTGCACGCTAGCATATGATTTCTGCTTACTAAGTTGTTGATAACTCACCCCTATCATCATAATATTTTTCAGATGATGTGGTGAGTCCAAATGAGCACCTGGATTAGAATGCTATTTGTGTTTAAGCTAAGGAGATGTTGGTAGAAGAAGGACTTCTGGTGTTCTTAGTTTTAATATCTTTGAGTTTGATTTATGTCTTGAGTTTAGTAAGATTTATGAAATATTTAGTTGGTTTGTTATGACTATCGGGAGATTATGGACCCCTTTGATTTATTATTATTGCATTAAAGATTGTGTGGAGTTTGTAATGAGATTATTGAGATGATATGAGATTGATTTCATTGATGAAGTTTTTTGGAGATTATCCTTTGGTTGTGTTGGGAGACATGTTTATGAGTGACAGGTAGTAATTCTCCAAGCCACCCGGGTTTGGGGCGTTACACAGAGTGCGCAGCAGAAGCATGGTATTTTTGTAGTAGTCAGGAGTTCAGATTGTGCTGATTTTGAAGAATTAGTGGTGACTTGAATTTTAAGAAAATATTTGTAATTGGAGATTAATCATTTGGTTATACAATTTATTATGGATGGTTAACCTTAGAAGTGGTTACTAGGTTACCAAAAGTAGAATTCAATGGAGGTTCAGAAGTTGTAGCATAGGAGTTGATTGAGGTTGGCGCATATTATTGTAAGGGCTATTAATCATTGGAATTTATTGGATGTTGTATTAAGGTTCTCGAGGAAATGAGATTTTGGATAGCATAGTCACCCTAGGATTACTGGTCGTGACGTGCCGCTGGGGGACTAATACAAGTATGTTGGATATCGCCATGTTCATTGAGAGATGTCTTCGTTGAAGAAGGGTTTTGGACAGCAAGAGCCACGTTTTGTTGACCCTGAACGCATTCAACTTTAGCCTAACCTTATTCATAAAGTTGCTCCGACGCAGATCGTGGATTAGAAAGAGCAAAGGTTAAGGTCTAACACAATACCTTTGGTAAAAGTGTCATGGGGCGATCCGTTGGCTCAAGATTTCTCTTGGGAAAGAGAAGCCGCCATGAGGGAGAAATATCCATATTTGTTCGATTGATTCTGGCAGTATGTTTTTAAGTTTGCTCTTAGTTGAAGCTTATTCCTATCTTAGCTTTAATGTTTGACCTTGTCAATTTCGAGGACGAAATTTTATTTAAGGGGTGGAGAATGTAACACCCCGTATTTTAGTGTATTTTTACTGAAGGATTATTTTTAATTGTTCAAAAATTTATTCTCTTATTTTAAAATTGTTAGATTTTTTTTAGTAGGTTTATTTTATGATTTTTGAATTTTGTGAAAATTATTTTGAAGTGCTTTCTTATTATTAATTATTGTTATAAGTTTAAAATCTCTTTATTCTAAATCAATTACTGTTGGATTTAATTATTTTAATTTCACTTTACCATTACGTTTAAATTATTTTATTTAACTTGTGGTTTTGAAATCGTTTCCGTTGGATCATTTTTGTGACCCAAGATGTGAGGATTGGACCTCATTTCTTTCCCTACATTTTCTCTTTCCTCTTTTCTTTTTCTTCCCTTTTCTTTTTCTTCTTTCTTTTCTTTCTTTTTTCTTTCTTTCCCAAGGCTCTCCCGCGCGACGCCCAGCCCCTCCCTCTCTCTCCGTCCGATCTTCCTTCCCCCCCAGCGCCGCCGTGCGCCGGCGGTGGTCGACACCGCCCAACCCCCCAGCTTCCCCAACCGCCGGCGACACCACCCCTCCGTTTCTAGCCCCAGTCGCGCCACCGTTAGCCACCACAAGCCCACTCATGCCGCGGCACCTCTTGTGCTCGCGCGCCGCAATCGCGCCACCTCCGGCCACCATCTTCTCACCACTTCATCCTCGACCTCATAGCAACCCATTGGACCCAACCCCACCTCTGATCCATCACCGGTGAAGCACTTCCAACTCCATTTTCGTTTTGGGCTTTTTGGTCTTCTACCGCCGCCCACGCCGCCACCCACGGCCAACCTTCACCACCACTAGCTTCACCGACCTCCTTAGGCCCTACCCTATCAATCTTGGGTCTTCGTTTGTCTCCGTTTGAAAGTGGGTATTTGAGACCCACAGCCACAGTGCATTTTGCACTGTTACGTTGCTCAGACGTCACTTCTTGCACTTCTGTGATCATCCAGAAATTATTATATAGCACTGTAAGTATTTCTCCAAAGAACTTTCGTGATTTAAATGTATTTTTACACAAACTCATTTCACTGTATTTGGTTGAACATGCCGGACTGAGTCCGAGGAGTTCGGGGGTCGGATGGATTGGTGATTGGAGTTGTTTGGTTGGATTTGATTGGATTGGTAATTGTTGGTTTGGATATTGTGTTCATGTACATTGCATTTGGCATGCATGATCATGTTTGTAAAGGAAAACTGGGTTTTCGTGTATTGCATTCATGTTCATGTGTTTATGAAAACTGGGTTTTCATGTGAGAATGGATTTTGGGTGCGTGTGTATCACGACCCCAAGTCGAGATGGGGCATTATCTCGGTGGAGCTCCTCTAGTTACTCGGGAGCGGAATATACTGAGTAACGTCCCCTGGATTGTCGCTTGGCGACAATGGGATCGGACGAGATAGTCTCGTGCCGACTCCGTGGTCCTTCTGCTGGTGGGGACTAGAGGATGTCTGGCCACGTACGCGCTGGGTGCGGAACTGGGCATCACTCGTTGCGTAGTGTGGATGTTTGGCCATGTACGCGCCGGGCGCGAAACTGAGCATCGCTACGAAGTCAGGACGTGCGGATGGTCCTAGGGGAGGCCATGGTGCATATGGTAATAATGGATTAATTGGCTATTTTCTGGGAAAATAGCATGTGTTGGATTTTGTATAAATCATTTTCTGGGAAAATGTTTTACGGATATTTTGGGCCAAATGGGATTTTGGCGTGTGTTGGAAAATAATCATTTTCGGAGAAAATGATGTTTTGAGGAAAAATGCATATTTCATCATATGCATGCATGTTGGTTGCATTAATACATTTTCATTGCGTGGTTATTTGGGTTATACTTACCTGCGGTACCATTTTGTGGTAACGCAGATTTTGATACAGATGAGGAGGTTGAGGGCGAGCCTGCGGAGACGGCTCCACCCGAGGAGTGATCTAAGATCACATGCTTGGTTATTTTATCTACTGTATATTATTTTAATTTTGGACGACTGTATAACTACTTTTAAACTTTACTGATGTTTTGATTGTATATAAATTCTGGTACTTAGTTGACTAATCCGCTGCGTTATTTTTTTGTACACCGTTGCATGTACACACACTTGGCACTTTCGTTGGGATGCGTGACCATGTTGTCATTATCCTGGCGTCTCGGTTCCTATGTTTCCTTACATGGGGGTCGAGGGCGCCACAAAGCTAATGGTAGTGGTGGTTGGCCGTGGATGGCGGCGTAGACGGCGGTTGAAGTCCAAAAAGCCCAAAATGGAAATGGAGTTGGATGGACTTCGCCGGTAGCGGATCGGAGCTGAGGATGGGTGGGTTAGGTAGCTGGGGGTAGCCGGTGATGTGGTGAAGAAATGGTGGCCAATGACAACTCAACGGCGACGCGCGAATACAAGAGGTGTCGTGGCCTGAAGTAGTGCGTGGGAGCTCACGGTAGTGCGAGAGGAGATAGAAACTGGAGGGTATGGTTGCCAGCCGGAGGGGAAGAAAATGGGAGGGGCGGTGACGACAATGGGTGGCACACGGCGTCGTTGTGGTGGACGGCGTGCGGACGGGGAGAGAGAGAAGAGAAAAGAAATGAGGAGAAAAAGAAAAGAAAAAGAGGAAAAAGAAAAAGTGAGGGAAAGAAATGAGGTTCAATCCTCATATCTTGGGTCACACAAATTATCTAACGAAAAAGATTTCAAAACAACAAGTTAAATAAAATAATTTAAACGTAGTGATTAAATAAAAATAAAATAATTAAACCCAACAATAAATTAATTTAAAATAAAGAGCAATTTAAATGCATAACAATAATTAATATCAAGAAAGCATATCAAAATAATTTTCAAAAATTAAAAATCATAAAAATAAACCAACTAAACATCCGATAAATTTAAAACAAGAGAACCAATATTTAAATTAATAAAAATAACCCTTCAATTAAAAATACGCTAAAATACGGGGTACTGACATTGAACTAGCTAAATGCCAGTGAAGCCAAAAATATAGCTCATTTTTTATTAAATTACCTGCATTGGACTAGCTATATGCCATCAAGTAAGACTATGAACTATAGCAAATCTATTGCAAAAGTGAGTCATTGTTCATCAATCAAAAGCATATTTTATTTGAAAAATAATCTAGGAAAGTGGTCCAATTTTCAGTGCAACCCCAAGAATTTGAGATTTTCCATTGTTTTTCATTTAGTATCTATAAGCAACTTTTTAATTTTTGATTACTTTAGGTCAGATTTTAAGTTTTCAAGTGTTTGTTATTTGATATATACATATTTATTTTTAATTTGACGACAGAATCGATTAAATTAATGTTCAATTTTATCATTTTAAAGTATCAGTATCAAGGTTGGTAAAATGTGTTTATTGGATAATTAGTTGGAAAAAAAATAGTTGTCAAACAATAATTTAATTAAAAATTAAATTATTAATTAACATATAGTTAATATAATTACATAATTTGAAAAAATAATATTATTATTAAAAAATAATATTTTATTATTATTTTGGCTAATAGATGGATAATCTAATATTGTATAGTTATATCTTGAATGACAAAGGCAAAAGACCAATGATGTAATTTTAGGTAAATTTTGGTTTTGGCTTTGGTTAGACCATTGTCAATGCTCTAAGCCCAACAATAGCTAAACATGATCTATGGCTCTATTTATGCGAAATATCCAACTAAGAGTGGAGACTATTTAAAAATGAGATAACTGAATTATTATTGAACTCGCTCTATTAATTTCAAGTAAAGATCATCAGCTCAACTTAAGTATACTATAAAAGTCTCCCCAAACTTTCGGTCAAGACCCCACGCGCGAATTCTGGTGACAATTTTATGATTTTGAAATAAAGCCTTTGAAATTTAGCTAATTGCGTTGATGATTTAAATTAATTAGCATTACAGCTAAAGTTTTTACCAGTTTAGTTATCATGTTCATAGACCAATTCTGGTAGGATGGACGTTGCCTCTTGCTAAATCTAATTGAATATATGTGACACCGCACATGAAAATAAGAACTATTCTGGTTGCTAGTTAATCAATAAAAACTAGAGATTGAGATTGAGAAAATATGTAAAATAGAGAGAAACACTTATGGTAATTAGGTTTATTGATAAAATTCAAAAACTCCAGCTAAAACCCAAGAGCCGGACTCAAATAGTTAAGAAAATCTGAGATTTTGAGGAATTTTTCCAAAAAAGGAAAAATCTTAATTATTGCATAAAAATAAATTATATAATGAAATAAGAATCTTACAACAAATTCTAGCCCAAATTGAAACAAAAATAATCTCTAAAAATGAAAGACAAGCATTTTCATAAAAACAAAAATAACTTTCATGATTCAAAGGAGAAAATGGTTGATTTCAAGGTTGAGCTGAGACCACTAAGTATAGCGTTGTGACTATGACATGAACACCGAGAAAAGTTTTTCGAATTGGGGTCATATGAGCGATTCTGATACTTGTAGCGGCCAAAATTATGGTCAAAATACTAACACCTGCGCAATATTAATATCCTAATCCAACGAATGCTCACATTTTCGTACCATATTAATTTGCGCTGAACTGCCTTCTCGGGTGAGGTAGTCCAACACTATCAACGTGCATGGAATCTATCATCTCATTATCATCATATACGGATCCTCTACATCAATATGCATGCATGGCTCTTCTTCTCCTGATCATATGTTGTTTACTTTCTCCTTACACTTGGGTCATGGATATATGATCTATTTCTTTCGCTAGCTGAATCTTTTTCGTGCCACAACATATATATATATATATATATATATATATATATATATGGCATTAACAACCAAAATACTTGCGGTGTGCAGAAGTCGCGGTTATTAACGATGATACGTTTGCAGCGTGAGTGATGAAATAACTACCTTGCACATGCAGGAAGGCAAAATAACAGAAAGCGGAAAACGTGAAGAGCGTAGTAGTGGAAATCCTTGTGTATTCATTTGTCATGTACAGTTGCTATTTATAGCACAGGAAATCAATAACAGAATGGTAAATATGTAATTGTATTTTACAGCTCATTAAATAACAGAATTAAATTATCATGCCACGTTCAGTCTGGTGGCCTTCCAAGTGTTTGTGAATTGTCATCCTTTAATTCCAACATCCCCCCGCAAGATGGAGAGTAAACATTGATGACTCCCATCTTGAACAACAATCTTTGAAAAACTGGCAAGTGCAGTGGTTTAGTAAGCAAATCTGCCAATTGAGCAGAGGAGAACACGTGAGCAGTTTTGACTTGTCCTGCTAAGATTTTATCACGAACTAGATGGCAATCTAGTTCAATATGCTTGGTGCGTTTGTGAAATACTGGATTCGCAGCGATGTGCATGGCGGCAATGTTATCACAGTACAGAGTAGTGGGTGTTCCAATGGTAATGTGTAAATCTGTAAGTAGATAACGAACCCAAGTAAGCTCGCAAACTGCTGCTGCCATAGCTCTGTATTCCGACTCAGCAGATGACCTTGAAATTGTGTTTTGCTTTTTTGACTTCCAAGAAATGAGAGATTTTCCAATGAACACACAAAATCCCGTAGTAGATCGACGGGTGTGGGGGCAAGTTGCCCAGTTGGCGTCGGAGTAAGCGACAAGTTCAATGTTGGAGTTTGCTGGAAGGAAGATGCCCTGTCCCGGAGTTCCTTTAACATATTTAAGGACCTTAAGAACAACCTCATAATGTGGTACTCTCGGGTTGTCCATGAACTGGCTTAACAAGTTGACACTATAGTTTAAATCTGGCCGTGTGTTGGTTAAGTAGAGCAACTTACCAACGAGTTTTCTGTAAAGTGCTGGATCATGAAACAATTCTCCTTCATCCCGTTTAAGCTTGATGTTGGGTTCCATTGGTAAGGGAGATGGTTTAGCCGCCAAGAGTCCAGTTTCAGCAAGGATATCTAGCGCATATTTGCGTTGACAGAGTTGGATCCCAGTTTGTGTGCGCCCTACTTCCATGCCAAGAAAGTATCGTAACTTGCCCAAATTCTTTATGCGAAATTTGGTCTCCAAAAATTCCTTAACTGCATCACTTGAATTGGTGTCTGAGCTCATGAGAATAATGTCATCGACATATACGAGTAGTGCAATGAACGAAGTGGCAGTGCACTTGGTAAAAAGGCTATAATCAGCCTTGGATTGCATAAAACCAAATTCAGCAAGGGAAGAAACTAATTTGGCATTCCATTGACGGGAAGCTTGGCGCAAGCCATATAAGCTCTTTTGCAGGCGGCAAACTTGAGAGGTCTTGGATGCAAAATGGCCAGGTGGTGGCCTCATATAGAGTTCTTCAGTAAGCTCGCCATACAAGAAGGCGTTATTTACATCAAGCTGTTGTAATTCCCATCCTTTAATTGCAGCAACTGCCAAGAGACAACGGATTGAAGCAATTTTAGCAACGGGTAAGAATGTATCGTGAAAATCAATACCTTCACGTTGGGTAAAACCCTTTGCAACCAATCGTGCTTTGGCTCTTTCTACAGTTCCATCGGCATTGAATTTCAGCTTGTAAACCCACTTACAATCAATCAGTCTCTTGCCTGGTGGCAAATCAACAATGGTCCAAGTCTCATTAAGCTCAAGAGCAGCCAGTTCCTGATCCATTGCCTCACGCCAAATTGGATATTTGATAGCTTGTGTATAGGATGTTGGTTCAGAATTTATGGAGACAGAGGTGGTGAATGCCTGAAACTGTGGAGATAATGATGCATAGGATAAAACAGAAGAAATGGGAAAAGGAATATGCATACCTGATGGAGAAGAAGATCCAGGAGCAATCATTGTTGATGTCGATTGGTGAGGATTGGTGGTAATGACTTGTTGACAATGGTAGTCACGTAGGAATGCAGGGGCTGTCTTTGTTCGAGTTGATTTACGAAGAACTGGGAAAATGTCAATATGATTAGAAGGTTGGGTAACTTCATTGATAGGTTCGGATGAATTATGAAGGGGTGAAACTGGGCCTTCCAAGTGTGTTGTGCGAGTGTGAGTAGGTGATGAAGGTGGAGAGTCAATATGATCAGGAAAGGGAGAATTGTGAAGGGGTGAAACTGGGCCTTCCAAGTGTGTTGTGCGAAATTTGTGTTTTCTGTCATTGCTCTGGTACCATATTAACGATGATACGTTTGCAGCGTGAGTGATGAAATAACTACCTTGCACATGCAGGAAGGCAGAATAACAGAAAGCGAAAAACGTGAAAAGCGTAGTAGTGGAATTCCTTGTGTATTCATTTGTCATGTACAGTTGCTATTTATAGCACAGGAAATCAATAACAGAATGGTAAATATGTAATTGTATTTTACAGCTCATTAAATAACAGAATTAAATTATCATGCCACGTTCAGTCTGGTGGCCTTCCAAGTGTTTGTGAATTGTCATCCTTTAATTCCAACAGCGGTAGTTATTTAGCTATTTCTCAGTGACTTTTGCTCGCAACAAAAAGTCCGGACGTTTGTTGTATGCTTTATATCAAGCTCATCTTTATTGCTTACAGTTTTGATATTTTCATTTGATACTATTTTAGGTTGTAAATTGGCTCATGAAATTCTCTCTCTCTCTCTCTCTCTCTCTCTCTCTCTCTCTCTCTCTCTCTCTCTCTCTCTCTCTCTCTCTCTCTCTCTCTCTCTCTCTCTCTCTCTCTCTCAAAGGTTTTATATATGGTTTAGGGAACAAAACAATCATTCACGTACGCCATTCAACATGTATTTAGAAGACCATTAATAGATGTAAAGCAAACATATTTAATATTATTAGTCATGCTTGCATAGTACTGATGATAATACAAGCTTCTAACACACATAACACAACATATATATCTCACACCATCAAGAGCCATAAGGTTGGCCTTATTGTTGACAATAAAAGAGTCTATATATATTACGAAAACACCATATATGATCTATATATATGATTCCATGCATGCACGTACGCCTTGTAAGTTGTACGTTGATAATTATTGGTACTCAAGCAGCTGCCACACCTTCAGTACTTATAATTAGCACATGATTTATCCCATGTATCGAAAGCTGTGAAGACAAAAATAAAAGTACACGTTAGAAGTTAGAACCAAAAAGACATTAATTTTCAGTAAAAAAGAAAAAAAAAACATGCGTGCACGTGCATGCGGAGAACCAACAACAAAATGTTCATTTATATAATAGTCTTAAAAAGAGTCTATTCATCGTCTATTTTCTCATTATCTTATAACGTGATATTAGATTATAAGTTTAAGAGTAAAATATAATAAATAGTGTCTAATCACATAATACCACGTCATGAGATAATAAGAGAATGATAAAAAATGAAATGACTATCATTAGTCTAAATTATAGATGGTTGACATGAGTTCATATTTACTAATTATATACTGTAAGAAGGTGGTTACCACTGCTGCAACGCAGCTAAAAACCAACAGAATAAAGAAAACAGAGAGATGAGTGGATGGAAGAAGAAGAACCTTTATTCCATTTTTACTCAATTTATTCGTATACAGAAGGTGCCAACATATATACAGCAGAAAGTTCTAACTAACTAACCGTAAGTTCAAATGAGCTAATGACATCTGTAAAGTAGAATAACAAATCAAAGAATAATGAAAAAGACGACAGCTTATGTACAAGGGATAGTAGAGTCTAAACGACTTGTAGTTTGGCCTGTATCCTCTAACATCCCCCCGCAAGATGGAGAATAGAGATTAACTATTCCCATCTTGAAGAGGTGTAATTGCAGAAGGTAAGAGGGTAATGCTTTAGTGAAAATGTCAGCCAACTGGGTTTGAGAGGAAACATGGGCTGTTGTAACAGTTCCTGCTTGAATTTGATCTCGAATCAAGTGACAATCGAGTTCAATGTGTTTCGTTCTCTCATGAAACACTGGATTTGCAGCAATATGGAGGGCTGCTTGATTATCACAGAAGAGGAGGGCAGCTTGTGGATGAGAAATGCCAAGGTCTTGAAGTAAATATCGAAGCCAAGTTAATTCAGAACAAGTGGCAGCCATGGACCTATACTCAGCTTCAGCTGAGGACCGAGAAACCACATTTTGTTTCTTGGACTTCCAAGAAATTAATGAGCTGCCTAAGAATATACAATACCCTGTAGTTGAGCGACGAGAGTCTGGGCAAGAGGCCCAATCCGAATCACAATAAGCTTGGAGTTGAAACTGAGATGAGGAGGAAAGAAAAATTCCTTGTCCAAGAGCTGCTTTGATATATCTTAGAACCTTGTATGCTGCTGCCATGTGAGTTGAAGATGGTTTATCCATGAATTGACTCAACAATTGAACTGCAAAACATAAGTCTGGCCGAGAGATGGTGAGATATAAAAGTCTACCAATAAGCCTTCTATAAGTGCTTGGTTCAGCAAGAGAAATGCCCTCATCTTTGCTGATTTTAAGATTTTGAGCAAGAGGTAGCTTGAGGGGTTTACAACCGAGCATACCAGAATCAGCCAATATGTCTAAGGCATATTTCCTTTGAGAAATGTGAATGCCTTTGGAAGATCTAGCAATCTCTAGGCCCAAAAAATAACGTAGGCATCCAAGATCTTTAATTTTGAACTTGCAATAAAGAAAAGTTCGAATGGAATCAATAGAGGTTTGAGAATTGCTAGCAACTAAGATATCATCCACATAAACTAACAAGGCAATGTAAGATTCTCCATCTTGCTTTGTGAATAAGCTATAATCAGGTTTTGATTGGATAAAACCAAAATCAAGTAGATGAGAGGTAAGTTTAAAATTCCATTGCCTTGATGCTTGTTTAAGACCATATAGACTCTTAAGTAACTTGCAAACTTGATGTGGCTTTCCCTTGGTGTACCCGGGTGGTCTCTTCATATAAATTTCTTCTTGTAAATCACCATTAAGGAAGGCATTGTTTACATCAAATTGATGTAAATGCCATCCTTTAATTGCAGCAACAGTGAGTAGACATCTCACAGTGACCAGCTTAGCAACTGGAGAGAAAGTTTCATGAAAGTCTATGCCCTCTTGTTGTGTGTAGCCTTTGGCTACTAACCTAGCTTTGAGTCTTTCTATAATGCCATCAGACTTAAATTTAATCTTGTAAACATACTTACAGTCGATGGCTTCTTTCCCTTTAGGTAAGTCAGTGAGTGTCCAGGTATGATTGTTTTCCAAAGCCTCAATCTCAGCTTCCATAGCTTTGCACCAACCAGGATCCTTCAAAGCTTGTTTATAAGAATTAGGCTCGGATTGGAGAGAAAGAGAAGAAGTAAAAGCTTGGAAGGAAGAACTGAATTTATGATAAGATAAACATTTATGTAGAGGAAATGACTTACCATTTGAAGCAGGAGCATCCTTGGAAATTGATTGTTCAGGAGGAGCCAACAAAGCCTGATGACAGTGAAAGTCTTTCAAATATTGAGGAGCAGTTCTAATCCTAGTGGACCTTCGAAGAGTGGGAATGGGGGTGCGGGGAGAAGTAGAATGAGAAGGCAATTCATTGGTTAGTGAAGGGGGTGACATGCTGACAGTGGAGGGGGTAGAATGGGCAGGAATGGAAATAGTTGAAGGGATGGAAGGTGCAGGAGAAAGGGGCTGAAAATTAGATGCAGGAGGTGGGGAAGATGAAAAAATGGGTAAGTGTGACTCTAGAGAAGGAGGTGAGGGTGAAAGTGTGGGATTTTGGAAGGGAAAAATGGACTCATGAAAAATTACATCCCTTGAAATGAAAATGGTGTGATTGCTAAGGTCTAACAATTTGTATCCCTTGATTCCAAAGGGATAACCAAGAAAAACACATTTTCGACCTCTAGGATCAAATTTCTTTCTAGCATGTAAAAGGGTGGCTGCAAAACATAAGGAACCGAATACTCTCATGTGAGCATAAGCAGGTTTTTTGTTAAACAGAAGCTCATATGGAGTTTTATTATTTAAAAGTGGGGTTGGAAGTCTGTTGATGATGTATGTGGCTGTCAAAAGACAGTCACTCCAATATTCTAAAGGCAAATTAGCTTGGAAACGAAGAGCACGAGCTACATTAAGCAAGTGTTGGTGTTTCCTCTCAACAATGCCATTTTGTTGAGGGGTTTCCACACAGCTTTTGTGATGAATAATGCCTTTTTCATTAAAAAAATCTGTCATGCAAAACTCAACACCATTATCACTTCGTAGGGTTTTAATTTTAAGTCCAAATTGTGTTTCCACCAGATTATAAAAGGATTTGATACATGCTCTAGTTTCAGCTTTGGTAGAAAGTAAATAAAGCCAAGTTGTACGAGAGAAGTTATCCACTATTGTCAAAAAATATTTAGAACCATCATGTGCAACAATGGGACTAGGTCCCCATAAATCACAATGAATTAGTTCAAATATTCTAGATGAAAGATGGACACTGTCAGGGAAGGGCAACCGATGAAATTTTGCTAATGGACAAATATGGCAAGGTTTTTCATTAATGGAATCTGTGTGCTTGCTTACAATAGGGTCAGAAACCAACTTTAATCTAGAAACAGATAAATGACCCAAGCGACAATGCCATAGATCAGCATGAGCATCAGAATTAACAACAGAAGCTGAAGGAATAAGATCTGTGTGAGTGTTGTGTGCAGAATCTGAGAGGGATTGTGCAAGGGCTGAAGGAGAGACGTTTGTGCAGACCAAGTGGTACAGGCCATGTCTTAGCTCACCCTTCCCAATCGTTTTCCAAGAAAGCAGGTCCTGAATGAAGCAACAATTTGAGAAAAAAAGCAAACAACAAGTTAGAGAATGGGTTAACTTGGTTGCTGAAATTAAATTAAATGGGAATGAAGGGACACAAAGAACATCCCTCAAAATGATAGTATTTGTCAAATAAACAGTACCAACATGTGTTACCGATGCTGAGCTTCCATTGGGAAGCTTGACTGAGTAAGCAACAACTGAGGTAATTGAAGTGAGAAGAGAAGTGCTACAGACCATATGGTCTGTGGCACCCGTGTCAATTACCCAATTGGAAGATGAGTTATGCAAGAAACCGTGTGTGTGTGTAGAGAAAGATGTATATATACCAGACATTTTGGAAGAATGGACAGGAGAGTTAGAGGGTTGAGGTTGAGTGCCAGAGTGAAGATCATTGGCTACAATTGAAGAATCCTAAGATTGAATTAAAGACATAAGCTGCTGATATTGAAGCTTGGTCAAACCAATCCTGTCATCACTAACAATTTCAGATTCAGTAGCATTAGGAAGAGTGGCCTGATTAGCAAGAAAACCAGGAGTCTGCAGCTTGGCATGGAACTTGTGACCAGGTGGGTAACCATTCAACTTGTAGCACTTGTCGACTGTATGACCAGTTAAGTTACAGTGTGAACAAATAGGGGGTGCTGCATTGCCAAGTTTGTAGCAGTTTTCCAATAAATGCCCAGAGATTTTGCAGTGGCTGCAATAGGGCCTCTCCTTTTTGGAAGAATGATTTGTTTTGGAAAATCTTGAATAGGAAAAAGGTTTCTTAATGGCCAGTGCCATGGTTTCAGTGGAGGGGATAGTGGAGATGATTTGGTGGTACCTTTCTTGTTGCTGAATGAGGGAGAAGACTCTTGTGACAGGGGGAATGGGGTCCATCAACATAATCTGGTCTCGGATGGGAGAGTAGGAGTCATGTAAACCCATTAGAAATTGAAGAACACAGTCTCTCTGGTATCGATCCAAAAGTGTTTTCATGGTGCCACAATTACAAACGGGAATAGGGTCATAGATGGAGAGTTCATCCCAGAGAGTCTTCAACTTACCATAATATATACTTACTGAATCATGTTCCTGAAGAAGGCCAGCTAATGCTTTCTTGAGTTGGAAAATTCGTGGGCCATTTTGTTGAGAGAAACGGTCCTGAAGATCTTGCCAAATTTCCTTAGCATCATCCACAAAAACAACACTAGATTTAATAGAGGGACTTACAGAGTTCTGTATCCATGAAACAACCATGTCGTTGCACCTTTCCCATAGGTCGAATAAAGGGTCCATGGAATCAGTAGGTTGCAAGAGAGAACCATTGATGAAACCAATTTTATTTTTCGCACGAAGGGCACGGCGCATGGCACGAGACCAAGTGGCGTAGTTGTCTGTATTAAGTGGCTCAGAAACGAGACTAATGGCTGGGCTATCTCCATGATCCAAGCGAAAAGGATTTGCTGGATCAGAGAGATTGAGATAACAAGATAAGGTATTTGTGTTAAGGTCTGAATGAGATTTGGGGGAGGAGGGATCTTCCATCAGAAAAAAAAAATCTCTCAGTGGCTCTCTGATACCATGTAAGAAGGTGGTTACCAGTGCTGCAACGCAGCTAAAAACCAACAGAATAAAGAAAACAGAGAGATGAGTGGATGGAAGAAGAAGAACCTTTATTCCACTTTTACTCAATTCATTCATATACAGAAGGTGCCAACATATATACAGTAGAAAGTTCTAACTAACTAACCGTAAGTTCAAATGAGCTAATGACATCTGTAAAGTAGAATAACAAATCAAAGAATAATGAAAAAAACGACAGCTTATGTACAAGGGATAGTAGAGTCTAAACGACTTGTAGTTTGGCCTGTATCCTCTAACATATACGTATATACCTTTCTGAGAAAGAGACCAATTATCATCGGCGCCCACGTGCCATGCAGAGTAACCACGCAGTTCCTTTTCCTTGCGTGCATATGTAACCTTCGAGATTATACTTTCCAAATCGTCGTAACCAATCCACGTCCTATCAGCATAGCAATAGTTTGTGCAGTAGGTCTCATCGTACACTGTTGTGACCTTTTGGTCAACTATGATCCATTTCTTGACTCCGGCAAAAGGAACGGATCCATCGACAGATTTATGCTGTACGACGGGCGCCAGTCCATGTGCTGGTGCAAATAAACCATGTTGCGATGGATCACTCAGAATCCATGCCCAGCCAAAAAAGGGAAGCCCAAGGACCAAAGTTTTGGCATGCACACCTGCCGTAATCCATGTATCGATGCTTGCTTCCACGCAAAGTGATACGTCTCTCTTGTTTTTCAACGGTGCGGGGGGTGCAGTCTCTTTGGGTGACGAGTTGGGGGTATAGAAGTTATAGGCCAATACGTGGATCCAGTCCAAGTAGCTTGAAATAGCCTTACAGGGATAACGCGCTCGCGCCGAGCATATATCCGGCGAGTAAAATACCTCTGCGGTTAGAAGCAACCGAGCCTTGGTGGTCATCCGGGCCTCAATTTCCACGGCTGCTCGCCATTCCTTGAGGAGCGACTCCAGATTGGTCATTTCCACGGCCGTGGAGGGTTACAGCCAGCTGAGACAAAGGCCATGGAAGTTGTTTTCCCTGGCTAGAGTTATGGAGGAATCTATGAATATTTTGCGGTTTTCTTGCTTGCTAGCCATTGAAGCTAAGGTCGAAGCTACACCAGAGGCTCCACCACCGATGGATAAAAGGGTTTTAACTCCAGGGTTTTTTATTTGCACAGTTTGGGTGAAGCTTTCGAACTGGTGCTTGTGTAGGGTAGGAAAGGTAACTTGGTAAGTATTGGGGTTGACATTCGCAAAGCGGCAAAAAGATGGGTGAAAAGGGAGGATTTTATGTAGGACACCGGGAATGCACTGTCGCAAAGCCAGTATCCGGCTTTCACAACGCCGGTTGAAGCCATATTTGAAGAGATCGAAGACTGAGACAGAGCAGTAGTACGTAGTACACTTTGGTTGCTAGAGCTATATGTGAGATTTGGTGCTTAGCTTTGAGAAGACAGAGCACGCCTATATATAGCCATTCCATGACCATAAAGATACGATCGATCATCGATTAATGTCGACTCATGTTGTCCCAAACAGTGACACTGCCACTTCAATGGCCTAATCCGAGACAGCTGGGCTAGGCTTTTAGATCATGGCGGATCTATCGATCTGTGCATGGCTGGCTAGCGTGCGTACGTCATGGTTCCACTTGTGCATGCATGACGTGCATGACAAACGAGATGTGGACTCTTGTCTGAAAAAACTGCATCGTCAATCGAAGGAATATTGAATATTTACGTTTGTCTTTAGTGCAGAGCTAGCTAGCTAGCTAGCTGCTGCATGCATGTATCACCATCAGCTATATATCAACTTTGGAGCTTCCACGTAATCCTTCTCTTGTAGCTATACGTACATGAATCTATTATCCTCGGCCTTTTAAAACTAGTTGATATGCCACTACTTTCAAATCTAATGTGCATCCAGAAGCCATCTGAGATTTATAATTAACCTAAGGCGCTGGCCCTATACATATATCAAGCAATATCAATCAGAGACATTTCTACGTCGGAATCGTTTAGGATCAACTATTATTTGTATCTTTATATCTCGAAGTGGATTGAGGAATCAATCTCTCAATTTCAAACCCTATCGCCAACGAATAAGTTCTTCTTCTTGGCTGCTTGTGGGATATTGGACCAAGGCTATATATTATGGCAATACCACGCACACAATCCATTGGCTAGCTTTTATAAGGAAGATATATAAACTATATATATATATAGGGTTATGTGGCGAAATGCTTTTGTTTCAACAGAAACTCATTCGCTTTTCTAAAAACTAGAAGCAGGGACAACATAAGAAATTGGTCAAGGATTATATCATGAGTTTCTAATTTTGAAGGTCTTCGTATCAACAAAACTGGTTTTATACACTTCTTGATCGGATTAAATCTATAAACTTGACTATAAATATATAAATGCTTTTGTTGAGGCGTATAATTAAGTAATATAGAAACTATTTTAAAACTTGGAAAAGGATGGTTCGTGGTTTTTCAAAAAAATAAAGCACCAGCTAACAAAATTCTCAGACAAAACTCCTGAGCATGATATATCGAGTTAAATTGGAAAATTAAGGGTACTCTTAAGTATTCCACGTGGCAGAAGTTCATATGGATGGCATGAAATATGCTGGTATGGATTACAAAAAAAATGAATCATTTTACGATTTCACATCATGATCTAGATCTGTCAATATCACATGAAGTGCAGCCAACTTCTGTGTTTAAAGTAAAATAGGATAAATCTATCCACACGAGATTCCATTGATCTCCTTAATTGACATTCTCTATCATTCAGCTGAAATATATATATATATATATAGAGAGAGAGATCAATCTAAAGTTAAATATGGCGGTCCAGCCCCCACTTGTGATTTGGCAGGAGATGCGATATTGGGATGTTGGCCGCTCGGGTCATACAACCCTCACACATTGTGATAAGTGTGTGCTCATGACATAATTAAATAATGTGTACAGTTATATCACAGCGAAAAATAAAAAAAGCATTCAAAAAAATCTAACTAATAATAATAGAGAAATTTGAATTACATCATCATCTTAGTGTCTATAAGTCGCAGGTGTTCCAGCCATAGACAAAATAATATTACAGTCCTCCAAGAATAACAAAGAATCAAAAATTAACACTTAAATCTATGACAAATAATCTCAATCTTTACTCCTCAGGCAGAGCCTGACCTCCATAGTCGTACCCATCCATTGCATCAAGATCTACAGTTTTGGAGAGCGAAACTGCAGGTGTGGATACCAAAGTGAGATTTTGCAAAATCTCAATAAGTAAAACCAAGTCTAACACTCAAAAATCATGCAGCTGGAAAGGAAAAATTATGCAAATAGAAGATATAGAAGAATATAATATTTTGATATTTTGCAAGTAATCGAACTCAAGTATGCACCAAATCGTTCACACAAGACATTACACACCCAAAAATCACATTTTATTTTGAAAACTTTTGTTTTATTAAGGTATGCATCATGGTCTCTCCTATAGACCCTCCACATACTCTAGCTCCATTCGTTAAGGTTGTAAGAGGACCGGACTGGACCAATAGTCTTATTGGTCGGTCTCGAGGTGTATTTTTTAGGACCGGACCGAGATCGAGACCGACTGAATGTATATATGTATATATATTCTTAAATATTTTTTATATATAATATATTATTTTATATAGTAGTTATATAAATTAATTATGTAATTTTCATCTAATGGATCACCATTAACTATATATACAATGAAATTATTTAATATCCATTAATCATATATAAAATTTTAAAGATATCACTTAATTTCATTAACCATATATATACAATGAAAAAAATGTTCATGGACCGACCGGACCGATAGCTAGCTAACGGTCTGGTCTAGCAAAAATGATGGACCAAACTTTCCGGTCCGTGACTCCTCTCGAACCGACTGATTACACCCCTACCTTTCACCACACTACGCATACAAATCATTTATGTAACTTCATACAAGCGATGCCCAATTTTACACCCGATGCGTTCGTGGCCATGCATCATCTAGCCTCCACCATTAGAGAGGCAATGATGTCGACCTGAAAGTATTACCGTCTAGCCCTAACTTATTGTCACCAAGAGATAAATCAGGGGATGTCACTCAATTTTACGCGCTCCATAGTGATCAGAGGAGCTCCGCCGAAATAATGTCTTATCTGGGCTTAGGATTATGATACTCACACACCACATATAAAATCCAAACAGTCATTTTATTAACATGAAGGCCATGGTCTTCCCTATGGACCATCCATAAACTCTAGCTGTCTTAGTCATACTACGGGTAACGACCATGCATGACTTCCTAACAAGCGATGTCAAATACGTGACAGACGCATTCGTGACCAAGCATCCTCTAACCTCCACAAACTAAGAAGCAACATCATAGACCCGAGAGCGTTATCACTGTTAATGTATATATTTGTATCTTAGAATATATCTAGAATATTAGATCAAATCCTTAATTTCGTAGAATTATACTAGATCATATCATTAATTTCCTGTAATTTTATTAGGTTAGAATCTTTCCTTTTAGTTGTTTTTCCTTGTTTGCTTTGGTCATATTTGTGACGCCCCAACCCCCTCGTACTGCAACGCGGGAATCGTGACGTCGGGATGATGACAACACGGGTCATGCATCCCAACGATAAGTGTCAAGTGTGTGTACATGCGAAAAGTGTACAACAAAAATGCAGCGGATAATTTAAGTACGTCAACTAAGTACTAGAATTATTTAATACAACTATTTAAAATAAATTGTTTTTAAAAAGTTATACAGTTATCCGTAAAATAAAGTAGAATTTATGCATATGCAGAATAAACATCTGAGGTCATTTTCATATTTCTTTTTAAAAACAAACATGTTTATTTTCAAAGTCAATCTCATTTCATTTCTTTTATGCAAAACTAGTATATGAACCCCGCTTACCTAGACTTTTTAACTATTATGAATCTTTCCATAATCGTGCTGATTGAATGTCAATCGTCACCGAGGGAGGCTGAGAGGCGCGACAAGACAGTGACCTAGGCAGGGATCGACGGTGGTGAGCACGGCGACATGGCACGTGCAATGGGGTTGTAGTCTGACCATAAAATCTTGCTTCGCGATCTGCGGTGGCTCCACTAGAAGGTTCACGGCTAGGCTACGGCGCACAGACGACAAGTGACTGGGCGGCTTGCATGGAGGCAAAGTTAAAAGGAAAGCATGCTCTGTTTTTGGCAAGTGGAAACAAAGGCCTCTTAGAGTGTGATGGTGGCTTGAGTTTCACGGTGAAGGGTGGCGGCAAAGTGGAGCTCTCGTCGTGAAGTGGTGGCTGGAATCGTGGGAACATGGGAGGCTTGCATGGTGGTGGTGTGTACGAGGCAGTGGCTCGCTGGTCCATCTGTGGAAGCCACAGGTTGGCGTGATGGTGGCTGTGCGGGATGGTTGGCGATGTCGCAGTAATGAGTGATGGCCCTAGGCTACGGTGTATGCATGGAGGTTTGCAGTGAACGAGAGAGACTCTGAGAGAAAGAACTGAGAGTATGAGCGACATGGATAGAGAGAGTTTGTCAGATTGGATATAGAAATGCACAGCAAGTATAAGACAATAAAAAGTAGAGAGGGAGAGACCTAAGTGATGGACGGAAACGAAATAAAGGAGGACTCAAAAACGGAAAGGAAGTTCAAACTGCCTAAACGTGGAGATAATAGAGATTTGGTTGGAGGAATTTTTGGGAGTGCAAAAAAAACTAAAAGTGAAAAACTATCGGAAAGATAAAATGCATGCGGAAAGATGAAGCTCACCTCAAACGACGTCATGGCTGCGTGAAAAACAGGGAAGAAAAATTGGGGAAGTTTATCGGGGCTAGGGAGGCAGGAGGGAAAAGAAAGAAAAGGAAAAAAAAATTCAAAGGGCCAGTGTGTTACAATATATATATATATATATATATATATATATATATATTTATATATATATATTTATATATATAAACATGCACGAGTAATGTTAGATACAATTATGTATTGTGTAAGTGTCACTGTTTTTAAAAAAGAATGAGATCCTATTAAAACATTAATTTTTTCATGTAGGTCTCATATTTAATTATTTACTTTTTATAAAAAGAATATGCGGCATTTTGCACTCTATGACTATAAATATTATTTCACTATGTAATACATTTAATTTTAAAAAAAAAAAAAAATTAATATGTGGATCAACACAAAACAAGAAAAATGCATTTAGTTGTTTACAGGCTTAGGTCTCGTTTGGATAGTGAAATGAGATTAGATGGTTTTAGATAAAAGTTAAAAGTTGAATAAAATATTGTTAGAATATAATTTTTTAATATTATCATTGTTTTGAAATTTGAAAAAGTTAAATTATTTATTATATTTTGTATAAAAATTTAAAAAAATTATAATGATGAAATGAAACCGTTTCTCCGTCCAAACAGACCTTAATGTGCCACTCTTTAGTCTTCGGGCAGAATTGAGTTGGATATTTATGGGCTCGATCGAATATTGGGTCTAGGTTGAAAATCCTGCAACCGAGCCCAAGCCCCTAGCTAGCTAGCTGCAACCGAGCCCAAGCCCCTAGTGATCTCCACACCATCATATAATTTTCAAAAGAAAATATTGATTTTTTATATGAGAACATTCAAAGTTGATCATGCAAGACGCCAAGATCAATATATTGTTGAAGTTTTCCCACTCTCGTCAAGATCACTATAATTTTATTACAGTTTATGATAAGATAGACCGATATATATCATCCACATGTCAAGATTATCTATATTATTTTTTTATCAAGTTATGTTTTTTCCTTTTATAAAATAATTAATTTATAAGCACTGATCTTTTACAACAATATTTTTGCAACTCAATATAAAATAATACAAGATAATTTTATTAAATTAAAATGCAATTTAAAAAAGTGACATGAATGCATTATTTTATTTACAATACACTATAAGAAAAATGAGTATTTGTGACGGATTATTTCCTACGAGAATGACTATTTGCGACAAAAGCAGACTCATTTTGAGAGAAAATAGTCATTTTTGCAAGAAATAACTGACTACAAATAAATAATTTTCTTATAGCGATACATGGATTATAAGATAGACGTACGGATATATCATTGCGGCCAACTAATTTTATAGGCAAAATGAAACTTTAATAGATACGTACATTAGTATAACTCTGAAGTCTCAATACAAATTATTAATATCATCCATTTTTACAAACCACAGTATCCATCAGGCCAGCCTTATTAAATACAGCAAGTGTATATGATTATTTATTAGCCTTACATATTCATGCGGATAAAATAAGCTTCCACGACCAATATATAGTCTTTATTGCTAATCTAATCCTTGTGCTCATCCCCATGTAGTTGAAGCTGCATCAACAGTATGATTTAGGCATTAGAATTTAGAAGTTAGAAATCCAAAATAGAAATACAGTGCGTAGTAATCAAAGATGCCTGAGCACTTGATAAGAACAAATCCAAGAACTTATTTTAATATGAGAAATGATTTGTACAAGTCTCAAATAGACAAGTTTTACACAAGTTTTTATAAAAAAGTAAATCTCATTTTGAAAAAGTGCTAAAAGATTTTTTTTTTAGTGAGACCCACTTAATTTTTACAAATAACTTATGCGAAACTTGTCTATTTGAAATTTGTATCTAGCATTAATTACTCTTTTAATATTTAATTCTTAATTCTTTACGTTGTTTTCAAGAATTATTTGTTGGAAATTAAGCGAGCAGGCCATTCTGACAAGATTGCCCAACTCAATTAGTATGATTACAAATTAAAAGTCATACAAGCATGGGTTAATTTGAATTATATGTAGAAACATTGGATTAATGAATTCAAACTAACCTGTTGTAGACAGAGCGGAGTCCTTGTCGGCGCCAACATGCCATGCAAAGTAACCGAGCAATCCCTTTCCCTTAGCATATGTAACCTTGGTAGAAACACTCTGGGTATCATCATAACCGATCCATATTGTCTCCTTATAGCAGTAATCTGTAACAAAGGTGGAGTTGTACACTGTTGTATATCCACTCTGAGTTATCAGATCCCGGATTTGGCTGTAAGTCTGGGACCCGTCTGAGGATAGAGCCGATCCATTTGCCGGTGCAAATATTCCATTGTTACTAGCATTTAACAGACGCCATGCGTAGCCATAAAATGGCAAACCGAGAGCTAGTTTGTTGGCCGGTACACCTGCCTGAATCCAAGCTTCAATGCCGCTGTCCCCGCTAACTTGGCTTGTTGGATTGTACAATGCAGCCGGCGGTCCGGTTGTTGAGGGTGACCAACCGGGGCCATAGAAGTCATAGGCCATTACATTGACCCAGTCCAAGCTGTTTGATATTGCCTGAATGGGATAAATTAAGGAGTAATAGTCAGAGGAGTAGAAGAATGCTGCGGCTAGAAGCAACGTTTCCTTGCCGGTGGTGTTGGATTCGTTGGCCACGGCTGCTCGCCATTCATTGAGGAGGAAACCAAGGTTGGTCATGTCTGTGGTCGTGGACGGGTACTCCCAATCGAGGTCAAGGCCACTGAAGTTGTTATTCCTGGCTAGCTGTATGGAGGAATCTATGAACGATTTACGAGTACTGGCTTGACTAGCCATTGAAGCAAAGGTTGAAGCACTGGACCCTCCTCCGCCGATGGACAAAAGGGTTTTAACAGCAGGGTTCTTTTGCTGCACTGTTTGGGTGAAAGTTGAGAATTGGGCCGCGTTTGAGGAAGAAATGGTGACTTGGTATGTGCTGGCATTGAGATCGGCAAAGGCACAAAAGAGATGGGTGAAAAGGGTGGAATCTATGCTGGACACCGGGAATCCACTGCCGGGAAACCAGTATCCACCTTTGACGACTGTCTGTCCGGCAGAGGAGGAGAGTTGGAGAAGCAAAAGGAGGGCGGAGAATACATATGCAAGGGTTTTTGAAGCCATTGATGAAGGATATTGAAAATCAGACGGTATTCTGAGATATTGCTAATAGCTTTGATAAGACCAAAGACCACACGGTACATATATATATATATATATATATATATATATATATATATAGGGCTGGTTTGGTTACATAGAAACTAAACTATCTCATCTCATATAATAATTACAATTTTTTTAAATTTTCGTACAAAATATAATAAACAATTCAATTTTTTCAAATCTTAAAATAAAAATAATATTATAATAATATTTTATTTAACTTTCAACAAAACATTTCATCTCATCTAACCAAACGAGGTCTAATTTTTTATTTTCTTTTTTCTTATTATTTTTCTCCTCTCTGGTGCATGCAGGTGTCAACTATCTGATTAATTGGTTCTTGGAAGATATCCTCTCTAGCTATCAGGAAAGCTGAAAGTTACGTGTATATGTAGCACAGAGTGGGTTTGAATTTGAAGCTGATTCAATGAATACTGATCTTGATCAGGGAGTTTATTGGCATGGAGAGAGTCCCAAAAATGAAAGGAATTGGAAAGCTCTATAGCTTGCAGGGTGCCGTTGCCGTCATGTATTACTTGCAGTTGGGAACGGCATAATTTACGGATTTCTATGGTCCAAAATGTCAGCTGTCTTAAGATTATCCGAAATATGCATCAAGAGTACTATGAGCTCAGCTCAGTCTCGGTCAACAATCAAACGTTGTTAATTGTTTCTTCCTCCGGTTTTCGATCATTTTTTTATCTCAATCAAAATATAAGACTTGCTATTAAGCATCGAATTGAAAACACAAAACTCTCTACTTTGAACCAATTCCCATATATATATATATATATATATATATATATATATATATATACACTAGGTAGTAGGACATTACGTGCAAGACACATCATGTGCTATGTTGAAAGTGTTGTATTTTTTATATGAAAAAATATATATTTCTAGATGTTGTCATATATGAACCCTACTGGACTTGGAAAAATCAAGATGAACTTTCTACTTTTATAGATTAAAATTATTGAGAGGTTTATTTCATGAAAAATGTTATTTTGCCGACTCAATTTGTCCCTTTATTTTGACACCTAATGTATTTTAATTTTCTTTTTAATTTTTTTTTTACTTAATAGTTAAGGAAGTAACTATTAGTGTATTAATTTTTTTTTTATATTTTTCAAAAATGTTTTAAAATGTTAAAAAAATATGAAATAAAAATAAAAAATCAATTTAACCTAACGGTCATTTGAAGCGATGCTACTCAGGCAGCAGAATAGCATTGCTCTTATTTCATATATACTTTCGCCTTTTTCGGCGTTTTAGCTAAAAGTGAATCCTAGTGGAAACTACACGTGCAAGGCATGTGCTTAGTTCCATATCTCCACGACATATCAAAATTGTATTACTATTTCAGTATCTAAAATACTAAAATGATATATGAAAAATATTTAATATAAATTAGAAGTCATTGGTAATTTAATACAAGAATTGTATAGTAAACATCAAAATAATTACGTTTGGGTATTGGTACTCTCAAACATTCTCACTATTATTTTTTATTTTATTATTATTTTTCACTTATTTTTTATTATTATTCATTACTTTTCACTACTAATCAATATTCTATTATTATTTTTTCATTAATTTTTCATTATAATTCACAAACATTCTCACACTTTCAAATAGTTTCCTCTAAAAGATCATGTGATAATCAAAGTACAACAAGGAGAAATTCGGTTACTCTATCTTTATAGTAAATATGTGGAACAATCCATCATAAGCACATGTGGTACTTAAAATTTTATTATTTACAAAAGAAACCCTGCCAATAGAAAATTATATTTAAAAGATAGCAAACAACACAAACAAAAAAGATAATAACAAATTAATGTATGCATATTGTTAGAGCTCTTTTAAGGCAAATCATCATCAGACAATCCAACAAAGGAAAATGGGAAAAATATGAGACACAACGTAAAAGTAAAACACGACTCCCAAAGTAACGAAAAAAATGAAAAACTCAACCAGATGAGACTACTCGTTAGTGCTACCTCAAAGTGGACATGGCATCGTAACTTCAAACCATCTTAAATTGTGTCCAAAGATTTTGAGTCCAAACCATTTTCAACTTCAAAAAAAAGCCTAATTAGGACAATAACCGATCAGTGAAGTGCATTAAGCAAGCCCACTTTAATTTATGTTAGTAAAGACGTTGTATATGCATGTTTAAAATTAAGTTCAGATAGGAAATACCAACCATAAAGAGATTATATAAAAGTAATTTTACAAATTAATATAGTTTGATATAAGTCGTCATATTATAAAATTATTTTTATTATAAAGTAATTAATCTAACAGATCATATGAAATCACGTCAGTTTATGAGATTATTTTATAGAATCTCTTTGTAACTGTAGCACCCATCAATTTAAAATATAAAAATAATACTTTTAATAAGCATACATGTTTAAATTGGATAAGATTTATGATCTAGCATGTAGATGTCATACTTTTTAGTTTACAAAATTGAGTATAAGTTACAATAACAGCATAAAATTAAAAAAAAAAATTTGAAAAATTGTAAGCAGGTTGTGACCCCGGCTGAAAAGAGACCAAAATAAAAGCACCTTGCAATGCCCCTAACAAAAGCAAAAACGGCAAAAATATAATTTGGCATGTCAAACAAAATCTACTATTTATAAGGGATAGACACTTTTATATATAGAATAGATATATGAAAAGAATTAATATACTCATCAGTCACTATTTACTATTGCACACTCCACATCCTACGGAAAAAAAATGTCAGGTGTGGGATATAAGGATGAATAGTAGCTGATATATAGTAAAACTCATATGAAAAATGGTGCACACAAAATCATTTTCACAATTCTTTATACAATTATGATTTAAACTATATATGGGCATTTTTGTAGAACAACTTATAAAAGTAACGTCATTTTATAAAAACACTCTCATTAATTTAGTGATTGTGTAAAGAGTTGTGAAAGTAGTTGTGTGTATTATTACTATATGAGCTAATCTATTCACAAGCCAGTGTGGATAATACACTGTCATTCACATCATTAATATGGTAAGATTTGATTTACAAGATTCAAATTTATAATCTTTTCTTGAAATAAAATTCTGCTATGAAGTTATCTATACAAAGACGGTATAAAGCCAATTTGAGGGTCTCTTGTTTACCGAGTATGCAATGATCATATATAGTTTCATTAGCACAGGAAGATATTATTCTCAATGCCTAATTTTTTTGCAACCATTAAAAGGCCATGAAAATACCTTTATATATTGAAAAATGATATATATACAATCCTTTTTATAATCTTTTATACAACTATATTTTAAATTAGAGATATTTTTTGTAAAATAACTTATAAAAACAATAACCTTTAAATAAGGTATTACAATAGATTAGATATTCAATTCCTAATAAAAAAATCTATTATCCCGACTATATGATGCTACAGTATTTTCAAAACTTGACATGAAAAGTAACTTTTGGCAAATCCAAATTGCTAAAAAAGACCGCTATAAGACAGCATTCATAATTCCCTTTGGACATTTTGAATGGAATGTTATGCCGTTTTGATTAAAAAATGCTCATAGTGAATTTCAAAATATTATGAATGAGATACTTACTCTTTTCACTCATTTTTTGATATTTTATATAGATGATGTATTAATATTTTCTTCATCTATTGAGTAACATTGGAAACATTTAAATAGTTTTGTTCAAATTATCAAACAAAATGGATTAGTCGTTTCATCACCGAAAATAAAATTATTTCAAGAAAAAATTAGATTTCTCAGACATGAAATCTATCAGAGAACTATTACTCCAATTAGTAGAGCAATAGAATTTGCTGATAAATTTTCAGATGAAATAAAAGATAAGAATTCACCTCCTTGGACAAACAAACATACTAATAGTATAAAATAAATTAAGACTCATGTTAAGAAATTACCATGTTTAGGACTTACATCTCCTCATACTTTTAAAATTGTTGAAACATATGTCTCTGATCTTAGATATGGAGGAATTATGAAACAAAAATTATTAACTGATTTGGAACAGATTGTTCGATTCCATTCCGGATGTTGGAATCCTGCCCAAAAGAATTATAGTAATATTAAAAAAAAAATAGCAATATAAATGCAAAATAATAAGATATATTTTTTTTTTAATAAAGCAAATATCCTAAAATGATTTATTACATTATTAATTTCATTTCTTAAGAAGGTCAGCTTCTAGATATTCTATTGCCGCTTGTCTACTTTGATATACATGATATTTAGTCATCATTAATGTATAATCTTGTCTCATCAATTGTTGTTGTTTCTTAAGATCCTCTATGTTATTCATCAAGATTTGTAATTCAAGTCTTAAATTATAATCTAGACATCTTAACTCATATAAATCACGGAAATCAGTATTAGGAGCATAAAAATTCATCATAAAATATGTAATTCAAAATTAAAGAGAAAAATAGCAATATAAATGCAAAATAATAAGATATAACAATATAATCACCAATGACTATGATACCAAATGTGTATATCCCAGGTAATAAATAGATAATAATAGTATAATATTATTAAGAATAGTAGGCGGTAAAACCGGCCATATGTATGTTAGCAGATAGAGCAAGCGGTATAACCGACCATATGCATGATGAAGTAAATAATATAGGAAAGATATATGAAATAAACTTCTTCATTAAAAACATAGTTATTATTTTTAGTGTCGGCTGGTACTGTTCATGTATTATTAGAATTACTATATTGTACTGTTCTAGTGCCTATATAAAGGGGTTCACGAAGGAAGAATGTCATTCAGAATTCCTGATCTGAAATCCATTCCAGGCTTGGTTATCCTGAGAATAAGAGGTCTGTTGAGTTGGTGATAATGCGGGTTGCTATAGTGGAGATAATCTAGCTAGATGCAGTGCTTCTTCTTCATCGTCAAAATAACTTATAAAAATAATAAAATAACTTATAAAAATAATAAAATAATAATAAAATAACTTATAAAAATAATATAACTTTACATAAATATCCTTATTTTAAAATATAATTATATAAAAAATATAAAAAGAGTTGTATATTATTAGATAAACTGCGATTGAAGCTTTAAATGAGTAACTTTGTTGACCTATTGTCATGACCGGCTCAGTGGAAGAGCCCAAGCCCAATAAAACCCAGCCCGCCCAAAAAAATGAGATTCAAAACGACTTCGTTTGGACAAACCCTAAAACCCATATATACTTTTTAGTTTTTCCCCTTCCTTCCGTCCAGCGCCCCCAGCCCCCGACTCCTCATTCTCTGCGTCTCTCCCTCAGTCTTTCGTTTCTCTCTCTTTCTGCGTCTCCAAACTGCCGCCCTTCGCTCCTGGTTTCCGTTGCCGCTCGCCGCTGGTATGTACTCTCCGTTCGACTCTCTTTTTCGCTCATCCATCTCTCTCTCTCTCTCTCTCATCCTCTGTGATGTTCTGCAGCGCCCTGTCCCACGCCGCCCATCCCTGTTAGTGCCACGCAGGCTCGCAGCCCCTCGCCGTTCCAACCACCACACGCTGCAGGTAAAACTCTCTCCCTCTCTCGCCCTGTCTCGGCTTCTCTCTCTCTCTCCCCCCCCCTCTCACTGTCTCATTGTGTGTTGCCGGAGAGCAGAGGGGATCAACGCACCAGTAGCACGTCCAACACCCACGGAACCCATCACACTGCTGTCCGCAAGCACACGACTCTCTGTCCCTCTCTATCTATGTCTCTAGCCTCCCGTTGTGCCACCGGCCAGCCCAGCCCCACCGTGTAACAATTCCAGCTACTCGATAATTTTGGTAACTCTCTGGGCTTGTTACGCTATCTTCCCGATTTCTAAATGTAGAGTTGAGTTACGGGTCACAAGTAAATGCGTCGTTTAGGGGTTGATATGTTGTTTGATAGCAACAGTGATGTGGATTGATGGGTTTGAGAGTTAAATGGGTTGAACGGCCATTTGTTATCGGTTACTCGGGTGTAAGTTTTTAAACCTTGGAGGAAGATTTAAAAACTTACACCCGAATGATTATCTCAGGATGATTTGTTTGGAGAATAAAATTAAGAGAAATTAGTTAATTTGGTGTAAGGGTACTTCGAGTGTTATATGGAGACTCACTTTTGAGGGGAAAGAATTATCCAGGTGTTACAAATATATTATCGAGTAATGCTAGATATCCTAGGGTGTGCAAACCCTGTGCCCTCCCTTTGAAAAGAAGTGGGGTTCACCATTAAAAGAATGAATGATTTTTTCACGTGGGTCTTAGATTTACTCACTTTTTTTCGAATGAGGTGCTCGGGTCTTAGATTTACTCCCTTTGTTATATGTTCTATAATCTGATGCAAGTAGCCCCTAAAATCTATATTCGTGTATACAATTGACTGTGTTTTTATTCAGCGTTGTTATAAAATTGAACCCCTTTCTAATTATGAATTTATAGAAAAAAGAAAAAACTGTTGTTTCATGTAGTCATGAAAGAATTGTGCGAGACCATTCCTCAAAGTTTGACTTTGCTTTACAATTCATTCATGGGGATGTTTAAATTTAATTTCTCTGTTTTTGTTTTGCAGGTCTTGCTCATATCCACACTCCCAGGCCCCTCTGAAATAGTGGGAGCAGTAGGGTCTGGGTCAAAGAC
This sequence comes from Juglans cinerea, assembly GCA_961763995.1. Taxonomy (NCBI): domain Eukaryota; kingdom Viridiplantae; phylum Streptophyta; class Magnoliopsida; order Fagales; family Juglandaceae; genus Juglans; species Juglans cinerea. Next base: position 32,889,463 of record CAUIVZ010000007.1, on the reverse strand, counting down.
CATGGGAGCCGAGGAATTAGCTAACTACGGGGCAGGGTTTCATGAAATGGATAATGATGATAATTTTAGTGATTCTGAAGTAGTCTATCATGTCAAGGATGCTCTTAATTCAGTCTCATTGGTAAGCATTCTTCCAAATGCAGCATTTTTATTTCTTTATGACGGCTTTTTTTTTTTTTTTTAAAAGTACTTGGCTTTATTTTCTTTAATTATTTAAGGTTTAAATGATCTGCGCGAGATCATCATGGTAATAGTAAGACTTGGAAAGCTGGTATAGCACATCTGTTTATCTTGCCACTCATCATATGATCATGATTTTAGCATTAGGGTGGAACTTGTGATGGATGAATTATGAGAGATAACATGCGGATGAGTTATCACGGTTTTATAAAAAATATATTTGGTTTTCCTTAATGGTATGTGGATTATCTGATTGCCCCATGTGCTGAAGGGAGTTTATTTTGTGGAACTTTTGATGGATGAATTTTGAGGGATAACCTGCGGATATGAGTTAGTACGGTTCTATAAAAAATATACTTGAGAGGTCTTGGTCCAGTTGTTAATTCTTTGTATGGGCAATGAATTGCAACTGTTTACTTCTGTTTGTTGTGAATGCCAAACCAATTTTAAAGTGCTTGTGGTTTTCCTCTTTTTAAGTATTTTGTTTAGTTCCTGCTGTCTTTTCTTGTTCTTTTTCTCGTGGTTTTTATGTTTATTGGTGCAAATCATTAAGCAGATTTTTCTAACATTTTGATATTTTCAGCAGGATTTTGAATATGTTTTGTCTGCCATATGATTATGTTGTTTTCTTCAATCCTTATATGGCCTAATATTGAATACAAAATATCGGGGTCTTTCTAACTATATATTAACAACATTTTCTACATGGCAACCTAAAAATGAAAATTCTATTATGGAGTTGCCCGATTTAATGTCTTGGCTCTGTTCTAGTTTATTAAAGAAAATGTCATATACCACACTTTCATCCCACTCCCATCTCATCTTGTTGAAGTGACATTATCCAATAATCCTTAATTTTTTTTTTAATTTTTAGACGAGCTACTCTTAGGGTTGACTGGCAGTGCCACATCAGCACGGTCAGATGAGTGTAATGTGGTTTTTGTGAGATGAGAGTGAAACATGTAACTCGCTTGCTAAAACCTTATCTTTAAGCATAAGTTCTACTTTCTCAGGGTGATAGTGACAGTTACGACCAGCTTGTTGGGGTTATGCATCACAATGAACGACTTGCCCCTGAGGAGGTGGCATTGCTTGTGGTAGGCTCTTTACCTATGTTTAGTTTTTTTTTTGTGGGGGGGGGGGGGGGGGGGATGATTGAGGCGGTATTTCAAAGCTTCAATGCTCCTATTAACCTCATAATTCATTTCTCCAACTCTTATGTTCTTTTTACATATGCTCGGCAGACCAGTTTAAAGGCACTATCTGGAGCAGTTTCTTATATAGATGTCGTTCTCCATGACTCTCTTCTTACTTCAGTGAGTATATGAATGCTTTGTTGTTTGCGTTTTTATTCTGTTATACTTGTTAGATTTAATTACTCGTCAAAAGTTTTGTTAAAATTAATGAAATTTTGTCATGAATGTTCAGATTTTTAGAATGAACATGTGGAACTACAGACCTGATGTGATGGATGCGTTGCTTGAACTAATCATATCCTTGGTATGTGGGCTTTAGGCATCCTTCTATTTATGATTTATGACGGATAGATTTTTTTGCCCCCTTACTTTCAGAGGACATTTGGTGAACCTTTAGTGATTCATTTTCACTATCAATATTGTAGGCTGCTTCAAATGGAAAACATGTCAGTTCATGTTTGGAAATGCTTGTGAGCAACTTCACGCCACCATACTCATTTGTAGATACATTGAAGCAGCCACGTGGTCTTGCAAGAAAGGAACAAGTTCTTTCTCGTGTGCATTCAGCCCTGAAACACATAGCTGATTTGGTGCCTCTTGCTCCCTCTATACTATCTCCAATTGTTTCTCAAAGAATGCCAATTTATGCAAAGGAACCTGTGAGTTCAACAAGTGCTTCCCAATCTTAAATTCAAGCTTAAATGTGATACAGTTTTGTGCAGTGTCAAATGCTTGGGGCAATGTGGTGTGCCTCCTGACAGCACCCATGTCAATCAACTAGCTTTATGATTCATAACTGTATTTTTTTTGTACCTCCCCTTGTGTTTTTTAGCTGCTTTTTTGTATATACTGACATCTGTGTTTCACCATGTGTCCCTGTTTAAAATTTGGATTTTTCTATTTTCTTTTTAAATTTTTTTAATTTTCCTGTACGTCGTTGTGCCTTTTGCACTTTTTTAATGAAGCTTTATTAGTTATTAAAAATATTATGTTTTTAATACCTTTTGCACTTTTCCGGATTGAAATTCCAATACCATATGCTCGTGACTTGTTTTCTGCATTAATTTGTCTGCTATTATGGATCAAACTGTAACTGAAATTATAACCACCTCTTCTTGTAGTTGGCAGTCATATATGTTGAGAACATGTTAAAGCTTGAGAGTGGTGCAATTGGAGAATTTGTTAGGAGCACAATGCTTATGGCACTGATGGATATGCTGATAGAGTTGGATGTAAGTAGATTGAATTTCTCAAACTAATTAGTTGCCCAAAAATTGATAATGTATTTGTGTAATCACGTATCAAGTGTCTTTTAGGTGGAGATTGGATGGGATGACATTTTGCGAGATGATTCTAGTAAAGGAATATTTCAGATGGAGCTTGAGAATGCGGATGAAATTGCAGATTATGACGAGGAAGATGATTATGAGGTATGGTCCATACGATGCTCAAGACTTGCCTATATCTTTCATCTGTTAATCTTTTGAACTAAGAAATGGTAGCAGATTTTTGGAAATGCCTTGCTGGCTTTGACTATTGTAGTATATTGACCGTGTTTCAAATATATGGCCTAATAAATTTGATTTGGGCCCACTTTCAACTATTGTTGGCCGGATCTTTGAGGACTGGGAACGCTCATTGGATGATCTTAGATGTTTCTTTTTCCACACTTTATTCTTGTTGGCTTCTATTATTGTTATCAATGGGGCTAGTTTTCATGATTTTCTTACTTATTACCCGATAAAGGTTTTCATTTCTTGCTCCTAACTTATAACTAGGTGTTCTTTTTGTATATTTCCTTTGTACTCAGGCTTCTTCTTTTTCCTTGATTTAAGAAAATCCTATTGACCTATTAAAAAAATAAATTTGATTAGTCGGCAATCATGTTGGTCTTGTCTAGCTCTGAGTGTCCTAAACATGTGATAGCAGCTAATTATGAATGTACTAGGATGAGGTAAAAATAATATGTACCAAGGAAATTTAATGTTCGGCCCGCTTTCAAACCTATTTCATATTATATTGGTTGGGGTGGGATTTTATTTATCATCTTATTTATTCCTGTTCTTTTATTTTTGCAGCTTCCAAGAGAATTAAGTCGGAAGAGTTTAGGAGGAAACTTAATTGCTGAAAAATTGGATAGCTTGATGGCTCTAACTTTTGAGCATCTCGAATCATGTAAAGCCAATGGTCGTTTGAGCGAGGTACATTTGGATGTTCAATTTTTCTCTGCATTTGATCTGTCGTTATCCTTGTCTCATTCCTAATATTATTATATTTTTAAATGTGGTGATTAGGTCTTCGAACCTCTTTTAGACTCATTCCGAATTACGGTTTTGACTACATACAAGTCAAAATTTGCTCAGGTAAATATACCTTTTTCTAGTTAATTGCTCTGTTTATCTCATTCATACTGATATAAATTGCATAGTAGCTTTTTTGTGGTAATGCTGGCATTAAAACCCATTGCTTTTGCTTATTTGTATTGCAGTTTGTGATGTTCTATGCCTGTGCTCTAGATCCTGAAAACTGCGGTGTGAGATTTGCGACATTGCTTGTAGATATTTTTGTTAGCAAAGACTACCCGATGCCATTCCGGTAATATTAACATATTTTATATAAAAAAATTTGGATTATTGGTTTTTATGCTTCTGTTTTGGGGAACATTAATTTTGCGTTGGTTATGGTTTGGGGTCTTTGAACCACTTGAAGTTGGTCCAGACTTCTATTTTTCAAATTTTTCTTTTTATACTTCTAATACATGATTTTTTTTTCTTTTTTTTTTTTGTGGTTTTTATCTGTACTTATATTGTTACAACTCTAGAGGTATATATTTTGTTTTAGCACTTTGTTAAGGAAGGCATCATTGAATTGTGAGATTGAACTTTTTTATCAGTGAAACAAGGATTTTATTGATATTATGAGATTTAACTTTATGGTTGTTGCATGGAAAACTTAGTGTGAAATTTAAATTATCTTGTGTTAATTTTATATCTCAAGGGCTTCTCACAAGACTTATTTTGTGTAATTGCCTTGGGATGAGGATCAATTAGTTGTTGTATCCGGAAGGAAAAATCATTTGTTTAGTCTCTGCAGGAAGGATATGCTTTCCTATCTGGACCGGTTGTAGGAGAAACATGAATATTGTTGTTCTGAATCAATGTTTAAAAAAAGTTAAGCTTTTGCTTGCCTAATTCCACTTTTGATCAGAAGAGAGCTGTCCCTTTACCTCGACACTTGAAGATGACATTTTTCTCAGTTATTTCAATGACACCGAGTTCTATGCCCAAGTCCAGGATAACCAAATGCAAGTTTAAAGAACGTATCAGCCACCTTTCTTTACTCAGAAATGCAAGGCCTTTACCTTCATCTCCATCTAAGGCTTATCTAATGCCGTATTCTCACAAACACAACCAAAAGTTTTCATGTGGGTCTTGTATTTATTCACTTATTTCAAAGTGATTGTACGGCGCTTGTGGATTGTAACATACCCTGGATTTAGCATGAGAAGGTGGTGAATGAAATCGCACATTGTCTGGGAGTGAAGTTCTTGTGGAATATAAACTAAGATTTGACTTGGGATTTACTTGCATCGTTACATATGGGATTAGAGGCAATCTTAGCCAGAAGTGTAGGACTTGGCTGCTGCACCTACAATTGAATGGCCTCATGATGACGTCAAGGGTTTAAGGGGGAAATTGTATTACTGTAGATATAGTATAAGAGTGGTGATTAGTAGATGTCAAGGGTTTAAGTTCTTGCAGCTCCCTTTCCCCTATACTAGATTCTGTTCTTGTCTACATTTATGGTCACTGTTTAGTTCCCTCAAAGTTTTGTAATATGGGTTCAGGTGTTAGATGAGCATCAAAGCATAATCTATGTTTCTAACCTTTTTTTCCCTTGTGCTGTGCAGGATGAGTGCTGTTGCTTATCTTGCTAGCTTTTTATCGCGTGCAAATTTTCTGTCAGCTCCTTTCGTCGCTATCATGTTGAAAAGGTTGAGAGGCATGATATTTTCTTAGAATGTGATCTATATTGATGTTGCAACAACTAAAGATTAACTTGGTTACCTTGTGATTATGAGTTCTCAGGTTAGTAGATTGGTGCTTGGAATATTGCAAAACAGGTGGTGAAATAAACCCAGTATCCCATAGACTTTTCTACTCTGCATGCCAGGTATATTATGCTTTGGCAATATTTGGATTGTAAACTGAAAGGTTTTTAGACCTTTCATTATTGACAGGAAAGAATTTGGATAGAGTATGGTATCAAACAAATTTGCATTCTGGAATCGTGATTTCTCAATTTTATATTAAATATTGTCTTCCAACACTTTTTGAGTACTGGAATTCAAGAAATCGAGCTATACTAAACAATCAGGCCTCGTTTGGTTACATGGTTCAGATGAGATGAGATGTTTTATTGAAAGATGAATAAAATATTGTTAGAATATTATTTTTTAATATTATTTTTGTTTTGAAATTTGAAAAAGTTAAATTGTTTATTATATTTTGTGTGAGAGTTAGGGAAGTTGTAATGATTATATGAGATGAGATGAGATAGTTTGGTTTTGATTAGTTATTTAGCTGCATAATATGTAGTTTCAACCATTTCATTGTGTCCACTGCAAAGTTTTGATGGCATCTTATATATGGATAATATCTGGTGAAATGAAGCACGAGATACATTTTAAATTGTTTAACATTTTTATTGGAGGTTACTGAATTTAAAAAAAAAATAAAAAATTCAAGGTGACCCGACAGTGTCCTCATTTCTTTATCCTAATGTTGCTTGTTTACTAAACAATACATGTTTGGCAGTTATTATCCAATTGTGCGGGAAGCTGATGTACTGCTTTTGACTAATAGCAAATTGATGGCTTCTTTTTTTTCCACAGGCCATCATGTATGTGCTTTGCTTCCGAATGAAATCAATGATAGATGTTGCTTGGTTCAAGTCTCATCTGCTCTTTATAGAGCCGATCTTGAAGCATGCATTGAGCCCATTGAAGGTGAGGTGATGTTTTTGGACAGCCAAATACTCTTAAAAAGATTAATTGGTATATACAATTATAATTTTGATGTGTCCTAGTTATGTTTCCTTTGATGCTGAGAAGGATTCAAGGATTCATACTTTTCTATGATTAGTGTGCCTTGTTTGATCCTTATTCTTCAATCTTTTCCATTTATTTTAAGGGTGAAAATGCACTTATGATCGTTCTAATAGGTTACAAATATTTGTGTACATTGTACCATCCGATTACAACAAATTGACAAATAGCACCATTGTCCAATTTGACGCAGAAATGAATGAAAAAAATCTGGACCTTCAGATCTTAATAGAGGGTATATTGAAACCTTTTTAGGAGTTTGGAAGTGCAATGTGTTAGCCTTTGTACTTTGGGGTTTAAGGTGTAAAATGTTTATTGGTGGTAGGGTGAAAATTGTATTTTTTTTCCCCTTTTCAATTTTACTTGTGTATTTCGTTGGTGCATTTTTAGTCATTAATAAAACTTCTTCTATTAGAAAGAGGAATGTACATTGTCTTATTTCAGCTGCATTTCTGCCAGGTATGTCTGCCTTCTATTGTTGATGAGTTTTGCCAACAAGCAGAAGTAGCCAATCTATTCTCTTCATCTGAGGAATTTGTTTTTAGCGACTCACTGGAGTCCGAACATTCAAAGGCTTTTGGTGGGGTGGAAAGGCTTGACATGTTCTTCCCATTTGACCCATGTTTGCTTAGAAAAAGTGACAGGTATGCATTATCAGTGTTGGGATCAACTCTATTTTTGTTGTTTTCTAGAATGAATAGCATTGATTGCAAATTCAGGCTGTTATTAAAATGCAAGGGATGGACAGAAGTCATTTTCATGCCTTTTATCTTTTGAGGGGCTGCTTTGAAAACTAAAATATATGTGGGATGTTCAGTGGCTCATTTAAGAACTATGCAAGGCTGGAAAATATATTTAATGCACATTCAGAATGGTGAATGGGTGTTTCTTTTGTCCATTTCTGCTGAGTTCTTTTTATAAGGATTCTCACCAACTTTGTGTTGACTACTCTTCTTGTGGGAAATTTGACATTTACTAATGTGCTTTTGAACGGTCTACTGAAATAACCTCATTTCTTGATTATCTGAAGATTCATCCGACCATACTTCGTGTATTGGTCAATGGTCACACCTCCGTGCGATGAAGCCGAAGGCATTAGTGATGAAGACATTGGTGAGCAAGAAATTGATCTTGATGTGAGCAAAATGTCAATCACACCCCGGAAGTCTTCAGCTTATTGGATTCAGGATGGATTTGAGGAGCCTAGAGGAATGCCCGCAAGAATTAGACCCTCAACAAGTCCAGAGTCTTTGTGATATGAAGATAGTCATGTTTTTTTTAAAAGAAAGAAAAAAAGAGCGGGCTGCCAAAGGGGTGTGCTCACGAGAGTTTTGCCATTACAGTTTTGGCATTATAATTATGATTCAAGTTTTGTGTTTTTTCTTTTTTATTTATTTATTAATTTTACTGCAAGGGTTGTAAAATTAAGCCAAGAGGACACGTTACGTACACTTGGGATATATATTTTGATCGGTCAATATTGGATGCGAGAGTTATGGGGTTTACAGCCTTACAGAAAGTCTCTACCCCCCCCCCAAGCATTTTGTTCATTTGTGTCTAAGATTTCAAATCTTTTATAAGGTCAATGTAATTGCCAAGAAGCTGCTCAAATTTCCCAATTCAGCGTCCGCTGGCACAATGGAAGATTGGCAATCTTTGTCTTTGAGGTCCAACGTAGACTGAAAAACAACCTTCTGGAACTACTTGACATGCCTTTTGCAGATTTTGTTGTCCTTGGCCTCGGAACGGTTCCAATGTTTGGAGAGCCGGGGGGAGAAACGGAGAAGAGAGAGTGGGGGGCGGGGGGGGGGGGAGAAGAGAGAGAAAGAGAGGCTTCGGGAGAAGAGAGAAAAAGGTTGGAAATTTATTCCCTCAAATCGATTTTACGGGTGAATAATATAATTCTCCTACGTGTCTATATTTTATTGGAGAATGTAAAATACAATTATACATACATCAATATGTGTGTTTAAATATAATGATGAAAATGATAAATCACATGTTGGTATGTGATGTGAAATTTTTCATCCATTTCCTTTTCATTCATCTATCTATTTTATTTCATAAAATATTATTTCATAACATTAAGCATAAAACATAACCATTTCATTTCATTTCATGGATCATAAAGACAATAATTATTATATATAACATTCATTTCATTATGCATGCATTTATTATAGAGATGCATAAAAAGGGGTTGCCAAATAAAGGTCATTACATACATGTACTTTAAAGCATTAATACTTTAGCATAGATTCACATAAAACACCATTTCATTTTCTTTCATTGCATAAAAAGATATTTTCTCATAAAAGCATTTTCATTTCATTTTCATTGAAAGAAACATTTCATTTTGTTTTTGAAAAATTCTATTCATCATCCCTACACCACACACCTGATTTTATTTTTTTATTTTTTTTTCCTTAACAGGTATGTGGTGTAAGGATGATGAGTAGAATAACTCTTTATTTTTACATTATATAGAAAACTCTAGAAGAGTATGAACATAATACTTAGACTACATGCCATTTTCATTTTATACAATTCATTAATGTGCGTGTCAGATGGCAACCTATATTCATATATAGTTTTACGTCACTTTCTTTTTTAGTGCATATGCAACTTAAATTTAGAACTTGCATAATAAAAACATACTCTTATAGTGTCTTCTTTACCATGCAGCTTTAACCTCCAATTGATTCCTTACTTAAACCTCCTTTAATTATTTATTTGCATACTTCCTCATAACATGTTGTGAAAAACGATGCAAGAACAATAAAGTAAAATAAGAAATCAATCACACGACTAAAGATTTACGTGATTCGACGTGCCTACATCAAAGGATTTTATTCTCTTGAGGAATATCAAAGTACAATGTAGGGTGAAATTATAATGTGCAGAACGACCAAATTGTTCATAATAAACATATATATGGGATTGTACGACGAAAATCCTAATTTTTCAATTATCACATGATTTGCTCAAATAATGTATTGAGTAAACTCTCTATCTGATGTTCACTCAAGCGACCTCTTTGCTAGAGTTTTGCTCGAGTGAACGTCTAACAAACTCTCTATCTAACTCATTGAAAATCTATCAAAAAATCGTAATGAATTATCGTTAGGTTGGGTCATTGAATCGGGCCGATACAATAATAAGCCAAGCTTCACAAACTCAACGTAACATTCATAGTTGTAAAAATATATACCTCTAGGCATTCATAGCATCCCATTCATTTCACTTATACAAGTCATAACTTGTGAACTACTTTGAGGTCACCTTTCTAAAACATAGCTTTCAACTTCATGACTGGTCACAACATTTGGTCACAAGCTTGTATGGTGGCTCTTTAACTGTAAAGGCCGGTTGCTTTCGTGGTTTTAATGTTAAAAAGTGACTAAGATTTTCCGTAATTATCCTGCTGTGCCTGTTGGCTTGCTGTACTCGGTGACCTTGTCAACATACGTACTGAGGTCGATTATGGAAAGGAGCAAAATGAAGTTCTTTGTATAGCAGCAGTTTGCCCATGTATTTTAATATGAAATAGATCATCTTAACTTCTTTTACCTAGCAATATCTTTTGGTGCAGATCTAGCACAAGCTAGCTAGCCTTATCCCTTCTAAAAGGGTCTGGCCAAGCTCTCTATCCCACTGGTTGTGTTCGGTCACATGCATAAAGAGCTAGCTGGCATATAAAAATGGTCTTCGGAAAATGATGGCAGTTGGGGATGACAACACTATATACCTGAATGGGGCCATTGTTCCTAGGGTCAAAAGATTGATCAATGAATAAGGAACTGATGAGAAAGGCTTAATGAATAATGACACCCCTCCACCAGAGTCTAGTGGCACAACGCAAGCTAGCCTTCACTCTAGTTGAAATGTCGGATGCAAAGTGTTCGGTGTGTAAATCACATCATCCACATCACTTAAAATGGAAATATTTGATTTATAAGATTCAAATTTTATAAATCAAATATTAAAATTTATCTTCTAAATCAAATTATGCCACGTAAAGCAGTGTGTGGTGTAGAAACCTTAGAATAGCACATAGAAAACTTTGTACTTTTATTTTTTGTCTAATAATTGGTTTGCTAACTTGGAATATCCGAACTAATCTGAGCAGTTCGGAGTGGTTTGCTAACTTGAACAAAATGCAGTATTAACTAATAGAACTTCAAAGGATAATCTTAAACTAATTGCTTGAATGTGCATTAACAAAGTGCCACACATTCAATGTCCCATCTAATCCTACATTATCTTGACAACCTAAGGTTCATAGTTCGCATATTGCTTTTCCTGAAACACTTTAAGTTGCTGTGCACATGGGTTTGGATCAGGTTGGGTCAAAAAATGGCATTTATGGGTTCTATCTCCTTTACAGGTAAGATGTAGTAGTGCTGAAGGTTGACCCTTCTTTTGTTGATGTGATGCTCACAATTCCATCTTTTTCCTTACAGCAATTGAGCCTTTCTTTTCCCCCCATCTCATAATATTATTCAATATCTGCCATGAAAAGGTTATATTCACCTGAAAAAGTGATGTTCCATTTCCTAGATTTCTTCAATGATATATCTTTAAATAATGGCTAGCAAGTCTCTGTAAACCAGTAATCATATGTTATCAGTATGATGGGCAGATTAGTTTTAAATTTTGTTAGCATTCTAAAGCAGTTTTGTAGTCTTCCCAGTCAGTGCTTGAAGAGTAATCTCTCTCAAATCATCTCTGCTTAGAACATTCATTTCAATTAAATACTCTAATAATTTAAATATATATATATGATTAAAATATGGGCAGTTTATATTTCATGAACATGACAGACATAACATCACAATTTTGATTTGTCTATAAATATTAATTTAGAACTGCCTTTTTCTATTTTGCTTTCTCTTGGTTAGTGCACCAACTTCTAAGCAGTCTATAGGCCTTTTGACCCATTATTTTCTTTGGACTAAACTTTACTACTTGCTTCTATTATATTTTTTTACAGAAAAACTTGATTTAATTATTTAAGAAATACTAAGCCTATAAAATAAGCAAAAGTATAAAAAAAAATTTATAAATTAATATGATATTATGTGTTACGTTGGATTTATTTTATAATAAAAAAATTACAATCCGAAAGAATTTGTGAACCGATCATTTTTTTTTAATTAATGGCTCATTTGGATAGTAAGATGAAATGAAATAAAATGATTTTAGATTAGTTGAATATAATATTGTTAGAATATTATTTTTTAACATTATTATTGTTTTGACATTTGAAAAAATTGAATTATTTATTATATTTTGTATGAAAATTTGAAAAAGTCGTAATGATGAGATGGGTTGAGAATGCTTCTGTATCCAAACAGGCCTAAGAAAGAATTTGAACTTGTAAAGCTTTACTATATAGTTTTTACAAATTACACAGTCACATTCAAACCAACTATCCCACCAAATAAGACTTAATATTAAGTATTTATTTGTCTGATGGATACTATTATTGCTGATGCAAACATTTCATCTGAAAAATGGAGAATATTTACTATCTTTATTCCATTCAGAGTTTTAAATGTCCCCCTGCCTTTAAAGCCCCAGAGGTCCCCTACTTCTATAAGGCTAGTTAATTTAATTTCTTTACCTACTCCAATTTCCATATCCAAAGCCAAAACTTTACTTACCACACATTCACTTCACATAAAAGAAGCTTTAAATTTCGGGGTTGGTCCAATTGGTAAAAGTCTCGATTTTGGAGTATCACTTCCTTTAAGATTTAAGGTTCAACACTTAATAGGTGTAAATAATTCTTTGGAGCCACGCTCCTGATGAAAAGTCAACAATTTAACCAGTTTTGCGTAGAGAAACTTTCGAGGATGCAGTGCACAGAACCAGTGTTTATTCTGTAAAGGTATATTCGAAGAGCCATGGCTTGGAGAGGTTCCCGACAAAAAAAAAAAAAAACTTTATACATTAAGGACTGCAACATAACATTGCAATTGTAATGTGAAATTCATCTGAGAAAATGGAGGATATTTACTATCTCGAAGTGTCTGTAGATTTTGTGTTTTCACCAAAACTATGAGGCTATGTTTTTCTTCAAATTTCTCATTAGAAACTGAAAAATATCACGAGTCCTTAATTCAATGACCCTCTGCAGTTGGACCTCAATCAAATATATTTTCACTAACTTAGTCCAAATTAAGCCTAATAATAATTATTTCATCCATTAAATAAAATGTTTGCAGCTATAAACTAATTATCAGCAGACATATAAAACGGTTCTGAGCCACCCTTTATCCTTGAAGATAATGCTGCAACCAAAATGTGCTTAAAAATAGAAATTAATTTCCAAACTAAGATAAAATGGGTTATTGTGGATGGTCAAAGTAGAAAAATAAGGACAGTTGTGGAATTGACTCAATCTCCAAAGCAGGAAAACCCTCCCCAAACCGTCGTCCACGAGTAAAAAAACATCAGCTGAGCAAAGCGAAATGAGGAAGGAATGTCTGACTCTCTGACTCTGACATTTTTGACCGCCCAATCTGCCAACCTCTCTTTCCCCCTGTCTCTCTGAAGATCCCGTTAGTCTTTGACCAAATCATAGCCGTTCAGCTCTTCATCTTGTGATCTTTCCCATTCTGCATTCATCACAACCCTCCAAGTTAGTTCTAATGGTTTTGTTGCAGTTAAGTTAAGCGCCACCTGTTTAGGATAATAGGGGCATCCTCTTCATACAACTCCCAAGTTTTTCATGAAACGTCAAAACCTTCTATAATTTTAAAAGACTTCTGGAGAGGTAGCTGAATTGAACATCTTCTAATAGGAGGTGGTATTTGCATAAACAATTTTTATGTCATTATCAAGTTATAGTTTTATCTTCAAATGAAGAAGAATTGAAAGGAATGCAAAATATATCATATCAAAATATAATTGATTTGAGCAATAGTTGTTTAGGGGTTACTCTCAAATGAAAATAAAACATTTCAATGAGAATATTCAAAATCTCAATTATAGTTATGTGAAGGTATCCTTTGTGTAACTTTGAAATGAACTAGGACATACATAGAGTATAGACCAAGGGATACACCTATCTTACCACAAAAGGACACACAGATTTTGACAAATCTCACTGCAAGCATTACTCTTATAATGCAATGGCCCCAAGCTTTTGGACAAACCCATAGAACCATTTTCCAACAAATTGAACCATCTAATGAAGGCTAAAACAGTCATTCTGTAACTTCTTCCTCAAAATCACAAAAACAGAGCTGTACAGATCATCATCATCACCACCAAGAACTCCCTCTATGGTTTCCAACTTTCTATGTTCCTTACAAACATAGCCAATTCTTTCATTGGTTTAGTTTTTTTTTTCTTTTTTTCTTTTTTTTTTTCATCTTTGTTCCTCTCTAGATAACACCATTTCCAGCTCACCCGCTTAGATCGGATCTATTCTCTGTCAACCCTCCCGTTAGTTTCATCATCCCCAGTAAAAGAAAAAAAAAATCACAAAAACCGAAAACACGAAAAAGAAACAATTTTTGTTTATTTTCCTGAAAACCCAAGAGAAAGCCTCAATCCCATATGCTGAAACAATAACGGGGTTGTGTTGCTGACCTCCATTTCTGAACTGGGTACGTGTTAAATGGGCAATGTGACGTCGAGCGTGGCTGCCAAATTCGCTTTCTTTCCACCAGACCCGCCAACCTATGACATATACAGGGAAGAGGATGGGAGGCTGGTGTTCCCCGGGGTGACGGCGGACAAGAATGTGGACGTGCATTTACTGGACACCAAGGGCGGGAACAAAATCGTTGCCATGCTTTGGAGGCACCCTTTTGCGCGGTTCACGTTGCTGTACTCGCATGGCAACGCTGCTGACTTGGGTCAGATGCACGAGCTCTTTATCGAGCTTAGGGCTCACCTGCGTGTCAATATCATGAGGTACTTTTGGGTTTTGGCAGGTTGGTTGGTTTGTGATCATAGCCGTAATGGGTGGTCTTTGTTCTCTTCTATGCTCTGTTGGGTGCTTTTTTATTTTTCTTCTGGGGGTTGGATTATTGGACCAACTTATTTTTCATTTTTGGGGATTAATTGATTCAATTTCCAGTTTGTAAAGTCTATCAATTGTTGTATTACGGGTTTTTGAATCCCTTGATTCTGATAGCGTCGCATAAAAAAATGAGTTTTTTTATTTTGCTGTTTTGCTTGTGTAATTGCTTAGAAACCTATTTTCTGTTTTTGATTCTCCAACTTTTTCTTCACTGCTTTCTTTCTTTCTTTTTCCCCATCTAAGCTTCCAAAATATTCTCCTTTTTCATGTTTATGGGTTTTTTTTCTTTCATTTCTGAACCTTTTTTTACCTCCCTCCTGTTGCTTCTCTGTCCTTACACATATGAGAATTATTTGATGCATGAGTTTTATTGATTGAGAAGGCGATCCATGGAACCATACGTGATGTGGTGCTGTGTTCAGCATTAATGCCGACGGCTTTATAACTATCCACGTTTATTTTACTTGGCTTTAGGAGTCTACTCGTCGGGAAAAAACTGACGCAGAATAAAAAGGAGTATAATATTACTATTCTGATTGAACTTTTAAGAAGATGCCTATTAAATATGGGAGAATAGAGCGTGTATGGTTCTGGTCTGATTTTTTCAAAACTTTGCAGTCTACAATTTCTCCCTGTTAATCATGGATAATTTTACATAAAGGTGTTTGAAAGCCACTTCAATTTTTTGGCTGTTATTTATTTTCTATTGACTGTGGTTGCATATGGAGAAGATGTTCTGGAATGCGATTAGTCAACCTAATTTTGGCGCCTGATTGTATTCATTTGTTCATTAAAAGCAGTAGTAAGAACCTTTCCTTCATTAATTACTTGGTATCGATTATTATATTGCAGCTATGATTATTCAGGATATGGAGCATCGACTGGTAAGGTAAGACAGTTTGCATTTGCTGTTTTCTTTTGCCTCGAAAATCTAGTGCAGAGTTTGCGTTAATTACTAAAGAATAATATCTCAATAGATTATTTGTCTATATGTATACCTTCTAAGTGTTGTCTCTTCAATCGTGGTAGCCTTCTGAGTTCAACACCTATTATGACATAGAGGCTGTGTACAATTGTTTGAAGAGCGAATATGGAATTAAGCAAGAGGATTTGATTTTGTATGGCCAATCTGTTGGAAGTGGACCAACTGTGCACTTGGCTTCTCGGTTACAGAAGTTGAGAGGTGTTGTTCTTCATAGCGCCATTCTTTCGGGCATACGGGTGTTATATCCAGTCAAGATGACATTTTGGTTTGACATTTTTAAAGTAAGTTTGATTAAAGTATTCTTTGGATCTCTTTTTTTTTTTTTTTTTTCCTTTTTTATAACCTTTATTAATTGGTTTTTTATTGAGGAAGCCTCCTTCATTTTTTTCAGAATATAGACAAAATACGGAATGTCAGCTGTCCAGTTTTAGTTATACATGTAAGTTTTTTTCTTTCTTTCCAAAACTTTAATTAGTCTGTTAAATTCTCCATTTGTTTATATACCCACAGAACTTTATATTCTAGTTCTTATCTATTTTCTTAGTGCAGTTTATACCAACTAATTTTTCCTAAAATCTTAGGTTAAAGTCTAGTGCTTAGTGCTTACAACCAGTTACTTTTTAGATATGATTCGATGGAATTTCTAGTTTCATTTTACTCCTTAGATGTTTTAGTTTTGTAAATGTTCTTTCATAAACTGTATGGTTTATACCATGCCAAGTAATTCACTGACAATTCCATTGGATGCCGTCACTAAGAAACCCCCAAGCACCATTATATTTTGTCCTTTCGGTCGTTAACTATGTTTGAATTTTGAATCCTTGATTTTTCCCTCTTCTTCAGCTTTTTTCCTCCCGCTTTCATAAATTCATTGTTTGTATAGTCGTAATAATATGTTTAATCACCTTCTGTTATGTTGAATCTTATCCAAATGTAGTTGCTTCTAATACAATGGAATAGGTTCTGTTGAATCTTCTCTTATCAAAATGTATTTATTTCTAATACAATGCAACAGAAGAATAGAATTAGTTCCCAAGTTTCAGGAGTCTCTGAACTTGTGGCAATAAAGGCTTAAGGCGGAGTCTTTTAAGATTTGGAATCTCCAATAAGCAAAAAGAAATCTGGTGGATCTATTTCTTTCAAACCAAAAAATAGGGTTGAAAATTTTCAAGTTTTTCCTCTAGATACAGGAAAATGCAAAGAAATCATTGACAGAATTATTTTCATTTGATTGGACTTCTCATTAACCCTTTAGTAACTTCTCAGCTTGTCAAAGATGAGAGAGAACCAAAGTGTATTTTCAAGAGTTGAAACTGACAATGCAGAACTTTTAGAGGGAGTGAAGGGCTTATTTTGCATGAATTGTAAACCTTCAGGGAGTTCTTGTTGGAAGTTGATGACCTTAAGGTGATACATCTGATGCCAATCAATTAATGAGAGGAGGAAAAATATAAGAAGTAGAAATGGTCGTCAATCTCTTTGTGGTAGGAAGTTAGTCTGTAATTCTATCAGATTTTAAGGATGTGGCTGTTGCGAAAATATCAAGAACTTGGACTTGTGTTGGCTTTTCTTATTTTTTTCGGTTTCCAGTTGGTTAGATGGTGGTTTTATGGATTTATTATTTTTGAAATACCAGAAATTCACATGTGGGGAGGTTTTCATTTATCAACAATGAGAACTCTTCTTGTTGCTTCGTTTATTTTGTACTTTGTATGAAGAAGAGTCTGGAGTGACCAGCAAGTGCCAACTGCTGTACTTTTGTCACTGTAGTTATGCTGGTGAAATGAGTAAAACCACATAGCCAGCCTATGTTACTTGAAGCAAATCCAATCAGGAACAATAAACTGAATTTCTTCTGCTTCATTCATAAGGAATATCGATTTTCCTCTTCTTTGTCCTTAGAACCCTATTATGTCATCCCTATTGTATTCTCTACCCATGGCCTTACTTCCTACAATAGGTTTCTGTCTTGCCCATTACAAATTGATTTAATGTATGGTTCTAATTTGATTTATGCTGACTGCTATTGGTATGGGCGAATGGCATCTCCCTTGATGGATCATTTGCAGGGAACAAATGATGACATTGTTGATTGGTCCCATGGAAAGCGTTTATGGGAACTTTCCAAGGAAAAATACGATCCCTTATGGGTCAAGGGTGGGGGGCATTGCAACCTTGAAACTTATCCCGAGTATATTAAGCACTTGCGCAAGTTTGTAAATGCAATGGAGAAACTCTCACTCACAAGACCGACGAAACAACTCACTTCTAACTCAAGCTTTACGGAAGACAGACACAACAAGTGCTTGAGATTTGGAAAACGATAGCTGGTTCTTTCTCATCATTTGATTATTAGAGAATCGAAACGGATAGGCTCCCTTTTTCTCCAAGTATAGAGCTATGCTTGCGTGCTTCATGGACCCGTTGTTCAGCGTCTTCGGTAAGTTTCTTGAAATCGCAAAATGATAGAAATCATATATAATTTGTTTGATCCAGATCCTGTCCAGCAACCATTTTTGAGGTAGCAATCTGCTGCTGTTGTTTTTCCCATGAGAAGTGCAAAAATTGATATCAGCTAGTCCCAGAGACTGTGCTTGATCTGGATTTCATGTATAATTAACAAACTTGAGCTTTATGTAAAGACTATCAGCAGTTTCAGAAATGAAATACATGTGTTTGTTTCATTTACTTATTGACCAATGATCTTTTCACTTGCTGAACTGCACACTTGGACTAAAAATACACTATTTATTCTTTTCTTTTCCATGTTGTATTTATCTTGAATCAGCTATGTTAATTTATAGAGAAATGATAGTTGCAGTCGTGACTATGCAAACGTCGTGCAATCACTTTGAAATAAATAAATAAATAAATACGGGACCCACATAAAAAGAAAATTAATTTTTTAATAGTGGACTCTACTCTTTTTCAAAGCGACTGCACAGCGCTTGCGCATTTCACGACTGTATGTAGCATTACTCTAATTTATATCATTGTTTGAGTCACACAATTCAAGCTTTCCATTGCTTTTTAGCTTCTTCTTTTTCAAAAGCTTTAGCATCATTTTTGCACACGTTTAAAAAATGCTGCAATGTTTGGACTCACATATATGAAGTGATTAAGGCCACCTAATGCAATTGTTACACTGGTTTACCTATTGACCCTTGAGATCGGATTGTATTATATGCTTTTATATTTAGCTTTCAAGTGTAATATAATCTAATCATAATGAAGTGTTGTTATACATTCTAGGTTTTGTTTTTGATGCACATGATTTATACGTCGAAACTTTTATCGATATGGGGCGAAAAAATTAAAGGATATGGCTTTGGATAGATAAATGTAATTAACAGACAGTTAAAATAGGGTGTTACTACTCTGCTCCCGCAAACATACCGCTCAAAATTACAGTTAGTGCATTTGTATTTTTTTTAATATTAAAAAACACAAACATAAATACACTAGCGGTAACTTTGAGCAGTACACTCGGAAGGATTGAAATTTATCTCGATCTATGCAACCTCAGCTTTGCATGAAAAATCAACATACAAGAGACTCGAAAAACAACCACATTTCAATAGAATGGAATATGTGATTGTGTGTGTTTTAACCGTTGCTTTTAAGTGTTTATCTCCCAACAACTTGTGAAAAAAAAGTTGTCGTCTTAATGCAATACATAATTTGGGTTTGTAAAATAATGGGATGCAGCAAGAGTTGAAAGTGAAGGCCCATCATTCGAAGATCGTTTCTCCCCTTGCACCTTTCTTTCGGTCAAGTTTGTTCATGGGCTGGGCCAAGCTTGGGTTTCAAATTTCAAATTTTTTTTTTTTAATTTTATTTGCAATTTAATTATTCTTAAAAACATATGGATAAAAAGTTAAGAACATCATATATTTTATATTTAATGAATATATAAGTATTTCCGAGAGAGGCAAGGGAAAGTTGAGTTTTTTTTTTTTTTTTTCTTTTGATTGGCACCGAGTGTTCAGGAACAACGTCCCGACTAATTTTAGGGATGCACATACCTTCGGCAAGAAATTTCCAACAAGTGCACCTCGAATAATTCAAGAAAAATTTCACAATTCGATGCACCTAAGGGATTTGAACCTTAAACCTGGGGGAGCATACCCCCAAGCACAAGGTATTTACCACTTGAACCAACTCCTAGGGGTTAAGTTGAGTTTCATGGCAGAAAGGGGCAAACCAATATTTTGGATAAAAATGGAGTGGGTAGGACATGAAAGCTTTGTCTTATTCTCTCTCCTTGCTTGATAATCTCCCTTCTTTTATAAGATTTGTTACTCATTATCTCCACACATCACACTTATTTTTATTTTTATTTTTAATTTTTTTTTTGTTTTATTCTTCCTAAACTAATTGAGTTATTATACTCATCATCCATACACCACATTTGGTAAGAGAAAAAAAAATTATGTATGGTGTGTGGTGTGTGAGATTTTTCTTCTTTTATTCATTAGCATTTATCATTTGCAAATCGAGCCTCTAATAAAATCAAGAAAAAAAATGTTATTTACAAATCATTGTGGATAAAAACTTAACAAAACACTTACATGACACGATTTGATTTGAAAGATAAATTATAAAATTTAAATCTTACAAATCAAATTTTATCATTTAAATGATGTGGATGGTGTGTTCTACATATCGGCTTGCAAATAGAAGAACTTCGAAAAAAAATTAGAGCTTAACTCCAAATTGCAGATTATCTACCAACTCAGTGTTAAAAAAAGGCTTGCATATATAATTTTTCTTTTATTTCGGGTTTCCTAGTTGAGGATTTTTCTTCTAAAGATTAGGGATTTTATATGGCAATTAGGAGACATACCAATCTCACATGTGACATGAATAACATTAGTAGAAAAAGGACCTTTTTCTGGGATCACAATGTCCCACATGTTGTATCAATTGAAACCCGACTGAGCTGGCTGCCAATTTTTATTAGTTGTCAAGGAAGAAAAAGTGTTAACCAATTGCAATGCAACCTAGTTTCACACGTGAATTTGTGTCTAATTTCCTTTGGATTTGTGTACCAGAAGGTTTTCAACCACCATAAGAAGACTTCCTCAAGCTCTTGCTGTTGCATTTTTGCTGTACATTTTGTTTTTTAAAAGTCTTTCTATGACTATCTATACTATATACATCCTATGTTCTTTTCTTACTATTGCTAATATAAGCATAAAAATGTTGATATGATCTACACAACTTTGCACAACAGATTTCTTTTAAAGCATTACTTGACTCTTTTTTATCTTCGCGTTGTCTGTTATGATCTACACAATTTTGTCTAAATGGACTAAGAGTATTGGCAATGGGTAAGTCCAAATTTTGATTGAAACTTGAGGTGAGGTTAATCTACGTTGAACTAATCATTCTAAAGTCAAAATAATAATATTATATTATATATTTTAATAATTTTTTTATATTTTATAAATACACTCTATATTTAATTAATAATTTATTTTTTTTTTGTCCAAACAAATTATTTAACACGATAATTACCTCACTCTCTTATATATATATATTTTTTTTCTTTCGGTGATGAAATTTTGTTTGTTCTGTTCTGCTAAAGAATTGGATTTTTTTTTTTTTTTGTACTCTTTTCAAACAATTTTCATGGTGCCATTATTACCGAGAGAAAGGAAGAGAAAGGGAAAGAAGGGAGAGAGGAGACGCGGGAGCGAGTGAGAAAATTTTTTAATAAAATATTCTTTTATCTCGTGAATAATAGCTCATCAAATTTGGCTTTAATTTTTTTTCATTTACTGTAGCTCATAACTCATAACTTCCATTTGCTGTAACTCATAACTTGACTTGAAGTGATTTGACTAGTCCAATGAAGCTAATTTTGAAAAAGTTTAGTCAAGATTTAGATTTGGTTGGCATTTAACTAGTCCAATACCAATACAATAACAAATTACTTACATAACATAATTTGATTTAAAATAAAGATTTTAAAATTTTGCTTGCAAATAGAAAAACTCTTGTTATATTTTGAGTAATGCTACTCGTCATTCTTTTTATTATTATTCTCTTATTATCTCATAAAATAATATTAAATAAATAAAAATTATTTATTATATTTTAGTTATAAAACTATCATTTAATTAGATATCATTTGTATCTATTAACAAGAAAAAAAAAAGAAAAAAAAAAGAGTTTGTGGGGGTCTCCCAAGTCCCAACTGGATAGGTCGATATCAATGATATCATGGTACCATCTGACGCTGCATTTGATCAGAAAAAAAGGCTGCATTATATGACTTTCTGGGGTCCGGAATCTCAATTTGTGCTTATATATAGGTTGGGAGTTGTGGCCAGCCAATCAGATATAGAAACGTGGTAACATCTCATGGTCATCATCTTCCTTCAGAAACAACTTCACATGACAATAATACTTTAGGTAACTTTTTAGTTATGGGGATCTGACCTAATTCCAGAGAAAGAGCAGAGAGTTGTGGAAGTAATTCCTCAAATCCCCCTAATTCCGGAACAGTTTTTGGTTAATTATGCTGTTATTTACACCTAATATATTGCAAATAATCATCATAATTTTCCCATCACAAACTTAGCAAGTAGTTATG
The DNA here is from genome assembly GCA_961763995.1 of Juglans cinerea. Classification (NCBI taxonomy): domain Eukaryota; kingdom Viridiplantae; phylum Streptophyta; class Magnoliopsida; order Fagales; family Juglandaceae; genus Juglans; species Juglans cinerea. Next base: position 32,867,356 of record CAUIVZ010000007.1, on the reverse strand, counting down.
AATCAAGATTCTTTGAGTTTATGGGTCTATCTATACTTCTAAATCCTAAAATTTGGGTTCAATTTCTTTGAGAAAAAAGGTTTTAAATTTCCTTGCATTCACTATTTATAAAAGCCTATGAAAAAATATATATATTTGAAGTGTCACAAGATCACGTGATAAAAAAGTGGTTTTTTTAGTGAGATAAAAATGTTTATATATATATATATATATATATATGAGAAACGATATTTGCAGTCGAAGAATGAGCAAGCGTCGCACAATCTCTCTGAAAAAATGAGTAAATATGGGATCTATATGAAGAAAATTAATTTTTTAACAATGAATCATATTATTTTGGAAAACACTAGTATGCCCACTTTTTTTTACACTTCTATTTGATCGTTGGTTAATTTTATTTTTTTTTTTTACTTAGTGATTAAGGAAGTGATTTTAAATGTATTGGTGTATATTTTTATTTTTTAAATGTATTTAAATATGTTTAAAAAATGTGAAAAAAAAGAATAAAAAAAAACTTTTTACACTGGACGGTATGCCCAACGGTCAAGTTGAGGCGACATAGTAGTCACACCTTATTATTTTTCAAAATAATTACGTGACATTCATGCAATCCACGACTCCGTATAGAATTTTTTTTATACAAAAAAGTAGTTGCTACCTGCTTGCCATACAAGGAATATTCGAGACTCAACTTTAGAGTTCTATGAGAATCATTTTATTCTATAAATTAATTATATGATGGCATTAAAGGAACCTGACATGAAAGCTTAGCTAACTGGACAAGTTAGAACAACATCACCCAATTTTCTTTTTTTTAAAAAAAAAAACTAAAAGAATATGAACTTATACATCATTCATGGTTTGCTTGTACCCTATCATAATAGAACCTTATTCTTTTAAAAAGAAAATTAAAAAATTAAAATGAAGTAAAAATATGAAGACCTCATTCTGAATATCTCTCATGAAATAGAGATTAATATCATCAAACTATCAAAGCCTTTCGATGTATTGGAATGATCGCACATTTGTGATTGGGAGATAAAGTTACTTTATTTGATGCATTCAAAAAAAAGAAATGGTAGTTATAGTTGTGAATATGTAAACGTCGTGCAATTATTTTTAAAAAATGAATAAATATGAGATCTACATGAAAAAAAAATAAGTTTTTAATAGTAGATCTTACTCTTTTTTAAAACGACAGTACGGCTCTTACGCATTCTACGATTGCATGTAGCGTTATTCAATCTAATAAGACTTAGAAATTGTTTGCATAAAAAAAGAAGTCAAACCTTAGATTTTGATGAAGTATACTATCAAAATCAAGACTTCTACCGCTTGAACTAATCCCTAGGAGTTCATGCAGATGGACATAAATCTCAAAGCCATATGGATAGCTGCAACCAAACTATAGTCTATATCATCCACCAGTAACTTATGAACATAAATCTTATAACCTTATGTTTATGGCCACCAATTTAAATATAAAAAAAAAAACCAATAATATTCCTTAGAAATAAACTAAAAAAAATAGGGAAAAAAGATGGAACAAAACCACAAATGTTTTCCTTGTCTAGAACTTGAAACATGACAATTATTTAAGAAGGTCTCTCCTCCAGTCACGGGTCCCCAACACCTAATAGGAAAGAAAATAAGAATTATATGAGCTATAAATATACTTCCAGAAATGGGAAATTCGAAAATCATTAGCATTTAAGGCTTAAAATTAATGTTTTATGGTATTAATTAATGATTTGGAATTAAATATTTATGAACCTTAATGACCATTATATTCATACACCCGCACAATTTCCTGACAAAAAAAAAGAATATATATATATATATACACTTATAATGGGTATGATTAAATCATTGCTTCAATGAAATTTAGCAATGGAGGACCCATGGAATTAACATAGCAAGTACAATTCACTGGAGATAAAGGGTTCTTCTTCTTCTTTTTTCTTTTTTCTTGGTTTTTTTTTTAATTTTTTTTAATTTTTTAAAGAAATGAAAGGCTTTATAATTTGTATTCTTATGATTTATCTTGCAGTCAAATTACTTTTAATATTTATTATTGAGAAGTGTTATAATTTCATGTAATTTATTATATCTACTTTATAATAAAAATAATTTTACAATCTAACGTACTATGTCAAGTTACGTCATTTTGTAGAAATATTTTTACCAGATGTTTTTGTAACTAAAGTATTTTTATTTGTTATTACTCTATGTGATTAATCATCATTGGATGGAAAGATAGATGGAGGGGAATGATCAATTTCATGCCTACACATATAAAAAGTTTAATTATTGAAAAATATAAGAAAAATGGATTTTATAATTAAGCAGAGTAATTTTATGATAACTGAATATTCCACACTGATGATATTTTTATTTTTTTTTTCTGTTTAGTTATTAAAGGAGAAATGGTAGGGTCTATCAAGCTGTTGTGGACGTCAGACCTATATTATCAAGCCCTAGAAGTCTTCCACTTCCGTATATAGACCAGAGAAAGAAAGACTGAAAGACAGAGGGAGAGAGACACAGAGTTTACCAAAAAAAATAATTTATGAGAGAGAGAGAGAGAGGGTTTCAATTTCAAAGAGGAAGATAGAGACAAAATGAGCTCAATGACAATAATATTAATGTACAAAATTAAATAATAAAAAAACAAAAGGCTTTTCTGTTCTGTTGGAAAGGAAAAGCTAAAGACAAAATACACAGAAGAGAGAACAATTCTACCAGAAGGGAGGGAGAGAGAGAGTCTTTCGCTAAAATACTGAAAAGATGTCTGTTTTGTTGGGTTGAATCCCTTCACCCTGTTCTGGCCATCAACATCATTATGCATCTCGTACAGCCTTAACTTACTCTCCATTCCCACCTCTCTCTCTCTCTCTCTCTCTCTCCACTTTCTCAGAATCTCAGTTGCTCCTTTGGACCCCTCTCTCTGCGAGTCTCTTGCTCATGTCTTTATCTTCTGGGTTTGGTGAAAAAGGCACGGAAACTTGAGTCCCAGCATTCAAAGTTGACACTTTGCTCTGTGATCTCTGTTTGGTGCTCTGTTTCTCATCTGGGTCCATCTGGAGTTGTTGATTCACGATGACTGTGGAGGACAAAAAAGGTGGTTTGGCGGGTGAAGATGTAGCGCGGGACCGTTTTCCGTTGGGTATGCGTGTTCTGGCTGTGGATGACGACCCAATTTGCCTCAAATTGTTGGACACCCTGCTTCGTAAATGCCAGTATCAGGGTCTGTTCCCTTTCTGTTTTAATTGTTTTCAGTCTTTAGGGAGTTGTGTTTGATTTTATGAGCATTCGGATGGTTTTCGAATTCATATTGGTTTTCCGATTTTTCAAAAGTTATCTGTTTTGTGAGGTATTGCCTGTAGTTTGTTGAACCGTGTCCATTTAGGTGTTGTGTGAATCAAGTTTTGAATGGTTTTGTTAATCTGAAGAGTGATTCCATACTACAATTCATGTTCTACTGAACGTTTTAGACATCGTTATTAATGGTATTTCACCTCTCCCCTTGAGTATTTTGGTATAATTCTGAATTTCTTTGATTTTAGTGGGCCGTTACGTACTGTTAGATACTCTTGCCGTTATGCAGATTATGTTGTGGATTATGGGTTACATATAAATTCTTCAAAAAAAAAATTTTGCGATTACAAATTCTTCATGTTTGATTGTAGCATTTGAGTTTCGAATTTCACATTCGTTTCAAATTTGGCTTATTAGATGTGTTTTCTGGTTTATGCAGTTACAACAACTAACCAGGCGGTAATGGCTCTGAAAATGTTGAGGGAGAATAAAGATAAGTTTGACCTTGTTATCAGTGATGTGAATATGCCCGACATGGATGGTTTTAAGCTCCTTGAGCTTGTGGGGCTCGAAATGGACCTACCTGTCATTAGTAAGCTTGAGCTGCCCTTTCTTCTTTAGAATTATGGGATGTGATGTTTAATTGACTTAATAGTCTTTTAATGTCTTTCCAGTGTTGTCAGCCCATAGTGATACCCAGCTTGTGATGAAGGGAGTTACTCATGGTGCGTGTGACTATTTGTTGAAGCCTGTTCGAATTGAAGAGCTAAAAAACATATGGCAACATGTAATTCGAAGAAAGAAATTTGACTCCAAGGACCAAAACAAGTCCCTGAATGAAGACAGGGCTCTTCATGGTACTGAAGACAGTGGACGGGGGTTCACATCGACAGGTAATGCAGATCAGGATGACAGACTCAGTAGGAAGCGGAAGGAACAAAATGATGACGAGGAAGAAGATGATGAAGAAAATGAACACGAGAATGACGATGCTTCAAACCAGAAGAAGCCTCGGGTAGTTTGGTCAGTAGAGCTGCACAGAAAGTTTGTTGCAGCTGTAAATCAATTGGGACTTGAAAGTGAGTCTCTGCTACAAAGAAGTGAAAAGTTGTAATTGTTGCTTATGGATTTTCATTCCTGATTCCTTTTCAATTTACTTCTAATGCAGAGGCTGTTCCTAAGAAAATTCTTGACCTGATGAATGTAGAAGGACTTACAAGGGAAAATGTGGCAAGCCATCTGCAGGCATAAATCTTTCCTTTTTTCTTCTTTGCCTTTAGAAATAAATATATCCTTATGCCTTTGTACCTAGAGTTGTTGAATTAGAAAGCTTTTGGACCCATGAAAATAACATGCATTTGGGTTAGATGGAATAATATTGTTTGTAATTTGAAGGCCATTACTATTATCGAAGTTTGGCATGAAGTACTTGGAAACAATTGAAGAATAAATCTGAAAGTTAAATTATTTCTTGTTAAATATATATATGTTTATTTGAGTTATTTGTGAATAGGGTCCTTTAAGCTTACTGTCTCATCTTATGCTGCAGAAATATAGACTCTACCTGAAAAGAATCAACAGTGTGGCAGCACAGCAAGCTAGTATGGTTGCTGCATTGGGGGGTAAAGATTCCTCTTACTTGCGAATGGGTTCACTAGATGGATTTGGGGAGTTTCGCTCATTGGCTGGATCAGGAAGGCTCTCAAGCTCAGCTTTATCATCATATACACCAGGTGGTATGTTTGGTAGACTAAACTCCCCTGCCGGTTTGACACTTCGTGGAATTACTTCTTCTGGACTTGTACAACCGACTGGTCAAAACTTGAGCAGCTCCATCAATACTCTTGGGAAGTTCCAGCCAGCTCTATTGCCTTCAAACCAAAGTGCAAGTTTATTTCAAGGGATTCCTACATCATTAGAGCTAAACCAGTTGCAACAGAACAAGTGCACTACGCGGATCAGAGATTTCAATCCCATTAAGGATTCAAGAGGTTTCACTGTCACTACTAGCTTCTCTGACTCGAGAGTGAATGTTGGCAATTCACCCAATTTATTGCCCGGTCTCTCAAGCAATTCTTTGGTGTTACAAGGGAATCCACATCAAGCACACAATGGAGGAGCATTTGGAAGTCAATCTTCACTTGGAGTGGCTTCACTGACTGCAGATGCTTTTGAGAATTGCAGTGGTGGCTCTTCTAATTTTTTGGTTCATAATCAAAGTAATGAAAGCTGGCAGGGTACAGTTCAGTCATCCAGATTTTCATCGAATGCTTTGCCATTGAACGAGCCTTTTAATCATGATCAATTGCCTTCTAATAACTTGAGTAAATCTTCTACCAGCCCTCATATTGGTAACAGTTCAATTGATTTTCCTTCAACAAGTGCTGTTTTAGCCCCTCTAGAGGACTCAAGAGGAGATGTTCAATGCCATGAAGGCGTGATTGGTAATGTCGTCCACAGTATGAATTACCCATCAAATCAAAACTGGGAAGAACAAAAACAGGATTACAACCATAACTTGAATCCTACCGTCAGTGCCTTGAATTCTCTGGTTCCTGCCAATGGTATGGTGAATCCTTTGAGCCAGAGTTTGGACCAAAATACTGCAATCTGCAGCAAGAGTTTTGATGTGTCTTTGATTTCAAAATTACATGATGGTGCTCTGTCCATTGATCAAAACAGTGAGGTTGAGAGATATGCTCTAGGCACAAAGATGATGCCCAATGAGGACTACCTCTTCGAGCAAACAAGGTCACTGGATGGTTTCACTCAAAACAGTTTTGGTTCTTTGGATGATATAATGAATACATTGATGAAACGGGTATGATAAATTTCATGCTTTTTCTGCTGCTGATTCGTTTCTTCTATGTGCTCATTTCTTTGTTCAAATCATAATTTTAGACGGGGTCAGATAATCAGATTTAGTGAATTGCAGAAACTAAGATTCTGGTTAAGTTATAATCCTCGATTCAATAGTGATTGACATGAAACGTCTCACATGCCTTCTACTGAGACATACAAGAATGTCTTCTGCTTCCTTACTTGGTGGGCCATTGCATATATTAGTTGGAAAGTTGCAGCAAGACTTGTCAACAAAACTTTACATGTGTGGGAATTATTTTGAGTTTCAAACTTATTCTGTTCTTAGTAATGATCCTAAGTCATTGTTGCACAGAAGTAATCTTACGAAGGTATCAGCTCTAGATTTGTGACCAAATAAAGCTGCCTATTTGGGCAGCATGTGAGAAGTATCTGAGTATTTCTGAAGAAAAATAGGGGTCCTTGGAAATCATTCATATCATCGAAGCACACCTGACAACTTGCTAATCAATCCTCTTCATTCATATAATCGAAGTGAGCCTCATTGATTTTTGTACAGTACCCTTGATCTTTACAAAATATTTTTTACTTCTGTTTGTGTCCTACCAGTTTTATGTTTTCTGCATCTTCAGCTCCATTAAAACATGAATATACCATTTGCATATGCAAAGAGGTATCTGATTTCCAGTTACTACTAATTTGATCAGAAAAATCTAATTGTAAGTGATTTTGCGCACTAATACGCACACCCATTCAATATGATTTGTCAGAAAGTAGATTTTATTGAAAACAGTGCTAATTTGAATTTAGAAAATGAAGGCAACAACATTAATACGCAGATTGGTACGCAAACTTGCTGGTACATAGCAAAACTCAATTTGATCATTCTAGTTTATTGCACCATGAATCTCTTTTGCGTCCATGTATTTCTAATTTAACTTTGGCTTCAATTCCTGTTGATTATTTTGTGATAAGATCATGTGCACCTGATACAGGAACAGAATCAGACGATGCTGTGTGATGGGGAATTCGCATCTGATGCTTACTCTCTTGGGTCGTGTATGTGAGAGTTCTGTTTTTTTAGATAATTGAAGGGTATGGGCATCAACGTCATAAATTTACTCCTCTTGGAGGAGCTTGTATCATCATTATGTATTTTCTTCATCTTTTTTCTATTTATTATTCTCTTTGCTACCAAATATTATTTTCTGGTTACAATTGCTAATATCGAACTTTTTTCTTAATTAACTCTTTTGACTTATCTTCTTCTTGTTGATGGAACGATGGCATCCTGCTTGTTGTAGACTTGCCCTATGTGAAGGTTTAAAACGAGAGAAATGTTTTAGCCTCAAATGAGTTTCACAAAAGCAAACTCAACAACTTACGAGAATTGATGTGGTATATCAAATTGCAAAGTTATTTTTATTGTAAAGTAGATTTAACATATCAAATGAAACTATGTCAGTTTGTGAGTTTACTTTTTGTAGTTGTAGCACGACTCTTAAAATTATATTTATTAAATAAAAAAAATACTAAATGTAACTAAGTTAGCATACCTTTATTATCTTAGAACCTTTAAATACTGACGGTGTCAGCATCTTGATCTCAAAATTTTGGTTGAGCACATCCCTCTACTCTCTTTTATTTTTTCATTTGAGTAATGGAAAATCTTGCAAACTTTGTTTAAAGAGAGAGAGAGAGAGAGAGAGAGAGAGAGAGAGAAGCAAGAGATTATTAACAGTTTCAACTTTCAATCATTATGCAAAATCTATTGCAATTCAATGTTTGGCAAAATTTCATGGCAACACTCGTTTGCCGCTATATGCTTTCAGGATTAAAGGTAACCCCGGATAAGCATATGCAAAGAGGATATGTGCCTGTCTTCAAAAGCATAATAGAGAATACAAGATTATTATTATTGAGAAACGCTATATCGTGAATTAGTTTGGAGAAAAAGAATAATGATATTACAAACAGATGAAAGGAAATAAGTTGTGGTAATTCATAGGAGAAGGAAAGTAAACAAAGAGAAAGGTGCTGCTTGGAACAAGTACATAGAGGTAAACACATCCAGCAAACTTGATATATGACTTCTTTCTCCTCTCTTTTCAGGTATATCTTCGGTTTCAAGAAAGAGTAATAAGGAAAAGTGAAATCATTTGTAGCCCTTCAATCTTAATGCAAATAAATTCCGTCCTTTCATTTCTTTATGTGTCTTCTGGACAATTAGATATTTAACTCAATCTATCTCAGTAAGCTGAGCTCTCCTTTCTGCAGCTCTCTTCCTCACGAATATCCCCCACCTTAAAGCGGCTTTAAGTTTAAGCCATCCAACAACAGCTTTCCCTGAGCTCCGGCCATGCTCATGCCTAGATGTCCCATCCATCTGAGGCGCATATTCTACACTGTAAGAGAAACAAGCCTCATCGGGATGACCAAAACCAACCCCCATTCCAACATCGACGCCCATACTATATGTCTTTAGCAGCCTCTGCATGTCATCACTCTCCAACATCTCCGAACTCCTAAGGCGGATTTCCTCAGCAAAAACATCTTCTGATCCCTGTTCATTCCTCGGTTGAGACCAATCTCCTGAAAAATATGAACCACCAACTGCAGGAGTTCCAGCTGACATACAATCTATGTTGCCTGATAATACTGCTTGTTTATTTAATGTCATAACTGGTGTTTGACTAGACCTCACAAATGGAAATTCAATCAACTGAGGGACTGATTGGTTGTTATAGTGACTTTGTGTGCTCAATTCAGAGCTATATTGCTGCCTGTTCTGAAGAGTTGTTATATTCTGATCGGTGGCATAGTTGTGGTCAGCTATTGGTGCAGGTGAGGCTCTTATCTCCTTCTTAGTACTGGCGAGGGAGTTCAGGACTTTGCTATCATATTCCGCAACTTGATGCCAATTCTCGTATGCTCTCTTCACCAGAGTATCCACTGAAATCTGTATGAAGTTGTAAATACATGGGCTGATTTACTTGATGAGACAGTATAAAAAATGCTTATTAAACAAGAATGACAGATGTTTTAATCGGAGTACAAAATCATTCAGTCTCTAAAGAGGATTTGGAGCGAATTCTGTGAAAAAATGTTTGAGAAAATCGAGCATAGAAGCACAGAACAGCCAAGCCGCTGTCGTTCCATTTATGTAATCCCTCATGCCAGAGGAGCCAAAAATATTGATTATCACCAAACAACAAAATATAGAATCATTACTTCACAAATTTTCGGAATCCCAAATAATAAATATACAAATTGACCTTCAGATGCTGTTCAATGCTTCCTGTGACCTTGGCTCATTCTATTTGTTAATTGTTAGTTAAATACCCAAGTAAGATCGTATTTGAGTATATTAATTACTTAGTGGTGTTAGTTTTTGTACTTCTGTCGAACTTTGTGTTTTTTGTGTACAATAATGTAACAAAGAACATGTGATAAATTAAATCTGGATAAATTAATAGATAACTAACGTTGATTAACTTCTTTTTTTGATGAATAGGGGCGTTGATTAACATTCCTGAAAAAACAAGTCCTACCTTTTGACTGTGGGAAAGCGACTCCAGAGGGAGGAACTGCCCATCCGTTATAAGGCCTCTGAGCTCATAAATATTGTCGAACACAACACCAGTGCTGCGGATTTCATCAGTGTAGTAAATGTAAAGCTTCCCACCCAAGACACACGTCTTTGCATGCTCCATTGTATTCTCCCACATCCTGTTGGACATTCCACTTCCAAGGATCTATATTGTGAACGACGCCATGAGAAACAGAAAACGAAGAAAAACCAAACTCAAAGAAAGAATGAGCATTGGAAAAGGAAAGAGAAATGTGTTTATGGTATTGAAAACGAGATAAATCCTTACACTTCTTAGTCTCTGTGGATCCTTGACAAGAAGGCGGAGGAAATCTTCAACAGTAACAATTTCAGCCTTGATTAACTTTTTGTGCAGTGCTCCATCCTTTGCTATTCTATCCAATCTCCAAACTTCGTCATGCAAAGCAGGAGGGTAATGCTTCTTGTATACTGAATTACAAAAGAAATCATTTGCTTTAAATAAGTTTTGCACGAATTTCATGAAAGAAAGAGACATTTCTGAATTCACTTAGAACCTAAATATATGCATAGCCATAGAACTAGCAACAGAAAACTCGTACTAAAATATGAGAGCTCTCAGAACTTTACAAAAAAAAGTTGCATAAGAAAATTTCTGCAGAAGATCTGACTTCTTTACTTTTAACTGTATGTGCTCAAGTTGTCCTATAGTAATCCTCATTTAAAATTGAAAATATAAGGTGAGGTCGCTCTCTCCCTACTGCAATTAATAGACATTACCAACCATCATCTGCCAGATCATACCATAGCACGGTGCCTTCCCTACGACATCACCAAAGAGAGAGCAGTTGGGAAATTCAACTGTTTCTCATTTAAATGAAGTTCTCATGATAGCTGGTTTTGTATATGATAGAAACCAACATATTCTTAGATAAAGGAATCACTCAACCCTCGATCCTGACTGGCATAAAATGCAAAATGTTCCATCTAGGCTGAAGTAGGCTAGTAGCAACAGTTTAAAAACTTACATTCACCCCTATGATCTTTCACCGCAAAAGCCTCTGTTTTAGCCTCACGAATTTGAATTCCCTCACAATATCCAGGGGCAACCTTAATGCCAAGCCTAAACTTCCTGCTCCTTATCCAGCTAGAATTGTCAGTGAAAGTAAGATCTCCCAGAGTTCCTATGCCTTCCTTGAGGATCACCTGTGTATCCCCAGTTAGAAGTGGTCTTTTCCCTTCACGTTCCTTTACTTCATGGCTTTCAAACTGCTCTTTGGTCCAAGCCTCATCAGCCTCCTCATTGAAATCTCCTTCAAGCACCACAACGTTCAGTTTCGCTACTGATTCCAGCCCAATTTGCACAACACTGCCTGTATTCAGGTCTAGCAAGACAACGTGGATGGCTGCTCCTTGCTCTCCCTCAACCTTTCCACCTGTGAATAGGTGAGGTGGCATTCTTGTTTTGAAATGAAGTTGCAGGTTTTTTCCACATGGGCCTTGTATTCTTGGTGGAGACCTACCATTGGGAAAGACACAATCATTCAGTTTATAATTGGTTGATATAATCATTCGGACAAAGTCACATGAAAAACTTCTACGTCACAATGTTATCTATTCTTCTCTTTGTCTAGCAGTTCATATATGCCATGCATAAACTTAAATTACAAGTTGCAGTCGTGAATTCTTCATTAACTTAATCCGCAAATAATTATCAAGGAACCATCTGAATATCAAACATATAGGTTTGAACATCTTATCTCCCACTAGGATTACAACTATCATATCTTGGATAAGTTATACAAACTTTTATTTCATAAGCTTGCCTCAGCACTCATGAGTCATGAGGAAGATCACAAAGAGGTCAATGAAACACAGGAAGTTGAGTGTATGTCTGGCTTTGCTTCTGTAATTAACCTTTAGCAGGCTCATTAAAGTGACTTCAGTTGATTCTCTAACTATTATCATTAAATTTTAATGCTGGAACTCACCTTCCAGCCAGTGGAGAATGTCCTAGTTTTGTCAAAGCACGCTCCACTTCTTCACTGACCTGTATTTATGAAAATAGCAGAATTAATGAGAAACCTCAACATAGTTGGGCCAAAGTGGAAGTATTGATGCCTAAGAAAAGCTATAGACATAATTCACGATGGCCTATACATGTGAATGTACAATCCATGGAAGAATGTTATCGATTTAATGTGGTATATTTCTTGATCTATTGTGGATGCTGTAAAATGAGCAAGTAAAAGAGCAGCAACAGCTTTCTGTTCTCATGATTTGCCATTTCAAGGGGCTAAATAGTAAAGAAACATGCACGATATGAACAATTTGATGCTGGTTCCCCGTCCATTAGGTGATTGATTGATAACTTTATGACTCACAATTTTGCGGAGAAGAGGCTCCAAAGATGAGCAAAGTCTTTGCAAACTATCTACCTTCACAGCTTCCACAATTACACTGCACATAAAGCTGAACTTTTTAGAAATGGACTCAAGAAAACTGAAGTTGAATACTTGCACGCATAACATCAAACCAAAACATTGTAATGAAAATAGAAACAGCATTAGCTGGAGATATTGAACTATGATGTTGATCAAATTCCAGAAATTTAAGGAGGTTGAGACGCAAAATCAAATCCTTTAGAAAATACTTACGAGTTGACAAAAATAAGTCTGGAACATATCATTAGCATCTAGAGCACAAAAATAAGTTGACAAGATTTACAAGGTGATAGTCTCCAATATCTTCTTCCGACACCATCCCCTGCTATCTCATCTCTCATTAGATTTATTGACTGCATCTAAGAGACAAGAACTAGTCTAGCATTTAACCTTCCTTTTCTTGTTAAATACCAAGTTTCAGTTCACATGCAATTTTGGATTTCAATCCCCCCCAATCATCTCACAATTTCCTTAACTTCTCATGCAAAACCAAATCCACAAAACCTTAAAAATGTCCATAGGCACAACTATACAACTATTCAATAATCAAAGTAAGAATACATGTCGACAAAAAAGTAACGTATTCAATGAAAACAATTCTACAAAACAAACCTCGCCAAAGCCGGCAACTTTGGCTTCTTCGCTCCATGAACATGCTCGTCATCATCCTCCACACCCTGCTCAAGCCCTCTCTTCTCCACTCTATTACTCCTTGAACTTTCCATCCAATCTAACAATATACTTTTATTAAACTTTCCAAATCGAGAAAACCAATAGACTGTCACCAAAAATCCGTATATACTCCGAGAAGCTTCACGGAAACAACACTTAACCTCGGATATCAGACCCAAAAAACAAAAGGCTTCTCTTTTGACAAATTTTGATCTGGGTAGTATATGATAGATCTGTTGAATCAGTCTCAAGATAGATCTAAATAATTCTTTTTATTCTAATCTTAAATTTAAGAATATATATTTTTAATTTGTATATGCCTTTGTGATGACTGTATGGAAGTATAAAAATGAAACCACAGCTGTGTTGGGTGTGCTGTTGTCGCGTAAGCACGAACTTTGCAGGTTGAAGCCGCGTTTTTTGGTGCCGTTCTTTTTTATTTTTCGACAATTCAGCTGTAGGGATCTCGATTCTCTTTACTAGACCGGTTTTCCTATCAAGAAAGTCAACTGCGGTTGAGCCGACAAAAACGACCCAACGTATCTTATTTAATAAGTCGGTGTCTGAAAGAATACTCGAAGCTTGTTTGGATAGCGGGAAAATGTATCATGGGACTTGTTTCACAGTCCGTTCTCAGTAGCTTATGTACAGCAACAACAGTCTGGCTACCAGTCTCACTTTAATAGATCATGCATTGATATTTGAGATAGCTATAAATTCAAGGGTGGCGTAGTCAGAAATTAATTGGAACTTAGACACTAGTTGCATGTAACTATAGTTATCTTCTCGAACTCACCATCCTTCTAGGATGGCACGGCCAGTTTGGCAACGCGCTGGGATCAGAAAATTAGTAGAGGATTTGGTAACCGATACGCTTATGGGTTCAGATTACCACTGATTATGGTGTAGCAATTTACAACGTGCAACCTTAATCCCCAAAAGGCATTTTACTTGATTGTGTCAAAAGTTATAACCCTCAGAGAGAGAGAGAGAGAGAGAGAGAGAGAGTATTTTAATACATATAGAAACCCCAAATGGGTCATGAGCCATGTGCAGTGTTGCTTTGGAGATGATGATAGGAACTACACAAATCTAGACCATCTTTTTTCAGGAGAGGGTTAAAAGATGACAACCTGGACCACCACTCCACACTTATGTTACAATCTTCAACCACATGTTTATGCTTGAGTAGTTTTGACTTTTGAGATCCATAAGTCTGCATCTAACATTCAAACTTCAATTTCTCAAACTATATTATAATCCAAGTTTTTTTTTATTTTTTACCTTCCTGAGCCGGAAGCCAAAGTTGGTTAATTTAGTTAAATATAAGCCGAAATGAAATGCATACCAGAAGCAACATATGAAAATGTGGTCCTGACCAGAAAGGATATGCTTGAAACGACTAACGAGTAATATATATATATATATATATATATATATACCAAATCATCAGAATATGGTTGTATTAGTGAATGGTAGAACTGAGAAAATCTTTACATTGTCATTTATAACTTAAAGACTAATGGACACATGACATATAAGGCCAATGCAACAACTACAGAGAGAGAGAGAGAGAGAGAGAGAGAGAGATTCTGCTTCCACAAAATGACAACTCAGGCACTTTGCTTTCCTGCCTGTATAAATAAACCGAGGGTGGAACAATTGCTTGGTCAGAGAAAAAATATATCACGTCCTGCAGTCAATTACTCCACGTCCCAACCCATTTTACGGGCACGTCGCTCCCACAATGAAGTCACCTTTCTTTCCTTGATCAGCAATGCCTCAGCCCGCTCTCTGGCCTCCTCACAGGTTTCAGTGGCAGCATTGCATTTTTCTGCCTCTCTCTGGTACTGGGAAGCCACCCTTTTAGCTTCAGCAAAGGTAATGTTCATATGGTGAGCATGCTCCTGAGCAACAGCCTCTTGCAGCTTCAACTCCTCTGTCAGAAGGTCAACAAATTGCTTCTCCATCTCCTGCTTGAGGTCTGGGTCATTACTTCCACAATCTGTTCATAAGCATGATTAACATTAGATTCATAGGATAAAAAAAATAACTAGAAAGATAACCCGGTCTGCAAGCAATGCAAAGGAAGAGTTCAGGCTTTTAGAAAGGTAAAAGAAGGACCGACTTGGCGGCTAAGAACTCACGAGGAGACCTTTGAGTGTTCCTCGTGCAAAGGTTATAAAAATTACGCCCCTGTTGGGGCCAACAACTACATCTACCGAAAGGATTCCCTCGACTTTTAATTTGGAAGATGGCATGACAGAGGCTATGGTATAAATTATAATAAGCTGTTTATATGTTCAACTTCTTTTATTGTAACATCAAGAAGAATCTACTGCAAGAAGGACCTATGGATAAAAAAATCCCAGACAAAAGAGCCATTTGGGAAAGAGCTAAATGAAAATACTAAAAGGTTGGAGCTCCATAGTTGGCAAAATTAACTTTACACAAACATCAAAGTTAATAAGAAATAAATACAAACATAAGAGAAAAAAAACATGATTTTTGTAGTATATCCACATTTTTAATCTAGAAATGCAACCTAAGCTGTGGATGGACAGTATAGATGACATGGTATGCACAGTCCAAAGCATAAGCACAAGAAGCCAAGGAAACCACATAAATGGACAGCTCACATCACCCTTTTCACGAAAGAAAGCAGAGAATGAAAGATAAAAGATGGAATTCAATTTGAATAAAATAATCCTTATAAATACTACATAGACGTATCAGGAATTTCTTCACCAAATTAACAGATCTCAGATAAATTTAGTGTATTAAACACAGGAGTTTCTTCACAAATTGACTCAGAAAGATGAAATCTAACCTGTGATGGACAGATTGACCAACCCTGCAAAAGAATTCAAAGCACAGAGATGAACAATGTTAGGACACATGCAAAAATCATTTCCCGAATACTACAAAGAAGGCTGTAATGAAAAGAAAAACAACAGAAAAGACAAAGAAATCGATAGTAAAAATCCCAGATCTGCATGCGATATTGGCAGCCAAATTAGTTTGTGCAAATCCTGGAATAAGAAGGCTGCAGGCAGCTAAATAAAAAATAACAAGATCAAAATTTGATTTTTTTTTTCAGCCAACCCTTCGGTTCATTATCATAAATAGTTGGACTGCAATAGGCAGATTGCCATTTGATATAACCTTAACATTCAGAGTAGCCAGTAAAATCTTTCATTATTTTAACATCAAAGACAGATAGCAATGATGAAGCATCTTACCAAACTATAAAGAGGACTGAATACAAATCACAGCCAAACGCATACAGAGACATTGAATCATTGAAGTTATACAATCACATAAGCGCTTGGCATCTATGTGAAATATTTCTGAAGTTCAACATCCAATGTCCTAATCATTCATAAGAAAGCACCTAGGTAGGACCCCATTTGGGTGAGACCAGAAGTTCAGAACTGGGTAATGACCCTATTCATAATAAAAAAACAGACCAATGCCAGAATTTTGAAGGAAGTGAAATGATGAGACAATAGATGTTGAACCCAATACCTAATAACATTATTTTAGCAGTGCAAGTGTACAAGTGTATAACATTATCTATCGAATGCTATAACATAATAGTTAAGGAAAATACTGATTGACACAAATCAGTTAACAAAACATGAATGCTAAACTCGTATGGAGGTAAGACTTGAAACATGGGTTTAAGCCACCAGCAGCAAGAGGGCTTAGGCTTCTTAATCAAGGCAATAAAACTGAGTACACAATCAATTGTAAATTCAAATTTAGAAAGGACTTCATGAAACCTGGCTGATAATCATTTACACATAAGATGTGATATAAAGTTGTATTTTCAAGGCAATAACCATTAAAAGGTTGTGAGACGTGTAAGATCGTTTGGATCATTAACCTATCTCAACTCATCTCAACTCATCATCACAACTTTTTCAAATTCCAACACAAAATATAATAAACAATTCAACTTTTTCAAATCCCAAAATAATAATAATATTAAAAAATAATATTCTAACAATATTTTATCATCTCAACTCAACTCACTTCAACATCCAAACTCAACCTAGTAGAGCAAATAAGATCAGAAAAGGCCAGATCTTAATGATTCTCCTATGGTTATAATGGCATGTAGATGAGATAAAAATGAAATTCGGAACAAACAACAGAACAGATCTCTCAAACACAAACTGAGTTCCATCCAGTTGCCACATAAAACACCAGAAACTGAAGTGGGTTACCTTTAACTTCAACAAGCTTAAGATACCCAGAATAGACAAAAAGCAATCGGAAACAAGAATCCAAAATTTGAACTTACAATAAATGAAAATCACAAATGGAAAATATTAAGTTCCTAGTTAATTGCGATTAAAATGCAACAAAAGAATACAGAATTACACCTTTGAACCTGTACTTGTATTCATACTTCGAAAACTATTCTAAAAAGAAGGCCCAGAATCCAAAATTATCAATAGACCTCAAATCAACGAATTGGCAGCACCCCTCGATCTCAAGTTTTCCAGCACATAATGAAACAGAAGAAGAAAACAAAACCAAATCTGAATTGGGTTTAACTTTCTCAACCTAATCGAATATCAAACAAAGAGAGAGCTCCAAAACTAAAATCAGCAACGACAATAAAAGCAATACATGGGTACTGCTTAATTTTCATTTCAAACAATATATAGTCAATCAAAAACAGATTTATACAGAATCCCACGGGGAGAAACACAATAATTTCATTCCAATCAATATACAGTCAATCAAAAATCTGTTTTTACAGCATCCCACAGGCAAAAACACCAAAACCATTTTTTTAAGGCAAGACCCAGAGAGAGAGAATTTATACCAGGAGCAATCTTGAGAAGGGACAGAGGAGGAGGGCAATCACAGATGCAAGGAGGACAAGAGGCTGTGGTAACCCCCAGCCTCATAGTCTTTTTGAACCTCCAATACAGAGCCGGCCCACACACTCCCAGAGCTGATACCACTGCAAAAACCACCAAACACCACCTCAAGCATGCCCCAGATCGCCTCGACATCTCTCTCTCTGTGCGTGAGACAGTGGGAGAGAGTGAGATCCAAAGCACAAATTGGTTTTATGAAAGTGAACTAGTTTTCATGTATTTAACTACGCTGTTCCATGTTTTCGAAGAGGTTAGATGTTACCACTCCAGAACGACGCTCTGATGGTCAATTTATAGTCAGATACCTTTATTCAGTCAAATCAGTTTTTATTACAAAATCTCGTGAGGTAACCACCCAGTGGTCCAAAATCGAATTGAATTTGACTAGTAAAAGATTAAAAAAAAAAAAATCGCTCGTAAAACTAAATACTCATTCGATTAATAAATAATACATTAATAAGTTTCTACCTTATTACTATCTATTTATTATTTTTTTATATTTTTTTATTTTACTTAATGATTAAAAAAGTAAATATTAATAAAGTTATATATTTTTTTAATTTTTTTTTAATAATTAAATATGTTAAAAAAATACTTTAAAAAAATGATAAAAAAATTTAAAATGAACTTAAGTAGTAGATAGGTAATAACATGATTGTAACCCTATCACTATCCATGATACATACTTAATAAAATTTGACTCAATGGGCTGAAAAGTAGCACTAAACATCACTGGAAAAGGCTAAAAAAGTGAAAGAGGATTAAGTCTAGATAGTAAGTTGAAATGAGAATAAAATTGAATAAAATATTATTAGAATATTATTTTTATTTTTAAATTTAAAAAAGTTAATTATTTGCTGTATTTTATTTAAAAATTTAAAAAATTATAATGATTAGATGCAATAAAATGAAATAAATTAAAATAATTTTACTATCCAAACAAGGCTTTAAGCTGCAGTTGAAAATACAGCCCAATGAGGGCTACAATCACTCTCATTGGATTAGCTAAAAGCTAAATCCAATGAGTATTTAGCTATTAAAGAGTAAAATATGCTCGAATTGGATTAGTTAAATTCTAAATATTTAGAATTTAGCTACAGTGACTTTCAAAAGTTTTTTTAAATTTGAAGGTTACTGTACATACATCAAATACATATTTTATTAATTACTATCAATTTCACAATTAATATATTGATATATTAATAATAAATGATTATTAATTATTATAATAAGTAGAATAATAAAATGTAATTATTAGTTATTAGTTATTCATTACCATATAATGAATAAATATATAATCTAATGTGGAGATTTGATGTGAATAACCAAAATCAAATTCATCTTATATTATTTTATTATTATATAATGAAAAAATAACTATTCCAATGTAGAGATTTATGTGAATGGAATAGTCAAAAGTTAAATTTCTCTTACATTCATTAAAATTGTCTTTTAATTTTGACTAATCTAATGAGAATGCTCTAAGAAGCATCCTTCGGTCCATATTGGGTTGGGTTGGTTTCTTTTCTTTTCTTTTTTTAATTACATAATCAAGGAAGAAATTACAATAAGGCCGCTATGGATACATAAATAATTTTATTTTATTATTTTTTCAGACTTTTATATAAAATATAATAAATAATTCAATTTTTTTAAATTTAAAAATAATAATAATATTAAAAAAATATTTTAATAATATTTTATACAACTTTTAATTTTTAATTAAAATCATTTCACCTCATCTTACTAACGTAACTCTGATACCATTATTAACTCACGCAACCATAGAAAACTCGTCTTACTTTCTTCTATGTGGGGACAAAATCACGTAGCAAGTGTACCTTTTTCTTTTCTTAGGCAAATTCATTGATACGGAACAAAAATATATGTAAGGGGTTAAAGAAAAGACACATCCAATCTAATTATTTGTAGAATCATCACTTATATTAAAACTTTAAACTTGTATAAAAATATAGATTTAATAATTTATATTATATTCTTAATATTCATCCTCACCTGTGAGCCATACTTTCCTTAAATAAATGGATCCAATACGTTAAATATATAATTAAATAAAATAGAGTGAAAAGTCAATGTTCAAACTTAAGAACTATGTTATGATATCATGTGAAATCATCGTTTATTTTAAAAGTTTAAAAAACTTAAATTAATGGAAAAAAATAGATTTAGTTATTTATTTTTATCTTAACAATCTCCCTCACGTGTGGATCAAACTCTCCTCAATAAACACGTGAGATATTTAATTAAAAATATAAAATGTAGAATGAGAGTTTGAACTTAGGAACTCTACTTTAATACCACGTGAAATCATCATTTATTCTAAAAATTTAGACTTATTAAAAATATAAATTTAATTATTTATATTATATTCTTCAAATTGTATTAAAACTCAATTTAGAAAAAAAAAATAGGCCTAAAACTGGCATATATAGGACACAAAGGCCTAAATAGTCTGATCAGAAAGAAACCCAAGAGGCGCTATGCTAATCGTGAGAGGTGGTTGTCGTTTGTAATCCATCTGCATCAACTGGCGCTATGCTCATGTCTCTGTAAATTTATACTGTAAAACTCATTTTCTCCTTATCAAGTGGTAGATCTAATTCTACAAAGCCAAATCCAAGAGAGAACAATGAAAAATAAAGATAGAAAAAAAATTAGAAAAGGAGGAATGGATAATGAAAGGAAAAAGAAAGAAAGGAGGAGCATGCTAACCGTGAGAGGTGGTTGGACTGATGGTTAACCTCAAGGGAAGGCATAGATGAGAGATATTTTAGTTAGAGAAGTGTTTTAGTTGCAAAATTCTACTCAATTAAATTTATAAATTGATATAATTTCATATGATACGTTAGATTTACTTTATAATAAAAATAATTTTACAATCTAACATACTATATCAAGTCACGTCAGTTTGTAAATTTATTTTTATGAGAACTCTTTATAGCTAAAACATTTATTTTTTAGATGAAGGATGTATAAAACAAAGAATTTATTTTAGAAAATTTCTATTTATCATTATTTTTTCCATTATTCCATCCACATTCCTTAACGTGACATTAAATAACTAGCTTGCAGGTGAACATAATAAATAATTTTTAATCATTAAATATCGTACCAATGACTGTGAGAGTATGATAATAAAATAGATAATAGAATTCAGATTAGTATATACATTGATTAGATTTCACGTGAATCTCTAAAAACATATTAAATTTTTAATAATATTAATAGTTTTTTTTTAATATTTATCATTTTCCAATTCTAAAATATTAGTGTTATCCAAACTTCAAAAGATCTCGATCCTTTTAACAATGCGTATCATACTCCTCATCTTGTGATGCTTGTTATATTTTGAATACTATACCGGATATCGTACCGGTCAAAATATTGAAACGAAATATTTTGATAACGATATTGTTTCGTGTACTGTTTGAAGATAATCGATATATGAATAAATTATAAATATATAAAATTATATTCTAAAATAATAGTTAATATATGAATAAATTATATATATAATTATAAATAGTATAGTATGAATTTGGAATAAAAAAATGAGCTTATAGTTTGAAAAAATGAAAAAAAAAATTAAATGCAGAAATATTGGCTGGTACGGGCCAAAATACAGGCAGGTACAAACCGAAATATAGGTCGATACGAAATATATGTAATACCTGTACCGGACCAATGGTCAGTACGGCATATTTCGATCGTATTGGCCGATAAGGTACGGTATTTAAAACAGTGTTCATACCATCAAGTGCATATGGAAAATTGCCAATAAGTTTCAAGGATGTCAATCCACAACTTAAATTTGGTAAAAGTGGCTGGTTTGGTTACACAAAATTAAATTATCTCGTCTCATCTCATCATTACAATTTTCTTAAACTCTCACACAAAATATAATAAATAATTCAACTTTTTCAGATTTCAAAATAAAAATTATATTATAATAATATTTTATTCAATTTTTAACAAAATATCTCAGTTGAATTGTGTAACCAAACA
Organism: Juglans cinerea; assembly: GCA_961763995.1. Classification (NCBI taxonomy): domain Eukaryota; kingdom Viridiplantae; phylum Streptophyta; class Magnoliopsida; order Fagales; family Juglandaceae; genus Juglans; species Juglans cinerea. Next base: position 32,845,610 of record CAUIVZ010000007.1, on the reverse strand, counting down.
AGGTCACGAGACTTGATGAACATTGTACCATTTTTTTTTTTTTTGTTTTCTTTTCAAGGTTAGGACATTGCATTTTATATCCCATTGCCCAAGGGTATTAAATGATGAGAATTCTAATCCATTTTCTGTTCATCAAGGGAGGGCTCAAGTCTCTTCATGTCTTGATCCAGACAATGATATATTTGGCTCTATGCTTTTTCTTAGCCACCAAGTTTTTCATTTTTTTTTTTAAATTTTATTTTCCTTCCTCACAAAGTTACATTATAGTTTGTTTTTTCTTGGTCAGACTTCATCACCGAGTTTTGCATCACAAATTTTCACACCTCTTTTTCCGAGAATGGAAACAGAAGAATAGAAAGAAATAAAGAAAAAAACCGAAACGAAACATCCTAGAAACACCGATCTAGATCTGGAACGTTCACCTCAACGGTTACACGCAACAGGCGAAAGGCTCCTAGTCCTCCACGTCTTACGTCGTATCACATCACTCTAAACATCTCGACCCATACTTATCAAGAGCAAGGGCAATTTCCTTTTAACTGCAAAAAAACCTCGGGATCTCTCTCTCTCTCTCTCTCTCTCTCTCTGTGACTGTATACTGCGAATTGCAAGCAATGGCAAAGAAAGAGATGGAAGTGGTGAAGGGTCTGGACCTAAATAGGTACATGGGGCGGTGGTATGAGATAGCCTCGTTCCCGTCAAGGTTCCAGCCCAAGAATGGTGAGAACACAAGGGCTACGTACACTTTGAAAGATGATGGAACTGTGAATGTGCTCAATGAGACCTGGTCTGATGGGAAAAGAGGGTACATAGAAGGAACTGCATACAAGGCTGACACCAACAGTGATGAGGCTAAACTCAAAGTGAAGTTCTATGTGCCTCCATTCCTGCCCATCATCCCTGTGGTCGGGGACTACTGGGTCTTGTACCTTGATGATGATTATGGATATGCCTTGATTGGCCAGCCTAGCAGGAAGTATCTTTGGGTATGTCAATGATCTTTAATTACGATTTTATGTTCGAGACTTCTTTTAATTCGACATTTTTTAATTCAATGAATCTATGTTCGATCTTTTGGGATTGTTATTGATTTTCTTGATAATCTGCGACTTAGCCTTGATTAATTTTACTGCAAGTCTTGAATTGATTTGTTATAGAGGAATTGACGAGGAGAAAAAGAATTTGTATTTACAAGGAAATTTGGATTTGTAAGCATAGTTCTTTGATAAAAGTATATATGTATATGTTTTTCCTTGCAATTATAGTTGGCTTATTGTCACGCTTTCTTGCAGCAAAGAACCAATTTCGAAAGATACCCCAATCTTAACTTTTTTTGTTTTTGGTTTGTGTATTGCATAGCCTTACAAAAGGGATTATTTGAGACGATAACGAACATTTGCTATAAAAATTGACTAATTTTAATAAGAAATAATTATTTTCGTTAGAAATAACTAATCACAAATATGCAGTTTTGTGGATTGATACTAATTGCGTTTGTTTTTTGTTTATTTTTTCTTTCGGTGGTGTTCTCTTAGATATTATGCAGGCAAACCCATATGGATGAAGAGATATACAATCAGCTAGTTCAAAGGGCCAGAGATGAGGGCTATGATGTGAGCAAACTCCACAAGACGCCACAGAGTGATCCTCCCCCAGAGGGAGAAGGCCCTAGTGACACCAAAGGCATCTGGTGGTTTAAATCCATTTTGGGAAAATAGCTGAATGGTAATGGTATATTGGTGTTTCACCGTTCTATGTATTTATGAAGTAAAAGACCAAAAATCCAAAGAGCAGCATCCAGATTTAGGGCTATTGTGTTTATTTGCTTATTTTGTAGTGTTTGTACAGCAGGAAAGTGTATGAAGACAGTTTTAATGCCTAGATTATGAAGTTGTGGATTATTCCTTGTAAAATATCATCTGGGTCTTATCAATTTGAATTTTTGTGAGAGTTTGATGTACTTTTTCCTGTGGTGGAATTACTTTCTAGAAGAGAATCCAAGAGAAATGAGTATATTGATCAATCTTTTGACCTTATCAAGTTAGCTGGTGGTGATGTTGGGATTGATGCTGACTGTTTTGCTGTAGCCTTATCTAGATGAGATGGAAGTTCCATTTGAGTCACGTCAAAGGCTTCGAGCCTCGGGTTTTTAATGCTTTGAATCTTGGATACCAACCAAAATGGCCTTTTATTTGTCTTCTCAATATATGAAGAACAGACTTAAATGCGTCTTAAAACCAAGTAAATCATATGGTCGATGTTATTAAGTTCAAATGCAGAGACTGCCTTTACCACAGTAAATTAAATGTTGGTGTGAATTAGAATGGAATCTAGCTACAAGGCAATAGTTTGAGATAATCCATTGGTCTCTTCCTATTCCCATAAAAGCTTTTGTACATACAATAAAGGGCAGCAATGCTATACCGAAGGTTGGGATCATGGAAGGTGATCTAAATCCCTAATGGCAACGCGACAACTGATATTTTTCTTTGGGAGGGTTGAGCATTCTTGGTTTTCAAAAGAATTTTTTGAAAGGGGACCAAATCTCGTTTATTTTCACAATTATTTTTATCTAATCATTAAAAAATTTTCAAATTTCTATACAAAATAAAATAAATAATTTTAACTTTTTCAAATTCTAAAACAAAAATAATATTAAAAAATATATATTCTAACAATATTTTATTTAATTTTCAACTTTAATTTTAACTCATCTCATCTACAAAAACAAACTAGGTATTATTGTTTGGCGATTGGATCAAGACAAACCAGAGTGGAATCAGAACTCATAGACTATTCCAATTTTAGAACAGATATATGGAGTGACTAGTGCTCGTTTATTTTCAGAAAACATCTCAATCTATCTCATCATTATAACTTTCTCAACTTCCAATACAATACAAAATAAAATAAACAATTCAACTTTTTCAAATCCCAAAACAAAAATAATATTAAAAAATATATTCTAACAATACTTTATTCAACTTTTTAACTTTAATATCAATTCATCTCATCTCATCTCATCTCATCTGCGAAAACAAACGAGCTTAAAAAAGAACAACCAGAATGGATAAATCACAATACACCATCTGAATTGAGCTTAACAAGCACATATATACTCTATAATATAATAGAATGATCAGTCGATACCAGGTTTCCTTCCTTTCTTTGGTCTGGGAGATATGGGGAAAGGCCAAAGAATTTTGCCCACCAAACAATTGATTTTTCTTTTTCTCTTTTTTCCTTCCATTTCTTGAATCCATCAACAATAACAAAACAATTGATAAACGATATAAACATAGTAGAATCACAATTTGTCATCCATCAACTTTGACGTTAGAAAATGTGGAGGCAATTACAGGATTGCTCCTCTCCGCAGAAGCTCAAAGTATGGTACAACACTGGTTTGTCTTCTTGGCTTGCTTGTAGAACATCTGTTTCAACCATTCACAACTTTAGGTCCATGGCTCATTTCAAAAGGATTAATGTGTTCAATGGATCTAATGTTGACTGCAAATTTTCATCCTCAATTTTGACATCAGAAAATGTGAATGCACATTGCTAACATAAATTTATTCTACCAACCTGTGATGCTGAACTGAGATCTGAACTCTTTTCAACTAAACTGTCCAGTTTCTCACCTCGTGCAAGTACACTGTCAATAGTCTTATGCTGTATCAAACCAAAAATGGAAAAAAAAACGCTTACATGTGAATAAAAAATAAAAAAGAGAGGCAAATAAGGTTAAAAAAACATCCTAATATATCAAATGCTTGCCGCGAGAAAACAAGAACTTAAGAGAAAGAGAGGTAAAACAGGTGAAACCACTCTGATACATCAAATGATTGACACGAGAAAACAAGGACCAAGTCCATAAGCGTCTCAACAATCCAAATCTCAGTCAAAGAAGTTCAATTCATTCAAATGCCCACAATAAAGAATTCACATATTCACATGGACCCATATTCAATCCATGCCTCCTAGGAGTCCACAAGAATCCAATATCTTATACCATATCATAGGGTCATTGCCCAGCACTTGTCCCACCTATGTCAGGGAACCTCTCGAAGGCAGAGCCCTTCGGACCCACCCCTACAGAGTAAACCCCGGTCCCGTGCACCGCACCCTCGGAAGTTTCCCTACACGGAACTGGTTAAATCGCTGGCTTTTCACCAGGGGGTATGGCCCCTAGAGATTGTTTGCACTCAAGGGGATTTAAACCTTGGACCTGGGGGAAACATACCCCCAAGCCCAAGGCCTTTACCACTTGAGCCAACCCCTAGGTGTTAAAGTAGAATCCTAGAAGGGATGGCTCGAATATGGGTCCACCCTTCCACAAGTATATATTATATAGTAGCTCCTCTCAAGACTCAAACCCCTGCACTTGCGATGGCACTATTGCACAACACAGTGTAAGCTATCCCATACATATCTCAGAACTCGAAAAACATGGGCAAGCTAACTAGCCAGCTTGCTGAAATAAAAAATGCACAAGTCCATCTTACTACAGTCGATTGTGAAATCAATCTTCCTCAATTGAAACCTTACTCTGACTAACGAAAAATAAAATAGTGGAAACAAGTTAAAAAACAGCATCTTGGAAAAATGAATATGCTGTGCCTCGTACTGCCATTTCAAAATAAAATAAAAAAGGTTAGTCAACCACCCTTCAAACCATTTTCACCCATTTGCAGCTAATAAAAACAAATCTATCCAACATGGTTAAAAAATGAGATAGCCCACTAAATAGAGTGAGAGGCAAGTGGGCACAGGAAATATGGTCTTTTGGTACATGAGTATGTTGGTTGGAATAGTAACCTAACACTGCCCTAAAAGTTAGGGCTGCATGCAAAAACCAGATGGGAAAAGCAAGCTATAATGCTTCCCATAAAAGGAACTAAGTTTATAATAAAGATCAAAGTAAATATCTTTCAGCATACTTTCTGTATGCCACAGGCTTTCAAGTGCAACTAAAATATGGTGGATGCAAGAATCATGAACATAAAAGGAACACAGTTCGATTTATCATCATCTAACTTTAAATAAACTATTGAAGCAATAACGCAGGACTTACAAGGATAATTTTAGTTTCATCCAACTCCCTCTGAATTCTCAACAACTTATCAGCCTCTGCAGGGTCCTGAAGGGTTAAACAAGAGAAAGCAGAAAAAAAACCATTCAGTTATCATTTGTTACTTCTTGATGCTTCAACCATTAAAAAATAAAAAGGAAAGGAAAAGAAAAACCCAATTGACATAGTAGTGGTTATAAATGAAATATTATCAATCCACTTGCTGTCCATGACCCAATCTTAAACAATGATGAAGAATAAAAACTATAAACACCTGGAATTTTGTCAAAGCTTCACTCAGATAGGGCCATGCTTGGGTATTATCTGCTTGTGCAGTCTTCCACGAGTCGCCAAAATTTTTCTGATACTCATCTAGCACCTGGCAAAGTTTGTAATCAGCACCTATAATTTAACGCAAGCAGATATAAAGCCTCAAAGATTCACCAGTCCTAGAACCTGAAGTTACCAGAACCTCAGGAAGCATAATACCAAGAACACACAATCACACACCCTTCCCCATCCAAACAGACTCCCAGCCACTCACCCACCTACACACCCTACCCAAACCTTCGGCACAACTACAGCTATGAAAATGTGGCTAAAGAGAAATCAAGGGCAAAAATACTAATAGTTATCTTAGAAGATCTGCTTGTTATTTCCCTGAGCATCTCCAAATCCATGCCCTTCAACCTTGCAGATCATAAAGCAGAACATGAAATGGTATGCTTGTACATTGAAGAAAACAAATCTCTGGTAGGTTAATCAATTATCTAACATATTGAGAAAAAATTTAACTTCTAGAAAAGAGGTACATAAACAGATAAACAAAGATTATATTGGGTATACCTGGTTGAGCAGAGAAAAGGCACTTCGAACTGGGTAGTGATCATCCATAAAGCCCAATACACAAAGGCCATTTCTGTTGTAAGAATGCACCTTGTACTCTATACAACACCAAGAAAATTGGCTTTACGAAAATAGAAGGAATGCTCAGAAACCAGGACAAACAAATTGGGATGAATTATGTTACTCTAACTTGAAAATCACGACAACATTCCCCATGATTCATTTACAAAAGAACGAACTCTGGAACACCAACGTCCTATTGGAAATCCAAATTCGCCCATTTCAATTAACAAAGCACCCAAAAAACGTCATTGCAAAATACGCCATAATCCGTTCATCATAAATTAAACAAACGGTTTGATCACTTCCACCATGTTTAGTAGCACTGGAATCGTAGTCTTGGACTCCAATTACAGTGTGTAGCTGCGACGTATATGCCAATAAATACGAAGCTATATAAAGTTCCATAATCCCCATAAACAAAGTATGATCCCACCAGTAGAGGGCCACCTCACTCACCGTGGGAATTCCAATTCCAAAACAAATACATTTCACGCAGCCGTATATAGACGCGCACACAAACAATTAGAGCTCATAGAAATTCACCAACACCTAATCAACTTGCGCATTGTCCGACCAAATTCCAGAAGAGTCCACGACCTAATCCAAGCTCATAAATGGCATCTAAATTAAGTTTCAGACTTCCGAACATACCACTCGGTAACCAAAATCGATATCTTTCAACAACTCACCAAAACCTAATGAGTTTTAAAAAAAACTCAACCAAATTGCACCGCTAATGCATACAAAATTACAAATGATGAAAAAAAGTTGGGACCTTCAAGCTATAGGATCACCTAAGCTCTAAGCCGAACGAACTCGTATGGAAAGGCAAAAGGCAAAAACAAAGAACGAAGATTCGATGGAGGAGAGATCGGAACCTTCATGCTGGACGGATTGACGCTGGGAGGGTAGCGTGCGCTTGGCGACGGTGCGAGAGACGAAAACGATGAACTCCTTGACGCTGGACCTCTGGAAGTACCCGAAGTGGCTAACGTCCGTCGCGTTCGCAAGTATGACCGGATCGGACCCTTCCGGGGTGCACTTCAGCACCAAAAGCGCCGTGATCTTCATCTCTCTCTCTCTCTCTCTCTGTGATTTCGTCGTGGGAAGAAAGCGAGGAGCAATTCGGTTCCCGGAATGAGTTGGGATCTGATGCGGGTTAAGGATCTTACATTTTTTCCTGAAACCTGTTACCTTGCTTGGTCTTATTGGGCCAACGTTGTGATAAGGATATTTTGGGGATATATACTAATAATTTTAAATAACAATATTTTTTTATGTGATATTAAATAATAAGAAATTACATACTTTTTTGCTGAGTTAAAAAATAAAAATTATATATTACATTTATTCTTTAATTAATAATAAAAATTATATTTTTTTGAGTTTAAAAAATTATTTTATTATTTTTTTAATATAATAAAGAATGCGAAATAAATACACAAAGTGTATTGGAATAGAAAATACAAATAAAGGTATAAAGAAAAAATTAAGAAATTATTGTAGGGTATTTGATCAGAAAAATGAAAAATATATATCTCGATTCTCTAAATTGCAATATTGGTGTGAATGCTATTATCATAATTACGGTCTTACCCATTCCTCTAATATTATATTAGAATAGTATTCCCCACTCTTCTAATATTATATATTTTGGTAATTTGGTTTCGAGATGAGATAGTTTTAGATGAGTTGAATAAAATATTATTAGAATGTTATTTTTTAATATTATTATTTTAAAATTTAAAAAAATTGAATTGTTTATTATATTTTGTATAGAAATTTAAAAAAGTTGTAATGATGAGATGAAATGAGATGAGTTGAGAGTCTTTCTGTATCTAAATGAGACTGACCATCACCTAGAAAATTTGCTATCATTGGTAATGTGGTTCAAGTTTCAGCCCTCCAAGTGTGTTTCCCAATTTTTTTTTTTTTTTATCAATGATTTAGCATAAAAATTAATTAAGATACCAATTAATGATTTGGCACAATCTAAATGCTTACTAACATGATTTAGCTGCTAATGAAAGGATGTTTCCATGTTAATTCCCTGCATTCTGCCTTACACTTGATTACTTTTTCAAGATTTTCATATAATATAACAAGGTATTAACACTAAAATTACAGCTTTTTTTTTTTTAGAAACTGAGCAAAGATAGATATACAACCATATGATACATGGTTCATAAATTGCAAATAATTATTTCTTAGCTAATATTGTTAATTTGTTACTAAGATGTGCATATAATGCAATTGGTAGATTTGCCAAAACATGATCACCTGGTATACACTTGAATTCCAAAGCTTTTTATAAAGTTGAAAAGGCTATGAGATTGTTTTAAATCATAATGCTTGCCTTTTGGGATAGCTAGCTCATTTATACTTATAATGAGCCAATGTTGCTTGATAACATAATACAATAATTAGAGACTTTACAAAAGTGTCAATGTTTATTGTTTAACACATTGATCTCCAAAACTTTGTTAAGCATCTTGATGTTATTTCCTTTTACCCTCCTTTATATTTATATTATTGATAGAAAACCTCACAAACTTTACTAGAGTAGAAAGAAGGATTAATAAGAGCTCTTTGTATATATATATATATGAATGTTTCCAAAACTAATATATGAATAATGCTAGGTAATATAAACTACATGTAGAGGTGTAAATCGGTCGGTTTGATCTGGTCCGGTTTGGGGGCTGATGGATTGAAGTTTTCGGTTCATCATTTTTTCCAGACCAAATATCCATATGGACCGGACAAGACTGGTAGCTATCGATCTGGCCCAATTATTTTTTATTTTTTTATTTTACTATTCAGTCGGTCCAGTCCGGTCCAGGGTGGAAAAACTCCACCCCGAGATTGGACCAAAAACTTTCGATCTTCTATTTCATGGACCGAGACCAATTGGTCTCAATTTTGGTTCAGTCCGGTCGGTTTCTCCGATACAAACCAACCAACTTACAGCCCTAACCACATGGTACCACGGTGCCCAATAACAGTACGTACTATATATTTATATACATAAAAAAAAAATTTAATAAGTAATTTTAGGCACAACTTAGCTCTTTTAACTTTCTCCATAATTTACTGAATTTTAAACATTCCATTTTATTTTTTATTTAATAATTAATTACATTTATTATTTAAGAACTTGAAATCAAGGATTTTTATAATAGTGAATTCTTAACAAAAAAATTCGTCTTTTTATGGATCCTAAACTGAGAGGAACAAGTAATAATTGCACAAATATAGTAGACCATGTTGGTTGATATTTTAGAATATTCTTTGATAGTTAAGCTTGTTTCCTTGTCACTTTCTATATTATTTCGTATAAAAAGATTTCCAGAAGGCCACAGGCTGATATCTCATAAACAAAGTAATCTTAACAATTGCTACAAGGGTTTAAAACTTTTCTAGATTTTTTGTATAAAAGCTATTTTAAAAAAAAAAGAATACATACGGTTATATGCTACTACAAAAGAAGTGAATATATGTTTGACTAATGTCAAATACAGTCTTAGGATAAGCCGCGCTTCTTTTGAAAAAAAAAAGAAGAAAAGAAGTCTACCATCAAAGAAATAATGTTTTCACGTAGGTCTTAGATTTACTCGCTTTTTTCAAAATGAATATGCAGAACTTGTATGTCCTAAAATTATAAATACCATCAGGCAGCTCCAAAAATTCATTTTGAAAAAAAATGAGTAAATGTGAGATTTCTCTATATGCTAATTTCTCTATATGCTTTAAACTTTAAAAGCTGGAAAAACCTATATGTTTTCTTCATTTGCAGCATTTGAAGATGTTTCTTTATCTCATTCATTGTACAAAAGTCAAAACTTGAGAGAAACTTGCATGTAAACAAGGTAGAGTTTCATAGACAATCCATGCATGACATTTCAACTACTCTGGAAGTTGAAACTTCAAACATTTTCAAAGATGACTATTCCTTAATCCCGTTTCCATTATTAATTTGGTCTGAGAACTGCCCTAATTTATAATATTATTGTTTTTTCTGACATTTTCAATTGCTCTCGAGTCTTTGCTTCAACGCGTGTGATCGATCAACTTGTATTAATATTGTTCTTCCAAGGAGGGGCCGTTCTTCAATTCGATCTCTTATCGATCAGCAGTAGTAATCAGCCTTACATATTCACAGGTACTTCTAATTATTCCATGGATCTCCAACGAGCCTTTTTCTCTTCTTCAACCAATCCTGATCGATGCGTCTACGATGTATTCTTGAGTTTTAGAGGAAATGATATTCGTAACAACTTTACTGCACATCTACTCAATGCTTTACGTCTAAGAGGAATCGATACCTATGTAGACAATGAGCTTCGAAGAGGAGAAGACATTTCATCGGCGCTTTCCAAAGCTATTGAAGATTCAAGGATTTCAACCATTATACTCTCTAAAAATTATGCATCATCCGTGTGGTGTTTGATCGAATTGATAAAGATCCTTGTAAAGAAACAAAGCAGCAAATGGTTCTCCCCTATATTTTACCATATAGATCCATCACAAGTACGAAATCAAAAGGGAAGTTTGAAAAAGCATTCATTAAACATGAAAATAGGTTCAAAGATCATGACATGGAGAAGGTGAACAAATGGAGGCAGGCCTAAAACAAGTGGCCAATCTGTCAGGGTTCCATTTAAAGAAAGAAAGGTATTTCTAACCACTCTTGTCCCTTTCATTCAAGATTTTTCTTCAAAATTCATTCTTATACATCTAATGACATGAATCCTCATTTATGTAATTTCTTCTATTTGGCAACAATTGGTTTTTAGGAAAGATGAAAAATTAATGCTCTTGATAAGTTCGATCTAATAACAAGTAATTCCTGGGTCGAGAATGGAACCCAAGAAATTATTGATGTTAATATTAAATATAAGGCTAACATATGCGAGTCTGCTTCGTTTGTTTTTGCAGATAAGATGAGTTGAGATGAAAGTTAAATAAAATATTGTTAAAATATATTTTTTTAATATTATTTTTGTTTTAAGATTTGAAAAAGTTAAATTGTTTATTTTATTTTGTACTGTGAAAATTTGAAAAAATTATAATAATTAGATAATATAAGATGAGATGAGTTGAGATTAGTTGTGAAAACAAACGATGGAGAGAATTTTTGCCGTCCAATTTTCATGATTGGCCTGGATATCCTTTAGATAATATAAGATGAGTTGAGTTGAGAGTACTTGATTGGCCTGGATATCCTTTACAATCTTTGCCGTCCAATTTTCAAGAGAAACTCACTATTTTAAGAATGCATAATAGCCCCATCAAGGAACTTGAGGGATTACAACCATGGATTTCTCTTATTGTAAATTCTTAACAAAAATCCCTGATCTTTCAAGAAGTCCAAATTTAAAAGAATTGACTCTTCGTCATTGTACAAATTTAGTTGAGGTTCATGATTATGTGGGGTTTCTTGACAAACTTGAGAATATGAATCTTTTGGAATGCTCCAGCCTTAGGTGCTTTCCAACCAGGCTCAGGTTGAGATCTCTAAAATTGTTTGAACTTAAAGGTTGCTCAAGACTTGAGAAATTTCCTGAAATAGAGTGCAAGATGGAATGTTTAATAGACATTGGATTAGAGCACACTGGTATAAAAGAATTGCCTTCATCCATCAAGAATATCACTCGACTACGTTCTTTATATCTAAGTGGCTGCAAAAACCTTGTACATCTCCCAACTAGCATTCATCAGTTGCAACATCTGCAGAATCTTTGGCTCAGTGGTTGTTCAAAACTTGTAAGGATCGGACAGGAGGTGGCATCTATCGTGTCTGCAACGGAATATGAAATTTCCACAAATTCAAGCATATCTAATGATGACTGTTCTTCAATGGTGTTTCCATCACTAAGACTTTTGGAACTTGGATGCTGTGTCCTATCAGAATCAAGTTTATTGACAAGATTGAATTGCTCATCCTCATTGCGTGTGTTAAATCTATCAGGGAGTGATATAGTTATCATTCCAGCAAGCTTTAAACGATTTGTTGGATTGAGGAAGCTTTGGTTGGATGATTGCAAGCAACTACAAAGAATTTTAGGACTTCCACCAACTATAGAAGCGATATATGCTGGAGGATGCATATCATTGGAAAGTTTTCCACAATTATTAGAGAAATTCCGATTTGTTGTATGTGAGTTACAAGGGCTATATTGGATTCGTTTGTCTGGATGCTACAAAATGCTCATGAATATTGGGAATCCTTCACTGTCTGAGGTCTCTCTCTCTCTCTCTCTCCCTCTCTCTCTGTATGTGTCTTGCTTTATTGATTTCTTTGCTAAAACTTATGACATGATTCGTTTGACAGAGACATCTTGATCAGAGCAATACATTCAGTATTATATATCCGGGAGATCAAATTCCAGACTGGTTCAGCCATCGGAAGGAGATATCAAAAGGTAATTCATGTGAGATGAATATCAATGGGCCTTTCAATTGGAATGATATCAAGGAGTTCTTTTATGTGCTGTTTTTAAGCCCCAGAATCCGGTCCCTCTTGAACCAAATTTTTCATTTCGAGTTAGGATCAATGGTAGTATTATCCCAAGGGGACAGTCACAGGCTCCTTTGCGTGAAGAACGAATATCCCATTTGATGGGATTAGATCACGTATGGCTACTTTACTTGATTGTAGAACCCAATATCCTGAAGGGGAACAGTCTGAAATTTGAGCTTCAGATTTCTTCATATTCAATGATCTTTAAAAGTTGTGGAGCCCATATGGTGCCATTCAAGCATGAAGAGATCAGAGCCAATCCAGGCGTGCTCCATGATGATGCTGATCTCCACTTGGATATCCAACTTTCTAAGAGATTCCTTGACGATGATGATAATGATCATGATGGCAGCTTAGAAAAAAGTTTCCACCCACAAAAGAAAAGTCGTTCTTCTTCAACCAGCTTGGAGATCGAGATTGCAGACTTGGAGGGTGACCATGATAATCTCAAGGAAGCTTTGGATTTAGAACGTTAGAAATATATTTTTCACATGGTTTGTTGTAAATAGCTGACCTCTGTCCAGTTTGTGCAAACTAGCTATATCAGAACACAGCTCAAGTTTTCACATGGTATAGAGCTTTCTTGAACTCTGTGGTTCGCGTTTCCTATGGCTTCTTTCATCAAGAACAATTTCGATGTCTCAGCAAAGGATTCTAGGAATCCTTATTTTCTTCGTAATGGAGATAATCCAGGTCTTTGCAGGTTAGTCTCGTTTTCGACATGGAGTATCTCAAATAGTTTGACATAAGATGTCTTATTAAATTTTAGAAAATGATAAAAGAGAAAAAATTGAATAAGATATTATAAAATTAAAATAATAATATTTGAATATAATTTTTGTTTTGAAATTTGTAAAAATTGTATTGGTTTTATATTTGAATAATGATTAAAAAATATTAGATAAAAAATATTTTATATTTAAATGATGTCTGAGAAATTTATATATCATCTATGTGTCCAAATGTCTTGCGAAAATACAATCTTCATTTAATAACATCAAGCATTTTCTTTCTCTATCTCATCTCATATACAACCACGGTCTTTCAAAATTCTGTCCAATCGCCTGATCATGGGTGTACGTGAGGGAGAGGCTATGACTGCTGAAATCAAAGCTTGGGGAGAACAATACCTAGACCACCATACCTCTACCAAAAGTTCAAACAAAATGACTCAAATGGAGATCATTAACTACATATATGTTGTGTTTGGTTGTCGAAATCAATCTAATTTATCTCAAACTAATTATTGATAGAACCTACTACTTTTTTAACTTCTCATAAAAAAATTAAACAACTCATCTTAACTTACTTCATGCATTTAAACATATATCTTAACTTATTTACATTCAAACATATTTCAATAGGATCCACAAAACACTACTCTATTCACAGATTATCTCTTGCCTCGCCATCTTTTGAAAGGGTCTGCGTTTGGATGTTGAGATGATTTTATATGATCTGAGTTGATATGTGAATAGTAATATTTTACAAGTCCCATTGAAATATGGTTAAATATAAATAGATTGAGATATATATATGTAAATATATAAAGTAAATTGAGATAAGTTTAATATTTTTATGAGAAGTTAAAAAATAAAAAATTCTATCAATAATTAATTTGAGATAGGATGAAATCACTCGAACAAAAATTAAGCTTTCAAGTCTTCGTCTGAAGAGTTTGTCCTCTTTTAAAAGCAACAAGCTGGTTGAAGTCCACGTTGGCTTTCCTATTCTCCTAAATCCTAATTTTCACGTACATAGTTATTATGGTTGGATGCTATTATTTTCCTTTAGCAGCTTGACTCTTTTGCAAGCTAGTTTCACTATCATTTGATGATTTTTTTTTTCCCGTATCTCTGTTATTTTGTGTGTCAACTACTAGCACATAGTACAAAACTCTACTATACTTTCAAGCATTTTGGGTAGATTTGTTAGGCTTTTCTTCTTGTGGAGTTTGGTTGTGTTTGTGGCTGTCTGGTTTGATGACCGACCTAACAAAGATTTGTTGTAATTTTTGAAGAATTTTTAAGGAGACTTTAGCCATGGAGCGAAAACTAGGGTTGATAGGCCAGGTCGAAGCAATCATGAGCAAGCCTCGCGGGATCCAGGGGCAAAGTCTTCGAGAAAGATTTTTTACCCGTTTTGGCTCATAATACAACCTGACCCACTAATTAAGATTTACTATATATTATATTAAACCCATGTACGACCATCACATTGTGTCGTATATGATTAATTCCACTCTTTGTTTTACTTTTTCTCTAATCAAATTTTTAGGATAATTTTTGTTTGTTTTTAATCCTAAATATTTCTCCCAATGTATTGCATTTACTCATTCTTTAAATCTCTATGCTCGCTTCTTTATGTCATTACTAGTGTGGATTCTTAATTTAGCTATTTAGTTTGTCAAAAACAGTGTTATGTAAAAGAAAAGGTCTTCCTTCTCATGCGTTTTGACTCCTCTCATTGAATGAGATTTTGTTTTTTGGTTCAACGAGTTTCACCGGCTGCTAGCAATCTTTCTCAACATACCTTAAGGTCCGGTTTGGATTCACAAAATCATCTCATCTTATCTCATCATTACAATATTCTCAAATTCACTCACTAAATATAATAAACAATTCAACTTTTTCAAGTCTCAAAATAAAAATAATATTAAAAAATTATATTCTAACAATATTTAATCAATTTTCAACAAATCATCTCATCTGAACTGTGTAACCAAACGAGGCCTAAGTTATATGCTAAACAATGCATCATTTTAAGGCCCCGTTTAGATTCAGAAAGTGTTTAATCTCATATCATCTCATCATTACAATTTTTTCAAATTCCAACACAAAATATAATAAATAATTCAAAATTTTCAATTTTCA
The DNA here is from genome assembly GCA_961763995.1 of Juglans cinerea. NCBI lineage: Eukaryota > Viridiplantae > Streptophyta > Magnoliopsida > Fagales > Juglandaceae > Juglans > Juglans cinerea. The sequence continues at coordinate 32,830,234 of CAUIVZ010000007.1, read as the reverse complement.
ATTCAATTTTTTCATATCACAAAACAATAATAATATTAAAAAATAATATTCTAATAATATTTTTTTCAACTTTAATCTTTCATCTAAAACCATCCCATCTCATTAATGAATTCAAACCAACCCTAAGTAAAATGAGGAGGATTCTGTTTCAGAACTTAATTTGGCATGATTTATTATTACATCCGGAATCTCTGCCAACTATATTTCCTCATTTTTCGAAGCAGCACAGCATCTATGTGAATGGTTTGGTTTGGTTTGGTTCTTACAAAACAACCTTGTATCTAGAAAGGAGGAACAAGAATAGCAAATTTAATAAGGACTTCAAACTCCAAGCTAAAACAGTTTTTCCTTTGTGATAGAGAATACTGGTCAATTTATTTATGCTGGAAATTTGTACGGCAGTCATCAGAAAAATAAAAAAGAAAAAAAAAATTAGAGAGATATTTTGGGGTTAATCCAATCGTATTCATTACCTCCATCAGTCCTCTCCTTTCCATCACATTCCCTTGACAGTTTTCACTTGAAACTTGACAGGGAATGTTTTGTATCCCCCACATAACCTGCAAGATGCAGGTAAGTTATATGGTAATTTTTTTTAAAACGGATGTTAAATGTAATGAGATAGTAATTTCATGTCATTTTAGTTTTAACTGAAAAATTTATTCACCCATGTTGTGCAAGAAAAGTAGCAAAAAAATCCCCCAAAACATTTATTTTTAAGTTTTAGTACATGGATCATGTTCTAGTTTGTTTTCTCCTATTATGTTGTTCCTTAAGATGACCAACTGTAACTCTTGGATTCATTACAGCATCAGAAGAAGATGATCAGGTGCTTGCTTTTCATTTCTTTGTTGATCCATTCAACTTTAGGGAAGATATCTGCAGTGGCTCCACCATCACAGAAATGGCTGACATTAAATGGTACTAATTCTATTTTTGCTAATTAACTTTTATCTGTTTTTGGAGCTATGTTGAAAAGAAAGGTACATTCTAATTCCTAGAAAGAGAAAAGGTTGGATAATTTTGAATGAATGGGATCAAAGTAGTAAGTTCCAAGATCCGGATTTCTTTCAAAGGAAGTACTTTTCCAACTACAGAAATTTATTTTAGAAGGTCAAATTCATCACTGGCAATGGATTTAATCTTTTATTTCAGTGCATTGAAAGATAGATATTATGTGATGCTATACTTGATTGCAGGTAAACAGCCACTTGTAATAGCCCGAGGCGGGTTCTCGGGGCTGTTTCCTGAGTCGAGCTCATTTGCGAATCAAATGGCACAGTCTTTGAGTCTGCAAGGTACAGCTTTGTTCTGCAATCTGCAACTAACAAAAGATGGCATTGGTATATGCCTCTCTGATATTAGGCTTGATAATTCAACCAATATAGCACTTGTATATCCAAAGGGACAAAAGACCTACGATGTAAATGGAAAGCAAGTTCATGGGTGGTTTGCTCTGGATTACACAATCGATCAGCTATTCAACAATGTATCATGTAAGTCTCAAACACCTTGTCTTTCTTCTATATCTAGCTATGTTACATTAATGAACCGGATTTAGACCTCTGGTACACATCTTTTCTTTTCAAGAACCAACTTATTTAGAAAATCCAATCTCGAATTAGAGTAAAAGTTTTTTCAAACAATTTGTTTTGCATGGCTTTCTTAAATGAGTAATTCTACATACAACCGTGAAGTGCGTAAACGCCGTGTAATCGCTTTGAAAAAGAGTGGGATCCACTATTAAAAAATTAATTTTTTTTCATATAGGTCCCATGTTTTATTCAATTTTTTCAAAGCGATTACGCGGCGGTTGCACAATTCACGGTTGCAAATATCTTTTCTCTTCTTAAATAAGTTTTTGAAACAATAACATAAATGGTAGGAATATATCATATTTTCAATTGGAAAGCAAGAATGGTTGTTGTGCACATCATTCATCTTATAAATGCAGAAGCACAGCCATATATTACATGATGAATCAATTTTCTGTGATAACATGTACGCAGATGTTTAAAAAACTTGTGCAGGAAACAACTTAATCACTATTTGCTTTGTTATGATCTTCATAACAGTGACCCAGGGAATACTCTCTCGACCAAGTTTGTTCGATTTACAATCACCTATATCCACTATTGAAGATGTAACAGGCATTAAACCTGCCCAATTTTGGTTGAATGTTCAGGTCTCTCTCTCTCTCTCTCTGAGCTAATTATTGATAATCGATTAAGCAGAGTCGTTTGCCTCAAAAGGTGCTTCTATCTTTTTCACAAGCATCATTCATTATTTTCTAAGATCGCTTTGGTGTTTGGTATGCAGTATGATTCATTCTACAACCAACACAAACACAGCCCGGCATCATTCGTTGAAAAGGCAATGAGACTTATGGGTATCAATTACCTTTCATCTCCTGAGATCGGTTTCTTGAAGAGCATGAATGGGAAAGTGAACAAAGCCAAGACAAAGCTCATCTTTCAGGTCCTCACTGCAGATGAGATTGAACCCACAACCAATAAAAACTACGGTTCCCTGCTGCAGGATCTTGCATCAATCAAGTCATTTGCATCTGGGATCCTTGTCCCCAAAGAATACATATGGCCAGTACAGGCAAACAAGTATTTGGGGGAAGCTCCTACTAGCCTAGTATCTGATGCTCACAAACAAGGACTAGAAGTTTATGCTTCTGGTTTTGCAAATGATCTTCTTGGAAGCCATAATTATAGTTATGATCCTACAAACGAATACCTTCAGTTTGTTGATAATTCCGAGTTCTCTGTCGATGGGGTGCTTACAGATTTCTCTCCTACAGCATCAGAAGCCATTGGTGAGATAACCTGACTGTCATGCCTTCTCGATATTTCCCTTGAGATTTCATGTAATGTGTCTTGCAACCCCAGTTAAAAATGAAAATATACTGATGGGAATCTAAAGAGCAAGTACATAATTTGGTACTTAAATGGTTCTCTGAGTTATGGTCTGACCCTGCGTTGCTCTTTCTTGGTGCAGGATGCTTTGCAAATAACAAGAACGTAAGCAAGCCCGTCGAAGGTATGTATATTAGATATTTTCAAGAGTGCTGATATGAGAACTTTAAACGTTCTAAGATATGTTCAAGAAATGAAGGAAAAGCTTTAGTTGTGAACAACAATTTTGTGCGTTTTCAGGAAAAGCTTTAATTATCACCAAAAATGGAGCAAGTGGGATTTATCCTGGCTGCACTGATCTTGCTTATCAGCAAGCAGTAGATGATGGTGCAGACATAATAGACTGCTCAGTTCAGATGTCCAAAGATGGAGTGGCCTTCTGCTCGGATACAGCTGACCTCATCGGAGATACAACTGCAATGACTACTTTCATTTCCAGGTCTATCACAGTACCAGAAATTCAATCCAAGGCCGGAGTCTTTTCATTCGACCTTACATGGAGCGAGATTCAAACCTTGAAGCGTAAATCTCTTCAAAAATTTTCCATACACTTCAAAAAATGCAGGTTTCATGAGCTTTAAATCCTACTTATACCTAAAACTTTCAAATTGCAGCACAAATTGCGAGTGTGTACCAGGACTTCCAGAGAAACCCAGCATACAAGAATGCTGGTAAGTTTACTACCCTTCCCGAATTCCTGGAGTTAGCTAAAGCAAAGGCAGTTTCTGGAGTTTTGATCAATATTCAGGTACGTTTCAACTCTGCTATAACGATATTTGTCTTTATAAAACATCCTTGTTCATAATCTCAATTCATTCCAATCCAAATCCAGACGTTACAAAGAAACTCTTCTCCTTCATGTTTAAACTCCAAAGTTCGTGCATTGACAAACATATTTCCTTCTCAGAATGCTGCCTACCTAGCATCAAAGAAGGGGCTTGACATTGTCGGTGCTGTTAACACTGCCTTGAGCAATGCCACCTTCGACAAGCAATCCACTCAGCAAGTCTTGATACAATCCGATGACACTTCAGTGTTGTCCAAGTTTATGAATGTCCCAACCTACAAAAGAGTACTATTGATTGAAGAGAAGATAGGTGATGCACCAAAACAGCCAGTGGAGGAAATCAACAAGTTTGCTGATGCAGTTGCCATCACAAGGTCATCCATCATTCAGATTAATGATTTCTTCACCACGGCTATGACAAATGTTGTTGCGGAATTTCAGAAAGCCAATATCTCGGTGTATGTCTATGTCCTTAGGAATGAGTACATCACACTGGCATTTGACTATTTCTCAGACCCTATTATGGAGATTGCTACTTTTGTTGATGGAGTTGGAGTTGACGGGATCATAACTGAATATCCAGGAACTGCAAGCAAGTACATCAGTAAGTGTTACATTTCCAACCTTGAATTACTACTGTTAGTCATTGCATTTCAGATATACTCAAAATGGGGAATCTCTTCATGTTATAATACTCTAGGACATCATATACTTTTCCCCAGACACATCTTTTGCAGATTTTTTTGAGTTGTTCAGTTCAAAAGATGGTGTATGTAATAAAATGCTTCACGTATTGCTATTTTCTGGTACTACAGGGAGCCCATGTACCAATACAGATAAACCCCAATACAACATCTTACCAGCTCAAGCAGGTTCTCTACTTTCCTTGGTTCCTCCTGAAGTACAGCCACCAGCAGCAGCCCCTCTTCCACCCCTCGAGGCCTCAGACGTTGTGGACCCACCTCTTCCTCCTGTGGCCAAAGACACTGCTGCTGCTACTCCTGCTCCTGCAACAACTACTGTAGCACCTTCAAGTGCACCAGCAAATGTTACCAGCGTGTGTCTCTCTCTGGTCTCAATCGTGGTCCTTGCTTTGTTTATGGGATACTAAGACGATGGATCAAGTATAATCTGGCATTGTTTGTCCCTGCTGCCTCTTGACTTTCACTTTCTCTTAATTATTTTTCCTTTTTTTTTTTTTTTAACTCGTGAGTCTGCATTGTGTAGTAGACATTGACAAATAGCTTGCATATCATTAAAAAGATTTGATTCGAGTGGCATATTTATATCGATTATGATTCGCTGTAGACTGTAATTTCTTCTCCTGACTTTCCAACACTGTAAACAAACATGGGGATTCATACCCAACAGAGTCAAAAGCTTTTTTCTTTTCCTCCCTTTACTGTGATCGTCACATCTGAGGTTGTATCGATTACTCCGCCCACACAATTTCTCATTCCACGGCCCCAATGGAATTGAATGTCATTGATATCTTTAAAACTAGATATTTACTGGAAAGAAAATATTTTAGAGATGTACACTGTATACATCCCATTCCAATTCAAGTACATTACTAGATCTCGCATGTCTCACAGCCCATAGGAAAAGACGATCCCACATGACATAAAATGCCTCGTGAAGACAAGAAGATGAGGTAAAAATCAAATCTTTACAAGGATTTTATGACTGGACAATGGGAAACAGTTGCAAAAACAGGTGAAAATAATACCCATTTCTGAAGTCATGCACTTCACAGCTCCACCTACTGTCTTCCTCGAATAGCATTGTACTAACTTTTTTTTTTCTTTGATAACTAAAGTGAAATGCATTAGACATAACCATGTCGTCAAGATTAATAAAGCTATCTGTCATGATGCTTTAGATTTTAAAAATTAATCATACCATTTTTAACTCATTATTGGAGATGTAAAAGCCGCCTCCATGGCCAGCTCTGATGGAAAATCATTGAAGTTGGATAACTGAAAGCATCTCTCCATTCAGTTACCGCTAATAATTTGTACAGATTACGGAAGAAAGAAAAATGAAAGTCTTTAAACAGAAAAGAAAATATTTAATATTCAATCTATCTATAAAAAGAACTAGATGAAAAGAGAGAGCGAGGCTCAGATTCGACTTTCTTCAGACAAAGCAGAAAGGGCAGGGCATCCCCGGCTATGGCTGCAACAAAGAGCTGCCTGTGAAAAAAGGCCATTATAGCCATTTGACACAGGACACTCGGAGTCGCCCCGCCAAGAAACGGGTCCGTCCATTCCCAGTGTCTGATTCACAAGCTGAAACATCATCACCGCCTCATAACTTCGCTTGCAAATGCAGAGACAGACAGATAGACAGAGACAGAGTGGAGGGCAGGTTTGGCAATTAAGAAAATCATCGGCTCCGCAGTCATTCAGAGAGTGGCGAACGCCCACCGGGCGGCCTCCCCGAGAGCAGAGCCTCATTCTTAAACTAATGAGATTGAACCCTAAGAGTGTTCCACGGACCTCTGTTTATAGTACCCATCCTTTTCCCACTATCTTCGTCTTGTTCCATGTTTACCCTTATTACTTGTTCATCCTCCCAACTCCCAAGAGTGTTGCTTTGGGTTGAGCACAGCTCTCTATTTGTTTTGAAATAAATATAAAATACTAAATATTCATATTTGATACTGTGTATCTCAAATTCTCAATTGATATACATGTTCTGGTATGTGACAAGAAGTATGTGTATATATATATATACATATGTATATATATATATACACATATATATGTATATATATATATATGAATGATAAGAGCAGTTCTACACATCTGCCTATACTCTCCACACACTATGCACTTAATTTTTTTTTTTTTAACTCAATATACTAAGTGTGTTGAGTGTGTAGTAAATAGTAGAGTGTGAAGAAGATTTTTTCATATGATAAACACTATGTGTTTTTTATATATATATATATATATATAGGTTTCCAATTCAAATTTTTTATTTAGAAAATCAGATCATATGTGATCAGATTAACAGGCTATTGATAGTTGATATGTTAAACACATTGTTAAAGAACATAATATCATTTATTCAAAATTTAGGATTATTGAATATTAATTTAGCTTAACTATTAGGATCATAACATTTTATCATGCTTTCGAATCTGACTTCCATGATAGCTCGTTCTATCAACACTAATCTAGTGATAGCCTTTTCTATTTTTGACAACTTATTATTTATCTATCAATATTTAATGACTTAAGTTCATACATAATACTAAAAGTATTTTAATCCAATCTATAGATCGTCCACTCCTAACCTAAACTCATGACATATTACTACTCTAATACCAATTATTAAATACTCAATCGTTGAACGAAAAATCTCAAGAATACTGATTTAGTTAAATCTATTTCGCTCCTCATCATAGCAATAAAACAAGAGTAAAGCTACCCTCACTGCTCCCAGTCCCGTTATATTTTTTTAATATTTTTTTATTTAGTGATTAAGTAAGTATTTTTTATGATATTCTAATTTTTTATTATTTTTTTTTTATATTTTACAGTATTAAAAAAATATATATAAAAAAAAATATATATATATATATATATATATATAATATTTTACTCTATCGGTAACTCCCAACAGACTAAGAACTATGGCCGTTGAGCCACCCATAAAACAAACAGATGACATGAGGAACAAAATCATAGCAACAGCTAAGGAATAGAAAATCTGTCCAAGACTCCAAGGAACCAAAGATCCATTTTTCAGGAGATAAAACCGAGGATAGTGGAGTACACTCTTTTGTTCATTTAAAACCATCTTCGAGGACTGACAGTTTAATTGATGGTATTAGAAAAATCATTGTGCTTATGTGTTAAAGTATGTTTTAGGTACTCAACCAATAAAAAAAACTGTGAAACTACACATAACTTTGCCATTCCTTCCCTCCATAGAATTGCTCTGTTCCTCCTCTAACTATCTGCTTTATGCATTCAACTTTGAGTAGTTCTACTCATATGCCATTACTTCACAAACACCACACACCCCGATGACATGGCTTTTATTTATTTATTTTGTAAAACGCACACGTTTTAGCTTTACAGACCCCAACAATAGTTAGCGTGCTGACAAACGACCAATCGACGACAATAGTCACTGACGAGAATGACCACCAACGACGAGAAGCTAGCAGAGCTTCTTTGATTGCTCACGACTGACTGACCGCGTTTAGCTCATAAACCCAGAAACGAGATTGTTGAAATTCCATACATGTTGGTTAAAGTTTAAGTTGTTTTACAATGAAATAGCTCAACATCAAATTCAAAATTAATTTGTTTAATTGTCTTTGAAATAAAACACAATCAGAGAGAGAGGTTTGAAGTAGAAAAGTATAAGTAGGAGCCAGGAAACGGGTGGGGATTCCATACTTGTTGGTTAAAACTAAAGTTGTTTTTACAATGAAATAGCTCCATGGTGAATCATTCAAAGAATCTAATGCGTGGTATCTCTTCTCCTTTCTCCAGGTATCTCTTCACTGCTCCCACTTCCATTCCGGCTAATGCGTGGCAATTTGCACTCACTAATTTATAAGATTTTGTCTATTCCTTTAAATTTTTAAGATTCTAAGAAATTTTTGTTTAGAACAGATGCTGTTCACGAGGGAGAGGGGGTCGATGCAGGGGGGATTCTGTTCACGTGGGAGGGGATTTCTCAGATGGGTAGAGAGCCGAACGACTGTACAGGGGAGAGGGATTCAGAGGAGGGAAAGCTAGTACAGGGATTTGAGAGATTTCTGAATTTTTTCCAATGTCAAGGCTATTGATTTCGAGGGAGCTACTAGATCGGACTTTTATTAGACCGGGTTTACCACATAGAATTGTGTGGTGTGTGATTTCAAAACCGGACTAGGAATAGAATTTTCCTTCAACTTTTGCTCACAAACAAAGAACAAGACAGGTGAAACTATTAATTGATTATTAACTTGTTTATATTTCTCTTTTAAATAAAAATATTTTAATTATAAAGTAATTATAAAAATAAATATATAAATTAATATATTTTTATGTAAAACATCGTATTATAAAATTATTCTTATTATAAAATAAATATAACAAATTCTATAAAATTACGTCAATTTATAAATTTATTTTATATACAAACAAAGACATCTTTTTTGTGCCAACAGCAATTAAAAAACTCAAATGGCCAGTTGTTTTCCTCATTACCAGAAAACATTATGGGTTCTCTGTTTTTATCTTCTTTTTTTAAACATTGGTTTTGAGATTTTTTTTCTTCTTGTCATTTTTTTAACTTGGGGGTTTTCAAAAGAAACTGGAAGAAAGCAAAATACAAGAAGACTCTTTAACAGTTCAATTTCCAATGTCATGGATAATTAAATAATACCAACATTAAACTCTGCTTAAGTTCTTTTTATCTGGGGACAACTGACAAGTATTTTCTTTTATTTTTTAAAAAAATCAAAGCAAAAACTCAAATTACAATGAGGAAGGGGCTACCTTAAATCACTAACAAGTTTTGTTTTGTTTTATTTTCTAATCTCATTAATTATTAATTTTTACAAAACAATAAAAGATTCTATCATTTAGCATTGAAGCTGTTTTTGGTCGACAAAAATCGGTGAGAAAAGTTAAAACCCTACATACATAAACAAACAAAAGAGAGTGCCGTCCGTTACTTTTCCCAGTTTTCTCGGTAGCCAAACAAGAAACAATGGGAAAAAGTTTGAAATAAGAACCAGATCTAGGAATATACGGTAAAAAGGGGGGGAAAGGGAGACAGGGATGAGGGAAAAGAAGGCTCAGACTCTAAATCCAAAACAAAAGAGAGTGCCGTCCGTTATTTTTCCCAGTTTTCTCAGTAGCCAAACAAGAAACAATGGAAAAAAAAAAGTTTAAAATAGCAGAGCCAGATCTACGAATATACAGTAAAAAAAAGGGGGAAAAGAGAGACAGACAGAAAGGAAAAGGAGGCTCAGAATGGGCTCCGGATCAGGCAGAAGAAAGGGACACAATAACCATGGCTGCAACAAACAGTTGCCTCTGTGATACACTTCACAAAAATGGCCATCCGAGTCACCCCGCCATGGAAATCGGACCCCTTTCCTCAGACCTGAAGATTTCACACTCTTACACAACAATCCAACCATCGTCACAGCCTCATCACATCATATAGATATATATATATATATACACACACACACACACACATCACAGAGAGAGAGAGAGAGAGAGAGAGAGAGTTAAGGCCTCGTTTGGATATTGAGATTAGAAGAAGAATCAGCTTGATTCAGAGAGAGAGAGAGAGAGAGAGAGTTTTTGTTTTCTTTTTTTCTTTTTTCTTTTTCCTGGCGTAAGAAGTGGACGGTGAAAGGGTAGAAGAAATCATCGGCAACAGAGAGAGGGCATCCACTAGACCGAACCCACTCTGCGCCTTCATTCTCCAAAACGAGTGTGAAAGGAGCCCTCTTTGCTACTTGGGAACTCGACTCATATTTATAGCGTGAAATGGTCATTTTGGTCATACGACTTGCTGCTGGTGGTGTAATGGGGAAAAGATGGAGGGCATTTTGGGTCTACTGCTGATAGCACCAACGAACATAAATAATGTAAAGTTCGATAGATTTGGAGCATAAATTCCTAATGTTGAAGGCTTATATACATGGGATGTTTTAAGCGCTTCCTAGTTAAAATTGCACACCAATATCAAGTTGGATATCGGTTACAATACATTGCATTCATATCATTTTTTTTTTATACATGAGAAAGAGGAATTCGATCCTTGCCAACACCAGAAACTAAGGTGTTGCCATTTGATCTAAATTGACGCATTCATATCACTTTGAATGCGAAGAAAACAGTTCGGTTGGTCCCATTGAGGCTATTTTATTCGTAATATGAAATAAATAAATAAATAAATAAGGAACTCAACTCAATGCTGGTACAGACCCCCACTTCTAATACACAGTTCTCAGGCTTTGCAAAGGTACAAACTACAAAGCAACTGCATGGTGTCTTCTCGGGGTTTATGTGAAAACAATAATATTAGTAATGGGATGCTATAGGAGGTCTGTCCGATCAAGCATATCTACGAATGTCATCTTTCTTGGAAACCTTGGTGGCAGCCTCAGAAACATGGCGTCTTCAATTTGAATAGGGAGATGTGTTGCCACAATCACAATCCCACCCTTCTTCCTGTGCTCGTCAATGATATACTCAAGTAACTTCACCCCTTCTTCATCTAATGCAACTGAAGGCTCATCAAGCAACCAAATTGGCCGATCCATTGCCAGCAACCTTGCAAGTTGCAGCCTTTTCCGCTGGCCCATTGACAGCATTCTTGCCTTGTCCTTTGCCAACCGTCCAAGACCCATCAGCTCCAGCGCAGGCATAGACTTCCCCTGCTTGCCCTCAAGAACCTCGAACCACTGGACATTGTCCAAGACTGTAAACTTCTCTTTGATGGCATCTTTCAGGGAGAGCCAATTGAGCTGAAGCTTGTACTGGTGAAATACTCCTGACTCTGTAATGTCATGACCGTTCCACAGGATCTCACCTGCAGAAGGCCGAGAAAATCCAGCGAGCATGCGGAGGAAAGTAGTCTTCCCTGAGCCATTGGCACCTGTTAGCACGAGCGCCCCACCATCATGAATGGAGACATTTACATGTCGCAAGATTTGCTGGGCATTCCTCATACAAGAGACCTTGTTAAGTAGAAGACGAGGTAGTGGTGGTCTTCTAAGAGACATTGAGGTCAATCGGAAACAGAAATGACTGCTTTTGATGGTAAGATTTCGATAACAGGGAGGACTCTTTCAAGTGTTCACTATCTGCTAGTGATGCAGCAAAAAAAAACCGAGTCTCATTGCTCAAGACAAGTCCTGTCATGAAGGATATAATAAATTGCATAAACCAGTAAAGCCAAATGTAGGATCATTTTGAGATAACAAAAAAAGAAATAATTGAAAATCAGTGCAGTTAAAATACGAAGGCATACAAGACCTTATAACAGTGAAGAACCTCATTTTTTTCTCAAATTGGGAGGGATTCTTAAAATATGAACAGAGCTTATGATTTAAGGGCTCGGTCTAGGATCCAAATGATGGTGTACTAGTAAAGCAGCCAAAATACCTCAACAAGACAGACATGGGAGACTCCCAATTGCATTTATATTTTTTATCTCAATATTAATCTGAAGTGATATCAGAACGAATTTGAGTAACTAAATCAACAATTATACGAAGAATATAAGAACTAATGCTTTCAAGTTAAAAACACAAACTTGAAATAATTATCCCAAGAAAGCCATAGCCAAGTCAAAAGGGAAACAAGACCAAGCCAGTGATGAAAAAAAGCAGTACAATTTGACGAACAGTTGGCAACCATACACTAGGCCTACATAATTTGCTTCAAACAAGCAGACATCAGCAAAAGCGCATGGACTTTGAAGCTTAGGTGTCCCTATCAAGCATTCTAAATGTCTAATGGCATCAAAACCTTGGAACATAAAACTTAGGAGTTAGGAGTAGGACAAACATAAATGAAGGAACTTTGCTTCTATATTTAAATAAGAACTGTAACCAGCAACAGCACAAGACTGTTTTTACCGAAACCGAGCAAAATCATAACGTCGGAGAATACCCAGAATACGAATAAACCCAGGTTGACTAACTCACCGGAGTCGAAGGTCGGGTTTTGCTTTGTACAGTTCCAGACTCTGACTGTGCTGTTTAATAGAAGCAGCTTGCTTTGCTTGTAGGGTTGTGTAGTATATAATATACACATCATATAGCCGCTCAAGAGACCCACAAGTGTTAAAAGGCTTTTTTTTCAAAAATATATATATATATATTAGAATCCTCTCAAAAAAACTTAAGGGTAAAAGTTTTACATTCCTCTTTATAGAGAATCTTTAATTCTTTTTTGTATTTTATAAATTATATGCAATAATATTATAATCTAGATTATTTAATTGAAAATAATTTTCAAGGTAAGATCTCATAATTACCTTATTTATTTACTTAACATATAGACTTAAATCATTTCATGTGCCAAAATTTTGTGGCAAGGTTGAAGGAGTGGTTTTATTTTATTTTATTTTATTTTGGTCCAGAAATCAAAGTTTTAAATTCCGTTTCGGTCGAGGCACTGGAACAGAATATTCGGTACCGGTATGTTTTGGTGTACCATTTTGGGATAGACATTATATGAATAAATTATATATATAATAACTATATTCCAAAATAAAACCGATACAAGTCTTAAAAGCATACATACCTGATAAATTTAATAATACTTCTCAATAGTCAATAGGCTCATGGGCTCAGTTTTGACCTCTCTGTCTTTCCTAAAATCGTTTCAGAATCCACCTGCCTGAGGTAATGGTTGGAAAATCTGCCCATTACCCTTACAGGTACAGTACACCCACATAGTTTTCTTTAGTCCATGAAAGTGATTACTTTTTCTCAAGGAATTGTTATGGATTTTGTGAGATGTTAACATATTTGCATCAAGTGCTGAAAACTTGAAGAAACTGAATATTCTTACTTATTAAAAAATCAAGAGCATGAATTCCAAAGTAGCAAAGACGAAAATGAAGTTGATTCTACATTTTCACAAGAAGATGCCAGGGAAACACTTACTAGACTCAGTAATAGACTAATAGGTTAGTGAATGTTCTGTTTTATGCAGTGATCCATCTCTGTTCAATTTCATGATTTTCTTGCATACTTTGGAAGGTTATTGTTGTCAGAAACAAAGGAATTTTACATATGCAATTCAAAAGAGCAACCAATTATCGTGAACACAAATATTAAGCGAAATTTGCAATTGGGGTTTATGGAATTTCAGTGCAGGAATTATCATGCACATCAATCTCAAAATATCACTGCAGGTATATATCTACTGTATATATACAATATCACTGCAGGAATTATCAAGGGGCTCTATGTGGGTTCTTGATCAATTACAAAACCATAATAGCATGCACATCAATCTCAATTTCTCCATACACAGAGCAAAAAGGGAATCTACAGCTAATAATCTAAATTATCTAATACCTGCAGTGACGTTAAAGGGGATCTACAGGCTACGGCAGAGTCCAAGACACAAGCTGCGGCGGAAGTGGCGTCGTCGCTTAGACGACGGAGGGAGCTGCGAGTCACGATTCACGATGGCGTGGGGCAAGTGAGCAACACGAGCGAGCTGCGACTTGCGAGCCTGAGACGTTGTGGAGGTGGCGTCGTCACGTATACGCCGGTCGTCGGAGTGTGGAGATCGGTGAAGGGGGAGAAATCAGAAAACCTAGGGCGTTTTTTTTTTTTTTTTTTTTGTTTCTGAAAAACTCATTCGAAAAGGGAAGGGGGAGAAATCGGCGGGGGGAATAAGAAGACGAGGAAATTACATATATGCCATGTTATTCAAAATAATTACAAAAGGAGAAAAGCTTCAAACCGGATGGGTGACTTTGTTTGTTTTACACCCGACCAATAAAATTAAAACATGTAATACAGAACATTAGACTAATTGTAAATGTGAGTGCGGTGAAACCTCTTCTCCCCCCACAAATCTCCCTCTTCTTAACTCCAAAAATCTCCCTCTTCATCATCTTCTTCCCCACAAATCTCCCTCTACTCAATCCCGAAAATCACCCTCTTCTCAGGAGACACCATCGTCTCAACCCAATGGTTTCAATCTGTCGAAAGCTTGGTCTCTCTCCATCGTTCTATGCATCATCTCAGCCCCGAAAATCTCTCTCTTCTCAACCCATCGAAAACATCACTGGAGCTCTGTCGAACTCATCCCATCTCCGTCGATAATATTGTCTGGTAAGATTGGTGTTTGTATTCTTTAGCATATATGTAAAGCTTGGTCTGATTTTTTTTTTGTTCGTTGCCCTCTGTTGGTCCCTTAAAACTTAAGGAGCTTATTTTAATATTTGAATTACCCAGCATATTATCTGATCTGCAGAGGAAGAGATTTGGTTTTTGGGTCTTAACAACATAGATCCATGGAACGTGGTGGAACGTTGAGTGAGACTTGAGATTTGTTTCTTTTATCTATTTTTGGAAACTTGGGGAATATTGTTTCAAATCCAATAGATATATGGTAGAATTTGGGATGGACATAGATCCATGGAACGTGGACTTGGGAAGAGAGTAGCCAAGGCATATGCATCCCTTCAATGTCTCGTAAGGCTAGTCCGTGACCCTTGGAGTCCCTCAAAATTGTCTAGGTAAAACCAATATATTTCTCATAATTGGAAACTTGGGGAATATTGTTTCAAACCAATATATTTCTGCCATTTTATCTTCCAAAAGTTTTAGCTCCTTGTGAAAGCCTTCCAGCTTTGTCCAATTGTGCTGTACTTGCAGTGGAATGTTCTCTGTTTCTGTAGAGGTTCAAGCTAGCTCTTATGCTTGTTTTGAACCCATGTGAGTTTAGTGGCCTTTTATATTCACTGAGTGTTTCTTATAAGGGGCCAACAGTAGCTGATGGAGTATTTTCTTTTTCTTTACAGCAATATGGAAAGTAGTGGAGAATACACCATTTCTAGCTTACGGATTGGAGATGAAGCAATCTTGGGATGAAGACCACTATGTTATTGGTTGGTGATTTTTCAATTGTCTATATTATAAGGTTACGAAACAGTGTGGCTTGTTGTAAGCGAACCTTGGAATTATGAAGTCAATCAAAATGTAAATAGTTTAATGCTACATTAAGATGTACAAGGCTTATCAGGACAAGTTGTATTTATTTTCCGGATCAGTTTATGTGAATTGTTGCAGTTGTGGTATTTATTTTCTGGATTAGTTTATGTACTTGTCTAATAGTTGTTGTCTACAAAGTTAGGTATTTGGATAAAATGGTACTTCTGGATGGATTGATTGCTGCCCAAAACAAAGCATACATGCTTCTCGAGAGACCTGGGATGCTTATAAATAATTGGTTTCGTGGTTGCTTAGATAAATATCACCAAACAGATAGACTTAAAAGAAGCTATATTTTCCAAATATGAAGGCTCATTAATATTAATAGTGCTAATGTTCAACACAAAATGCCTTCTTACAAAATGAGTGACTTTGTTCAAACTGACTGCATTCAAAATCAGCCCTATAACAATGGCCTTTATAGTTTATACTTACATTTCAAAATGCCTTCTTACACTACACGGTCAGCCCTATAACTATTGCCTTCTTACAATACATGGTCAGCCTTATACCTATTGCCTTCTTACATTCCCCATAAAGTATTGCCTTCTTACTTTCAAAATCAGCCCCATATATCATTTTATCTTCTTACATTCAAAATCAGTCCTATAACTATTGATCTTGTGACATATGAAAATTCCACGAAGCATTGAAGTCCTCACTCTGTGACATGGTCAGATCTTACATATTCCTACAAAAAAAAATAGAAGTTCTTGTTAAAAGAACTCAACAAATAACCATAAAATATCTAAGATAAGTGTGGTATTCATACATGTTAGTGGTCAGGTTTGGAGGTATGCCAACTCTAGTTGAGCTTGATTCTCCCACATTACTGCACAAAGAAAAGAAAAGAAAGGATTTACTTATAAAATAAAAAAAAATAAAAAAAAGATCCATCAAGTTAGAAGCTTGTATTGACAAAAAATAATTTGTGAATCTTGTCAAACAGGTAGTTAATGCCTGGGTAGTGAAAAATGTGCTGGTTGGGGTCCAAAATGAGTTATTTTCAAAATAAGGTTACTTACATCAAGTTAGAAGTTGTAGTGACAGAAAATAATTTTACAATCGTGCCAGGATTTGCCAAAATATGAACTTTCAAGTTTCTAAAACCAGTAGGATGGGCTGTATTTTCCTTGCCTTAAATACATACAAACATAATGAAATCATTCTACTTACCTTTGCGATGGACACTTGCTTCTTATATGTCCCTCTCCTTTACAATCTTGTGACTGCTGACATACACAGGGATAAGCAAAAATGGTAAATATAATGATAAAAGCCCAAAATCCATAACCCTTGTGTCAACAAAACATATATAGGTAATATAGAAATAGTATCACAATGACAGCTCCTGAGCCACTTATCAGAGAACGATAACCATTGAGTTAACTCCATCAATGTTCTATAAATTCAATATCTAGCAAATCTTCATAGCACATAATAATCAAACAAATCATAAATCTCTAAAAAAAAAATAGTGGGGTCAAGCTCTCTAAATTTTCCCCTGATGCCAAATGCCAACAAAAGCCGCAAAAAATGTTAATGGGCTGGGTGAACATGTTGGACAATGGGTGAACATGTTGGACAATACACCCACAAAAAAATGGAAGCAGACGTATACTCGTTTCTGTAAAAACAGAGCAAATACACCCACAGCTGCAAATATACTCATTCGTCGACTACAGCTCCAACCCCTGCCATTACAGAGCAACAAATACACACAGCCCAGCCCTAAAATCATCATAACCATGCAATATTTTCATTACTTACAGAAATTATATGGGACGACGAGCAACTCTGGGAAGGGGGAGAACGAACGACGAGGGAGGAGGGAGATCAAGTTTTGTTTTTGGGAAAATGCCACAGAGTGAATCGGGTTTTTTGGGGGGAATATGGCATAATAAATGGAATGCTCTACATGCATCCCTATTGTTCAACTTAGTGAACCTCCTACGTGTCAAGTTTTTATTAGTAGGTGTAAAACTAAAAATCTCACCTGACCGGCCCCTAGCGGCTCCCTTACAAAAAACGGTGTTAGATTTTCTTTTATTATTTATCATTCACACACATCACACACTACACTTTTTATTATTTTTTTTAAAAAAAATAATAATTTCTTTTTGATTTTATTATTTTTCTATTAATTAAATTATTCTACTCATCATTCATATACTATATATTTTAATAAGAAAAAAAAATTATGTACGGTATGTGATGTGCCGAAATGAACTGAAACGCATCGAAACGACCAGAATTGAATCCGGTATAAAATATTGAGTAATTCTATATATCAACCTACACTCTCCACACACTATGCATTCAAATTTTTTTTTTTTTAACTCAACACACTAAGTGTGTTGAGTGTGTAAAAAATAGTAGGCTGATGTAAATATTTTTTCCAAAATATTCAACCACGTCGCTCCAAATTTGGCACAAATTTCTTCGGTTTCAGTCGGAACGGATTCAAAACTTTGGCACAAATTACAGCGAAATCTTAACTGTAGTTAACTGTCCAACATACACGAGTATAAGGAAGTAAGGAACCTTCTTAACGAGTTTTCATGCATTATTTGCCAAAGAAATGATAAAAGTCAGTACACCAGATGAAGTTCCTCTGTGGTTTATGTCATGCCATGGCCAATCAGCTCTTGGAATTTCCACTCTCGAGTAATAATTGATTATGGATGAAAAATCCCTTTTGGTTCTAGTGGTGATTGTGGAAAAATCCCCACCTCAGCATTGCTCTTAACTCAAAGGAGAGAGGTTCATCTCATTGGAGAAACTCAGAAGATGTGACTAAAGTCATTCATTTTCTTGTTTCTTTTGGTTTCAAATTTGGGATTTTGTTTTCTTTTTACCTCACTTGTTCTTCAAGTACAAAAGGCAATTCTACTTCAGGCTTCTGGCCCCCATAAAGGTCAAAAAATAAACCAAAGATACAGAATACAGAGATAAAACTAAAAACTGCTGCTCTTGTGCTCATAGCTCTTTTCTTCAACCATTTGCCACAACTGGAATAAGTCAACATTGCCAGCCGAGCCTCCCAGATCACGGGCTTCCCCACAGATCAGATTTGCCGCCTCCGGCAACCCAGATTAATTCGGAGTCATATGATTAAGAATTAACGACCAGTTTAATGGTACTTTCACCAGTATTTACACATGATATTAGAAGTATAGGGTGGCATCATGGGTACAAGATGTTATAACTATTGCAATGGTACATGGCTATCTCCAAAACCCTACAGACACCATTGATAAAATATGGTATGATTGGATCAGCTGGGTTCCAGAATTAAAAGAATAAGGCCAAGACTTCCCTCGATGCTGCAGGAGCAATTCAGCAAAAATCGTGCAGGTCGCTGGATTTCACATTTAGTTACTTATCCATCTTCTTTTTCGAGGTGGCCGCTCTGGTTTGATCTCGGCATCTGCAGGAACCTCGCTCTTGGAAGAAGGCAATGCTTCACTCTCCATCTTCTTAATTGTCAAGGCTTCTTTCTCACTTGGCATTGGAAGCTTGAACCGCTCGCTTCGCTTTTTCAACTTCTCCACTGTATCCAGATGCCTATCCTCCAAAGGTTTTGTGTCAACATCTTTGCTTTCCAGATCAGAAGCATCTTTCTCTTCGGCCAATGGTTGTTGACTATCAGCAGCCTCAACCATCTTAGCAGATTCATCTGGAGGTTTGCCGGCTTCAAAAGATGCACCATTGTTCTTCCTATCAATCTCCTTCAATTTTAAGGAAGATGATGACCTACTGTTGATGCTGTAATCCCTCTCCGCATGGCTAGTCCAACGTTCCAACTTGGAGCGCCCTCTTTTTGAATCATGTTGTTCATCTTCTGATGAAGCATCTTCCCTATGTTTTCTGGACACACGACGGCTCGCTGGGATCTCATGCTGACCATTTCCTGGATAACTGGAGCCTTTTAAGCCCTATATAAAGGCACAAGAAGAAAACTAAATTTTCAACACTTCCTACCAGGTTCAAGTGCACAAGCCAAGAAACATTAATGAGAAATGAGCGCAACCCCACAGGGAACTAAATAATCAACCAATAAGGGTAAAGTAATGAACCGAAAAAAGGACACAACTCACTGATCCAAGCGAAGAGTATCCCAAATTCTCAGCACAAACCCAGGTTAATCAATGGAAATCATAGGAAATGCAATCTGACCAAGAGGAGCAAAGCATTTTAAATGTCTGTAAGCCTCAAGAATGAGCCAAGTAATCAGAATCTAATTCTAAGTCAGAAATTTACTCGAGCGACAAAAATGGTGTCAACAATCTCCTCCTTGAGTCAGGTCTAAGAAAGAAGATTGTATGCGTCTTTGTCATTCCCTCCCTTTACATATTTAAAGCAAACACCTTTAATATTAGTCATTGCATTATCTATGACAAGTCATATATAAAAGATACCTATGTTTGAGGTTCTTGCTCCAATGAATTACTCATTAATTGTAAGAAAACCCGGCGCTTGAAATACTATGGAGGAAAAAAGCTAACAACGTAGCCACTTTTGAAGCCTTTGGAAATGGCCTCTTGATTCACAATGATTGACATTAAGACTTGGTCCAACCCAACTATTCCAACAGGAAAAAAAAAATTCTATATAAACATGCAACATACCGCCTCAATAATTTGACCACTATGGTCTTCTTGATTTCTCTTGGAAGAGCCTACAGCATTGTGATCACGACTGTCGGAGTCTTTCAACTTTCTTGTAATCTCCTTATGTTTCTTCTCATGTACTCTTTGGTTATCAGAAGCATTAACAGCACGATCATTACGAGAACTCGACCTATCCAGCCTAGATCTTCTTTCATCACTGTTAAATTGATTCCCACGAGGATAAACATCATCACGTCCCCTATGATGTGAACTTTCATCCTCAATTCTATCCTTTCTCTTGGACTGTTCACTGTGTCGCGCCGTGTCTTTGAATTGGTATTCTTTATCAAATCCTTTGTAATCCTCCTTTGCCCTAGCATGACTAGCTAATGTTTTGTCCTCTGGACCATGCCCACCCCTTACAGCAACCCGTCCTTCATCTCTTTCCCGCTTGGGCAGATAATCTTCATGAGCCTGTTTCAGCCTATGCCACTCATCCCTCTCTCTCTGCCTTTCAACCCTTTCTCTCTGCAACCAGATCTCATCTTTGTGCCTTACAGAGTGGTGATCATCAAGATTATCTCTAAGTCTTAGTTGGTCATCTCTTTTTCGCGGGTCCAAAACATCATCCCTTTCTCGCTTTCGGCGGCTGGTGCTTTCCCTGTGGCTATGCAAGATTTCTTCTTTGTTGCCATGGTCCCTCTTCAGATATTCCTCATCTTTCCTTCTCTTGCTATGGTAATCATCTACATTTTCATACTTACTCTTCAGACCATCATCTCTTTCCCTACGGCGTGAACCAGCCTCCTTATCATACTGAACCCTATAGCTGCCATTATCTAACTGTTTTCTTGAATGTAGATATTCATCTTTGTCGCTCCTCTCACCGTCTCGAACCTTACTCCATTGTCTGGATCCCATTTCATCACCACGCTCCCTCTTCCTTGTGTCTTCATTTCTAATCCTTCTGATATAAGGATCATCATCTCTGCGTGACCAGGGTCCATCAAGATTGTCCTTCTCCTTTCGCCTATTAAACCCATCAGTTTTCATATGCAATTGATGACCTGAGCTAGAATCCCAGTCCCTATAGGAGTACTCTCCTATTCCTTTTACTACCATGGGATTTCTTTCTATCTCTTGTCTTCCATCACGATTCTTTCTTCGGTGTCCTGGTTCATTTTCATCGGGGTGCCTTTTCACGGTACCAACACGTGCTGAACGTCCTTGAATGACTTCCTCCTCAGCCCCATCCCGCCACTTCTGATAGTCCCTGCTGCTTCCTGATCTTGTTTTGCTGTTTTCACTACTTCTTGCAGCCTTTGAGTCCTCTCCCTCATCAAATTCTGGGAGCAGAGGTTGTTCAACTCGAGAACTCAGTTTCTTTACCACTCCATCTTTAAGGCTGTCATCTGTGCCTATCGAATTAGTCATTTCATCCTTTTCCATTTCAGGGCTTCCATCAGCAAGCACACGCTCATCATGCCCAACATCTTTAGGCTCAACGCTCAACTCCCTGGCATCCCTAACTGTGTCAGGAGATGATAATTGCGAACTGTGTTTACCATCCATGCTATCAACCGATTCTTCCTTCTTATTATCCTGAAATTTCCCGTCACGTGTACTTCGACTGGAAGTCATGTGAGGGGATTGATCAAGTTCTCTGCCCTGTGTCTGCCTGTATTCAAAAGCAGTGAGTTATACACATTTGACGAGTTCTGATGCAATCTTTTTTTTTTTCCACAAGTGCTGATGCAATGTTACAAGTTATAATAATTCCAGATCAGGCTATAAAGATCTAGTGAAGAGTTTTTTTTTTTAAAAGTAACAAGGAAATCCGTAGAAAATACAACATAACCTCCGAGTATGGCAGTATATTATAGCCAACAATTATGAAGTCCAGCTAAATGGTTGAAAGCCGGCAACAACTTAGACAAACAAACTACACTATCATAAGCCATACATGATAAATTCCATAATGCAAAAAAATATAGGGCCAATTGAAAAGCTTTAAAGGGAAATACAGACATATTTCTTTTATTGGACAGATAAAGCAGACTACTGCTGAGATCAGATTTATAATATGTGTGTGTGTGTGTGTGTGTGTGTCAACTCTATATTATAAACGAGATCTTCTTGAATCATACCATCATGCTTCTCTAATCTACAAGAGATGATAAGATTATTTTGCTTGTACATGCATTCATATGTTCAGACCATGATGCCCTCAGCTTGTGTATAATGATGAGCATTCATTAGAGAGATTGGTCTGTAAAACCTAAAAGTAAAAACACAAACACAAGGGAAATGAAGATTTCAAAGCCAATCCCTGTAGTTGCAGTTAGGGATTAGTCGCATCAAGGTGGACTTGTCTCCCCAATTTTTTTTTTAATCGGTAAAGAAGAATATTATTGATGAGAAAAGTAGGCATAGCCCAAGTACAAGGGACCCTAAATTGAAGGAATGTACTAGAACATAAAAGTATCATATCGGTAAGATTAACAGATAGCTTTTATAATTAATATCACAGATTAAATCTTCCCAAGACTGTTTCATACCTTTCATCGTAAGGGGTGCCAAGATTCTCACTAGGATAGGCAGAAGTCTGCCCCCTCGAACCAGAATGCTGGACTGGAGCTTCTGGAAGTAAAGATAATACCCGTTCCCCCTTAGGTAAGTTATCACGAACAGAATTCATGAGCGGAATTTTTTTTCTATCAACCTGATCTCTCTTTCTACCATTGTACACCTGTGGAAGACCATCATAATCCTCACTATCCACCTGTACAGCATCTTCTTCAGTTACATCACCTCCTCTAACATCCTCTATTGATGGATCATTAACTGGTTGTTCTATGACAGCATTTCCTGTGGAGGAATCATCATCTAAAGAGTCCTGCAAGACAATCTGTTCATCCAAAATTTCAGCTATCTACACCGCATATGCATTATAAAGTTTAGCATGCAACTACACCATTAGATCAGTGCAGTTTGAGGAAGGTTTTATTAAATACCTCAATAATTGCATCTGAATCGCGAATGCGAGGAGGTCGGGTGTCAATGGAGGGGAGACGCTCACCATAACCACCTTCCACCTGTATTGCTCTCCCAGCTGGCTGGTAGCCAAAAAAAACAGGAAAAAAACTCTGAGCCTGGAAACAGATATAGCAAGCAAAAACAATATGCCTAGTAGCTAGAATTTTTATCTAAGTAGCTAAAAGGAAAATAAGGTGATGGTTGAAGAGGCAAAGAAATGAAAAGGAAAAATAAGAAAAATGAAAATCAGGATTAAATTAGTGGCAGAACATAATCATCTACAAGAATCATTCTATAAATATTCTTTTTTTATAAGAAGATATTTTATTGATATAAAGATAGGCATAGCCCAACTACACAGGAGGTATACATGTGATTACACCTATTTAGGAACTAGAAATGGTTACCATCCTATAAATATTAACAATAGACAGCTGTACATACTATAGGCGGGCGCACACGAGCACATCCCTTCGCTAAATCATTCTGTGTAACGTCCACCTTTCCAAGATTTGCATTTTCAGCTGAAACATCATGAACACCAGTGGCAGCTGCTAATTCCGGGGGTAAATCTGGATCATACTCCTGGGGGGAATAAAACAAATAAAAGATTTTTCCTTAGTACCAGAACATGGGAATAGAAACCAAATATCTATTGAAAACCACAATGAACTTTCTGAGATACATAAAGACCTCATTACCTGCTCTGTTCGCCCACTTTCATAAACCCGAATTTTGCTTTGCATGGTAGACTCCAGGCGGATTGGTTCCTGAACAATCAATATCTAGCAACTTAGATTCCATTTATATTGCTCAGCAGTATGATTAAATGTTAATATAGTTACCAGTTGCTTGCAATAATCTTTCCAGCTCTCCTCATTCAAACCAAAGTTGAAGAAATCTGATGTATCAACTCCAGGATATTTCCATGGTTTCTCCTCAAAATTATCAATGTCAACATCAAATATAGTCCTGAAAATATTTGAGCAGCCCAATAAGCAAATCGTAGGAAAAATACTGAACGTTGAAATTCAATTACCTAGCAGGACCATATAGCACTGAAATATAAAGGATATGGACTACATTCAAAATTGTGGAGAGAAGGAATCCTGTAACAAAAAAGATTAACACTTTTTCTCACACTGCCAAAACAAGATGGCGTTCATGTACCAGACACAACTATGGCACTAGCAAAATTTTAAATGAACACTAAACTCCATCACTACATGATGATCATGACAATCTAGGAATGACCAAAGTTTTTTCCCCTTTTTTCCCCTTTTTCCTCTTCTGGCCAGTAAGATAAGTTGGTATCACAAAATTATAGCATACCAAGAAACCTAAAACCCGATTGCAATTTGCACTTGAAGGTTAAAGAGACTAAACTTTAGCACCATCTATAAGTTGTTTCTTTAACTAACTCATAAGATTTTGGAACACCTATTGCAGATTGTATGAAATAATAATATTTAGAAGAACATATCTGCTTTAAAGGATGTAGACAACAGACTAAAATCTGCCATGGGAGGTAATGCCTATGTGAGCTAATGAAGAAAAAATAACGCCTACAGTCTATCTTCCTTATTCACTTGAAAACATAGGTGGCTGCTGAAACCAAAAAAGAGTGTCGCCATGCCACAGAAGAAAAGCCACCTCTGAGGTTAGCTGAGATACAAGCATGACACTGTAAAACAGCAAAAGTACATGTTTGAAATGGAGGAGTTAAGTAATCTTGACCTACAAGCATCAACGGTATCTAGATAAGATAAGAATGCAACTTCATAGTTGAACAAACACCAAGGCTATCAAGATAAGAATGCACAGCATAAAGAACTAAACAACAGGATTAGAGCCTCAGAGACATTGTTTTGGTGTCAACCAACCTCCACCTCATGATTAAGAACCCCACATTACACCCCCAAAGTTCATGCTACAACTGTCTTCATAATGCCCTCGACAGACTCACCACTGCAAAGGACAGGACTACAAACAGGGTATACGATAAATAGACATATCCTTTAAGCTAATTTAAGGGTTCGAAAATGAAAATTAATAATCACTCAAATGAAGTTTGTTGTTTCCTCCATTGTTTCAGCAGAAGTCTCAGCTGGTCATATGAAGAAGGAAATTGGGTCACCTTAAGGTTTTCCAGGGTATTGAGCGACAGGGGAGCAACTCCTTTCTCTACTATATCATTGCAAACAGGATCCAAATTTTTTTGTCAACTTAGGAATAAATGGGATGAGCCAAAGTGCAAATCTCAAATATTGATGTGCATATTGACTAGCCAGAATAATGACAAGCAACACGCAAAAGTATAGACATCTTGGAGACCCACCAAATAAAACATTGATAGGCTCAGGAAAAAAAAAATGTTCGAGATAATAGTCAACGTATTTCATATGCAATAGCCTCTATTGTGAAGATACATGCTGTGATACCCCATATGATATGGATAAGGGTAGGTGGTGTATGGGATCCCACATTGCTTGGGAAGGAGAAGTTCTTGCTCTTTATAAGGTTCCAATGGGGCTCCAATTATATCATTGACTAGTCATTTTGGAGTATAGGCTATGTGGTTTGGGCCTTCCATTGGGGCGTTACAAATGGTATCAAAGCCTATCCCAACCAGAAATGTGGGACTTGAGCCATGCTACCTACAATGGACATGCCCGAAGAGGACGTCGGAAATTTAAGAGGGGTAGATTGTGATACCCCATATGATATGAATAAGGGTAGGTGGTGTGTGGAATCTCACATTGCTTGGGAAGGAGAAGTTGTGATACCCCATATGACATGGATAAAGGTAGGTGGTGTACGGGATCCCACATTGCTTGGGAATGAGAAGTTCTTGCTCTTTATATGGTTCCAATGGGGCTCCAATTGTATCATTGACTAGTCCTTTTGGAGTATAGGCTATGTGGTTTGGGCCTTCCATTGGGGCGTTACACATGCACTTGTGTTGAGAGGCAACAGTGGCATACAGGTCAGAGGTAAACTTCATAAATTTGTAAACATTCCAACCACCAATCATGTGTACTAGGGTTTGGTCCTAGAAAATCCCAATCGAACCCAATGTTAATGAACCAACTCTAACCAAGGCCTTTCAGCTTTAAACATATCTAACAGATATATAGACAACTGACAATTAAATGACCTATCATGAAAGTAAACAAGCAACCATCATACGCAACTATGGAACCAAACAAAAGTTACTTGTGAGAAGGAAGTGTGAAGTCCAGTCCACCCCCAAAACCTCTCCCTGCCATGTTGTTGCCCCAAGCAGGCAATCCAAAACCCGAATGTAAACCTTTTTGCATTGGAAGCGCATTTTTCATTCCTGTTGGTCTCCAGTCACCTCTACCGCGACCAGGCATAGGACCCATGTTGACAAGCGGACGAACTTGACCTGGGGCTCCTCCAGGAGCAGAGGTAGCTGCTCCAAGCATTGGCGCTGCACCAGGTCGAACATACTGCATTTTAACAAAATGCAAATCATCAGGACTTGCATGGAAACACAAGGAAAACAAACAGGTATAAGCCAATAATTAAAAATATATATTCTTTAACCATAAAAAAGAATAATTGCAGCTACAGAAAAATCTTCACTTTATACAAACAAGCAAGAAGTTTTGCAAGTGCAGTGTTCAAGGGAGTAAATTGTTGTGTTGTTTCTTATGTTGAAACAAGACACAAGCCCACCAGTAAAGAGAAAAGCAAGAGGGGGGCAATCAACCTTCCTACACATTAATGTTTTAAGTTTTCTCGCAAGTTTATTTTTTGTTCAAGTCACGAACAAGACATAATTCTAAAAACTTGAAAATAGGAATCAAAACAACTTTTTTGTGACATGGAATCTGAACAAATGATAAAAACAAGATATAATAAACTCTTAGAGGCCTATCATGGTTAACCTTCTTCAACCCAAATGTGAAGGTAAAAGCCAATAACTATTGAGTTAAATTATTTTTCTTTTTCTTATGGTACGAAATAACATATGATACAAATTCAGAAAAAAAAACACCTTGAAATAACCATACCACCTAATAGGATTAACCACTCATCAAACCATAAATGGTAGCTGAAGAATATGAAGGAAACTTAATGATCCATTATTTTTTTTTATTGGCACTGGTGTCCAGGAACAGCGTCCCGACTAATCCCGGAGGTGCACAGGCCCTCGGCAAGGAGTTTCCCGCAAGTGCACCTTGGGTAATTCAAGGGATAAATCCCCCAGTCCGATGGCCCCTAGAGATTGTTTGCATCCGTTTGCACCCAAGGGGATTTGAACCTTAGACCTGGGGGGAGCATACCCCCAAGCCCAAGGTCTTTACCACTTGAGCCAACCCCCAGGGGTTTAATGATCCATTATAAAGAGGCTATATGGCATATGAAGCACACATGCTTCAGTATAAAAAGCAGGAGTTAATACAGAATAGTGACACTGGAAGCAAAACTGAGAGCAGAAGTTTCCAAAACATTTCACTTGGTAGATCTTAGATCTCAAAAGGACTTTCAAGGCATTGGACCCATACGCAAATAAAAGGATTGGACTTCTGTTACCAGAATAATGCACCAGCAAAATGTACAACCCCAAAAGTCATAAGCATGCCTTGCAAACTAGAATCAGCTTAACTCTGCAAATGCAAGTAATGTGGAAACCCAAAATTTGTGCACAGGATGGTCGCTTGTGCTTGCCTTTAGCAATTAATTAATTTATTTTTATTTTTATTTTATCTTAGGATAATAAAAACATAATTTTTGCAGTGGGTGGGTGGCAGCAGGGGGTGGTTTGTAGGGTGCAGTATATAAGATACTTTGCCCTTTTTTTTTTGATCAGTTGATACTTTGTCACTTTATTTTACATATAACGTAGTCGTGCACTTTCTATTTGTAAATGTAGCATCTGGATTCTTCTTGCTCATAGAGGAAATAACATGGAAGTAAATAAACACCTCTAGCAAACTGCTCCCTCTTGACCACCCCAACAGTGGCAAACTGCTGTGAAAGATAAATGAAATAGATCGATTAAGACATGCCCCGTACATATTCATTGTGGTATAAACTACCCATGGATATCTGCTCACTCATGATTCCAAATTTTCAACAGCAAATATTTCTTCTTATATGAAGATCATAAAAGCAACAACACCAATAATAATGAATAAACACGGGTACAAACAATGCCAAGCAGGCCCAAGCTTGTGCAAAAAAATTCATAATGTTTAACCTCAGAGACTTCCCTACATATCAATTGCATTAGTCCAATGTAGCACCAATTCCATTTAAAGGATTGCTCAAGGAAACGCGGTTGCCCTCATAACCGATCCCCTCCATTTTACTGAGGAGCTATGTAATGCAAAACATGGTGTATTTTGGTCCTTTCCCTTGCCAACAGAATCATTATGGAAATACGACGACCAAAACGCCCTCATTTTTTGCAACAAATGTCTCCACACAACTGAATGGTTAGATCTCCTTATAGTTAGTATAGAAATGGGCCCAAATCTTGCTGGACACCTGGTGCCAATCAAAGAAAAAAAAAATGGGCCCAAATCTGAATTCTAGGCACTGAAACAAACAGTGTGAAGAATGATACCTACACTACACATAACTTTCCTACAGAATTAAACACAATATATATCTTATATATTGGGGATGTTTATCCCTCACACCAAAACCTGGGTGAGGTACTTAATATAAGGACGCGATTGGAAGGAAAAGAAACCCGTTCAAAGTGTGGAGAAAAGTACAACTCAAGTACACAGGGAGTATACAAGAGATCCAATCCTTCCGGAATATGCAGATCCCAACATTGCATCATGGCGTAAAATTTTGTTAAACTAGATTGCGGTACCAGCCAGCTGGGAGCATCAACCTTTGCTCCCAATAGAAATAAAATCTCAGCATACATTAAAAATTACCAAATACTTACTAAGCCAACCAAGTTTCATTTCCATTACTCATAGTGTGGAGAAGAATACAACTTTTAAAGTGTGCACTTCTTTGATCTTTCTACTTTTTTCAAACACGATATACATACTATCCAAATCCAAAAGCATCAACTTGCCAACAATTCACCCTTCAAGAGAATTACAAGCCACAACCACACTCTAAATCTCATCAAATAAGGGCAAAACTCAGTCAACCCCATGTACAAAATTCCCCGGTTCTCAATAAACAACATATAACAAACTGACCTTAAACTGAGAATGAAATGGATGGTACCCATGATTGCTATACCCAATTTTCGGGGCCATGGTGGCACCCACGCCACCGCTAACCTTCCCCACCTCGCCCGTTTCCTTCCTCTCACCATCCTGGGCGGCGGCCTGTGCTGCATCATCGCCCCACTCCGGTGCCTCCGCATCCTGATTCAGCTCCCCGTCTGCCACAATAACAAGTGGGTCCCCGTCTTCGTCATCGTCATCGTCATCCTCCCCGCCAATTCCGCCTCTTTCCATTGCCATGGGTCCATGGTTGTTATCATTCAACACTATCTGCAAATCGTCCTCGCTATCACTGTCCCAATCGTTATCGCCACCCACATCTTCTCTTCTGGAAGCTTCTAGGTTCGCCGCTGTCGGGCCGGAGATTCCTGGAATGATCGGATCGGAACCCGCATCATAACTTCCAGCAGTAGCCTCCTCGATATCGAATTTTACGTCCTTGTCTGTCAGATCCTCAGTTCTGTCGCCTCCATAGTTCGCATCCTCAAGAGGATCCCTTCTCGGTAATTCCGCACCCACTCTGTCCAAAACCCTAGACCCAGCAGCAAAATCCTCCTCTCTCACATCGCCAGCTATCAAATTCTGAGAGGAATCGGCCACGGCAACTGGAGTGAGCTCGCGCGTGGGCTCGATGGCGCGGGGAGCTAGGTTTTGATCAGAGAGAAGATTGGGCGCAGCGGAATTCAAGCGAGGAGCTCCATAGACAATCTCTTCGTCGTCACTTCCGGTCGGGCTATGGAGAGACGGCGGCGTATGGGACGTCAGGAGGGAATCTTGAGCTGCGGATGACGATGTTGATGTCGAAGCAAAAGGTCGGAGCACGTCCGTGTACAGATCTCCGAACTCGTCGTCATCTTCCATTAGGGAGAGGGCGATAGAGAGACCCTGGGGAGGGTTTTGAGGTTTGCGAGCGGAGGCTTGTGTGAAGGAATGTGTTGAAACTTATAACGCGGCGTTTTATGTTGTGTGTGTTTCCGTTTTCACAAACCACGGTATGCTTTCAATTTCTGTTTTTCTTTTTTTTTTTTTTTTTAGGATCTTTAAATTTGAGAAAAGATATTTACAATCGTGTATTGTACAACTACTAAATAATTAGTTTGAAAAAAATAAATAAAATATAAGACTCACATGAATAAAAGAGAAAATGCTATTATGCCGCCTGAGTTTGTCCCCTCATTTTGACTTTTTTTTTTTTTTACTTAATGATTAAGAAAATAATTTTTAGTGTATTGGTATATTTTTTATTTTTTAAAAATATTTAAATATATTAACAAAATGTAAAAAATAAAAGAAGATAAAAATAAAAAAGTAACTTTGTGCTAGCAAGCACGCCTAGCGTTCAAAGCTGGGTGGCACGCCAGCACGACTCTTAGATTTAGGCTTCGTTTGGATTTAGAAAGTGTTTCATCTCATCTTATCTCATCATTATAACTTTTTCAAATTTCTACACAAATATAATAAACAATTCAACTTTTTCAAATCCTAAAACAATAATAATATTAAAAAATAATATTCTAACAATATTTTTTTCAAGTTTTATCTTTCATCTCATCTCTGAATCCAAACCAACCCTTATCCAGATTTTAAAGAATAAATTTATTTAGAAATCGATATACGTCTAGTAAAATATATATAAAAAATAAATTTAAAATAAATATATTATAAATCAAATCTTATTACGTAAGTGATGTAAACGGTGTGTTCAGCATATCAGCCAACAACTAGAACTTGTTTGTAAATATGTGCAGTTAAATCATTCCAATTGCATTACACATTAAAAAACACATATTATATTTTCATTTGTTCTCAAAGTTTGTTCTTTACCATTTAAATTGAAGGAGGATTCACATTTTTCATTTACAAAACCACTCCATTTTTCTTTCAGCCTTTCAAACTACAAAATATTTCCACTTACCTATATTTTTCAACTTCTACTTTCAATTCAAAAATGATAATTAGCATATATTTCAATTCCATTTTTCTTAATAATCCAAAATGCAGTTTGAGAATTTTTATAATTCATGTTGCAAGATAGAAATATATGCCTTGGAAAGTGGGTGTATCAATTTCAAAGATATTTTATGAAAATATTTCTACTGGGGTGCACCTTTTGCATTCCCTTTTTGTAACTTTGATGGAACTTTGAGGATTCATTGAAGTTGCTTACAATCCACCAGTACAAGGTGCCACGGTCCAATAAATCATTTCATGCAGGGAAGATGAGCAAAATGAATACCCCTCATAAACTATTATACACCTATAAAAAATTATAAAAAAATAAATAAATTCATAAATTGATATAATTTCATATGATACGTTAAATTTATTTTATAATAAAAATAACTTTACAATCTAACGTATCACATCAAGTCACGTCAGTTTATAAATTTATTTTTATAAAATCTCTTTATAATTAAAATATTTCTCTTCATATGAATAGTACACACCGACAGAGTTGATGTTCTCAATTTTTCCATTCCATAAATTATCAATTCTCATTGTGATATTAGCATTACGATTACTTTAATTGCATGTTCTAGTTGCAAGCGATTGGGTTAGATAGTTACAAAGCATTTATAATTTAATTCTTCTAATATGAAGATTTTGGATATCTCCAGCAGTCACCAATTAGTCGGATGACTTGAAGATATTGTCGCAAACATAACTAAATAAAGGATAATAGTAGACAACAACTAAAATTAAAAGATTTATATGGTTTAACACTAAGATATATGAGTGTAAGGTTTTAAAATGCGAAACTCCACTTTAAAATGTACCAATTACAAGCTCTCAACTTTTCATTTTCTTTCTATTACAATTAGGGTAGTTCTACAGCCTTGGCTCGTTCATCCCGCTTGACGTGGCATGCCACGTGTTTATTTTAATTATAAAAAAAAAATAAAAATAAAAAGAGATAAAAAAGAAAAGGATATCCCGTATTTCAGAATCTGAATCTCTGCTCCCCAACCTCAACAGCCTGCCCTACCCCTCATTTTCGTCGCCTCGTCTGTTAGATAGGTCTGGCACCGGCATCGAGTCCACGGCAAAGAAATCAATTTCCGACATTCCAGTTGTCCTCCTCCGTCATCCCACTGTTTATTTCAGAATCCGAAAACCTTTCTGCTCCTCATTCTCGACAGCCCCTCATTTCCATTGCCTCCTCCATCAGACAGGTTTGACACCGGCGCAGTTTTCCAGCTGTCCTCCATCAAGGTAGATTTCTTTTCCTCGAATCGAATCGAATAGGCTTTTGGTCGTAACTTTGGCTTTGTGTGCGTGCACAATGGAATGTAATTTTGTTTATTTTATGGCATCATGTTGGGTTTTTTCTGGATTTGTTTTGTTGTTTAGATGGCATCATGTTGGGTTTTTTGGATAACCTTGCTCTTGACTTAATCTTGATTGCATTTGAACTTATTTTTTATAGCTTGTTTAATTTTGCAAAATTCATAACGTTGGTTTTTCCTGGCTCCTTCATGAAATTTCATCAAGCCTAGATTCAGACTACATGTTTTTTTTATATATATAATTAGCTCGTAGGATTAGGATATGGTTAAGTTGGCTTGAGTTGTGTTGTGAGTGTCTTTTATTTCTATTATTTATCAGCAAGCCATTTCCATTCTCAATTATAGTCATTCTATTTTCAAACTGGTATGTTTGTGTTGAATAGAAGCTATTTTCTTGAATCAATTATTAGTCTTTATTTTATTTTATTTTTTGGTGAAGAGGGGTGGTGGGGGTGTTGGAATATTAAACCCCCATGTACAGAAAAGTAAATATGTGCAAAAAAGAAAAAGAAAGAATTAAACATCTAGAACTAGAGTAAGAATCACTTTCAAGTTTCAATGTCTCGTTCAAATGATATCTTGCAAGCTCTATCACTGATGATCATGGGATATGGTGAGTTCAATATTGAGGGGGTCAAATTCATGTAGGTACAAAAATGTCTTGAACTGAAATATAGTAATAATCCATATACAAACACGAGGAAGAAGAATCCATTTTCAAAAATTTATGTTTGACGGAGGTCATTGACACCAGGACCAAAACCTCAACTAAACATTTTTTTACAGAGAAGATAAGTTGAAGGTAGCCACTTCTAAGTCTGGTTAGAAAGAATCTTATTATAGTTAAACACTGATGCATTAGTGGTTATCGCTTACCAACTGCATGTGTCCATATTTAAATTGTTACATTGTTCCATCCAACAAGATGAAGATTTGGATGGTGACCTGTATTCAACATATATTACGAATCACTAATAACATAAATCCAGGTAATCCAATGGATAGCATTATACATATTCAACAACTTGTTAACCAAATGTAAGATACCTTCTGCTTCTGCAACCTTAGCTACGCGTGTAAATAATTACAATCATTTGGTAAAACTCTTCACTCTCTATGACCGATTCAGCTTTA
Source organism: Juglans cinerea (assembly GCA_961763995.1). NCBI lineage: Eukaryota > Viridiplantae > Streptophyta > Magnoliopsida > Fagales > Juglandaceae > Juglans > Juglans cinerea. The sequence continues at coordinate 32,796,507 of CAUIVZ010000007.1, read as the reverse complement.
GCATGCCACCTTCATTGACCAAATTCCATCTGGCTACCTAAATAATGCAGCGCAATAATAAGCATGATTTTATATCATTATGTTGAAAGGCAACATGTATTTAAATGCAAACATGTATTTATCAGCAATCCATTTCCATTCTCAATTGGAGTTATTCTATTTTCAAATCGGTGTGTTTGTGTTAAACAAAAGCTATTTTCTTGAATCAATTCTTAGTTTTTTTTTGGGTGAAGAGGGGTGTTGGAGGGGAGTTCATTTGCTCAAAGGTCAAAGGATGTTTCACTAGAGCAGGCAGCTAGCTTAATTTTCTTGAATAGAATTAAATACCCTTAAATTTCACATATGCATAAATCTCAATACAGTAGTTGTGTATGTCTTATTGAAAGCTATTTTCTTTCAAATGGAGCTTCTTACAGTCCTATGTTATGTGAAATTATGCTAGTTTATCTCTGTTACTTGTCTAAAATTATGCTCATTTATCTATTACTTCTATTTAAGTAGAGAATTCTGTCAGATGAACTTAGGAATTATTTGCCAATCTTTAATCTTGTTCTTTCATATACAATGCATCTTCCTTATATTCCAATGTGTTGTATCTTTGTAGGCAATTCAAACGTTGGATGGACAATGGATGCCGACATAGAACATTCATATAATGAGTGTGATGAGGTTAGAATTGATAAGGAAATTAAATGTGATGAAACTATTGAAGAAACTACAGTTTGAATGAAATTTTCATCTATAGAAGAAGTTTAGACTTACTATTTGAAGTATGGTAAGCAAAATAGGTTTGGGTATGTAAAAGGAATCCTATATAGGATGACGATGGGAATGTTAGATGGTTTTGCTTGGCATGTGCACGAGGAGACAGTTCAAAGAGTAAGGCTGTCAATGTTATGAAACCAAGACAGACAGAGAATATAGAGTGTATAGCTAGGATTAACGCGATACTGAATGATGAAGTTGGATATACCCTATCTAAAGTGACATTGGATCACATACACGTTTGTAGTCCGGGAAATACAAAACATTTCAGATGCTTTAAGAAGGTTGATGCTCGTGTGGATAAAAGACTTGAAATAAATGACGAGGCAGGAATAAGGTTGTCCAAAAATTTCAAGGTTGTGGTTGTTGAGGCAAGGGGTTACGAGAATGTTCCATTCAAGGAGAAGTATCGAAACTACATTGACAAAGCATGACAACTTCGCATTGGGGTTGGAGGTGTTGCAGCTCTATGTAACTATTTTCAAGATATGAAAAAAAGAAATCCGGATTTTTATTATAACATAGACGTTAACAATGAGATGTGGTTAAAGAATGTGTTTTGGGTAGACGCCCGAAATAGAGTTGCGTATGAATCATTTGGGGATGTGATTACATTTGACACAACATATCTGACTAATGCGTATAAGATGCAGTTTGCACCGTTTGTGGGTGTGAACCACCATGGGCAGTCAATCCTATTCGGGTACGGATTGATATCCAATAAGTACGCAAATACATTCGAGTGATTGTTTGAGTCATTGTTGAAGTATATGAATGATCAACTGCCAAATGCAATCATCACAGATCAATATAAGACCATGAAAATTGCAATCTCGAGGGTGTTTCCAACGTCTAGCATCGCTTCTGCTTGTGGCATATAATAAAAAATTTTCTTAGAAGTTTGGATCACATTATCGATATGAGGAAATCGAGAGTACTCTACATAGATGCATTTATGACTCTTTCAGTGAGCATGAATTCGAGGAACATTGGCGCGATATGCTCGATACCTATGATCTGCATGAGAATGTATGGTTGGTATCACTTATAGTGATCAGCGTTTTTGGGTGTCGGCTTATGTTAGAGGCACATTTTGGGCAGGAATGTCAACTAAATAACAAAGCGAAGGTCCTGCCCCTGCTCTGCCCTCACTTGCATTTATATATATGTATAAATATATAAATATATTACAATTTGTTACAATTGTGTATATATAAATATATATTACAATTTGTTATACTTGTTTACAAAAGATACATTGGCAAATTTAAAAACTACATAGTTTAAAAACTAATACACTACAATTTATACAAAATATGCACTAGCAAATTTAAAAATTACATAGTTTTTAAATTATAGTCATTTTTACCAAATTTAAATTTATAATTTGGGTTTAAGAATTTATTTTTAAATACTTTTGCACATATAAATAATTTTTAATTCAAATAAAATGTAGTATTTTTTTAAGTAGAATGAGGCGAGGCGGATTGGGAATCCGCCCCGTAGAGGGCGGGTAGCACCCCTATCTGATCAGTTGCCATCAACCCTTTGTCTATCTTATATTGTTGGCAACCCATAAGATGTGCTATTAATATTGATGTGCCTTTCTTCTTTAAATGACAACTGCATAGTTGCCCACTATAGTGGCATCGAGCCTGTGGGTTCTCACGATCACTGGCAATTTTGGTGAAATGTTCCCATATTCTCGACCTTTTTTTTACTGGGTTGTGCAGCTCGATCGCCCTCAACATTTATCAACTTCTCATTCTCATTAAGCATATCAACATCTTCTAGATCTATTGGGACTTTACTACTTGCACATGAGGTACCTGTCAATGACGCTAACGACTATGCATCATCCTCTTGTAGAGAATTGCGGCGAGATGGTGTAGCATCCATAGTTTGCTCAGCCTTGGTATAAGATTATTTGAAACAATTAAAAACAACTATCATTTAACTTGTTATGAAAATTATCTACACATTGGAAACACATTGAAAAGAAAAAATATGTGTCTAGTCATGTTTGTGGTTTTAAAAATAAATAAAATACAAAAACTGAATGTTCGCTAGAGCCACACTCGAGCGAATAATCTATGTGAAGTTCGCTTGAGCCATACTTAAGCGGGCATTGAGCTAACGTTGTTTGAAACCAAAAATCTCGATTTTTCTAAAACCTAAATCTCCAAATTTTTAAATTTCACAGCCTAAAAATCGAAATCATTGAACTGCAAATAACAAATCATTGAAATGAACAAAAAATCATATACATTTCACAAATTCCAAACCACAATGTGACAATTAAATGATTTTGGAATCTTAAAATTCTACAAAAAAAACTAAGTGATTGAGTAGCTTAGAAATAATTTTTAGTTTGATGAACTTTGGAAGGTGGCTTACGGCGGTTTCAGGCTACAACAGACGGCAGGGGAGGTGAAGCACAATGAGGAGATGAAAGAGATAAAGGGTGCAAGGTGTTGTGGCTGTGCGAATTGCGAAGCAGAGAAAGTGATCGGGGAAGAAGGGGTCCTGTGTTTTGGACCCCCTTCTTCATGAAACGACATCGTTTCACGCAACGACGTCGTTTAGTTACTTCAGTAGGGGGTCCTACATTTTGGACTCCCTTCTGAATGAAACGACGTTGTTCCTCTTGAAGTGAAACGACGTCGTTTTGATTATTTGAATTTTTTTTTTTTAAAAAGAAAAACAAAAATCGGAGTTTGGAGTCAACATGGGCTCTAGACTCCAACTTTGACTAGGAGTTAGTTCGACTCCGATTTTTGAAAAGTCCGATTCCGTCAGAGTGTTGTCGGAACTCGGACAGAGTCAAAGTGGGTGGACTTTTTTTCCACCCCTACCTCTCGGTAGAGCTGAGTAAAAATTTAAAAATCCTACTTTGACTTTGCTCTGACTCTGCTCCGGCTTCGCTCTGACTCCAACAATTTAGAGTCGATGTTGGAGGTTTTTTTTCCCTGAGAAGTCGAAGTCGGAGGTGGAGTTGAACTGACTCTGACTCCGCTTAGATCTGACTTCGACTCAAACTTTGCCAGACTCCGATCCCAACTCTGCCTCCAACTCTAGCACCGATGTAATACTCCGACTCTGACTTCGTTCTGACTCTGTTCCGAAAGTTTTTTTCTTGAGAAGTCAGAGTCAGAGTCGAAAGTGGAGTTGAACCGACTCCTATACTCCGATTCTGACTCCACCTCCGACTCCGACATCGATATTATATATATTTTATAAATATATATATATGTGTGTTTTTCTATATATTAATCATAAAATTTTTATATAATTATATTTTATATAGTTAGTTAAACTCCATACTATACAAGAATGAGCTCGTTATTATTAAATAATATATTTATACTACAATATATATAGACTAAATTGACTAATAATAGTTTAGTATATGTAAACATCATACTATTACAATATTACTACCATATAACAATAAATTACTAATATATAAATATAATAACATGTAATACTAATCAACTAAGTTACTGATGTATAATAACATGTAATACAAATGGATAAACACTAATAACTAATATATAACTTTATAATAAAATGTAATATTAATGTATAATAATTAAAGTATAATAACATGTAATAATAATGTATAATAACTAAATTATAAAAACATATAATAGTAATGTATAATAACCAGCGTTCCAATATATAATATATAATCACTAGTGACTAGTATAATAAATTAAATATAGAATGCTAAGTCTAGTATATAATTAAGTTAGAAACTAATATAATAATATGTAATACTTTAGTAGGATAATATGTAACTAACTTAAAAATGACTATTGTATTGCCTTGACCTCCTATATAATGGTTGGTTTAGGAGGCCAAGGCAATCCATTAATTTGAATTCAAGTTTTTAACAAATTGTATATATTTATACACAATATATATTCATATAAATATAAAAAATAATTTTTTTATTATAAATTTAGAGGATGTGGAGCGGGGTGCGGGACGGGGCCCTGCTGGGGTCAGCTCGCCCCCTGCCCCAGCTACGGGTCCTTCATGCAGGGCGGGGGCACCTGCTGCCTACCCCTATCTGAAACTAATAATTGCATCAAAGTGAACTCTTGAATTTTCAAAACTTCTTAATCCCTCATTCTGTCTACCAGCAGCATTAAATCTAACGAAAATTCACTGTAAAGATATAATTTTAATCTAATTTATTATCGTTGACCATATAAAATATAAAATAATATATGCTATCAATTAATAATATATCATTAATCATTAAATAATTTTTTAAAATTATTTTATACATAAGTTGCAAGTAAGTGTAAATAATCTATGTACACAATGAAATTATTTGATATTCATTAACCATATATAAATTAATAAAAAAATTATTTAATGATTTATGATTTATTATTAATTGATAACATATATTATTTTATATTTTATATGGTTAATGACAATAAATTAGATAAAAATTACATATTTGCAGTGAATGTTATGCACATGAGCAACACGTGCAGTGAATTTTCGTTAGATTTGATACTGCTAGTAGACGAAAGGGAGGGATTGGGAAGTTTTGAAAGTTTGAGGGTCCACTTTGATGCAATTATTAGTTTCGGAAGTACATTGTAAATTGAGTGAAAGTTCAAAATGGTAATGTGTAATTAACCCTTATAAAAACCATAGTACAAGTCTATAGACTATAACATGTAATTAATCATTATAGTACAAGTCTATAGACTATAACATGCAATACTATAGTATAATAATATGTAATTGTCAATAATCAATCCTATAGTACAAGTATAAATACTACTAACAATAATAACATTATAGACTTATAGTCTATATTTAATACAATGTATAATAATAATAATATAATAATTATATTTAAATTTTAGTTAATATAGTACAAGTCAATTTAAATAATAATTTTCATTAATTAATACTAACAATTAAATTGAGTAATAAAAAAATTATAAAAACTGTAAATTAAATTATAAGTCGATAACATAGAATTAGACACTATAATATGATAAAGTGTTAAAAGTATTACATGGATATATGATAAGTGATTTAAATAATATTTTTCATTAATTAATACTAACAATTAAATTGAGTGATGGAAACAAATTATAAAAATCATAAATAGAATGATAAGTTGATAACATATAATTAGAAACTATAATATGATAAAATGTCAAGAGTATTATATGGATCTATAGTAAGTGATTTAAATAATAGTTTATTAATTAATACTAACAATTAAATTGAGTGATGAAAACAAATTATAAAAACTATAAATAGAATGATAAGTCGATAACATATAATTAGACATTGTAATGTTAAAAGTATTATATGAATATATGAAAAGTGATAACATATAATTAATAATAATAATTAATACTAACAATTATAAAAACTATAAATATAAAAACTTAAGGTTAGAAGCCTAAACAAAGATTAATTCCATAAAAATAAAGGAAAACGGCGCCGTTTTTGGACCCCCAACCAATTTCCATTTTCCTTCGGCTCCAGGCTTTGCCTCCACAGGACCACTCTCTCTCTCTCTCTCTCTCTCTCTCTCTCTCTCTACCCCACGAGTCCCGATTTCACCCTGCGACAGTCGCCCCCCGATCTCACCCTGTCCCTGATCCAGTCCCCCCCGACTCTCGTCTCTCTCTCGCCGAGTCGCCGCGCGACCTCAACCTGACCCAGTAACCACCCCCGCAGGCAGCGGTCGACACGGTAAGCCTCACTTTCTTCTCCCTTCGTCTTCTCTCTCTTTGTCTAAAATGTGAATCTGTGTAATTTTGCGATGATATGGTTATGTAAAATCTGTGTAATGTTGTGATGATATAGTTGTGTAAGATCTGTGTAATTTTGTGTTGATGACTTTGTGTAAAATCTGTGTAATTTTGTGATGATGAGTTTTTATAAAATATGTGTAACTAATTATAAAAAAAAATAAAATATGTGTAACTAAAATAGGATGGATGTTGCAGACTTGCAGATGTTAGGATCCTAAATTGAAGAGTGGATGAAAGAACACAGGAAAGGGAATTTGTGAACAAGTAAAAATAGCAAAATGAGATAAATGGTAGAAAATAGACTTCAGATAATTTGGCTATGCCTTGGGAAGTTCGAGGCTCCCAATTCCTCCATATAGTTCCAGCTTTCAAGCAAAATGTTCAGATCCCACAATGAATTCCCTCATTTCCCTTATATCCTCAGAGGGATAACAAACTAGACAAATATCCAAGTGACACGTGTAAAGTAAAATAACAGACTCTATGAAATTAGACTACTACAAGGACTCCAATGACAAGTAAATGAAACACTCAAACGGTAAGTAAATAAGGACCCAAATGTTGTTGCTTCAGTTGAACTCCAACGACGCCGTAACAATCAGGTTCATAACAAATTCCCTCTATTTAAAGAACCTTCTCCTCAAGGTTTAGAGTAAGGTTGCAACTGTTGAACGGCCTCATACTACTTCCACAGAATCTTTCCACAAGAGCAGCACTCGAGAAGCTTGCCATTTTTTTTTTAAACTCCATTTAATGTAGTGCAGACTTCAACAAGTCAAATGCAGGAAAAAAAAAACACCATTACCCAACATCAAGACATTGATATTAAGTGTACAACCACCAGGGAAAAAAAAAAATCTTCTTTTCACCACCTTTGGTTGTCTTCACAATTCCCATAGCTGCAAGACAAAGGTGTCTACTTCTTTTAAGAAAATACCCCTCTTTCAACGGAATGATGTCTGGTCTTGTGTAAGGAGTAGGAAAGCTACAAACCAAATCAGCATAACCCTTTTCTGAATATTTCTTTTCTTGACCATACAAATTACACCTTGTGGTTGGGATATCATATGCCGCAATTTTACGCCCATAATAATCAACTAATATTGAAAGCTCAATGTCACCTCCCCACTTCTCTGAATCAACCATCCAAGCACAATACTCTTCATTTGGCTTTCCAAGAATTGCTTCAGAATATTCTGTTGGATCATTTGCCACTGCTGCAGCTATAATTTGTCTCAATTCAGATAGATGCCACGAAAGCTCTCCTTTTGAATCAATAGTAAACCCAACTGCCATGGTTCCCTTAAGAATTTGATCTCCTTTATGCTCATAATAACCCTCATAGAAAATAGCTTTAGCATGAGTGGAAAGCTGACACATGAACCAAACTTCAGGGCAAAGCACGTAGATGTATACAATGTTGATTTTCATAAGTGCACTAAGCTCAATACCAATGTATGCTCCTCCTCTTCCTCTATCAAAAAGCCTAAAAACAATTTTAAGGGGCACAACATCAATCTTCTGGAAAGCAAAAAGTTTTCTTACCCATGGATCTCTCCACATCGATAGCTTCTTTCCTGGTATATGCCTTATTGATAACAGAAGAAGGTCCTCCACAAGAGGGACAGAAACCTCCTTATACTTGCAGGCTAAAAAAAATGTTGTCAGTCCAACCAATTGAAGCTTTTTTTTTTTTTTTACTGTTTGAACTCCCATGTGGGCCCACTTGTGGTAACTAAATTCAACTGGCTTCTCCTTACGGTGAATTCTTTTCACCTTTTCATCCAGAAACGATTCTTCCCTGCTGATGGGAACTGCCAGTGTCAAAGCCCTGACATCATGTGTATGAGCTTTCACATAACCAACATAGGTCCATTTCTTCATCGCTATAGAGGAATTTTTGTCATCACTAGGCCCCACTGTCTCACTAGAGAACTTATATAGGATAATCTGGCCATCACCACCAGTAGAGAGCACCCTATTATGGCTGGTTGCTGCTGCCAAAGCATTCACATCACCTTTGTGGAGAGAATGTGCCTGCAAAAGTGTCCCATGCTGACTGCTCCAAAACTGAACACTACCAGTACTGTCTGCACTAACAAGAACCCCACACCTCAAAGAGAGTAACGGCCATACACAAATTTCAGGTCTACCACCTGAACCTCCAAGTCCAGCTGCAGTCTTATACATCTCAACACCAGCCAAATAGCGTGCAGTTGCAGCTGCATCGTTTTCTCCAAATCCTAAGGGTCTTTTAACTCTATACGTGTTGAGATAAGTAGCCAGCATCCCTTCAAGCATTTCGACAAACAGCTTGGGTGCCATTCCTTTCCTCCACGCCTCTTTGCTACCACTCCCACGAAAGCTGCCATTCCCTTGGTCAACCAAGGTACAACGTCGATCCAGTAGTGACTCATGGGCCTGGTCAAATATTTCCATATGTGTATCCATATGCTGGTATTTTTCCCCATCTGGTAGACGCACACTCTCAATAGAGACATTTGGGTTTCCCCAAGTGAGAGTGTTAACAAGAGTAATCGACAGTTTGACCAAAACATGGGAACCAAGCTTGCTGATTTGTTGTTGATCCACTTTGACCTAAAACGTTTCATCCAACACCTTAAGTACCACATTTCCTCTAATTAATTCTCCAGCCATAAACGACACTGCTAACCTTGGATCACAAGATCCTGTGGTGGTGATGAGGTGCACACTTGCTCTAGCCAACTCGACATTTTGGAAGAGGTCCAACAGGCCTTCTTTCAGCTTGTTCTCTTCCATGGTTGTGGAATTGAACTCCCCACAAAGAATAATTGAGGATGAGGGTGGAGAGGAAAATGGCCTCGCGATAGTGTCTGTGGAGGTGTTAGAGTACCCCATGGTGGTTCAGCGAGCAACTAGGGCTTGTGATTTTTGGGAATGGTGGAGTCTTTGAGATGCGACTATGTTGAAGATGGAGTGCCAGGCAGAAGGGTTGATGGAATGAAAGAAAAACACAAGGGACAAGGGTGCCGAAAGGAAAATGTGGGTTAACCTAGAAAATAGAAGTGTGATTTCGATTAAGTCTAAGGATGGGGAAAGAATTTGTATTTTCAGAGTGGTTTTTAATGATTGAGGAGTAGAGACAATGAGGATCTACACCACCAAGGTCAAATTCCCACCTGGTGCTCGGCTCGTACGTTTCATCTGTGGGTGTGGAAGTTGGAGCAAAGGTGGAAACAAAGATACCTTCTGAGGCTCTGACGACACAACTTTTGTGATGGACCTTCGCTTGAGGAGGCTCGTCGGGGTCAAGAGCAAGGAGTTGGCATTTGAGATATGGGTCACCATCTCCGAAATATGCAAAACGACTCCCATGCTGGTGTTTGAGCTTGACAAGGGGAAAAATGGGTTTTGAGACCAATCTCGTGGGCACTGCCACTATCTCTTCCACTCCAACTGCTTGTTTCTTTTCTTCCTTCATGATTTCGTCTTCATCATTCATTTCATTTTCTTCTTGCACTAACAATGGTTGTGAATCGTCGATTGAAGCCGTAACTGCTTCCTTCTGTTCCACTAATTTTTCTGAGCTGAAGTCTTCACTAATTGCAACATTTCCTCCAGGACACTCAACAACAGATTTAGATTCTTCTTCGTCCACCTGGTATTCAACAACTATTGACCTCCGTTTCCTAACCTTTAATCTCACTAATTTTTCCATAACATCGTACCGATTAGTAATATTGTTTTGCCTTACCAACCAATGAAGCATCATATCTATCAAGTTGTTAACGCTGTTATCAAACCCCTGAAGACTCTTTTCATTAGCATCTACCCGCCGCTGTAAGGTCTCTTGTTGCTGCTCGAAAAATAGTTCGTCCTCCATGGATCTTCGGCTCTAGATAACACTTGTTAGGATCCTAACTTGAAGAGTGGATGAAAGAACACAGGAAAGGGAATTTATGAACAAGTAAAAATAGCAAAATGAGATAAATGGTAGAAAATAGACTTCAGATAAATTGGCTATGCCTTGGGAAGTTCGAGGCTCCCAATTCCTCCATATAGTTCCAGCTTTCAAGCAAAATGTTCAGATCCCACAATGAATTCCCTTGTTTCCCTTATATCCTCAGAGGGATAACAAACTAGACAAATATCCAAGCGACACGTGTAAAGTAAAATAACAGACTCTATGAAATTAGACTACTACATGCACTCAAATGACAAGTAAATGAAACACTCAAACGACAAGTAAATAAGGACCCAAAATGCTGTTGCTTTAGTTGAACTCCAACGACGCCGTAACAATCAGGTTCATAACAGCAGATGATGAGTTTGTTCATAACAGCAGATGATGAGTTTGAGTTAATATTGGGGCTGTTTTTGTTGGGATGTTTTGAAGGAATAAACTGTGATTATACTTGTTTGGATGGATGTGCAGTTGATGAGTTTGTGTAAAATCTGTGTAACTAAAATAGAAGGAGTTTGGGACTGTTTTTTAGTTGTTGCAAGGAATGATTGGATAAAACTGTGATTATACTGGGGCTGTTTTAATTTGAGTTAATATTGGGGCTGTTTTTGTTGGGATGTTTTGAATGAATAAACTGTGATTATACTTGTTTTTGGAGCTGTTTTTGTTTGTGTGTTGTGGTTTGGGGCTGTTTATATATTAATATGATGTTAAAGTTGGGACTGTTTTAGTGAACATGTGGGCTGTTTTATTTTCTTTCTGTAATTGTTGGTGTGGTTGGGCAGTTAATCCGTGTTCCACAAAGTAGAACATTTTTATAAGTACAAAGTTGAAGTTTTATCACCTTTAGGAATTCAGACTTGACGAAATCACCTCCTTTTTGATAAACTAATTTAGTGCATATACGGCTTAAGTTGTCATGTTATTCCCTGAAAGTCCTGCTGATGTCTGTTTTGTGGCTGACAATCTTGAAAATCATGAAAAGAAAGATTGGATAACTTATATCATGTTCCTTGGTTGAATTGAGAGGACCATCAACAATGCTTGCATTGGATTTTTGGAGTTTGTAAGATCATTGAACTATTAGTGGTTGGAGTTTGTTAGTCTCTTTGAACTGTTATATAGTTCTTGGAGTTCAGGAACTCCTAAATTTCATGGTATTAATGTTATTCTCTGTGAAATTCATGGAGGATAATGGATATTTACTGCGTAGCAAAATTCATAGTTAGCTCTGTTGTCATTTTTTTTATAGGTAATAAGAGATTTTATTCCAAGTAAATAGGCATAGCCGAAGTACATAGGAAGTATACATGAGAATACACCTAAATACAAACTAAGGCAAATTAAGAGAAAACATTACAAATATTCATGTCTTTCACTAGATTGTTCACCCAAAACTTTAAAGTGCTAAAGAAAAAATCCCTAAATTCCCCCATTGTGCATTCACAATCTTCGAAGCACCTCCCATTTCTCTCCAGCCATAGACACCAGAACAAACACAAAGGAATCATCCTCCGTTCAGCTTTATTGCCTCCTCATCCCGCAGCACCTTGCCAACTAGCCAAGAAATCCACCACTTGAAAAGGCATCACCCAAGCAATGCCTACCCTTGCAAATAACTCATTCCATAAAGCAGTCACCATTTCGCAATGAAGAAACAAGTGGTTAACTGATTCACCATCTTTTTTGCACATGAAGCACCAATCCATCACATATAAACCCCTTTTCCTCAAATTAACAGTAGTTAAAACTTTCTCCAGCGACACCAACCAGCAAAAAAATGCAACTTTACTGGGCACTCTAGCTTTCTAAATACATTTCCAGGGGTATGTTTTATTATCATGTCTATTTAACACCTTGTAATAGGAATTCACTGAGAATCTGGACTTAATATCATGAACCCACTGCATCCTGTCCTCCCTGATCAGATCAATCTTCGAATCATAAAGTTTTGCAAAGAAATCAGTAGCTTTGTTCACTTCCCAGTCCTGTAAATCTCTAGTAAATTCCACATTCCAATTCAGCATGTTATTAGAGAACAAATATGAATCAGCCACAGCAGCCCCTTTGTTTTTAGCAATCCTGAAAAGACTAGGAAATGCTAATTTAAGAGGTAAATCACCACACCAAACATCGTGCCAAAATAAAATATTAGTCCTGATCCCCACTTTGAAGTTAATGTTTTTAACAAAATCCCCCCATCCCAACCTAATGGACTTCCATAATCCCACCCCAAATGCCCCTTTTATTTCATTAGAACACCAATTCCCCCACATCCTTCCATATTTAGCCTCTACAATCTGTCTCCACAATGCATTTCTCTCATTGTTATATCTCCAAAGCCACTTCCCAAGAAGAGCTTTATTAAAAAGCTTTAAATTCCGCACACCTAAACCTCCACAAGACACCGGAGTACAAACCTTATTCCAACTCACCAAGTGAAATTTTCGTTCCTCCCCAATACCATCCCATAAGAAATTTCTGAAAATCCTCTCAATTTTTTTAACCACCCCCGTTGGAATAGGGAAAAGTGAGAGGTAATAAGTGGATAAATTAGACAAGGTACTTTTAATTAATGTTACTTGGGCTATGCCTATCTTTATCAATACAAATGCTTATTACCTATAAAAAAAAAATTAATGTAACTCTTCCCCCTTTGGACAAATATAGCTTTTTCCAACCAGCTAGTCTCCTTTCGATCTTCTCAATCACCCCATCCCAAACAGCCACAGATTTATGAGAAGCCCCCAAAGGTAACCCAAGATATTTCGTGGGAAGAGAAGATACTTTACAGTCCAGAATATTAGCCAAATCATAAATATTGCTGGCTGAACCGACTGGACAATTTCAGACTTAGTTAAATTGATTCTAAGCCTGGAGACAGCTTCAAAACATAACAATAAAGCTCTTAAAGCACGAAGATGATCCTGGTTAGCATCACTGAAAATTAGAGTATCATCCTCGAAGAGAAGGTGAGAAACTGTGATGCATCCCCTAGAAACATCTCCCACTTTGAAGCCCGACATAAAACCTCTTTCAACTGCCTTTTCAATCATACGACTCAAGGCATCCATGACTAAGATAAAAAGGAAAGGAGATAATGGGTCTCCTTGCCTTAATCCATGGGAGCTGCTGAAAAAACCAGCCGGAGAGCCATTCACCAAAATAGAGAACTTTGCCGTCGAAATGCAATGTCTTATCCACGAGCACCATTTCTCCCCAAATCCAAATCTCCCAAGCAAGTAAAGAAGAAAATCCCAATTAACATGATCAAAAGCCTTTTCCATGTCCAATTTGACTAAAATTCCAGCTTGTCCCATCCTTTTTCTACTTTCCAAACATTCATGAGCAATTAATACCGAGTCAAGGATTTGTCTTCCCTTCACGAATGCATTTTGAGGCTTTGTTATAATCTTATCCAAAACCACGCAAAGGCGGTTAGCTAACACCTTAGAGATGATCTTATAAACCCCATTAACTAAGCTAATAGGGCGAAAATCCCTCATATCAACAGCACCCGCCTTTTTAGGAATAAGAGCTATGAAAGTTGAATTAAAATTTTTTTCAAATTTCCTGAAGGAATGAAATTCATCAAAAACTTTCATAATATCATCCTTCGCAATATCCCAGCAAGCTTGGAAAAATGCCATGGAAAAACCATCGGGACCCGGAGCCTTATCCTTGGACATGCCCTTAACTACATCAAGAACTTCATCTTCCTCAAAAGGCCTCTCTAAGCAAACTGCAGTAGGATGATCAATGGAGTAAAAAACCAGCCCATCTAATTTAGGCCTCCATGAAAATTCTTCCCGAAAAAGTTTCTCATTGAAATTCACAATATGATCTTCAATGTCCTCCTTGTCACAAATCACATTGTCTTCAACATGGAGGACATCAATGGCGTTATTTCTACGATGAGAATTAGCCATTTTATGGAAGAATTTCGTACATTTGTCTCCTTCCTTAAGCCATAAAATTCTGGATTTTTGTCTCTATGAAATTTCTTCCATAAGCATAAATTTGTCAATATCTGCCAGCACCCTTTTCTTCAACTCATTTTCCTCACTAGAAATTGTACCCCTCAACTCCTCATCCTCCAAACTGTTCAGCTGTTCCATAAGGGATAGTCTATTGTTTTTAACATTGCCAAAAGTCTCCACATTCCATTTCTTCAAATCTTTTTTGAGCTCCTAAATTTTTCCTGCCAATAAAGCTGGGAGTGCCATTAAAGTGATAAGAGGCCCACCACCTTCTTACTCTATCAACAAAACCTTCCTCCTTCAACCACATATTTTCAAATTTCAAGTGTATTTTTCCCCTAACAATGCCCCCACAGTCCAACAAAATAAGATAGTGGTCAGAAACTACTCGCTGTAACCTTTTCTGATTTAATTCCGGAAAAAGTGCTTCCTAAGATGCTGAGACCAGAAATCTGTCAATATGGGACCAAGCTCTCCCATTTGACTATGTGTAATCTCCTCCCGCCATAGGTAAATCGATCAACTGCAGCTCAGAAATAAGTTCTGAAAATTCAAACATAGCTTTAGAGATAACCAAGTCTCCAACTCGCTCATAAGGAAAGCGAGTAATGTTAAAATCCCCTCCAAAACACCATGGGAGATCCCACCAACTACAAAGTCCCGTGATTTCTTCCCACAATAAACTCCTACTGGAATCTGAATTTGGCCCGTAAACACCAGCAAAAGCCTATTCAACACCATCAACAACATTCGTGAAATGACAAGCCACCAAGTATTCTCCCACATTGTGCTCTACTACTTCCACAACCCTCCTATCCCACATAACAATGATGCCTCCTGAAGCTCCATTAGAGACTAACTCAACCCAGCCCACATAATTACAATTCCATAAATTATGAACCACTGAATGGCTAACAACCTTCAGTTTAGTATCTTGGAAACAGTAAATATCAGCCTTCCACTGTCTTAACATATTTTTCACATGAAGATGCTTTCTATAGTCATTTAGCCCCCCGAACATTCCAAGAAATAATTTTAGGTTTCATGGGATTCCATTGACAGCCCTCTCTTTGCCGTTTTCTCTAAAGGCACTCCCACCTTGGAATTATAATTAATCGTGCATTCCAATCTTTTAAGCTCCCTCTCCTTGTTAGCACAGATCTAGCCATAGCTGGATGACCAGCCTCAATAGCAGTAAGTAGAGCTCTAAATTGCTCTTCATAACCCTCACAAGAGATACCAAGAACACTACTAAGTTCTTCCACCTTCCTCAAAACCCAGTCAGAAGAATTATTAGGCCAGTCAATACCTGGGTTAAGAGAGCATAAAGGAACAGGGTCAAGGTCTTCATCAGATTCAGAAAATTCACCAGATTCACCTGAAACAGAACCTTCCCCTCCAATTATCACCAATTGCATATCAGAATTGAAATGCTTAGAACAAGGAACTAGTGAAGCTGTTTACTCAGACCCTGATTCTCCCTCACTGTCAACAACAACCTCTTCCACAACATTCCCTACTGTAGAAATAAAGGAGGATTTCACAACCATCACATCAGGCACAGAACTCGACTCCATAGAGTCCCCGGAAGAGCCTCCAGACTTTCTCACATTTTGCTGAACTGCTTGTTCCCCTAATTGTTCCGAAATATTGGTCTCCAACCTCACACACGCCTTACTAGGAATATCTCCCAGGCCAGACGACAACTTCTGTGTGAAGGTAGGAGCTTAGCGGAATCGTTTTTCTTAGAAACAACTGTCTCCTTTGGAACTGTAGCATCTACCGTTGCCGGGAGACCTCCAGCTCTGTTGTCATTATCATTTTCTGGTTGGCATAGCATTTTCTAACTAAAATCTTTTCATACTTTTTTTAAGCACAACTTAGAAGTTGGAATGTTAGTGTGGCAGTTGGAACATTTAATTTGTTGTAATATGTTTGTTGTTGGGAACATTTAATTTGGTTGGCACTTAGAAAATGTTGGGTTTCTCTTTTTTTCAAAATTAGAACTTAAAAATGTTTGTTGTAATCGTTGTAAGAACATATTATTATGATTGATGTGGATGATTTTGGATGTGGTTGATGGATGATGGGTGTGGATGTTTATTGTAGACTTGAAGTGATTAGTTGGATGTGGATGATGGATGATGCATTGATGGGAGTGGATGTTTATTGTAGTGATTAGTCATTTGTAATTTTTTTTTAATTTTTTGAAGCATGTTAGTAACTTAGTATGTTACTTTTTTTTATTTAGTTTAATTTTTTCTTATGTTTTTAGTAAAATTTACATTATTTACTTTAGATTGTGATTTTTGAAAAAAATTAAATTTAAAAGCTCACACAAAAAATTATATTTTAAAAAGTGTGCCAAATATGAAGTTGAAAACAGTAAAAAAAAAAAGCCCAAATCCGACTCTGCTCCGACAAGTCGGAGTCGGAGGATGAACATATCGGAGTTGGAGGTTAGATTTGACCTCTGACAAAGTCAGAGTTGGAGGTATCCTTTGACTCCGACTTGGTCGGTGCTTAGCCCTACCTCTAAGTGGCCTAGCAGTCCCCTTACAAATATCATCCATGGGTATAAATGGAAATAGTGCCATAAATATGAAATTGGGATATCAAATGAATTTTTTTACTTCCTTGCCACTTCTTTTCCATCAAAATAAGCAAAGATAGAAAATAGGAAAATAAGTAAACGAACACTAGCACATCTTGGAAGTCCTTGAATCTGAGAAAAAATACAGAGAGAGAAGAAGCTGAAGAGGGACAAACGATGATCGGAGTAGGGAAGATCAAGCAGTACTCCAACGTTCTCGACAAGCCCCTTGCCAAGGGCAAGCAAGAGGTTGCTCTCTCTTTCTCTAATATTTATCCACCTTTTTTGTAACTTTTCAAAATTCCTCTTAGATCTCACAAAAGATACCGTGTCAAAGCGTTTGAATCTGGAAACTTTTTATATATCTCTGGCTCAGGAATTTTGGAATTCTTCACTTAAAAGAATGTGCTTTTGTTTACAGGTGAGTTTGAGTGCGTTTGCCTTCTTGTTTTCGGAGCTTGTGCAGTATAATCAGACGCAGGTGGACAATATCGCCGAGTTAGAAAGAAGGTGAACTTGTTAAAATACGGCGAATTAGTCGTTGCGTTCTTCATGTATATGTGTACTGTGTTCGGGTTATTATAATTGATTACAATGTAACAAGCTCTTGATCGGCTGTCTAGAGAATTGATGATAAAAATGGAAGTTTTGTAAGGGTTGCTGTCCCGAAAAAATGAGATTTTCTTGATTCTACTAGGTTGAATGGTTCTGATCAATTGTTGAAAACGCTCATGTTTTGTTGTGCTAGAAGTGAGAAACTTGGCATTATATATTTTTTCTAATTTCCTTTTCTTTCTTTTTTTAATCGTATTCACTTCCTGGATAAACAAGCATAACTTGATAGAAGTCTGAGATTAGATTCGAAGGTAAAGAAAAAATGAAAGCCCCTTTGGAATTGCATGAGTAGAAACTTTCAGATAATAAATTGTTTGCTTACATTGAGTTTTCTTGGAATTTTCCCCTTACTTCGACCTAGATAGGTTTCATCTCTTGTATACCATCTTGTGTACTTGGGCTTTGCCTATCTTTATTAATACATCTTTGATTACTTATAAAAAAAAAAAAAGTTTTCTTGGAATTTTCCTTGTGTGAATGTTGAAAAAATTTATGGTAAATGGATCAGGCTGGAGGATGCAGGCTATGCTGTCGGTGCTCGAGTTTTGGAACTTCTTTGCCATAGGGATAAGGTATGGGACACTGTTGAAGTTCTTCAGGCTCATCCCTTCTAGTATTTTTGTGATTTTGCCGTAATGGATTCATTATCAAGCAAAGTAAACTATTATTGTGGGTTTGAAGACTGTCCTCAATTGAGGTTCATGAGGTTAGAATGAATGGTATGATGATGGATTTCTTGATGCCACAGGGAAATAGAAGGGAAACACGATTGCTGGGCATTCTCTCCTTTGTACACAGTACAGTGTGGAAGGTGTTATTTGGAAAGGTGAACGCTTATTTTTATTTATTTTTTAATCTTTTCCCATTTGTTCATTGCCTTGAATTTTAAGAAATACATAGTATTTCATTTTGTTGGTCAGCGATTGAATGCTGTGGTCAACAGTCTAAATCATTCATATCATCTTAGCTGTGCTTGACACAAAAGCTTTCGATTTAAGTCATCATACTTTCTGAAAATGATATGATGCTTTATCTGGTGGAAAGATGAAGTATGCTATATTGCTTTATTTTGTGGAAAAAATGGAGTATGTTTCTGTTTGAATGTAGTGTTAGAATAAGAGTTCATTGGTTATGGCACCATTGTTTTGAGCAAGTTGTTCTTGACTTATAGTTCTCATTGGTCCCGGTAGGACTTTTTCTAGTTTTGTAGTGTTTTTTTTTTCCTGTTTTTAATTTTAATTTATTTTTTAAAGTTTTTTCTTAGTTTCTTTTTTTAATTTTCTGGATTTTTTTACATTTTTATGATTTTTATACATGTGGCGCAGATCCGAATGTGGACTTTCAAGTGACACTTGTGAAACATTCATCGGTTAGCATGGCATCTCTAATAGATCACTAATAGAATTCTGACGGAGGGATCAATTGATCAATTTTGCCACCAGAGTAAAAAGTTCAACTAAAAAGTACAAGAGTAATTTGACTTTAAGTGAGCCACATGAGCTAATTTTGTATTTTTTTTTATAAGTAAAATAAGTATATATTCAACCAAACAAGTGTCAATTACAAACAAAAGTTCTAATGCTCCCATCCTAATTAGGTGGGAGCATTAGAAACTAAAAACTCATGAAATTCCATGCCATTAAAGACCACAGCATTAGCCCAAGTACATAGGGTCCTAAAAAATAACATTTTTAGCTCCGCTATTGATCTCTCTTTGGCTTCAAAAATCCTCTCATTGCGCTCCTGCCATAAGCACCACATAATACAGTTTGGAATCATCTTCCAAACCGCTTTAATCTGTCTCACACCTCGAATTGAGGTCCAACAAGCCAAAGCATCCATCACAGTTTCTGGCATAACCCACGCTAGATCTATTGTATTTAATCCTTAATCGTATGGTATGAATATCTATGGATGAATTAGTTGTAATACCCTAAGGAAGGCTTAAGCCACATCTAGGCCATACTTCAAGAGACCTAGTCAATGGTACAATAAGAGCCTTTTGGAATCATTATAAAGAGAAGGGTAACGTGAGACCCCATTCACAACCTATACTCACTCAATATAGGATATCACAAGGTGGCACAGCTCAAGTCTCACATTTCTGGTTAGAATTAACTCTGATACCATTTGTAATGCCTCAAAGGAGGCCTAAGCCACATTTGGACCATACTCCAAAAGGGTTAGTCAATAGTACTATTGGAGCCCCTTCAAATCATTATTAAAAGCAATAGCTTATCCCTCCCAAACAATGTGAGATCCCATTCATCACCTATACTCACTCAGTATGGGTATCCGATTAGTTGTTGGTGAAAATTTAATTTAAGACTGCGTAGCATTTAAGCTTCGAATGATGATTCTGAATTTTCATGTGTAACAGTTAGACTTCATTAATAACGTAAATGGTGCTATTGCTTGAACTGAATGAAATATCATCTCTGCTTCCTCATTGACTTAGCAGAGGAAGAAGTATAGTGTTGACTGTTATCCATGATATCCATGCATCTTCATTGTAATTATATAAAAAAGGGTATCCATGCATCTTCATTTATGTTAATACACAACTCAGGTCAGAATTGTCCAACTAGTTTTTACTTCTGTTCTGTGTGGACCATGAAAGTTAAGTTCTGTGAAATGCGTAAATGCAGCAATAATCTTACCAACTTCTATTTGTCATCATATTAGGTGGCTGACTCACTTGAGAAAGGCACCGAACATGAAGATGAATACATGATCAGTGAAAAGGAGCTCCTTGTTAACAGGTAATGAATTTCCCGGCTCTTATAAGTTTATATTGTAAATACTACAAACTAGCTGAGTCTGTAAGTTTACATTATTGTCCAGCTAATGCACTAATTGGGGCTGCAGATTTATTTCGATTCCAAAAGACATGGGAACATTTAATTGTGGGGCGTTTGTTGCTGGAATAGTAAGGGTAAGTGCTTCATTGCTGTTGTTCCTATTAACAAGCCTAGGTGCTGGAAAGCGCTGATGGGTTTTTTCTTTATCTTTGAAGGGTGTTTTGGACAGTGCTGGTTTTCCAGCTGTTGTCACAGCTCATTTTGTGCCAATGGAAGGTCAGCAGCGACCCCGGACTACCATTTTGATAAAATTTGCTGAAGAGGTAAAGACAACTGCTTTCCCTTTCACAAGCTGATGATGCACCCTTTTGTTTGGAAATATAGGCTGCTCAGTGTTGCAATGAAAATGTTTTGCAGTTGATAAAAAAGGTTTTCCACACTCATTGTTCCTTTTGTTCCAAACAAGCCAATTATCATCCTCTTGAAACATTCATTGTGATGGGGAGTTTTAGGTTGGTTAAAAACTAGATTGGGTTGAAAAGGCATAGTGTTGGAGCCAGGATAGGCGACTGGATGCCTAAGCCAAAAAAGGAAAGGAAGTAGAACAGTAGTTTAGAGTTACGTCAGTATATTTTTACAATAGGGTAATATCAGGATTGCTGGGGATCTTCATCATCTAGTAGGGTGGCGTTCTCTGAGATTCATACAATGTCTACTCAGCCTAAGGATATGCATGTATACATCCATCCAACTTGAACGAGAAATGCGTGGCATGATGGTCATTAGCTCAGTTGCCAAATATCATTGAACATATAGCTAGTTCTAATAAGCAGCAGCTTGGAGAAACTTGCTTCGAAGCAAGTGGTTTGTGATGGTGCACTCTTTAAATAAGATGGCACCGCAATCTATACTGTATATATTTGTACTGGATCTTCATAAACTTAATCGTAGCTTTTGTTCAAAAAGTTTTCTAGCTGATTATCCCCTATTGTTCTGGGTGGATAATGCATACTCTACCATTTTGTTCTCTGAATTCAGATATAGTTGGCCCAGTCACATCCTTTACATTACTCACCATACAACTTAATTATTCATATATTTTTTCTTGGGTGTTTTTTAATCTTTATCAGGGAATTTTGAAGCGTGAATGGGCATTTGTAGTTAACATTAAATTCCTCTTTTCTATGTGCTTTATTCCCAGTTGTTTTGTGATACATCATATTTGATTTACATCAAATTATAATGTTTATCCTTGAATTAAACACATCATGTATATAGACTAAAAAAGATGCTTTCTGTCTAGGTTCGTAATATGTATAGAGGCATCATTGCTACATAAGCTAGCATATTATAGCCATTCTTGTAGTTTTGGTGACTAGTGAACCTTCTACACAATTTTCTCATCTGTTTTCTGGTCATTCTCCTAGGTACTACGAAGAGAAGCGAGGTTAGGTTGATGTATGTGCCAGGATTTATTACATGTAATGTTTGGATGCTTAGCAAGAACGTGATGAATATATGTTAATGCTCTCAAACGACTTGATGGACTCTGGAACATTTTTGGCCATTCACTTGCCAATTCTGTCACTCTGGCCAATTTGAGTCTATCATTGATTTGTATTGATATACACTCCACTTCATGCCACAAACTTGCATATGGATTTGAATGTAATCTATGGAGGGAGCTCCTTTTATTTATTTTTATTTATTTATTTATTTTTTATCACAGCCATAAGGAGAAATAATAGTTGCAATCGTGAGTACGCAAACGCAATCACTTTGAAAAAAGTGAATATGTACTGGATTTACATGAGAAAAAATTAAATTTGTAATAGTAGACAATACTTTTTTTCAAAGCGACTGTATGACGTTTACGGACTCTACAATTGCATTTAGCATTACTCGGCAAGTAGGATTAGGATTTTAGTTTCAGCCGTAATAAAAAAGTACCAATCTCATAACTTCCGTGAATTTGGAAGAATGATCTACCCAGTAAAAATCGTCGACTCGAAACCAATTTTGAGAGAGGCTAGCAAGTGCTCTTGCTGGGACTGGGAGGAGACATGCTTCAGTTTAATGCCTGGAAGCAAAAATGGTAAAAAGTTGAGCCCCTTGGGGGAAGTACGTGATGACTCTATTTAACACAGGTTGTAAAGCGCAGTGCCTTTTCCGAAATTGGAAGGTAAAGGCCAAATATTTGTGCTTTTGTATTATGAAATTTATAACTCTTTGTTTCGGAAATCTAATATGAATATATGCTACAAATGTCTTTCAAAAGAGTTTCAAGCTCTTCCAATAACCAAGCGCAATCAAACATTTAAACAAGGAAGCATTTCGACAATTTGGCAATCAAGATATGGGTCTGTTTGGATACAGAGGTAAGATAAAACCATCTTATCTCGACTCATTTCAACCAACAATATCACTACTATTCATAATAATCATCTCAACTCATCCCATCTTATCTCACTATCTAAACGGGCTATTTGTAGGATAGGGGAGAACATTGACCGAAGGTGTTATAATCATCATTATCACACAGAAACTGAGTAACCCAGCAGTACAGCTCTATCATCTTTCATATGTTTAATAGTGTCGTTATAGCAGAGCTCAGTCAGAGATAGCAGTAAACACCACATTCTATCTACCCAGTCTCTCTACTTGGGTAAATCATCATTACACAAGAAAAAATGATTTTCACCATGCTAATTGCCTAACAGTCGGCAAAAACTTTGAACCCCAAGTTCATATTGGTAGGTAGAAGTGTGACAGATACATGAGAATGGCTTCCTCTTAACCAATTTCCAAAGAATCCCAAGCATCCTCTTATTAGTATGTATGGAAGGTAGAAGAACAATAAAGTCAACCAAGTGACAATTATAATTCTTCTTTCATTGTGAGCTAAATCATTAACAATGATGTTGCTGCTTCATAAAATATGCAAGTACTCACAATAGAAAGCAAGTAGAGGGAAACTAGCACAAACATGTATTCTTAACAAATAGCTTTCATTGTTATTATTTTTTTATAGTATTTTTTTTTTCTCTTTTCAATATGTACCCTGTCCATTCTCAACACCAAGACCATACAATACACCAGCATATTTTTCAGGTGACCCATTAAAGAAACTCTCTTTCAGTTTCATGAAAGTACAACAAGTAAGCAAACTATCCGAACCAGCTTGGTGACAACTACCGATTCTCTCCACTTCCAATTGCTCCGCAAGCTTGTTCAATCCGCCATGAAGGCTGTTACAGAACCTCATCAAATGCTTGATATCATAAAGCACAGGAAAATAGATCTTGATCAGATTAAAGAACCCTGACTGCGTATCGGGAAGATTCTGGCAAGTAAGCAGCTTGAGCAAGTATCCAAAATCATACCCACTATGGAAAGTAACCCAATGGACATTATCATTCAACACAATCCCCGAAGACATCAACAATTCACTAAACCGACGAGCATCAACACCCCTCTCTTTGTTCTTATTGAAATCAATGCCACTCTGGGATAACAGCTCAATGGAGTCATTGGCATACACATCCTCACTAGGATCAAATTCCCGGAAATTGAATTGCCACACGCAATACTTATCAGTCCCACAGGTGGGAAGGTTCCCATTCTCATCCGAAAAAGTAAGACCTAACTGAATTAACTTCAAGAGATCCACATTGCCCTTAAGGTTCTGGTAATTATACTCAACGTTGCTCTTGAATTGTCCTACAGGGCGAAGCACGATCCCCGGAAACTCAGTATCCATTGCAATATAAGGGTAATCGTCTACAATATTCCGAATCAAAACAAGTTCTTCTTCAAGATTATCATTCCAAACTTCCCGGATGTGAATCGAATCGCTTTTCGGCAAAATTGACATTTTACCTTTTGCCAATACAACAAGTTTTGGAACCAACAACAATGAACCAACAGGACCCAACCCTTATATCTGCAGAAAAAAGCCCAAGAAACCGAACCCCAAATCAAAACAAGGAAAACCCATATCTTTAAAAGATTCAGAAAGATCTAAACCTCTAACCAATCCAAGCATTCAATACCAGAAATGAAAGACAGAGTCAAAGAAGGAAGGCGGACAGAGACAATGAAATCTTACCTCAAGACTCAAAATCCGTGAAGTGGTTCTGCAAATTAGAGGCTGGTGACGATTGGGTCGCGAGGAAATAGGGATTTTCTCGAAAAACAGTGGGGATTTTTCAGGCGTTTCTCCAGAAAGTTGGGGGTTTTCGAATTTATTAAAGGAGGTTTTTGTATGGAAAGATAGATGGGTTTAGCAGATAGAAAAGAAAAGAAGGAAGAAAAATATATAAAAGAGTAAAATGGCGGAGAAAAGGCTGTTAGATAAAACTGTGTGCAGGCCAAGATGTATATAGCCTGCCTACGTCTTTACATCGTAAACAGAATGGGTTACAGACAATGGAGAGATATTTTCGAGACGAAAAGCTGGCTCTCGTTCTGTGTGGTGCTTATATTTCCTCCCTGAGAAATCTTTTATTTTTGACGTTTATTTTGAGGTACTTATTAGGCTCTTGAGAACGTAAATAATAATAACTTAATACTCATAAATTTCTTTAATACTTGTTAATTTTTATGAAATAATAATAATAATAATAAGAGAAATACTTTAGATACAAAATAATTATACAAAAGTAAACTCACAATTAATGTGATTTGATGTGATACGTCATATTGTCTATTTATTTTTATTGAAAAGTAGATCTAACGAACTTCATGAAACCATTTCAATTTGTATGTTTATTTTTATATAATTTTTTTGTGTATGTAGAAGTTTTCTAATAATAATAAGACAATAATACTAATAATAATAATAATAATAAGACATAAGATAGCATGTTTAAAGGAGATATATATATATATATATATATATATATATATATATATATATAAGAGTTATCACGAATAAAAATAGAATAATGTTATATATTATTTTATGATATGCGTGTCTTGCATATTCATTCTCATTATAAAAAAAATTGATAAATTTAATATTTATATTAAAAAATTAATTTTTTAATAATGAGCCGTCTTACTTTAAAAAAAATATATACATCCGACTTGCACATTTTAAATTTTATCTAGTATTACACTTATAAATATAGTAAAATACAAAAATGTGCATTAAAATTATGACATAAGCATTTGAAAAATGAAGGTTAATGATCAAAATAAATCATAAAGACTAAATTGTCATAGGAGAATGATGACGTTTGTTTCTAATATGTTTAGTGCAATATGATAACCTACAATGGAGATGAACTAGTAATCGAAACCAAGCATGCTGACTGTGCCATAATATTTTTTGAGAGGCGAAACTTAATACTACAAGTATAGAGAAACCCCAATATATTTTTTTTTCCACAAAAACAAAATTCAAATCAATTTGTAGAAAGAAAAAAATGCTATTTATACTTACCATTTTTACTCATATAATAAATACGTATTGACGACGACGCGACAACTATTTATATATTAGATATTATGAAATCTAAAATTCAAATTAAAAATGAGAAAATGGATAAAATTTATCGTGAAATTGTAAATATATATAGCACTAATAAGAGGTGTAATCGGTCCGGTTTAGTCCGATTTGAAAACCAATTATGTACCCGTTACCCTCCTAAATCGATACCTCCGATTTTACCGGTTCTAGTCCGATTTTTCGATTTTAATAATAATATTAGTATATATATTAGTATTAGTTATAATGATTAGAATAATAATATATTAGTATTTGTTATAGTGATTTTAATTTCCTATAACTATATCATTGATAGTGATAGTATTAGTATTACTAGTATTACTATATCATTATTTTATATATAATTATTTAGTATAATGATTTATATAATAATTTATATATAGACTTAAAGTATATTACTAATAGTAATATAGTATTAGACTATTAGTATTAGGTCATAAAATGTAAATTATAATTAATATACATTATATATTACTGTATATTAGTATTACTAATTTACTAATGTACTTATAAAAAGAATATATTAGCATATAGTCAAATAAAATTTCATAATTAAGATTAAAATTTTATGTTATAAATTATAATAACATTATTTTATATATAATTATAATTTATATTATTATATATAAACATTTTATATAATATAAAAAAATTATATATAATATTAAAAAAATTAATTTAAAATATATAATATAGTGAACCGATCCGGTCTGATCCTAAAAAGGAACCGGATCCGTACCAACCAGTTTTGGAACTAAGGGAAGGGATCCGCTGCACTACTCATATACTAACACTAAAATTGTTGTTTTACATTCCATTCTTTTACTACAATTAACCATCGTTAAGCATATAACAGGTTTTCTAGAAAGATTTCAGCTGCAAAGATTAAGAACATTTCCCAAGGTAGATGGGATTATAGTAAAGAATGGGTCAAAAAGCTAGAAAATTTATGGGTCTTCTGCACCAGTTCCCTGCATATCCTCTCGAAGGACCTAGGCCCTTCTAATTTTAAGGACCCCACTGTATTGGGCCCAGAATTCAGTATGGGTCCTATTAGATATTTCCTCTTTAGTCATTCATTATTAAACAATTCAAAGACCCAGCAGACAGCGCTTTCATAGCTCAGTTGGTTAGAGCACCCGTTTAGTAAGCGGGAGGTCTTGAGTTCGACTCTCAATGAAAGCACTCTTCTTTTTCACTGATCGTTCCAAACTTTCAGTCAATGAAAGCTCTTTTTCTTTGATGATTAAGCAAATTTTATCGGTAGAAATAGGCATAATCCATGCGAATGCTGCAAATTTTAGGGATATATAATATATATATACAAGAACAACACCAAATGGTCCAAATCATAGTGAAAGCTCTCTTCCAACTTCATGCTGCTGAGCTTCCACAGACATTTTTCATAGCTTACCTGTTTGTACCTGTTACTAATTGTGTGGTTCAAATTAATTTAATTTCAGATGTCAAGACTGCATAAATGAGTTCTGAAACTAGGGAGGGTTTAAAATTTGAAAGCTCTTTGCCCTTTTAAAAAAGAGAGCAACTTGAGGCTGGTCCGGTGATTTGCTTCAATTTATACTAGCAAATCACAAGCTACCACGTAGGAGATGCAGCAAATTACAACATAGACTCGTATACATGAGATTATTTTTTTTTTACAGTTATGCTCTTCCCCCATCCTCCATCGCTCTCTTTCCTCTCCATCTTTCTCTTCCCCCCCACCCCGTGACCTGCTCTCCCCCTCATCAATATACTGTCGAAATTGATATTTTGGCCCCCTTTCATTGCTTTGTCTCATACATACTGGTTTTTGGCAAAATAGAATAATTCTTGCACAGAGCTTGAACTTTTGGCGTTAGTCTAATATATAGATTGACATGCTCATGGTATAGAAAGTTTTATGTTAAGAATGAAAGTATATTTTCGGGGTTGGCCAACTCTGCAAGGACAAGTGATGGGCAATAGGGTATGTTGGTCACGCTAAGGGTGGCCTTCTGCTACTACCTGCAACAATGAAGATGGTTTAATAGGTCTTCGAATCAGAGGAAAAGGGTTTCAAATCAGATAGAAAATGGCTTCGAATCATAGAGAAAATGGCTTCGAGGGAGAAGAAGGCCTTCAAATCGGAGAGATGCTGAGACGAATATGACTTTAAGGGAGAAGAAGGGCTTCGGGAAAGAAGACAAAAATCACTTCAAGGGAGAAGAAGGGCTTTGGAGGGAGAAGAAGGATTCTGGAGAGGAGGAACGAGAGAGAGGAGAAGGGAAAAGGGAGAGGGTTACTTCATATGCCGACCCACCATAATTTTTTTTTTTGATAACCGAGGGTGTCTAGGCCAGCTTGCGCACACCTCGACTAATCCCACGGGGCCCTGAAGTTAATGACCAGATAAATCTCGAGTGGCCCTAAGGGGACTCGAACGGGTGGCTATTGGGGAGCAAACCCAATGCCGGACCAACTAAGCTACCCCTCAGGGGCCCTGAAGTTAACGACCAGGTAAACCTCCAGTAGCCCTAAGGGGACTCGAACTGGTGACCATTGGAGAGCAAACCCAAGGCAGACCCACCGTAATTACCTTGAATATACTACGTGTTGGGTGTAAAAGCAAAATACACACCCGACCGATTTGAAGGTTTTCCCTTCAAAAAATGCTGTCAAGACTATAATGTCTCATCCCTTGGTGTCGGCTTGATATCTAGTTTTAGAAATCATGATTTTTTTTCCAAGAATAATAACATTTCAATATGGAACCTATACACCACTCACTTGTCAATATATACAAACACACACCCCTTACTTTGTCAAACATGTCAATAAACCCAGTATTCTTTGGTTTGTATCCCAATTTTGAGTAACTTCTTTCATATGTGAAAATAATTTCAGACCAGAGTGGCTACCAATTACTCTAAGAAAACAAAAGTACATATGATTTATCATAAAGCCAACAAACACATGACATGACAACAAGGATGCAAAGAGCAACCTCAAGAAATCCATGTTTTCTATAAATGAGCAAGTCCAATTACAACAAGAACTGAAAACTAAAACCAAAGATAGCTCAAAAGAGAAGACATCGTTATACTCCATACCACCAAGCATCAGTTCCTACCAAGCGGCAGGGATCTGCAAGAATATGTTTCCTTAAAATTTGACTTCTTAGACGATGTAAATAACGAAGCATACACTTCCTTGGTAGCATTCGCCGGGGCCATATCCCCTGCCTTGAATCGCTTCAGTGATTCTTTAACCACCCCACCATTGGCAGACTTCCCATTTGCATCCAATTTACCGGAAGCCAACTTCTCCACCGCCTTCACATCGATCCCATGCTTCCTACCACTCAAACGTGACATCTCCAATCCCACACCTTCCTCCCCATTCTTCTTCACTTTCTTCTCCCTCACCTTCACCTTCGCCTTCTCCTCCATCATCCTCTCCCTCAACACCGCCACCTCCTCCTCGCTCCCATTTATCACAATCTTATCCGATTCCTGAAACTCCTCGTGACATACAAGGCATGCCGAGGACTTCACTTCCTTCAGGGCCTTCGCACTCAAAACATGCCCACAATTCCTCAAGGCCAAAAACCTATACTTTCCGTTAATCTCGAGCCCGGTAATTGGGCACTGAAACAGCGTCCTGCCGCCCGCGTTTTCATCTGATTCTGCCGCCCCTGGAACCCTCGAAAACCTAACTGTAATCATGTCCTTCAAGCCCCTGATATACCCGAATTCCTTGGGCAATTTCTTGCCCAGAAGCGCCTCCACAAGCGCTTCCTTGTTGAAAACATTCCCGAGCCGATCGATTACGCAGGGTTCCCTCAATGGCTCGTTAGAGAGCGCGCAATTTGTCCACTTAGATAGCTTCTGCTCGTTGGGGTCGACCTTATCGGGCTTTCGCTCCGCGTACATGTTGAGATAGCAATCACGGGACTCGGCCCCGGTGGCACCACCATCGCCGCCACCGCCGGAAAGTCTGTAGCGTAAAACCAGAGTCGAAAGCGGGGCAATTTGGGGACTTTCGAGCAGGGTGGAGTCAGGGAGGGGCTTGCCATTGAGGGTGAAGTAGAATGAGGAGGAAAAGGATTCGGTTAAGGGTTTGGGGAGGAGAGAGAGCTTGAGATGGTGGAGGGTTTGTGTTGAAGATGGAGTTAGGGTAAGGGTCTGGGAGGGAATTTGTGGCTCAGGGGATTGGACGAAGATCTGGAGAGTCATTTTTATTTAGAGGGAATTGGGAGCTAGGGTTTGGTGAATTGAAGAACTTGGGAATTTGGGGATTTTCAGCCTTTCAGGTGTATGATCGCAGGGTCGCAGATTCTGAAGACGAAACGTATCTGCTAGAAGTTTATAGCAGCTGCTTTGTTTATAAAATATGGACTCTGAGCGAAAAGACGACCGGCCAAAAGTATAATTACTAAAAAGTTTTATGAGATAAAATAAAAATTAATTTTTTTATCTAAAATTTATTAAAATATATATTTTAATATTATTTTTATTTTAAAATTTAAAAAAATTGAATTGTTTATTTTATTTTGTATAAAAATTTAAAAAAATTATAATAATTAAAAGATATGAGATAAGAATGATTGTCAAAATAAACGAGAGCTAAGACTTCTATGAGAAATATGCAATGTTAAATTATGTAAGAACTGTGCATTTATATTAAAAGAGAGTTAAATTATTATTAAAAAATTAACTTTTTATGTAAATTTTATAATTATTCAATTTTTTTAAAAATTAGTATTTTTCAAATTCTATTCATGGTTCCTATATTATACATCTGCTTTATTTTTTTATCTTTTTATTTTTATTTTTCTAGTAGAATAACTCTTAAGACTAATGCTAAATATTATGTTTTGATGCGTAAATTTTGTACATTTTTTTAATTAATGAGATTTACTATTAAAAAATAAATTTCTTTTATGTAGATTTCAAATTTAATAATTTTTTTAAAAAACATGCAAAATTTACACAACTGACTGTTGAAACCATTTCTCATTATCTAAATTGTAAACTGAATATTTAAGGGATTCATATAAACAGAAATTGATCATTTTAAACTATCAATTTTATTTTATTAATATTTTATATCAATTATTAAAAAATATATCATACCAATAATCATATTTGGGTCTATACATAAATTTTATACAAATGAGTTTACGCGTCGGCATGACTTAATATAATGCGTGTTATTTATTTTATAATATAAAGAGCTTTATAATTTATTAGATCACATTAAACTATATTAATATGTAAACTTTCTTCTACAAAATTTGTGTTTCTTAATTTTTTTTTGTCTTCCCCTCCTCACTTTTCATGACTATTTCCTTGATATTGTAGCTCAGTAATTAAAATCTTAAGGAAAATATTTTAGTTAGAAAATAATTTGAGAAATTGATTTAATTTGATATGACTCGTCAAATTATAAAATAATTTTTAATATAAAATAATTCTAATAAATTATATAAAATTATAATTTATTAATTTATGAGATTAATTTTATGTAATCGCTCAAGCACTCCTCAATCCATAAACCTTCCCAATTAGTTAATTTTGTTCAGTGTATTTTTGGCACTAAATATATATTTAGATAGCACTCAAATTTGGTGAGTGTATAATGAGAAGGGATAGAAAATTTAGTGAAAATGAGAAGGGCATTATAGTAAAATAGAATTTGCTAAGGTGTTAGGGCTTCGACTTTCATATATGTCCATCCTTGACCTTTAATAAACCGCGGCGCAATCGTTCCCTCCTTCCTCCGCGAGTACATATCAGTGCAGATCTGTATAACACTCTCTTCAAGGTCAGCTCCTTGTTTTCATATCCATTGTTTCTGTTCAGTTAGTTACTCTATTGGATTCCTTTTTAGTTATGGGTTCGTCAGCTGGATGCTCTGTTTGGTTGCCGACAACCATCGGAGTAAACTATAAGAAACGTCGAAAATGTCTTTGTTGGGAGCTCTGACCTTACTCCTTATCTGGGTTCTGTGAGAAACTAAAATGGCATGTGACCAACATTAGGATTTCGTTTCCTATCACTTTATCATTAGGATTTTGTTTTCAAACAGATTGGTTGTCTATTTTTAAGTTTCGGAATGATAAGTGAACAATTCTGCCTTGATGTGAGATACAATGGCTTTGTCAATTGCACTGCCTTTGATGTTCTAGACATAGTTCTACTGAAAGGGCAGCACAGAAGATTGGAGCTTAAAGCAAATCCTTTGGTTCTGTTTGGTTAGGATTGGAATTCCTTATGGTTGTTTCTGGGCAGTAGAAAGGACAAATTCTTATCCGAAGAGTGGGAGAAGTCGTTCAGAACTACAAACTATAACGTGCAGTATAGAATGAAACCCAAGGCATGTAGGCAAGGAAGAGGGTGGAAATGATTAGTGGGTGTCTTATAAAATTGTCATCATGTTTTGAGTTGTATGTTCTTTTTGATACAGTTTCACTGGTTTTGTGCCAAGAATCCCATCTAGTAGGTTTAATTTATATTTTGACGTTGTCTGACTGTTTCTTTAATGGAATGCTTATATTCTCTGAGAATTAGAGCTTGTGGTTCTGTTTTTTCTTTAGAAACCCTTGGTATAAAGGTGTGTTCAGAAATCTGTTAAGCTTGTAATTCTTAGTTGGTATTCAATGTCAATATGTCAGGATTGTTTCCTGAATTAATTTGCACCTTACTTTATGAGTTGCTATTCTAGTTGAAAATTTGTTTTTCTTTTTTGGCACCAGGAAAGCGACATCTTGTCTGACCATCAACCAGAAATGTCGGGGTATGAGAATATTTTTTGTTCCACTTCTGTGCTGTGCTCTTAATTTTTTTGTTACAAAAAAAAAAAAACTTCTGACTGCTGTTTGCTTTTGTTATTCATTTTAATACAATTTAAACTATGTATATTGGTTTAGAAATTCAAATAATTTAAACCATGTATAATATTGTATACTTCTTGTGTACTTGGGCTATTCCTATTTACTTGTCAATAAAAGTTTCTTTTCACTCGTAAAAAAAAATAATTTTGCATTAGTGATTACTCCTATTCTATTAATGGCTAGCTTGATTGACGATGTAGTACGTGGCTTTAGTGTCCTGTTCCTTTAGAATCATTAACAGTGGAACTATTTAGATGCTACATATGTTTATTATGTAGTCTAATTCTGATTGTAGTGATGCTGGAAATATTTCCAGGTGATTTTGAGCTACTTTTAGTCAGCTCAAGTCGTGGGTTTTCATGGACTTTTTGGAGATTAGGTTAACTCCTTGTTGCAACAAGAGTTTGTTATAGCTAGAGACATAAAATCTCAACTAGTCTAACTCATGGGGTGTAGAAATGAATGCTATAGTAATGATATTAGTTACTTATAAAAAAAAAATATTAGTTTCTTTCAATCGTCATTGAAGTGGACACATAGCTTCAGTTATACAAAGTAAACCTTTGTGAGCTTCACAATTTTTAACAATCCTTTACCATAATTACTGGGTACTTGAGGAGTTGGATTGAAGTTCTCAGCCTCTTAAGAACCTGATAAAAACTTTTATTCTGCAATATGTGGTTTTCTAGCAGTTACTTTTTTTGTTGTGCTCTCTTTAGACGG
Organism: Juglans cinerea; assembly: GCA_961763995.1. Lineage (NCBI taxonomy): Eukaryota > Viridiplantae > Streptophyta > Magnoliopsida > Fagales > Juglandaceae > Juglans > Juglans cinerea. Next base: position 32,762,894 of record CAUIVZ010000007.1, on the reverse strand, counting down.
TAATGTTTGATTCTAAAAGTGCTTTTCCTATGTGTGTGTGCATTGTTGGATTTATGTATCGCCATTTTCCATTTTGGGATGACACAGAGAAGAAGGTTCTGTTGCAACTGAGACTACACCCGCACCTTTGGGTGAAACCATGGATGTCACGACTGCCTTGCAGCTTGTGCTGAGGAAGTCACTCGCTCATGGTGGGCTTGCGCGAGGGCTGCATGAAGGTGCCAAGGTGATTGAAAAGCATACTGCTCAGCTCTGTGTACTAGCTGAGGATTGCGACCAGCCAGATTATGTTAAACTGGTGAAGGCTCTTTGTGCCGATCACAGTGTCAAATTAATGACAGTGCCTAGTGCTAAAACTCTTGGCGAGTGGGCTGGTGTAAGTGATTTATTTTTTCCATTTGCTAGTTATTTTATACTGATTTGAATGATTTATTTGCAATTATTATTATAAACGTCATTTATTTTTCATCATGTATAGACTTGTCAAAAAAAAAAATCGTCATGTATAGATAGTAAAAAGTTGCTGGACGTGGGATTTTGATCTCTCAGTATATTAGTTATTTGTTAAAATTGAGAAATAAATGAGTGATTTTTTAGCACTTCCAAATAAATAGGCAGTGAATTTTATTCCTCTTTTTGCCTAATTGGTTGTGATACCCTCTTCACTAAGCCTCAAATTAGGAGAGAGAAGTATGATTGAGGTGAATGGATATGATAATTGAGGGTCAAGTCCCCCATCAGTTACTTACTAGATCGAATTGGGCTTTAATATGATTTTAAGGAACTCTAATTGTAACATTGACTAATTTGTTTGGAGTATAAGTTTAGATGTGGCTTGAACTTTCCTTAGATTGTTACACATGGTATCATAGTTGGGTTAGTAATACCGCATGTTACTAGAGAACTCAATGTGAAGTTTACCCTGTTGAGGACGTTAGAGATTTAGTGAGGGAGATTGTGATGCCCTGCTCTCACATTGGTGAGAGAAGTATGATTGAGGTGAATGAATATGATAAAATTGTATTGAATTTCAAATCCCACTTTGATTTCTGCTGTGCTCTTTAGTAAATGTATTTTATTTTTGCAGATATACTTTTTTTTAACCTGATATTGGTAATCTGCCATTCACTGTGTACATATTCATTGTGGAAATTATTAATGCAAAGGATTCTGGTCACATGCTTGAGACACATGGATGTCTTGAAGTCGTTCACTTTATACCCATAGTTTTACTGTCTTTTGTTGCTTTAGTACATGTATTGTTTGGCTGATTTGCCCATTGCTTTAGTAATGATCAACTTTTATATTGATTTTCTGTCTCATTTGTGCATACAGTTGTGTAAAATTGATTCTGAAGGGAAAGCGAGAAAGGTTGTTGGTTGCTCCTGCGTTGTAGTTAAGGTAAAGGCACATCCATGGAATGTCATTAGTCTTTTTCCAGTTCTGATCCTTTTGGTTGGGGGGATTACATAACCTGATTTACTTTGACCAAGGAAAGCAATGAAGTTCCTTTGTGTTAGTATAGGTAAAACCCAGAGACATGTTCTTTCCCCTCAAACTGTGTTCATCTGTTTTGCAGGATTTTGGAGAGCAGACAGAGGGTTACAATGTTATCCAGGAGTATGTGAAGTCCCATTAAGTTAAAAATATTAGAAAAGAGAGGCTCTGTTTTACATCGAGAGATTGGTCCTCGTGTAGCTCAGACATTTTCATTCTTCATGGTGACAGATACTTGATATTATGAAAGGCAAGATATTCAATTTTCAGTTTTGCAGTTGTATGTTCCAACTTTTGAGGAGTTTCTGAAGTTACTTGTCTTTGTCAATTTTCAGAGCTATCTCCTATTTTTAACTGGTAGACGATATACTTGTTAATTTTACTTGTGTCAAATGCTTTCAATGGATTCCGCATTTGAGTTGGTTGGCTTGTTCACATTTTAAACTTCTTTTTCTTTAGTATTTTTAGATCTGAGTAGGGCCTATGAAATTAGGAAAGCCTTGAAAGGTCACGTTTTCTAGATGGATCAGGTAAAAGATACGTACTAGCTATTGAGAATGCTAGGGCCACGCTTATTTTGTACGGAATTGGGGAGTTGTGTTGGAACTTGGGGATCCCATTCCCCACTCTTTCCAAAGTTAAGCTATAGTAGTTTCACATCCAAGTGTTTTGGGTCAAACTAAGGACTATTTGTACAATTTTAAAAGATTAATGCTACATATAGTTGTGGAGTACGCAAGCGTCATACAATCATTTTAATGTAGGTTTCGTATTTACTCACTTTTTTAAAAATGATTGCATGATGTTTACTAACTCCACGACTACAAATATCATTCATTTCTCATTTCAAAATGAGTGAGATGTATTTGATATATCTCAACCCTTGAAAGACATTTTGTCTTTTGAAGGTATTTTATCTGCTTGGAGGCATGACAAAAGTTTGGAATAGTTTTGTTCTAAATTGTGCAAAAGACTGACGATTGAGATTCTCTCTAATTATCTGATCGATTTGGATGCTCAAATGCATATAGAGATAAACACAATATTAAATAAATACTCATGCGAGACTTTGAAAGATTCTTTTCTAAACAGTAATTGGAAAGATAGACTGCCCAATTAAGGAGCTAGGAGGTTTGGTATTGACTAATGGTTCACTTAGATACGAGCAAGGATTTACGAACATGAATTGAATTGACTGGTGGGGCATCTAACTATAAAAGTATAGATAAATGTATATAAATATGTGGGGTTGGTGCGTGCGTGCATGCATGCATGGAAGTGAATTAATGCCAGTGTGAACCACGCGAAACTACTACTTTGTGGCTGCTAGCTATGGCTTTGTTTAAGCACAAGCTGCTTGCTTGTACGTACGTACCTATCAAACTATCACCACCAACGACCCATTTCATGCCTTTTAGGTTTTAGCTACTCCTCCACTAACTACTCCAATCTTGGTTGGGGCCTGACTTTTTGGTTGGACCATGTGAAATGAAAAAAAAAAGAAACTTCATTCAATCCTCCTACCTTGTTGCAGGCAGGCTGAGGCAGGACACATGCTTCATGATCTCAAGCAAGCATGGTATTTTAGAAAATATTTGAACCTTGATTTTTCTTTTTTATTAGGCATGCATACTATGTTAATGAGTAATTATTTTCAGAGTCCACTACTCTTAATTAATCACGTGGAGGCTTTAAATCAATATTTCATGCCATAAATATTGCAGGTACTAGCTATATAAGGGGGGTTTCAACGAATATACCCCCAAAAATTTCATGGAGTAGGGTCCATTCTGTATGGGTAGGGTCAGGTTTACCAAATTGAGATCAATAATAACAAAAAAGAAAATAAATAACCCATAAAAGAAAATTAAGCAAATAAACTTCTTAATAATTAATTACTTTCAACATCTTCTGGGGATAAAGCAAATACTATGCAAGGTGCTTGTGAGACATGATTTTTCTTCTTTTGGTTTTCATAAATGTTGAGAATTATGAGCATTTTCTTTTCTTTTTCTTTTTAAATTTGCATTTTTTTTGAAATATTCTAATGAAGTCGGTGCAAATTGATTTTTCCTCATACTTTTTTTTATCAGTTATTCTATCCTCGTGGTAATGGATAAAATATAACGGTCTATAGTGTTTCCTATGTCCAGTCTGAAGGGAGAACTCATTACGAGGGAAGAAAGAGAGAGGAAATGAAGGGATAAAGGAATGAGAGAGAGCAGAGTGTCACGTGGGAAAATAGGTGATGTGACATAAAATAAAAGGAAGTGACATAAGCAAAGGGGGCAGGAGATAAAAAGCCACGAACACAAACGACTTCAGGAAGTTTTGGACTAGGCTTCTTAGAGACTTCACATTCTTCAACCTTACCATAGAGACTTCAATGAGATGAGAAAAACCAGAAGATAGAATTTAGATCTCTATTATACTGTAAGGAAGAGAGGCCATGAGATATTGTAAACAAGTATATTATAGTGAAATCTTCCCTCCCCGAGCCCCCATGGACGTAAGCCCAGTGTCGAACCGTAAAAATCTGTGTATCTTCCTCCATTTATTTTCTTTGTATTTATTTACTGTTTACTATCATGGACTTACGCACGGATATCATACAGCCACACTGGACCACCGTCGGGAGCTCCACACAACACCAATTGAGACCCAAAATAATCTCAGCAGAACTAGAAATAGATATTTTTACGCTATTTTTAGACGTTATCACTAGTATTATTGGAAGAAGAAATAGGTAGAATTAATAAGTTTCTTTTGGAATTTTCAACTGAGGGAGGGGGACTATTGAGGCACAGCTTTTTATTGGAATTTTCAACTACACACACGGTATGGTAGTATAGTTGATAGTACTCCTGCATGCAATCAACAATATAAGGATAACATTACTTTCTTGGAGTGTAGCTTTTAAGATAAAAGGACAACCAGATATGGCCTATTATTATTACATATACAGTTGCATTCATATTTTTGTTGGGCAGGTTTGGTTTTGTTAATATCCACATCGAATTTTATGTGAATTGTGGACAATTTCAATGCAGGAATCTAAGCTGTGATAATCCGAGTCTCAATAAGCAGCTCGCATCGATCGAGATCATATTTGAAGGAAAAAAAAATTAAAATATAGACCTACGTACAACAATATCTCTCTTTTAGTTCATTTAACTAGGAATAACTACTCTCTCTAAGGCGGAACTAGGATTTGGTGCATGGAGGGCGATTAATAAAGTGTGTCGTATGTAGGGATAAACAATAACTGACATTTAAGATAGTAAAGTGTGTCATCGATATTTAACATTAACCATCACTACAATAAACATGGTCTTTCCCAGCGCTTAAAATCGCTGCCAATAACCCCAAAAATCGCTGCAAATAAGTATTTGCAACGATTTATGCTGCGCCGGCATTTCGTCGCAATTTTTGAGCCTTTTAAAAGATTAGCCAGCGAAATTCAAAATTTGTTGCGAAAAATTTTTATTTACAGCAATTTTTTCCGCTGCTAATATTATTAATTACGCCGCAAATAATGTTGCAATTGCAGTCTCCTATCGCTGTGAAAAAGTATTTGCAACACTTTATATCATTGCTAATACACTAAAATCGCCGTAAATAGTGCCTTATTGTTTACAGCGATTTTTACAAACTCTGCATTTAAGATTGTTTGCGTCGATATAAAGCGTCGCAAATATTATTCGGGGTGGTTATGTTCGCCCCAGTAGATTATTTGCGGCGTTTTCAAGTTTGTGGAGGTATTGGCGCCGTTCACATTAAAATGAGATTTGCAACGAACTTGTGCGTCGGCAGAAGGTTTTGGAATTTTGCGACGTTTTAATTCGCCACAATTATCATTAAAATTGCTGCAAAAGTAGAATGAATATTTATGGTGAAAATTATCGCCGTAAATATGGTTAAAATCGCCGCAAAAGAACGACAATAAAACCCACGGGTTGGAAGCCGTGTCGACCATGAAATCGTTGTGAATAATGACTTATTGCGGCGATATTAATTCCAGCAGTTGAAAAATCGCCGCAATAGAGCCATTTTCTTATAGTGCATATAAGATTATTGTCTAGGGACAACAAGCTTGAGCTCTATCGGACTCAAGTGAAAGATAAAAATTAAGATAGAAATAGTCATGTAAGATTTTTTGAAGCAAATGATAAAAATTAAGTAAACAAAGATAAATTTTTTTGTTGAATCTAAGATTGAATATTGTAAAGTTTTTATAATATAGATAGAAATAACTATACGAGATTTGTTGCATTCACTTCTAATTGTTAACTTGATGGTAGTATATATGTATTTACTAATAAAACTAATCCAAACAAGCTAGCTAGTGGAAGACTTAAAAAGAAAAATGTAAATAAATAAGAAAAATGAGGTTGTAAATTTTACCAAATAGCTTATAAAAAAAGACCAAGATATTTTATTGCCTCTTATGAGATGAAAAAAAAAATGAAAATGTGAGATTTTATTAATGACAAAAAATAAGTGTAATTATGAAAAAATTATTAAAAAATTAAAAGAAATCTAGACAACTAAATACTAAATCAGATTTTTGAAAATGTTTCAGGAGCAAATAATCTTTATATTAGAATATTTTTGATAAAACCATGTACTAAAGCATATCCCCCCCTCCCCCAAAACTACCAACGTAGGTCCGCCCCTGACTCTCTCTCTCTCTCTCTCTCAGAGGACGTGCATGCTACATGTGTGTTTCTCTGCGTGCAGAAAATGGCACTTAGGTCCACGTACGTACATGCATTCCAGCCAACATTGTCCTAAGCAGTGGTGATGGCTGATCAGACAGCCATCGACAATATGTAAATTTGAAGCATTCTAGGCAGCTCCATAGCATGGCAAATGGTCTGGTGCAACTGCCAAGTGGATCATATGCATGCATGCATGACAGCAGCTAGCTAGACTACGATCATCTAAAGAATTAAGTATATATATATATAAGCTGATAAAAACTTATAAACTAATAATTAACTCATGATATCTTATATAAAATTGATAACGTACGACCCCCCCCCCCCCCCCCCCCCCAATTAACCACGTTGGATCCAACTTACTTTTGTGGAGTTAACTGCAATAACGTACGACAGTGATACCATCGCTAGTGTCGATGAAATCTAGGAGAACTTTCTGTTCTGCTGTATATTTTATCAAATAAATCTCCCTGATGTGAAAGAAGATCATCACCAAGAAGAAGAGAGGAGGAGAGGCATGGCACAGCTTTCTACTACTCAGGTTCTTTCTTTTTGTTGCGATCATTGCAGGCCGTATATAGCTTCAGTTGTTTCAGTCATTCCACATGATTAATGATCTCCATGTTTGGAGATCATGAATCTTTCTTTTTTCCTTTTGTTGGCATTGATATAGTTTGAACTGATCTTGTTTCTGTATATATATAATTACTGATCATTGTGTTCGATCATGTTCTTGAACTTTCATGTTGATGACTCATGATGATCATGTAGCTGGCTGGTATTTGTCATGCGTATCCCCGTTTGCACACGTATCCTACTGTTGATCAGAACCCGATCCAGTCATGCAAAATGATCAATTCATCAGGTTCTAATCTACATTTCATGGAAACTACTTGATTTACATAAATCTCAAAGACGACACAAAGTAATTTGGCAAGTTTTTGTGCAAGCTGCTCATGTGATCATCTCACGATCTCCTTACAAAAATCTCATTATCTCACTCTCTCTTGACTTCTTTTTTTGGATGCAAGAACCTTTAGTTCAAACAATCCTTACTCGCCCCTGATTATTCTTATCTCATATCATCTTAACGAATTATACTATATATTACGCTCTCATCTTTATAATAAATGCTTAAATGCTCGGCTTTATCACGAAAAACATAGACTATATATTAAAATTTGGTACATATATATATACCAGCCTAGTCACTCTCATGAGCTACGTACTTTCTGTAAACAATTAATTAAGAAAAAGGCCGTACATGGGCTAAGGTTGACTAGCATTAGCGCCTATGACTACTTAATTAGAACAAAATCTAGTACTTTTTTCTATTTTATCAAACAACTTTTTCAATACACCATATATCAATTTATTCTTCTTTCTTTTATTCATTTTAAATATTTTTTTTAACTATGGTTAAATTTGTAATATTATGAAATCTTTCAGTATTTTTCGTATATTAATGTGAATGTTTTATCTCTCTATTGTCAAAATCACATCAATATATAGCCCAATAAAAAGTTAAAAAGAAAATCAACATGAAAAAAAACTCATTCATCCTATTTTTTGTGAACTCTCTCTCTCTCTCTCTCTCTCTCTCTCTCTCTCTCTATATATATATATATATATATCCTTTTATCATGCATATTGTGAAATTTTTTAACATAAGTATTTTTCTTTCTATTAAAATAAAATATTCTAATAATATTGTGACTTTTTCATGTTTTATAATAAAAATGTAAATGTAAAAAATATAAAGAAAGATTAGGAAAAAGAAATAAATAATAAAAAATATTTACAAAGATGAATAGCGCTTATTAAATGTAGAGAAACACTTTAGCCCATATGTATTTTTACATTTATTTTACATAATTCAATGGAAGCTTTATTTCGACATATTATTAGTTATTTTACATAAAATTGCAAAATAGAGAAGCATTTATAAGAGTGATCTGAAGCCAAAAACAAAGACAAGAAACTCTTAGGTACAAATTGCATAGGGATTTCCACATAATAACATGATAAAAAGGTTGGCTCTACGGTCACGGCTCCCGGATCCGGTTGGGAGCTTTTAGTTATAATAATATATATATATATATATATTTTTACTTTTTTACTTATATTTCTTAACAAAAAAATTAAAAAAATCACAATATTATTAAAAAAATATTTCCTTACTCACTAAGTAAAAAATAAATATAAAATAAAAAATAAAAAATTCCAATAGTAACACTGAGCGGTAAGAGTGAGTAGTAGGAGTAATATTTTTCTTATAAAAACTATATATTCTCTCTCTCATTTTTTTTTAATGTAGAAAATATGAAAAATGAAAAGTTAGATACAGCTTCACATACATATAAGAACTCGTGAAGAAAACAAGGGTAGCTGATTTTGTTGGCATGCAACCGTTTAAAAAAATAAAAAAGCGTGATGAAGAAAAAATAAATAAATAAAAGAAAAAAGAAAGTAATTGAATCACTGATTTGACAAGCTTTTAACAACCTAATTACCAATATTACCAACGTCCCAAGTCATTGGAGGATGGAGCAAGGTGAGGCTTACCTTCTCCTTATATGTATGATGATTACCAGACAAGTACACCAAAACCAAACTACACTAGAAACTCCTCTCCTTTACTTCCTCACACACACACACACTCTCTCTCTTTCAAGGGAGTGGAAGAGGGCTTCATTTGAAGTTGTTTCTTTTCTTGAGTTTGTTTTTCTTTATTGAGTTTTTGATAAGTATGACTGGGACTGGAGTGTTCTTAGAGATTTTGGACGGAGATGTGTACAAGTACTATGCAGAAGGAGAGTGGAAGAGATCATCTTCAGGGAAGAGTGTTGCTATCGTCAACCCAACTACGCGAAAGACGCAGTACAAGGTTCAAGGTGACCATCTTGCTTTGTTTTGGACTAGGAAAAAAGTTTTTGATTCATGTTTTCTTTGCTCGAACTGAGAATCTGTTTGTTAAGTTTTGGAGTGTTCTAAAGGAATCTGAGTTACACAAGTTTTAGGTGACACATAATGTCTGATGTTATCTTTGTTACTATTGATCACGCAAGAGCTTGAGATATAGAAGTTCAATGGTGCAAAAACCATGTACTAGGTAATTAAAAGTGGTTGATATCAATTTGTTGTGGTTTTAGGATTGAGAATGCCAATAAGCTTGAGCATCTTCTATAAATTATGACATAAATGTACACATTTCAACTACACTTCCTTTGGTTAGTCAAAAAATGGTAGAAAGAAAAGTGTAACTAAGTTAAAACTTCAAGCAGAATTATAGCAAACTTGTTAACTTGGATCCTCAAAACCAGTTACAACTACTAGCAGAACTTATGATCTTTCCAAAGTTATTTGATTTACATCAGAAGCTTAGCTTCTCATGAACTACTCTTATGTTATCGCTACAGCTTGTACACAAGAAGAGGTAAATATGGTCATGAAAACGGCAAAAAGTGCTCAGAAATCATGGGCCAAGACTCCTCTTTGGAGGAGAGCAGAACTCCTTCACAAGGCTGCTGCTATCCTCAAAGATCATAAAGCCCCAATTGCTGAGTGTCTTGTAAAAGAAATCGCAAAACCAGCTAAAGATTCAGTAACTGAGGTATCAAAATCATGCGTATATTCATGTTTTAATGATTGGTTTATGAAGGCAATTGGTATGAATATTTGGATTTGATGAAGGTTGTGAGGTCTGGGGACCTGGTTTCTTACTGTGCTGAAGAGGGGGTTAGGATTCTGGGAGAGGGAAAGTACTTGGTTTCTGATAGTTTTCCTGGAAATGAGAGAACCAAATACTGCCTGACTTCTAAGGTAGCCTTTTCCACTCCTTTTCCCTTTTCATGATGGAAATTTCTTATTAAATAATGAATTTCATGAAATATGGATTTATTGAATTAATACAGTGAGATGAGGTATTCTATAGTTAGTTCTGGAAAAATTATTACAAGAGGTATTCTTGCATTTGCAGCTCATAAACATCCTTGCTTTCTTTGGATAAAATAAGTGCAGAGATACTGTTATTTATTGATGGCGTTCTTCTGTCTGATAGTCTGACAATGGAGATAAAAAATGGAGGAGAATCTTTTGAAATAATTTCACTAAAGGCCAATCCGTTAAAACCATAAGTAACAAATTCTAATATTTCCTCAGCATACTCCTTCAGTTTGTCCTGGTTCTCTCCTCTGATGTCATACTTCCTGTCATTTTTTATGGAAATGTTGTTATCAATTCTACAACCCAGTATCCTCATCTTTATCCATACAACCTTTCTTATTATTATTATTTAATATTTTTTTTAGAAAAAGAACGGTACCCCAATTTTATTGATAGGCCTAACTTGTGGCGGAGAAAAATCATGTTTACAACCGGACACCTGGGTTATTATTATTATTTAATATGCAGTTAAATAAGCAGTCCAAGTTCAAACTAGTTTTTTGTCATGATAAGAGACCACTGTCTGTTAGCATGCCAGCAGTCAACAAACCCTTCATTCCTCCTTTTTTTTCCTGCATGTTAATACATTTTGATTGCTTTAATTTCTAAGATGACGGTAAAATAAATGGAAATCTTTACTCTTGGATAAATTCCATATGAAATTTTCTTTCTTTTCCCATGGCCTATCTGAAATTTGATGATAACTTTGGGAAACACAATGATAATAAGATCTTGATTAATAAATAGAATGGGCAGTGACAGGTAGAGAGTACTGCGAAAGGTTGAGGTCCCACAAAAAATGCAGCATTGGACAGTAAATTAGGCATGATAACTCATGGAAAAGGAAATGTTTGATGAGATATATTTCTCATGCATGTGAATTGCAAATCAAGAACGAACAGAGCGATGCCTTGCCCTGAACTGCTAGGTCATCTGCTTGTTGAATTGAATGCATATTGATTGATGTAAATATGGAGTGTGTTGTGTTACGTGCGGCAATTATGATGAACAATACAAAAAGAGAAAAAAAATACACAGATTTAACTTGGTTCGGCAATATGCCTACATCCACAAGAGCGAGAGGTTGAATTTTCACTAACTGTCAAAGTAGGGTTACGCTCCCCTCACTCCGCTCTACTTCACTCTCGGCATCTGCCTGCTTTCTCTATATATGTGTTCTACTCAATATGAGCCACATACTACAATAGAAGGGAAGGTGGATGAGAGTGTAAGCACATTAGCTTAGTTTTTGTCATCCATCGATATCAACAACAGCTCATGTCTGTTTAGGCGTATTAACGTTTATCTAAACAGTTCTTTGCGCACGCAAAGGGGGATGTGTGTGAGTGGAAGGAAGGCAAGAGGATTTTATGATGAACCATGATAAAACCAAACAAAACAACAATTAAAAATTACTGAACAAATGAATGTATATGCTTTACCGTTCAAGTTGACTGTATATGTTCTACATCATATGGCACATTCATGATTATGCTGCTGGGTGGGCTCTGTTTGGTTCTATGAATTTAACGTAATTACCTTAACGACACAGTTACATGATACTTCTTCCACCAAAACACGAAAAGATACAGATTTGTGAATGCATATATATACAAAAAATTGATATTTGATATGGTTTACATATCACATTTGCTTTATGTTGCAGATTCCAATTGGGGTGGTTTTAGCCATTCCACCATTTAACTATCCTGTCAATCTTGCTGTGTCAAAGATTGCTCCAGCACTGATAGCTGGAAACTCCATCGTGCTCAAGCCTCCAACTCAGGTACTTCACCTAATGAATTAGCTTATTCTGCACTTGGTCTTCGCAATAATGTATGTAACCTCCAACCATTATCATCTGAACTGATGTATGCTTCTTGAATATTTTATTTTCGCCATCTTTTTGTATCATCTTGAATGGGGTATGTCTTTTAATCTCACCGTTAACTTCCTTTCAGGGTTCTGTTGCTGCTCTTCATATGGTTCACTGTTTTCACTTGGCTGGTTTTCCCAAAGGCCTTATTAGTTGTGTTACTGGGAGAGGCTCTGAGATTGGTGACTTCCTTACTATGCATCCTGGGGTCAACTGTATAAGGTAAATCCAGTTCCTCTTTCGTTCTCACTAAATTATAGCTCTCCATTTCCTTGTAAGGTATTTGATTAGTCATCCCTAACTTGCATTGTTGTTTTGCTCAGCTTCACTGGTGGAGACACAGGTATTGCAATTTCAAAAAAGGCAGGCATGGTTCCTCTTCAAATGGAACTGGGAGGAAAAGATGCCTGCATTGTACTTGAGGATGCTGACCTAGATTTGGTTGCAATAAACATAATAAAAGGGGGCTTTTCTTATAGGTAAAATGATTTTTCATAAATTTCCTTTATTTTACAAGAGGGAAGATGTTGGGGATTAGCTCCATGAAATTCCCATTGCTCTTGATACTAAAGTACAAGAAGATTGAAATTTTTTTGCAACTAGAATCTATTGTCAATAACAAAGGAAAACTAATTGACTTGTGTTTGCAGGACTCGAAAAGTCATTTTGTAGATATAAGTTGGCTATACATACCTTATTCAAACAATATGCTAGTACTTATAGAGTGGATGCCCCATTTGACATAGTTTTATCTTTTTTCCATTGACTATATAACTTTCCATTTGATATGGTGGAAAATATAGTCAGGAACAACTATGGAATCAAGTTTTATTATTGTGTTGCTAATGTTTGCTACAACATTCAAGATAATTAATACCTGAGATGTTGTTGCTTGAATGACCTTGGCCAATGTCTTAAGGAGTCATTTAGGACTAGTCCTAAAGGGAATTATTTTTCTACATTTTGATAATATATAGGAGTTGCTCGGTGTTGTTTCAAGCTCCTTATATGATCTACTTCTTTGCAGTACCAAACTGAGCCTAATTGTTTATGCTCCCTGTGACTGGTAAGATATTTTCTAATGCTTGGTGCCGATGTTAATGACAGTGGTCAAAGATGCACAGCAATTAAGGTCATCTTGGTGATGGAATCTGTTGCTGATGCCTTGGTTGAGAAAGTGAAAGCAAGAGTTGCTAAGTTGACCGTTGGGCCACCTGAGGAAGACTGTGATATCACTCCCGTGGTGTCAGAGTCATCTTCTAATTACATTGAAGAGTTGGTTAAGGATGCTAAACAAAAAGGAGCCACACTTTGCCAAGAGTACCGAAGAGAGGGCAACCTCATCTGGCCGTTGTTGTTAGATAATGTTAGGCCTAATATGAGGATTGCATGGGAGGAACCATTTGGACCTGTTCTGCCAGTTATTAGGATCAGTTCTATAGAAGAAGGAATCCACCATTGCAATGCTAGCAATTTTGGGCTCCAGGTATACATCTCTCTTATAGTTTTCTGAACATTGTGTTTCGATTCTCCTAAAGTTCATACTGTTTGCATTAATGTCCATCTTACACCTAACATGTATATTTACTGATTTGCTCATTAGAGGGTAATGAACAATCTCCTCATCTCAAATATAATTGAATTATCTAAGGTTTGACCACCTGTAACACTAGTTCAATCTACCCTGATTATCCACTTAGATTTTTTTGATGGAACTTAAAACCAAGGCATCAATCTGTCTATAAGTGAAAATATAGAGAGTAATTTAGTATTTTAGCCATTATCGAACACCTATGATTAGTTTTTCATCAGCCTGTCTGCATATGATTAATCTCTCCCCAAATATTGTTTGATCAAAACGCATGAATTATATATGCAGGGCTGTGTCTTCACCAGGGACATCAACAAAGCAATGTTGATCAGTGATGCAATGGAGACTGGGACAGTTCAGATAAACTCAGCACCAGCTCGAGGACCGGATCATTTTCCTTTCCAGGTAAACTAACTCTCAAGAAACTTGTCAGCTTAAGTTCATTATCTCAATGCACATAAACAAGTTCTTCTTTCATGACAGGGCATAAAGGATAGTGGAATTGGGTCGCAAGGAATCACCAACAGCATAAACATGATGACTAAGGTCAAGACCACAGTCATCAACTTACCAACCCCTTCATACACCATTGGCTAGTAATAGTATATGGATCATCACCATTACTTATACTGCAGCTACTTACAAAAATATGTAAACGGACAACGTTTGTAGACTTTAGTTTCCTTTAGTTTCTTTGTCAATTGGTAATTGTTGTCAATGGACAACCAGATGAATAATGAGGATACATGAACTCAGACAATAGTAAGTGTTTTAAATAATGCAGCAGTATTGTTTGGCTTTACTTGCTCCTGTTTGCCAGATAAAGTAATGCAGTACACAATGTGGGACAGGAATTAAGTCAAACCAAGCCCACTCTTAAATCTAGTGGACTAGGCTTGCACTTAAATGTGTATGGTTTTCAATGACAATGGGCTGGCAGCTAGGGCTCAATCGTGCCTAAACTTAGATTATAGTCGAGCCGAGCCGAGCCGAACCCATGGGCTGGCAACTAGCACCATATCAATGATGTGTCCTATATACCGACTCGTAAATATAAATTTTTGTTGACTTATTGTAAAGATGAGACTCATATTAAAACCATAATATTGTGTGATAGTAAGAAAGTACTATCACGTCGTCCATATGTCAATAATATCTAATAATTTTTCCTAATTAAGAGGTATATCGTGGAGTCAGGGTTAAGAATCAAGACTGTTGTTTTGATACCATTTTAAATCACAAACTAATCCAAAAGTCTAAAATAATTAGAAAATATTAGTTTTACTATTTGATGTATATTTCAAGATTTCAGGACAGTGGAAAATTCTATTGGAATTTCTCCTCCAAGAAAGCTTCCATATTGGAGTAGATGCAGGGGAAAAAGATAGACTTGAAACAGAAAACTGACAAGAAGTAGTGGAGAACATGTCTTCCTCCCATATGTTCACACCTATCTTAAGGATTGGTGCTGATGTTTGTGTGTGATAAGGTCAATCTTAGGATGCTTTGGCTACTTAGGTATGCATTTCAATTAGTACGTTAGCATCCACTAACCTAAGTAATAATCATAGAATGTTTTTGGTCTCCAGCTGTCAAATATATAATAATGTATCCTAATTAACTTAAATTAAGGATGCCTTCTCCAATGAAATGAAGTAACGTTTCACCTACTTAATTAATTAATTGATGAACTTCATTGATTCACATCTTTTTGAATTGAAGTTTGAAGGCAATTTTAATACCACTAAAGCTACGTTTGGATGTCGAGCTAAGTTGAGATGAGTTGAATTCTTTATGAATAGTAGTGAGTTGAGATAGTGGAGTATGAACTGAGTTGATTATCAATAAAACTGAAAAAGAATATCTTCAATTATTCATGTTTCCTTGGTATATTCAAGGTATCTTGAGATATGTCTTAGCTTAATGATTGGTAGGTAGAATAGAATATATGGAAGTTAAAGCTAATGAACACCTCACTCACTAAAAGACTACTTCCCCAAGCGCAACCTACTTGACTCTCTTTTTTGTACATTACCATTGCTGATGGGGACTCAATATTCATTTCTTAATTAGGAAAATTAGGTTTAGGTGGGCTTAAATTATGAAAGATAAGAATTTAATGCTATTTGGTCATAGAATTTTCTAAAGCTTTGAAGTAGGGATGGTTAAAGTGGTGTTTATAATCAAGAATCATTGATACAGACCCCCATAGCTTGCAAACCACAAGTAAAAGTTACCAAGCCAATAATTTAGCCATTGTTGGCTTTCTTTGTGTGGAGTCTAGTTCTGCTTGTGTGCGGGGCTGACCCAACCCAACAAAGATTCGTTGTAATTTTTTGGTAAGTTTTTAATGAGGCTTGGGCCATAGATAGAAGGATTGGCCAGAGTGATTGGTTAAGGTTTACATTATATTGTATTAAACTATAGTACGGCCGCACTATATCTTTGATTATCATCTGAATCAAATTTTTTGCAGCTCTATGGACGTAGGCATGTTGCCAAATCACATAAACTTTGTGTCATGTATGCTTGATTCCACTTTTTGTTTTACTTTCTCTCTTATCGTTCCTAACAACCATATACACCCTTGATGATATTTAGAGAGAGTTTTAAGTTGCAATTAAAACAAAAATTATTAATTCTTTTACTCTATAAATCATCTTATATATGAATTTACTGTCTAATGTGTGAGCACACTATCAAGTCAATCGAGTTTTAAAGCTCGATTACAAGTGATGAGTTATAAATTCAAGAATCTAAGTACTTTTAGGTTGAATTACTCCTCCTGCACTCTACTAGCTGTTTGTAACCTTTTGTTTCAGAAAGAATAATGCTAGAGATAGTCTAAGGTGTACAATTTATTTCGTGATCGAAACTATTTTCTATTCGATTTGCTTTTATTTACTACACTATTACAATTTGTTTCGGGATATTTGTTGGGGGCATCATTTAGCTTTATTAATCTATTTTCCCCTACAAAAAAATTACTTTTTGGTTGACATTATGTCCAAGGTATTATTCTGAAGTGCATGTGGTGTGCTATAGTGCAGAATATGAGTATTGCTTGTACTCCTAGTCATTACCTAAGGCTGCAAGCTTTGAAAGCTGAATCAACGGTGATGGGGAGGCGATTGAATGAATTTGATTCTAAAATTCTAAGATTATGATGAATTAGGTTGTGTGGAGGAGGCAGAGGCAGGGGAAGGGGCAGGGCTATGTGCATTGGCCGGTGGCAGACATTTTGGATGAAATCAATACAAGTTGTCAAGATCAGTGGTAGAATGAAGCCATGTCTGCAGGGAGACTATCTTTGCCAATATGGGTCCGGCCGAATGCCATTATCTCTGTCTGAAATTTTGGTGCTTGGTGGAACAAAAAGGCTTGCAAAAGACAAGTATGCTTATGATTGAGCCTAGTAAATAAAACTATAAATTGAGTCAAGTATTGAATGATATCTGAACCCATCTGTTGAGAATATAATACAAATAATTAAATCTATCTCTTTTCACCAACTTAAGTTTTTGGGACAAGTAGTAATTTCAAATAGTATTAGAGTGGAAGTTCTGAATTCTAATCCTGACTTTACACTCTATCCTATTTAATTAAATATTCTATGTATTGGCCCAATCATTAAGGTGATTTCACAAAGACAACATGAAAAGTCGATGAAACATGACTCTTTGAAATTGTTTGCATCCATAGTTTTGAACCTCAAACTTAGAAGAGCATTCACCAAAAACCAAGACTCCTACCATTTGAGCCAACTCCCAAGTGATTAAATGATGAGATTTATGCTAATGATGTGTTCAAGCACTCAAGTTTGACTTTGAGCTCAACTTGCTTCATTAGTCAATGAGAACTCAAGCTCAAATCAATCCCAAGTTTCAAACATTCCACTTGATTACATAGATTTAACTCTTTATAGTTAACAATTGCTCACAGCCCTATTGAGGCTAGGTTTGGATGTTAAGTTGAATTGAATTCTCTATGAATAATAGTGAGTTAAGATATGGAGTAAGTTCTGTAGGACTCACTTAAGATGAATTTAGATGTGTTTAAATATTAAAATGAATTTAAATATATTTATGAGAAGTTGAAAAATGTTGTGAGTCCCATGAAGAGATGTTGAGTTAAAAAAAAATTGTGGATCCCAAGTGTAAAGAGGTTTTGTATTGAGATGAGTTTACTGATTTGAGTGTTGAGTGTTTGAATATTAAAAAAATCTAAATCTGAACCGAACTCAACTAAACTGAATATAATCAAGAAACCAAACTAGCCCTAAATTTCTCACCAACTTTTATCCACTCAGCTCATGCCAACACGTCATTGAGTGGTTGACTTGATACCCAATCCACATTGCTCTTGGGACCAACCAACCCACAAAGCAAGTAGCTTTAGCAGAGTAAAAAGAAAAGAAATAAAAAAGACAAAAACCACATAAAACTTTATCAAAAGACAACATCTGATCCATAAACAAATCACAAAATCAGTACTTTGTTATTCTAAAGCTAAAATTCCAATAATAACATAATGAATGCGTATTTAAAACGCTTTCATTAGAAAAGTTTAGGAGATAATAATAATATAACCAAATTGCAGAAGATAAAATAATTAATTAATAAATAAAAAAGTGGGACTTCTTGGAATTAGGTGGGTTGTTCATGGTGGTGAAGTTAGCTTTACCCATAAAAAGTCTACGGAAATACGGCGTCGTTTAACGACTCCAAAAGCTGAGAGGGCCCCGAGGCCTTATTTCCGTAGACTTTTCTTTTGCTTCTTTCTTCTCTCTCTTTTTTTTTTTTTTTTGGCCTTTCTAAAAACTGCTTTTACATGACCAAAAAGTCAGTCAACGCCGTCAACTCACGGCTTGGAAACGGAGGTAGCGTCCTTAACGGGAGCCTCACCGGAACCGTTACCCACAGTGACAGACTGGACGGTCAACACCGACATGCTGGGGGAGGAGGGGCCCTCGCCACCGTTGGATTGGAGCACCGAGTGGTGGTTAATATTGCCGATAATGGGGTTCCTGGAATGACACGTGACGGTGGAGATCGCCGTGGCAAGTGAGATGGGCATGAGGCAGAGACCTTTACCTTGGAGGTATTGCATGGCAGACCCCATGTCCTCCTCCATCAACTTCGCCACCTGGTGTTCCGTCACCGTCAGACTGTCGTTAGACGACGCCGTTTGGTGGCCATTTGAGGAGCTGCTGCGCCCACCGAGGGACCCACCATTGCCGCCACCACCACCACCGGCTTGGATACAGTCACCGCCACCCTACAACAACGACAAATCAAACTCATTGCTTTTTGCGTAAGATTATAGAGAGGGACAGTCATACGTATAAAGAAAGAAAAAGCTTTCATATATACACACATAGATAGAGATGTAGTCTGTAGATATAGCAGAGGAAAAAGTGCGCGAGAGGGAGAGAGAGAGAGAGAGAGAGAGAGGAATCTGAGAAAGTGAGCACGCGTGCTGCTTTTGTTTTGTCGTTTTGTAGTGATTGAGAATTAGAGAGGAGACTTTGACGATCATGAATCATGATGATATTATATCATTCAATTTGTCTGTATTTCTTACGGAAATGATATCATATATATATATATTCGCAAAAGTTATATTTTTACAAAAAGACTTGGATAAAGCTTCATGAGTTTGTACCCGACGATACTCTATTTAAAAACTTTTACATCATTTATATCCTATAATTTAATTTATAAAATTTAAAATTTATCTTTTAAATCAAATTATAATTCATAAATAATATATAATATAAATGTCTTCAAATTATAATTTAGAGTGATGATTCTGAATTTAAATTCTAACTCTATATTCTATCAAATTTAATTAAATATATCACATAAAAGATATTAAAAACATAATATAAATAATTAAGAGAAATTATATTTGCAATCATGGAGTGTGTAAGTAATGTATAATTTATTTAAAAATAAATAAATATAAAATTTATATAAAAAAATTAATTTTTTAATAATAGACTCTATTATTTTTCTATGTAACGTTTGCACGTTCTACGAATTTATATAAATTATAATAATTAAATATGTTTTTTTTTAAAATTTCAAATGTATAAATTTATCTTTTTTTTTTTTTTTTTTTGTGGTTTCAAAGTACCTCAGGTGACATATCAGCAACGAGAGGAGCGACCGCAGCAGCACCGCCCAACCTGCTCATGCTCAGAACCTGTACCCACAATGGAAGTTTTAGTTTCAGAAACCCATGCATTTAATTAATTAAAAATTGTCGATATTTCAGAAAAAACAATGTCAAGTGTCAACAACCAAAGGGAATCCTTCCCCCATTATTATCATTTAACAAACTCCAGTACAGAACATGTAATTTAAGCACAGAGAGAGAGAGAGAGAGAGTTCTCGGTACCTTGACTTGAAGCTGGAGGAATTTCACGTAGTCTATGATCTCATCCAGCATTGAAGCCTTGTCTGTCTGTCATTCCAAAACAACCCATATATTTAAAAAAAAAAAATCAACATATAATATATTAATATATGTTTTTATGCGATCACATAAATAATCTTTCCCCAATTATGAAAAGGGTTGCTCTTTTTATTATTACTTTATGGTTGTACAACTAAGTAGGGTTATGGAACAATTACATAACATAAATGCTACAGTTCAAAATAAATTTTATAAAAGTAGACATAAATTTATATGATACGTTAGATTTATTTTACAATAAAAATAATTTTTCAATCTAACATATAATATCAAATTACGTCAATTTGCGAGTTTATTTTTATAAATATCTTTGTGGCTAAAAGATTTCTTTCATGCTAAAGACACATACCAGACTTACATGCTAAGTCTTTTCTTTATTATTTAGTTGTCGTTGGTCGACATAAGTTATTATGTACACGTAATTTCATACTATTCATGACCTCGTCTATATATGTATGACATGAATACATTAACAAAGAACATGCCTATTACCCAACTCAAGAATACTTGGTAGGAGTAGTTTTCTTTTAGAAAGAGACAGACACTTAAAAATGATTTTCGAATAAAATAATCTCTTCACATAAATATCATAAATCGACCTAAAATTGATGAGAACACTGATTAACTCATTTCAAACCAATTATTGATGAGATACATTACTTTTTCAACTTCTTATAAAAAAGTACTGATTAACTCATCGCAAACCAATTATTGATAAGATACACTACTTTTTCAATTTCTTATAAAAAAATTAAACTCATATCAACATATTTTATGCATTTTAACTTAAAAAATTAAACCCATCTCAACCTAAAAAAGTTTAACCCATCTCAATGAAACCTATAAAACATTACTATTCATAACTTAAATCATCCCAATGCCTAGCCTAATATTCCAAGCCACCTGCTAATCGAGTTGTTGTATTCAATGAGAAGAAGAAAATACTTCCGAGAGTGCGGTGCATGGAACCAAGATTTACTCTGTAGGGATGGGTCAAAAGGGCCCTGTCTTGGAGAGGTCCCGACATTTAAAAAAAAAAGAAAATTTCCATTTATTAACCATGATCAACATGATCTGCCCTCTACATATAGTAAATGCTGAGCAAAGCTAAAACGCAATAACTAAAACGACCCAACAAAATATTCCATCCAGATTGCTATAAATTTAAGATATTTTTCAGGTTGAAACAAAAAAGATTGTGAAAGTTTTTTTTTTCTCTTATAAATCAGGCTGATAATAATAATAATAATAATAATATATAATTTTCTGGTTTTATTGTCACCTTGTTGGCATTGGGAACCAGTTCCTGTAGGGCTTTCATTCTCTCAGCGATTCTCTCCCTTCGTAACTGCCACATATCGAAATCACCTCCAATCATTTCAGAGAATAAGAAACGAATACAACCGTAATAATATGTAACTGCTTCCGTTTGGTTGCTCGGAAAACGTAAGAAAACAAACAGGGCGTGAAACAAAACAAAAAAGTAAGTCCAAAAGGAAAAGTCTTTACTCGTTCGGCGATGCTGTGTGGGTCAGTGGCTTGACCTCGCCGAGCCCTCACCCTCTGTCTTGGTTGAGCAGGTGCACTCCCGGCCGAACCACTCGCCGGAGCTTGGTTCATCACGGCACCAGGAGCCCCGTAGTTTTGGCCCTGGACAGGTCCGCCCCGTAAAATAACCGAAAAACAATACCCTACGTACGAATTAAATTCTCATTTTTTTATCAAATTTCAGCTGAAAAACTACCTGAGGATGGTGAAAATGCTGAGCCTGGTTAGGTGTTTGACCCGGTGCGTGAATAGATCCAGCGAACCCGTTATACAGAGCTTGAACAGAACCCTCACCTCCCTGTAAAAGAAAAAAGAAAACTCCATGATTCACCATTATTAATGCAAATAACTCTCACAAGAAGGTTTCCATTTTTTTTTCTGTAAAAATAACTCACCGGATTGGCAGATTTGAAAGACGAAGACCCATCAACAACGTCGTCTGACCCCAAAGATAGCGGCATCTGAATCAGCCCAGACTCGCCGGCTCCGGTGCCGGTCACACCCCTGGACATCAAGAGATGCTGCTGGAGCATCAAGGCAGCAGCCGCGGCGGCAGCAGCCGAAGCCGACTTGGCAGAGCCACTAATCTGGTGGTTTCGGAGCTTGGAGGCGAGGGTGGAGTCGTCATCGAACTGGAAAGCAACATTGTTGTTGTCATGGTTGGACGGAACCGACTCTTCGGAGAGGTCTCTGGGCTTGAGTTCCCAGGCGGTCTTGGTAAGGTTGGTGGGGTTGAGGTCGGACCAGGAACAGGAAGGAGGAGGGATGGTGGAGAACATTTGCTCCAAGAAGTCTTCCTGGGAGGTGGGGTCGAAGTGGGAGTTCTGGACCTGGTGATGCTGGTGGTGGTGAATCTGAGAGTTCTGGATCTGTGGCTGTTGGTTATGGAGGTCTTGGAGAGAGATTTGAGGTGGGTTTAAGAGGGAGTTCATTCCCTGCATTTCTCTGCTACAAGGTTGCATATCTTGCTGCTTATACGAATTGGGTACTCAGAGAGAGAGAGAGAGAGAGAGAGTCAGGGGAATGAAAAGTAGTACTTGAGAAAACAAAAGGAAAGCATATTTATGGGGGTTTACGAATGTTTGGAGGCTGATGAAGTTGCTGTGTCTCTGTGCGTCCCTGTTTCTTTCTTGTCTCGGAGGTTAATGTCTTGGGGTTATATAAATGCGAAAAGTAGGGGTTGTTTGTTTGGGGTTGTTTGTTTGTTTCGTCGTGTTAGCGATTCAAGCGCGTGAAGACCCATTGAAGCTTCAAAATGTTTGGGATCTCACTCTCTGTGGTTGTAGTTGTAGGGCTAGCTGGGATGTTTGACTATTATGATGATTCATGAATTTATCATATGATGCGTCAAGCACCAAGAAAAAAAAAATAATATTTTGAGGATGTTATGAAACTAGATCTTGAAATTTCGATAACATTAATGTTTTTCTCATCTTAGAGCTGTTCAAAACATCAGTTTCTTTCAACCAAAGTTGGCTTGATGCGTCGATTTTAGACATGTATTCAGTAAGTTTATACGATTTTGTCTTTGCTCGATCAGATGTCCATAATGGATAGACTAGATTATGACGACCTGAATGGGATTTGAAGGTGGATGTAGAGGTTCTTCATCTTATTTGATTGACCAACACTTCTAGTTAAGGCTCTTTTTAATCTTTCAAAGTCAAATAATTCAACCTTGATCATGTGCACTTGATCTCTTATTATGCATGGGATTGAATTGAAGTCGAGTTTAGATGAATTGGGACTTCATAAACTTGGTTAGTCTCAATGAACTTTGTTGAGAAATAATTTCATATTGTCTGTGGACAAGGTCTTGGACATGTTTATAAGGAATGAACAATCATCTCTTATAGAACTAGTTTTATGAGATGAGTTAGGTCCATGAACTTTTTCATGGTATTAGAGTCTACCACAAGACGAATGGAGGCTCACACTATTTATCCTTTGACAAGGAAAAAAATACTGGTCTGCACGTGAGGGAAGGTATTGAGGAATAATCTCACATTACCTGTGGACAAGGTCTTGAGTATGTTTATAAAGAATGAGCAATCCTTTCTTGTAGAACTGGTTTTATGATATGAGTTGGGCTCATGAATCTCTTCAAACTTGGCTTGAAAGCTCTAAAAAATAAGATTTAAGTTTGATAGTACAACAATTGTTAGATAGAAAATTCTATTCTCAACCTGATGTATAGAGTACCGGTTAGTAAAGTTTTTATATGTCATAATTTGATTTAAAAGATAAATTTTAAAATTTGAATCTTACTATATATTTAAGTGACATAAATGGTGTGTTCTTCATATTGACTTGGAAATATAATAACTCTTGTTAGATAATACGTTTTTGTAATCCTATTTTGGCTGAAGAGTTTGCTACATGTATAAAACAATGCTGATTTTGCTATGATTTGAGTAAGCTAATCAAGCTCGAATCTATCAATTTATCAAAGTAAAATCATCATTTGTTTGCCACATAGTGCTGCTTATAAAGTCGTATAGAAGTCATTCATCAAATGACAAAATTTGATTTGGAAAAGAAGTTTAATAACTTATTGTAAATCCAATTTTATTGAAAATTCTACTCAGCGACCCTACACCACACACATATTATTATTTTATTATTATTTTTTCATTAATGTGTGTGGTATAGAGCTGCAAAATAGAATAACTCAATTTTATTATATCAATAATGTAAAGGGAATAACTCATATCTCGAACCCTAAAATATATATTAATCCACCGTAAAGAGAGTCTACAAAAATATTTTACAAATTGACGTGTCTTAATGTGATCCGTTAGATCTATTGTATAATAAAAATAACTTTATAATCTGACGAATCTCGTCAATATATACGTTAATTTGTGAAATTACTTTTATGCAACTCTTTTATAGATAAAATATTTCTCGTAATCCACGCCACACGCATCGGTGTGAATCAGGATTTTTTGCTTCTTTTTCCTCTGAAGGTCTCGCGCGGTCGGCCAATATCCCAAATGTTTCGCTTTCAGTTCGCTACAATAGTCCAAAGCACACGCCTATCACCACTCCCTTAATAAGTACCCTTTCTCTCATTTTTACACTTTCACCATCATTCTATACACATTTTGGATATGACGTTATATATGAACATGTGTTTCTTAAAAAAAAAAAACATGTGTTTCTTATCATAAGAACTTTTTTTTTTTTTGTTCATAGCTAATTGTCTAGTTCACACTTGAAATGATCATAAAAATAAATGAAATTTAGAGTGATTACTCCATTTAATGAGATGTGTTATATTCACAAAACGTTCTCATCAAAAAAATTTATAATATATATATATATTTACAATAAAATGAATTTTATAATCTTATATACCAAAATAAGTCACAATATCATCTTATGAACTTTTAAATTTTTGAAATATCTATGCAAACCAAACATTTATGCGAGTCTATATTTATCACTAAATCAAACTAAAGTTACTTAGGCTGGGCATGGATATACAAATATGTTATCTTATCTTATCTCATCATTACAATTTTTTCAAATTCTCATATAAAAATATAATAAACAATTCAACTTTTTTAAATCTCAAAATAAAAATAATATTAAAAGATTATATCTAACAATATTTTATTTAACTACTATTCAAAACATTTCATCTCATCTCATATGAATTGTCTATCCAAATCCAACCTTAAATTTGTTCTTTAAAAGTAGAATTGATTCATAAGCTTGACCCCATCATTGCGTTTAAGATTTCAATATGCATCTAATTTTGATAAGGTCAAACAAATCCAACAATTTCCTCTTAAAAAGATTAAGAAATGAGAGGTATTACAAAGAGATATTATAAAGAGCAATGTAGTACAGTCTCCATTTGGAGACTGCAATGTAAGTTTAGGTAATTTTATATTTAAAATTTTTTAAAATTACAAAATTATCCCTCATAAAATGATGTTTTTTCTCATTTAATAAAGAGCCTGCACATACAGTCCCCAAGTGGGGACTGCAAATAGAAGTATCTTGGCTCACAATCTAACGTACTACATCAAGTCACTTTATTTTATAAATTTACTTTTGTAGAATATCTTCATGACTCAAATATCTCTTAAAAAAACTCTTCTAAAAAAATATCTCTTAAAAAAAACAATAAACACGTTGCATTTGGGTAGTGAGATATTCTCAAGGATCTGTGAATAATAATGAAAAAGTAATAATAGAATATTAAATAATAGTAAATATTAGTGAAAATTAATAATAAAATAAGGAAAACGCTAAATGTACTTAAGAAAAACTTATAAAAAAAACTTACTTCTCTACATGAGAGTTATTAATATGCTGAAAACGATGAAATTTGAAATTTGAAATTTAAAAGAAAACTAATAAAATGAGTTTTGTAAATAAAATTATAAGTAAAACTATAAATACATATAATACTACTCGTTAAATAATAAATAATAAAGAGATATTCTCATTATCTGTCTGTGAAGAGTAAAATGTCAATGTGTAAATGCAAAGCAAACCGGTTTTTACCATAATCGAATGCGTGGTGTACGGCAGAGCGTGAACCACTTCCCATGTATTTAGCCGCCACATGTTAAACTTTATTTTAAATTTAATTATTATAATAATTATTATTTTGACTCATTAATTGTGCTACAATTTCGGCGAGTTCGTAGGTACTACTATTAAGGCGAGAGGTTTGTTGAGAATTGAGAGAGCGACCTTGAATTTCAAAAAATTAATGGATAACACTGCCAAGCCCCAAAACAGATTAGAGTTGTGAGAGAAGCTACCCAGCAAAAATTCTTATCAAATAAATAAAAATAAATAAATAAATCGACAAAAATTACTTCCACTTCCTCACATTTACTGTTATTAATTAGGATTGATTTTTGTTTTTCTAAGTAGTCAAAAAAGTTGTAGAAAAGTGGCATTTCTAGTTGAGAAGTGGGGGCAAACTATTTCAACTATAGCATGACGACTTAAAATTAGGCAAATCTTAGATAAAAACTTGTACGAGTAGCGCTAGATACAGTATTAAGATGTGTAAATTTTGTACTAATTTTGAAAAAATCGAATTCACTGTAAAAAAAATCTGATTTTTTATATGGATCCTATATTTCTTCTACTTTTTCGGTGGGAGTGTTCAAGATTTGCACACTCTAAGACTGTATAAATAATTTTCCATAATACCATGTAATATTAGTTTCTTTTTTTTTATTATTAGAAAATAGCATTAACTGAAAAACACATTACATATGAAGTTTGTCAAGCCGGATATATAGCTTGATCAACATACAAAGGAACATCTCCCGGCCACCACATTGCAATAGTGTAAACCTTCCAAGCATGGCGTGCTAGCCAGTCATGTGCTGCCTCATTCCCCATCCTAAGAACATGCTGAATCTTAGTCTCTTCACCTCTGTCAGTAGATTACCAAGGGTTGAGAAAGAAGTACCCGAATCTTGTAATGCATTCACCATCAACATACTATCACTTTCAAGGATCAATTTTGAGAAACCCAAATGTACACAAAGTTGTAAGCCTCTGAAAATGGCAAGAAGTTCAATAGATTCAAGATCAGCCACTTCATTTTCACTTTTACTGCCAGCCATTATCACATTTCCATGCTCGTCTCTTAAAATTGCTCCCACACCAGCCTTATGGAGATCAAAGAACATTGCTCCATCCACATTAAGTTTCAGCTAACCACTGGGTGGAGGCTGCTTCCAACAAGACAGATCCCGTGGTTGAGCAGCCTTGACCATCACCGCCAAATCCTTATGAATTTGTTGTAGAGAAAAACCATAATCAATCACCTGTTTTGGTTCTAAATACACCTTCTCAGCAATAATTCAAGTGATAATATTAACTAATGTAACATGATAAGGATAAAGTTTGAATGTTATGTAATTAATCAGGTTATTACTAAAGAAAAATTATACTTATCATTTCCTATATCACACATTAATATATGATTTATCAATTTAAACACCTATATTAATGTGTAAATATGCGTGTTTAAATAGAATAACAAAAATGACAAATCACATATTAGCGTATGGTATGAGGATGATAAGTAGCATTTCTTATTACTAAAGCTAGCGTTGTATTTAGTTAAAAGATAAATACTTTAGTTACAAAGAAATTATAATTCTAATAAAAAGATTACTCGACTTTCTTCTTTTGGACTGACCGCACCAACACAATGGCCCCAAAATTATTTCCATGGTTATAAAGAATTTATTAGTAATTCCCAATTAACATCATCATGTCCTACATGTTTCAACACGTAGACTCTGCAATATTCGTGATAATAATAAAAAAATAACATTTCTTTATCTTAAACTTTATCATGATCATCTACGATCATCCCATAATTCATATTAGGTCAAGGAAGTGGCAATATAAGTCATTTTGGAATCATTAATGTTAATTTACTCAAAGACAAGTCCAACAGAAAGAGAGAATGAGAGCAGGAAGATAGTAATTAACAATAATTTCTCCTTTTTTAAAATTCTAAAACTTGATTTCTTTCTTAATCCAGAAATGGTTTTTTTTTTCTTTTTTTTTTTTTACCAAAAGCTGTAATGAAGTTCATGGGTTGTATGTTAAATTTTATTTGACATGATAGTGAAAAAAAAAACACAGAATTAAATCAAGTGAATAGAGATAAGCATAGTCCTCGATCTATATCTGCTTGAAAATATAAATAATTTTTAGCAAAGCCAAAAAAATAAAATAAATAAATAAATTGTTGGTATATGTCCTTATCTCGCATCAATCACATCCTCCACTTTTCTCCAGTTGATAGGATTTCTTTACACCTCATCCCACCCATCAACTAACACATAATATGCCAAACAAATTCAAAATATATGATTATGTTGTTTGTTTTATTCTTAGATGGGCTTCTCACAAGGATAGACCTATTCTTCCTATACCATATTGTCTTATCTCTAATCCAAGCCGCCATTTAAAAATGACATTAATCTAAGAGTAATGTTAGTTACAGTTTTATTTGTTATCTTAGAATTTATAAGTTTCGTGTATTCTTTTTGAAAAAAAAAATAGAGTCTACCATTAAAAAATTAACTTTTTTTCATGTAGATTTAAGATTTATCTACATTTTAAAGAGAGTATGCGGGATTTGCATATGCTAAGATTGTAAGTATCATTTATCTGATTATAAACTATGTTAATACTCGAGCAATATTTTATCATGAACATGTGATAAATTAGAACATTTGATAAGATATCAAGGAGAGAATTTAAGGAGCATTTTATTGTCAATTAGTGTGGGAAGAAAATCTAGAGAATTTTGATATATTTGTTGGCTCCTTGCCCTTTCTATCACTCAATCACCCCCACCATGCCAAGAAAAACTTAAACACAACTACGTGTCAACGTTGCTAGGTTGACTTGGTAAATAAGTTTAACTCGAAACAAGGGTTAGAAACAACAACCTTTTTTTTTTAATTGATACATGGAGATGGAGGATTCGATTGTTGAGAGTTAACCAAATAGGTAAAGGACACCATATAACATCACGGATGTGGTAAACACGAAAGTTAATCATCTCTTAGACTCGATGTGCCAGACATATTAATATTTATCACATCAATGATGTTACGCAGATGCTACACTCTTAGGGTTATAATACTAGGACTTTTTGCAAAAATTGACATGTTCCTACCCAAAAATTTCACTACCCTCAAATACATAGAGAGAGAGACATAAATACTATTTTACAGTATAGTCAACTCTAGGAAAAATGTTTAGTGGAAAAAACGTTTTATCTATCATTAAGGAAGAAGAGGATAAGAAAATAAATTTATAAGGGTATCGCCAAAAGAAAAAGCATCCTCCATAAAGTCCAAAACTCTACGCATTAATAATTGATTAGAGACTAATGATCAGCTTAATCTTGATTCCTTACCACATAAACAAATGAAATGAAAGCCTCATCTATCTCTCTCTCTATATATATATATATATATTTATATATACATACATATCAGGTACCCCAAAAGAAGACCTACAGAAGGTCTGCATTCCATCCAGTGGTCAAGAATCAATGGATAAAAGTAATCAGCAATTGGGCTCCACAAATAGAAAGATGGGGTTCCCATGGGACCCTTCAGCAACAATTCAAAGAAAATATTAGCTACTGGCTTAACAGGGCATTCTGAATGCCTTCCCCTACATAAATTGACCTATGCAATTTCCAAGGCCTCATGTTGACTCTCCTACAGCAAGACTCCTCCAAATGTGTATATATATTACGAGTAGTGTTATATATACTTATAATTTTTACTTACAAGATTCGTTTTGTCAGTTTTGCTTTCAAATTCAAATTTTGAATTTCAAATTTTATAATTTTCAATATATCAATAATTGACATGTGGAGAAGTAAGTTTTTTGTAAGTTTTTCTTAAGTACAAATAACATTTTTTATATGTTATTATAGCCAAGTTGGAATCTAAAAAGGTTAGACCAATTATGGGGAATTAGGTAGTAGCAGATAATTCTACCAATTCTAAATTGTAAAAACTAGTCATTAACACTTTAAACTATCAAATATAACCATTTTTTTTTAATTCCCTTTGAGTGTTCAAAAACAAAGTCTTGATTAATCTCGAGGATACATAAGTTCTCGATAACGAGTTTTTTTTATTAGTGTACATCTACATAGGTCTTCGACAAGGAGTTTGCTTATTAGTGTATATCGAATAATTTAAGAGAAAATCCTTCCATTTCGATATTATTGAACTTTAGACCTGAAACGAGCATACTACCAACACCAAAACCCTTATCACTTGAGTCAACCTTTAAGAATTTTATCAAATTTAACCATTTGAAGGTACCATTAAGATTTACTCGTTTTAAATATCTTACACGTCATATTTTATTTGATTTTAAGAGTTGGATTTTAATCGATCGAGTGAGTAAATTATTAGAATGGCTCGTTTGCATTATAACTTTTTAAAATTTTTGTACAAAATATAATAAACAATTTAAAATTTTCATATCAAAATAATAATAATATTAAAAAATAATATTCTAACAATATCTTATTCAATTCATCTAAAACTATTTTATCTCATCTCATCTCACTATCCAAACAAACCCTTAATTAGTTAATTATTTGCTAAAATGAAGCAATTATTTAAAGTAGTTATCCGAAAAAAGTAGTTCTAATAAATTACGTTTGGTATGATGTTGAAAAAGTAGCTCTCCAGTCTCCAACCTGAAAAAGTAGCTCGCATTTTTTAATTTTTTTGTGTTCTGATTTTTTTTTAATAATGATAGCGACATAATATATTTCACAACATATTTTATAAAATAAAGGTATTTTAGTAAAATGATGTCACTTTTACAAGTTAGTTTACAAAAATAACCTTCATTTTAAAATATTGTTCTGTAAAATATTGTGAAAAGTAACATGTTTATCCTTTATCATTTTTGTTAGGTTCTTGATTAAAGTTGGATTTGTTAGGAAACTTGTAAAGTAGTTTCTTTTTAAATCGGCATGAATTACATAGAAATGTTTTAGTTATAAAAATTATATTAAAAAAATAAATTTATAAACTGACGTGACTTAATATGATATATTCAAAATTTTAAAATAATAATAATATTAAAAAATAATATTCTAATAATATTTTATTTAACTCATCTAAAACTATTTCGTTTCATCTCATCTCATCTCATCTCACTATCTAAACAAGCCCTAATTATTTGCTAAAATGAAGCAATTATTTAAATTAGTTATCCGAAAAAAGTAGTTCTAATAAACTACGTTTGGTATGATGTTGAAAAAAGTAGCTCTCCAGTCTCCAACCTGAAAAAGTAGTTCTTTTTTTTTTTTTTCTTGTTCTGATTCACAAAAAAGTAGTTAGTTTACAAAAATAATTTTTCTTTTAAAATATTGTTGTGAAAAATTACGTGTGCTTATTATTTTTTATTTATTTTTAGGTTCTGATTAAAGTTAGATTTGTTGGGAAACTTATAAAGTAGCTTCTTTTTAAAGTAACATGAATTACATAGAAATGTTTTAGTTATAAAAAAAAAATTAAAAAAAAAATAAATTTATAAACTATCGTGACTTAATATAATATATTAAATTATAAAATATAAATATAAATTATATTCCTGTTAAGGTGATATCGTGAAACACAATATAGACATAATTGAACTGTTAATAATGTTAATCAGCTTTTAAGGGCGGCTGTGTCAAGGTCTACGACTCTGAGCCTGAGATAGAAGACGTAAAGGTCTTTTTCTTTTATTTTTTCTGTGCTGGAGGCTGGAGCGGTGGAGCCTGAGCCTTAGTGGGTGGCCTCCTTTGAAGCTTCATCATCAAACATTATCTATAGTCTGCAGAAATTAAAAAGAAAAGGTACCAAAGTAGTGGTAAAAGGGTACAAAAAAGGGAATGCTTTTCCACCAGATTAAGCTTCGAGTCTTCGAATTATTAAATCTTCAAAAGCTAAAGGTAATAGCTAAATGTTTAACACGGTTGTAGCACATAAATAAGAAACATTGACTTGATAAGCATGCGCACCAAATCTGCATATAAAACCTGCTTTTGCATCTGTCTGCTGCATCATTTTGCCAAAGAGGAAAAAAAGGGTATTGGTGAAGAACAGATTAGTACAAGAAAAATCCCATTTTGATGATCTTAACAAAGTGGGATTGTACTTTATATTATTTTTCTGTCCCCATTGTTCGAGAAAAACAACCCCTTCACGGCTCCACTGCTGATCCTCAACCTAAATGACACAATTTACAAAGTACGTGCATTCCTTTTTGTTTTCCAACTGTTCATTTGAAAGGAAATGCGACCTACCAATTACATTATTTTGGCCATTTTGCGTGGTCTACATAATTATCACATCGACATGACTCGATACGAGAAATATGACTTATTACGTTAAAACATATCAGTTTATAAACGACCTCACCTCACAATAACGATTGAAACAAACGGAAAAGAATTTTTTGTACCAATTTGCTCACGAGTAATACTACTCATCATCTCAATTCTTATTATCCTCTCATCATCCCGTGATATGGCATTAGATGATAGGTTCACAAATAAAATATAATAAATAATCTCCAATCATCTAATATCACATCCGGGATAATGAGATAATGGTCTCAGAGAAAATACATTTAAATATCTTGAACACTTTTACCAAAACGGAACGTACTTGATAACTATGATGTTAACTAGGCAAGCTTGGTTCTGAAGATTGCCTAACTGGGTCGATATAAAGCAGAGCCTAGAGATACAGCAGAGACCAAGGGGATGGAATTGGTGACATATGAACGAAACACAAAGAACATGGCTGTACATTTATGGCATTCATTATATATGGAGATCGAATCCAAAAACTAGTGCAATGAAAATCAAGTAATCAAGACAATCAAAACACGGGAATAGAGATGGGAACTCCCATATGTAGCAGCAACACATGGTACTGACACGTTAGCATGTGTTCATGGATCCATTTTTGTAATAAAGACTACTAGCGTCTTGGTGGGGCTTGCCAAGACAAAACACAAAGGAACTGCACCATTAGGCAAGAAAGAAACAAGTTTCTTCACTGTTCAAATGTTGGCATGCAAAATCGCCATAACCATGCAAAAAACAAAATAAAATATCTGGTGAAGTGCAGAAAGGTCAGGAAGGAATCCAGTGATCACAACTTTTTAACATCTATGTCAATGTCAACATCATTATGAGATGTTTGAGGATGAGGTTCATATCAAAATGGAGTATATTCACATGACGATCACATGATGATCAATTTCCCCTCTAAAGGAAGGGGACGCTCCCTTCCTAATTTTATTTTTTTTTATTTGGCACCGGGTGTCCAGGAACAGCGTCCCGACTAATCCCGGGGGTACACAGGCCCTTGGCAAAGAGTTTTTCGCAAGTGCACCTCGGGTAATTCAAGGAGAAAATCCCCTAGTCAGATAGCCCCAAGAGATTGTTTGCACCCAAGGAGATTTGAATCTTAGACATAGGAGGAGCACACCCCCAAGCCCAAGGCCTTTACCACTTGAGCCAACCCCTAGGGGTTGCTCCCTTCCTAATCTTTGCTCTGGATCAATCCCATAATTCCAGCAACATCCATTAAAAAGGAGCCCTCCGAGGTAATTATCATATTCGCAGTCTTCTAGCAAACATTTTAAAAAACCTAACTAGAGCATATTGATGATGCTCAAATACTTACAACATATCCAAATTTTCACTTGCAACAAGGAGCTTACTGCCTTATATTTGTCATCTGACAACCAAATCCAACACTCAATCATGTCATTCACTAAGTCCCCACCTCTTATTGATTATGAATTCTTGCAATGAAGAAGATTGACTTCACGATAAACCAGTAAGGGCTAAATAACATATTATACACTTTCACACTTTCTCTCCGTACACTCTCTCCATACAATAAAGTGTACGGAGAGAAAGTGTGAAAGTGTGTTGGGGCTTAAGGTGAATCTGAGTAAATCCAAATGGTCGCGGTGGGTGCAGTGCCCAGCATCAACAACTTGGATTGTAAAGTATCCTTATTGCCTATGAAATATTTGGACCTCCCGTTGGGGGGCGACTTTTAAGGCTAGAGCCATTTGGGATGGGGTCGTGGAGAATATAGAGAAAAGGCTGGCAAGTTGGAAATAGATGTATTTATCGAAAGGGGGTCTGCTCACACTTCTTAAGAGTACTCTAACGAACCTTCCCACTTTTTTTTTTTTTAATTTTTTTTAATTTTTGTTTTTTATCTATGTTCCCTTTGCCTGCAGGAGTGGCGAACATGATTGAGAAACTCTTTCGGACCTTCTTAGGGGGGGGGGGGGGGAGTGAGGGAGGAAAAGAAAATCCATCTCGTTAATTAGACTAAAGTTTGCTCCCCAACTTCGAATGGGGGACTGGGAGTGTGTAACCTGAGGACACTTTAATAAAGCCTTATTGGGGAAATGGTTGTGGAGGTATCACTCGGAGGGGGAGTCGTTGTGGAGGGAAATTATTGTTTGTAGACACAGGAGTGATTGGGGGGGGGGGGGGTGTTGGTGCTTCAAAGAAGTGCAGGGAGGGTATAGTGTGGGCTTATGGAAATTTATTAGGAAGGGGTGGTTGAGTTTTGTAAGCCATACCCGGTTTGTGGCTGGAAAGGGTACAAGAATTAGGTTCTGACAGGACGTTTGGTGTGGAGATCGGGCTTTTAAAATAGTTTTCCAATCCTCTATAGTATTGCAGCAAACAGGGATGCTTTTGTGACATATTTGCGGGGATCCCCTCATGGCCCTCCTCACTGGAATGTCCTCTTCAACCAGGACTTTCATGATTGAGAATTACCCACTGTTTCAGATTTTTTCAGCTTGATATATGCCATGGGAAACACTATGGCACAGGGGGATAAGTTGCATTGGAGGGTTAATGGCAGCAAGAAATGTACAGTCAAGGCGTATTACAAAATATTGATATCACAAGCTGATGCACATTTTCCTTGAAAGTCTATTTGGAGATCTCGTGTGCCTTCTAAAATAACATTCTTTGTATGGACAGCTACTCTTGGGAAGATATTGACCACAAACAATTGAGAAAAAATATTTGCAATCGTGAATTGTGCAACTGCCGCATAATCGCTTTAAAAAAAATGAATAAAACATGGGATCGACATAAAAAAAAATTAATTTTTTAATAGTGGACCCACTCTTTTTCAAAGCGATTATGCAGAATTTACATACTTCATGATTGTATGTAGAATTACTCCGAACAATTTGAGAAAGAGGGGTTGCGTTGTGATGGATTGGTGCTATTTGTGCAAAAAGAATGGAGAATCAGTGGATCACTTACTATTACATTGTGAGGTGACAAAGGTGCTGTGGGATGAGATCTTTAGAAGAGTCGACGTTGCATGGATTATGCCTTTGAGGGTGGTGGATTTATTGGCCTGTTGGAGGGAGATTTAGGACTGTCCTCAAGTGGCAGCAGTGTAGAAAATGATTCCGTTGTGCATCATGTGGTGTATTTGGTCAGAAAGAAACGAGCGGTGTTTTGAAGATAGGGAGCGCACAATGGCGGAATTGCAGAATTTTTTCTTACACACTTAAATGCTTTGGTTTTCAGCCAATGTGCTAAATGGAAACAACATGCATGACTTCTTGTCTTTATTCTCTTGATCTTAGAATGTATTTAAGTGTTTTTTTGTATACTTCCTGTATACAAGGGCTATGCTTGTTTCATTCGTATCAATAAATTTACTCTTACTTATAAAAAAAATAAAAAATAACATAGTATCTTTCAGCCAAAGAAAAGGCCAACTGCAAGTAGAATGGGACAAGATTTATGCAAAGGATGAAACACACAACGGATGGTTAACTTTAAGCAGATAGATAGAAGAGTGTAACATGGTGACACTTCCATTGAGTATCCAGATCATTGACTTCCAAGGAGAAATTTTTAGGCTAAAGCTAGCCAAGTCACTGGATTACTTTTACCTACCAAGCTTTTTTCTTTTTTAACTCCTACTTTGAACTACTGACACTACTGGAAAGAATGGAGGGAATAAATATTTTCAGATTGAAACAATTTTCAGCCACATTATATCATTGGCAAAATAAAGGCAAACAGTCCCTCTTTCTCCATCTAAATAAAATGCCTACATTGGTATTTATTGGCTCTTCCACTAATATTGATAATGTGATTTAAATTCCCATCCAAAGTACTTGATAAAGAGAACATTTTAAAAGCAAGAGATTAAAAAAAAAAGGAACGACTCATCATGAGAAGAATAATGTCGAAACTGTGCACTCACCTCACACTCACACATATGATCAACAAACTCAACAAAGCTACACAACTTCATGGGAAGTGGAAATATGCCATTTGGTCTCAATTCATTTTTTCAATGCCACAATAGGTCGTTTGCACTAAAGACATGGAACTATGGAAGAATGGAAAATATTAAACTGCCCAACTATCCATGTATTTGAAAAAAAATAACATCATCAGATGCCAATGCCCTTAATTCTGCATGGAAAATATGATTAATATAACAATGCTTTTCACTCAGGGAATCAGGTTTAACATATACGAGTATCCCACTTTTCTAACGCCAACAACAAATGAAACCAAGCAATAACAGGCTCCTTCTGCAGTAACAGTGCCACAGAACTTACAACTATTCTAGAGCCTTTGCACTAAGTTGAATGTGGTATGCAAAAAACCTGTAAAATACCATTATAATTGCCTCTATTTCTTTTGGTGCCAAGTGATCCTTTACACCCCTGCCGATATACTCAACCTAAATAGGACACTGTTCACACCAAACACTTCCACACGACTTTTGCTCCTAAACCTTGACTACTGATTTCCTACAAGCTAAGGACCACCAAACAATGGTAAAATCAAGGATAAAGAAATCAAATTAATAAAATACCCGCAATGATTTATAATTAACCATCATAGGTTTAGGTTTCAAACTCAAAGGCAATGTATACTATACTTTGATTGATAGCTGTACAAGTGAAAATTCATCAATGCCGGGAAAAACTAACAGCTTTAAAACACCCAGAAAGCCAAATGCTCATAAAAACTCTTAACTCGGAGGCTTGAAAGTGTAAGGCTGCGGAAGCGTCAACGGACCTCGTCTCGAGTCCTTGTCATCCAAAAGCCTCTGCACCCTCCGGTTCCGACAGTACTGCCTATCAAAATGCTTCACCTGTCATTTTTCAAAAGCCACAACAAGAGTTCTCAAAACCAAGAAGTAAAAGAACTAAAATTTGACAAATCTTCAAGTGAAACCAATGTTTGCAAGAATGGGATCTGTCTTACCCAAGATGCCCGGCAGTGTTTGACGAACTCTGCCCTCGATCCTTTGCAGTCAGATGGGTAAAGCAGTCCAACCGAAGCGATCTCTGTGGGTGACTTGTTGGACTCCTTTTCCAGACACGCATAGAAAGCATCCCGAGCCTGAGTTTTTATTCATCCAAAAAGAAGAACGAAGAGATGAAATATGAAACAAAAGCAGAGGATGAGGAAAGAGAAGAAGAGGGAGAAAAAGAAGGACCTTGTAGCAAGCTTGTCTGGCTTCAGAGAGAACATCGGCGTGGACTGTGTCTGCGTTTCGTGAAGCGTAGGCTTCCAGAGCCATGGAAGAAAGAATTCTCGAAGAGGAATTGTCGAAGTACTGCTTCGTGCTTTACGAGGCATTGATTTAGCCCATTAATGGACATGGTCCACGAGTTAGGATAGCTGGGCTAAAAAAGGCAATGGGCCCCAAAATGTCACTATGGCTAGTTGGGCCTTAAAAGGTTATGCTCTTTTTTTTCTTTTATTATTATTAATTAATTAAAAAGGTTTATGGTCTTTGTT
Organism: Juglans cinerea; assembly: GCA_961763995.1. Classification (NCBI taxonomy): domain Eukaryota; kingdom Viridiplantae; phylum Streptophyta; class Magnoliopsida; order Fagales; family Juglandaceae; genus Juglans; species Juglans cinerea. The sequence goes on along the minus strand of CAUIVZ010000007.1, from coordinate 32,724,855 downwards.
AAGGATTATAGTTCTTTAGAGTGCTCTTTTAGGTCTAATAATATTTACTAATTCATTCATTTTCTTGTTCCAAATTCATTCCTAAATACATGGTGGATGAAAGAAATGAACAAGTTTATAACCCAAAAGAGTATATATGTGTCAAATATCAAATTAATGGAAGAGAATTTAGGATCAGATGTTGGTGCACTGACCTACATAACTCATAACATTGCAAGAGATTGGCAACAAGTGTTAATTTTATGATCGGGTAATGAATATATACACTTACAACTATTTTACAACTTATCTTAAACCAACCAATGTAATTGTGACACTCCATTAAAATAATTTTAATTTTACTTAACTACCCTTCATTTTAAGTAGAGTACTGGTAAACTAATTGTAAGTTTATCATTTTCCTTTATGATCATTAAGTACGATGTGGTAGATAGAGGCATGCATGTAGTAGCTAAGAGCACTAGTAGTGAGATGACTATAGTCAAAATTTGGCTAAAATTTAACTAAGTTGCATAAATTTTATTTACACTAAACTCAATAAATCTACAGTGTTTTTAACCAACACCATAGTCACTGGCCAAATTTGGCCAGCCCAAGTTGCTGACCATTTCAAAAAACACGTCGACTTCTCCCATACAAGTGTTCCCACTGTAGTGTGTAAAAATTCACACCATTTCGAAAAAACCCACAAACAAGTATTTCCACTGTAGGGTGTAAAAATTTGCAGGTGAACATAATAAGAATCGAGCAAGGTAAATATATAATATTCCAGTGAAAACTGGAGAGTTTGTTCTTTTAATAGAATAACAATTACAATTAAAATTAAAATAAATGAAAATGTCAAGATCAATATTTTAATAGAATAGTGATAGATTTAGAGAGTTTGTTATTTGATGTTATTGAAAAGTGGCTAGTTAAAATTATAAAAGTGAATTTTCTAATTAAAGTTTGGCCAAATTTTAGCTAGGCTACTACTAGTGCTGTTGTCTTTTTGTAGTTACTATTTCGAGCAACTAGCAAAAGAAAAAGATCATGCTATTTAGAGCATTCATATCCATGAAAGATTTCCTAGCTTCTGCCTGCATGATATTGGTTCCAGATCTAGTAATTAGTCTACATCCATGATATTGTTGTGTCTTATCAAATGTGAGTTTTATTTAAATTAAATATATATATATATATATATATATATAGCTAGGGTTTGGAAGGTAGCATCATGTATTAATGATGCATATGCCCCATCCGGTGCCAAAAGAAGTAATTGATCATGTGATTGAGAGAGGCAGCTTCAAGTTGGTACTTTTATCGGACCCCTTGCATTTATATGCATTGAGGTAGACAGTACTATCAGAAAATAATGCAAACTGATGGAGCTGGCCGGGTGCATGCATGTGCTGCCATATATGGTGCTACGTACCTGTCTATATTTGCCAATTGACCCCAACCCCTTAATTCGAGCCTTTTCCCATTCTTTCCACCATAAAATGAGTTTATAATATATACATTATTTATTGTTATATGTGTGGATTAACAATAAATACCATAAGACCCATTTCAAGTACCTATTTTTATTGGAGAAATGAAAATATGTGACCCACATAAAAAGAAATTAATTTTTTAACAGTGGATCCCACTCTTTTTCAAAGTGATTGCACAACGCTTGTGCACTCCATAACTGTATGTAACATTACTCTTTTTATTGAGTAGTGCTACAAGCCTTACTTACAATTTTACGTATAACAAGAATTATTTTGTCAATTTTTTTAAAAAAATTCAAATTTCATAATTTTCAGCATACTGATATGTATTTTTTATAATTTTTTTTAAGTAAAATTAGTATTTTTTTTTTTGCTTACGATTTTTAAGTTCGAATATGAATTTAGAGAAATCTTTTTCCATTTGAAAATAACTGATCGAATTAATATTTGAATACATGCAATTATTGTTTTTGTTTTCTCTTTTAAAAAAAATGATTTAAAGAGAAAAATAGTCTCCAAATTATTAAAAGAAGACGTCGGCTCAAATTGGACCAATACGCGCCAAGCCGACACTTCGAGGCCGACAGCAGGCATTGGGGGCAGGTTGCCAGGTACCGATGCTTTACGTAAAAGAAAATAGAAAAAAAAAGAAAGATACTGTTTTATTATTATTTTTCTCTATCTGTTTTAACTTTTAAGCAATATTGTCCCCTACGAACTTGCCTACATTTTAGAATCCTATTTTGGTAAGAAAAATTCTGCTAATCGTTATCAAACCACGCATAATTTCTCATTTTTTATTTTTTATATTATCAAATGTGTCGTCTATGGATGATATAAAAAAGAAATCAATTAGTTTATAAAGAATAAAATAAATAAATAAATAAAAATAAGTATGATGTGTAGTAATAATGAGTACAGCCTAGAGGTGGTGACCGATCATGCTCAAACATGTAAAAATGTTGGCTCTTTTGGTTTCTAAGTTGTTTTAATTTTATTCAGGTGTACCTCATATAAAGTTTTTAAAATATGTTGATGTAGGGGGATCCGGGTCCGAATCCGAGGCTAATGAGGCTCACCTAAAAGATGCGATGTTAAAAGCATTGGACTACTTAGAGAAGGTAGACCAATGCAAAGTAGGCGAGAAGAGATAAAGATTTGGACGAGGGACTTATCTCTCGAATGGGAATGGAGATTTATCCCTTGGTTGGGCGAGAAGACTAATCTCTGTTGATTGGGCGAGGAGAAGTGGTGACATCCGTATTTTAACTATAACTTTAGTTATAGGTGTCAAAATCGCGCATATGACCCCAATCCGGAAAGCTCTCTTAGGCGCACACGTCGGGGTCACCAGCTTTGCTTGGTGGACCCCTTTTCGACCCCAAAATCAGTCGTTTTAACCTCCGAAACGTCAACTTTAGTCAACTCTTTCATTTTTTGGTTAATTTTATTTTATGGTAATATTTATCTTTAGTAACGATCTTAGTCGTAATTATCTTATTCCATATTTTATAGTTTAGCCTTAATTATTGATTTGCCATTTTTCGTTAGCTATTTAAGCCCAGCTTATAAGCTTCAAAGAGGATGATTGATTTATTTTATAGTAAAACCTTAATCTCAAAATTTATCTATGTTCGTGATTTTTCTCAATCACAATCTCTAGCTTCCATTTTTTAACTAGCCGTCAGAATAATCTTTTATTTTGATCCCGTGTCATATTTCAAATTGAACGATATGATCATCATTGGAGATACTGAAAACTAAGATTTAAGAGCATGTTTGGGATTGCATTAGGAGTCTTAAAAAGTATTTAAATCACTTTAAAAGCTCTTTAAAAAGAAAATAAGTTAAAGTTATTTAGATAAAGTTAACTTAAGATAAAGTTAACTTAAGATAACAAAATTAAGTTATTTAGATGTTATATATTAAAGTACTTATTAATTTTAAATAAGCAAAAAATATGTTTAAGGAAAAACATCAAACGTTTTTTTCGAATAATCCAGAATGTAGTTCCAAACAAAATAACGAATAAGATGATACTAAGACAACATATCGCATACCAAATTGATTAGAAAATGGCACGGGATTTGCATCTAAAATATATCAAATCGATCTATAACTGAAAAGAATGAAATATAATATATATAAATTATGCAATGAGAAGTGTTACACCCACAAAGATATCTTACAATAGTAAACCCAAAAACTAATATGGTTTTATATGATACATTAGATCTACTTTACAATAAAAGTAGTTTTACAATCTAACGTATATATCACATCAAGCAACATTAGTTTGTAAGTTCACTTTTATGCGATCTATATGTAGCTAAAGCATTTCCCTAATGCATTAAGCAGATGAGCAAGCATGGAGTACAACATGGTTTAGTACTTCTCATGATCCCTAAAGTAAACTATGGTACTTTTGATTTATTTCTGTTTTGATTTCTCCATTGATTTTGCGATAAAATTATTTGGATTGTTTATAAAGTAATTCAACAATACCATTAATCATTATCAGATCATGATCATGTCCTGATATAGTGAGGTGATATCTAAATCTCAATTTGATTTATTGGGTACCGGATTGTGGTACTGATCAATGTGTTTGCATATATAGGATTAGATCTAGCTAATGGGTGCTAAATATTTACCATATCGATTGTGTTAAACGGATTCCAAACAGCTCCAAGTTTCAATTTGACAAGTATCTCTCATGAGATATCTCTCTCTCTCTCTCTCTCTCTCTCTCTCTACTTGAGTTGAGGTTTTGAATTAATTAGGGGGGACCTTTAGGGTTACGATTCATGATCTTCTGTGGCTAGGAGTTGGGACGTTGTGGGAAATTGGGGATTGATCATTCATGAATAAACGTGAAGATTCAAGATAAGAGCTACGTTCTCAAAAGTGCAACCCATTAAGTGTTTATAATTTCCCAATTGACCGAGTAAACATTATTTCTACTTACAAATATGTTTTTTACGCAACTGGCCTGTTTGAGATACAAGAAACCTGTTTTGCAACAGTACTACTTCTAGCTATTAGCTTGAAGGGGAGATCGAAAGGTCTAACTAAACAGCTTAGACCAATGATCTTAAGGGAAAAGGAGAACAGAACATGAATAATTAATAGACAAATAGGTAAGCAATTAATTAGCATGAGAGCATCATGTCTAAGTACTGAGAATATATATATATATATATATATATATATATATATATATAGGCCAATCTGTAAATTAAATCAAACAAGCACACGGCCACCAGCCATATTGTTTGTGAATGGAAAAATAGCAACAACTTATATATAATCAAGCCACATTAGGATTAATCGCCATCTAATTTGATTAACTCACAATAATCGTGATACATCATGGGTCAGTTAAGCTACAAAAATGACTCCAATTTTTTTTTTTATTGGCACCAACTAAATTCCAGGGGGGCACAGGTCCTAAGCAAGGAGTTTTCCGCAAGTGTAACTTGAGTAATTTAAAGGAAAAATACGTCAATCTGATAGTCCTTAGAGATTGTTTGCACTCAAGTGGATTTGAACTTTAGACCTAAGGGGAGCATATATACCCCCAAGCCCAAGGCCTTTACCACTTGAGCCAACCATTAGGAGTTTACAATAATGACTCAAAATTAAGCTATGTTATCCACCACTAAGATAGCGGTTATGCTGAGCATGGACCCATCAACTTACTCCTTCACACACAAGATAGCTGATCAAGAGACAAGTACTATATATATATATATTGTTCTATTTTTCGACCATGTGTATCAAATCCCTTTAAAAAAAAGTGGGATCAAACAAGTAAAACATCATGGGAAATTATAATTAGATGGAAGCTCCCAGCCAAGAGAGAAATGAAGCAATTGGCTTGCTCACAAATACATGATTACTAAATAAATCTCTTTATGATGATCAGTAGTATATATAAGTAATTGAGAACAGCTTGACATTACACAGCCAGCCATATTGTGATTGGGAAAAAAAAAACAAAAAAACAATCAAACCACACACGACAAGGATTCATAATGCTTCAAAGAATAATCACAATCTCTGTGATATATGCACATTCAGTTAATTAAACACCATGATCAATAGACGTCTTATGAAGTACATGATCATCAAGTATCACGCCAGACTAGCTATATATTCAACAAGTGCATCATGTACTATCACGCTTAGCATGGATCCATTGGCCAATTGATCCTTTCACACACATGATGATCAGATCAGAGGCCAATTAGAGACTGGTTTTCTACTTTTCTTTTGGAAGAAAACCAAACTTAAGCTGATCGAACGTGCAACCATGGAAAGAAAGTAAGGTGGAAGGTCCACCAAGAGGCAAAGCAATTGGCAGCTTGCTTGCTCTCAGATACACGATTACACAATGAATCTGCTCAAAGAATGTTAATTTATTAACTAATTACACATCATCGAAAATAACCAGCAAGCTAAACCAGTACCAATGACAATAATTGAACCAAATTCCTATAATTCAACAACCTTTTCATGACAACAATTGAATATATCATGCAAGTTCCTATAATTCAACAACCTTTGATCATGATGATCAATATCTATATCGAATTCTATCATGCATGTATGATAATGATGACTATAATTATGGAGATGGAGATTTGTTTATGTTTTAATCCAATGAAGAGACAAATGGTGTATAAATAAAACCAATCATTCATGCTTAAAATAAATACCAGTTTTGAAGAAAGAGGAGGAAGAAGAAGATATTTAAATGGAGACGTCTTTTTCCTGTCTCCCCCAGTTGATCACGAAGTCCCCACTCGAGACCATCCCCAGTAAACCCACATTGTCCACAAAGCTGCTGGGACCCTACCACAATGACGATCTGACGGTCCAAACCGCTCCAAACAGAGGCAGTCAAATCAGCAGCCGTTAAATCGATTTGCCAAAAAAGTCAATCAACTGCACACCTGTCCTCCACGTAGCCCCCTCTATCCTAGAACTTCCTTTGTCCTTTGTTTGTCCTTTGCCTTCGTTCGCTAATTAAACGAGGCAAGGCAAGTTGTGACAAAGGCCCAATCATTTCGATCTATTTTGCTTTTTTTTTCCTGTTCTCTGGGTGTTACCGGCGGCAACACCGATCAGGGACGGAAAAAGGCGAGGTTTTGGGAGGGGGTGTGCGTTTGTGGAGAGCACAAAGAGAGAAAATGCAAAGAAAGGTCAAAGAAAGAGAGACTCGAGGTTTTGTTTTGGGTGGTTGGGGATTGGAAAACCCTAATTATTGTTTATCAGTTGGGTTTAACCTCAGAAAAGGGTAAATGGGTATGTGAGTGTTTGATTGCTGATGAGTGTATTTGATGTTTCTTTCAGATCTGACCTATAGTGATGAGCCTTCATATACCTTTTAGAGTGAGGATTAGTTCGTTGGGTGATTATTATTTGTCTTTTTTCTCGATGAAAACAACGAAAAATTCAAAGGAGGAACATGGAAGAGACTGACAGAAGAGAGTGAGCACACGCTGCAAGCAATTGTATGAGGGCATACCTTTGCGAGTGCGTGCTCACTTCTCTTCTGTCAGCTTCCCATTCAGGCCGTGTCTTCCTCTTCATCTTCTTCTTTGTTAGTCTTCCCTTCATTCTTCTTTGTTAGCCTCTAGCTTCTCTTCCTCTGGGCGTTTCTCTTTCACCTCATAAGTCTCTTTGCAGCAGCTGCCTTTTCTTATCATGTTTTTCTGGATGTTTTTCATTCATTCTAGTTCAGAACTCAGAAGCCATTCCCTCCAAGCTGTTCAAGAAAAAAGGAAAAGAAAGGTACAAAAGGCAAAAGAAAAGCCGCACCCAGAAATGACACATCACGCTGTATATTCCTACTTATCTATTCGCTCTCTCTCTCTCTCTCTCTCTCTCTGATGTATTACTCCATTTAATACCCTTCTGTATGCGAAGTTTTTCAGAAGTATGCAGTCCACCATATTTATTTTTGCCATTGCTTTCTAGTTTCTACCGCTACCGCCACAGATTTGTTGTCATTTTTTTTGCACTCATTCCTTTCAATAACATCAAATATTTTATTATTATTAGTATTATAATTATTATTATTGTTATTATTATTATTATTATTATTAGTGTTGATAATACTGATTGAGCTTCAAGAGCGTGACTTTTGATGGTACTCTTTGGTAGCGAGGACGACGGAAGTGGGATCCGAAGGTACGCCAGGCTACTGTTCTTGCTTTAACGGAAACTCATATTGTAAATCACAACATATTAATGCTTCACGTTATTAGCGTTTCTTCTTCTTCTTCTTCTTCTTCTTCTCGTCTCAGCTGTGGTCGATCATGCAAGGCAAGGCACATGTTTGGATGCGGTAAAACTCTTGTCTCTTAATCGGCCTCTGATTTTGGGCTATTTTGATTTCATCTTCTCCCTGCAGATTCTCATCCCCAAACGCATGCTTCCCATAAAAACCGCATAAATTTCTGTATTATTCATCTGTTTGGTAATTTTATTTCCTATCATTAACGCAGTTCATGTTGACCCATCTTTTCGCCTTGGTCTAAAGAATCTCGTACCTTTGTCCTTGTTGATTCGTAGAGGAGGTGTCTTTTGGAAGTGGGTCTGAGCAGACGCTGCTAAATATGGCAAGAAATATTTGTTTACGCTTCGGGGCAGATATGCACCTTCCTAGGACCAGTATGAGTAAAGCCTTTGAAGAGGGGATTTTCCTTATTCGGGTCAGTAATTGATTCAATTTGCGTAATTTCCTGGATTATATTTAGTGACCTTTATTTTGAAGATCTTTCTTCATCATCACCAAGATGCGTGGCTTTGGTTATAATATATTTTCAAGTAATATATATATATATATATATATGCATATATATATATATATATATATATATATATAAGATCTTAGTTGTTTATTGCAGCTCTTATTATTAATATTGCTTGGGGTTCGGGGACAAACTGCGGCTTCCGTCTGTAGGAGGCTAATCACTCAGGTAATTAACTATTCCTTCAATTAATTTCTTCGTTTTTTTTAGTTTGGTCTGATTTTTTTGTCTGTTACTAGCCAGCCAGTCCTCCTGATTTTATGTGTCTTTTTCTCTATTAATGATGTTATTTGTGTTTTGTTAATGACTATTTCTATTATATATGCTGGTTTGATTTATGGATATTTAATTAATATAGGTGGAATTCGTGTCTGGAATGGCATATTATATAGTTTATTTGAAGGCATGAGTTCATAATTTAAGTAGGATTTATTGTTTACTTGTTTGGCATAAAGATTAATTATTGCATGAGGCCAATTTCCTGAACTTGTGATGAAAGAAAGTTTAATTGGTCGTAGAGTTCTTTTCTTCTTGTTTGTAGAAATTAATTGAACCACATGAGGAGGCACTGCATGCCAAGCTTTAATTATCTCCTTGCAGCTTGTTTGTGGAAATAGTTATAAGATATAGGCAATCACTTTCATCTTTCCAAACCTGAACCCATTAAGGAATGGGACCATAGGAGGGAATTGAATTGATGAATCTGTGCTCTGGGGTGATCTTTATCATGTGATGTTGTTGATATTTCTTTCACAGCTAGCCATCGTTGAGATCATTCACGTTGAAGAAATCGTTTCATGAGAAGCTGTAATTTAGTGATCATGGTTTCAATTAGGGATTGATCTTTCTATTGAAACTTAACTGGATCCTGGAGTAAATTGACTCATTGATCATGGATTTCTCATCTAATTAAATCACTGGTCAAGGACGGACTTAATTTCTCCCAACATAAATTACTAGCTAGCTAGCTCTAGCTAGCCTTTGTTTTATATAACCAGCACTAGTACTCTAGCTATTGAGATTATTTCGGATTTAGATGATTTTTGGCCTAGTAATGAGTGCGGAGGCTGAAATTAAAAGATGTGTCAATTCTTGTCCATTGACCTAGCTATAGCTAGTTGTCTGTCAACATAAACTGCAACCTTTGTGTGTTCATGATTAATGTATCAATACCTTCACTCGTTTTATGTTCAAAGAATGAAACCGAGTTTTTCTCAAAAAAAAAAAAAAGAATGAAACCGAGTACTTACTTTTCTTCTTCCCAAAATCTTTTTACCTACACTTTCTTATTCCAAAGATACTGTCCTCAATCGTTTTAACCATTACCTTGGTATTTTTGCCACATATGATATCAATAATTATGTGGTTAGTACTAATTAGAGATTTTAGATGAACTGTTATCGTACCATTGCATCTTTAAAATTTTTACTTATAAAAAAAAAAACATTGTATCTTTTAAATTTTAAAAGCACTACTAAGAATTGCAAGAAATAATCATATTGATCTATTTTGTAGAAGAAAATATTTATATTTTTTAAAAGAATTTGATGGGCAGGAATTAGGAAGTGTCAAGTTGTTCTTTTGCATGTAAAAGTACTATGGTTTGATACTTTTATAGATTCTTAGAAAGCAATGATCATCTCTCTAAAATTTGCATTAAGAGAATGTTTGGGGAATGAGATGAAAAATTTGTGAATAGTAATGAAATTGTTTGAGTTAAAATATTTTATTAGGTTTTGGAGAAAGTTGAATCAAAATATTATAAACTTAAAATATTGTTATAATATAGTTATTTAATATTATTTTTGTTTTGGAATTTGAAAAAGTTGTATGGTTTTTTGTGTTTTGTTTGGAAGTTTGTGAAAGTTGTAATGATTAGATAAAAAAGTTGAATATTTAAAATTGAAAAGTGTTTGTACTTGAGTAATGTTTGGGAAGGAAATTATAAGAACTTTTAAGATAAGATGAGATGAGATGAGATGAGATGGTTTCTATTCCCAAACAAGCCTTAAGACTTATCTTTGGGGATCTACTATTGCATAAGAAATATTAGAGCTAGTTTTTTCCTTAGCTATCTTCATCTCTCAAATTAAGCTTTGCATTAAGTCTTCTCTAGCTCTTTTCTCTTCTCAAAATGACCTTAATGGGTATATAAGGAAGATCATTGAAGTCTTGATCAACTTGCTCCTTGATCCTCATAACTAGAACAATGTTATTTTTGGTCAGAAGCTAATTATTTTGAGTACAAAGTGTAGAGGCTAAAGTGCTATGCTTACAAAAGTGCACATTTTGGAAATTTGGAAGTAATCTTTCTTTTTTCTTTTTTTTACAAAATCCAAATATGAAGTTGCCAGTTTTGACCAATTTAATGATGATGGTGATGGTTCTATGCTTAAAGATGAAGATGATTAAAATATATATAGGATTAGTACTGCAATATTGTATATATTGCTCATCTTTTAATATATATACAGAAGTCAATACCTACAATGCTCTTGTGCTTTTTCGGTTGTTCCAATATTGATTTTTCAAACTTTAGAAGTTTATTCTATGAATACTTTTTATTACACATTATTTTTTAAAAACTTGGGCTACATTTCATTCAGTTGTGTGTTTGTCCTAATTTGCACTTTGTGCCTAAGTTCTAACTAGCTAGGCGATTGCGCTTGAGTATGCATGATGCTTTCACCAACATTGATCACATGATCCTTAAGACCCAATTTTTAAGTTTTTACTGCCCAATTTTTTACAATGTGAAACGGAAGGGTTCTGTCAGGAAAACATCCAATAAGTTTTCTCCCATTACCTAAGACTCTTGGCAGCATGCACTTTCAGATAAGATACCGTACACAAATTTTTATTGGCAGTCAATTGTTAGCAAACATGCGTTAGTTATTTAGTCATGTTAGTATTGTCCATTGGGAGTATTTAGTCATTAATTTGGTCTAAAATTGGGTAGATCTAGTACTATCAAATAATGGCTTGCTTTATCTCAAGAAGATTTCAGCTATTCAATCGTTTGATCTAGCTTGTTGTCATTAATATTATCTTTTCTCGGCTGAGACCAGCTCATCTGCTATGCTGAAACAACTATGTGATTTGCAACTATTATATATGATTGGAGCTACAATTTCGCTTACGAATTTGAGGCTACGAAATTGAAGTAAGGCTTAGTTGTATGTATTAATTTTCCAATCAACTTCAGTCTTGCTTTTCATGAAGTTATGGCCTTGTTTACACAAGTCAAAGCTAAATCTTATTTGAATAGGAGCTTTTATGTAACGCCCCAATGGAAGGCCCGAACAACATGACCTATATTCCAAAAGGACTAATCAATGATACAATTGGAATCCCATTGGAACCTATAAAGAGGAATAACTTTTTCTTCCCAAGTAATGTGAGATCTCATTTACCACCTACTCTTATCATTATCATATGGGATATCACAATCTCTCCCCCTTAAATTCCCGACGTCCTCGTCGGGCCTGTCCGTTGTAGGTGGCACGGCTCAAGTCCCACATTTTTTGTTGGGATAGGCTCTGATACCATTTGTAAAGCCTCAATGGAAGGCCCAAACCACATGACCTATACTCCAAAAGGACTAGTCAATGATACAATTGGAACCTTATAAAGAGTAATAACTTTTCTTTCCCAAGGAATGTGAAATCTCATTCACCACCTACTCTTATCCTTATCATATGGGGTATCACATTTTATGAACACCATTTTGTGATTAATGGATAATTATCTGGTTAGCTTCAAGCCTTGATGACAAACCCCACAAATTAATAATTTTTTTAAAAAATAAAACAGTTTTTTCTGTTAATTTGGCGTGCATATAATGTTGTCTTTCCTTGCATATTCAAATGAAACTTTCCATGTTATTATTTAATAACCCCTCATGCTCTAAATTTTGTTGTTGTGTGCATAACTGGTTGCCCCCGCTGCCATTGTTATTTTGTGTATATCTTTGATTGTTGAACTAATGTACACTTACATTATCCAAGAAAGCCCTTTTGGTTTTTATCTAGTACTTGTTTTGTTCTACTCTTGATTAGGTAATCCCTATAATTAATTACTTTAACGTCCAATTTCTTTCATGATGATTAAAGGGATGTAAACAAAATATTTGTAAAGCATTTTTAGAAGGTAAAATTTTGGCCTCTCAAAGCTTGTAAAAGCCAAAAAAATCCTTTTGTAAATTATAAGGTGTGTTGTATTATGCTATCCTCCCATGAATTCTTTTAGCTCCTTGTCTTATTTGCTTTCTGCTTTGTTCAAGCTCATGACAACTTCAAAGTAAAACACAAAGTTTCCAGTGCACCTAAAACCATTAATCCATAAAACTGGTTGAGTTACATCAAATTGTTTTGATTTTCTTTTGCTTTTTTTTTTTTTTGGTTATGTCTTGCTTATGCTAGTTTTGGACTAGTTATAGGGATTCATGAGTTTATACAATGAGGAGACACTTTATCTTACAATAAATGACAGTCTTTTGCAAAAAGATCAAGAAAGAAAAGGTTTATGTTTTTGGCTAAACATATGCTAGAAACTTGCCCTATCTTTTCATTGCTTCCCTGGCCCTCCTCTCCAAAAAAGAAAAAACTAAATCAAAGTCCTTAACTAAGCCGTGCTTGGAAGGTTGGGAGCAATTTCTATTTCATGCACCCACCCGTGGGTAGCCCAAGTGGTAAGGGCGAACTTTTGTGCATGAGCCCCATGTCACAGGTTCGATTTTCCCTGGGATCAAACTGCGACTTAAGTAGGAGGCCATGGTGGTGGGTTGCTGTGCTAGTCTCCCCAAAGGTTTAGGTTTCATGGGTGAGTCCTAAGGGCTCTGCCATGGGGTGGTTCCCCCATCATCTAAAACAAAAATAATATGTTTCATGCATACATATTCTCAATCAACGATGGCTACTCTCCTTACATCCACGATATTAAAAAACATTAATGATGATCTTGCTCGAGATCGTATGGTTAATGTATCGGAGCCAAATAGCGGCTCTAGATCAATCCCTAAGAGAGAGTTAGGTAGAGCTTGGTTTTTTAAAGCGTTGATTAGTTCTGTTGAGAGTTTTTGGTGAAGGAACCCCTTGGAAGCAAGTGGTTGTAATCGAAAAGTTACAGGGTCTCGTCCTCTTCTGGTAAAAAAGCGATAAACCCCATCTTTCTCTCTCTCCTCGATGACTTTTCTTTTCCCTTTTCTAGTGGTTTCTGCTAGGAATGATTCTTAATCTTTTGGTTTGATTCTTCCTTTCTTTAGATTGGTTGTGTTCCTTTATTAGTTAGTTGTTATCTTAGTGATGGACTGGAGTTTACATATAGAAGCTAAGGTGTTTCTCCACTGGGTCGGAAAATGCATGGTTTATCGCTTTTTAGCCTCCAAATCATCACACGCCACCCCATCATGCTCACCAACCATCAATCTTCAAAACTCATGTGGAACTATTGCCAAAAGACTGCCCGGTCGTGTGTGAGTTTCACTTGCTACCGCACATTGCGGCCCCTATAGACTATATGCATGGCGTGACTGAGTTCGATGCTTCCAAATCCGGCACTCACTACCACACTTCTCTAGCCATGAGCTCCACAAGTCAGCATTGCAACGAGAGTCTTTGGTCGGTCACCATCAATCCAGGCTCTTTGATTCTAGCTATTAGACTATATGCTAGTGCTTTCCCTAACTGAGTTTAAAGGAAGAGGAAGTGGAGATCTTTGTCAACGATCATTTCTTGGTTGCATCTGCAAACTGCATTCGACTAGTCCATCAATTGGATTACAATTCTTTTTTTTTTTTTTTGGCGATTCCCTCCTTGGAGTCAAGGAACTTGGGCTCAGATCCAACTTGCATGTTAGATATTTTGAATAGCTACATTGCATCTATTGCAATGGTTTTTTTGCTGGGGTCTCCCACCATTTCTCTTGTATTTTTAATTTTAATTTATTGCTTTCCTTGATTAGAAAAGAAAAAGAAAAAAGGAAATGCAAAACAAAGGTCAAGGTTTCTAAGGGGATGTATTTTTCTCTTAAAGATTAACTCGGGTTCATCCAAGACCTAACCTATTTAACTCCAACCATGAAGCTGACACTCGTTGGCCACCGACAATTTTGGGTTAGAAGGTACATATCGAATAGTGTCTCATGGGTTTCGAACAATTCTAGAAAGAATTTTGACTGAGTAGAAAATCAGGGTTTAGAAACTAATTTGGCAAGACATAGCTGAAACCTAGCTTCTTTCTAAAACACTGATGCTTGTTGGAAGTTTCTTGAGTTCTTATATATATATATATATATATATATATATATGAGAAATGCTATTCTAAGGCCTGATCTACACCACACATCATCCACATGGCATAATTTGATTTGTAAAACTCAAATTTTAAAATTTATCTTCTAAATCAAATTATGTCACATAGATGTTATGTGATGTAGAGGCCTTAGAATAGAGTTATATATATATATATATATATATATATATACATATACAGTAATGCTACATTCAGTCGTGGAATGCGCAAACGCCGTGCAGTCGCTTTGAAAAAGAGTGGGATTCACTATTAAAAAATTAATTTATTTTTATGCGGGTCCCATATTTATTCACTTTTTTCAAAGCGACTGCACGGCGTTTGCACACTCACGACTGCAAGTATCATTTCTCATACACATATATGTGGAACTTTTCAATAATTTTTTAATTACTGAGCTTGACAATATACAGTGTGGGTATTATTTTGTGTGACTTTGGGCCAGTTATTACTTGTAATTTATATTTTATTTTTATTTCTTAATGGATCTCAAGTCTACTTGCTTTATCAAAGATTAATAACTGATCATATACAAGCAATGTGTTTGTATGTATTGATCATGAACAGAAGTATTTGAAACCATAAATGCTTCTTGATGTTTAATGCTTCTCTTCATAGGTTGTGCCCTTAAATCTATCTTCCCCCCTTTTATGTGATTATTGGAGTCACATATGAGCAATCTGTTACCTATATACATACACACACACACCCCTTATGTTTCTTGTAGCTGGAAATGCATCCCAAAACACGATCTTTTCTAGGTTTGGTGGCTGCTAGTTACTCTCATCACTGCTCCAACCTAACAAACCTCACATGAAGTGTTCTTTCTACACCTTTTAGCCAATTATAGGCAGCCAAACATCTGTAAGAGAGACCTTTATGAGTTATTTATCCTTACAGATTAAGTCAAGAGTATATATGTTGTATAACTTTGTAACCCTCATATAGGAAGATGTCTTTTGAATGTTGTTCTATTTTTGTCATTGATATAAAATTACTTAATTACCAACAAAAAGTCATCAGTATAAAACTGGAAATAAGTATTAAAAATTATGTTTGTGTTTCTTGATTCCCCCAAAATTCGTAGGGGAAAACATCAATAATATGGTCTTCTTTCCCTTTTTGTAACATGGTGATAAAAATGGGAAAGGAAAGTGGATAACCACGTAATTTTATTTATAGGAAAACAAAATTACCACTTACCCCAATTCAAAACTTTTGAAAATCCCATAAGAATGTACCACTTCGATATGGGAAGAACTAGACAAACTAACAAATGTACAAAAAAGCAACTTTTAAGTTTTTGGATGAAGAATCTTGAAGGTATGGGAATATTTGTAATGTTTTATTTTAGGGCTCGTTTGGATGGTGAGATGAGATGAAAATGGTTTTAGATGAGTTGAATAAAATATTGTTAGAATATTACTTTTTAATATTATTATTATTTTGGAATTTGAAAAAGTTAAATTGCTTATTATATTTTGTGTTGAAATTTGGAAAAGTTGTAATGATGAGATGAGGTGAGATGATTTTTATATCCAAACAAGCCCATAGTACTGTTTTGCTTTAGCTTGCATTTAGGTGTACTCACTTGTATACATCATGTGTACCTGAGCTATGCTTATTTACTTGGAATAAAATCTCTTATTAACTGAAAAGAAAAGAAGAGCAACTTCTAAGTTCTTTAGAGAACATCAGCAAGCACCTGAAATTCACAAGTCAGAAATTTCACCTTAGAAAAAATTTCATACACCAGTGTGTGAAAATTCATGGGCCTGAACTTGGTGAAGTCAGAGGGATTGTCCTCCTTATGAATAAAAGAGGAAGAGTAGCAAGCAGGTAGGGGGAGCCACCAAATAACTGTTCTGCTACTACCAACAAATCCTCATTCATAATTCGCAACGCTCTGAGCAAAACATCCAAACTCATGATCTGGCCCCGGATTGCTACCATTGGAATATGTTCTAAAGCCTCTGTAATCTCCTCCATGGATGGAGCCCTTCGGATTCTCATTATCCAAATCCGTCACCAAGAAATAGTAGAAGACCAATTAAAATCAGTACTAGTAGTCCCATTAGAACTTAACAAATCTGAAAAATAATTGAAAGCTGCGTCATGCATGAATCTCTCCATTGGAGATCAGCTAAGGGCTGTACCATCATCTAGAGTCATACATGTAACAATCCCTTCCTCCTTTTATGGTTGAGGACAACATGAAAATTGGTGCTGGTAAACAAATATCCAGTACGTACACGTATCTTTTGAAAAATTAGTCTAGGGGGATTGGGCGTACTCCATCTCCTTGCAAAATTTTCTGTACCGCACTTTTAGGTTAGGTTTGGATAGTGAGTTGAGATGAGATGAGTTGAGATGAAAGTGAATAAAATATTATTTTTCAATATTATTATTGTTTTGAGATTTGAAAATGTTGAATTGTTTATTGCATTTTATGTGAGAATTTGTAAAAGTTGTAATGATGAGATGAGATGAGATGGGTTGAGAGTGTTTCTCAATCTAAACTAAGCCTTAATCTGTTCCATTTGTTGCCTCATCTTTTTAAGGAAGAGAAAATCTGTTTCATACAATAATTTTTGCTACTACTTGGATAAATTTCATTTGTTGCAATGCATCTCTTTACTTTGATGTGACATGATATATAATTCTTCAATTAACTATTACAAATATCCTATGCAAATCTTTTGAAAAATTATTCGAGTCTAGGGCAGTCATGGGGCCCCTAAGAAATCAGGTCTTTTCCAACAATTTTAGATCGTCTTGTTCAATTTGTTGTCATCATCTGGTTGGGGAAAAGAAAATCTGTTCCATTCAATTAATACGTGTTGCTGCTGAGGATGAATTTCATTTGTTGCTATATATGTATCTCTTCACTTTGATATAACATGATAATTCTCTACTGCAATCTACTATTTCTGCAGAAAAGTAATGGATGAGGACATGTTAAGCCTGATATCAAATGACAGAGTGAATGCAACTACAGAAGATCAGTCTGATTCAAGCAGCGCGACTTATGCACTTCCTGCAAGAAAGTGTGCAAGACGTGGTAGCATTGTCTTTACAAAGTTCAAAGGTGTTGTGCCACAGCAAAATGGGCACTGGGGCGCCCAAATATATGCTAATCACCAAAGGATTTGGCTGGGGACTTTCAAGTCCGAAAAGGAAGCAGCCATGGCTTATGATAGTGCAGCTATCAAGCTTCGGAGTTTGGATTCCCATAAAAATTTTCCATGGACTGACATCACAGTTGAAGAACCAAACTTTCAAAATCTATACAGTGCCGAAGCAGTCCTCAACATGATAAAGGATGGTTCCTATCGATCCAAATTTGAAGAGTTTCTAAGAACACGTTCACATGCGGAAACACACGATGGTTTGAACTTGGCTAGTCTGCAAAGCAGCGGGGGACTAATGTGTAAGCAACTTTTCCAAAAGGAACTTACACCAAGTGATGTGAGTAAGTTAAACAGACTTGTCATCCCAAGAAAATATGCCATCAAGTACTTCCCACGTACTTCTCATGAAACTGCTGAAGATAATAATGCAGAGGGGGGCACCATGGAAGATATGCTGCTGACTTTCTATGACAGGTTGATGAGGCCATGGAAGTTTCGCTACTGCTATTGGAAAAGCAGCCAGAGTTTTGTATTTACAAGGGGTTGGAATAGGTTTGTGAAGGAAAACCATCTAAAGTCCAAGGACACCATTACTTTCTATTCGTGCGATTGCAAAGAAGTAGCAAAAGACAATCACTCATTCTACATGATTGATTTTAACCGGATGGAAAACAGTACTGACCCCTTGGTTGATCAGTCTAGCCTGCAGTATTTTGGGATGCAATTGGAACCAACAGTACTTGAAGTAAACCGTCAAATCGACCATTATGTTAAGGAGAAGAAACTTGATGAGGTCAAGGAACTGAAGCGACCCAAGCTAACACATGACAAAAAGACAGGCTTTAGGTTATTTGGTGTGCTTATTATCTGAACCTGAGTATGGATTTTGTAGGTTTATTTTTCCTCTTTTTCTGTGGGAATTAGGGTATCATGACAGATTTCTAACTGTATCCCATGATATCTCAAAACGTTTTGCTTGAGGTTTTTTTCTGTGGGAAGTTAGGTTTTAGGGTTAAAAAACTATTCTTGAGGAGGATGTCCTAACAGTGCATCCAAATAACTATTTTTGGGCGTTTTCAATGGACATTGTACTGTTATATCAAACAACTCTTTTGATAGTTAAGAGAGATTTACAGTAATATATGCAGGTTTGTGCCGTTTTTCTCTCGTGGTTATAGAATATAATTCCAGGAAATCAGTCATTCGATCCCTCAAGGCATTTTGAATTGGCATAAATTGTATTTGCATGCACTTCTTAGCTTCTGTTTTGAATGAGTGCTCTATATACATACATACATATATGTATATATTCCATGTAATACCCAGTGGAAAGTTGCTCTTTGTGCCTAAATCGGTATCAACCTACTGAAACCATGAAGTCACCACTTGTCCCAAAAGCTTAAGCTGATTGGAAGATGTAGATTTTATTATTTTATATCTTAACACTCCCTCTCACTTGTGGGCCAGACTTTCCCTCAATGAGTAGGCCCAACAAGTGGAATATTTAATTAAATGGAATAGAGTGTAGAGTCAGGGTTCGAATTCAGGACCTCTGCTTTGATACCATGAAGAAATTCATGGGCCTAACTTATCTCATAAAACCGGTTCTACAAGAGAGGATTGGTCATTGCTTATAAACATGTCTAAGACCTTGTCCACAGCCAATGTGAGATTATTCCTCAACACCCTCCCTCACGTGCAGGCCAGTATTTTTTCTGGTCTTTGTCACGGGGTAAGTAGTGTGGGCCCCATTCGTCCTGTGACAGGCTCTGATACCATGTGAAATCACAACTTGTCACAAAAGATTAAGCTGATGGGAAGATGTAGATTTTATTATTTTATATCTTAATAGAAACATATATATATATATATATATATATATATATTTATATATACTACTTGCTGAGTGCACCTGATAAATGTACTTAGATCCAGATTTTTTGAAGTTCTTTAAATTCTAATCCCGTATCATAAATATCACAAGGGAATGAATTCATATGTATTATTAGATTTAGTTAGGAGACACAAAAAAAGTTGAATTATTAATGGGTGTTATTGAATCTCGTTTGTTTTCAAATGAATTCCTCTCAACTCATATCATCTTATCTACTCATGATCTTAATGAACGTAGCTAGGCCTTGAACAGTACTACCAATCACTGAATCACATATCGATATTCAAAGTACGTAGTACCTGGCTTGATTTTGAAGCATGTTCTAGGCGTAGGATCTGTCCGACTCTTTTTTACACTACAAGCGAAATGATTCTTATGGTCGCCAAAACACAAATAAGTGTACGTCATCCTCCTCATTTTGACCGACGTTCATGCATGATCAATTTGCACTAGGAGCATGCCTAGCCGTAAAAGCTAGGCAACATAGTAGCAGCGTGATTCTATGGTGCCAAAACCATAAAACCATAAAACCTCAACACTTTGCATGATCAAACATGGGCGCCCACTGATTCATCATCCTTTACCTCCATCCACAGAGTTGTCCTTCCTAGGATCTAATGAGTACGATAATGACCATAATTAAGGTGGGTATCCCTTTGTCACATTTGATTTAAAGATTAAGAAACATTATTAATTATGGACCATAGACATAGTACTAATTCATACTTGTAATTGGTAGGTAGAATAGATTATCAATTAATTGTGAAAGCATAGCTTAAACTATATATATTCCCAATACTAATATCATCATCAGTGCTAGCTTTGGGTGGAAATCCTACTTGTACAAATGAACAATATCGTCCATTAATGGATTATGGGTGGCTTTATAGCCACCACTTCCGCTCCGAGTTACCGTTAGTTATATTAATATTTTTTTATATTTATTTTTTCACCACTTTTAAATTAAGATTATTAAAAAAATTACAATACTTTTTTAATCATTCAGTAAAAAAAAAAAAAAAAAAAAAAAATTCAATGGGAGCCAGCAACGGTAACCCAGCGAGAAAGAGTAGCTTTTTCCACCGTTAATTTCCAGGATCCTCACAACTCTTTTTTTTTTGTTTTTTTTAAATAATGTCATTTTGTACAACAAATTAAAGAAAAGAAGTGGGCTGCCTGTCAACTTCATGATTGGCCTTGAATATATCTAAAACCTCCCCCACATAATTATGAATGAAAACATGATTGTATAAATATCTATATGCATGCAATATATATACCTGCAATTTAATAAGAGAAATGATACTTGCAGTTGTGAGTGTGCAAGCGTCATGCAGTCATTTTGAAAAAAGTAAATAAATATGGGACCCACATGAAAAGAAATTAATTTTTTAATAGTGGATCCCACTCTTTTTCAAAGCGACTGTACGGTGCTTGCACATTCCACGACTGTATGTAGCATTACTAATTTAATAAACTCACACCATTTTTAAAAGAAAATTATTTTCTGCAAAACTAGTACGGTTTCTACCTTATAAATTGTGGAGGATCTTTCCTCCAACTTCCGGATTCATTGACCTTATTGTGGAAGCATAAATAATACTATAAGAAAAATATTTATTTATGGCTAATTATTTATTACAAAATAATAATAAAAAGATTAAACTTTATTTTATAAATTATAACATTATCTTATATATAATTATATTAATAACATATGATCAAACAAATTACAAATGTTCATATTTAAGATTAACATTTTATGTTATAATTTATAAATTATAATATGAAATTATTTTATATATGATATATAATTATATATTAAATTTTAATATATAATTATATATTATATATACAAATATTTTGTATAATATATAAAATTAATTTTTATATAGATATTTTTTTCCAACCGGTTCGATCCGGTCTCAGAAACTACGGAACCGAAACCGGACCGGATCCGGCCGGTTTTCATAAAATAGGAATCGATTCCAGACTGAACCGGTTCAAAACCGGACCAACCGGTCCAAACCATTTTTCCAATTTTTCGATTTAAATTTACACTCCATACGCCAACAGAGACATGCACAAAACCGAAAAATCGTAAAACCATTTGCTTTGGGGTGCGCCAACAGAGACATGCACAAAATCGAAAAAAAAAAAATGAAAAATTTTCGAAGTACAAGGAAACGCAAAACGTCACAAATTAAGTATTTAGCTTCTGTCATCTTCTTGAACCCTAATTTACTTCAATATATCCGTATATTAATCTTTATCGAGACGGGAAAGAGAATCCCTAGTAGAAAGTAAAATAGAACATCAAATCGTAAGCTCCCAAACAGTACTGGAATGAGGAGCTTATTGATCAATGTGTAGCCTGCCGAGGAATAAAGTTACATTTGAATATTGAGATGAGATGAGATGATTTTATACGAAATTTAAAAGTTAAATAAAATATTATTAAAATATTATTTTTAATATAATTAATGTTTTGATATTTGAAAAAGTTAAATTGTTTATTATATTTTGTGTAGAAATTTAAAAAAATTATAATGATGAGATGAGATGAGATGAGATGAAACCGTTTCTATATTCAAACGGACCTAAATTGACGAGGTAGTCCCCTGTTTTGTACATCAACAATTCCTCTCTCTCTCTCTTAATTTTCATTTCTATATAATTCAGCTGTTCTTGTATATGTAATTTCCCCACCATTTATACTTTTTTTTCTTAATCCAAATCAATATTGTGATATTGTCGAGGCCAAAAAAGGAAAAGGTTGGTCATGAGAAAATAATGCAGAAATTATTCACACTGAATAATTATTAATCCTCGATCGATCACCTTTGTATTAGACATATATATATTAATCATGACATGCGTGATGGGACGTATAATTCAATTATTATAAGCTTGATGAATTATTAATTTATTAGTCAAAATAAAGTCGATGATTGCATAATGTAAACTACAAATTAGAAGTAGTGCTTCTTCATTGGGTGTGCACACATGCTGTATTTCTTTCATGTTCTCTTACTTCATGCATCAGAAATTTCATAGGCTAATCCCTAAATTAACTAAAAAAACACCACAAAAGCTTGGTGTGGATAGCAAAATCCTTTTAGAATAATGCTAGATACAGTCATGAGTTGTGTAAGCGACGTGCACTGCTTTTGGAATAGAGTATGATCCACCATTAAAAAAGTAATTTTTTCATGTGGGTCTCATATTTATTTACTTTTTTTCAAAAAGAATGCACGGTACTTGCATACTATGATTGCTAATATCATTTCTCATATTTTTATTCAAAATTTTCTCATTTTCTAAAATTTCATAAAATGTAATAACTAAAACTATTTTATTATTATTCACATATCATCTCATCTCATCTCATCATCTCATTATTCAAACGAGTCGGGAGAGCTTGGGGTGTATATACAGCTATCTATCTAAACCCATAAAAACAAGTGTTGGGGGAAAATGCAGAATGAATGCCACAGTCCCATGTGCCTGGCCTGTTAGCAACTGTAGAACATGCCACAAACACTGAATTGACGAGCTCCTTATTTTCACGTGAATCAAGCTGACCGATATAAATTGTCTTAGTCCTACCTGACAGGACCACTTGTACAGCAAAAATGTCTAGAATATGTCCCCCTCCATATGCACCCAGCATCATCCAGAGGCTATTAGGGCATCAGCCCTCCCTCTTCTAATTTTCTCAAACACAATACATTAAAGCCGCCATTATGCAGATCGAGACAGTGATCTGTACCTTTTTGGCTTTAAAATGCAGTAGTATTTGGCTGGTCTTGACATTCTATAGAAGACTAGAAAGCATGAGATCAGTGAAGACAGACCAACTAAAGGTATCTGCAGAGCTACCACATGCAAGGCCGGTGGTTAACCATAATGAGGTTTCCTTAATTTCCTAGATTGTTAAAACAAAAGTTGAAAAATATATTACCATTTTGGAGACAGAAGTCGAAAAGGTCAGGAGTTAATTTAATTTACATAGCCAGCCAGCTTGGAGATCATCATGTACATGCATCCATCTCTACCACATAATTAATTTACCATAAGTAAACAGATTAACAACTTTAATTATGACTAATTATTGCTTAGAATATGGTGTTCTTTTGATGATTATGATGCTACATTTCAACAAAATTTATCTTGTAGATGCGTTAGGCTGGGGTGCAAAAAAAAAGAGCAATGCTAGATTTGGGAACTGCAATGACCTAGGCAATTTTATTTTTAATTTTTTTTAAAATTACAAAACTATCCCTCCTGAAATGATGATTTTTCTCATTTAACAAGGGGCTGGCACATGCAGTTGGGGACTGCAAATAGAATTTCTCGATAAACTGGACCGGACTGGCCCAAACTGGTTAAACCGGTCCGATTTTGGACCGATCTAGTCTGGAACCAATTTCCGCGATGGCAAAACCGGCTAGAACAATCCGGTCCCATTCTGGTTCTAGGTTTTTTAGGCCTAGACCGGACCGGGCCGGACCCGTTCTATATAATATATATTTTAAATTATTTTTTAATATTATATATAATATTTTTTATATAATAATATAAATTAATTGTAAAATAAATTGAAATTGTAAAACTTTAAATTGAAATTAATAAATCACATTAATTGAAAAAAAATCCTAAATATCAAAAGATTTGAATTGATATACCAAAGTTGTAAATAAGATCATAAAAATATTATTTACCAAAAAAACAAATCACTCAAATATTATTACTAAATTTTTATGACCTAATAAATTCTCAATATATTCTTTTTGATAAATACATAATATATTAGTACATTTTATGGCCTAATATTAATAGTCTAATACTATATTACTATTAGTAATATACTTTTAAGTCTATATTTAAATTAGTATATATACTTTAAAATCGGAAAATTGGGCTAGAATCGATAAAAACCGGATGTACCAGTTTAGGGAATAACCGGCGTATAATCGATTTTTAAAAATATAAAACCGGTACATATCGATTCGATTCTAAATTTTATCTAAAATCGAACCAGATTCAGACTCGTTAAGACTCTAGTGCACACTGCACAGCTCTTGAAAACCAGCCAAAATCAATTATCTAGCCAGGCCAACAGTACTATAGATATATATATATATATATATATATATATATATCATTTTTGCCCCAATACCATGCATTTAGGCTAATATTTTATCATAATTTATAAGTCTTCTAATTATCATCTTTAATTTCATCCTCATTGATATGAGACTTAAATCTGTTCTTAATGAGATTTATCTCCACTTGCTTGATATCTCCTTCACTGTTCCAGTGACTCGAATGCAATATCCAGATATGAGAAAGAGAGCTTTTCGTGAAACCTTTATATATATATATATATATATATATATATATATATATATATATAGGAGATCATAATATGTTTATTACGTTTCCTACGGAAAGATGAATATATGCACACGATGAGAAAATGGAATGAAGTACTTTATTTAACCCTTTCTGTTTTAACACAAAGATTGATCAAGGCCAAGAACAATAATTGAGGAGAGGTGATCGATAAAGAATATACCTTTGTCTTTTTTACAATGAATGTCCCTTGATGGTATGAAAGACACCTGTCTTGTCTTGCTTTCCATGAATGGGATGCAATCAATTAGTTTGGAATAACATAAGATTATATCAATTTATATCTCTTTACAGCAGTAAAGTTACTAATATCTTTCATCTATATCTAATTATCTATGAACAGATCTTGAACTTTTAATGCAATTAACTTGAAAAAGAGTTGAGATTACAGAATACAAAATTCAAAGCAGTTTATAGATAATAACAGGTACTCTATAATGCAATTAACTTCAAAAAGCTGCTATGGACGCTGATCTCCCGATGGCCTGTAAAGTATGAACGTCTGAATAACTTTATTGGAAGCAGAATGATATATATGATTGTATTTATCAGAAAAAGGGAAAATGGAGAAGGAAAAGGATACTGCAGTCCCA
Source organism: Juglans cinerea (assembly GCA_961763995.1). NCBI lineage: Eukaryota > Viridiplantae > Streptophyta > Magnoliopsida > Fagales > Juglandaceae > Juglans > Juglans cinerea. The sequence continues at coordinate 32,699,212 of CAUIVZ010000007.1, read as the reverse complement.
TGTGAGAAGAAACCAACGCCAATCCAATTGAACACTCTCAAACAAACATGCAAACATCAGAGCATAGATGAATCGAAAGCAACTCGGGATGCTATTCACAGGGTCAGTCACTCACCTTAATTTTCTCGTGATCCAAACCCATCACAACAAACATTAATCTACATATGGATTTAAGTCTTTCGATTTTCAACGTACGTACGTAATTGAAAGCAATAATAATGTGCAATAGCAGCAGCAACATCGTCAACAATGGTCTAAACAAGAATCACCCGACATGCATGCATGTCACGTTTATTAATTATGCGAGTGCAGAGCTTTTTGCAGGAGAGGTCCAGACGATGTCCTTGAGCGCCGGCCGGAGTTCCTTGCTGCAGAACTGGTTGTACTCCAGGGTATCGCCGTTGTCCTTCTTCACCTCCACGACTAGAAACGATGGCGTGATGGCGAAGATCTCCGCCGCTATGGCCAGCTTCCCTTTACGCCCGCTCTCGTGGCCTTGAAGCCTGACCCTGGACTCGCTCTTCTTTACACTGAACTTGCCGTCCTTGGCCGCCACCTCTTCCAGCTTCGATATCACACTGCTCGCTGGCCTTGTCGTTGCGAACCTAAGCTCTTCCTTCTCCTCCCTCTTCTTCTCCTCGAACAGTGGCGACAAGTCGAACCCTTCTGACAAAGATATGATGTGGAACGCGTTCAGGGACTCGGTTTCTTTGCCTGATTTATCGCAAATGGTGTCCTCGAATTCCAGCTGGTCCTCCTTGTTACTCGTTTTCATGCTCTTGGGGACCGACTTCTTGAACCAGGAACTATCCATGATCTTTGAGATCGTAATTCGGGAACTGGGGTTCGGGTCGAGAAGCTTCGTGACGAGTCTACGCGCTTCGGAGGAGAACCATGGCGGGCACTTGAAGTCTCCACGGTAAATCTTCCGGTACATGGCTACGATATTGTCGTCCTGGAATGGCAGGAAGCCGGCGAGGAGGACATACAGAATGACACCGCAGGACCAGATGTCGGCTTTGGCACCGTCATATCCTTTCTTACCAATCACCTCCGGTGCGACATATGCCGGCGTACCGCAAGTGGTGTGCAAGAGCCCATCTTGCTTCAAGTGCTCCGAGAAGGCGCTGAGCCCGAAATCGGTGACTTTGAGATTACCATCCTCGTCCAAAAGCAGGTTTTCCGGCTTGAGATCCCTGTGGTAGACGCCGCGGCTGTGGCAGAAGTCGATGGCGGAGATGAGTTGCTGGAAATAGACTCTGGCCAGGTCCTCTTTCAGCCGGCCTTTGGAGATCTTAGAGAAGAGCTCGCCGCCCCGGACAAGCTCCATCGCGAAGTAGATCTTGGATTTGTTGGCCATCACCTCGTGGAGCTCAACTATGTTCGGATGCTTCACCATTTTCATCACCGAGATCTCCCTCTTGACCTGCTCCATCATCCCCGCCTTTATCACTTTCTCTTTCCCCACAACCTTCATAGCCATGCTCTGCCCAGTCTTAAAGTTCCTGGCATGGTAGACTTTGGCGAAAGTACCATGACCCAGAAGCCGACCAAGCTCGTACTTGCCGTGGAGAACCGTCGAATTGCCATCTCTGTTCTTATCACCCATTGCAGCTGGCTACTTTCACTCACACAAAAATTACTAAAACAAACAAACAAATTAAAAATTCCCAAACTTGGGTACGTAAATTTACAGAGGAGTCGCCTGAGATTGCAGCTCTACAATAAAACTGAAGAATATTCAGAGAAGAAGAGAATGACCAGACGATCACCCATCTTCCACGTGTTTCCGGTGGCAGGTTCTGCCGCCGATGCACCGCTTGCCCCGCAAACACAACTCAGGCTTTGTCACCGAAGCTCCTACCATCTCTCTGCATTCCCTACCGACCAAGCCAGTCTCTGTGAATCTAAACTTTTTCAAAATCCCAAAAGGGTTTCAAAGGATTTCTCAGAGCCGCAGCTGCAGTGTTTGGCTTCTCTCTCTTTTCTCAGGCTCACAGCATTGCTTACCCTTATATAGAGGTTTTCGTTTTTGTGGTATCCCAAGGCGGCCTTTTACACCTCATTCTACCTTTCCAAGGAACCTCTGATCTGACGGTGACAAACCCAGTGATTGTAAAGTACGTGTCAAAATCGAGCGGTAGATTACGTGTCAGTCAGGTTCTTCTCCATGATAATACTTGTGGGTCCCAAACTTTGTGTTGAATTTTCGTGGAATATATGATGAATTTGTGATAAGCTCCTTTTTAGGTGTGATGACGATGAACCCTCACTAAAGTGATGATATGAACGAGTGATTATGATAAAAAAAAGTGTAGCTTTATTTTTTTTTTTTCAGTTTCTGTGTATTTTGTTTATAAAAAAGGAAAAATATTTGTAAGATGGAATTTTAATCAACATGTGACCAAATTTGTTCAAGAAATCAAAGTTTATATTTAAGAGAAGACAAGAAAATTAGGTGCCAAATTTTTTTTATTTTTTTTTAAAAAGGTGTACTGATTTAGTTTGGATTCTCACTAAAATAACATATCTACTCGATCAAGTACAAAATATTAAAATCGGTTATAAACTATCATTTTTGTTGATAATTGTATTTTGGATTTTTTTTTTTTGTCTTGGTTAATCCTTGTTATAATTAAAAACTATAAATTGTATAAATAAGCCACCAACAAACCCCATGTCTTCAAAAATCCATCTACCCCTTTATATATATATATACACACACACATACTAGGGAACGACCCCGGGTACATTTGTCCCATGATGCACCTGACATAATGATTTAAATAAAATAAAAAGTAAAAAATTAAGTAACTTATTTGTCTAAGAAAAGAAAATACAAGGTTAAGGAAAGACAAAAAATCAAGATTAAAAAAAATCTAAATTTCAGTAAAGTATGAGCATTGGTCTGCATCCATATTGTATGAGTACACTGTCAAAACAAAAAGGACATGAAAAAGATACGTCAATTCATATGGGTTGCGGGGCTATTAAGGGTCTTTTGGTAAAACATGATCCTTTATTAAATTCTACAATGAAACTACATGTCAAATGGTCAAGGGTTTTAAGGACTTTTTGGTAAAACATGATCATTCATTAAATTCTACAAAAGAGCTATACGTCAAATGGTTGAGGGTTTTAAAGGTCTTTTGGTAAAACATGACTTAACGAACTTAACGAAAAAATAAGAAAAGTTAACGGAAAAACAAAAAAAATTACTATTTACAGTTAGATAGCCACTTATTATAATAGAGTAGATATATATTGGAGGGGATATTTGGGTCTTCTTGTTGCCAAGCTCAAGGCTGGCAGGCAGACCTAGTTTACCACTTTGACCAACAAGGCTCGCGGCCCAAGCATCCACGGAAACATGGTATCAATAAGAGAGCAACACCATTCGCAAAGAGATAACATCTCAAGATGAATGTAGTTAATCTGGGATGGATAACCACTATAAATTAGAGTTGTTATCCCATCCTTATTTATTAGGGATAATAAAAAATAAATGCATGAGACAGATGGTTATTGACTTCCTTGACACGTTCATGTGTCTCTATAAATGGTGTATGAAGGTAACAAATATTCCCCTTAACTTCTTGAGATATTTTATATGAGAAATTCTATTTGCAGTCCCCATTTAGAGACTGTATGTGCAAGCTCTTCATTAAATTGAAAAAAGTACCATTGTGATAAGGATATTATTGTAATTTTGAAAAAAATTTAAAAATAAAAGTAACTAGGTTTGCAATGCAGTCCCCAAATGAGGGTTGTATGTAGCATTGCTAATTTTATATTGAGACTACTGACTACTTCTCTAACTTAGGTATCAGAACTTATCCTGGATCTCAATGCCGTCAAATTATTCATTACAGGTCATTCGAGTGATTAGTGGTGTGAAACACGTCCTTTATATATATATATATATATATATATATATATATCTAAAATTATAAATTTCATGTAACCCTTTTATAAATAAATAAATAAATTCTACTCTAAAGAAAAGGTGAAAATTTTATTTTTCTATAATAGAATTTACATTTTAAAAAAACTATGCAATATTTAAACATTTAGAACTTGTGCCATCATTACTCCCTGTATCTTTTCACCGATTAGTTTACTGTTTTGATTTTAGTAGAAGGTAGCACCGAAATTTATGCTAGGTTCATGTTGTTTTGTTGCGTGCAACATGAAAAAGGGCGGCTGGAATTTTATTTTATTTTTCATGGTCACATAGTTAAGAAAGTGATTGGAACTGCGCGAATGCAGCCTCCACACTGTTGTTGAAGACGGAAGAAGGCAAGTGGGAGGAAAATGATGTCAGCCAATACAAGATACCTCTCATTTGGAGCATGTGTAGTGTTGGGTAGGCCCGTGCAAAAATCTTCATGGGCCTGATCCGATCTGACAGTTAAATTCGATACAACTCATCCGTTAAATGCGAGTTCAACTAAATAACGGGTTGGAATCACTGTTTAACGGGCGAAAGAGTAGCCCGTCCACATAAATGATCTCCATTGCAAACCCTAGATGGCTAGACTAATTCATCTCTCTCCTTTCTCTCTCTCTCTCTCCTCGATCACGCTCGCATGAAACCGAGTCTCTCTCTCTTTCTTTCTTCTTTCTATGAGGGTTTTTAGGATGGCTCTGAGTTTGGATGACATTGAGTTTTGGCTCCCACTTGAGTTCCTCACTGGCGAGGGTTTTTTCATGGACAAGAATGAAAGAAATGGGTTTGGCTCTGACTCTGAGACGACGAAAGCTTTGTTCCCTCTAGAGTTTCCCTACGTGTTTGACTACGTGTTTGACTCTTTTGGGACTTCCTCATCAGATCTCGATTCTCTTGTTGAGTCGGTTGTAGGTTCGAGTGAGACAGAGAGCGATGAGAAGGACTACCTTGCTGGCTTGGCTTAGGTGCTCGACAATGGCGTCCCCAACCAAACCCATCACCATATCCATCTTTCTCTTGGTTCAGATTAAGGTGGGCATTCTTCACCCAAATTGGTTGGATGGTGCCAAGTACTTGGGCCAGTGCCGTGTTGATGGCTTCCTCTACAATGTTTGGGAGAAGGTCGACTTCATTTGGTACTATGAGGATGTTGTCACTATGAGACCTGTTCATTGGAAGTTTTACACTGGTGCATATTTATATATAATTCATCTTTCATTTGCTCTACTATTCGGTAAATTTTTGTTAAATATGGGCACCCTTTCAAATCAAACTATGTCCCCCTATTTTTTAACACAATATGTTGCTGAAAAGGTTTGCCTTTTCTATATAATAGATTGTTCGGAATTGGAATTTTTCTTTGACATGAATTGCAAGATGTTGTGCAGGAAGGAATGCAGTACATGTCATGACGTTTGAAGTCGGAGCGATGCACGAGGATGCCCGGTAGCAAGCCCCTGTATATTGTTTTGAAAATAAGTGTGATGATGATGGATTTAACCCAACTACACAGTCTGTCACCAACCAGTGCTTCTCGACGACATTTACTGGATGGAGCACTTGAGACTCTGATCTCTGTCATCTCTGAAAATTCTAATATGCATGTTTCTATTGCTTTACAAAGTTTCTCACGAATAAACTTAGATGTTTCATTCCTCTGAAAATGGCATCCACTCTCACAATAGCAACAAACGCTTGTTGGTAATTTGTTGCAAATTGTTCAGAAAAAATCATCTTATGATACTAAATAAGTAGGAAGATCTTCCACAATTCTTATTATTTCTCATTTATCCTGTAATGAATGTGCTGAAGGGAAAATTGCTTGGTTTCAACCCGACCCGAATGTGCCAGGTCGGGTTAGTTTCGCCTTGGTTTGGGAGAGGGTCGAGTCGGGTTGGCCCCAAATATGCCTTGGGCAGGCCAGGTTGCACGCCTAGTGTTGGGCGCGTCAGATTTGTACAGATCTCTTTTTATAGATGTTTATTTTATTTTTTAGAGTGATTGAGTCCTAATTATCTTGTAAAGTTATTTCTTTTTAAGAGTTTGAATCAACTTGTCTTATCATTTATTAGTTTTATCTTGATCTAGATTTTTGGCTTTATCTCCTCTTATTATAAACAATAGGTTTCAATGGGTTGGACTAGTCAACTTTCTTTCTAACATATATAATTTCATCTTATATGTTAATTAGATTTTATAACAAAAATAAGTTTATAATTACTAATGAGCTTTCACATTTTCATGGTCACTAAGATTTGCCATTATACCGACATCAAAAGGAGAGATTTTGAGAGAGAGTAGATAAAAAATGAGAAATGCTACATTTATAAAAGACTTATACATAAATAGATCTAACAGATAAGATGAAATCACATCAATTTATAAAAAAAATTTTATGTAATTTTTATTATAGATGTAGCAGTCTTCTCAAGAGAAATACGTTAGCTAGGTAGAATTATATAAAACTAATCTTAGCAATTGAAATTATTTGATATAATTCTTCTTATTATAAAATTAATTTTAATTATAAAAAAAATTTAAAAAATTATATAAAATCATATTAATTTATATATTTCACTCGGGCCCCATCCATCTCGACGACCTCCACACACTCCTTTCCGTTTCCAAGCCAGCCTAATTGACTGCACACTCAACTTTCTCTCTCTGTATCTTGTATCTTTCTGTATGCGAGTTATGTAGTCTACTCCCTCCAGTGACATGGCAAATACTAAGGATTCGTTCATTTTTATAAGATTTTTTTTTATCTCATTTAATTATTCTAATTATTTTAAATTTTTACATAAAATAAAATAAATATTTTAAATTTTTAAATTTTTAAATAAAAATAATATTAAAAAATATATATTCTAATAATATTTTATTCAATTTTTAATTTTTATTTCAATTCATTTCATTTCATTAATAAAAACAAACTAGGCTTAAATTGTAAAAAAAAAAAAAAATCAAATTTTATTATATTAATAAAAAGACAACGACTACATTCATAATTAAATAAGGATAGAGTGTATATATACTCAAAAGTTTTGTTTTGATATTACCTAAAATTATATTTATTTTAAAAAAATTAAATAAAAAAATTTAATTATTTATATTATATTCTTAATTTGGTGGAGTTTCATTCTCTAAAGTTATTGTTTGGTTGTTCCTATTTTGGTCAAATTTGGCCGAATTATTGTGCGTAACTGATACACACAAACAAATAGTACTGATTGAATCCAACACACATTAAGCAAGCGCAAAATGTTACATATATAAAAAAAGATTATATAAAAATAAATTTATAAATTGACGTGACTTCATGTGATCTATTAAATATAATTTAAGATAAAAATAATTATCAAATCACGTCAATTTATAAATCTACTTATGAATCACACACAAATATATATATATATATATAATATGTTTATATATGTGTAAATTTTTAAGCAAGGAAAAAAGAGAGGTAAACTTAGATTTGCTAGCTCTTGTATTTGAGTACGTACTGGGATTATCAAAGAAATTAATAAAGAAATTAAATAAGAGTAATTCTACATACAATCGTGAAGTGTGTAATCACTACGTAATTACTTTGAAAAAGAGTAGGGTCTATTATTAAAAAATTAATTTTTTTTAGATAGGTTATATGTTTTATTTATTTTTTCAAAACGATTATGCGGCAATTATGATTGTAAGTATATTTTCTCATTAAATAATACGATGAGATATCAACGTACAACCATAATTACTATGTTGCTGACTCAGTACTGCCTAAAGGGTAAGATCGAAGTTGCATAAAAATCTCGTCGGCCAGTTGAAAGTTGAAATTGATGAGAAGAAGGATAAGATCACATGGAGTTTGGTGACTTTTATTGTGGGTCTCTACAAATAATTACCTCAAAAACGATGTCACAACAGTGATAGTACTGTTTGTACTAACACTCTTGTCACTTTGTTGGCCAATATAAAAGGTATCATCATTCTATTAAAATATTCTTATTTTATAATATGTATTATAAAATATATTATGAAATGTGTTTTGTCTCGTTACTCAAAATAAATATAAAAGCTTGCGCAATTTTATATTTATAATATTATAAATATAAAACTTTAATTTATTATTATAATTTTTTTAAATTTTCATATAAAATATAATAAACAATTCAACTTTTTTAAATCTTAAAATTATAAAATATTAAAAAATAATATTCTAACAATATTTTATTTAATTCATCTAAAATTATCTCAATTCATCTCCGAATACAAACGGATCTTGATTTCCAGATCCAGCCAAAGGGAGACCATAAGAGATGGATGCGGGATAATCATTTCACATGGGTGACAATTAAGATTCTCACACCATATTATATACCATAATGTTATCTTCACAATCTTTGGATCAATTGATCCGATCATCACATAAATAATTAAACATAATACAAACAAATATTTAAGAAAAAATTGCAATATATCATGTACTATATATCTATATATATACATACATGATAACGTGCATCATCAAAAGGCCGAAGCACAAGTATTTGGGAAAAAATAGTTTTGTAATCAGAATTTGAAACAATTTATTAATATATATCGATGAAATTGATACAATAATTCATAGATCACATATAATATTGAGTTTATCCCTAAAAATTGGAGAAAATAGTATGATGCGCATGCATGGATATTATTCGATATCGCGTACGTACAAGCACACATCATGTTTATAAATTATATGTGTGTATGGTTCATGTATATGATATAAAAGATGGTTGATGAAGCACTTCTGCGGATCCCCAGATAATGCAGAGAATATTATATACACACTCAAATATGAAATATACATATTATAAATACATTTATTCATACATACACAATACATTCATATATATATATATATATATATATATATGTATTATTGGAGCGAATATGAATGCAATTATATATATATATATATATATATATGTTGTGTTTTGTCGTTTTACTACATATATATATATATATGATCTATATGTATATATATTGGAAATAAGATAAGAACGAAAGTTATTAATAACAAAATCACAAATAATATGCAAAAATAAAGATTTTATTATTAAGTCGGTGTATATAACATATATACTTACATGTCTTATATAAATGATGAGGAATGCTATGCATCAGTCACTATTTATTTTCACACCCCACACCTATAACTTTTTCATAGGATGTATGGATGTTTTTCATAGGGTGCGGATGGTGAATAATGACTAGTGAGAAATTTTTTTTTATAAATAATCGATATTGATTGTGTGCTCTACGGAATAACTTATGAGAAAAGATATTTGTAACTGTGAATTGTGCAACTGCCGCGTAATCGCTTTGAGAAAAATGAATAAAACATGATATTTACATGAAAAAAATTAATTTTTTAATAGTAAACTCTACTCTTTTTCAAAACGATTACACGATATTTATGCACTTCATGATTATATATAAAATTACTCCTAACTTATACATAAAAAGAGACCCAAAAAATCGCTCTAACTCGAAGTAGTCTTTTATCTTCTCATGATCAATGTGTTTGTGGAAACTTGCAGTTCATAATGTTACAAAGTTTTACAGGGTCCCCCGGCCAATCGATGTTTGATTAATTCATAGCCGCCTCACAAAGCACTCGAAAAGAGCTTCGGAGGTCAAAGCCATGGGCCCATGAGCCAGCTAGCTGGTTCCCACAATGAATAATACTACTCTTACTAATTATTTTTATCGATAATTTTTATTGCTGTATTTTTTTATTATTATTTTTTTATTTAATAATTAAGTAAGTACTATTTAATAATATTATATATTTTTTTATTTTTTTAAAAATATTTAAATGTATTAAAAAAATACAACAAAAATAAAAAAATTCAAAACCGTAGCTCCTAGCGGTAGCTGGAGCGGTGGCTCTACTGCTACTCTTCCACGATATTAGGGTCGATCGATAAAAAGGGCTCCACTTGCCAATTAGATTTAGGGATTACTTATAATAATATTATCTGTGATTGATGTGTTTGGATAGATTCAGAGTATAACTTAAATTATGATATCATCTGATAATTGATTATTACTAGCATTTTATTTTATTTTATTCTTTGTAATGATCAACTTTTTAATTCGAAAAAAGTAACATAAATAATAAATAAGGTTAGATATAGTTTTAGAGTATTTAATTCTTACAAATTTATTTATAAAAAAAGTAAAGTTTACTAATCAAAAAATAATTTTTTTTATATAATTTTTAGATTTATTTATTTTTTAAAGGAGTGCGTAAATTTACATATTCAAATACTGTAAATATCATTTCTCAAGTTGAATATGATAGCTAGCTAGGATGAATTTGATCAATGAATAGAAACAAGACTACTATAAGGAAAAAGGAATATTGTTCTTCGTCCTGAATATAATCATGTATAATTATAATGAGAAATAATTGTTACAGTTGTGAGTGTGTAAGCACCATATAATCACTTTAAAAAAAAGTAAATAAATACGAGACTCATATGAAAAAATAATAATTTTTTAATAATGGAACCCATTAATTCTTTTTCAAAGCTACTGCACGGCACTTGCGCACTATATGATTACATGTAGCATTATTCAATTATTCAATTATAAATATGCTACATTTTAAGTGATGGTAATCTATTTATCTATTAATATATAAAATCACTTAAAATATCAGGCATGGTTAGTAATGCTTCCATTAATATTTGATAGATAGATAATCCTTTTCTCTCCACATTGTTAATGTATATATCCTGTACATATGATCATGACTTAATTTGGAGCGAAGCGCATATATGCAGCGCATGCACTAATTGGGTAGATATGATCATGAAGAAAAGCGAGCTATAATTAATTAGTGTGATTTGATTTCGACTAATAATATATATATATATATATATATATATATATATATATATGTGTGTGTGTGTGTGAATATTAGGCCTAATAAGTCCAAAGAAAGCGTGTATATATATTATAATTAAATTAATTGGGGCACTTCCACTAGATATTTTCAATAGGAAATTCAACAAAAATTAGGCAACATGAGTACCCACTAATGAGTCCAAATTATTGCTAAGCGCAGCATATTATACTACTTAATTTTCTTCCATATTGCTAGCTTTTGTAGCTTTATTATTTTATGTGATTATTTTTTCTTTTGAGTTTGTTGGACATTAGCTGTATAGTTTAAGCACTATTTAGTTTAGAGAAATACTTTAGCCACAAATGAATTACACAAAAATAATCCCATGCACAGACTGAAGTGGTTTTATGTAGTTCGTCAGATTGTAAAGTTATTTTTATTATAAAGTAAATAGAACGGATCATATGAAATCACGTCAGTTTATAGAATTATTTTTATTTAATCTTTTTATAATTATAACAGACCTCGTTTAGTTTAACATTAATTGAATAAAGTAATTAATAATTAAGGCCAAGTTTGGAGAAGATCATATCGATAAATGAATAAAGAAAGAACATCCACTCATTAGAGATAGAGAGGATCACCGAAGTTATATGAACCATCCATTAGATTCCAAACGTCACATTCTTTTCCTTTTTATTCATTATATATATATATATATATATATATATATATATATTTTTAGAAAAATTCTATTCATCATCCCACACATCACGTTTTTTTTATCTCTTACCAAGTCTGTGGTATATAGATTATGAATAGAAGAATAATTAAATTAGTTTAAGAAAGAATAAAACCAAAAAAAAAAATTAAAAAAATTAAAAAAAAATGTGATGTGTGGAGATGATAAGTAGCAAAACCCATAATTTTATTTATAAGCAAACATGGGTAATTCATCTAATAAAATACTTACATGACATAATTTGATTTGGAAAAGAAATTTTTAAAATTTGAAGCTTTCTATTTAAATGATGCAGATAGTATGCTCTACATATCGACTTGAAAATAAAATAATATTATATATATATATATATATATATATATATATATATATAGGTTTAGAGTACGTATGAGACTTTGCATTGGTTATGATATTACCTTTATTTTTTATTTTTTTAAAAGAAGAAGAAAAACTCATCATTGATCAAAGTACGTACGTACCTCAAATGAGGAAAACAATACAAGAGGGACAAAAATCTCTAACTCAACAACATCTTCAGAAATGCTTAATGCACTTTTTGCTAGTGCATCTACAACAATGTTTGACTGAGCAAGACCATTTTTAATATCCCAGATAATGGCCCTTGAGTAATGGCAAGATTAATCCTCTACCTGTTTTATGTAGTTAACAACATTTAAAGCAAAATAAGTAACAACATTTAATATCCCTTTACGTCTTTTGACAAAGAGTACTTCTATATATACAAGTACGTGTTTTTGGCTGTTGCTAATTGATTTGGTCATCAACACAAACTGACAAATGTTAGTTTGTATTTAGGAAAATAGCTATACAGATGTGCCAATTGAATTAGAGATTAGAGGAGAGCCTTAGATGTCCTTTTCCATCTCCTTAATTAGTTTGTGGCATGCATGCATGCATGCATACATACATACATATATATATATATGCATCAATTAATTAAAGTCCGATGAATGATCCACTACAAGAAAAACGGATTTTTGTGATGATCAATTTATTGCAACTAAAAGACTATTCATAAACAATTTTAGTTATAAATAGTCATTTCATTGGAATTAACTGGTCGCAAATAAGCAGTTTTCTTGTAGTCATAAGACCTTTATTTGGCAAATTGAAGCTTTAAATTTGCTGCCTCGTACAATCATGTTGTTGTTATTTTATGCACAAACTAATTTATAAGGAGATGGAAAAGGAAATTATCTAAGGCTCTCCTCTAATCTCTAATTCAATTGGCACATCTGTATATTATATATAGCTTAAAAGTTTCCTAAATATATACAAACCAACATTTGTCAGTTTGTGATAATAATTATAATTATATATGCCTTCAAGAACATGTATTCCCAAAGCTAATTCTATCAAACAGTCAAACCTGTAAGTAATCTTCTAGTATAATCCTTAATTTCATTATATATATATATATATTTGAAATATTGAGAGTGGAGACATTTGTACCAATGATCATCTGCACGGTTTGCCCATGATATAAACACTTATCTTTAAAATATGATATTATTTATTATCATATAAGTTTCAACCGAATAACTTAGTACGTAGTTACTATTATTTATGATATTATTTTCAACTTTACGTACAATGATAATATTTTAAGTATATAAAAAATCATCAAATGAAATCATGTTCCTATTATATACGCGTTGCTTAAAAAATAATTCTATTTTAAGGCTTTTATATCACAGACAATCTACATGACATGATTTGATTTAAAAAGATAAGTTTTAAAATTTGAATGTTATAAATCAAATTATGACATGTATGTTGTGTGAGTTAACATGAAAGTTGAAAGTTAAATAAAATATTTTTAGAATATTATTTTTTGATATTATTATTGTTTTAGAAGTTGAAAAACTTGATTTGTTTATTATATTTTATGTGAAAATCTGAGAAAATTGTAATGATGAGATGAGATGAGATGAGATGAAATAAAAATTTCACTATCCAAATTGGGCCTAGTAGTGATAGCTCGCCATGTCATGAATACGTCCAAGCCATATTTTGTTGGATAAGTACTCTTGAAAGGTGGAGTGCATTTTTCTACCACTATATATGTATGCATAGTTTATTTTTTCAGAAAAAAAGTATAAAAGCAAAAATACAAATTTCAATAAAAGAAGAAAAAGTAATTATCTTTGATTGAGTTATTCTATTTTTAAACTGATACATAGATCAACACATACATAATGATTTATATCATTTAAATGGTAAGATTAGATTTGTGAAATTCAAATTTTAAAATTTATCTTCCAAATCAAATATTTATGCCTTGTAAAAATTTTATTAGATCTGTACTCTACACACTGGCCTGTGAATATAATTTTTCTTTTTGATTAAATTATGTGCTCTTTACGTCTTTTGACAAAGAGTGCTTCTATATATACATGTACGTGTTTTTGGTTGTTACTAATTGATTTGGTCATCAACACGGCCTCAAAAAACAAGATGATCACACATACATACATACATACATACATATATATATATATATATATATATATATATATGCATCAATTAGTTAATGTCCGATGACATAATTTATAAGGAGATGGAAAAGGACATCTAAGGCTCTCCTCTAATCTCTAATTCAATTGGCACATCTGTATATATAGCTTTAAGTTTCCTAAATATATACAAACCAACATTTGTCAGTTTGTGATAAAAAATTATAAACATCACATTATATATATGCCTTCAAGAACATGTATTCCCACAGCTAATAATTCTATCAAACAGTCAAACCTAGAATTAGTAATCTTCTAGCATGATCCTTAATTTCATTATATATATATATTTGAAATATTGAGAGTGGAGACATTTGATATATATAAACACTTATCTTTAAAATATGATATTATTTATTATTATATTGCTGACATGCATGCAGTAAATTAATAGGATCATCCTTTCCATATTGTCACTTGAAATGAATTATATCGATCGATTGAATTTATAGTATGAACACGTACGAGATGTTTTATTCTTTTTACATTATGTCGACGATCGAGCAATGAAATGACCAAAATACCTCATGATGTTTTAACTAATTAAATATATATTTACTATCAATTCCCTTGAAATGTAAAGTGAGGATGATCTCGTCATGAGAAAGAGACGTTCGATCGGAATAATAATGTCTAAAGGGAGAAGAACAAGAATTTAAAATAATATAATTTAGGTTGAATTTATAATATTATGAGTTGACAATAATATTACAGGTGACAGCTGGTACACCTTTTTTTTTTGGGGGGGGGGGGTGAAAATTACTTGTACAGGTGGGTTTGACAAATAAATATGTGACATATATATATATATATATATATAGCTAGTAGATAGCTAGCTTGCTAGAGAGGGACGTGTTACAGAATCTTAATATTCTATACATGTATATACATATATATCGATGATCTTCTGATCATGATCATGTAGCTTTAGATAAGCTATATATCATGCATGCATGCAGCAGCACGTACACTGATGAACACTCAAAATTCAAATCAATATATACGTACTTATGGATGATAGATACATTTACTTATAATAATTATTATAACCAGCTGATCAATCAGAATTGAATATACGTACGTACGTACGTACGTCTCTCTATGCAAGTAACAGTTTATTTGTACGTATTAATTCTTCTATGATCTCTGGCCAGAAGCCTCTTATAAACATATTTATGTACGTACAATATATATATAGTCGTTACTGGATTTTGACATGCATGATGGACGCTAGTAACGCATTAGTTTGGCGTGCCACGCGTAGTATCCCATTGTACGTACGTAGCATGCATCTGATCATCAACGTCGATCATCGCCCATAATTAGTAAACCTACTAGTCCACACAGCTGAACTATTTGTTTAACCTACAGCTTGCTGATATATAGAAATCTACCGTACTTCTGCAAATTCTTCAGTTCATGACTCGTGTACGTACGTATATGTAGCTTCTGCAATATTAATCCAAAGAAACCTTATAAGATGCCATTCATTCTCAAAATAATTTCTCATCACGATGATCTTTAGAAACCCCTAACAAATGCCAAGCTGCGATCATGTCTGCATTCCGTTCCATGCATGCTTTAATTTCCTGCATGTCATGAGGAGTATTTTATCCATGCATGCATGCATGAGCTGCTCTGAATAATTTGGTCCATGTTTGATGACTTGTCCATGTGAATCATAACTAATTGACAAGAAATATAATGTCATGAAGGGCAGGATCATGTAGATCAAGTAGATTAACTTATAACCCTAGCTACAACAACTGCAGAATATTGTCCGTTAATTAATTTGTCACAGTTACAATATATAATGTATGTACGTCGATCTCATAAGTTCCACACTTTAACCCATAATGCTCCCATATTCCCTCTTAATTTCCCAGTACATAGTACTACTTGTCTGTCTCATGATCATTGTCGTCGTCCATGTGTTGAATGTGCCATGCACGGATCATTTTCAAGTGCTCGAAACTTCAAGAGAGTCCTACACGCATCTACTTAGTACGTGTGTTTAATATATAGATCATATATGTCGACTCGTCGACCATGTATGATTGTCTCTTTAATTGGTAGTGTCTTAACAGTAACCACAGGTTTGTTTTGTACCATACTGACCTGATTGAAAGACCTTGTCCTGTCGTGATCATTGAATTAATGCAGTCAATACTATTTGTAATGATCTGCTAACTGAGAACCTAACAGTCTTCTTAATTCCCAGCCATGCATATGGTTCTAAGGGACCGTTAGATAAGGAGGTTGCTTGATAGAAGGTAGTAGTGTTCATGTCAATACATTCTTGTCCAAAACCTCATCACTCTTGACTCAATAATTGAAGGCTTAAATATTTGCAGACATCGATCATTTTCTTTGGCTATCGTAAACCTCACTAATTATATATATATGCCTTTGGTATCAATCAATATCTGGTCACTTTACCAAGTAGAAAAGCATGCATACCACTAATATAAAAGGGAATGTTTCTCTAGATCTAGTGCAATCGACATTATTGTGAGTTTTACCTGATCAGTCGTTGAGGTTTTTTGTCTTTTTTGTCTTTCGAATATACATATATAGTCATGAAATTCTTAAATCGTTGCATACATCCAAAAGCTCATGTCAACATCATGTTAACTGGAAAGTGAGATGAAATATTGAGAATTATGTGATGAATAGTAACGAAATAATTTGTGAATTAATAGTGAAATGATTTGAGTTAAGATGTTTTATTGAGTTTTGATAAATGAGAAACAAAAAGTTGAATAAAAATATTATAAAATTTTAAAATAATTAGATATAATTTTTTAATAATTTTTTTTTAAAATTTGAAAAAACTATATATATATATATATATATATTTTTTGTATTTTGTTTGGAAAAGTTGTAATGATTGGATAATTATTTGATGAAAAATTTAAAGATTTGAAATTAAAAAGTATTTTGTATTTAAGTGATGTTTGTAGATAAAATTATGAAAATTTTTTAGATGAGATGTAAAAAGAAAAGGGCCTTATTCATCTCATTTCCCAAACATGGCGATATTCAATGCCTTTGTTTAACTATTGGGAAGCTGGCTCAAGCAACTCATCTAATAAGAAAAGTGTTATTTATCACATCTTTAACTATCGTCCACATGTTATCAAATGATTGACTGATAAATAAAAAAGAGTTATTCTATTATCAAGTTAGATCCACATCACTTAAATGATAATATTTGGTTTTGTAATATTCCAATTTTAAAATTTCTCTTTCAAATTAAAGTATGTCATGTAAACACTTAGTTAAATATGTTCTTAGTTTTATATACATACCGGCTTGAGAATCCTGAATAGAATAACTCAATAAAAAATAATATTTTAATCATTTAATGTTACATTGAAAAATGATGAATAATTTTTCAATAATTTTTGCATGCATAGTGTGAGCAAAACTTCGGGCATCGAGTGAGAGATTGGAGGATTCAGGATTGGAAGGGGCTATAAAGCAGAGTGAGTTCCCATCCAAGTAACCTTGCAACATTTTCTGATCCAGTGGCCTCGGATTATCCCCAAAAGATTTGGTGAGTATAAATTCTGAAATCCTAAGCTTCTCTTTTACTTGGATTGAGAGATGATATTAGATAAGTTGAGATGGTTTGTGAATAATAATGAGATTTGCGAGTTGAAATTTGTAAATGGTAGTGAGATGAGATGAGATGAGTTGATCTTTCAATCCAAATCGGCTCTATTCATGGAAAATAGAGACTTCTTGAAGAGTTTAAATTTCTAACTCATTTTGGAAGTATATGGTAACTGTTCAAGAAATTAAAATTTTACTAGCTAGGGTCATATTGACCTGTCTCACAGAAAATACTAGATCAGGATCCAACACTCAGCGTCCAAATTAATTGACCATTAGCATTTTTTCTAACCTTGTAGGTGATTTGAAAATGATCAAACCTAACTCCAACAATCTATGAAACATGGTTAGCCATTCATAGTATTTTAAAAGGTCTACACATGAGCTGGAGAGTAGTCAGTACCTCAAACCAATATATCACTACCAAGAGCTAGCATTGACATTGAATGGTTAGTTATTGGTTCTTCGTTTGGTTGACAGTATATTTCTCTTCAGGCTGCTTTTGCCACATATAATTAGCAGCTTCTATCCACCATGGATGGACCAAAAACTTCATATGTTTCACTGCCCATTGAGATTTCTCTGTTCCAGCATCTGTTGAGATCACATGTGTCACAGACGGATCAAGCTCCGTCGAACAAGTAGCTCCCAAATCCTCTGCCCGCTTCCAGAGATGTTGATTATCAGCCTGGAATCTAGGGGAAAATACAAGCTTACACCCCTTCAGGACTTCCTTCTTAATCAATTTCAGCACCTGCAGAAAATTACATATAAAAAACATCATGATTATTATTCAAAATCTTTGTAATTAATAACCATGAGATAGTTCTCCTTCTCAAAGTTTATCGGGATGAATTAGTGGGAAGATATTCAACAATCTGCACGAGATATTAAGGAATCAACAAACATACAATACAGAAGCAAAAAAAGGACTGATTAAAACTGATTCATGGCCACAAAATAGGGACATGTGCTGTCCATTCAATATTTAGAATCATAATCAGGCCTCCTTATATAGTGTTTTTCCAGGAGTGGATCTTCACCACCAATCTGGCCAAGATGTATGACTTCAGACTAAGTACTGTTCAATAGGTCAGAACTCATGCCAGATTATGTGGAAACCAGCCAGAAGCAGAAGAGAGGCAGAGACAGAGAGAAGGTAGCAGTAGCTATCTATCTTACAAACATCTAAGACAACTTATAAGCCAGGTTTAAATAATAAAAAAAACATTTGTTGCACACTCTTTTTGAAACCCATAATATGGGACTCAATTAAATCATCCTTGTGGAAGTAAGATTAGATTTTGAAGTATGTGTACAGGTGCTTGCTACCACTTAGAATAAAATGTGGGCCATGTTTTAGTTGTTGAGAAGATGATCACCTTCCTCACATCTCTGTCAACAAGAGTCTCCTCAAGTTCCTACAAGAAGGTTCCCTACATTAGAATTTATCACAATAGCAAACTTCAGCAACTATTAACAATTCAGAGTAACAAGAGGGACATACATCAAAAAACATTTTGTGGACTTGCTTAAGAACTTTAAGAACAGTTGCAAGCGCTCCGTCTGTCTCACGTTCATCAGTCTTCAACTCAGAAAGAGATTTACAACCGAAGCCATATTGTTGACAACTTGAAGCAAAGAAATGATATCTTTCCATCAATATCAAATTTTCCTTGTGCTTTGGCCACGCCTGCAATAATGCACGGCAACATTTTAACAGGATGGCTGTAACCCACAAAAACCTAAAATGATAAATTGCAGGTTCAAAAGAAACTGAAATGACATGGGTTACAAAACCTAAAAAGATTAATTGGAGGTTTACAAAAAAGATAAATTGCAGGTTCAAAAGAAATAGAAACGATACCCAGTGTATCTGATGGAACAGTGGGTACCATTTCCTCTTCAGCAATCTTATGAGTAAACCATATCAAAGAAGCTTACACAACACAAGGAAACTTCAAGACTGATTTGCACATGTAACAAGTAACATCAGATTAAAATGAAAATAAACTGGTTAAGCAAAATTGGTTAGCTGGTCACAAATGTACCTACAATTTCCATATCATCAAGAATGAGAGCAGCACTTTCTTGCCCCAGCACAACATCAAGATCCTTTTGATGTTTATGGGTGCTATCATCACGTGAAATCACCCTAGAGCTGAAGTACTCTCTTTGAGGATCAAGGAGCTTGGCCATTTCCAATGCATAGGGCCGATCGCCCATTGTGTAGATGTACATCTCAAACATTTCACTTGCTTCTTTTAAAAATGTGCGAACAAAGGGCCTTAACTTGGTCATCATATCCAAAAAGTCCAACATGAAGAGGCTGCCTTTTGAGACATCTGTAAATTTCATAAATTTTAAATATCATGAAGGAACAAGCACATATTTTTTTTTTTTTTTGATTGGCATCGGGTGTCCGGAACAGCGTTCCAACTAATCCCGGGGTGCACAGGCCCTTGGCAAGGAGTTTTCTGCAAGTGCACCTCGTGTAATTCAAGGGGAAAATCCCCTAGTCCGATGGCCCCCAAGCACATATACTCACTACAACGCTCAGAAAGTCAGAAGAATAACCGGCACAACCAAAATCGGAAATATTAAACATTCTCGGTCTTCTTCTGTGGCAGCAGCAAATTGTGATGGAAGCAAAAGCCAATTTATAACCAATCAAATGAATAAGAGCCTCTATTCAGTTTGCTAGGTCAACTTGGGAGAGGGATGCAAAGAGTAAGGTAGGCATTATTCTTAAACAATTCAAAACCATGCAAAATGTAGACCGTCATACAAACTTATAAAAAAAATGTATACTGTCATACAAACTTAGCCTGACAGCTACGACAAGCCTCATGGGAAAAAGTATCTTATGGTGATATAACAATTAAAGGCAGTAATTAGGCTTGCCTTTTGCAAAAGATAAGTACTTTGCCAGTCTTTGGTAGGAATGAAAATGAAAACCAAACTATTTCACCCAGCATTATCAACCCCTCCCCCCTGGCAACACCCACAGAGAGAGAGAGAGAAACAAAGCCTTGCTTCAATTAGAGCTCACAACATAAACAAACTCCCTCAGTGCATTCCAACAAACCTCCCTGTTATGGTGTCTTAAAACACAAGCAACTGATTACATCCTTCCCATTTATTTGAACTATTCTACCTTGCTTCGGACAGAAATCGTATCATCCCACTCAGAAATGCAAGCATTCAAAATCAGAGTAACTCCAATTTTAAATAGAAAGAATCAGTATAAAAAAGCATATGAAACCAATGATATGAGAAATGCACTACCAAGGTATAACCGAAAAAAGGGTTAATGAAAATACCCTGCAGTGAACCTGTTTGGCTCTTTAAATATTCCTCTTCTGATGTCATCTCTATAAGCAGTGTAGAGTTTAGCAGTGTATGGTCCAGATCAAGAACCAAGCAAAGCTTCTTATGGCGTAATAAATTCTTCATGTCTGTATCTCGCAATCTGACAATTTCATCATTCTGAAGCCTAAGTCCCTGCAATACAGGTGTTCCACAGGCTTAAACCAAATTCCATCCGAGACCAATAAACATAACTATACTTAATTAGGAACTCTAGCCTAGTTTGGATAGCAAGAGTCTCTTACCCCATCTCATTTCAATATCCAAACACTTTTCAATTTCAAATCTTCAACATTTTCATCTAATCATTACCTAATCAACTTTCCCAAACTTCCAAACAAAACATAAAAAATAATTTAACTTTTCCAAATCTAAAAATATATATATATATTAAAAAAAATATTCTAACAATATTTTAACTTTATAATATTTTTATTCAACTTTTTCTCTCTCATTTCCCAAAACTCCATAAAATATCTTAACTCAAACTATTTCACTACCATTCACAGATCATCTCATCTCATCTCAATATCCAAACCAGGCCTTATTCTTGCATAATTGGAAATGGACTTACATATTGTGTATTGGTTACATTGCTCAATTCTGATTTTTAAATTCTTTTCATATCATGGGATCAGCACTTAGTGGATGATGTTTCAACATATTGAAAGTTTTTTACAAATATTAGAAATTTACTTTTCAATATGTAGCAAGTATCTTTTTGGTGTTGATTGGGTGATGCCTCAAAGGGTGGTAGAGTTGTTGGCAGGTTGAAGAGTTTAAAATGTTGGCCATTACATTGTGGAAGTTTGGCAAATCGTACTGTTATACCTTATGTGGTGTGTCTGGAATGAATGTATGCCCAAAATTTTGAAAATTGCGAGAAGATGGCAGGTGAATTTGCACCCATGATGCTAAAAACCCTTTTTGTCTGGACGTCAGCCTTAGATAGTCCTGGCTATTCTAACTATTTTGATTTTATGTATATTTGTTTTCCCCTGCTTCTTAGTTGGGTGCTCTCTCTTGTATACAGTCAGTGTACTTTGGTTGTGATGCTCTACGTTTTTCAATACGATTGTCTTATAAAAAGAAAAGATATGTAGCAAAGTTAACCAAAACTCTTAATTCCCTCGAGTCATTTCGGTGAATTTATACCTTTTGAATGTACCCAAATGTCACACCAAATTTATCGTCCAGCCTTTGCCCACACAGTATACACATCTCTCTGAAAGAACCAGGATGTGTACAAGCATCCTTCTTTATGGATGCTTCTGCAAAAGATAATGCATTACATATAATTAAATTCAGCCACAACACCAAAACCCCAAATGAAAGAAAAACTAAGTAATGCCATTCACTGTGTCGTATTTTCAGAAAGTTTGCCAGCCACACACAGAGAGAAGGGTGTAGATGAATACGGCAGAGCGACAAAAAGAAAAAATATACACACAACTCTACAGAGCAGTCACTCTGCCCCCAATTCACCTTTTTTTCTTCAACCATTGGAGTATTCGTTGCAATTTGGATGGCCTCCAACTGTTTTTCTATGTAGTAATTTCAGTTCTAGTAAAGTCTCTAAAGAAATATCCCAATCAAAAAGATACAAGAACAAAAATGGATCAAGATTTTCCAGTTTGGGCTCCACCATAGCAGCAGTTTCAAAGATAGAAAAGAAAAGGAAAAGAAAAAAAAGAAAAAAAAAAAACTGTTGGAAGCTTTACAGAATAATTATGAAAGTATGCAACTAGAAAGAAGTTTGGTCTAACAAAAGGTGCCGGATGAGCTTTTGATAAGTTGGTTTCGGGCTGTGTTTCTCAAGATTTGGATGGCTAGGTGTTAAAAGGTGTTTCACACAACTCAATAGCGAAAAGATCTTTTCAACTAAAAGAGAAGAATTTACCTACGGTTTGTTCCAGGGATGGCGCAAGTGAAGTTGACTCCGAACCTTCCTCTACGTTTTCCATAATCTCCACTTTGCACCGTTTTATCCTGCAAGTTAATGAACATGGCTGAGTAAGTGGGGCTTACAATACAGAAAAGTTGAGACAACCCAAAAAAAAACTAACAGAGAATCAGCACCTTTGGGTTTCAAGGTGATTGGGATCTTCAGCTTCTTTGGAAGAATCCGAATCAAGTGATGCATCGAGGAACGTCGCGAAGTCGTCGCTGCTCGATGAATGTACCGGAGAATCAGTCACGAGGCTCATCTGTATCTATTAACCTCAATTCACGAAATACATCAATCAACTGAAGTAAGAAATTGAAAGCCCAAGTCATGTTCCAATTACATTCCCTTGTTTGGATAGAAATGGTCTTTTATCTCAAATACTAAGAACTAAAGCAAAGAAGAAGAGAAGAAAGATAGACTATAAGTCGTTCGAATTTTTTCTTGTTCTTTCTTTCTTGGATCTCTCACTCTGTCTGAGTTTCTTGGAATTCCGGTTGGGGGGGAAAACGAGAGGGCGGGAGCGAATATAAAGGAAAGCCGAACAGAAAACTACCACAAATTTCTTTTTCCAAGTCCAAACAATCCCAGTGGGCCGTATTGTAAACTTGAGAAATGAGCCCAAGACAAGCCCAACAAAAATCCTGGAACGGCCTAATAGAAAGCCCAAGACAAAGGCCGAAGAGGTCGGAGAGCAAAATTTGCCGTTGCCCAACAGACAGTCTTTAATGAATAATTTTTGTGGAACATAGGCCCATAAAGGTTTCCAAAGGTGAAGATGGACACTTTTAAGTGCAAAGATTGCACTGTATGTTGTTCTCGAAGATACGTGTAATATCCTCGATTGAGTATAGAAAGATAGCGAATGACATCTCACCTTAGTTGGCAGGGGATTTATTATGTATCAGCTATTACTCACTCTTACACTTCATATTTATAACTTTTTTTATAAGATGTGATAGTGTTTTTCATAAGATATGGAGGTGTTTTTCGTAGGGTGTGGAGTGTGCGATGGTGAATAGTGGCTGATGAGAAGAATTTTTCTATGTCTAAATGTTATAGTTTAGATTTTGAAGCTAAGAATTTAAAAGAGGAGATGTAAAATCTTAAATTGTCCCGTTTGGATTCAAAATTGATCTCAACTCATCTTATCTTATCTCATCTAATCATTACAATTTTCTTAAATTTTCATACAAAATATAATAAACAATTTAAATTTTTCAAATCTCAAAATAATAATAATATTAAAAACTAATATTTTAACAAAATTTTATTCAACTTTTAACTTTATGTTAACTCATCTCATCTCAATTTACTATCCAAATGACACTTTAGTACAAGAATGTGGTGAATGCGATCCTACTCTCCTTAGGAGAGAGAAGTTCTTGCTTTATATAATAATTACAATGGATTCATGTTATAATATTGATTAATTCTTTTTAAAGTTTATGCTCAAATGTGACTTAGGCTTTTTTTGTATTGTTATAAAAAAAAATATTTATTATTCTCTTTGATGTTAGAGTGGAATGAAAATAAATAAAATTGGTTGATTAAAGAGTATGTACTTGGTCAGGAAAGTAGACACCATTGCCCTAATTTTTAAGGATTTCGACTATAATATTGACTAATCTATTTTGAAATATGGGTCTAAATGTAACTCAATACATCCTTGGAACATTATAAAAAAAAACTTCGGACTCGTTTGAATATTAAAAATATCTCAAAATATTTGTGAATATATAGTAGTGATATAGTTCATGAATAGTAATAAAATAGTTTGCGTTAAGATGTTTTATTAGAGTTTGAGAAATGAGAGAAAAAAAATTTGAATAAAAATATTATGAAGTTAAAAAATTGTTTGAATATAATTTTGAATATTATTTTTGTTTTGAAATTTGAAAAAATAATATTATTTTTTGTATTTTATTTAGAAATTTAATAAAGTTGTAATAATTAAATGAAAAAGTTAAAAATTTGAAATTAAAAAGTATTATGTTTGAGTGATATTTAGAAAATAAAAATAAAAATAAAAATATCTAAAAATACCAGATAACGGTTGTTTTCCCAAACGGATTATGGTAAGCGCAAATAATGATATATATATATATATATATATATATACACGCACACACACAACATCATGTACAGTTCAATTCGACAAGAATGAATTATTAACACAAGCTCATGATAGATTTAATGGATTAAGGTGGTGCATGTTACACCATAATCTTACATAATACACAAAAAAACCTCAAAGTATTTATGATCTCTTACCAACAACATATGATTTTGAAAGCCAGTACTTCATCATCTCTCTCAACTAATTTTTACACTGTAATCTCCACACTAAATGCAACAAGGGTTCCTTTTTTGTTATTCTTAAATGTAAGTAGCAAGAAAAACTGATGTGTTTTTTTTTTTTTTTTCCGTCTCTTTTCTTTTTCCCCTTGAAACAGTTAACGATTTGGCCATGAATGTGCCTTTATATATATGTACTACGCCATATCTGAATTGGCTTGATCCTCTTGATCCTTGTCATGAAGTTTCCTCACCTCCTGCCTCATCTTCCACCCAATCATATCTCATTCCAGACTGCTGATAACATCGGAAAGCCACGTACAGCATGAACACTGCATGCAACACAGTTTTCAATATGATGCAGCAAAAAAAAAAAAAAAAACTTTGCTAATGGGGTACTAAAAGCTATGGAAACCCTAAACTACTGAAGATTACAAAGGTGTTCTGACCTTCCCAAATGCGTGCAACAGTTGAGGATAGGTTCAAAACCAGGAAAACAATGGCTGAAGCCACGGCTTTCTTGTGAGAGCACGAGTCCCATATGTCGTGGAAGCGTCGAACCCAAAATTTAGCTGCAATTGGATTTTAGGACATGTTAAATTCTCAACTATTCCAGAGGAAGCACATCGCCTAATTACATTCATTTTCCTCAAAGAGATGAGAATAAAGTTGTATTGAACATGTTCTGAATGAACAAAACCGGTTCAAGGTAGTACAATTGTCTTAGAATGCAGTAAAACTTCATGCTATTTTATCCAAAAATCCTATTTCTTTCACAACATTGAAGACAATAAGAGATCCTGTTGCAAATTTTTCCTTAACTCTCAAACAAAGATTTGATAAACTACTTCCCATATATGGAGTTTAGAATATCCAAGGAAGGAGGCACGTTGTCTGTGTGCGTGTGTGTGTGTGTGGGTGTGAAGGAGGGAGGGAGAGAGTGAAATGCAGTTTCTTGAGGTCTCAAGATGATGGGTCCATGCCACTGACAAGCCCAAGAAAGGTAGATATAGCTTAGATGTAGATTAAGAGCAGAGCAAGCAAGATTTTGGACCTGAATTTCATGAGGAAAAACTACAATAAGCAGAAGAATTTACCTATTGCAGTTAGCTGTGAAGAATACAATGAACAGAGCTTTGGTACAGTGAAAACTCCCAAGAAACCTGAGGCAGTGAGCACAACAATGCGTCAGTCTAAAGTGAAATACAATAAAGCCGACACTGCAATACCACTTACATTTTAATCTGATCCAAAAACAAAAGCATAGAAAGAAAAAAAAGAAACTAGAAAAAGGGAAACTCAAGGGAAACTTACCCAATTTAATCACAGTCCAAATTGTCAAGCAGCTGCCACACCTGGCCAAAACAAAGAGCAGTACTGCCAGCTGCCATTGTCACAATTTCACAATTTGTCATCTTTTGCATACTCCAAAAACCAAGAGGGAAAAAAGAATTGCTTTTTTGTAGCTCCATTAATGCACACAATAAGGAAAAGGTAAAAAGAGAAAAATAAAAAGTTACCTTCATTGTAGTTGCAGGATGTCCTGAAAAAAGAGCTCTGAGTTTTAACAGTAACTCATTCACGTACGGAAGAACCAATCTCAGTAACCACATTGCTTCTTGTTCCCCCAGCACACAGCTTGAATCATCGGTATATACAACACCCCTAATTCATTCAATTCAGAAAAAGAAGGGAAAAGGCAGAAGAAGAATTAGAAAGTGATCAAATTGCTAATATTTTTTCCTGTCAATTAACAAGTTTTCAAGGGATTACCTGCATATGAGGGACCTATATATGAATATGGCTGAAAGATACACAAGCCCCATATAGGAAGTCACAGAAATAAAACTGTAGATACAGTGATTAATAAGATCTTAGTTTTGGGCTCTGTTCTGAATCAGAAGGATAGCAAGCCAAAGAATGTATAGAATTCAGGTTAAAAATCAATTTCCTTTACTGCGGATTTCCTAACCTGAGATTGACATCCTTTGTATAAGAAGATGAGAGTATGAAAAATGATCCAATTAGCAGGACAAGTGCCGACCTTGGGACTTCCTTCCACATTATCAAGTCCACTGAAAAACCAAACGTAGAAAAGAAACTGATGATAATTGCAGGAGTTTTCCTGAAGAATTTTCAAATTTTGCTATGTTTCCAAAATTAAAAGTTACCAAAACTTTGCAATTTGCTGTGGCTTTCTGGAAAAGTTTGAAACTCATACGAACCTGTATCATAAAATCGTCAGAATTAAAAGTCCAACTGATAGATTCACAGAGAAAACGTCAAATGCAGATCAACTAAGACACTAACTTGTAGTGGGTTTTGAGAAATTCTGGCTCCTTGGAGTTGGTTTTGATAGATCCTGGTACAAGGTACGACGCCTTTCCACCGGAGGAGGCTGTTTCACACTGACCACTGGTTTTCTACTAACTTGATGCAGCCTTTTCTCTTCATTGGCAATCTTCTTCTCTTCATTGACAGGCTTTTTCTCTTCATTGACAATCTTCTTCTGTTCGTTGACAAGCTTTTTCTCTTCAGTGGCAATCTTCTTCTGTTCATTGACAATCTTTCTCTCTTCATTGACAAGCTTTTTCTCTTCAGTGGCAATCTTCTTCTCTTCATTGACAGGCTTTTTCTCTTCATTGACAATCTTCTTCTGTTCGTTGACAATCTTCTTCTCGTCATTGACAATCTTCTTCTCGTCGTTGACAATCTTTTTCTCTTCATCGACAACCTTCTCCTCTTCATCGACAACCTTCTTGGGTTCTGGAACATTGATTTTCTTAACATCACTATCAGTTTCCTCATCCATCTCCTCTTCGTCTTCTACATCAACAACATCGAGATCATCACCCTCGTCATCGCTCGCCACCACCTCTGGAGCATAATTCACCACACTTCGACCAGTTATGACCTTTTCTTGGCATACACCGACTTCCTTGCAAGTTTCATCAGATCCAGCAGTCCCAGTTTCATTAACTGGACATTTCTCGGTTCCTCCATTAACAGACCCATCCGCAATTCCCTCCCCTGGTTCATCCACAGTTCGACTCAACTCTGATTTGGCCTTCCTCAGCTGAATTGAACTAGACTGTTCAGTTTCATTGCCACTTCCTTCGGCACCCTTAACCGAGTCCGACTTCACCTTCCTCAACTGCGCAGAATTGGGTTCCTTGAGTGGTTCAGATCTTGGCTTCCTCATCTGAATTGGGCTCCGCTCAGATTTCTCAACTGAAACACCAACCTCCTTGCTTGCCTCAGATCTCAGTTTCCTGGCCTGAACAGGGCTCTTCTTGATTCCCTCAGCTGAAACAGTCAGCTCCTTGCAATGTTCCTCAGAATTCTTCAGCGGCTCAGGTTTTCGTTTGGATATCTGAAATGGGCTTTTATCAAACCCATCAAAGCTTTCGGATTTCCATGTCTTCCTCTTCCCACTACTGGCCACTGTGGCACTCGTTAACCTTGACGTACTGCCACCGCCACTACCACCACCGCCATTAGTTGCAGAGGCCCCACTTTCCTCTGAGCTTTCTTCTTCTCCTTTAAAGACCTTCATCCCACCTCTCACTTCGTCAATCTTCATCCTGCTCTCCCACACAGACCCTGCCACTACGCTTCTCCTTCTATCCACATCCATATCTAATCACTTCCTTTTTACGCTCTCTCTCTCTCTCTCCTCTCTCTGTGGTAATGATTACCGTGGTGGGACGGAGCTGTTGGTGGAAATCTCGTAGAAATGTGCAAATACGCATAACGGTATTACTTCAATCAGGAATCTAATTTCAGTGGAGGTAGAGAACTCGAAGACATTAGCAGTTTAGCACTGCATTGACGTCATGAACTTCTATGGCCGAATTTCAGTGTAATTCGTGCTTTTAATAATTTCTCATTCTTCTTCCTCTTCTTATTTTTGTGGTCTATTTTTACTTCACTGAATAATATTTAAGTCACTAATTTTATCCATACCAAATTTATAAGAATTCCCATTTCATTTTCTGAAGTATTTTGTTTTCATATCTGCAGAAGAATCAACTCTTTTGTTACTTTTGATCTGTTTAACATGTTTTTATACTAATCAAAGATCGAGAAACGTTGATGATGTAATAAATAATTAAATCTACTTCTTTTTATTAATTTAAATTTTTGAAATAAATAATAATTTTACATCATATAAAATCAGAAATCTTGAATTTGAATCTCACTTCTACTCTTGGTGATGGTGTGAATGATATAATATATAATAAAAATACTTCAGCCATAAAAAATTTTTACAAAAATAAACTCATAAATTGATGTAACTTGATATGATACATCAAATTATAAAGTTACTATTATTGTAAAGTAAATCTAACGGATTATATGAAATTATGTCAATTTGTAAATTTATTTTGATAGAATCTTTTTATAACTGTAACAATTCTCTGTATATAATATTCAATTGTGTTGTAAAAGATATAACAACTACCAAATCAGAATCAGACAAAGGACTCAAAATTACTTTCATTCTGTCAAATTATTTTGTCGTCCAAAGGTGTAGACGACCAAAGTGAATATGGCAAGTCGTATAGAAGGTGTTAAGTATATCGTGGCGGGCACGTTTACTTTTGGTGGGGGGCTCTAGAGGGGGAGTATGTGTCCCAAAACTCAAATGCTGCAACATGTTCTTCTTGGTGGTAAAAAGTCTAAGTTTCCTTCAACGGCACAAAATGTGGGGTCGGAAATGGCTTATACGATTCTGTTCCCTTTTAATAACAGACACAGTATTCAAATCCCAAGAGACTGGACTTTTGTCCATAGAGTATGTAGAGTACGAGATTCATGAACTGTCTTAAATAGAGTTGTGTTGTCTCTCAAACA
Organism: Juglans cinerea; assembly: GCA_961763995.1. Classification (NCBI taxonomy): domain Eukaryota; kingdom Viridiplantae; phylum Streptophyta; class Magnoliopsida; order Fagales; family Juglandaceae; genus Juglans; species Juglans cinerea. The sequence goes on along the minus strand of CAUIVZ010000007.1, from coordinate 32,669,002 downwards.
ATAGTCTATAAATGTTTGCAGTATGAACTAGACTATATCAATTACAGTTGTGTACTAGGGAGTTATTAATATTGTAGTTGGTTTATTATGTATATTTTAAGTCAAAGTTGTAATATCCGTTATTAACGAACGAGGCATGTTTTCTCAAAAAATAAAAAATAAAAAATCCCGAGAGACTGACACCTATCTCCATAATTTATGATTCACAAGCTTTGTCTACTGTCTTCTATTCATTTCTTCTTCATGCATTTAGTTTTCTGCACTTTTTAAGTTTTGGTTAAGACTTTAGAAGCATTACTAAGTTGGTCTTAACCATTTTAGTTGTATTGCTTTTAATTGAAATGGGAAAACGAAGTTCTAATGCAACTGCTAAAAAAATGCAGGAAATGTGTGTCGGTGGTCTGCAACTTTATAAGTTTGTCGCCATGCATCACTGTGCAGCCATACGTACGATTTGGAGCCACATGCAGAGGCAAAAAAGCAGAACTACTGGGGTTTGTTTGTTGTTTATCCTGTGGGAATGATTCCATCAGTAAGTCATACGCCAAACATTCCTCAAACTACATCTTTGACAGTGTGACAGAGTTAAAAGTTAAAGTTTCATCCTTACCAAACACTTCCCAGGAACCAAAAAAAAAAAAAATTACAGCAAAGTTTCAGCCTTACCAACTCCATGATTCGTATCGATTATATGCATTTCAATGTCCCTTAAAGTATAAACTTAATATGCGAATTTCACGTGCATGAGATAGGAGAATTATTGAAATGTGTTGGGATCTAAGTTTTTAGGTTTAGGCTGCATTCGGTTTCCAAACTCAGTTAAGCTCAGCTAAATTCAGTTTAACTTTCAACTGAGTCTAACATCCAAATACTCAATTCTTAAATTATTAAACTCATTCTAACTCAAAACCTTATTACATGTGAGACCCACAATTTTTTTCAATTTAAAACATCTTTATACGTGGGATGCACAACCTTTTTCAATTTCTCATAAAAGTACTAAACTTATCTTTATATCCAAATACACTTTAAACTCAATTTAGATGGGTCTCACATAATTTCCTCTACTAATCAACTCACTACTATTCATAAAGAGTTAACTCAGTTGAGCTCAATTCAACATCTATACGCAACCTTAGACTTCTGAACTTCTTGTTGTTTCAACATTACTTTGAATAGCTATTTGGTATGGAAAAGTTTGCTTGCAAGCGAGTTCGCATACCAAACCATGCACCAATGCTGATATGTAAGGCATCCATTTAATGAAACAGTGCGAATTAAAAATAGAAATGATTTTCGTGAGATAAAATACTTTTTTCTTCTCCCAAAATTTTTCTTTTTTTGTTTTTCTTTTCAATAAAAAATTATATCAATGTTGGTATGCAATTTGATGCGCTGCATGTAACTCGGTTTCATCTTTTCTGCAGCATAAGGTTATTAAATCTTCAGTAAAAACAATGGCATAAACAAAACTTGAGAGGAGAGCTGGTCAAAAATCATGTGCTCTGGATCGCCTGGCTTGGCAGTCTACTGCTTGGTACTTTATTTTGTAGCTCCAAAAGAACCATCGTGTCTCCTAGAAAACAATATAGGTAGTGTCTTTATTTGCATGTGAGAGTTACAAGTTTTGAGTGCCTCGGCTATAGTGCTCTCAAAGATTCTTCAACACAAAAGTAATGGGGTTATTAAGTACCACCCCAAAAAAAGAGATTATCCTTAACGCCCTAATCATTCAACCCCACCAAAGTCGCATTTTACTTTTGAAAATTCATAGATCCAAAGTGAGAAAAAGATGATTAAAAAAGAAAACAGACCCACGTAATCCCTTCAGCCACAATCTCTCTCTCTCTCTCTCTCTCTCTCTCACACACACAGGTAGAGGGATCCCAATGTTGCAATCCACCAAGCACCCGCTCCTATTTCTTTTACTTGAAAGCTTGATCTCCGTTAAAAACCTATGCCCATATACCGTATATAAACGTCGTGTATTCGTTTTGAAAAAGAGTAAATTATTAAAAAATTAATTTTTTTTTATGTGTATCTTGTATTTACTCATTTTTTCAAAAAAATTAAACGACATTTACACAATCCACGACTGCAAATATCATTTCTCTTTAGATTTTTATCCACGTTCGATTGCTAGAGTAAAACTACTTCCTTGAATTGCCTTTACAAGTTTGTTTTTAAAAGGCCTTCGTGTAAGTTCATGACGTGGGTGTTTGTCATTAGATTAGGTAGAGGGATCTGTCCAGTATCAGTTCTATAACCATTGTGCTAGTCTCCGAGAGCTAAAAATCACCACCTAAAGCTTATTTTTCAAAAAACTATATTCGCAATGACCAATTTGAATGCTTTATGCGTTTCCACTAATGAATTAAATATGAGAATAGAAGCCAAAACAATGGTCATACAATTAACAAATGCATTGTTTTATATGGGTAGAAGAAGATTGGTGAGCAGAAGTTCCAGAACTTGTCTGCTTCCATTTCTTTAATTGGTATTTGTAATTTCATTATTTGGGGGAAAGAGCGTGGTCCACTTTCATGGACCTAAATTCTATGAACATGTGAATAAAATATGAATTATAGAGGGGAAGAGAGAAAATTTTGTGATTCAGGTTAGAAAAATCCTTAAGTTTTAGGGATCTACAGAAAGAAGTCTTGTTAGAAAGTGAAATTAGAAAATATAGAAAAAGCACAACTTGCAAGGTTATATATTATAAGCGTTGCTAGGTACAAACGGTTTGGCACACCAAACCACGTACCGACGCTGACATGTTTTTTTTTTATTGAAAAGAAAAATAAAAGAAAAAAAAATTTGAGAGAAAAATAAGGTCTTCTGTCTTACGAAAATAATTTCCATCTTTAATTCGCATTGTTTCATTAAACGGATGCCTTACATGTCAGCATCGATGCACGGTTTGGTACCCGAACTTATTTGCAAGAAGACTTTTCCATAGATTATTGCTTCCTGGAGACAATTTGTACCCTTAAACAACAAAGAGGGAAATATGAACTTGCTAGGAATCAACACAACCAGAGACGTGTGTATGTTAAAATAATAGATAAGCCATAAAGGAGGATATTCAACTAAAAATACAGTTACTAGAAAAACATTTGAAGTAAGAAAAAACTTTTTATGTCATGAAAACACTGACTTGCAAGAATGAGTTTTGTTTAGTGGATCTATACATACAGGCTACCTTTCAGGAACAGGATCGTGCAAACTCCACCATCTCTGCCCCTGTAAGAATATAGTATCATGAAATCTATGAACACTTGTATAGAAGAGGAAGAGAAAGAATACATAGATTTAAAACTTCAGAAAATAGGAGAGTGATCAATTTGATGAGGGCAGAGCTTACCTCAAAGTGGACAAATTCAATTATGACCTGAATCCTGATCCTTATACTCTGTACCATATACAAATTCAATCTACTGACCAATATACATGCTTCTATTCACACTGAGAACTATTTTTTGTACAAAACATACTCTAATGTGGAAGGTTCTTGTCATACTGGAGCATTTTTAGACTCCACTAGAGAAGGGTTCATTTAGGCACTTATAATTTAACATTTCCAATGTGTATTGGAGTATTTAAAAGCTATTTGGACTCCTCATGTGAGGCACCCGTCTTTGTCTTTTCACTCTCTGCTCTTTTCTTCTTTTCAAGCTCAAGCTGCCTGCAGTTCTCTTCATGAGCTTTCTTGAACATTCTTACAAAGCTGAGCAGAGTTGAAATAACTGCAGATGCGATTCAGAAGAGTAACTAGGTAGCATAAATTACACTGAAAAGAGCTGTACAAGCACGGCCCTCAAACTAGAATATATTGATGATCCTCATTGATAAAGAAAATGATAAAACTTTTAAGATTAGCAAACTACGGACCCTAGAACTGTTCCATTCATACATCCTTTATAAATAGATGAATAACCAACACATATGGTCTTTAACGATACAGAAAACCTATACATCATGGTCACTAGAGTGACAATATGTTAAACTTTAGATTGGAGAAACACACTATTATATTAGCATAAAGTAATGACTAGGCACACAGCTTCCAATCTGATGAAAAACCTACGAAATAGACAGATAACCGAAAACCCAGATTTTATTGAATTTGAGAAAAAGTAGATCTCATAAACTTAGGAACCAGAAATTGTTAAAACAGCCAAGAGATTTCAAAACCAAAACATGAAGCGTGGGAACAGTTTTGAGCTTCATACTTCTGATGAAGGATCAGTTAATACAATGTTCAATCTGGAGAGCTTTAGCTTCAAGTTAAATTACCTTGTTCAAAGGGGCAGCGAGATGGATCTTCCCCAAAATAAATGATCAGTGCATCCACATTTCTACCCTGTAAACCATCCCAGATGATAAATAATTGTTTTTTACCGTTATCAATGCGTAAAAACTCCAACTACTTTTTAGAATAAGGCCTACCACGCCAGAATACAATGATGCCAAAGACCTCACTTCGGCCTCAGAAAAAAGAAGAAACTCTTTTAAAGTCTGTAGAAGATAAGGAAAGCAATTATGTTAATGCTTGAACGATATAATTCCTTAGATAAAGTATCATAAATTTTAGTTTAATGGTATCCCAACCAAAGTGCCATGCTCTGGTCATTTAGTCATTTTGATAATTTAAAAATTAGGGAGCACTTCATACAATCTTACAGTAGCTAAATTAGATATTCAGGCAATGATAGATTTTGAATATGGTGACAAAAAAACTAATAAACTTAAAATACCTTACGGAAATTTTCTGATACAGGGCCATCATTTTCCGAGGCCGACAGTTCCTGTATAACTTTCTCCAATCCTTTGCTTATGGCTTGCATTTCCTCTGCCAAATATTTCAATTGTATCTGGATGGAAATCACACATTTCAGTCAAGAAATGCCAGCTATAATACAAAATTCTTAGGATGACTCTCACCAAAAGCAAATACCTTTGAAGCCAGCTCCAAGCTGGCAAGGTCAATGGAAAAATCAAGAACTTCTGGCAGCTTATCGGAAAGCACCTACAACTTAATCAAGCAAACTTAAACTAACCAAGTACAATGCAGGTAAACTTCTCCACTGGAAAGCACTAGAAAATCCATGCAGAACATGACCCAAAACCTGACATCTCATAATTCATCAACATAATGCTTCTATAGCAAACCACACTTTAAGGTAGCGTAGGTAACCATTGACACTTGATACGCATACCATATGTTCCAAGAGAATTTTCAAACCACTGGAAAGTCAAGTTATAATACGAACCCACAAGAACTAAGTACCAACTTGTACCTTACAAAGATAATGCATGAGAGTCATCTTGTTGTTCCGTGCACGCGTGTCAGTAAGTTTAAGAAGGCTATCCAACCTAAATCCAATAGCAGATCCTAGAAAAATAAGGAAAAAGATAACCATGAAAGTCAGTTTGAAAATAGAAAATGCAAGGAGCATACGTGAACAGGATGACAGTGATATGTAAGACTTCAAAGCATAAGAGTGGAAGACATACTGTTTCGGAAAAATATAGAAGAACATAGGGTAGGAACCAGGATGTGAAGTATTTTGATACAGAGCAATGAGCATCAACTGCTAAGTGATCTTAGATTAAGAGCTGACCATTCTGGCTACAGCCCAGGTCAAAAAGGATATGCACTTATAAGGATGAGGATCTATAGGCCATTAACCAAATCATACATACTCCCAATGAATCAGATGATCGTACTTAAACTCATTTTTTCCATACTTCTCCACACAGGTCTCCTAAAGAAAACAGCCTAAGTGATTGATTTCATGTAATTATATTTCAATACGATAGTTAGATTCCTTCCTTCCATACTTCAAGTAGCTCTTTTACAAAGTTTCAGAAGGCAACTTACATCTTACACCATCCCTCATCTATAACTTTCTCTTCCTTGATTTGCTCTGTAATTGCCCCTAGATTTGTTGCAAAACTTTATAAAACAATATGATTCCAAGATTTATTAGGATTCCGCATTCTCCAATCGTTTAGAAATTAAGCTCCTCTTTATATCCTCACTATAATTGGTAACAGCAACTCGAAACAATTTACCATATATCAGTGATGGCACTCCATGACCAACTTCTTTTATGAGAATTTTCTTCTTTGACATGCTTCTAAATTATCTAATGAATTCAAAGTAGGGATGCCTTCTAACAGTGATGATAGGTTATTTTGCTTCCTAACCTCTGTATATTAATGATCTTAGTGCATTTAGTCAAGTAGCCAGGTCAATGTAATATAAACTTACCCCTAGCAGTTCCCTGGTTCAAAGCATTTCCAAGTGACAGAACTGTCTGCATAATTCTCTTCAGTTTGGCTGAATTCTTGATCTGATGAGAAATCAGGAATAAGATAATAACAAATCAATATTACTAGAAACATTAAATCACTTGCAGAAAGAAAGAAGTATGAGAATATGAGAAAATAACTTGCCTCTTCTGCTGCTGAGTTCGCAACATTTAGACCCTTTCTAAGGTCAGAAACCTAGATGGAACCATAAATGGGTCACATTTATACATGTAAACCATAGCATTTTCAGAAAGCAGGAAGATTATGAGCTTTTTTTTTTTCTTTTTACCTGGGAATGGAATTGTATCTTGAATGAAAAAACTGCAAGCTTACATTCTACACGTGGTACTTGCATCAACTCTAAGAAGAACTGTCATGAACATTTTCACAGAATATCTTTTTATCAGGTAGAACGTATTTTCATATTGAGAAGTTACTGCATATTAAGCAGTCACACCAGCTTAACTAAAGAGCTAAAATCAAGGGATTGATAAATATCATCGAACATTAGAGAAAAATAAGTTAAATTTTTCTGAAATGCAACATCTGTGTCAATGTATTGAAAAACATTCGTTATGCTTCTGAAAAGCAAGTATTATACATATACTGAACACACCAATCATTTTTCAAAATTTATTAACAGGTTATTGAATCTAATTAAACAAAGAGTAAAGTAGGTTTCCAATGAAAACCAACCCCCTGACAGTATTTTAAAAATCTTTCCAGCATAACTCAAGTCCCAATAAATGTCATAAAAAATAAGAATTTTAAATTCTTGAGACCAAAATAAACACAGATCATCCACTTGCACCTTGACCATCTTGAGACAGGTATGCACATATATCACACATTTACAGGTTGAAGACAAACAACTTCGTGATAAAAGTAGCAACCAAACCCACACAAAAGTGCACACACTGAAATGTTCAACTTCTCTAGAAAATGATACACATGAAATCACATGTATACATTCATGTGCATGCATGCCCGCACATACACAGAGAGAGAGAGAAACAGAAGCTTAGCTCTGTTTTTCTTCCTCCACCTCATGGTTCTATCTTTTACATTTTGTGTCATGAAAAACCTCCGCCAACAAAGTCTAATCCAAGAAAACACGATTTTCAAATAGTAGTCCATACCAATACACTTCTCTTCGAGAGTGGAATTGATGCGGGATTGGGGATCCTTTTACTACATGTTCATATCAAGAAGTGCACTTCTTACAAACTTAGGTGATCAGAGTTCAGATTCTCAAAAAGTACCCATATGCATGTTATCAAAAGTGAGCTTTGAAGACATCAAATAAAAGGCTAGCATCCAAAAAGCACGAATGAAATCCAACAAACCTGTTCGCATTTCCCTAACTTTTCCTTTTCTCCTGTGTAGTCCTGAACACAGAAATATAAATGCAGTTATAACTTGAAAGGCACTGATGAAAGTATCATCTTGAGGGCCTGAATCCTCCAAAGGCCATGAAAACTTTGCAGAAGATGACAACTGATAATATGTCATATTCCAATTTCAACATTAATTGGGTAATTCATTGCCAAACCTTAAGTAGCTCCATCTCCTCTTTCGTAGGACAGAACTTTATGAGATTCTCAACCTGATCCACATCTAAAGCTGAATCTTCAAGGGCAAGCACTGAACTCTGTAAATGTTCCACATGAAACCATAATTCATAAGGACAACTCATCAGAAAGCAAGCCTCTGCTGTACAATGGGATTAAGACCACATATCTTGCAACTTGCAATGAATGGGAAGATTCTATGGACAGAGAATATGTATGACAAGGACAAACCCGGAGGGAAAGGATGAGTTCTAGCAAGAGAGAGAGCCTAAATAAAGGAATAAGAATGTTAGTGAAATGAGAGAGAGAGAGAGAGAGAGAGAGAGGGGGGGGAGGGAGGAAGGGAGCAATGCGTTTTGTTTTTGGAGGTATAGTGGAAGATGACATTATGATCACCAAAACCTTTATAACATGACCTGTTCAAGGCAAATTAAAGACATGACCTACATCCCATATTCGTCAACTGAAGAGTTGACATAAGATAACCATAAGAATGTAATAATATAACTATACTTGTCCCTTTAACAACATGAAACTTTGAGTTCTAAGAAAAGAAAGAACTTTTGCACTGAAAGTTTGAAAAAATCTATGCAGAAACTTTAAGTCAAACCATTGTAGGCTCATATCAGTTGTAAGCTTTTAGCACACATCACCACTATTATTGTTCTAATCATATTTCCAATGTTAAGTTTGAGCCCAACTGTCCTGGAACTCTTTTATTGAAAAGAATCTGTAGTTCAAGCAACCAATTGGCATCAATGGCCTCTTGACGAAATGGCACCTCCTTCCCTTATAAGGTCAGAGGGTAAGGTCACATAGGTTTATTTACCTATTGAAAAATAAAGAGAGATTCTAAAATCAAGTGACACGTCATAAAACCTGTTACTCTCTAGTTTGTACTTAATGCAAAGAAATTTTCAAATACAAGTACAAGAAGTTAGAAAAAGAAAACCTAGGAATAAGAAACGAAGACTGCCCTATATATAGTGGAATGCAGGACATGTTCATTTATCTGAGCTCCTATAGTTTCGATAAAGATTTGTACAGTTGAGCTCTGGACTACTTGAAGCTTAGGCAAAATTAAACCTTCATTCCAATTACCCGGATAAGTACATATTTTAAGTGCCATCAAACTTACCACTAAGTCATGCAATGATACTTTCACCATTGAAAGCATGATTTCACAGTTATATGCCCGCCGGTGGTCAATCTGCAGAAGTGATAACAGTACATAAACTCTAGATATTGATCTGCTATTCATAAAAACTGTAATTTGGCCAAACAAGATAAATGTGATAAGAAAGTGACGCTAATAAGAACAACAATACATTACATCTCTGCACTGCAAAGCCTCCCCCATCACAGAGGCAACTGCTAGCACCAAGTCACTGACCAAACCTCTCAACCAAATTGGCTTAGCACGGTCCTTTTCGATGGATTCTTCATACCCTTGGGGTGGTGAATCAGAAAGGAAGGTTGCACTTGTAGGGGGGAGGGAGCTAATAAGAACACCAAAAAAAACCAAAAGACCATAAAATAGAAGCCTACAAATAAGTACAAGTGTCTTTCCTCTATATGTGATTTTAAGTTTTATAATGTGGAGCCCACAAGATACATATAATGGAAATAAGACTCCCTCATAGTAGTTAAAGGGGGTTCCAAAAATGAAAAATGCAAACAGTTATATCAGTTTTGACTTTAGTTATTTGTTTTGGTAAAAAGCCCATTTGAAGAGTCATGCTTGTCTGCATCAAGCGCAAAGAAGAATTTTAAGGGGTGCTCTTGCAATGAAGTTCAGTCTAAGGTTTTCAAATAGCTTCAAAGAATTATTTGTAATGTTGGGTTCTAAAAGGTTACTGGTGCTTTTAAGCTGAGTTTTCTAATAGTACTAGGGTTTTCTAATAATTTCTAAGAATCATTGAATTCTTGGGTTTTAAAAGCTAGTATATTTGTGTTTTTTAAACTATGTTATCAAATAGTCTAGGAGTCTATGTACTATGTTTTATTTATAATAAATATGATTCAAAAACTTTATAAGGTTTTTGATTAATAAAAATATTTGATTTTTTTTTTCATTGGAAGGCATGAGCATTTGCCATTATCCTCTTTAAAATTCGATGCAATCACAACCATGCTTTCTTACATTTTCCATCACATAATCCTGATTTGGATCTCTTTTATCATTTTCCCCTTATTCCATCATCTCAACAATCTAAAGTCCTAAAGTTATTCTTTTCCAGAAGGGTTCTGCTCACTATCTCAAAATCTTACAACCTTTTCTTCATCCAACCTTAGCTAAAATCCACTGACAATGTCTAATACCTTCTGTCACCTATTAGAACCTTAATATTCTCCCCTTTCCTTAGCCCTTAGGAAATGCAATCCTGAACAAGTTGTTCTATCCTACATCAGACGGAGTACCATAAGACGAAGAATCTGAAAAAAAAATTACTGTAAAATTTTAACCAGAAAAGCATATGTGTCTCCAAATGAACACAAGATTGTAGATGGCACATCTCTTACCAAATATTCCAGGAATTATTTCTCAGGATGAAAATAGACAACTTCAAGTAAGAAAAATGAACAGAAACGACTTAATACAACTTGAGAACCAAAAACTTGATTACCAGTTGCACTTTATCTGATTTAGGTCCAACTGAGACTCGCATAGACTTCCTAACATGATCTGAACTTGGAAGTGATGCTGAGAAAAGATTCTCAAGTTCTGAAATGTCAATGTCTGGAGCCCTACATTGAGAGATAACAAGCGAAATAGCCTATTAGATGTGAAGGAGACTCAAAGCATGATTATACTTGGACACAAAAGTTCTCCTAGCAAAAAAAAAGTATGTACTTTGAAGCTGCACCCAATTTTTGTGCCTCCGCCCAAAGAGTTCCTGATGCTGCTCTTGTTAATTTCAACCAATGCAATGGCTTCAGTTTTTTGTTATGATAATTCTTGGCACTTATAGTACGTGAAAGAATTTGTCCCTTTCCCCTACTGAGAGAATTAGATGGTGATCCAGAAGATGGAGATACAGAGATACTATTTCCATTACCATCTAGAGCAAGGGATCCCGGACAACCATCACCTGTCCTAGAGGTACCCTTAAGAAAAGGAGCTGGTGGAGGGGGCGGGGATGGAATAGGTGGTGAATTTTGTGATGCAGGGTGTGAGTTCTTGTATGAAAAAATGGGGGCAGGAGGTGGTGGTGGCACTATAGATGGAACTCTAGGAACCGCAACCTGCTGAGAATGAGGAGGGGGAGGGGGTGGGGGTGGGGGTGGAGGATGTCCTGCTCTAACAGCTATCTTTTCCTTCAAAGGAAGTGTTGGAGGAGGTGGCAGTATTGGAGGCGGTGGAGGATTTGGAGGCAGCCTAGTTGATGAAGTAACTGCAGGAGCTGAAGGAGGATTAAGTAATAAACTAGTGGCAAGAATTGTAGGACCTGCAGTTTGCACGGTATGAGGGGGTGGAGGTGGAAGCAGAGGTTGCATAGCTCTAACAGCTAGCTTCTCCTTCAAAGGAGGTGTTCGAGGAGGCAGCAGTGTTGGAGGTGGTGGAGGAGTTGGAGAATGAAAAATTTTCGTAGAAACATCAGTTGAGGAAGGCTGTGGTGGTGGAGGAGGAGGTGTAGGGGGTGAAACCGAAACAATTTTGGCATCTAGAGATTCAGATGTGTGTGAAACAGACAAGGTTGGATCTGTAATGACTGGAGATATAGCTGGCGGATGGGTGGTTTCTGCACTTTCAGATAAGGTGTGATAATGTAGCTGACGTTCTATGTCAGAAGTTTGGGCTACAGATGCATCTTCCACAGATTTAGAGGAGACTATTGTTGACTGAGAAGATTGAGGCATCCCTTGGCAGCTGATGTCAGATTGTCTGGGTAGTTGAAGCAGAATCTGAATGTCAGGAGTCTCAGCTACCTTTCTACTCAGATAAGTACCAGGAGATTGCTTAGGTGAGGACATGGACATGGACTGAATCTCCGGGGACAAAGACAATGAGCTCTTAGCCTTACTTTCCAAGACTGTGGGCTTCTTTTTCTCCCAAAGCTTTCTAGGACTTGTCTCCTGCAATAGACGACTAGTTTCCACACTCTCATGCGAACTGCTTTCCAACAGTTCGTGGACAATATTTGATGCACTCATGTGTTGGAGCACATTTAGTGATGCATCGGCCTTGGGATCTAAACAGTCCACATAACTAAAGAACTCTTGAACTTTTGCAAATGCTTCCGCTGGAAGGCCCTCCTCCTCAAAGCTTGAGATATCACCCGCTACAACGGAAGCAGCAGCATCCATCTCAGAGAAGAGAATCTTCATCCAAATGATAACCAAGGTATTAATTTCATGTTAAGAAAGACACCAGCAAAAGGCTATGCCTGAACAAATCTAGCATGTGAGATACCTCTGCTTTGAAGTCCTTTGGAAATTGATCCCTAGCATTCCACAATATGTCAATTTCATCCCGGTTTAGGATCAATATATTAGACCTAATAAAAGCAGTATTAAACATTACTCGGAACATCATCTCTTCACGTGCCATTTCATCATTCAAGCTAACACACTCCACCACAACATCGCCTTGAATATGGCAATTGATGTCTATTTTAACTAGTTCGCATTCTCCCTGAAACACAATTCTAAGGTAAACAAACAGTCATATGTACAAAGATTAGACCAACTTGTGGATTCACCTAACATGAAAAAATAAATCCAAACAAAGTTTGCATCCAGTGAGCTTCCACAGCAGATTAAAGCATAGAAAGAAAGGTATCAATACCTGGATACAAATCAATTCAATTATATTTGTGTATTATTTGGTGTTATTTGATCAAGTTTCTAGTCCAGGAAATCTTTAGGAGACTCAATAATACAAACAATGAAGCTCCCAAAACACTGAGCACACCATATTATAAACCCTTGGGCTTATCCTAATTGGTCATGATATACCATCCAAATCCATTTTGGATTTCAAGTCAGGACCAGAAAGCCATGTTAAACTTTGACCACACCCTTATGATTGCTGAAGTCCCAAATTAAAGAGATATGCCAACCTAGATTGACCAGTGTAATTGCTTTTGATAATGTAAATAGTTCCCTCTGTAACATTAATTAAACAAAAGATGAACTCCTGTTTTTTGAGAATATTTCCATGAGATTACTGATCACAGTGACATAAATGGTTGTACCAGAGGCTTGATATTCTGTCCAGTTTTTAGGCTATTGAACCTGATTCTAAAATATTCCTTTAAAATGAAGGTGCTTAACAACGGTGGCTTGAGATTAGCCTTATGAAAACCTTATGTTCCCTGTTAAGAAGAGAGTAGATAGAAAGCTGGGTCCATATTAAACATAAGATCTACCTAATTCAGTATGGGAGAAAAGTTCAACATCACCTGCTTGTAAGCCCGGACAGCTTTGCGTCTTTTTGGTGTTGAGTACAAGACTTTCGGGGTCTTATCAGCAACAAGAAAAGGATCCTGTCCATATACCCGAAATATTGGACGACAACCCCCATGTCCGTCAAAATCAGGAATGAATCTGAGAATGATGCAGTCCAAGGTGAGGGCTCTATCCAATGGTGGCCATTCTATGGCGACATTCCTCCTTGATACATACTGTAGATACCTCAGTTGAGAAGGCATTGGATTCAGTGGTGACAAAAAATGCAAAATTTCAAGAGGAGCTTGTTTGTAAACCATGTCTAAGGTCTTCTGCTCCCCACTGTACTGTTTCCTATAGATCAATAATGCAGCCAACATAAAAGCCAAAACCAACCAACCACCACGTTCACAGTGCATCACCAGCACGTTATGCTGCCCTTGTGCTAGCCAACTTTCGCTTGATTTTAGAAAATGGTGGATCACCTCTATTGTCAGCACTGGGCAACCCTCAAAATGCCGAGGGTAGTCCATTACGGTCATATCATACTCGGTCAATATGTTAGCAATCTCGCTTTGTGCTTCCCCCTCACGAAAATTGAATACCAAGAATAAACCTTCAGGTAAGTGATCTTGAAGTTGACCAACTATCCCACCAATATATACCTTATAGTTCTCTTCATTCCAAGCCTCGGTAGTGAAGCAGCAGTCAAATACTACATATATGTAGATAGAATGAGAAATCACCAGCCACTGAATTGGAAGCTTTTTCCACAACTTAATTAGACAAAATAATCCTACTTATTAGTGGCTATATATTATATCTTTATTCTATTCATTGCACTAGAAAAAATTTGTATTCTTCTTCTGCAACCATTATGCAATGAGATACTGGTATAGTCCTCTAAACACAAAATTGGGTTGCCATTTGAACTTTCTAGTATATAATTTAGATAACCAATAAAAAATACTGCCTCGACTTAGATTTTTGCACCTTTCTACACTGCTTGGTTCCTCGGAATGTAGAGGCGAAGGAAGGGGAGAAACTATAAATTTTTGGGCTTTTTTATTTTTATGAATTTCAAATAAAAGATTTAGGAGCTTCTGAATGTAATTCACCGCTTCCTACATTTCCCAGCAATGAAGCAGTATCCCATGATCAGAAAAACACTTGGAATTCAAAAAACACACGCAGATGGTGAAACATCCCACTCTTCCTATTTGCAATTTTCCATTTTTCCCTCGCAACTTGGAAACATTTTCATCACTTCCCACAACTTTTTTTAACAAAGAAATAAAACATAAAAGGAACGTACCGTAGACTCGCTCAGAGATCTCAAGAAGCCCATCGGGTGGCTTCCGGAAAAAGAACTTGCGGAGCAACGCCATCTCAGTCGTCCAACGACACCTCCAATTGCAGCTCCCTATTAAACTATATATACACACATACAAATATGTATGTACTATATTTCTGGGTAAGTGTCTAAGGTTTCTGCGTTTGCTTCTTGTCGGGTGTTGGGATTGGTGATGTTGGTGTTGTTAACGATGAACTGACGGGATGGGTTTGTTTCTAAATAAGATAATACCGTTTCTTTGGTTTTTTCTGCGAGCTCAGATTATTACCTACCAGTCGCGGGGGTGGAGGAGGCAAGACGTCACCCGCCGACATGTGGATAAAGTTGATATATCCACACCAGACTGCTGCTGTATTATGTCCGAATATTTGGTAATCTTCCACTGAAAATTTTGAGCTTTTCTTGGGTTAATTGGTAGGGACGTACTGATTATAGTTGGTTTAGGCAAGGGCAACTTGCCTACTTATATCCAACTCCCACTTTTTGCGGGACGTACTGATTAAGGAACTACGAAGCTTTTTGCGGCACAGAGCTTCAAACGGAGGGGTGGCCATTGGGAGGAGGAATTTCCTTCCGAATGGCTTGCAGAGTTGCGGACTCTATGTTCCTTTTCATGGTATATATAAAGATGCATTCCTCTCTTCCTCTCTCTCTCTCTCTCTCTCGCGCGCGCTTACATACCATTTTATCATTTTGCATCTTCTTTTAAATTCATTATCCTCTCTCTCTCTCTCTCTCTCTCTCTCTGTGGCGAAGCTTGAACTTAAAAAGCTTCGCCATGTTTTATGGCCAAAATGGGGACTTGGTTTTCTTAATTAATTGGTGCATTTTGGAGTCAGTTGTATTGAGAATTCAGCAGTGTAGATTGGGTTTCGAACATGGCATCAACTATAACTTGTTTGATAAAATGCGTATCGAACCCTTGCTTCGTTTGCATGATTTCATCGAGGAAAGAGAGAGAGAGAGAGGGAAAAAATAGAAGACAGATATCCGCCTCCAATTCTATCCATATCATTATTAACCAAGAAAAAATCTTCTTCACACTCTACTATTTATCACACACTCCACACACTTAGTGTATTTGAGTTTAAAAAAAAAATTTGAGTGCATGGTGTGTGGAGAGTGTGGGTAGATATGTATAATTCCTCATTAACCAAAGAAAAAATCTTCTTCACACTCTACTATTTATCACACACTCCACACACTTAGTGTATTTGAGTTTAAAAATAAAAAAATAAAAAAATTTGAGTGCATGGTGTGTGGAGAGTGTAGGTAGATATGTAGAATTCCTCTAGATGGTTAATCTACGCCTTCAAAAATACTGCATACATCATCTGAGCCGTTACTTCCCCCTGTTAAACCAACGATGATTCCTTTAACAGTTTCAGGCCATGAAACTGAAAAAAATGGAGTCAATTTGAAAGATACATTCCTTCTTCCACAATAAAGGACTTGGGCCACTTGGCACTAGAGAATTCCAGATGTTTACGTGAATTTTGGTGCAGTCAGTCAAGTCAATTCTCTAAAGCGATTTGATGTGGCTTCCATTCAATTGCAATATTCTTGATACTACTTCTGGAAATCTTTGTAATTACAAAGGATAACAATTTCACCCCCGAGCGATCTAAGAAATCCAAAGTGGCAAACATCATAAAGAAATTTGATATTGGGAAGAAATTTAGTTGACTGGAAATAATTCTCTGGATTCAACCCTTGTAATACACTGCTCCCATTCTTCATCTTTTTTCCAAGATTTGTATAACCACCAATCTTTTTGCAACGCCTTGTTAAATATTTTAACATCAACGTTAATAACCGAATCTTTGATTTTTTATAATCTACAATAATAAAACAATAATAATTGAAAGACATAAATTTCTCCATCTCTAATTCGATGAAGCATTTTATTGACTATGAGAGAAGGATTGCCCTAACAATTTAGCCTTCAAGTGTCTCCCGATGGCTAGAGGCACAATGATGTTGTAGGTGTGAACCCTTAACTCCTCAGTACTATTTATAGATTTCTGACCATAAAAAAATCTAGAGACTTTGTGTCTCACTATGATTAGATATATAGTTAATCTTATTTCATTGGAGTTAATTTTATTTCATTGTGACTCATCAATTAAGTGATAAATATTGAGTTATTCTAAACTCATCAGGATATGGGTGTGTGGGACATAGAATTTAAATAAAACTCTTACATTCTCCCACTTGGCTATACGCCCATGAAATAATATTTTCGGTTCATAGGTTAATTAACCATACTGCACAAATTCATTTCCAGAAAACAAGCCCATGTGGCCCAAAGTAAAGACAACTCACTTTTAAAACCCTCATGTTTGGTTTTTCAACTAAGAGGGCAAAATCATAATTTCATAAAAACCTCATACTTCAAGATAAGCCTTATGGAAAGACAACATAATTGTTTCTTTTTTAAAACTATGAAACACGAAGTGGTGATACAGCTGAGGCATATCGAGAGGGAAGAAGGCGTGCAGCGGAGCAAGGGACTAGGCGGAGGTTGACGGTGGTGAGCTCAACAGCGGAGCACTGAGAGAGGGCGAGAGAGAGAGAGAGAGAGAGAGAGAGAGCGTGTGAGGGGAGGAAACGTTACCGAGAGAAACACGGCAGCTTAAGGGTGGCATGAAGGTTCCCGGCAGCACTTTTGTGCAGGTGGAGGCATCAGGGTGGGGGCTAGCGGCGTGTGATGGCTCTCCCGAGATGTAGAGGTGGCGGGCTCAAGTTGTGGCTTTCTATGTTTTGGGGGGTCAAAAATAGGGCACCTGCAGTGGGCTTGAACGGTGGCTTGATGGTGTAAGGGCAGCGTAGTGGAGGAGTGCTTTGTTGTACCGAGGCTGAGCAGCTGGAATGGGGGTTGCGGCGTGGTGGTTGGTGCCTTTGAAAGTGGGTCGCTGAACTGCACATAACGGCGAAAATTCTCAACGTAGAAAAGACTTTCTGCTACAGCTGAGTTTTATGAGATGGAGGTGGCATGTCGGTTGTTTCCTGGACATCGAGGCAGCGGTGCAATTCTGTGGCTTGTTGCCGTTGTGTGTGGGTGGCTACAGTTTATGGGGGGATGTCAAGATGGTTGCCGGTTTTCACGTGGGCTGGGCAGTGAGGCTAGTGGCTTCTGTCTGCAACTACGTGAAGGTGTTGTTTCACTGCAACCCAGGCGGCGGCAACCCTAGCTTAGGTTGAAGGTGATTTACGTGAAGGGTGTGTGTGTAATACTGTGTAACGAACATATATATATATATATATACAATGATAAAAACCCTAGAGAAAACTGAGGGGAAGAAACATGCATGGCATGAAGTCCGATCCTTGGTTCCCATGGGCTTGGGCTTTTTGGACCATTTCAAAGTGTTTGGACCCACATCTTGGATATTGTATGTAATTAACAATGGGTTGGTCTAGTTACCATAGTCCATAATCTCTTTGGCTTGTCCGAAATTTCTAAATCCAGTATTTAATAAATATTAATGGGCCTCGAACTCAAATTCTAAACTCACAAAATCTCGTCTCGTAAATTTTTTAGGCCAATTCCAAAATAAAAAGATCCCACTTGGTCCCTTAAAAAACTTTAACCTAACGATCAAGCCCAATAAAAATTCATATAACACCGAAACAAATTTTAGACCCATAGCCTACTCTAAAATTACTCGGTAAATCTCAAGTGAGTTTTTCATAAGTATTAACCCAAAATAATAATAAAAAAAAAATTAGAACCTATGGTTAGCTTAGGCTTGGTGCTCGACTCGACCTGGGTATTAAATTAGACTTTACATTGATTCATGAATTTCAATCACTCTTTTATGCATCGATCTTTTATAAAATCACTTATTTCTATAACTTATGAAAACATATACGAACCTTCATTTATTTCTATGTCAAATTCAAATTTTGAATTTGAGGTTACATGAGGTTACCTGTTCTAATGTCTCCATGGCCAATTTTTCAGCGTTGTTTTTCTAATGAGGTAGATGATCATTTGTTTGTTGTTCCATATTATCATTAAGATAATCATAAAATGAACTATAAGCATTTTTGAAGTACACGAATGTACTTCACAATAATCGCATCTCTAGTTTCTATACTCCCGTTGATTTTTCCAATCATAAGGAATTTGATATTTCAATTTCATCAAGATTCAAACTATGAATAGAGACAATATAACCTAAATCATTTAGATCTCCCTGAGTAATCAATAATGTACTCATTAACTATTATATGATCCAACTTTCTTTCATTTGGATTGTAAAGTCTTACTTTAGATTGACTATTCCTATATGTATATGCCTTAAATCAAGTATCATATCACTTTGCAACTCAAAATAAGTTTTTGAGACTACTTACGAGGAACATAATTTAAGATATATGTTATTGTCTTTAATAATTTTACTGCATCTTTTCAAGAAGTTAACAAAATAAGTCACGGTTATAGCTTGACTTATAATACTTTTCATGACACTCACTACTCCAATCTCATTAAATGATTTTCACATTTCTATCTAACTGCAATTCCTCCCCATGAGAAGTACCTCAAGAATTACTAATGGTTTAAGACTTTTCATGTAGCATATAGATACATTCATATCATAAATATCATCTATAAAAGTAATGAAATACTTCTAAATATCAAATATTATAGAGAAAAATGTTTACATGCGTCTTTATGCATTATCTCAAGAAACTCTCTATTCCTTATACCATCTTTTCTTGATATGTTTGATTTGTTTTCATTTTATACAAATCAACACACATCCTGAAATTAGAAAATCTAAATGCGGAAAATATTTTATTTACTAATCTTTATAACTTTTCTTGGAGATATTCTCTAAACTTTTATATCACAAATTATGTTTCAAATTCTATATCACAAATTGTAAAAAATCTCACAAATCATTTTTCATTTGGTTCCAATACATGCCTCATGAGTGAAAAGGAACAAATTTTAACAAAAGCACTATTATGAATGTATGACAAATAAAAACTTTATTGAAATAAAATGGAACAAACATAAATGACATTTTGAAACAATTTAAAATTTTGAACATTTGTGCTCGAGTTCAGCCACTAAAATAAGTATCAACATTTATAAAGTTTGATTTGAAATTTATACAGATAAAATAAATATGAACATTTACACTCAAGTTTAATCTAATAAGAATGTATAAACATGTATAAGATCTGATTCGAAACTTATTCAAAAAAAGGTTTACCCTTCACTTCCCTTCGAATCATATCTTATGCTTAGGGCACTTAAATCTTTATGCGTCTTTGTTTCTTTCAAACTTCACTTGACACAATTATTTTATTTTCATCACCATCATTTCCTTCATTTTTCAAAAGATACAAATGATTTTTCATACAAATTAGCAAAATAAATATGTATCTAGCTAACAACCATGCTACCAACTTGTTCATATCTCATTACTTTGATGAAATAATAATGCCTATGAGATAAACTATTATGTACAAAACTAAGAAATTCCTATAATTTGATATGTAGTAATTAATTCAATCTTCTTAAACATTGTACTTTTATAAACCTTATCACTATTCTCAATAATAATTGATGTTAGACTTAGAATAGATAAACTAGGGTCTAAAACTCTTAGTGTAAATTTGGCATGCTCGCGTTTCTCTAAACTAGAGTCCATTTTGTACAGGAAACATTGTGAAGATATTCGTATATTTACTGCAAGAAAAATATTTTAATCACTTTAATGCTTTGAGTTCGACACTCACAAACAATAACAGAATTTAAGCCATTATGGATGAACTAATAGTGTCATCGAGATCCCTCATTTGGGAGTAAACCCCAACACAAAATATTCGCTCCAATTTTAAATTATGTGGATGAACTAGTTGTATTATCATAATTTTCTTTTGGGAGTAAATCCTGATATACAAAGTGTTCCCTCTAACCTTAAATTATGTGGATGAATTAACTGTATCACCAAAATTCTCCTTTGGGAGTAAACTCTAGCATACAAATTGTTCACTCCAACTTTACTTTAGTGAATGAACTAGTAGTGTCATCAAAATCATAATTTAGGAGGTGATCTTGATACACAAAGTGTTCTCACCAGTATTAAATTCTGTGGATGAACTAGTTATATCATCAAAATTCTCCTTGGGAGTAAACTCTGACATACAAAGTGTTCACTTTAACCTTACTTTGATGGATGAACTAGAAGTGTCATCAAGACCTTCATTTGAGAGTAAATCTTAGATTTTGACACACAAATTTGTTCACTCCATTATATCTACCTTACTATGAAGTTTTAATGATTTTTTACCAAAATTTAAGAAAATCTATACCTTTGGGCAACTAATATTTTCCTTAATTTTGGTGTAAATTATTTATCCCATATTAGATAAATAACTATATATGGCATAATAAAAATAATTTAAATAAAAGCCAAAAATAAATATTAAATTATTTATACATGTATTTAACAATAAGAACATGCATATAAAAGGAAAAAAATTCATATTTTTTCCCCCGCCCCCCGGCACCGGGGCAGGGGAAAAACCCCCAACACCCGCATGGTGCGGGGCGAGGAGGGGTGCCCCCGCCTCGCACCATGCGGGTAGCACCCCTAGGTCAAACATAAGTGTTGACCTGGGTCGGGCTTATTGTTCAAGCCCGATACCTTCATTTTTTTTCCTGTTTTACTAGACATCGCCGCAGCCAATGGGCTTTAAAGCCCTCTGCCGCCATCATAGAGGCATCTTGGAGGAGGTTCCTAGCCTCCTCCAAGCACCGATAGCACTTAACCCCGACGAGATTCATAATTGGGTAGGGGCAGCGCCCATTCGGGACTACACAGCCCTTATGTGCTACCCCTTTACGCCGCCGTACATGTTGAGCCACCGGCCACCGGCCACCTCACACCGTACACTACCAACACACAGTGGCTCCTCAACCACCAACATACATACACAACGGCTCCTCAATTGTTCTCTCTCTTCAACCCAATACAGTTCAAACAAAAAATGGAGAAAAAAAAAACTCAAGCAACTGAGCAAGTACTGAAACAATTGCATGTATATGCCCGAATATCAGGACCAAACATTTTCGTATGAAGAACAATGATTTTATGAACAATGAAAATATTCATGTAAAGTTCCAAGTAGCATATGTTCTTGTCTCAAACCGAAGAGAAAGAAAAAAAAAACCACCAAGAGAAGCACTTTCATATAGAATCAAAGATGCATGTCTTACATGTTTGTAATCTAATTTATTGAAATCATAAAAAAAATATGTAACCTAAATCTCTGATACCACATGTTAAATATTTTAACATGAACGTTAATAATTGGATCTTCGATTTTTTATGATCCACCATAATAAAATTAAAAATAATTGAAAGACGTACCTTTCTCCATCTCTAATTCGATGAAGAATTTTACTAACTATGAGAGAATGGTCGCCAAAACAACTTAGCCATCAAGTGTCTCTCGATGGCTAGAGGCACAATGATGTTGTAGATGTGAACCCTTAATCCCTCAGTACTATTTATAGACTTTTGGCCATCAAGAAATCTAGAGACTTTGTGTCCCACTATGATTAGATATAGAGTTAATCTTATCTTATTGTGAGTCATCAATTAAGTGATAAATATTGACTTATTCTAAACCCATCAGGATGTGGGTGTGTGGGACATAGAGTTTAAATAAAACTCTTACACGCCTTAGATTTGAAAACCCGAGTGCAATAAAGTTCCCAATGGATATTGATACTTCTTAGTTATTCCCTTGCCCAACTCCTTGATAAAGCTACAACACATTCTAAAGGCAATGAGTTTCTTTCCATGGAAATTGGGTGGCAAATATTGTAAAGAATAATCAGACCAATCAAGTACTCTTAACTTGTTGGAGAGATAATTAGGTACACTTGAAAATCATGCATTACGATTTATAAACACTCTGAGCTTTTCATCCATCTAAAGGCTTTTGAACTCAAGCTTATCATGTCCTCGCCATCGGGCAAATCTATTACTATGCCTTTTATTTTGTTTGTTCCCTAGCAAGAGAACACATACGAAGTGTTAGGAACATTAGTGTAAAGCTCAGCTTGCTAAAATCAGTCATTAAAACTAGAGTTTTTAATGTTATAATTACCGTGCTTTCTTCCAATACATGACGAACATTATTGTGAAACCACAATCTACTACGTTTGTCAGGTTCTTTAAGTGATTCTAGACAATTTCTCGACCCATATCTTGCATATATAAAGTCATGCATCGATAATCTATTAGACTCATCAATAGTAATAAGACACTTGTCTACAAGCCTTTTGATACTATCATTCGGAAAGTAACCACAATTGTCAAATATTTTAGTGGCATAAGCCAAGCGTTCTCCCTTAAAGAAACATACAATATCAAGAAACATATTCTTTTCATTCTCATCCAATCCATCATAACTTGCTTGAAGTACTTTTCAAATATTTCCGTTTGGAATTTTTTTATATTTATCTAATGCACTTTTCATTAATGTATACTTTTATCTTTTAGATTTGAACCTAGCAATGTTAAAGCTAATGGAAGGCCCTTAACATATTGTATTATACGTTTAGAGAGTTCCACATAATCGTCCAATGGTTTGTCTTTATCATGCCAACTAAAAAGCTGAAGGGATTCATTGTCGCCCAATATTACCACCTTGCGTTTTGAATCAACTTTAAAATCATTTAATAAATGTTGATCGCTTGTTGTTGTGATGATCTTGTTTCCTTAAACCAAACCAATCACAATCGCTAGCTAATTTTTCTATTTGAACCATCTCATCCACGTCATCAAGAACTAGGAGAACCCTTTTAGAGCAAAGTCTATGCTTAATCACATTAGTTTTTCAATCAATATCACGAACATCCAAACTTGTTCCTAAAATCTCATAAAGTGTATTTTGTAGCTGAATCAAACCTCTTGATTTTGAAGTCTTGCATTTTTCAAGAAATAACTTCTTTCAAATTGAAGAGAAATCTTGTTATAGATATCTTTTAAAATAATTGTCTTACCAATTCCACCAATTTATAATATCTCCACCATGCATATAACATCATTCCTTTCAATATTTAAATGTTGATAAATGTCTTGTACGTGAGACTCTATTTCAATGGGATACTTGGCATCATTTAGAGATGTATGGTTTACTATTCTTGAGTCCACCCATTGAATAATGTCTTGAATAAATTCTGATCTTTCCTATCAATACAAAAGAGAAAAAAAATGTAAAAGACTTCTCAAAAAAACAAAGAGAGAAGATTTGTATAAGGGTGGCAAATCGTGTTTTCAAGTCGTGTCAAGTCATGAGCATTCAACTATATAGGTCAACCCGACCCCGACCCGTTAAGCTAAACTTGTCAAATTTTTAAACTCTAATCCAACCCGTTTAGATAACGGGTCGTTTCATATCACCCGTTTTAACCCATTTAATAATTAATTAAAAATACATTAACACGAAACCTTTTATAATTGATGGAACTAACACACATAATCCATTTTGACCTTATTAACATAATTTCATATATAAGTTAAAATTTATATGTATTAGTAACCACAATATATTAAAAAAAATCAATATTATTCAAATTTTAATATATAATAAAACCAATATTACAAACCCTACAATAACAAATATGAGCATAGATCTAAAATTACAATCATAATAATAAAAACATAAGCATATTGGGAAATACCAATATTACAACTCAACAATAATAAAATTAAAACTTTGAAATAAAATCTAAATGGATCAAAACGGGTTGATTTTGGGTTAAGTGAGTTAACCCATTATTCACCTGTTTATAAATCGTGTCTTAATGTGTTAATCCGTTTTGACTCAAATTCGTTAACATCAAATTCAAACCTGCTAATTTTATGTCGTATTTGTGTTAAATTCATGAGTCGTGTTACATATTGCTACACCTATAGTGAGAGTGTGTGGGACTTGTAGCAAGCACTTAAATGTAAAGAATAATGTTACATGCAGTTGTGAAATGTGCAAGTGTCATGCAGTCGTTTTGAAAAAGAGTGTAGTCTACTGTTAAAAAATTATTATTTTTTAATATAGATCCCGTATTTAGTCATTTTTTTTAAAAATAATTACATGACGCTTGTACACTCACAACTGCAACTAGTATTTCTCAAATGTAAAACCCGGCCGATTCTAAGGCCAGGCTCATGCCCAGGTTTTAAAACAAGCCCGCCCTAAAAAAAAAAAAAAAGGCGCTAAACGCACCGTTTAGTCCCTTCCATCTCTTCCCCTGGTTTTCCTCTCCCCTATGCCGACGCCCACATCTCTCCCATTTCAGTGACTCTCATGCCGTACTTCATTCTCTCCGTGCGTTTCACTATCCACAACTTCTCTCCCTCTCTCTTCGTACCCCACTCCCTCCATAGGTTCTCTCTTTGCTTTCATCCTTTCGTCTCTCTCTCGTCCCCTCCCCTGCGGTTTTTGGGTCTGCTGTCTCCTGCTCCTCGGGTTCGTGTCGCCTACAAGCTTCCTCGCTGGACTTTTGATGGAACGACGGTAAGCATCTCAATCTCTCTTTTCTCCCCTCCCGCACTCCAGCATCTCAGTTTCTCTCTCTAAATTTTCAGATTTCTCTCTCTTTCTCTCACACTCTCGTTCTCTGTTTTCAGTCGGTTCCATTGTTTTTTTTTTATTGCGTGTGCCTAGCGAGTCCCAATGCTTTTCTCGCTCATTTCCATTCGGTTTCAGCCTCCGTACATCGCCGCGCGCTGCTACACTAGTAAGCATCTCTCTGTCTTCCTCTCTCTCTCGATGTTTACCCCTTGGCCCAAGATTTACGTGTTCTTCATGATATACTCAGTACGGTGAGGCACTCTGTGTGTGGGTTTTATTGCCGGAGTCTCCATCTCTGTTCTGTGCTGCTGCTGTTATCACGCCGGTAAGCTCCTTCATCTCGATCTGTACCTCTCTCTGACATTTTTTTCCTCCGCTACATGCTATCTCGCTAACCTTCGGGTTCTCCCTCTCACAGTAGCACTTTCCTTTTTAGATTTAAGCCGTGACTAACTTAGGCCACCGGAGTCGACATACATCCCCGCCTCGAAGGTATGTACCTCGTTTGATAGCATTCTTTCCGTCGTGTATCACCCACTGTTCAAATTCGGTTTTAACATCACTGTTTTGTATCACAGGGCATTGAAATAAGTCTTAGACAGCCTCACCTCGTTATCAAATTCATTGTATCACCGTAACGAAATTTGGGTAAGGAAATCCGAGCTTTAGTTTTGTGTTTATACCGTTGTTACGTAACTTGTACATTAATAATTGTTGGAAGATGGTGCTGCCACTAGTTACATGATTGAACTGATAATTAATGTGTGTGGCTGTTTGGGTTAATGCGTGGTTGTTTTGGGGTTTGACGTGCAGCTGGTTGGGCTGTTTGGGTTAATGCGCTGTTGTTTGGGTTTGATGTGCGGCTGGTTGGGCTGTTTGGTTGTTCGATATATCGATTTGTGGGCTGTTTGTTTGTTCAATATATCGATTTATGGGCTGTGATTGCTTGAGATGTTGGTTTGTGGGTTGTTTGGTTGTAGGATTATGTCGGGAGTAAGTTGGTTGACTTGAAAGTGTGGTTGTTTGCTTGACGGGTGTATGTGTGGAGAATGGTTAAGGAAAATTGAGGAGGCTGGGCTAAACTATTGGTGTGTTGAGTGTTGGAAATTGTGTTGTGCGATTTTACAAAACGAGACACTATGATGAAGTATTTGTATATTAATACTTCTAAAATTATCGCTATGATATTTTGATATTATGTTTTGTTTTGCATTTTTCTAACTATTATGTTTTGTTCTGCATTCTCTAAATGGCTCATGTTTACACACTGGTATATGTTCAGTGCTTACCAAGTTGTTGATAACTCACCCAATTATCTCCACTATATTTTCAGATGATTTTGATGGTTTAGTCGGGAATCAAGAATAGGAAGCATGTGTGGGATTAATTTAGTATATTGGATTGAGTACCAAAGGGTACTATGATTATTGGACGGTCTTAACTAGTAGATTTATCTTGTTCTTTTGATTGGGTATTTTGAGAGATCGACATTAGCATTGAGACTTTGTAGAGTTGATTTATTTTGTTGGATTATTTCATTGACGTCCTTATAGAGGAACATATAAGTTTGGTTGGAACAAATGGATTTATGAATTAAAGAGCTTTTAGAGTTTATGTCTGTATTGTTGGGATATGATTTTAAGTGACAAGAAGTAACTCTCCGACCCTCTAGGTACAGGGCGTTACACTTAAAAATGGGTTTGAAGGAATTAATGGATAGACCTAATTTGGTAGAAGTGCTTACCTTGAATTGGGACCGTGGCTTAAGGAGCCTTGCAGAGTTTCTGACTCATCAGCAAAGTATTAGGTTGACAGCAAGAGATTTCAGTTGATCTGAAAAAATAGTTTTTTTTTCATCTTGTGGGATCTCACTCATTAAATTCTCATAGCTTGAAAAAGTTGTTTCGTTTCCCAAGTCTGATTACAAAACTGCAGGAGAGCTTCTAGTGGATATGCTTCCCGTGGGTTTGAAAATACGGAGTGCCGCAACAAGGACCTATTGTGTGGGCGCCAGACATTATGAAGATTTGTCCCTTTTCCTTGAAAATATACAATGTTTATCAGGCTTTAGATCTAATCACCAAGTCTTGTCAGCTGTTCTTAAATCCTGCGCTACTCTCTCAGCCATCAAATTTGGGAAAACTCTTCATGGTTACATTGTGAAGCAGGGCCATCTTACCTGTGACACTGTATCTAAAGCTCTGCTTAACATGTATGCAAAATGTGGCGTGCTTGATGATTGCCAGAGGCTGTTTAGTCAGATTGGCAACTCTGATCCTGTCACTTGGAACATCGTCCTGTCTGGATTTTCTGGGTCCCGAATGTATGATGTGGAGGTGATGAGATTGTATGATGTTATGCACAAAGGTGGTGAAGCTAAACCTAGCTCTATCACTATTGCTACCATTCTTCCAGTGTGTGCACGGTTATTAGAAATCAATACGGGGAAGTGTGTGCACTCTTATGTGATTAAATCTGGACTGGACACAGATACCCTTGTTGGGAATGCACTGATATCAATGTATGCAAAATGTGGGCTAGTTTGCAATGACGCCTCTGCTGTGTTTAATAGCATGAATGATAAAGATGTTGTTTCGTGGAATGCAATTATTGCAGGATTTGCTGAGAATAAGTTAATGGGCAATGCATTCAAATGGTTCCAATGGATGTTGGAAGGACCAGTGGAACCAAATTATGCAACCATTGCAAATATTCTACCTGTTTGTGCTTCTTTAGATGAGAATGCTCCCTACCATTTAGGAAGAGAGATACACTGTTATGTGCAACGGCGAACAGAATTGATTTCAGATGTTTCTGTCCGCAATGCTTTGGTGAGCTTCTACTTAAGAGGTGGATGGATGAAAGAAGCAGTATCCTTGTTCCAGAGCATGACATCAAGAGATTTGGTTTCATGGAATGCCATAATTGCTGGTTATGCATCAAATGGTGAGTGGTTGAAAGCTTTGGACTTATTTCGTGAATTACTCTCTGTAGAGATGATTCAGCCTGATTCTATAACTTTTGTGAGCATTCTTCCTGCTTGTGCTATCTTGCAGAATTTGCTGGTAGGGAAAGAGATTCATGGGTATATTCTTCGACATCCGTACCTGCGTGAGGATACAGCAGTAGGTAATGCCCTCATTAGTTTCTATGCAAAATGCTGTCACATAGAAGCTGCATTTCAGACGTTTTTAATGATATTTGAAAGAGATTTGATATCATGGAACTCTATACTCAATGCGTTTGTGGATGGTGGATATGACAACAAGTTTCTGGGCCTATTAAACAGGATGCTCAATGGAGGAATTAGACCCGACTCCATTACTCTCTTGACTATACTTCATTTTTGTGCTAATGTTTTGAGAGTAGAGAAGGTTAAAGAAACTCATAGCTATTCAATGAAGACTGGTTTGTTGCAAGGTGATATTGAACCTACTGTTGGGAATGCGTTGCTTGATGCATATGCCAAATGTGGAAACATTGAGTATGCATTCAAGATTTTTCAGAGTTTTTCAGGGAAAAGGAATTTGGTCACCTACAATGCAATGATCTCAGGTTACGTGAATTGTAGATCACATGATGATGCATATAAGATTTTTGACAGGATGTCTGAAACAGATCTCACTACCTGGAATCTAATGGTTCGAGTTTATGCAGAGAATGATTGTCCTGGTGAAGCTCTCAATTTGCTTCAGGAGTTACAAGCTCGAGGAATGAAGCCTGATACAGTGACAATTATGAGCTTCCTTCCTGTATGCGCTCAAATGGCCTCTGTCCACCAGCTGAACCAGTGCCATGGATATGCACTTAGAGCTGGTTTTGAGGATGCTCGCTTGAAGGGAGCTTTGTTAGATGTGTATGCAAAATGTGGCGCTATAAAGTCTGCTTATAAGCTTTTTCATTCAAGCACCCACAAGGACTTGGTTATGTTCACAGCTATGGTCAGTGGGTATGCCATGCATGGTATGGGAGAGGAAGCACTTAGTGTTTTCTCTTATATGCTTGAGCTGGGTGTGAAGCCAGATCATGTCATCATCACTGCTGTGTTATCTGCTTGCAGTCATTCTGGTCTTGTAAGTGAAGGGTTGAAGGTGTTTTATTCAATAGAGAAGGTCCATGGATTCAAGCCAACCATGGAACAGTATGCCTCTGTGGTGGATCTCCTTGCTCGTGGTGGTAGGGTAAACGATGCGTATTCTTTTGTGCTTAGGATGCCCATTGAAGCTAATGCAAATGTGTGGGGGACACTTCTGGGTGCCTGTAGGACACATCATGAGGTAGAATTGGGCCGTCTTGTGGCTGATCGACTTTTTGAAATTGAAGCTAACAACATTGGGAACTATGTGGTTATGTCAAACCTATATGCAGCAGATGCTAGATGGGATGGGGTCATAGAGATAAGAAAGCTTATGAGGACTAGAGATCTGAAAAAGCCAGCAGGATGCAGCTGGATTGAAGTGGAGAGGAGGAAAAATGTTTTTGTAGCTGGGGATTCTACTCATTATCAAAGGTGCCTTATATACAGCACTCTGAGTACATTGGATCAACAGATCAAGGAGCCGGTTCATTTTTAATTTAATCAATGAGTTTACTTGGGTCATAACTTGCAAGAAAGCACGTGGACTTCCATTGTGAATGGTCTGTGTCTCCAAATTGAATGCATATAGCTTTTGGAGGCAGGCCAGTTGCTTTGGTTTACAGGTACACCATCATACTTGAGTTATTTTTAGTTGTGAAAAGAGGGCTAGCTCCATGTGTAGCCTATGAATAGTTGCCCTTTCAATCCGAAAATCTCATAAGATTTTACCAAACAGACAAGGTTGGATCTGTAATAACTGGAGATATAGCTGGCGGATGGGTGGTTTCTGCACTTTCAGATAAGGTGTGATAATGTAGCTGACGTTCTATATTATGTTCGCACTTTCAGATAAGGTGTGATAAAGTCGCAGGGTGGAGGCTGCATGACGTCACCCGCCGACATGCGGATAAGTTGACTTATCCACAACAGACTGCTATATTATGTCCGAACATTTGGTAATCTTCCACTGAAGAATTGAGCTTTCTTGGGTTAATTGGTAAAGACGTATTGATTATAATTGGTTTAGGCAAGGGCAACTTGCCTACTTACATCATCTTGCTATGCAATGGGAAGTAACTCTCACACCCATGAAAATTTTGCATATTTCATAGCTTTTATTATGGGATTGTCTTTAAAAAGAGCAAACCATTTTGATGTTACAGCTGATCGTGCCGTTGAACTTAACCAACAAACACCAATAAGATTAACGGAGATGATGAAGCCCTGACTAGGCATGGTGCCAAATCCTTATTTTGCATGGTACGAGGCACGTCCATGGCCAAATGCCACCTGCTTTGGCTAGCAAATTCTTACCTGCTAACAAGCAACTATTATCGTTAGTTGATATTATGCTTGCATTTCATGCTTACTCGTAGGCGAAGAGCTTTATCAGGTTTTTCTTAGAGAATCGTGGGGCTGTTGAGACATGATGACAAGCCTGATAAATGAAAAGTTAAAATCCGGTTGTAAAAAAATAAAACAGATTAACAAGTTACTTACTAGATCTAGTAAGTACATTAGATCTAAGAAAATGATTTTGTTGTTTCACAGTTTTTATTTCCAAATATTGCAATTTGTTCATCAGATTACATTTCGATTGCCATATCATCCATTTTTCTCTCGCTTTCATTTAAATTAACCATTAGTGAAATAGAGATAAATGCATCAATTTCTAGTCAATTGATGGTGCGTCAAGATTTTTTTTTTTTTTTTCTCCTTCCGTTTCTATTCTAAGGTTGAAATTTGAAACAGAAATTCGGTGGGCATGAAACATCCATCCACACTGGGCGGTTCAGAGACTGAAAGAAAGTAGGCTGTGCATACCGTTCAAGGACTCAACTTGTTCCTTTCTCCATTACCAAGAACAGAAGGCGTATGTTTTTCACATTCATTCACTCTCGCAAACACAAACAGAGCTTCAAACGGAGGGACGGCCTTTGTGAGGTGGAATTTCGTTCAGAATGGCTTCCAGGGTTCTGGACTCTTATGTTCCTTTCAATGGGTATACGTTGCAATCCTCTCTCTCTGTCACGCTCCCTAACATATATTTTCTCATTTTGCTTCATCTTTTTTGGTATTCTTTTTTTTGTTTATCAATAGTTTTGGTTTGGATATTAGTGCCACCATCAAAAGTGAAGTGGGAATAAAAAAATTTAGCCCATCATCCCTCTCTCTCTCTTGCTCTCTCATGATTGTATAATAAATTCTTCTTCAATCTTCTTCCTGTGTCTGGTAAAGTTTCGTTATGGATTCTGGGTAAGCTTTGAGCTTACAAAGCTTCGCCATGTTTTATGGCCAAAATGGGGACTTGGTTCTCTTCAATTGGTGCATTTTGGGGTTCTCGAGGAGTTAGTTGTATTGAGAGTTCAGCAGAGTAGATTGGGTTTCAAACATGGCATAAACTAGAACTTGTTTGATAAATTCATATTGAGCGCTTGCTTCATTTACATCGAGCTGGTTAGATTATGGAAACCGGTTTGGAAAAGTTATTAATTTTGTGCAATCATAAGCGAGGAGTTGAGGGGAAATAGAAACGAATTGAATGAATAATCGGCTTCCTTAATTCTGTTCCATTTCAGCCAAATAGCACCAACTTTCCCTCAATTTTAAACAGTGGCATGTTGTACCGTACGTCTTCTGTAGCATTAAGCAGCTTCTCCTTACAACTTCAACTGCACCGCTTGATGACATGGTAACATTTGCCTCACACAATCTGCAACTTGTAATGCAACCATCAATATTCAGCGAAAATTTGGGACACCAAGCCTTAGCCAGCATCGACCATGTCGTAGGTTGACTTGCCTATAATGGACATTGAAGAAACTTTCAAAACATTATAAATTGCCAACAACTTTCTAGTATTAGACATTGTTAAGAGTTCAGGATTCTCATCCTATTGTGGAGTCGTTTTCATTTAAGCAAAATATCATGTCAGCCAAGAGAATATAAAAATGCTTATGACTTGCAAGTGTTCGGGTAAAGTTCCAGGAAAGTAGGATAATAGATTTGGTGATAGCCAAAATACCAACCATTGTTTAATTCTCATGGTCTTCATTATACCATTATACCTACCATGGGGCCACTTCTAATAATTTCTGGTGAAACAACTAAGAAAGTTGAGAAACGGCCTAATGTACTACTGGAAAATTTCCATGAAGGAGTCAAGAGACTTGATACCTATAACTTATAACTTTGTTACAGTGGTCTTTATGTGAATTAGACTGCCTTGGCTCCTTTTTTCTGGACTGGATTGAGACCCTGCATCACGATATCTGTGTCCACATCCCTCCACCAAGCAAAAGTTTGCTGACAGCTCTTAAGGTTGCGTTTGGATGTTGAGTTGATCTGTAAATAATAATATTTTGTAGGTCCTATTTAGATTGAGATATATGTTTGAATGTATGAATTATGAAATAGGTTGAGATGAGTTTATCTTTTTTATGAAAAATTGAAAAAGTAGTAAGTTCCATCAATATTTGGGATGAATTGAGTTAACTCTAACAACCAAACATAAATCTCTTTAAGAAAGATTAGGGAAAGGTTGGATTGCCGAGTCCTTCACACATACACGTGCAGGCACGTGAAGACGTGCACACACATGCACGCATGCACATGGACATGGACATGGATGCATAATCTCCCAACTGATGCCTAATAAGTTTCTGGTTTTACTTATCAAAAAGTAAATAAATAAAGTAACGCATCAAAAAAATTAAAAGATAAGACTTAAAGCTGCTGATTTCATTAATTTCTTTCCTCTGTCATCAACGGTATATGAACGAAGCTACTTTGGAATTGGCAGTTGACGACTACGGAGACGATCTTATCTTATCTTATCTTATCTCATTTAATTTCAACTAATAATCTCATTACTATTCATAAACTATCTTAACTCATTTTATCTCATCTCACTATCCAAACATGCCCAAATGTCATGTTTACGATGAGGAGAAAAATAATGTCTAGTTTGAGCAACTTGCCCCTAAAGAATCTCAGCCAGTTGCATTTATCAGGAAACTGATGCCTGGTTATGCTTGATGTACTGTTTGCCTTATTGGATCCGTGGTTTTTTTTTTTACCTGTAACATTGTTTATTTTGCTTTTGCATCAAATTAGATGTGCTGTTTCATTTATCTTTATCTTATTTATTCCTCCTTATGTGGAATACATGAGTTTCTTATTGATAGAGAGAAATAATTAAAGGAAGCTTCCTAGAAGTTCACATAGCACTCTTGATCCTTGATAAGCTTCTTTGTAGGGTGGCTGATGACATCTTTCTTTTGGGGGGGATGATCCAAGGAAAACCCCAGTTTTTTAAGATGAAAGATCGTGGTTCCTTACATGAAAGTGATCCTGAACAGCGAGATTCCCCTTGGATGACCAAAACCTCTTTTCTATTATCAACACTGTATTTAAATTCATTACTAATCCCTACTCAGATTGACCAATTGAGTCAGAACTCAGTTGGTGAATCTCTCTTCACAGGGCATCTTCCCATAAAATATTTTATGTTTTGGCAAAGCTCTTTTTTGTTTGTATTTTTTGCTGGTTTACTGACATTGAATTCTTTATTTATTTGTTCTGTTTTTGCTTGTGACTGGCATTTTGGGTTTCTGGATAGTGAGATATGAGTGACAAAATCAAATGTAATATAATCAAATCATGGCTATTCTAAGCTCATGGGTATGGAATACAAAGCATGGGACTGGATTGGCTTTAGTAGGTGTGATCATGAACAGATTTGGTACACCAGAAACCAATAAAGGAAACGAACTCAGTGGTTAAGCTCCTGAAACTAACTCTAAAGCTACACCTAACAACTTTACGCAGAGTGATTCGATTCGTTTATCCATCAGCCAGTTTAGCTGTTCCAACTGCTCTCCTGCAAAAAGCTCTCTCTCTCTCTCTCTCTCTCTCTCTCTCTCTCGTGTATGTGTGCCTATGTGTGTGTGTGCGTTCTCCTGCAAATCTGGAATATGTTCTGAAAGCATTGGGATGCATGAAAACAAGAGGAAGGGAATTAAACTTTATGAAAGCAGAGGTCAAAAGCAGAAAGAAAAAGAGAGGGTCTGTCAAAGAAGAGAAAAATGAAAGATGGTCAGTTGGATAATGAGATGCAAAAACAGACTCATAATTTAGAAATAGATGCATCTTCCTCAAAATACTTAAAAGAGTTCTTCACTTTCATCATTCTAACAATGGGAACTCCCCATTTACAGTCACAATTCAGAAATCCCTCTACGTGTATATGAGGTTATTATCAGTTATTAAAGTAATAACTTACATCTCTTTAACAATTAGCAAAACCCTATACGAGCTCAGAGCTCTTATACTACCTCTTAAGTTTCCTAACACCTATAGCCTTTAACTGCAAACTCCATCTTCTAAAAACTACAAAACAAAATAGAAAACCATGTGTGTCAAAAAGGAAAAAACCAAAAATAGCAGACCATTTTGCAGAATCATATGATCGGTGGAGGTGGAGTCTCCCATATATCAAACACATTTTCTTCACTATGCAGTGCGAAAAGCCGGTCACCACCTATGGAAAAATCACATATTGAACCTCCATAGCTTCTTCGTAGCCTAGATGTTAAAACCCAGTCAGGACCACAAAACACAGATATGCAATCGTTCATGGATGAGAAGAGTTGGCCCTCATGCAATGCCAACTTAGGATAACATGGTTCCTCAGGCATCTTCCCCTTCATCAACCGGCTTCTCGAGCTCCACCGGACGCTCCCAGCAGTGCTTCTCAAGTCCATGAAACCCAAATCGTCATACTCATTCACCACACAGATAGAGCTATTCTCCTCCATTGCTATTGCGTCTCTAACTCGCTTCTCATCCACAGTCATTGGAGCTCCAATATCAGACCACGACCAAACCATCTTCTTCTCCCTAAAATCCAACAAACTAATGTAACAATTGTCCTTCCTAGGGAATAAGGATGCAACCAACAAACAGTTGCTCCCATGTAACCATTGAAGCTTGTCAGCATCACCCAGCGACCAGCCAAGAGGCTCATAGAAAAAGTCAATCTGCTTTCCAGTTACTTGGTCCCAAACTCCAATCCCATACTCATTGCTCCTACCTTTACAACTTGAAAATATCTTGTAATCCGAGCTGAAACTCAAAGCCCCAGCAGTAAAGCTCTTAACTTGATTCTCATGATTGACTTGAAATTTGTACCTTAGCTCTCCTGTTGATGAACTAAACAGACCCATCCCACCATCTCCACGGCCTAATCGCTCACACACGCTGATTAAAATGCTATGTGAATCAATCCAACCAACATCGTTTACTCTTTGGTAATCAAGAGTGATTGGTGCATGCTCATCTAGCATCCAATCATAGACGTGAACCATGCTTCCATGAGCAACGCAACAACCACCGTCCGGGCCGGCTCGAATTGCTGTTCCATCGCCCGGTGCTCGACCAGTTATAGACCGCGAGGGCCGCAATCGATTTCCATCAAATGGACCCCATTTTGCGGAGCGAACGTGGTCTAGAAGGCCGTAGAACAGGGCCTCTCTGTAGATGAGCTTTTCTGGAATATTCACCGGAATGTAGAGCTCGCCGGTTCGGAGGAGATCGAGGAGGATGGCAAAGCAATCCGGGTTCCGATCAATGAAGTATTCTTCGGAATTATCGGCTTGTAGGGTCCAATTCTCGTCGAACATTGCTCCAAATATTGAATTCCGGCCGGCGTTGGCGAGGGTTGTCGCAGTTGTCTCGAAAATCCTGCCTCCAACATTGAATCTCACCTTGTCCTTCTGAATTCCCATGATTGGATTGGCTCAAATTTTAGAAACCCAGGTGGGGCTTTTGAAGTGGGAGACAAAGAAAACGGGCAGGACTTGTTGGATAAGACGGGTTCAAGTAAAAAAGCCAAGAACTTGTAAAGCAAGAGGGGCTATTTGTAGGGAGGGAAATGGTTATATTTCCTAGGAAGTGGGAGAGAACTATGGGATTGTTTAGATCCTATTTGGAAAAAAAAATAACTAATATTAGAAACAGACTAATCTTCAAGGATCGAACCAGAAGAAAGAATGAAAGAGAAAGGTGAAAATGATAAACGAGAAGCTAAAAATTACATACTATTGATCACGGAGCTTAAAGGATGATAAGTTTTCTGGCTGAAAACAGAGCAAAACAACATGTAGAAACAGGGGAACTTTCGAAAAGATGGTGAAGACTTTGATCAAATTATGTGAAGCAGAGATCTGGGTATTGAAGACAGGTGGTTTTCAGTGATGGGTTTTTAAGCTGTCATCTTTGATGAGAGTGCATTGAAGAATTGGAGCGGATGGATTTCAAAAAATAAAAACTTGACTCATTCTCCTCCTCTCTCTCTCTCTCTCTCTCACTCTTCTTTCTCCATGTTAATCTTCCCCCTCTTTTTCCACGTCCGTCCTACAGTCTTGAAGTCTTCCTTTGGTCTGTAGATGGTTGAACTTTTCTTAAATTAAATACCATGGTGGGCTCCACTTCCCCCTTGCATCCTCCTTGGATCAACACTGAGATCACTCTCATTTTCACATCAAACGGTGGAGACCAAATCGATGAACATCATATGGAGACAATGATATGTCCTTTTATTAATTTCTGGTTGAGTATTTAAGGCCTAAGATACTTCCCATGAAGTCAGCTCTCTTACATTAAATCATGAATGGGTGTCTTGGGGGTTGTTGTTGTTTTAATACATAGTTTTTCTATTTTTTTGGGTTCATGCCATTTGGGAGAATGGCAAAATTTCCTTGCTCTTTCAAATCATATGAACTCATAGCAAGGGTCCACCATCCATGTCCATCCCCATCTTCTTCACGATGATAATTCATTTTCTATTTGAATTGACAATATGGTTTTTGTTTTCATTTATGTATTACTTCAAGACCTTGACTAGAAGTAAACCAATGCAACAAAATGAAATAGGGAGAGATAGGCATTGAATACTATTAATCAACGACTTTCGTATTAATTATAATAATATGGATGTCTTTATTTAATGAAATTTTTTTTTCATGGATTACTATTCATCACCACACACTCCACATTATATGAAAAATACTTTCACATTCTATGAAAAATACGCTCACATATTATGAAAGACTATAAGTAAAGGGTGTGAAAGTGAATAGTGACTGATGCATAACATTTATTTTATTTAATATATTCAATATCTTTCCGATAGGAGAGTTATTTGGTCTTTTCAATTTCAACTGCACAAATGTTAAAATTATTCTTTTATTCATTATTCATTTTTCTACTTAAAATAATGTTTTGAATACAAAGTCCAGGAGGAGAGTCGAGACCATCCCATTTGTCTTGCTTTCTTTATGTTTTCCCATGGCAACTACCACAATTTCTGATCGCGGGCTGTGAACGGCACCAATATAGCATTTATTGACTTTAACCTTTTCTTTTTCTTTTTCAAAAAAAGAAAAGCAAAAGAAAGAAGAAAAGGCAGATATAATATAAAGATGATGATATATGTATAACCCCTTTTATAATAATTTTATAAAATTAAATTTATAAACTGATGTGATTTCATGTGATATATTAAATTATAAGACAATGCTAGAGGCATTATTTTCATGTGTTTTTTAAAGTTATTTTTTATATAATTTTTTTAATACCTTTTAAATATTTTAAAAAAATAGAATAAATTTAGAACATCATTAAAAACACTTTCTCAATTAGAAAGTAAAAAAAAAAATCATTAAAAAATATTTTCTTAATCACGAAGTAAAATAAAAAATCATAAAATGATTTTTTTTATTTTACTTGATTTTTTATTTTACTTTGTGATTAAGAAAATATTTTTTAATAATATTATGAATTTTTTATTTTTTCAAAATATTTAAAATTATTAAAAAAATCTATATAAAAAAAACACATAATAAAACACATGTTAGAGCCCAGCGAGAGCCCCCAATGCGAGCTCTAACATTATTCTAAATTGTAAATCTATTTTTATTATAAAATAGATCTTATATATTATATGAAACTATGTCACTTTATGAGTTTACTTTTGTAGAATTATTTTGTGGATGTAACACTTATTATTTATTATACAACTATATTTCAAAATGAGAATATTTATATAAATTGATATTATTTATATAAGTTATTTTGTAGAAAAATTATTAATTTAAAACATAATTATATAAAAAAGTTATAAAAATATATCATTTTCATAGAGACAGCTTGTGCATTTACGTATGAGTAATTCTATATACAACCGTGAAGTGCGTAAATGCCATGCAAAATATTCTAAAGATATCATTTGTTTTCACAACTAATCTAATCTAATCATCACAATTTTTTCAAATTTCTATACAAAATAAAATAAATAATTTAATTTTTTTAAATTTTAAAACAAAAAATAATATTAAAAATATATATTCTAACAATATTTTATTTAATTTTATTTTTAATCACAACTCATCTCATCTCGAAAGCAAAACGTTTTGTCTTTTTCAAATTTCTGTCTCGGTTCTCTAGGGCGTACGTACCCCTCAACAATAGATCATGCATGCACCTTTGATATTACTTGAAATTATCCTTTTCAGTTTAATTATTCAGGACTTGATATATTTGCTATTGTTAGTTGCAATAAAACAAAAGAGGGTCATGTTACTGTATAGAACAAGCAATCCAAATGCATAAAGAGGATGTGGTTATATGATTATGATTGGCAATTACTTAAGCAATCTTCCAAACTCTTTTTTGTTATTTTTTTCAAAACCTAATCATCAATTTCTTGCATTGCTTCAGCTTAATGATGATATTATTGGAAGTTTTCTTACATTCGAAGAGACTTCGGACATCATTATTTTACCTTTTTAACTGTCCTTGTTCTCGTTAGTTGGCCATGCTTTATCAGTAGACATAAACGAACTGTTGAGAAAAGAAAATGGTAGAAAAACATATACACGAGATGTAAAATGGTCTGATTAATAAGAAAAATGATCGATGTTTACAGCATGCAAGTTCCGCACACCTTGTCCCGTTTGGATTGAGAAGTGATCTTATAAACTCATCTCATCTAATCTCATTTCATCATTATAATTTTTTTAAATTTTCACACAAAATATAATAAATAATTCAACTTTTTCAAATTTCAAAACAATAATAATATTAAAAAATAATATTTTATTCAATTCTTCTAAAATCATCTCATCTCGTCTCTCAATCCAAACAATACCTTAAGTTTTCTCTATATCTAATATTACTCAACTAATAATTATACCTTCATTCTAGGTTTTTCTGTGTTGGGTTGCTTTCAGTTTTCTCTATTATTTGGGTGAAAAAATGAGGAAAAATGATAGTTTGAGGTATGTTGAATTGTTCAAACGTTATTTTATGTATGCATTGGACGGGTCAACGAGTTTTGAGGAGTTTAAGTACGTACAGTTAGTGACTTTGAGCAGTCAACACATGCAAAGTTTGAGTGGTGTTGGTCAAGCTTTGAAACAGTCTTGGGGTATTATTATTTTGATGGAGTTTGAGCTTGGTTGGCTTTTTGTATAGTTGACATTGCATGCACTTCAACATGGATCTTCAAATGTTAAGAGCAACTTGTAAAAATCAAATGCATTATGATATGATGAAAGGAGTAGTATCCACTTTACAAATGAAATAATATCATGTTCTCGTCCATACTCCCTAATCTTTAATTCTATATTAAAAAAAATTCCGATTTTTCAATAGACATGTACTCCTTACTATCGTGAAGAAATCCAAGCCGAGATATAATACGCAACATATTGGATCTCATCTTGATTTAACATGCGTTTTTAGTGAAACCCACATAGTTTTTCAATTAGCTTTAGATGGACAATTAGTTCTATAATGCTTTAAATACAAGTTATGAAGTGTAGCCTAGAATATTGGTTTTTGATTTGTTTTGGTAGAGAGAATTTGGTCCACCAATTGAGGAAAAACAACCCCACCAATCTGGTTATGGTTCATGGACTATATGTTCAATCATGATTTTCTTTTAATTTACTCAAAACTGTGCAATATATGTTACCCAAAAAAAAAAAAAAAGGGAAAACGTGACAATAATTTGTACTTGACTTAAGAGTATATAGGTGGGAAAGCATGCTCATGAAAATGCCAATGTGGTTGTTGGAATTGTTTTGTTATTTTCTGTTTTTCCTTAAAAACCCAGAGAACAATGTTCTTTCACTCGATATCCATAGCAAGATTGCCATGTTACATTTTGTCAGTACAATTTTTATATCTGATTTGAATAGTGAGATGAAATAAGATGATTTTAAATGAGTTGAATAAAATATTATTAGAATATAATTTTTTAATATTATTATTATTTTAAGATTTAAAAAAATTAAATTATTTATTATATTTTATAAGAAAATTTAAAAAAATTATAATAATAAAATGAGAATATTTCTATATTCATACGGATTATTCATCTCCTTCTTAAATTATTCCACTTGGTGGGCTTAGGAAAACAAGTGCTCTGTCAGAGCAATTATGGGCTCAATAATCAATGATGGCATTTAAGGGCCCAGCATGAGTTAGAAAGATCACTCCTTGTCACATGCTTAGTCAGTGAGCAATTTATTGTAGGGCACATCTCTTGGTTTAGCCCACTTGCACAATGGACAGGATGAGTGACATCTCTTTGTATGTTTTTGTTTTCATAGGAACCTCTCTTCTTCTTTGATTATTTTTTTGTTCTGAACAAAAAGGAAAAAAGACACTTTCAACATAGAATAGTTACATTTGTTGTAGTCTATGAAACAAAAATGATAGGAGGAATTATATTAATAAGAGAAAGGAAATATGAGCTTGATAGAAGAAAAAGAAAAGAGATTGTGGAGAATCATTGTCTGAACAAAACTTTGAATAATGTTTTTCACCTTTTTATTTGGATTTTGATCTTAAAGAGGATGGTGAAATACATGTTAATTTTGATGATGGTGATAAGAATGCTTCGGGATCTAGTGATCGGAATTCAATAATTTCTGGAACTTCGGATGGTTTTCAAGGAGTGTTGTCCATGGCTCAATTACCTAAGCTTCACCAGTTTGGAGTGACAGAGAACTTGAAAATTATTTCCACTGCTGATTTAATAAGATATAGGAGGAAAAGAGTTAAGTTGGTGGAAGCAGTGCCATGCGGGGAGGTCCAAATTATCCAGGAGGATCAACCATTAAGGACACCACGTGATGCATTTGCAAAATTGACTCCATTTAGTAATCTTCGGAGCCATGTAGTCTCACGTACATGGCCTTTACATGCTTCTCATGCTAAATTACATCAGTCTAGAGATGAGGTATACGAAGTCATTTCTACTTTGCTTGTAATCTATGGTGGAGGGAAAATATTTTTGGGTTTGCAAGTTTTAGGAGAGAAGAAATTTGTACCTCAACTGCTTGATTTTTTGCCATTTAATGTTGTTATTAAGTCATTTGATAGAGGAAGGGAGCAGGGGTCTAATATTAGAGGTTTGTTTGATGTTGGTGATGGTGTTAACTACTTCCATGTCAAGGTTGCTGGATTGTTATTTGTTGCTACAATAAGAGTTAATGTGCTGTCTTCTCTTACTTTGGAACTATTACAAGGAATTGCATGTGTCATCAAAGATTACCTTGGTGTACTAAAAGAAGATTCATTGAGCAAAAACTTTATGCTTATATATGAGTTGCTGGATGAAGTCATTGATTTTGGCTTGATGCTGATTGATGAGGAAATTGAGTCACACATGTGTGCAAGTAGTGCATTAGTATATGATGGATGCTTTGATGCCTTTTGAATAAGGAAGAAAAGTTAACAGTTCATTGGAGGAAGTTTATACATCCTCTTACATGGCACTATAAATGGATAGAACTTCAAATTAAGGAGCTTCAGTCCCAAGCACTAAAGTTTAGAGAACTTGTAGTATAAGATCACAGAAGGCAGTTTGAGTTTGAAAGACTTCACCTCAAAAGGTTTCAATGCACAATCTCTACCCTTTTCCAGACAACTTAGAAATAAGTTCATGATGAGAAAGAAGCTTGCCTTAGCTATAAGAGAATGATTGAAGCTGAACCGCACCTTGGGGACAAGGTACTTTTATGGGGGATGGTTTGTCACAGTCTACAAATGAAATGCTGGGGCCGGGCTTAGGCCAAGTCTAATAGGGTCTGATTTACTTAATTGTTATCATGTTAGGGAGTGGGCAGCAGAGTAGCTAGGCCTTAGTTGGTTTGTTTTCTTTTGTTAAGTTGCTTAGTAGTCATGGGTCATGTTGGAGCAAGGCCGATGCCTTTTTGTTCAGTGTCTGCATTTTAGCATATAAGAGTACTGTAGCTACTGAAAATGGTTGTCCAGAATCTAAATACAATTGTTTTCTATTTGGCTCTCAACCTTTTCTTCTATTGGAGGTTAGATCAACCTCGAATCTGACAATTTTTTCTCATATTTTCTAGTTATCCAAACACTACCCATCAGGTGTGTTACACTTTTTGAAATAAAAATCTAGGTGTACTTTGGACATTATTTAAGCTGTTGTTTACGAAGACAAATTATTTTTAGTATAAATGTATCTGAGTCTCGTTTGATTACACAGATGAGATGAGAATAGATAAAAATTTAAAATTGGATAAAATATTATTAAAATATAATTTATTATTAATATTGTTTTTGTTTTGTGACTTGAAAAATTTGAATTGTTTATTATATTTTGTGTATAAATTTGAGAAAGTTGTAATAATTATATAAGATAAGATGAGATGAATCTTGGTAACCAAACTAAGCCCTAATTTGTTTTTTAAAAAATTCACTGCAAATTATTAGTCCATGTAAACATATTTTATAGTCAATTAAAAAAGATTATAATAAAAAGATGGAGGATGAATAATTTTTAAGTATTGAATGTGTAAAAAGAACGAAGAGTCTGTTGACCATTTACTACTTTACTGCAAGATGTTACCACTCATGTAATCAATCTCCTAATGTTTTGGAGTGGCCTTTAGAATAAATTCACATATTACAGCAATGATCCCAATAAGAATGTGATGGTATTTTTGGAGGGAGATGAATGATAGAAGTTTTGACAATTGTGAGAAGATAATTTGATGAGTTTCGAACCTACTTCTGATTAATTTACGATTTTAATTGATTGTAATTGATTTTAATAGTATGGTCTTTTAGGACACGAATGATTATATTTTAAAATCTCTGCATCACACATAGCCACGTAACATAACCTTTTAAAGAAATTTACACATGTACTTACCAAAATTTTTGTTACCAATAAAAAGAAATTTAATTAAGATTTTGCTATACATTAGTTACTACCTACTTTTAGATTCTATATTTAATATTATTTTTATAGAGTGTGGGGTGTGGGATAGTGAATAGTAACTACTGAAAAAAATTATTCATTTAGGTCTCGTTTATTTTCGCAGATGAGATGAGATGTGATAAGATGAGTTAAAATTAAATTTGAAAGTTAAATAAAATATTGTTAGAATATATTTTTTTAATATTATTTTTATTTTAAAATTTTAAAAAGTTAAATTATTTATTTTATTTTATATAAAAATTAAAAAAAATTATAATAATTAAATGAAATCAGTTAAAATGAATTGTGAAAACAAAACGGCCCTCGAATCTCGATTATCCATAGTTTGTGATCCGAAATCAAGTGCGACTCGGTTCCGCGGAGTCTTTTCCATGTACCAGTAAAATCCTTGACAGCGTGGGCGTAGGGTTTAAAACTTCGTTCTCGCACTCGCTGTCTCTACCTCTTACGCGGAAGCCTAAAAACCTCTGCTTTCTCAAACCCCCAAAAGCAGCGTGGGCGTTGGGTTTAAAACTTCATCTCTCGCACTCGTTTTCTATTCGTCTTACGCAGAAGTCGAAAAACTCCGGCTTTCTCAAACTCCCACACCCAAAACCTCTGCGGAAGAAACAGCAGGCACCGTTTCAGAGTCGAAGATATAGATACATTGAAAAGAACCTGAAAAGTTCGATAGCTCTGTGAAAAACCAATTTTATGCTAGCTTCTAATGGCCAGCAGCTTTATAGCTAGTCTGGGATCCGAAACCCAATCGGAAACTCCGTCTACTTCGACGAATGGACCCCCCTCTC
Organism: Juglans cinerea; assembly: GCA_961763995.1. Taxonomy (NCBI): domain Eukaryota; kingdom Viridiplantae; phylum Streptophyta; class Magnoliopsida; order Fagales; family Juglandaceae; genus Juglans; species Juglans cinerea. The sequence continues at coordinate 32,624,571 of CAUIVZ010000007.1, read as the reverse complement.
TGTTTCATAGAAGAATCGGTTTCCACCCTGCGAGAAAGCCCTTCAAGAGCTTTGGTAATGGCGGCGGCAGTTCGGACCAACGTCGATCGGGGTCTAGCGCCGGCCAATGGGGATTGGCTGGGAAGAAAGGAGATGGGTACGAGTTATTGGATAATGGGTTAGATCCTGAGCTCAGCTTCGGGATTACTGTACGGAGAATTGTAAGTGATTTAGTACTTTTTGATTGTTTTGCTTTTGTTCAGCTGGTCTTGGAGAGTGTATTGATTTAATTTGGTTATTTTATATTCTATTCTTTTTGGAATTAGAGGATGCTTCTCAATTTTTTTTTTTTTTTATATCTAGTTCAATTTGAGTTTGCTTCAAATTAATGTTTTTTGTTATTGAAAATATCAAATTTTGATGGCTTTTTAAGTTTCTTTCGTTGTTAAATTTCATTTTGTTCTTCGATGTTTATCCTTTATTATAACTGCTAGTATGATATTTTCTTTTATCTTTCTGAATTTATTTCTTCCATAAGTTTAGGTGAGTATTAAATTTTTGTGTTCTGATTTGTGCTTAGAAGTCCGTTGTCTCACCTCTGGATTGATTAATTTCAGGGTGCCGGTCTGAAAAATCTCGGAAATACTTGTTTCCTCAATTCGGTGTTGCAGTGTCTAACATACACAGAGCCTTTAGCAGCATACCTGCAAAGTAGCAAGCATCAAAATTCTTGTGAGTGTATACGAGATTCCCTTGAGATATCATCTTGTTAGGGTGAATGAAATAAGATTTTTGTCTTGGGTGGTTAACTGATAACAACAACTTGGGTGGTTAATTACATTTCTTTTCTAATTTCTTTTGTTATTTGATGAAGGTCATATTGCTGGATTTTGTGTTTTATGTGCCATCCAGAAACATGTCAGCTGTGCTCTACAATCAACTGGGAGAATATTAGCACCGAATGATTTTGTCAGGAACTTGCAATGTATCCTTCTTTCATTTTATTTATGGATTTGGAATGGATACATTGGGTGTTTTATCTTGATAACCGTTGGTGAAACTTAAATAGATTAAATTTATACAAAAAAACAGGTTTACAGATAAAAAAAAAATATTTATCCAAAAAAACAGAAAAAGGACCCGTTGCCAGTGGAGGTTGGTGAAAAAGGAAAAGAAAAAGGAAAAGGAAAAGGAAAAAGTATTTATCTTCTAGTGATTCGTATATTTAGATTCCATGGGCGCCAAAAGAAGTTTTGAAGATCGGGAGAGGATAGTGGACGAGCTTGATGTTTTCTTCTTCAACATTTTGTCCCTCTGGGCAGTCGCAATAGATATTAGAAAAATTGTTAGGTGTTTCTCTCATATTGTGATGTCCATGAGTTTCTTGTATTGGCTGTAAATCCTAGTTCTCATATACCTCTTCAGTACTTGAGCTATGCTTATTGTTTTATTAATAAAATTTATGATTTCTTATAAAAAAAATCGTTCTTGGCAATCTCTTAACCCCCCATTTCTTCTAAAGAAAAATTATTTTAAGTTATAATTAATGCTTTGTTTTGTGAAAGAGAAAACAAACTTCATATAGGGCTGCAGGTCTAACCAATTAAGTTTCCATGAGGTTAAGGATAATGGCGAGTTCTTAATTTTATCTAGAAATGGTTTTTCTTGCATTTGAACTGTGTTAGATTTTGTAATTCTTGACCACGTAATTAGGCATATCGCGGAATTTCCGAAAAGCTAGACAGGAGGATGCACATGAGTACATGGTAAATTTACTGGAATCAATGCATAAATGCTGCTTACCTTCTGGAGTGCCTAGCGAATCCCCTACTGCTTGCGAGAATAGTTTGGTGTACAAGATATTTGGAGGTCGCCTCAGGAGTCAGGTAACATATTCTTGATATCTGGTAGAATGCATTAACATATCTTTATCAAGTGACTTAGATGGTTGGTTTTGAAATTTCAATGTTTTTGGATGTCTTCACTGACAGGCTTGGAATTTTGATTTTGATTTTGATTTTTTCATAATGTTTTCTTGTTACTTCTACAGGTTAAATGCTTGCAATGTTCTTATTGCTCCAATACATTTGATCCATTCTTAGATTTAAGTCTTGAAATAGTCAAGGCAGATTCCTTGAATAAAGCACTTGCAAACTTCACTGCTGCGGAGCAGTTAGATGGAGGAGAAAGGCAATATCAATGCCAACATTGCAAGCAGAAAGTTAGGGCTCTCAAACAGCTCACTGTCCACGAGGCACCATATGTCCTAACTGTTCATTTGAAGCGGTTTCATTCTCATGATCCCGGGCAAAAGATTAAAAAGAAAGTTCATTTTGGTTCTAAATTAGATTTGAAACCCTTCGTCAGTGGTTCCTATGTAAGTGAACTTTCTTTTCATCATGAGTTTTCTTCTTTCCTAGAGTGAACAAGATTTTGAAACCCTTCATCAGTGGTAAATTTTACAATTTTGAAAAAGCTATCTTTCAGGAAAAAAAAATTGGGAAAAAGATAACCAAACAACTTTTATTTTGTTTCCAACAAAGACTGGAATGAAGGTTCTTATTGTTGCTCTAGAGTGAAACTGATTATTATTAATTTTATCGGAAAAAATTTTACGAAATGATTTTTTTTTAAATCCCCTTTTGTTTTCTGTGAGTGCCTCAAAAAATCTCAATGCTGTTTATTGTGAGTTTTTGAGTTCGAAGTTTGGGGGTAAATATTCTCACGTGACCAGACTGTTTCCAGTTTTCGTAACTGGTTTGATGATTCCTAGAGTTTTTACTTAAATCAACTTGAAGGTGAGATGGATAATATTGACACCCCATGCTGATGGATTTGGACCAAGTGGCATCTTCTTCCCCTATAAACAAGAGTGGTGGTTGTAATTTCTGGTTCATTCCCATATGCTTGTCCATGTGCATATGTTGTGCTTGTCAAAGAATGTTGATTGTGAAACAAGGTTGCAATGACATAGGGAAGATACCAGAAGATTGGCATTCGAGACTGTGATAGTTATGGAACTGGATTCTTGTGCTGATTTCTATACATGATTCCTGATGCCATAAATGGAAAAACCATTCCTTGTGGACACAAGTTGGTTTTCCAGATTGTTATTATCCACTTGGATCATCATCCTTTTTTTTTTGCTTGTTTAGTACATGTCTGATGTTGCCATGTGTTCCAAAAACTTTCCTGTCATGGTTATTAAATATTCTTGTGATTATTTGTTTCTCATACTTTGCAGGATGGAGATCTGAACTATACTCTTTATGGGGTTTTGGTCCATGATGGTTGGAACACCCATTATGGACATTATTCTTGCTATGTTCGCACTTCAAATGGCCTTTGGTACCATCTCAATGACAATCAGGTAACTTTTTTATTTACTAGTCCAATTTCTGATTTAGGATAAAATCACTCTGTTGAGATGATCCAAATTTGGTAGAAGGGAAACTTGCATCCATTATTCCCTCCTCAGCACCAACAAGAAAAAGAATAAAAGCAAGATGTTGATTTAATCCATCTGTGATTTTTGTACAAACTGATGTGGTTTTGAAGATATTCTACTATCTTGCATGTTCTTCCCCATGTTTCCAATTGAGTTTAGAAAATTCTAGACCCTGCAGACCAAGTGTCTTTCTGAAGTTTGGTAGAAACTACTATGACCCCACTGTTGGCTGTGGTTCAAACTTAAAAGGTGTGTATCCATTAAAAAAAGGATAGTAACTTGCTGGGTTCTGTCAGAAGTTTGGGAAGATCCCTAAGAATTTTTGCGTGCTGAAGAAGTTGATTACTTTAGGAACTTGAGGGTTGCACCTTGTATATATGCATATATTTGTAGGTTTAAATAGTCTTGCTTACCTATCAAAACTTTTTTGTAGGTATATAGTAAAAGAAACCTATGAAATTTATGTTATCATATGCCATGAAACTCTGAACTCATCACGACAATTTTATATCCTGAATGGGTATCTTGCTTCTTCAAAGCTTATTATACAACTAACTTCATTTTACAACTAAATACTATACGAGATGGCACCCCAATTGATGTATTAAAATGTTATATCTTATGAGTTTAGCCAATTATGCTGTGACAGGTTGCCCCAGCCAGTGAGAAGAGAGTTCTAGAACAGCAAGCTTACATGCTGTTTTATGTTCGTGATAGAAGGAAATCCCTGACTGATGTTGTTCAGAAAGAGAATTTGAGAGGAAATGCTAATGGAATAAGAACATCTTCCACTTTCAACCAAGACTTAAAGGAGACAGTTAAAACTGGTCCAGTTGAGAATCGGTTGAGTGGTGCAACCTCTGCTACTGTGGTTACTCGGAAAGATGCATCAAACATTTGTCCACCAAGGACACCCCTTGTCAAGGAAGCATCAGTACAAAAAAACGATTGCCTGATAATAACAGAATGCTCAGTGCTGGGAAAGGGTTCTGTATCAGAACCTCTCTTAGAGGCACCGGTATTAAACACTCCACTGGAAGTGCTTCCTGCTACTGACCTAAATTCTAGAGAATTCTTGTCAATATCAGCTCCATCTGGTAATGGTGTTGCTCCTGACATTGGAAAGACAGCTGAAGGCATTATTAATGATCACAAAGTAAGTGGAAGTTCAAGTAGAGCCTCAGTTTCAACATCACCTAACTTTAGTGATCCCCAAAGCTCTTCTACTGCTAAACTTGTCACAGATGAGACCTGTCAGAAGGTTAGTGGATACTTCTTTACACCTTGTTTCATGTGGTTGGAATTTTCACCTTGTTTCATGCTCATCTGTTGCTCATATTTGTCAGATGCACGTGGCTCCATCAGGAAATCTTAATGATAAGATAGTGAATGCAATTGACCCTGTAAGTCAAAAATCATTTTGAAAATGGCCAGGCATTATTTAGCATTGAAGTCTGGTGATAAACAAGTCTTTACTTTATTTTTCTTTTGTTCCAGGTTGGGAATACACCCAATGAAGGCGCTGTTTGTAATTCGCAGGTTGAGGATGCTGGTGAGAGGGTTAAGGAAATACCACGTAATGAGTCAGTAAAATTATCCAGCTCATCAATCAAGGCAAATGGATTACAGACAGAAGCTCATAACTGCAAGCATGACAGAAAATTGAAAAAGAAGCTCCTGAAGTACCGGGCGGTGAGCTTGCGGCTTAACTCACACTTCCTCTTCCGTGCATCTTTAAGTTTGTGGAAAAAGAAAAGACACAAGAGAAACAAAAGATGCACTTTAGATGTGAGGAATCTTATTAGGGCAAACTTGTTGGACACAGATTCTACCTCAACAGATCTGGGGCCATCTACATCTGAGAGTACCAGGACAATTACCTTCTTAGCTCAACGTCTGAGAAAAGGGACTAAGTCTGGTTCAGACAGAGGAGCTAATAATGCTGCTACATTGGATTTAATGACCTCTAGTGGCGATTGCTTTATGGAAAATGTTCTAGATGGTGAGTTTAGACATAAAATTGATCAGTGTGGAACTGTACTGACAACCGATAAACAATTAGGAAAGAGCTCCTTTTTAGATAAGCGGGAATCAGGAAGATCGGATGGTCCAAAAGATGGGAAAAGAAAAGTAGTGCAGAATGGTTTGATGGGCATGCTTACCCGAGGTCTGGAGGAGACAGTTGGTAATTAATTTTTTTATTGTTATTTTCGAGCACCCATCTCTGTCTCTCTTCTCTCTTTTTTTTTTTTTTTTTTTTTTCAGAGAAGAGGGACGGTAACCCCAATTTTATTAATAATCCTCACTTCTGGCAGAGTAATACCTTAATACATTTGGGGAAAACCCTCGGGGCTGTAGAAATCCCAAAACCAAGGTTTTTGTAAAAACTTATATTGCCCTATACAGGTTACTGAAAGAAAAGAAAAACAAAGATCTAAGAACACTAGTATTCCAAGCTGTAGTCTTTCAAGCACTCATCACTGCTTATAATTCTGTTGAGAAACAATCCTTTAGTGGTTGGTTTGTGAAATTGGCTTTCCTAGTCTAGTTTGGTCCTATTTGATGTCCAAATGAGAATGTAGTAGATGGTGGATCTAGACCTAGTTTACATTATTTTTTGAATAATTTGAGGCCATTGAGGCCATGATAAATGGCAATGCATGCCATTAGGTTTATAGGACTTACCCTGAATTCTTGTTTCCCTTGCACCCTCCTAGTCAGGGTTGTTCTTTGTATATACTGGGCTAGGCCTATTCTTGGAGTAATATACCTTATTGACGTATATAAAAAAAAAAAAAGGACTTACCCTGAATTGGTATTGGTTCATTTTCAAAATAGAGGCAGGGATATTCTGTTCAAGTGAAGGCCCATTCACCAAGGAGGATCTCCATGTTTGAATATTTCCCTGAGTCCATCGTTGTTTTGCTGTCATCCTTCTTCTTACAACTCCCCATTGATAAACTTTGTGAATCAGTGTTAGTTGCAGCAACGTTGATGCTGCACTAATATCGGCCAAGGGAATTATTTATATAAACAAAGATCCTTGTTTTCAATTAGAATTAGAAATTGCCTTCTTGGTGATATAGCATGCTGATTATTGTTCTTTGGTCTTAATTGGTTGATTGCAGTTGCTCGTTGGGATGGTATAGAGTTGCCTCCATCTGAAATTGCGGCTTCAAATGGCATTGAAAGTATCAGCATTGGATACATGCCAGATGAATGGTAAGTTGGAATGTTGCACATCTTGTTACTTCTCTCTTAATATGATGCTATATCCTGTGTTCTTGGGCTATGCCTATTCGTATTAATATAATTTAACCGTTTACTTATAAAACAATATGATGCTATATAAAAACTTGAGTGCCAAATGAAATCGCTGATCACAAAGTACGATGAAGTTGTACCTATTCATGAACTTGACTGCTCGAGGACGTGGAGTTGGCACATAAATGCTATAGTGATGATGCCTTGATAAGCATAGTGTCAAAATCCTTGCCTGATTTGGCATCTAGGATCCCGCCCTGGTGTGGCCTAGGCTAAAACCATGTAACGCAATTTAGGTTCTGAAAAAAAAAGGTTGAGGGGACTATACATGACCTTTACTGCTTAGAGGATCAAAAGCTGTGCATTTGTGTTTGAATCTTTTCGCTGGCTGATGGATTTTGAGTTCAGATGGGTGGGAGATGATGTCACGCAGAATGGGTTTGTGAATGCAGTGGCAGGAGAGGTGGGTGGCAGAGGTGAAATTAATGCTAAAACCAAGGCAGTGAGGCTGTGAGCTATGTGGAAGATGAGGAGAGATAATTCTCGCATTACTTGCAATCACATTTAGTCAAGAGTTTCTCATATTTTATGTCTATTGAAATTATAGTTATCTTAGATTGGGTTTGGCAGGATGGCTTTTTGTGGATGTTTACACCATTTGATTCCGAATTAAACTGGTACAGGCTGCCATCTGCGACCATTGGTCTTAACCTGACTGATTGCTAATTCAAACTGATCCATTTCTTATATGATTAATCTGGGTTATTGATTTTTTCTATTTCTTCAGGGATGAAGAATATGACAGGGGAAAGAGAAAGAAGGTTAGGCAGTCTAAGCTTAGTTTTGGTGGACCAAATCCTTTCCAAGAAACTGCGACGAAGAAATCCCAAACAAAGAAGGCTAAGTTGGACCGATCTAGCTCCGGAAATGAGCCATTCAGGATATGAAGAAACTAGATTGACATCAATTAAGTGTAAGCTTACCTTTTTGTTTCTTGTAACAATTGGCCTATTGTTAAGGTGAAAATTCAAGAGGGAGAGTGCTAGAGTTGATCATATCTTCTTTGCCGGAATTGTCTGTTAAAGGAGGGAGTGTTGGGGGGGATTTGAATTTTGACTTAGTCCGCTTGTAACATTTCTGATGTTGGAAGATTATTACCTGAAGCAATAGTCCCTTTTTTTTTTTTGAGTATTACCTTAACAATTTTTATGTTATAGAAATGGTCAATTTCTTTTTCATATTATAACTCAAGCAGAGTCGTTCTTGGAATTATTTTGGGGATTACCTGAAAAAAATGTTGCTACTCCCATTTTATTTTTTTATTGTTTTCATGGATCTGAGGATGATTTTTTTTTTTTTTTTTTTTTTTTTCCTGGGAAAGTTGAAAAAAGATAGGAAACGTTTCCTCTACTATTTATAGGCTGCTGCACATCTTGAGTCTTCGAGTTCTTGTTTAGCCCTTTCCTTTTTGATCTATGCACCCAAGGGGAAGGAAAGGATGGACGAGCATGATCTTCCTCTTTTCTTGCTTTTAAAAATCAAGTTTTGCTCATTAAAATTTCTTTCAAACCAAAGTGATTTTGAACTCTTTTTCCTCGGGCCTTTGGATTATGATTATATATAATTATTTATTTCAAATGTTTTTTTGTAATTAAGAGAGTGTGTGAATAATACCATATAAATGGTGAGTTTTTTTTTTAATTATAAATAATATTTGAGAAGAATTCTTATGGGTATATGATGATATTGTCCCTATAACTATTATTATTATTATTTTTTTAATGTCGGAGAACCTCTCCAAGGAAAGACCCTTTGGATATCCTTGCAGAGTAAACTCTGGTTCCGTGCACAACACTCTCAGAAGTTTTCTTATACGGAACTGGTTAAATCGTTGACTTTTACAGGAGAGTGTGGTCCTAAATGATTGTTTATACCTATGAAGTGTTAAATCTTAAATTTTGAAGAGAGTGATATTCTAAGATCAAGACCTTCGTTACTTGGCTAACCCCTTTGAGTTTTGTCCTTATAACTATAATTTTTTAAATATTTTAATGATATATATTTTGATCCCAACCTCCATCCTCAAAAGTATATCCCCGAAAAAGCAAGAATTTATTTGGGTATGTACGGCATTATCAAAGACAAGTCCAACCCATTGGACCATGAGCTTCATTCCAACAAAAAAAAAAAAAAAAAAAATCACAAAAGATCAAATCAAGGAAGGAAGGAATGCCTGAATAAAGTCGAAAACTTGCATTAAATTATCCGTGGCTATAAGAAACGCCCAACCAAGCAGAGTAAATGCTCAAAACCCTTTAATGTTGTACCTTGAACTTCTTTACATGTGACTAAAGACACGCTGTCCCAGACTCGGAGTGCTAGCTTATACTTCTTGTTTTTTTCACCCACATAAAGCTTGAAGTTTGTTCGAACAAAACTCGAAGAGCATGTTGGTTTCTGACGAAGTTATTATGGTCTTGAGGTTAGTGTTTGATATGCATGCATGTAAATGTATGAGTAATGGGCACAGGGCTCGAACACTTCAGAAAATTGAATCTGACCTCTTTCATCTCAATAATGTCTAAATAATGTTTAAGCTTTGCAACTTCTGTTAAAAGTTCTCACTCCCTTATTTATTTAGAAAAATAAAAATATTTGATCTCGTTTATTTTTATAAATGAGATATAATGAATTGAGATTAAAATTAAAAATTAAATAAAATATATTTTTTTAATATTATTTTTATTTTGAGATTTGAAAAAGTTTAATTATTTTTTTTATTTTATGTGAAAAATTAGAAAATTTGTAATGATTAAATAAAATGAAATGAACTAAGAGGAGTTGTGAAAACAAACGTGGTAAATAAATTTACATATTGACATGCGATACGTTAAATTATAAATTTATTTTTATTATAAAATAGATCTAATTTTTAAATTTATTTTTTATAAATATCTTTATAATTGTAGCACTTAAAAATTTATTTAGGGGAAGACATTCATGAAAGCAGCATATATAGCAAACATTTATTTTTTATTAAATGCTTGGCTACTGTACAACAAATACAACACACAAAGTGGTTCATATAGGATTTGCCTGATCCTGGTTATGACAGGGCCACTGTTTCAAAGACACAACATTATTCATATATGCTATTACTTTATACTTCGTATTTTTTATTTTTATAAGGGGTTTGATATTATATTTCATGCACTTGTTGGGTGCAAATCTACATAATTTTATATTTATTTAACTTTCCATCATTTCAACGTGACAGTGAGTATAAGTTCGAAGCAATTCATCAACTACTTTTATATTTTATTATATTTTTTCATCATTCCAAGACCACCCAATAGTTTTAGAGTCTTTTTTAACTTTGATAGTCATGCACCTGAGTACATTAAAGTATAGTATTGCTACACCTTTTTAAGTTGTGTTATCAAACTTTATTTAAAGATTAAGTTTGCTGCTATAACTGATAATTATGTCATTTCTAATTATGAATAGTTTAATTATGTCGGTTGATTACTTGTTACTCGTTACTCCTCAACCCTCCATCAATACAAATCATTATAATACTAAATGCTTCTTCCTCTCCCACTTCCTTTGCTGTCTGGTCTTGGCGTGTTGATCGATTTCTCTGTTTTTTTTATGTTTTAGACTGCGTTTAGATGTTGAGCTGTGTTAAATTTTTTATAAATAATAGTGAATTAAGTAGGTAGAGTGAGTTATGTAGGCCATATCTAAAATGAGTTTAGATATGTTTAGATGTTAAGATGAGTTCAGTAAGAAAATTAAAAAAGGTTGTAGATCCCACATGTAAAGATGTATTGAGTTGAAAAGGGTTGTGGGTTCCATGTGTAAGGAGATTTTGAATTGAAATGAGTTTAGTAATTTGAGAGTTGAGTGTTTGGATGTTAGACTCATATTAAAATTAGACTGAACTGAATTGATCTCAACTGAATCTTGTAACTAAACGGGCCACATCTATGCTAAATATCATGCCATGTGCAATGACCAAACTGCTAGATGAGGACTTTTTTTTCTTAGTCTGCTAGAAGTAGGGTCGTGCTCTGGCTAATAAAAAAAAGGGGTCATTCTCAAGTTTTCAAATCTCTAATATGACTTGTGTAATTTGAGTTTATCAAGTGGAAGGTGTCCAAATTACTCATCTAATAACCCATTATTATGCATCCACAGGACCACAAACTCTCAAAAGAAAAGTAAAAGAAAGAGATGGAGAGAGATGGGTTGTGGGGCTTACTCAATGATTTAGGCCATAGATTACAATTTTATTTTCACATTATGATGTGAACTTAAAACTACAAATAATATAGATTAATGTTTTAGATGGTTCAACATGACAAGACAAACACGAGTGAATAGTCCAGATATTTGATTCTAGGTCGTCACAGTCCTAATCCCTTGAATCTTTCATTCAGTCTGGCCCCATCTTATACCTCCTGATTGGCATTGATTATGGGTGAAAATAAAACAGTAGTTCACTTGAGAAAATGGGGTGGGAGAAACTTTTTTCAAGGGTTAAAGTCAACAAAATGCAAGTCTCCACCTGAACTCCTCTCTAATCCATTGAAATTTCCACTATAGCATAAACAAACGAATCAACACAACGTGGTCTCAACCAGACAGACAACTTGGTGGAAAAAAAAGGTTCATTTTTTTTTTGTTCAAGTAAAGAAGAAAACAAGAAGGGTAAATAAAATTACAAAATATGAATGTTGAACTTACTATAAAAAGATTATTCTAAAGAAAAAGTTCAAACTGTTCTTTTTTTTTTAGTTATACTGAGAACGTTATGATCTTTCAGCTACAGATTCTAGACTGTAGACACATCATAGAGAGTCTCTGTAGGGGAAGCTGGCCTGCACAGAACATGCTACCATAATTGCAACTTAAATGCAAAGTTAGAGAGTTTAAAAAATAGTTTCTATTCAAAATTTCTTAAGTAAAGATCTTCTGTAATGAATGCACCGATGTGCGCTTTTTGTGTGTTTTTTTTAAGAAAAATAGTCACTATTTACCGTTTCACTTCTCACATTTTATAAAAAATATCTATATATCTTGTGAAAAATATCCTACATCTTATTTTATGAAAAGTTATAGACGTAGGATATGTGATATAAACAGTAATTTTTTTTTTGTGTGCTGCCTACACGTTGCACCACAGAACTCCAAGTTAGAGAGGTTTTATTAAGGTTAGTTTTTTTTACAGGGGACGGAAAAAGGATAGCATCTTGTGTAGCATTGCTCCCTTGTAAAAGCAACTAAGCAAGTATAAAACCATGTATATTTGACTTTTAATAAGACGGAAATTACCATTCTTTTGCGCAATGCCTATGGCATTTTAGATAGAGAAAGAAGGAACCGACTTCTTCTATTGGCAGAAAAAGATAATCAACAACACTCAACGAAGAATCATTGAATTCCCACTACCCAGCTCTGAATAAATTCACCAAACCATGACAGATATTTGTATTCAATCCATGTCATTTATGAGGCCCAACCTCTGACCACCGGATATTTGTGGTTTCTTTGTTATAGCGTGTCTGCTTCCCCCTCTCAGAGAAGATTTTGTTTTCACCATCTGAGAAAAAAAATGGAGCTTGTTAAATTTTATGCAGCAAAACTATAGCTTGCAAGAAGACAGAAGTGCTTCTTCAATTGGAGTTTTTGTTGGCTTTCAAAGACCTGCAAAGCCAGACGAGGTAAGCCTCACATTCTCCCTCGAAAGCTCTGGAGCTCCATAGTCCTGAAATTCCCATTTGTTATCTACATACTCCTGCTGGGTACATTTGTTTCTTATAGTCGGTTGTCGGAGGACTTCTGGGCATTACAAGGGTCCCTCTGGGAAAAGCGTGTATTTTTAGAAGAGTTTAAGCCCAACAGTCATATTTTCTTGAAACGCCAAAGCCACTGTCAACTGGGTGGTGCTCGTTTTCGATTATTTAGAGTTGAAGAAGCCAGTAAAGGATTGTCGGAGATGGACACAGAACCATTCATGATCGAGTGGTGGTGGTTTGGAAGCATTGAGTGAGGGTTTTGAGCTGGTTAGAGGGCTTGGGTTCATTTTCCTTTCTCTATTATTAGTCAGTCTCAAACCTCATTCTCGGATGGGTTTTGGTTTCTTTGGCTTCATTTTGGTTCTCACACTGTTCTTTAAGCTTTTGGCTTCTCAACAACCAAACACAGATGGGTTCTTTGTCTCTGAGTTCTTGCAGAAAATGGAGTTACCCTCTTCTCAAGTCTACAACTTTTCTGCTCCTGTTTGCTCGTGGCAATGGGTTTTATGTGATGCCAGAAAAGAAAATGTTGTTCGGTTAAAAGCTTCTGGTTTAGGTCTCACTGGTTCGATTCCTGACACCACAATTGGCAAGCTCACCAAGCTTCAATCTTTGGATCTTAGTAACAACGAAATCACTGGCTTGCCTTCAGATTTGTGGAGTTTAGGCTCACTCAGGAGCCTCAATCTCTCCTCCAACCAGATTTATGGGTCCCTACCTAACAACATTGGCAATTTCGGTTTCCTTGAAATCTTAGACCTCTCAAGCAACAACTTCTCCGGGGAAATTCCAGCAACCATAAGCTCCTTAGTTAGCCTGCAAGTTCTTAAGCTCGATAGAAATGGATTTGAGCAGAGCATCCCATCAGGAATTACGAAATGCCAGTCTCTGGTTACCATTGATCTTTCGTTGAATCGGCTACATGGGTCTCTTCCAGATGGTTTTGGTACTTCATTTTCCAAGCTCAAGACCTTGAACCTTGCACGAAATGAGATTTATGGCCAGGACTCAGATTTCATGGAAATGAAATCCATCACTAGCCTTAACATTTCTGGGAATCTGTTTCAGGGTTCTGTAATGGGTGTGTTTCAGGAGCAGCTGGAGGTTATAGACCTGAGTAGGAACCAGTTCCAAGGTCACATTTCTCAGGTACAATTCAATTCAAGTTACAATTGGTCTCATTTGGTTTATCTAGACTTGTCTGGGAATCACCTTAGTGGAGAAATTCTTCACTGTTTGAGTCAAGCCCAAAATCTCAAACATCTTAATCTTGCATACAATAGATTTGCCAGACAAGAAGTCCCGAGAATTGAAATGCTTTGGAACTTAGAATACCTTAATCTGTCTAAAACTGGTCTCATTGGTCATATTCCTGATGAAATCTCACAATTAATTAATTTGAATACACTTGATCTTTCTGGGAACCATCTTACTGGGAAGATTCCACTGCTAAGTATAAAAAACCTCCAATTTCTTGATGTTTCCCAGAACAACTTGAGTGGAGAAGTTCCTTTTTCTCTCTTAAAGAAACTCCCATTGATGGAGAAGTTCAACTTCTCCTACAATCACCTAACCCTCTGTGCTTCAGAGTTCTCCCATGATACCCTCCAGACTGCATTCTTTGGTTCATCGAACAGCTGTCCAATTGCTGCAAACCCTAAGCTTTTCAACAGAAGACCCGACAAACATAAGGGAATGAAGCTTGCTCTGGCTTTAACCCTCTCACTGATCTGCTTGCTCGCCGGGTTATTGCTATTTCTAGCGTTTGGTTGGAGAAAGAAAACTAGAATGTGGGCTGTAAAGCAGATATCATACAGAGAAGAACAAAATATTTCTGGCCCCTTTTCATTCCAGACTGACTCAACCACATGGGTAGCTGATGTTAAGCATGCAAATTCGGTACCAGTACTGATCTTTGAGAAACCATTATTGAATATCACATTTGCGGACCTCCTATCTGCAACCTCAAATTTTGACCGTGGTACCCTTTTGGCTGAAGGCAAATTTGGGCCTGTTTATAGAGGCTTTCTACCTGGTGGAATTCATGTAGCAGTGAAGGTTTTGGTCCATGGTTCAACATTAACTGACCTAGAAGCTGCAAGAGAGCTGGAGTATCTTGGTCGAATCAAACACCCCAATCTTGTTCCATTGACTGGATATTGCTTAGCTGGGGATCAAAGAATTGCTATCTATGATTACATGGAGAATGGGAACTTGCAGAACTTGCTTCATGACTTGCCACTTGGGGTTCAGACTACTGAGGATTGGAGCATAGATACATGGGAAGAAGATGATATTACTGGAATTGAAAATGTTGGCTCTGAAGGGTTGTTGACAACTTGGAGATTTCGTCATAAAATTGCACTCAGTATGGCCCGAGCACTGGCATTTCTCCACCATGGCTGCTCACCTCCAATTATTCATAGAGATGTCAAAGCTAGCAGCGTATATCTGGATTATGACTTGGAGCCAAGATTATCTGATTTTGGTCTGGCTAAAGTTTTTGGTAACGGTTTAGATGAGGAGATAGCCCGAGGGTCACCGGGGTATGTGCCACCTGAGTTTTCTCAGCCAGAATACGATTCCCCAACCCCAAAATCAGATGTATATTGCTTTGGGGTTGTTCTGTTTGAGCTAATTACAGGGAAAAAGCCAATTGGAGATGACTATCGCGAGGAGAATGAAGCAAATTTGGTGAGTTGGGTTCGAGGATTAGTAAGGAAGAACCAAGGGTCAAGAGCTATTGATCCAAAGATACGTGATACAGGACCAGATGACCAGATGGAAGAGACTCTCAAGATTGGATATCTATGCACGGCTGACCTTCCCTCAAAGCGACCAACAATGCAGCAAATAGTTGGACTTCTGAAAGATATTGAACCAGCATCTCATCAGTGAAAAAGAAACATGAAAAAAGGATCATATGGAAGTTTCTTACTTGGCCCTTTTCCATAATTATTATTGTTAAGTTTTTTGGTTTTGAGTTTCTTTCCATGCCACCATGGAGGGAATGTACAGTAGTCCTTCAAATCCTGTTTTTGTTTTGAATCTTTGAGTGTCTTTCTTTTTGCCTCCCATTGTTAGTGGCATAAAAACTTTAATTTATTAAAAAAAATAAAAATGAAGAGTTTGGTTTCCTTTCACCAAGATATCTCCTATGTTAATGCCTTGAAACAAGGACTCAAAGCTGACATTGGCGTTAATGGTTGTCTCTCTTGGAGATAAATGCTTGTGGATCTGTGGTTGCTGCATGATGTGATTCTGTATGCTGTTTTATGTTCTGGAGGTGGTGTTGGCGCCTAGTGGTATAGCGTATAACCTTTAGAATGAAGACATGGACCACATCGACCATATTGAGCAATGGCTGGATGCTTGTGGCCATGCACATGGAATAATAAAATTAAAAAAAAAACAAGAAGAAAAAGTAGCAGCAGCACTTGTGTAGGAATTTGGATTGCAATTCGCACTCATATTTATCAAAACTGTAGCTCTTCTTTTCAATGAAGAAGTTCAAGCCTCTATCAACCACTATCAGGGGAGGAAAAGACTAGAGTGAGAACACATGACAATGCTGTCGTTTGTTTATTTAATGGAGACTATATACAAAATGATCTAATTGATGAATTTAAAGGTTTGAGGCTTTAGATGAGATACAAAATTTTCATCTGATCTCATTTTATTCAAAAATATAATTTTTTAAAACTAATTATTACAACTTTTTCAAATTTTTTAAAAAAAAAAAAAAATTCCAACTTCTTCAAATCTTCAAACAAAAATAATATTATAAAAGTATACTATTATAATATTTTAACTTTATAATATTCTTTATTCAAAATTTTTCTCTCTTTTTCCAAAACTCAAAAAATATTAAATTCAGACTATCTCACTAGTATTCACAAACTATCTTACTACTATTTATAAAATTCTTATATCATCTCACTCTCTAAACAAACATTTAAATCAATGGATAAAATGAACATTTTAGAAGTTTTTAAAACGTGATACCATTTTAATATTTTATTTTATTTTACATAAAACAAAAGGCGTCCTTAAATTTGGACAAGAAGACCAAAACAAACTAAAAGAACAAAAGCAAAACTTGGCCTCATCGTAACTCATGTTCTTAACCAATGCAGTCAAGGTGGTCACCCATATGGAATATGCCCTCATTTCTATCTCGTGTGGTACTCATTCACTTCTGGTAATCATGTGGAAAGAATAAACACTTTCTATTATTCAAGACAATGACCAACAAATATAAACAAAAAGAAAAAAAAAAAGAACATCTTTCTTTGACTAAAAGGGCTGGCTTAGAATACTTGTCCCATACTATTTAATCCAAACATTTCCTGTTCTTTCCACTATGAGTTCCCACGTCCCAAAACAGACATCTCTAAGAGATGTTGTTATGACTCAAAATATTCTTCAAATTGAAATCCTCTTTCATTTTTCTTATCTAATGGGATGATCTAATACATAGGGATATAGACACACAACATTAAGGTATACAATTACACACATCCATCCATCTCGAATAGTGCTATTTTGGCTTATTTTCTTTCTTTTCTAAGAACAAGTGAGATATTTTCTCGATATAGAGAAGAATAATGATTTGTACAAGGTTATAAGTCTCAAATATATAAATTTTGTGCAGTCTATTGTAAAAAAGTGGACCTCAACATAAAATTGTAAAAAAAAATACTCATTTTTTTAGTGAGATCCACTTTTTTTCCAAAGTATTTACACAAGACTTACACAATTTAAGCTCATACCTAGCATTATTCTACCGATAAAGAGGAAGTAGATCTCCCATCATTAATCGAAAAGCATCAAAGTGCAGTGCTAGCTAACTCGTCACCAGGGCTGGTTTGGTCTATCTCATCTCATCTTATATAATCATTATAATTTTTCCAAACTTCTATACAAAATATAATAAATAATTTAATTTTTTCAAATCTCAAAATAAATATAATATTAAAAATTTATATTATAAAAATATTTTATTCAACTTTCAACAAAATATTTCATCTCGTCTCATCTGAACTGCGTAGCCAAATGATGCCTTAGTCTATTAAGAAAGCTTTACCAGAATTATTTATCATCCAAAGTTGCTCCCCCTTAATCACAGGGATAGGTTATTAGGTTGAAACCAATCCATTAGAATCATATCCCAGCTTTTATATTCATTTTCTTTATAGGCATGGTATTAACTGTAATATGGTGATTGTTGGGACTCACCATCCCCCCCCCCTTTTTTTTTTGTTTTTGGTTTCTTTTATCCTATTTATAATGCATTGCTTCTTTTTTGTGGTAAGCATAATTGGTCAAACATAATCAATTACTTGTAGGACTAACATCATTCATATACAAATCTGCTTTAGAAAGATCTTCAGCTTTGTCAATTGGGTGTGGCTCTTATTCTAAATCATGTACCATCTCTTCCTTTAGTTTGAGCATAAGGGTCGGTTTGGATACATAAAACTATCTCATCTCATCTTATCATTATAATTTTTTTAAACTCTCACACAAAATATAATAAACAATTCAACTTTTTCAAATTCTAAAATAAAAATAATATTTTAACAATATTTTATTTAACTTTCAACAAAATATCTCATCTTATCTGAACTGCGTAACCAAACGAGGCGTAAATTATGCATACCCAAAACCTTTCAAATCCATGACTTTGGATATCCGAGCAGTGAAGCCAACCATTGCAGTAATATTTTCACCTTGTCTTCGTCAGATGTTAACTTGATTTGAATTTTTGAACCCAAAAAATTATTCACTTGTTTTGTCATCTATGAGTTTCTCTGATTTCCACCACTCCTACCAACGGTCCTACCACCATAATCACTTGATATCCGCCTAACTTGGACTCTCTTTTCAGACAATTCAAACAAGCACCAACTGTTTATAGTCAAACTTGGAAAGCAATCCAAACAGATGAAGAAGAAGTTCACTTTTGATAAGTACAAATTCCTTTACGAACTGTCTTTCTTTTTCAATTATCTTTTCTTCTAATATTTTAACACTTTCTGTCTCACATTGTTAAAAATATAATACAATTAATTAAACCTATCTCATTCTATTAGCTTTACCTTTTGAGGTATGTGTTGATTTCATATGATATCATAACAGAAATCTTGAATTCGAACCTTAACTTTACACTCTACTCTGTTTAATTAAAATAGAAGGAGATTCTGATCTACACGCAAAAGAGAATGTTAAGAATATAATACAAATAATAAAATCTTCATCTTCCCATTAAGTTGTTTGGATTCAGAGATGAGTTGAGATGAGTTGAGATGGTTTGTGTGGAAATTTAAAAAAGTTGTAATGATAAGATGAGATGAGTTGAGATAAGTTGCGATGTGTTTTGAGAAGAGGTGATTTCACACCCCTGTCATTTGCAGTTGCAGACCTTGACTATAGGTATATCATATCTAACAAGATGTAACCTATCCTTTGAAAATTAACTACCTTTAAGTACTGATGTTACTATAGGATTAGTGAGTTGCTGAGTTATCCATGAAGAAAGGGAGGGAGGAGTAGGGCAGTCCAAAATAAATGACCTCTATTTTATCAGATGTGAGTTTTGGAATACTATTTTTAGCTAAAATTTATTAACTTTACTACCTTCCTCCTAAGGTAAATGATGCATATGGACACTAGTAACTAAAATTTCCTTTTTTTGGTTGTTGTTGTTTTGTTTCTGGACAAGATGAAAACAGACAACAAAACATACATGATCAAGGTGGTTCCAAGATGAAGTTAATTGGGTTGAAGGTAGAGAGCAGGATGGTCGGTTTATCATGAGCTCTTACCAATATCTCCCAACTTCCATTAAAGATGCTACTAAATAGACATCTTGTGATTGAATTTTCCTTCGACATGTATTGATTGATTACGGTACGTGGAAAATATTTTCCTGCAAAAAGAATATATTCCCATTGACCTGGCCAGGCGGTTTTGCCCTGGCATCAGATGCATATTCCTCCCCTAACCAAAGCATCTTCAGAGCCATCGTATGTATAAGATGGTTAAAGAACATGTAACTTCTGATATTTATTAAGGAAAATTCTCCTTGCAAGTGAGTTCTAGTATTAAATTATACACTAATATTGACATATAAAGCATCTATTTAATAAAACGATATGAATTGAAAATATGAATGATTTTCGTAAAATAGAGAAACTTCTTCTTTTCTTAATTTTTTTTTCTTTTATTTTTATTTTTAATAAAAAAATCATATCAATATCAATACATAATTTAGTTCGTCAAACCGTTTATCATTTTTTAATATCTCATGCTTAAAAAAAAATAATAATAAAAGAAAGAAAAAGGTCCGTGCTCCGCCTATCCAAACACGTGCAAATTTTGCAGGATCGAGAGGATCTATTGATTCTCCTAGGCTAGAGCTAAACTCTATAACCCAATAATTCAATGGCCATGATCTCATCCTAAGTTAACCGGGGTTAAGAATATGAATCTGGACCTCACAGTCCTTGTATAGAGAACCGGCCTCCTCCTCCTCCTCCTAAAGTCATCCTCCCCATTCTCGTAAAGGACAGGGCAAAGAGAGAGAGAGAGAGAGTTCGGAAAAATGTCGGACTCGGAAGAGCACCATTTTGAGTCTAAGGGCGACGCAGGAGCGTCAAAGACCTACCCCCAGCAAGCTGGTACCATCCGTAAGAATGGCTATATCGTCATCAAGAACAGGCCTTGCAAGGTTCTCTCTATTTTTTTTTTCTTTGTTTACTTTGAGGAATTCTTATCTGGGCTTGTGTTGTTCTACCTGATCTTTGATGGGTTTGTTCTAGTCTAACGATATTTAGTGCTTTATCAGTTGTTGGGTACTCTTTTTAGGTTTTTTTTACGGGGAGAAATTGTGTGGAGATTATCTCTTGATCTAAGAATAGATTTCATGTAATTTCTGGTTAGTTAATAAATTTGTGGGCTTTTGGTTTGAATGAAGTGATCATGTGGGCTCGTTTACAGAATCTTTTTCTTAAATTATGGATTTTTATGTCAAAATTTGGTAAATGCGTATCTGAGCAGATTTGTACATGGGTCTTTGCGTCGTTAGTGATGATATTCGAGGCTTAATGGAGATCCCTAAGTCTACTTCATATCAAATTTGGTAATTGTGAATGGAGTCTTGAAGGTGTGAGCTTTGCATGTTGAACAAGTTTGATGGCTCGAGTCTTTCCGAAAGACACATGCATTAAAATTACATGAAGTAATTGCCATTGAGTGTGTTTTGCGGTCAACATTTTGCTAAAATCTGGATGGCAGTAATGAGCCTTAACTTGTCAGAACTTCAATGTGGGTGCTTTGCATTGCATTTAACTATTTAAGCATTCGGTTGCCATCCATTGAGAAAAAAAATTAACAACGAATCTGAAAATACTGATAGTAAAACTCATTTGAGATACAAGTATAGTTGTACCTCATATACCTATGACTTTTGTATATTGTCTAGCGTCTTTCATGTTTTATTCTTTCACATTTTATCTATCTGTGCACGAAAGAGGCTGGAGTATGTGGGTGTATTTTAAGCTGTCATACTTTTGTTGCCTTTTCAACTCATGAGCTATTCTTCTATGGTGGGGCTTTTGAAACCAGGTTGTAGAAGTTTCCACTTCAAAGACAGGCAAGCATGGACATGCAAAGTGCCACTTTGTGGGAATTGACATATTTAATGGGAAGAAGCTTGAGGATATTGTTCCTTCATCCCACAACTGTGATGTAAAGCTATTTCTAATTTTTTTCACCATGTGAGTGTGCTTTTGTTCCGGGTGTACATTGCTTGTTTATCATTTTCATTAATTCTTTCTTTTTGCAGGTTCCTCATGTTTCTCGCACTGATTATCAGTTGATTGATATCTCTGAAGACGGTTTTGTAAGTTTTATTTAGTAATCTTTACGTACCAATTTTTGGCAATGCTGGCATGTGATAACAAACAATCAATTGGTACTAGCGATTTTAGTGATGTCAACCAAATTAAGACTTCTTGTTGTGTAGGTGAGTCTTTTAATGGATAATGGAGACACCAAGGATGATCTGAGGCTTCCTACTGACGACAATCTGCTCGGCCAGGTATCTATCTCATTGAGAAGGTTTTCATTAACCTTGCAAATTGATCGTTCATCAAAAGCAGTCCAGACCTTGGATAGATTCTCTATTCTTGTGTCTGTATAGACTAATATTTGTCTTTTATTTCCTGTGTATAGATAAAAGATGGGTTTGGTGAAGGAAAGGACCTGGTGCTGAGCGTTATGTCTGCAATGGGGGAGGAGCAGATCTGTGCCCTTAAGGACATTGGCCCAAAAAACTAAATATGATGCTGTAGCAGTAGCTATGGCTGATGTCAAAAGAAGCCCTTGTTTTTAGATCTGAGAGGGAAGTTATCTACTGATGTTGCAATAAGTTTCTATTAGATGCAATCTAGTATTGTAAAAAAAAAAAATTCAGCACTCATCTGTGTGCTTAGAATTCCATCAGGCTTGTGAATGGGGGCCGGGAAATAGAAAGGTGGGGCTGCAAATCCCTCAGTGAAGGGAACTTAAGTTTACAGCAGGATGGAATTTATATAAATGTAACTATTCTGCCATTTTCTTGTTCCTGTTTTAGCTTTGCCCTTCTTGGGGGCTGTGGTTCGTTTCTTTTTCCTTTTACAGAATTTGAGGATTATGGCTTTCACTCATTGGAAATTCTCTAAAAGAAATTCCGGATTTTTCAAGCACCTGCATTGTCTTGTGCAGGAGAGTTTTCTTTTGATATTTATGTGGTCACACAAAGCCAGTCTCCAATTTTAGCTGGCTTATGCTTCTCTTTTTGTTTCCCTTTTTTGTCTTGCTTTAAAACTCGTTTAAACTGTCTCCAAGTTCATCCTCTGTATTTACTTGAAAGCAAACACCAGAGCTAGATGAGCACCAAGTGCAATCCTAAAATATTTTACTTGATTTTATACGTATACTTTGGTTGTAGCGACTCTAGAAAGTCACGTGACATATACTTCAAAATGATTAGTCAATAGATATTTATCAGACTTATTCATTATACTCTAAAATGACTGATCAAGATTACAATTAGAGTTCCTTGTAATCATTATAAAGGCCATTTCACCTACTATATGTTTTTCCCCTGGGGCAGTTCATACTTCTTTTTATCTGGATGTCAGTTTTTAACCAGGATTCCAATTCTTTCTTAGATGTATAGGTGTGATTTTTAAATCATGACTCCAACCCATTAACCAGATATCTATTTTTTCATATTTTCAACTACTCAGAGAAAACCCAAAACAAACAAAACCAAGCCAATGCATTCTGCACGATTGCCAACATCTTTTGGGTAGCACTCAGTCTACCCCAACTCTCCTTTCGAAAAGTTAACTAAGCCCATAAAAAATGACTGAAGAGAACCAAAAACCAAATAATGACTGGTCTAGTCTATATCCAATATTCCGTTTGCATACTAGAATATCTCAGAATATCTATGAATAGTAACGAAATAGTTTGTGAATAATAATAAAATAGTATGAGAATAATATTGAAAAGTAAAGAAAAAGTTTGAAAATATCAAAGAACAATTATGTTTCCAAACGCAGGCACTTGTTTTTTATATTGTTGACTCACATTGAATATAAGTTTCTTATTGAGTTTCTAATTTATAATGGACTTCCTTGTTATCTCAAGATATAGGAAGGTGAAGATTGGGCCTCCCTAATATTGTATACACATCTGCCATGCCCCATCCTGTCATGTTTTACATTCACAACTAGGATTCTCTTTGCCCAACCAATCATGTTAAAGCGCATGGAAAGTCACAAAAATGTTTCATTGGGGAACACATTTTCCATATTTTCTCAATCCTTTAGGCCAAATTCATCAAGTTAAGGACCTACTTGATCAGGAACGTCGCTTGTAAATAGTGACAATTACAATTTTAAAAACAAAAAGGAACATCCCCACTTCTCTCCTTTCTTTGACCCACTTCTCTATAATTGCACCTCTCTTGAGAACATTTATCACAAGGAGATGATCACTTCTCTTTCTCTCTCTCTTTAAATAAAGAGCCGGTAGCCACACACATAGTGGTCCCGTCCCAAATTTATTAAAAAACTCTCACTTATGGAGGAGGAATACCGAGGTAACAACAATACAGTTTTTTATTAAACAAGCCTATTTATAACCAAACCAATAAACGAAAAAACCTCAACTAGCGTATGCGCACTAGAGATGCATCTATCCTCAAAATTGAAAACTTCAAAGATGTAAGGAAGGGAGACCTGATGCATCCAGCCTAAGCATGCCCCTTACTTGCTGCGGTAGAGCGTCCTGAACTCCATTCCTTCAAGAAAGACTAGCTTCACCTTGTCTAGCAAAGAAGTCCGCGACTTGATTGGCCTCTCTAAAAACATGTGAAATCGAGAAGTTAATTCCCCTCAAAGCTGCTACAAGCTCGTCCCAGTAATCCCAGAGGTACCATGCTGAGCAACTTCCCCTTGAAAGCCAATGGACCACCAAAGAAGAATCACATTCAATCTCCATTTGATAAAACCCAAGATCCTTGCATAGCTCTATCCCAGCAATGAGGGCTCTCAGCTCTGCCATATTATTTGTTCCATGCCCAAGCACCGACGAAAAAGCCTCCTTAAATGCTCCTCTATCATCCCTTATAACACCGCCACCCCCACAATTCCCCAAATTCTCCCGACAACTTCCATCCACACTAAGTTTAACCCATCTTGTCCCAGGTTTATGCCATCTAACTGTACATGGAGATCGCTTAATACAAAATCTAGTTGGAATATCCAAAGCATGAAGAACCTGAATATCCGTTTGAGATGGAAGAGCACCTCCATTCATATTTTTCGAAATTGCTCGCAGCCAATATTTCACTTCAAGCCATACTCCATTCGTCGATTCATAAATAGACTCTATCCGAGCCTTACATCTACGCCCCTATAACTTCCAAGTGATCAGGCTCGGAAGCAGACTAACCAACATCCATATTGTGATGCTCGACGTGCACAATTTAGCCATAAGATAGTTCAGGCTTTCCATGTACTCATTGCCATACAATTAATACCCAAAGCCACCCCTACTTTTTTCCAAACCTCCTGAGCAATTGATCCCAAGCAAAGAACATGGTCTAGAGATTCAACTTTTCCATTTTGATAGCAATTACACCTAGAGGCCAATTGAATTCCCACTGCTTGTATGAGCATATCAACCGGATGACAAGCGAACCAAGCTTTCCACATGCAAATACAAACACGCTTCGGAGCAGAGGATGCCAAAACCATTTTAACCTCAGATCCTCCTCTCTACGATCATGAACAACCTCCCAAGCACTTGCCTTAGTAAATTTACCATCTATCGACGGCTCCCAGATGGTAATATCCAACCCCTTCCTGCAAGATAAAGCTGAGCTCATCACTACATTAGCCTGTTCTTCTCCCAACAAATCCTTTAACATGTTAACATTCCACCCATCTCTATCTCAGCACTCCCAAACCTGTAGCTTGTTATTTGTCACTTCTTGAACCTGTGCACATAGCTGACTCGAGGCTAGCCAACAATCAAACCAAAAGGAGGATTTTCCTTCCTCAATCCGACACCTAACATGTTCTAGAACTTCGAGCATAACTCGAATAATAGAACGCCAAAACCGAGAGCCCTTATTTGGATTTACCCCCCATAAATGTTGGCCATTTTTCAAATACCTAGTCTTAAAGAATTTAGTCCACAAGTTATCAACTGTCAACATGCGCCACACAAACTTCATATGCAGAGATTTTTCCACTTCCACAAGATCTCTAATTCCCAATCCTCTCTCATAAATAGGCTTGCAACATTTAGACCAGGAACACCATTTCCTCTTCCATCTGCTATTATTTCCACCCTAG
The DNA here is from genome assembly GCA_961763995.1 of Juglans cinerea. NCBI lineage: Eukaryota > Viridiplantae > Streptophyta > Magnoliopsida > Fagales > Juglandaceae > Juglans > Juglans cinerea. Next base: position 32,599,162 of record CAUIVZ010000007.1, on the reverse strand, counting down.
AAAAAAGTAGCAAGCATAGAGTTTATTTTAGTGAAAAGTACTTTGGAAATATCCAACTACCAGTTGATGAATCAACATCGATGATAGAACATGTTTGGTCAAAGTGAGCCCACCTCCTTGAGATAAAAGCTTTAATTTCCATCCAGCCACCTTATTTCGAACTTTTGACACTAGCGGCTCTAATGTTCGAGCAGTTAGTTGTCCCGAGACAAGAAGAACACCAAGATAAGTAGCAGGAAAAACTCCTTCAACAAAGCCTGTCATCCGTAATAAATTGCGCTTCCTAGCATAAGCAATACGCCTTGACAAAAAAAATACTTGATTTCTCTTTGCTAATCAATTGCCCCGACCAGTCCTCATACTGCTTCAGCATTTTGATGAGCATTTGAATAGACCTCTTTTTCCCATTTGTAAAAATTAAAATATCATCTGCATAGAGAAGATGAGACACCAATGGCGCCCCTCGAGGATGATGGAAAGCCCCTATTTTGCCCTCCGCAAAATCCTTCTTAATAAGATGAGAGAGAACTTCCAGTACAATAATAAAGAGATAAGGAGATAAGGGATCCCCTTGGTGAAGGCCACGGGTAGGTTTGAAAAAACCTTTGTAAGTTTCGTTCATCAGTATGGAAAACCAAGGGGAAGAAACACATTCCGCCACCAACCCAGAAACATGAATGGAAAAACCAAATCCCTTCAAAACCGAGTTTAAAAAGGCCCAATCCACCTTATCATAGGCCTTAGTTATATCAACCTTCAACATCATATTTCCACCATTAGAATTCTTGTGCAACGATTGAACCATTTCCTATGCTAAAGTGATATTCTAAAAAATGCTTCTACCTGGAATGAAAGCTCCTTGTTCTGGAGATATCATTCTAGATAATAAGCCCGTCATGCACGCAACAAGAATCTTAGAAAAAATTTATGAATAGCACTGCAAAGGCTAATGGGCCTGAATTTATCAAAGCTTTGTGGATTTGGAACCTTTGGAATGAGCACAATATAAGATGCAGAGTAAAATCTTGGCAAAGGAGAACCATTAAAAAAACCCCTGGCTGCCTCAATAACCTCCTCTTTGACAATGTCCCAATAATCATGCAAAAACTCCAAACCAAATTCATCCAGACCTGGGCTACTCTATCTAGGGATAGAAAGAATAGCATTTCCTACCTCCACCTCCATAGGCGCACTACATAAGACCAAATTTTCTTCTTCACAAATTACAGGAAAAACAATATCACCTATTTTTGCTCTTCCACTAGGCCCAGCTCCAGTTAAAAAGGCATGGAAGTAACACACAACACCCTCATGTACAATTTCGAGAGACTTAGGAACTTCCCCATCCGTCTACGACAAAGAGGTAATAAAGGACTTTTTCCTCCTTTGATTCACAAAAGCATGAAAAAATTTAGAATTATTATCCCCTTCCACTAACCATTTCTTTTTGGCCTGCTGAGCTATACGAATTTCCTCTCTCTTTTCCTAGGCTTCCAGCTCTAATTTCATGAGAAAAAAATTCTTCCTCTAATTCTGATGAGTGCCTTCCCTGAAGTTGGACCTCCAATCCTTCTATGCGTTCCTCTAGTCTCTTAATGATGTGATCAACACGCCCAAAGATCTGCCGGTTCCAGATTCAGATGGCCAACTTAGCTCTTTTGAGCTTTGCCGCTAAATGAACTAAACCTGTGCCCTGGACATCATCCCTCCAAGCATCCTCAACACATTTTCGAAAATCAGAATGAGTGCACCACATATTCTGGAATCTAAAAGGTGAAGGTCCATATTAGACCTCCCTTTGAAACCAAATTATCACAGGGTTATGATCCGAAGACTTTCGTTTGCCATACTTAAAAAAAGTATCTAGAAAATTCTACAAAAGAGCCGCATTTGATAGAGCTCGATCCAGCTTTGCCTAGCTTCTAAATGAGCCTTCATGTCCATTACACCAAGACATGTTCCTTCCACTCAATCCAATATCCAGGAGACCACAACTGTCCAGACAAGAGTTGAACTCCTCCATAGCCAATAAAGGCCTCGGATTACCACCCGTGCGTTCAGTATCATCCCGTATAATGTTAAAGTCACCCGCTACTAACCACGAAATATCCTCCCTCTTAGCCAGCACCAGATCCCTCCAGAGCTCTCAGCGATAAGGTTGGCGGCATTTTGCATAGACAAAAGACGTCAAAACAATCTTCTCTTCAAATCTAAAAAACCCAGAAAAGAGTTGATCAGACATATGGAACACCTCAAACTTCACTTCCTCACTCCAAACAATCCAAATCTTCCCCCCACAGAATCATTGGCACAATAGTTTGGAAAACTCAAAAAACTCACCCATTTAAGCATTATATTCTCCTCAGCGAATGGTTCAGAAAGAACCACAATAGAAGGTGCCAATTCTCTCACAAGCTTCTTTAACCGACTTCTTGATGAACCCAACCCCCTCATGTTCCAAACTAAAATTGTATTAATCATAAATTGAGTTTATTTGGACGGGTGACCATCCGATGAGATTTCTTCACACTTTGCCCATTAGCATTCGGTTTTGTGATGTGAACCTGCAACTCCTTATCTGAACTATAGCCTTTTTCCAAAGCTAATTTCTCCAGCGCACTTACCTCATTTTCCCGATCAGATTCACACTCATGAAGCACATGCGAGTTTGGAAACCGACATTCTTCTTCCAATATTTCTGAAACCACATCATGAAGCTACGATGGTAGATCTCGCACCATCTCATGTCCTTCTACTAGCAACATATCTGCCTCCTGTACAGCCAAACATTGACCAACACTGATATTATCAACCTGCACAATTTCAACAGTAGGTTCTTCCACATGCTTGTCCCCTTGATGCTCCTCAAGCACAGCCCTTGATCCCACAAGATCATTACCCTCCTCATGCACTATTTCCCCTTCTTCCACTTCCCTCTAAGGATCAGTCATGTTGATAGCCACAACCGCCAAATCAATATCACCTTCACCACTTTGTTTTCCAACAACACTGCTTTGTTCCGCACTATCATCTTTACATAAATCCTTCAAATTTCCATGATCCTCTTTATCATTCTCCCTAACAACCACCTCTACTTGGTTTGTTTTTTCATCCACCAAACTTCTTGCAGAGGACCATTCCGTTCCTTATGATTTCCAATAACACTTGCTTTTCTTTTCTTCTCCCCGGTCGACATACCACCTTTGAATGCCCTTGTCTATGGCATTTATCACAATAAAAACCTTGTTTTTCATACCTTACTTCCTGCTAGATTTTGTGGCTTGCAGAGACAACAATCGGGAACCGCTCCACCTGGTCTGCCAATAGATCCACCTCGACACACAGCCTTGCACCTGTAGCCCGAGTTTGATTTATCATAGCATTGTCCGTTCTCAGATACCGCCCAAACCTCGTAGCTAGAATCTATAAGCAGTCAGATCTATACATATGCATCGGAAGACCTGGAAGAAAAATCCATTGAGGGGCCAGAGATGGCTCCTTGTTCATATTAAGATCCTTCGTCCAGTGGAAGATACGAAAAGAACTCCCAGCCAAAACCCTGCCTTCTCGGGCCCATCCACGTAGAAATCTCTCTTGTTCCTCATTAGAATCAACACATGGAAGTCATCCATGAAACTAATAGTTGGTATCTTCGACAGACCCCACGCCTTGATAATCGACAATCTGATCACGTCAATGGAGGGCCTGGAACGTAGAAACTTCATAACCAACGCATATCGAAAATCCTCTGCCGCTTTATTCATCTCTATCTTAGAAAAAATGAACCCAACTTCCCCATCCACATCAACAGCATACAACATAGGAAGTTTATATGAAGAAGAAGAAGATACTGCAAGTAATGCATGGGCAAACGTTTTTGGACCAACAACACCCTCAGAAAGAGACCCCACTGGTGTAGGACCCACTAGGGGGCGGCAGAAGCTGCCATGAAAAACCCTAGACACAAAAATGCACAAAAAGCCAAAACAGGAATCCCAAAAATACGGAGCCTTTTATTTTTCAGATCTCTCTTACAACTCTACAAAAGTAAATATGATGATCACTTCTTCCTTGGCCATACAAGGAGCTTCTTCCACGCTCTTGTCCTCTTCAACTTCTTCCATCCAAATAAATATATGAGAATTATATGGGAATTATGATTTAGATCCATGATATTAGAGGCAGTTCTTGGGTTTATTTCATCTAATTTATATGATAGATGGCTTGGGTCATTGGTTTTGGGCCTAAAAAACTTCTTGTTTACGTTGAATCCCTTGACTCGACATTTTACGAGTTCAACCTCTTTTAACTATGAGTAATGCTATGTACAGTCATGAAATGCACGAGTGTAGTCCACTATTAAAAATTTAATTTTTTTCATGTGGGTCCCGTATTTATTCATTTTTCTCAAAGTGACACGGCGCTTGCGTACTCACGACTCCAACTATTATTTCTCTACTGCTTTAACTATAAAACGTTCAACACCACCAATTCACCCTTGATTATGCACAAAAACCTCATAGTATTCGGAGTGAGTGTTTCAGCCATGGCATGGATGGATATTTATGGTTCCCCTTCAACCATTGTAGGAATTCCACCTTCCTCAGTTTATTTAGAATCAAAATAGACTTCCTCATGCTTTTCTTCTTCAATATCCTCAACCCCTTGTAGCAAATACACTTTAGGGCTTTTACATAAGGGAGTATGGTTCCATTTTTCATTTCAATAATAACATAACAATTGCAGCACAACAGGTGACAGGTGGTTACCTCCTCCTCAGGATTCTTTCAAGATCATCTAGGATGCAGCTGTGGATAAAGCGAATAGTCATGTGGGGATTGGCATCATAGTGAGGGATGATCAAGGACTGGTGTCTGCTACAATGAGCTACAAATTGGCTTTGTTTCCAGACCCTTTACTGGCAGAAGCTGCTGGTGCAATTGAGGTAGTCAAATTTGGTCTACAACTGGGTCTCAATAGTATTATATATTGGAAGGTGATTCACTTCAAGTGGTCAAAGCTATTTAAAAGGAAGATGAGTCATGGTCAGAAGCAGGCCTTTTTGTTAGTCATGCCAAAGTTCTTTTACAATTATTGTTCATTGGTCTGTCCAACATATTAGCAGGACCTGCAACATAGTGGCACGCACTTAGCTTCTATGAATGAAAGTGCCATTTTCCTTTTAAAAAAAAAATTAACGTGAATTTTTTAATAACGAATAAATATTTAAATTATAGTTAAAATTAAAATAAATTAAAAAGTTAAAATTAATATTTTAATAGAATAATAATATATTTAGAGATTTTATTATTTAATATTGTTAAATTTATAAAAATAAATTTTTTAATCAAATTTTGACCGAACTGTCACTAGATTACTACTGACGCTATAAGGTGTGTTGAAGGTTGCTAGATGGTTCATCCTTGTAATGTCTGTCCTTCTGGGCCATATGATGTTTGAAGTGACCATACCATCCACGACTTTCCCACCTATTTGCGTGTCTAAACATCTCATCTTCAAAACAGGATTCTATGTAAATATTTATGTCCACCCAAAGAATCACTAAAGCCAGGAAGATGGAGATAGTTTTTGGTTGCCTCTCATTTCCTTTATCCTTATGCTCATTAGAACCACATGCTTATCTTTCCCATTGATTGTAGTTTTTGGCTGCCTCTCATTTCTGAAGAAACTTAGAAAAAAGTTGAGGGAAAGTTTGACTTGTCTTGTTATTCTATGATTAGTACCATACAATTGGTGCATATGTAAAGTTGATTGGGGTACACTTGGTGCCGCTTTTTATCAACCATCTCGCAAACACTCCAAACTCTCAATTATCATTATTCACATATGGTTTTGAATTTCTAAAACAGAGCACCCTAAAAATGGAGTAAAATGACATACCATGATTAGATTGAAAAACAAAATCGAAATGTAGAAAAGAAACCTCATAAAAAGATCAGATTCCACTATATGGGAACAAAGTTAAATTAGAGCACCATACAAGATGCCTTGTATGGGTTGTAAAGAAACTGTAGCAACTGCCTACCAAGTTGTACAACCTCGTTAGGCCAGATAGCTAGTACTCTAGTACGAGTTTAATGACCTGGAATAATAGCAACATACAAGATATCTTATCTTATCTCAATATTACAATTTTATTAAATTTTTACATAAAATATAATAAATAATTCAACTTTTTCAAAATTCAAAAGAATAATAATATTAAAAAATAATATTCTAACAATATTTTTTTTAATTTTTATTTTTCATCTAAAACCATCTCATCTCATCTCTAAATCCAAACCAGTCCTCAATATCATGACAAACACACGGATAATAAGATAAGAATAATACTCCAACCTTACGTGTCCTTTGGAAAGAACACAAAACAAAAAATATTTTGAAATAAGAGGCTTGAAACTAAAGAAAATGATTTTACCACCAAGGTTCCATGTGTCATGCATCAACCATTACCTTAATTATCTACCCGGCCATATGGCTTAGTACAATAGGACAAGAGAAATACTTGACCAACTTCATCTCTAATCTCATCTAACATAAGCCCTTGACAAAAGAAAAGATAAATTAACTTGGAGGAAAAATAGTTGAACCTAATAATGCATCCAACTGTCCGTAGGGAATATTCGCCCAGCTTGAGATTTGAGAGTAATATGTCCAATTACTGTTGATATGTATCGAAGTTCCATGCATGGTGTGTGTGTGTGTAAGTTCGCTTACATTAATAAGTTCTCTTCAAGTATTGTAAATTCCTTTCAATTTGTTTGGTTTTTTTTTTCCCAAACAGAATGTGACAACTATGCATGGCTTTCAATTATTGTAATTTCTTAACAAAAGTTCCAACTGTAGTCTAAGGTGGCCTAATCTGCAACTCCTTTCATATTTATTTGCATTAGCATATCTCTAAGGTGGCCTAATCTGCCTTATCTGTCTACCAGTAGCTATACTGTAGTCTTGTTCATCCTGTGCGCCATTATCAGAATCAGAATCATGCTCATATGCGATAGCATGATCTTCGGTGCCACGTGGCATCCCTGTGGTGCTTCTTCAACCTGAAACTCCACATTCTTGCTAATACCCTGCTTTTCATCTGTAGACACAATAAACTCCTTTCTCGGATTGAGCATAGATTTTTCATCAAATACTACATCCTGCTGATTACAAACCTAGGTGATTTAGGATTAGTACACTACAACCTAAATCCCTTCACACCACTGGCATATCCAATGAATATGCCCTTCTTTGGCCCTTAATTCAAGTTTTCCATCATTAACATGAAAATATGTCCATCAACAAAAAATTTTCAAATTTGAATAATCAACAGGAGTCTGAAACCATACCTCATTTATTGTTTTCAAACGAATATATGTGGCTGGAGAGAGGTTAACCAGAAAGCAAGCGGTGTTGACTATCTCAACCCATAAATCCTTAGACAAGCCTACATTGGAAAGCATACTCCGGGCTCTTTCCAAAAGAGTCATATTTATCCATTCAGCTACCCCATTTTAATGTTCAATTCAAAATGATTAAAACTCAAGAATGTCGAAATCAACCTACAAGTAAAGCTGTAATAGCTGTAATTCGAAAGTACCATATTTTTACCAAGGATAGAAAAATCCTAGTAAACACACCAAAAATAAATATGCAAATATGGCCGGTAAACCAGCTGAAATTTTCTTCTGAATTTCCAGCTGGGCCATAGCTAAAGTTGGGAAGTATGGCCGTACTAAGCTAAATTAAAACATTGTAGTATTTTCAGATTAAGAAAAAAAAATAGTGCTATATATACGTAAAACTTTATATACAATATTATACGTATTGAATATCTACATCTATTTTATCAAAAAAATAAATTAATTCAAATTTCAAAATCTTCATAATTTTTATAGCTACACGGCAACATATATGATTATATTTATGCACGTAAAGTTTTAAAAATAAATAGCATTTTTCGGGAAAAAAAAAACAGAAACAAGAATATGGCAGAATACTTATATTTATATAAATTCCATCTTGTTGTAAACTCAAGTTTCCTTTACTGAAGAATAAGCATTGAGAAATGATAGTTGCAGTCGTGAGTGCACAAGCACTGTGCAATCACTTTGAAAAAAATGAATAAATATTGGGTCCACACATGAAAAAAAAAATTAATTTTTTAATAGTGGACCTCACTCTTTTCAAAACAACTACATGGGGCTTACGCACTCCATGACTGTACATAACATTACTCATAAGCATTAAGCAGCCCCTCCTTTCTATTTCCCCCATTCACATGCTTGATACTTTGATAGGATTTTTAGCACACAGATGAGTGCTGAATTTTATTGTTTTACAATGCTAGATTGCATAATATAGAAACTTATTGTAACACCAGTGGATAACTTTCCTCTGATCAGATGTAAAAGCTATGGCTTCTTTCGACATCAGCCATAGCTTGTACTGCTACAGCATCATATTTAATTTTTTGGGGGGCCAACGTCCTAATTAATTTCCTTTGATGTGATAAATCATCAATGCTCCCACGTCAAGAAATCCCAAAAGTCTAAAGTTCATACAAGAAATTCAATTGAGCAATCTTAATGGCCGGTGCTTGATTTTGACGTTTGTTTAATTTACGTGGAAGGACTTAAATGGTATTGCAAGTTGGCTTAGCAAGAAACTTAATTCCCACGCAACTTCATTTAAATTTGTACTTGGAAGAAGATAATTAAAACAGATTTGCGTCATGTCGACAAAGGGCTTTCTCAAAAGAATTTAGGTGCATGAGAGAAACTATATAGGAAGTCAAGTTTAGGGGGTGGATTTGTAAAATAAGGGAGGCAAAAAACTAGTTAAATGGTTATTTGTTTGGATTTGTAGATGCATGATCAAAGTCTTGCCTAGGAATAAAAAGTTCCATAATTTGGGTTAAAAAGTAAACTAGTAGTTGTGGTTTGCCTTTGAACTTTGAACTTTTACTGATCCTTATCTTTCCAACTTTTATCAAATTAATGAGACAAATTATAAGTGGGTACGTATCCTCGACGTTTGCTTTACGTTGAAGCCATTTTGGTCAAAACCGTATAAATAGGTGCAAGTTGACTTAAGTTCAAAACCGTTAATATTCAATAGACTTTAGATTTTTGGTATATCCTAAGATGAGAGGCTGAGAGCATTGGTATATCCTAAGATGAGTAGTTGACGAGAAGTTTGACCCACTTCTCTATTATTATTTATTTGCAATAAGTACTCTATAATTGGACCTCTTGGTGAATACTAATTAATCTCGCATACAGATCAGAGGATGAGCACTTCTTCCATGGCCTTTCAATTAGGAGCTTCATCCTCTCTCTCATTCTCTTCTTCTTCCATTCGTAGATGGACTCACGATGTATTCTTGAGTTTTAGAGGTGAGGATGTTCGCCAAAACTTTATTTCTCATCTATACCATGCTTTGCATCAAAGGGGAATCAACACTTACATAGACAACAATCTCGAAAGAGGAGAGGAAATTTCGTCAGAACTTTCCAAAGCAATTGAAGGATCAATGATTTCTATCATTGTACTCTCTAAGAACTATGCAGAGTCTCGATGGTGTTTAGATGAGCTATTGAAGATCCTCGAGTGTAAGGAAATGGTAAAACAAATTATTTTACCCTTGTTCTACGATGTAGATCCGTCAGAGGTGCGACATCAAAAAGGGAGTTTTGGAGAAGCATTCGCCAAACTTAGATATAAGTTGAAGGATGAAGTAAAGGTCACAAAGTGGGAGGCAGCTTTGGAAAAAGTAGCCAATTTGTCCGGACTCGAATTAGGGGATAGGTACTTCTTATGAGCTGTGCTTATATATATATATATATATATGTTTATATATGATGTTAAAGAGAAGTGTATGGGGAAAATTTCGACAAATCCCAGATCTGGGAGTTTGCAAATCTGTGAAAATCATATGGTGCCATCCAAACTATTTGATATTTATTAGTTTTTTCGGCATTGAGTTTTACGCATATCATACTTAAAATAGAAATATTTTCTTACTGAGGGATTTAATATCATACTACCACAATAATTTCGCATGATGTTTATACAAGAAACATAATAAAAGAAGTGAAATAATACAAATTGAAATCTTCTCAAAATTAAGGGAGGGTTAAATTCGAGAACGGAACAAGAAAGTAGTTAAATTGTTTAATAATTCATATGAAGAATGAAAAATGTAAGTCGGAGAAGAGCACGAGGAAGAAGAAAGGTTATCTTTGACATGGTAATCTACTACTGTCATTCTCTAATGGAGAGAAAGAAAAAAATGATATTGTTACTAAATCATCTTTATGTGTGTATTTATGTGACAAGACTTAACTCTTTAAATTTCTTTTGTTTTATATACTGATAGGAATGAATCAGAGTTTATTCAAGATATCATTAAATGGGTGGATTCAATAATGGTAAATCGTACATTTCTTAAGGTTGCTAAGCATCCAGTTGGAATAGAGTCCCCCGTACGAGACATTTTTCAACATTTAAATATGGGAAGGAATGATATTATATGCATGATAGGGATATTTGGAACCGGAGGAATTGGTAAGACAACTATTTCAAAAGAGGTCTATAACAGGATTTCTTACCAATTTGAAGGAAGTTGTTTCTTGAAAAACATTAGAGAAACTTCAAAAGTAGGAGGTCTGATCCAGCTACAAAAGACACTTCTTTATGAGACTTTGGGAATAAGTTTGGAATGTCATGATACTGAAAAAGGCATCAATGTAATTAGGCATAGACTTTGCTTTAAAAGAGTTCTCCTAATTCTTGATGATGTGGATGACTTGGTTCAACTAGAAACATTGGCTGGAGCTCGTGATTGGTTTGGTTCAGGAAGTAGAATCATCATAACAACAAGAGATCAACATTTATTAAATATATCTAAAGTTGATTCAAAATATGAAGTAAAGAGATTGGACCATAATGAAGCTCTTGAGCTCTTTAGTTTGCATGCTTTTGAGGAAGACAAACCTATTGAAGATTATGTGGAACTCTCTAAGCAAGTAATGCAATATGCTGAGGGCCTTCCACTAGTTTTAACAGTGCTAGGCTCAGATTTAAGGGGTCAGAATATAAATTATTGGAGAAGTACATTGGATAAGTATAAACGAATTCCTAGCAAAAATATTCAAAAAGTACTTTGTATAAGTTACGATGGATTGGATGATAATGAGAAGGAGATTTTCCTCGATATTGCCTTTTTTTTCAATGGACAATACCTGGATCATGTCGTTAAAATATTATATAGCTGTGGTTTCTCTCCAGAGAATGGTATCAAAAGGCTTATAGATAAATGTCTCATTACAATTACTACTTACAATACATTGTGGATGCATGACTTGCTACAAGACATGGGAAGAGAAATTGTCCGAAAGGAATCACCCAAAGAACCAGGCGCACGTAGTAGATTATGGTTTCATGAAGATATTCGCCATGTACTAGAGGAAAATACTGTAAGTTCTTAGATTAAAAGCTCTTTCAATTGAACACTTTTTACTGGTAAAACTTACATGAAAAGTGTTGATTTCTTTTCATAACAAATTATGGTAAAAAAGTGCATATTAAATAAAATATCATATATGTATCGATAAATAATGTGGTCTTTCTTTATATTTCCAGCCTAAAGTATTGTATTTAACTAATTAGGGGAATCATTGTCCTTCAACCAACGTCTTTATATATATATAATCATCCCTTTTCAAATACAAGAATGAGTTTTTTTTTTAATCATGAGAATATTGCCTTATCTTATATGAGTGAATAGTTAATAATGTCAAGTAAATTTGAAAAAAGAGAAATTTTGAAGGTGATTAAATACTTTCGGATAATAATGGATAGTATAGTTTTGATATTATAATTTTAACAAGTGCTTATAAATAAAGATTTTAACGATCTGACATTACTGGCAAATTTATGAATTGTCTTATTAGGGAACAAACAATGTGGAGGGGATAGAAGTGATTCTGCCTGAGGGCAATGATCATGACATGATACGCTTGAGTCCCAAATCATTTGCAAAGATGAAAAGACTTAGATTTTTTAAAAGCCATGGTGCATACTTTTCTGGAAGATCACTTGATTATCTTTCTAATGAATTAAGAGTGCTTGATTGGTCAAATTGTCCTTTACAATCTTTGCCATCTAATTTCCGTGGAGAGAAGCTATTTGATTTCAAACTATATAGAGGCCGCATCCAGGAGATTAGCGGGCAATTTAAGGTATAGTTATTACTTTCAATATTTCCTTCTTTAAACTCGTGATGTAAACATATTTGTTATTTTTCAACAGAACTTGACGAGAATGAGATTTTTTGAGTGTAAGTTCTTAACCAAAATCTCAAATCTTTCGAGTTGCTCAAGTTTAAAGGAATTGGATATTATGGATTGTGAAAATTTAGTCGAAGTTCATGATTCTGTTGGATTTCTAGATAAGCTTGCTCGTTTGCGTCTTTATCAATGCTCCAACATGAAGAGTTTTCCAAGGCGTCTCAAGTTGAGATCTCTAGAAGTCCTTACACTTCATAGGTGCTCAAAACTTCAAACCTTTCCAGAAATCGAGTGTAAAATGGAATATTTATGTTGCATCTCATTATGGGGCACTCCAATAAAAGAATTGCCTTCATCCATTGGATACCTCACTCCTGCGCTTAAAGAGTTACTTTTGGGACAATGTACAAAACTTATGCATCTCCCTAGTACTATTCATCAATTGCAAAATCTAAAGGTGATAATTCGTCTCAGTGACTGTATTAATGGATGCTGCAAGGACCTGATGCGTCTCCCAATCAGCGTTTCTCACTCGCAACATCTAAAGTGTCTTTCACTAGAAAATTTTACAAATCTTGCAAAAGAAGAAATAGGTCTATCCATTGGGTACTCCAAGTGTCTTAATCATTCACTCCTAACTTCATCCAGAACGATTAAGAGGTCTGAACCAGAATCAAGTGCTGAATTACGACGACAACTCTTGTCGCCGCTTTATTGGTATCTTGACGACTTCTCATTTTATAGCTTATCCACTTTGCAAGAGTTAGATCTATCTTGGACTGCAGTTGTCAGCCTTCCTCCGAGAATGAAAATATGTGTTGAATTGAGGATTCTCAGATTGTGCCATTGTGAGAAACTTCAAGAAATTCTACATCTTCCACCAAATATACAAGAGCTATATGTCAGAGAGTGTTTCTCCTTGGAACGATTCCCAGAAGTATCAACAAAATTTCAATTCTCTACATCCTGTGGCTTGCGAGAGCTAAGATGGATTGACTTGTCCGGTTGCCATAAATTGGTAGCAAATATAGGGAGTCAAGTGCCAAATCCTTCATTTGTTGAGGTATGTCTGTATTTCTCTCTGCATTTTATTTTTTTTCTGTAGGTGTTTGTGTTTACAAATTGCCTTGTGTTCATGAAAATACGTGGTACATGTTTAACAGGAACATATTCAAGACCATTCATGTGGTATTATATTTCCAGGGAATAAGATTCCAGATTGGTTTAGCCATACTAAGGAGATTTCAAATGGTGATGATTCTTGTGAATTGGATATTAGTGGTCCCTTGTATTTGGAAGAGATCATAGGTATTGTTTTTTGTGCTGTTCTTGGATCCGACCCGGATTACCCCTTGGGGCCCTTCTCCGGTATTTGTGTTTCTATAAATGGTAACATGCTTGTAGAAGCGAGGTTTTACTTATATGGAGGCTCGGATCATGTATATCTAAATTACTCGTTTCCAGATTGCATCGAGCAATTGCTGCGGTACCCAACAGAAGACAATCTGAGGTTTAGATTTTATTGTGATTCTTATAAAGTGATGTTTAAAAGTTGCGGAGTTCACATAATCTATAAGCATGAAGAGAATGAGAATTTAACAGTTGGGGAGTGCTCAGTAGATTCATCGAATGGTATCCAGCTTTCTAAGAGACGTCGAGATGATGAAGACAGCAACTTGGAATTCAATGGGTATCCACAACACAAGAGACGCTCTCAAGACTTGGGCAATTCAAATGCAACATAGTTAGGTTCGCCACAATCGTATTCTTGCCAGCCATCTCACGCACAAATCACACCATCTTCTTCCTTCGATTGGAGTGACTTCCTCAGCGAACTTGTTCCCTGTCCGGGCTTTCAAGAACAACAAGATCTCTACTTCAAGGGAGTCTCGTCGCCAGCCAATTACCCGTCAACTCTCGAGCAAATACCCCAGTTAAACTGGGAATTATAATGGCCTAAATTGAGTTGGACATGAGGGTGGTTTTGAGACATTTGATTTTGGATCCACAAGTGGAGCTCAAACAAGCAACAGGTCAGAAGCTTCATCATCTGTGAGTTCATTTGTGGAGGCTATTCGGGAACATGATAGTGAGATGCCAGCAGAATTTCCAGATATTTTAGATGCATCTTTTGATTACTAGGTACTATAATATGGTTCTGTTACACTAGTAGAAAATAATAATAGTAGAATTCATAGTTTCAATGGGTGGTTTCTCGAGTCTCGTTTGGAATTCTTATTGCCTCTTTCTTCACATCAGTTCTCCAAGAACGATCAACGTGCAGTTATGCTTGTTTTGGCCTCTCTTCTGTTTTAGAAGACTTGTTAATGGAAAGATGAGTTTTTCGGTCGATATGTCAAAGCTTTGCAGGTGATTTCTACTTCTCAGTCGGCTGACGGAGCTGAATTCGAGGTTAGAATTTGGAATTTAATCTGTTTTTTTTTTCTTCATTTTTGATGCAGTTTGTTTCTGAACAAAAATGACTTCTTTGCTTTCTATATCTTTACTGTATTTGTGAACTCCTTTCGTTTGTTTGATACTGTTTTAGAGTGTTCAAGTTTTGTATATTCATTTTGAAAAAAAATCGGGTTCACTATGAACAATTCTGTACCAGCTTCTCGGCCGGATCTACCAGAAACATATATTCTCCACAGGCTGTACCAAGAGGGATGTTCTTTTTCTTTGCACAATCTCTTAGACAGCCTGAAGACACTCATTGCAAAGGTAGGACCTGCCTGAACCAACTGCCCCCACTGTCATACTCAATATGTGTACTTATCCTCCATTTAAAACGATTCCACGTAATCATCTCACCTCTGTTCAATAAGCCTGAACCAATCTCGCCTCTGGTTTTGTTTGTTTCAGAACTCCCTAACCCCCGTCGCAGCTCTGTTTTCCTCTTGTTCTCTTCTACTCCGTCGCCATGACAAAGCAAGGTCCGTTCTCTCTTTAGTCATCGCAATTTGATTATTCTGCTCCGTAAATTCTATTTATATTGCTTCGCTCTTTCGTCAGAGCTCTCTGATTTTGTACAATACTTCCGTTGGATATCGATATTTTAATATTGGAGATTCGTTTGGTTTGGAGAGAGTTTATTATTTTTTTAGTGAGGTCACCGTTTGGTTGATCGTATAAACTTTAATTGAATCTTGGAATTCGTTCTTAGACGGACTTCCAAGTATTGCTATTTGATCGTTTCCTTAATGGTACTTAGAATTGTTCTTCGCCTTGCTGCTGCTATTCTCTTAATCATTATTGTGGCGCCCCCA
The DNA here is from genome assembly GCA_961763995.1 of Juglans cinerea. Classification (NCBI taxonomy): domain Eukaryota; kingdom Viridiplantae; phylum Streptophyta; class Magnoliopsida; order Fagales; family Juglandaceae; genus Juglans; species Juglans cinerea. The sequence continues at coordinate 32,583,591 of CAUIVZ010000007.1, read as the reverse complement.
ATCCCCCTTATAAAAATATACGGGGATTGAGACACCAGAATGGTGATAACACGGTCACACATCCCAACAAAGTGCCAGTGTGTGTACATGCGACGGTGTATAAATAAAATAACGCAGCGGATAGTCAACTAAGTACCAGAATTTAAAATACAATTTAAATATCAGTAGAGGTTTAAAAGCAGTTATACAATCATCCCAAAATAAAGTTAACACATGTCCCGAAAATACAATAAGCAAAATAAAATAATAATAACAAGTGATCCTGGATCACTCCTCGGGCGGAGCCGTCTCCTCAGGCTCGCCCTTCTCCTCCTCATCTGCATCAAAATCTGCGTTACCACAAATGGTACCGCAGGTAAGTATGACCCAAATAATCCTCAAGAAATAAAATGCATTTAATGCAACCAACATGCATGCATATGATGAAATATGCATTTTTCTCAAAACATCATTTTCCCCGAAAATGACAATTTCCAACACACGCCAAAGTCTCATTAGCCCAAAAATAATCCGTAAAACATTTTCCCAGAAAATGATTTACACAAAATCCACGCACACTATTTTCCCAGAAAATAGCCAATTTAATCCTTTATTAACCTATGCACCATGGCCTCCCCTAGGGACCATCCGCACGTCCTGGCTTCGTAGTGATGCTCGGTTCCGCGCCCAGCGCGTACGTAGCCAAGCACCCACTACGCAACGAGCGATGCCCAGTTCCGCGCCCAGCGCGTACGTAGCCAAGCATCCTCTAGTCCCCGCCAGCAGAAGGACCACGGAGTCGGCACGAATCTCTCGTCCGATCCCATCGTCGCCCAGCGACAATCCAGGGGACGTTACTCAGTTTATTCCGCTCCCGAGTAACCAGAGGAGTTCCACCGAGATAATACCCCATCTCGGCTTGGGGTCGTGATACACACGCACCCAAAAATACTCTCACATAAAATCATAATTTTCCAAATCACACATGAGCATGAATGCACTACACGAAAACCCAGTTTCTTTACAAACATGATCATGCATGAAATAATGAGATGTACATGTACCAACACAAAATCCACAACCATCAATATCCAAACCAATCAAATCCAACCAACCAACCCAATCACCAATCCAACTGACTCCCGTACTCCTCGGACTCAGTCCGGCAAAACCAATCATCAGATAAAATACAGTGAAATGTGTTAGTGCAAAAATACATTAAATTCACAAGAATTCTTTGGAGAAATACTTACAGTGCAATATAGCAATTTCCGAAGGATCACGGAGTTGAAAAAGGCGACGTCTGAGCAACACCACAGTGTAAAATACACTGTGGCCGTGGGTCACAGATACCCACTTTTCAACGAAGACAAACGAAGACCCAAAAATGATAGGGTATGGCCTAGAGAGGTCGGTGAAGCTAGTGGTGGTGGTGGTTTGCCGTGGGTGGCGGCGCAAGGGGTGGTTTTAAGGCCAAATAGTCGAAATCGGAGATGGACTTGGTGGGGCTTCACCGGTGACGGATCGGAGCTGGGGTTGGGTCCAATGGGTTGCTGGGAGGTCGAGGATGAAGTGGTGAAGAGATGGTGGCCGGAGGTGGAGCGACGGCGGCGCTGGAGCTCAAAGTGCGCCGCGGCTTGTAGTGGTTCGTGGCGGCTAACGGCGGCGCGAGGGAGGCTGGGATTTACGGGGAGGGGTCGCCGGCGGCAGGGGGAGGGGAGGAGCCCGGCGGTGTCGACCACCGCCGACGGACGGCGGCGGGCTGGAGGAGGGAAGGTTGCACGGCGAGAGAGAGAGAGAGAGAGAGAGATACATCCGTGCGCGGGAAGGGGAGGGAAAAAGAAGAAGAAAAAAAGAAAAAGAAAGAAGAAAAGAAAAAGAAAAGGAAAAGAAAAATAGAGAGAAAAGAAATGAGGTCCAATCCTCATAATTTGGGTCATGAAAATGATCCAACGGAAACGGTTTTAAAACAGCTAGTGAAATAAAATATTTCAAACACAATGATTATAATTAAAATAAATAATTAAACCCGATAATAATTTAATTTAATTCGAGAAGAAATTTAAACACATAATAATAATTAATTTAAAGAAAGCACTTCAGAAATAATTTTCGTAAACTAAAAATCATAAAAATAACTCAATTAAAATCCAATAATTTTAAAATAAGAGAATAAATTTTGAATCCATAAAAATAATTCTTTCAGTAAAAATACACTAAAATACGGGTGTTACAATTATTAGCTAGCTTACGGTTGTTTCATTGGAGCAGTTAATGCTGATGGTTTTTTCGTTGTGTATTCTAATGAAGATTCAACTTCGATATCTTGCAGATGATCTTGAACAAAATGCAAACACTTCTTTTTTTCCTCCTTGTGGTATGAATGATAACTTTTTCCCCGGTTGTGCTACATACTTATATTTGCTTGTGATTTCATTTTTTTTCCTATCACATGAATTAGTTAGTAAAATGATTTTCGCAAGTAAAAACATATGTGAGAAATTAATATTGTACAAAAATCTATTTTATTTCAAATGGAGAGAAATTTGGTAGATATTACCTCATTGTGCTTCCAGTATAACATGAAACTTTACTTGCTATGGTGGGGCTTTTGAAACCAGGTTGTATAAGTTTCCACTTCAAAGACATGCAAAGTGCCGCTTTGTGGGAATTGACATATTTAATGGGAAGAAGCTTGAGGATATCGTTCCTTCATCCCACAACTGTGATGTAAGCTATTTCTAATTTTTTTCACCATGTGAGTGTGCTTTTGTTCCGGGTGTACATTGCTTGTTTATCATTTTCATTAATTCTTTCTTTTTGCAGGTTCCTCATGTTTCTCGCACTGATTATCAGTTGATTGATATCTCTGAAGACGGTTTTGTAAGTTTTATTTAGTAATCTTTACTTTACCAATTTTTGGCAATGCTGTCATGTGATAACAAACAATCAATTGGGAATAGCGATTTTAGTGTGTCAACCAGATTAAGACTTGTTGTCGTGTAGGTGAGTCTTTTAATGGATAATGGAGAATCCAAGGATGATCTGAGGCTTCCCACTGATGACAATCTGCTCGGCCAGGTATCTATCTCATTGAGAAGATTTTCGTTAACCTTGCAAATTGATTGTTCATCAAAAGCTTAGGAGTCCAGACCTTGGATAGATTCTCTATTCTTGTGTCTGTATAGAGTAATATATGTCTTTTATTTCCTGTGAATTGATAAAAGATGGGTTTGGTGAAGGAAAGGACCTTGTGCTGAGCGTTATGTCTGCAATGGGGGAGGAGCAGATCTGTGCCCTTAAGGCCATTGGCCCAAAAAACTAAATATGATGCTGTAGCAGTAGCTATGGCTGATGTCAAATGAAGCCCTTGCTTTTAGATCTGAGAGGGAAGTTATCGACTGGTGTTACAATAAGTTTCTATTATATGCAATCTAGTATTGTAGAAAAAGAAAATTCAGCACTCATCTGTGTGCTTAGAATTCTATCAGGCTTGTGAATGGGGGGCCGGGAAATAGAAAGGTGGGGCTGCATATCCCTCAGTGAAGGGAACTTAAGTTTACAGCAGGATGGAATTTATATAAATATAACTATTCTGCAATTTTCTTGTTTCTGTTTTAGCTTTGCCCTTCTTGGGGGCTGTGGTTCGTTTCTTTTTCCTTTTACAGAGTTTGAGGATTATGGCCTTCACTCATTGGAAATTCTTAAAAGAAATTCCGGATTTTTCAAGCACCTCAATTCCTTCAGAATTGATTGTCAAAGAGTGTAGAAGTTGAATTGAGGTGCAATATTTATAGGCGCTTCGTCGTGGTTATTGTCCAAATCTCGCGAAGAGGATGGGGGGGACAGTCCATATTGAGTCCAACAAATTATAATGGAAGAGTGAAGAACAACTACATGAACTGCAGCCTCCAACGAATTCAATCACTGCATTACAAGTGTAGAATCTTCTAAATTGTTCGAATCAAATTTCTTTACCATGTTTACTTTCGTGTTTTCTTTGCATAGTTCAGATCTATTGGAGACTGAAATTGTTAGCCTTTCCACGAGCATCAAAGGATTCATTAGCCTAACTTATATTTCCTTAAAATAATTATTAGGATTTATGAGATTTATTGCTTTTAACGGTTTTAAACTTGCTTTCATTCTCTTGATTTGCCAGTAGCGGAACGGAGAGAGTTAAGTGATCATACCGTTTTGGTTTTCAAGAAGCTTTATTGCTTTAACGGTTTCTTCAATGTTTCTTAACGGGCTTGTAGCTGTTAATATTGGCTTATTTAGTAAATGTTATTTCCGTTTATGTCCTTTAAGTTTTGGGTCACTTTTTTGTCTATTACACTTATATGTATGTATATATATTTGGGTGGTCTAACGGTGTGTACGTGTGTAGAATATTTGACAAAAAAGTGTGATAAACAAAAATATACTTAGTGAATATATATATATATTTTTTAGAGTATTTCCAGATAAAAAAAAGGTGTTCTTTTGAGTGGAGTTTTGGATTCAACCACTTGTGCAGAGTAGGCTTGAGTCATACGACGTTCAATTGGGCTGTTGTATCCTGGAGGAGTCAAGTCAAGAAGATTTCTGCTGCACTGGTTAATTGGAAACTTTGTATACCGCAGAGGGCTTGAATCTCCTTAAAGAGAGCGATATTTCCGTGCCTCAGTCCAAACTGGCTTCGTTTTAATTTTAATTACATTGTAATTTTTATTATATTATTGTGTATTTCACCAACAATTTTAAGGAGATTCATCATGGAGCCTACGACTGAAAAATCAACGGAAAGCATTGGAGATCTTAACAAGCCCTTCCGGTTCAAAGGAGCTTATTTCAAGAGATGGAAGTGCAAGGTGCTCTTCTATCTAAGCCTTCTCAACGTCTCCTATGTTCTCACTGCAAAGAATCCTAGCAAGATTACTACTGAGAACATGACTGAAGCACAAGTGAAAGTTCATGAAGAAAAGATTGAGAAATATACCAAAGATGAGTATAACTATCGATGCTATCTTTTAAATTGTCTTGCTGATCAATTTTATGATTACTACAATACTACTTACACATCTGCGAAGAAAATTTGGAAAGCTTTACAGAGTAAATACGATACGGAAGAAGCCGGAGCGAAGAAATATGCAGCAAGTCGCTTCTTTCGATATCAAATGGTAGATGGAAAATCCGTTGCGGAGCAAGCGCAAGATTTTCAAATGGTTGTAGCTGAAGTTCGATCCGAAAGTATCAAGATTGGAGACAATCTAATTATTTGTGGCATCATCGACAAGCTACCACCTTCGTGGAGGGAGTTTCAAATGGTTGTAGCTGAAGTTCGATCCGAAAGTATCAAGATTGGAGACAATCTAATTATTTGTGGCATCATCGATAAGCTACCACCTTCGTGGAGGGAGTTTCAAAAGTCGATGTGCCATTAACAAAAGGAGACCTCTTTGGAGACATTAATCACACGTATTCGTGTAGAGGAGGAAGCAAGAGGCCAAGATGATTTGGTATTTCAAAATGGTAATGAGGATACCATGACAAAGGTAAATTTAATTTCTGAAAATAGTAGCTTGCCCAAAGGTCAAAATACAAGAAATAGTTTTTTGAAGCCGCAAAGAAAAGATTTCAAAAAATTTAATAGACCTCACAAAAAGGTTTTCAAAACCAAAATGATAAGAACCCAAGACCCCTTTCACAAAATCAAGCATGTTTTGTCTGTGGCAAATTTGGGAACTTTGCTCGAATTTGTAAGTTTCGAAAGCGAGATAATAATCCTCAAGTTAATGTAACTGAGGAGCCGTCTGTAGCAATGGTCACAGACATTAACATGGTTCAATTTGTTGAAGGGTGGTGGGCAGATTCTGGTGCCAATAGGCATGTCTGCTATGATAAAGATTGGTTCAAAAAATTTACTCCCTTTGAAGAAGGAAAGACTATTATGCTTGGTGATTCAAGTAAAACCGAAGTTTTTGGGAGTGGTGAGGTTGAGTTGAAGTTCACCTTTGGACGTATATTGATGCTCAAAGATGTTCTCTATACACCGTCTATGAGGAAGAATTTGATGTAGAGTTTTTTACTCAACAAAGCGGGCTTCAAACAAACTATGGAATCTGATCAGTATGTTATTACAAAAAATGGAGTTTTTGTGGGCAAGGACTATGCTTGTGATGAGATGTTTAAATTGAATATTGAGAATAAAGCATAGTATGTTTCTTTTATGTGCATTTTTTTTAAAAAAATATTTTGGCACACTTGCTTATGTATTTCTCAGATTTGGAATAAAAAATAGCAGTTTGTTTTTCTTCATTTTGGAATAAAGTAATTTTTGAGTAAGGTGTATTTTTTTTTTTATGAAAAGGAAATTTCTTTTTAAAATTCAAAAATTAGTGGGGGTCAAGTTTTTAGAAAATAATGTTTTTTTTTAAATATTTGGCTCCAACGTTTTTTTTTTCTATTCTTTGAGCTTTTGGGAGAAAAGTCAAAAGTGGTTGATATCTTGGTGTTGGTGAACGTTTGTGAACGTCTAGTGCACTTAGATGCACGAAAACTGTTTCAACTTCCAAGCGGCAAGCAGATATGTACGTATTTACATTAAATGCGTTTATAATCTATTTCCTTTTGCTTTCTTTAAAACGTATATGGTATTAATCTTGGACTTAATGCCATGACCAAAAAATTTTTAACGTTCAGTTTATAAAATCAAGCCATTTTTAATTTTTAAGTGCTTTATTGCATGATTTGGCTGCCGTATATTTTATTGCTAAGTCAACTATGAAGTTGAACTGCGCGTTATGGCTTCAATAGAAAAGCAAATTTGATGAGAGATTTATTTCCTTGTGAAAAAATCAATTAATTTATTGTGATAGTACTACTCACTACAACAGAATGTGTGTTTTGTGACAGAGGAAACTGTCACAAAAAAATGGCAAACCGTCACTAAACATATTTGGTGACGGTTTGAAACCGTCACCATGACCGTCACCTAAAGTGCGTCACAGAAAACATTTGGTGACGGTTTACTGTTCAACCGTCACAAAAAATATTTTTAGTGACGGTTGGAAGTGTTCCGTTCGGTACAACGTTCGAACGTTCCTTTTTTTGTGACGGTTATGAACTGTCACAGAAAATCACGTTCGGACGTAAACTCAAACGTTCGGACGTTATACCCGACCGATTGGCGTTCGAATGAGAGAAGTTGACATTCGTTGGATATCGTGTTCGAACGTATCATATTTACGTTCGAATGTTAATGCGTCCGAACGTTAATTACAATAAACGTTCGAATATTTGTTCGAACGTAAACGTAAATGTTCAAACGTAGCGCGTTTAATGTTCGGACGTTATTTCGAATGTAAACGAAGGAGCGTCCGAATGCAAGTTCTTTGTTCGAACGTTAGTCGCTTTACAGTTCGAACGGTTTGTTCGTTTTAGCGTGAGTACGTTCGAACGTATAGTTTAACGTTCGAACGATTCAATCGTATTTACGTTCGAACGTTTGTTACAGTGTGAACCAACGTTCGAATGATTTTTATTTACATTCAAACGTACAGATCAGAATTACTAATTTCATAAAATTTAAAAACATAATATCAATTGTATCATATTACATACCCAATTAACAAGTAACAATGTCTTATAAAAGCACAAAATTAGATATTAAAACTAGTTAGAAATATTGATAAAATTTATTTCTTCTTTTTTCCTCGCCCACGGGGATTCTGTTGCAACGACATAACACGCTCCATTTGCACCATCATCTCCCGTTGCACTTGCTCTTGCACTTCACTACGTATTCTTTCCTCCTGGTCTCTCTGTTGGTCCTGCAAACGTGTCTCTAAATGAGACTGTCGTTCTAAGAGAGACTCTAACTCTTGTTGTCTCGACCTCATATACTCATTCTCACGCCGTGCAGCTTCTAAATTTGCCGTAAGATTATTAATTTGTGAAGCCAATGAGGTTGAGGAGGATGAACATTTATGCTTGATAGATCGTCTCAAACCTCTTGCCATACTAGACTGCGGCCCGAGCACTTGCGTGAATATGTCTATGTCACTAGGAGAGGATTCCTCAGAAGCCGACAGCATCTCCAACATTTTGCTCTGCAATTTAAAAGGTAATGATCGTAAATAATTAGTAACGTATTAAAAGAAATAGAAATAAGAAATAAACTATTAAAATGTTATATAAATAATTTATTTAACAAAATTAACACTGCTTACATAATTATCTGCAGCGACAGGATCCATCCACTCACTATGCTCATTAGTGTGAGCAGCAGCATAGACATGAATGAGAGAAAAGTTTTCAGGATCATCACGTTTCTAACAAAGCGACAATATTAGCAATTTTAAAAAGATAATATTAGTACTTATCAGAAATAATATCAGGAAAACAAATGAATTCTATAATTTTTTAATTTCCATTTTTTCAGCAAGACGGTGGAATGACCTTGAACCGGCACGATGGTGGACAGTCAGAACGGATCTATTTTGTGCATTTGTAGAACTCAAGTGCTACAAAATATATTAAAAATGTTAATTGTAATATGTATACATATAATATATAAAACGAATATGAATGTAAATAATTAAAAGATATAAATGTAAAATACCTGATAATCTGGAGATGCGAAAAGATCACAATATTTTCTCCAATCATCTAACTTCATCTGCTGAAAAGGAGACTGCGCAGCCTCTTCCAACGTCTCAAACTTCTTGAAGTGGTCATGACATCGTCCTTTGTGACGTCGGAATAGTGTAGCCATCAACTTATTCACGGTTCTCAAATTCTCGCTACGGCCAAAGTCGAGGTCGAATTCATCCTAACAAGGGAATCAGGTAAAAAATATAATATATTAATCTAGGTGAAAAAAATGTACTGAAAAGTAAACTCACCAGCACACGACTTCGAATGTGCTCCTTAATCTCATTTGGAACATCTCGCCATGAGCGCACATAAAATGGAGTATAAGCTCGAACTACTGTGCCAATATAGGAGGAAAGCGCTGTTGCACTATCATCCACTCCTCCAGTGGAATTATCAGGAATTGTGATCTTCAGTTTACCATGCCTTCTATTTTTTTCAAGAGAGATTCCACGTGTATAGCCACGACCGCGACGTGCAGATGCATCAACTACATGATAATAGATATACTATAATTATAATTATATAGTTATTGAGAAAAAAGTATTAACTATATATATAATTATCAACGACAATATTTCCTTACTGGTAGGTGTCGACTGGCTGTTGTTCTCTTCTGTGTTAGCTTGATCTTCAGGAACGGATTCCTCGAGTGGGGAGTCCTCAATGGATTCAGGACTTGGACTTGGCGGAGGCACATTTATTCGTTGTCGTTTTAGCGGCATTCTTTAAAATAATTAATTATATCAAAGAAAGTTAATTAGAAGAAATTATGAAAATTCAAGATATTTTATAGTCACCTATATGAATAAAATATTTAGTACTTTTATTCTTCAAATGAATTTTCCATGCTTGTTTCAGAATCTCCATCAATAACATCTTCATCATCATCATGCACCTCTTCTTCATCATCTTTATCCACCTCCTGCCCGGATAGAAATACGTCTTCATCTTCTGACTCGTCTTCTTCTTCTTCCTCCTCACTGACTTGAATTGAATGATCAATTAATACAAACGGGTCGAGATGTACGGGTGGGACATCATCTCTACACAAGGGGAGCAACTCGAGTGCACCGAAGTCAACAAACAAGTTAATACCCTCTCCATCTTCCTGGTATGCCTCAACAATCGGAGTGTCATCTTCATCTCCACTATTCTCGTAATCTGCACTCGTTCCTGCTTCATATATATTTCGAGAAACAAATTTTTGTACGACTCGCCAAGTTATCTCCCCACTATCTTCATCAGCACTTTTCATTAGATCAATCAAGTAATAGACTTGGGTAGCTTGACAAGCCAATACGAATGGATCATCTTCGTACTATTTAGATGCAGTGTTGACACTCGTAAAGTGATTATCCCTATGTATCGAAACCCGACCACCGCCTAGATCCCACCAATCACATTTAAAGACATATGTTACAGACCCACCCAGATATTTCAATCCGATAATATCACGTATGACACCATAATAGTCAATATCATCTGTTCCATGACTCCCCTCGACCAACACACCACAGTTTTGAGTCTTTCTATTACGTTCACGGTCCAAAGTATGGAATCTATAACCTCGAACCGTGCATGCAGTATATCGAAGTACTCTATTTGAGGGACCACGGGCCAATGCATACAATTCAGAAGAAATTGATCCGGGATCACGAGCACGTTGTTCCAAAATCTATAAATTGAAATAGTATATATTTATTATTTCATTATCCAGAGTTAAAAATTTCACAATATAACATATATGTAATTTTAGTTCATACACGTTCTTCAAACCATCCGGGAAATTCTTCCTCGTGTCTTGCCTCTATATTTTCTACGCCTTCCGTCCTAAGTTTGTCCATGTGGTCACTGTTATAATATGTTGCAAAAGAAGTATATTCTGAGCACAACAATTCTAATTAATTTAAACAAAACTATAATTATTCAAATAAATGAAATGACATACCTAAGATAATCATCAATCTCTCGGCAGTTATTTATCACATACCACCGAACTTTACCCAACTCTCCATCAATTAAATCGTAACCTGTTTGTGCACCCAAGGGTCGTACATTCTGGGAAAACACTGATAGCTCACGAGGAGGCGGAGTAGCAAGATCAGCATTTCGCTCTTGACGATTAAATCGTGTCTCAACACCACGAAGATATAGAGAGCAAAATGTTAATCATTCATCGTGTATATAGGCCTCTGCTATTGAACCCTCAACTTTGGCTTTATTCCCAACAGTGCGCTTCAATCGACCCAAATATCTTTCAACTGGATACATCCAACGGAACTGCACCGGTCCACCCAGATAACGTTCGAACGTATAGTATAAACGTCCGAACGTCTGAATAATCACACAGATACCTTAATCGAGCGGGAAATTTCCCGCCTCTTAGTTTAACGTTCGAACGTTAACTTGAAACGTTCGAACGTACGATTCCTACTATACTAACTTATAATATAATATATATACTACATTTTATATATCTATAACTATATACTACATTGTATAGTATGATAGCATCATACTTTAAATAAGAACATAAATGTAACTAATATATAAACTATACCATATATATAAATCAATAATATATATTAAATTGTTACTTATTAAATTCTTTATTATATACTAACTTATACTATAATATATATACTACATTTTATATATCTATAACTATATACTACATTGTATAGTATGATAGCATAATACTTTAAATGAGAACATAAATGTATATAATATATAAATTATACCATATATATAAATCAATAATATATATTAAATTGTTACTTATTAAATTCTCTATTATATACTAACTTATACTATAATATATATACTACATTTTATATATCTATAACTATATACTACATTGTATAGTATGATAGCATAATACTTTAAATGAGAACATAAATGTATATAATATATAAATTATACCATATATATAAATCAATAATATATATTAAATTGTTACTTATTAAATTCTTTATTATATACTAACTTATATTATAATATATATACTACATTTTATATATCTATAACTATATACTACATTGTATAGTATGATAGCATAATACTTTAAATGAGAATATAAATGTAACTAATATATAAACTATACCATATATATATATCAATAGTATATATTAAATTGTTACTTATTAACTTCTTTATTATATACTAACTTATACTATAATATATATACTACATTTTATATATCTATAACTATATACTACATTGTATAGTATCATAGCATAATATTTTAAATGAGAACATAAATGTATATAATATATAAATTATACCATATATATAAATCAATAATATATATTAAATTGTTACTTATTAAATTATTTATTATATACTAACTTATACTATAATATATATACTACATTTTATATATCTATAACTATATACTACTTATTAAATCATCAATAAACACTATAAGCTCATAAACTATTCACAAAATTCACAAACAATAATCACAATTATTTCTAGAGTAAGCATAAAATCACAACAACATGTATAAACATATTGCTAAACTTTAGAAATATAACAAGCACTCACAAAAAGACCAATAATCTAATTGTCAATAATACTATATAACATCCTAATATATAACATAAACATTTATAATATAATATTAAATTGAAAAACGTTCGAACGTAATAATAAGTACGTTCGAACGTTCTGTGTATATAAGGCCAAAACTGAACGTCGAAACGACATTTCCAATACGTATCATCGTCTACTCCGTTGCACGCCACCACGCCTCCTTCACCGCCGCCGTCAACTCCGCCACAACCGTCACTAAAAGGTAGGCATTCATCTTTTATTCAAGTAACATGTATTTTATTGAGATTTGGATTGAGATTTGGATTGAGTTTTGTTTAAAACCGGATAAGTGGTTGCCGGATTTTCAACTTCATTTTCCGGCCACCACAGCTAGTCATTGGCCGAATAGTCACCGTAGAAATGTTTCTTGAAGTGTATACTTCATTTCCACGGTGACATTTCGGTATTTTGAACCGTGTAGAGAAATTTTTGAGATTTCAATAATGGCTGAGTCGACTCAGCCATTCTGCGTCGAAACGTTCAAACATTTCACCAAGACGTTCGAACGTACGACGTTTAAATTACAGAGTCGTTACGGCTTCCACGTTCGAACGTTAATTGTCTACGTCAGGACGTACTACTTTTTAAATATTATTAAACGACATATGTTCGAACGTGAATATTTTACTTTCGCACGTAAATCACATACGGTTGGACGTTTAATTATAACATCCGAACGTAATGATTTTCTACATTATTCATGCTTCGACGTTCGGACGTTCATATTTATGTTCACACGTAAAACAAATACGTTCGAACGTATTTGTTTTAACGTCCGAACGTACGTCAGCCAATATTTATTTACTGCTTATGTTCGAACGTACATTGTTACATTCGAACGTATTTGTTTTACGTTCGATCGTAAATTTATTGACATTATTTTACGTGCGAACGTATAAATAAACGTCCGAACGTTACGGCAGAGCATCTTAAAATTAATACAAAAAAATGCATTATTGTAAATAATTTTTTTTCCTTTTCTATTTTCAGGATATGGCTCTTCCACTGCATACTAGGAAACGAGGGAGGGAAGGAGCCACGTCGGACACTGCCCGTATCGGAGCTCGTACTGTTATGGTAGAGCGAGAGGTCTTAATTAATGAGTTCGACGAACTCTGTTGGCAGCAGACGAACCTGAGAGATGTTTTCCTCAGTAGAGGCTAGGGAAATATCTGCACATTGAGGGGGAAGGTATACCCCTCAATGGTTCAAGAATTCTATATGGGGATGTGTGACATGCCTCAGGATGCATCCTCTCACACCGTGACTGTACGCGGTGTTTCCATTGAGGTATCAGCAGATGTCATCGGCGAGCACCTTGGGATTCGTCGAGGAGTGGAGACATTTGCAAACTCGACACCCCGTGAGGATGTAGGCACTTCTACATCATCTACTGGCCGGGATGTGAGCCAGCATCAGCCAGAGATGCAGGCCAGTCAGAGGCTGAGGATACTGGCGTCGAGGCTCGGGATGATGACCGAGACGAGGATTTCTACATCCTCACCGGGAGGGATCGCATGCAGATCGAGCGGAAGAACGCCTTCAACCAGAACCATCTGCTGCATTTCTTCCGCATGTTGCACCTTATTGTTGCAACAAATGTCGATCATGTGGCTCATAAAACCACATTTAGTCGGCTTCGGGCACAATTTTTGATACGAGTGGCACGTGGAGATCCTATAGATTTGCCATTGCACATCTTTCAGAGGATCCGTTACGAGGCGAGCATCGTCTCCAAGGATAATATCCCATATGGTGTCCTCATCAGCTGACTATTACTTGCACGGGGAGTGCCGACCCAGCCAGAGGAGCGGGTCAAAGATCAGATGAGCCCCCTCGACATGACCACGCATCGACGTAGCATTGGACAGGCGAGGGGACGTCAGCCACCCCCTGTAGAGGATCTAGTTCCTCCGACGCAGCCTGAGCCAGGTCATGTCGGGAGTAGTAGTCAGCATACGCCGAGTACATCTGCAGGAGATGTGCGGCCTGCTTGGGTTGATGCGGTCATCTCACAGCTGACTGCGCATATCGATCATAAGATCGATCGATCGCTCGAGGCTATATCGGCGTCTGTTGCCGAACTCACCCATCGTGTAACTATGCTCAACGACAAGGTTGATACCTTGACTGAGGAGGTACGGAGTTCGACTTTTGCTGATAACGTTATCTTCTGACTGTTGTTTAATACATTCTATCAAATTTTGTATTTTATTTTTAATATTTGTAACGAAAAATATTATTGAATATTTCTATCGTTTTTTAATTTCAATTTTTAATCTTCTTTGATGTTATATTTTTCAACTTTAATACTAAATCACTACATTTCAAATATATATAAATCAATAATATATATTTATATATTACAAAGTGTGTATATATAAATATATACAATTCAATTTTTTAGACTTATTCACAAATTATGCACAATAAAAACCACATAATTTTTAAATTAAAGTCATTTAATTTAAATTTACAATGAACGTTCGAATGTTATTACTTAACGTTCGAACATTGGTGCAAACATTTTACGTTCGAACGTAAAATTAATAACATTCGAACGGTTGCGCCAAAACATTTTACGTTCAAACGTAAACAGACATAACATTCAAACGTATATGTAACGTTCGAACGCATATTTTCCATACGTTGGAACGTAAAAAAATCTCATTCTATCTTTAGTGACGGTTTCCAGAAACTGTCACAGAAAATGCCTTTTAGTGACGGTCTAGGGACTGTCACAATTTCCCAACCGTCACTAAAAAGCAATTGTGTTGTAGTGACTATAATTGATAGAGTAGAAAATCATTATTATAATGGTAAATCCAGATCATTTAGAAGAAAAATACAGTACTGTGAGATTTTTTTACAGATGGTGTTATTAATGTGGATCCACTATACAAAACTTTGACAAGAGAAATGATTTGAAATACATTGAGGGGATTGAGATTAAAACCCATAATTCAAGAGCTATGTAGGAGGATATCCAACCCGGGGACCAGAGATCCTGAGAACTGTGTTCAATGGAAAAAACGAATCATATGATGATTGTAAGAAATGCACTATTTATTGTATTTCTCATTCGTATGATGTGAGTGCATTTATCTTGTAATGTTGTGGATGATGGATTTTTGAAAGAAACTCTTAATGAAATTCTGTAGCCCTTATGAGTAGGGTGTAAGAATTACAGGAACACCCTTGACAGATTTCACTTATGTGAGTGTGAGAGTGGGGCCGCTCTCTATGAGATTTGGGTTTATTCTCAAATACACTCATGAAACCGGGATGAGCACAAGGCCGTAATGTGCTGGCTAATGAAGCTTATGTCAACACCTAGATTTTTATGTGTGAGTTATAATTCTTTATTTCTCCTAAGCAGTCATAGTTTAAGTCTGAGACCACTACTGACTCTGGAGTAAAGGTTGTTATTTTACTAAGTGAGAGTTCAATATAGAGCACACATTCATGATGCATAATAATTCTTCTTGATCTGGAAGTATCTCTCTCATATTATTATTCATATTATTTTAAAAAATAGTGGGGGAATGTTGGTATTTTTTAAAATAATTATTAGGATTTATGAGATTTATTGCTTTAACGGTTTTAAACCTGCTTTCATTCTCTTGATTTGCCAGTAGCGGAACGGAGAGAGTTAAGTGATCATACCGTTTTGGTTTTCAAGAAGCTTTATTGCTTTAACGGTTTCTTCAATGTTTCTTAACGGGCTTGTAGCTGTTAATATTGACTTATTTAGTAAATGTTATTTCCATTTACGTCCTTTAAGTTTTGGGTCACTTTTTTGTCTTTACACTTTATATATATATATATATATATATATATGTATATATATTTGGGTGGTCTTACGGTGTGTACATCAGTAGGGGTGTAACCGGTCCGGTTCGGTCCGGTTTTGGATAAAATCTAGGACCGAACCAGTATGTACCGGTTTTGTATTTTTCAAAACCGATTACGCACTGGTTATCCTCCTAAACCGATACTTCCGGTTTTACCGGTTTCCGGTCCGGTCCGGTCCGGTTTTTCGATTTTTTTAAAATGTAAGTTTCACAATTTGTCATTAAAAATTTGTTTATAAAAAAAAAACAAAACTGATTTAAAAAAAACTGTTTTATACTTTTGTTAATATATTAGACTATATAATAGTATTAATATTAGACTATTGGTATAGTTATAAGTTATATATTAGTATTAGTTATAAACTTTTAGTGATTTAATATTAACATTTTATGTAATAATTTATAAATTATTACAAGAAATTATTTCATATATGAATATATATAATTATATATATTCTATATAAAAATTTCACATAAAAATTTATAATTATACATTATATATAAAATTTATATATATTAATATTTAATATATATAAAATATTTTGTATAAAACTTATATATAAAAATATTATTTTTTATATTTTTTAATCAACCGGTCTGGTCCGGTCCAAAAAATCCCGGAACCAGAACCGGACCGGAACCGGCCGGTTTTTAGATTTTAAAAACCGGTTCGGGACCGGACAGGTCCAAAACCTGTCCGGTCCGGTCCGGTCTGGACCGGTTTTCTGGTTTGCATTTACACCCCTATGTATGTGTGTGGAATATTTGACAAAAAAGTGTGATAAACAAAAATATACTTAGTGAATATATATATTTTTGAGAATATTTCCAGATAAAAAAGAGGTGTTCGTTTGAGTGGAGCTTTGAGTTCAACCACTTGTGCAGAGTAGGCTTGAGTCATACGACGTTCAGTTGGGCTGTTGTATCCTGGAGGTGTCAAATCAAGAATATTTCTGCTGCACCGATTAATTTGAGACTTTGTACATCGCAGAGGGCTTGAATCTCCTTAAAGAGAGCGATATTTCTGTGCCTCTGTCCAAACTGGCTGCGTTTTAATTTTAATTACATTGTAATTTTTATTATATTATTGTGTATTTCACCAACACTTCCAGATTAAAAAAAAGTAGTGATATCTGTCTATTACTTAAAAGCATCTATATGTGTACTGTTCATTACTGTTCATCAACAGTAATGAACAATAAAGAGGTTTTTTTTTTTCCTTCTTCTTCGCATGTGTTTTTTCTCGCATATCCTATTACTGTTCATCAACAGTAAAAAAAAGTTTTTATTTTTTTCTCTCGCATATTTGTTTAGTTTTTCTGTTTTTTTTTTGGTTTGTCCGTGTGAATGCCAATATGCGACGTAATACCACAATCGTGCATGGGGAATGAGAGAGAGGAAGAAAGGAAAAGTGGAGAAAATATTAGTGTTTAGATTTTAAATTTCAACACTTCATCTTTAATCTTCAGATTTAATCTAATAGTAGAAGTTTAAATATTGACTTAAACTAACATAAAATAGATAATTAAAATATAAACATTCTATCATACACTTACAACTAACTTCAATTTATATATATATATCTGCCTATATCTTAAAAGAGGCTATCCTATTACTGTTCATCAACAATAATGAACAGTAAAGAGGCTGTGTGGTTTTTTTTTTCGCATATCCCTATATTGTTCATGACTGTTCATCAACAATAATGAACAGTAAAGAGGTTTTTTTTTATTTTTTTTATTTTATGTTTGTTTGGTTTTTCTATTCCTTTTTGGGTTCATTTGTGTGAATGTCAATGTGCGACGTAATACCACAATCGTGCGTGGGGAATGAGAGAGAGGGAGAAAGGAAAAGTGAGGAAAAATATTGGTTTATAGGTTTTAAATTATAACTTTTCATCTTTAATCTTCAGATTTAATCTAATGATAGAAGTTTAAATATTGATTTAAACTAACATAAAATAGATAATTAAAATATAAATATTCTATCATACACTAAAAATTAACTTCAA
Organism: Juglans cinerea; assembly: GCA_961763995.1. NCBI lineage: Eukaryota > Viridiplantae > Streptophyta > Magnoliopsida > Fagales > Juglandaceae > Juglans > Juglans cinerea. The sequence goes on along the minus strand of CAUIVZ010000007.1, from coordinate 32,565,513 downwards.
TTTATAAAATACTAATTTTTCATCATTAAATAAAAGATAAAGTTTTTCTGAACATTTTTAAGAGAATAATATTATATCATATACTAAAAATCAACTTTAATTTATAAAATACTAATTTTTCATCATTAAATAAATGATAAAATTTTACTGTACATTTTTAAGAAAAAAAACTTTCTAATTAATTTGAATTTTTAATATAATTTAAATTTCATAATAAATGATGAACATAAATAAATAATAATTTTATTCTTATACATTAGATTATTTTAATATTCGAAGTTACATTTTATTTTTTTCTTCAATTTGGCAGATGTGGCACCACCGCTAGTATATATATATATATATATATATATACATATGGTCCATCATATATATATATATATATATATATATGTCCTTATACTTAAAAATGTCTATCGCTCCGTGAACAGTGAGATGAACAGTAATGAACAGTAACTTAATTTACGATTTCTTCCTCCCCTTGCGTCCCTCTCTGCCTCACAGCAAAATCACCGTTTCCCCTTCATTCCTCTCTGCAAATTCACCACAAAATAACGACACAAATCACGTCGCTCTCTACCTCACATCAAAATCACCATTTCCCCTTCGTCCCTCTTTACAAATTCACCACAAAATAACCTCACAAATCACAAAATTACCAAACAAATTTCCACACAAATCACAATTTACCACAAAATCACAAAATTACCGAACAAAACAAAATCAACACATAAATCACAAACCAATAGATCCGTGAAGAGAGAAGGCAGGAGCTGGGCTTCGACTGGAGGAAAGGAGGAAGAGGAGGGGTCTTCGGCGAAAGACGGGGCTGCTACTGGTGGTGCGGTGGCATAGGATTGGCTAACGGCGGCACTACGGGAAGAAACCCGTGCATCGAGACCCATTTCGGGTTGGTCACGTGCAGCTGAAGGAGGAGCTGCCAAGGGGCTTCGACGGTAGGGTTTCCTAGCCGGCGTGAGGGGAAGCTGGTGAGGTGGTCGGTTATGCCATAGGGTGGCGAACGGCGGCATCGGGCTGCTTGAAGGAGGAGATCGGCTGAGAGAGAGAGGGAGATGAGCGGGGAAGGGAGGAGTTGCCAAGGGACTTCGATGGTGGGTTTTGGTCGCCGGCGTGAGGGGAAGCTGGTGATGTGGTCGGTGACACCGCACGGTGGCGCACGGCTGCTTGAGGGAGCAGATCGCGTGAGAGAGAGGGAGGACGCGAGGATGCAGCTGAGCGAAAGGAGAGAGAGGGAGAAATAGAAAGTGAGGAGAAAAGGAAGATTTTTGGATTTAAATCCAACCGTTTATCATAATTTCCAAATTTGATCCAATGGTAAAAATTTAAATACTGATTAAATTAATTTAAAATAATTAATTAATATATAAATATTATATCATAAATAAATTATTAAATTTAATTTATAAAATATTAAAGTTTTTGAGATTTAAATCCAACCCTTCATTATAAATCTCTAAATTTGATCTAATAATAAAAATTTAAATATTGATTTAAAATAATTAATTAACATATAAATATCATATTATAAATAAATTATCAAATTTAAATTATAAAACTCATCAATATCAAGCCCATTCGGGCTGTGCACAGCCGAGAGAGAGGAAGAGAGAATGTGAGAGAGGGAGACCGGTGTGGGGGGACTCGCCGGAGTGAGGTGGTGCCGGTGGAAGGGGCGGTGAGGCTCACCAGCGCACGGCGGCGCTAGGCTGGGCAGATGAAGAATTGGCTTGGAGAGGGGTAGCGTACCGCATATGCATGAGCTGTGGGACGAGAGAGAGAGGGGAGAAGGAAGAGTGTCTAGGTATTTAACTCAGTCCCTTCGTCTTGAAGTCTTCAAAACGATCTAACGGTAGAAGATTAAAATATTAATTTAAAAATACGTAAATATTAACTTAATTAAAAATGCTAAAAAAATTAAGGTAAAATATTATTTAAACTAATAATAAGGTCAATCCTAATGGGTATTCAATATAGACGTTTGTTTTATGTGGAAGGACTTCAGTTCAAAACTGTGTAAATGCTTGGGGTATTGCAATTTGGCTTACCAAGAAACTTCCCACGCAACTTCATTTAAATTTGTGATAAATTTTCCATGCTCTCAGCCTCTCATCTTAGGATATCCCAAAAATCTAAAGTTTATATAAAAACGTAATTAAAATGAACAAACTTTATATCTAACATCCATTAGCATAATTATTTCTTTTAAATGAACAAACTTCTAGATCTAACATCCATTAGAATAATTCTAATTGTTTTTTTTTTATATAAACTTTGACTTTTGGGATATCCTAAGATGACAGGCTGAGAGCATTGGCATGCAGGTTGTTGCCAAGAAGTTGCCGAGAAGTTTGACCCACTTCTTTATTATTATTTATTTGCAATAAGTACTCTATAATTGAACCTCTTGTTGAATACTAATCTCGCATACAGATCAAAGGATCATGAGCACTTCTTCGATGGCCTTTCAATTAGGAGCTTCTTCCTCTCTCTCATTCTCCTCTTCTTCTTCCAATCTTAGAAGGACTCACGATGTATTCTTGAGTTTTAGAGGTGAGGATGTTCGCCAAAATTTTATTTCTCATCTATACCATGCTTTGCATCAAAGGGGAATCAACACTTACATAGACTACAACCTCGAAAGAGGAGAGGAAATTTCGTCAAAACTTTTCAAAGCAATTGAAGGATCAATGATTTCTATCATTGTACTCTCTAAGAACTATGCAGAGTCTCGATGGTGTTTAGATGAGCTATTGAAGATCCTCGAGTGTAAGGAAATGGTAAAACAAATTATTCTACCCGTCTTCTACGACGTAGATCCGTCAGAGGTACGATATCAAAAGGGGAGTTTTGGAGAAGCATTCGCAAAACTTAGATATAAGTTCAAGGATGAAGTAAAGGTCACAAAGTGGGAGACAGCTTTGGAAAAAGTAGCCAATTTATCTGGACTCAAATTAGGGGACAGGTACTTCTTATGAGCTGTGCTTATATATATATATATATATATATATATATATATGTTTATATATGATGTTAAAGATAAGTTTATGGGGAAAATTTTGACAAATCCCAGATTTGGGAGTTTGCAAATCTGTGAAGATCATATGGTGCCATCCAAACTATTTGATATTTATTAGTTTTTTCGGCATTGAGTTTTATGCATATCATACTTAAAATAGACATATTTTCTGATTGAGGGATTTAATATCATACTACCACAATAATCTCGCATGATGTTTATACGAGAAACATAATAAAAGAACGTGAAATAATACAAATTGAAATCTTCTCAAAATTAAGGGAGGGCTAATTTCGAGAACGGAACAAAAAAGTAGTTAAAATGTTTAATAATTCATATGAAGAATGAAAAATGTAAGTCGGAGAAGAGCACGAGGAAGAAGAAAGGTTATCTTTGACATGGTAATCTACTACTGTCATTTTGTAATGGAGAGAAAGAAAAAATGATATTGTTACTAAATCATCTTTATGTGTGTATTTATGTGACAAGTCTTAACTCTTTACATTTCTTTTGTTTTTTATATTGATAGGAATGAATCAGAGTTTATTCAAGATATCATTAAATGGGTGGATTCAATAATGGTAAATCGTACATTTCTTAAGGTTGCTAAGCATCCAGTTGGAATAGAGTCCCGTGTACGAGACATTTTTCAACATTTAAATATGGGAAGGAATGATATTACATGCATGGTAGGGATATTTGGAACTGGTGGAATTGGTAAGACAACTATTTCAAAAGAGGTCTATAACATGATTTCTTACCAATTTGAAGGAAGTTGTTTCTTGAAAAACATTAGAGAAACTTCAAAAGTAGGAGGTCTGATCCTGCTACAAAAGACACTTCTTTATGAGATTTTGGGAATAAGTTTGGAATGTCATGATACTGAAAAGGGCATCAATGTAATTAGGCATAGACTTTGCTTTAAAAGAGTTCTCCTAATTCTTGATGATGTGGATGACTTGGTTCAACTAGAAACATTGGCTGGAGCTCGTGATTGGTTTGGTTCAGGAAGTAGAATCATCATAACAACAAGAGATCAACATTTATTAAATATATCTAAAGTTGATTCAAAATATGAAGTAAAGAGATTGGACCATAATGAAGCTCTTGAGCTCTTTAGTTGGCATGCTTTTGAGGAAGACAAACCTATTGAAGATTATGTGGAACTCTCTAAGCAAGTAATGCAATATGCTGATGGCCTTCCACTAGTTGTAACAGTGCTAGGCTCAGATTTAAGGGGTCAGAATATAAATTATGGGAGAAGTACATTGGATAAGTATAAACGAATTCCTAGCAAAAATATTCAAAAAGTACTTTGT